>OX439241.1:462958-1861008 GCA_949319165.1 Sialis lutaria | reverse complement strand
CATTATGCAAAAATATATCATTAAAAAAATTAAGTAGGGGAGAAGGGGGCAGATTGGGGTAGCAGGGCATAGCGGAAATCTCTCATACAGGTCGAATCAATTGTCGTGCAAAAATTCAAATGTCTCGTTTTGATTGGTCGTCAGTCGGTGCGTGACCTTCATAAGTGAGACACGCCATTTCGACAGCCGTTTATGCTATAAAAAAAATACGTGAAATTAAACAGCAATTGTTTTTCGAGTCTTAGCCCGGGCGCACATTGAGACGTAGGCGACGCAGCGCAGCGCAGGGCAGCGCAGCACAGTTTTTTACTGCGTGACTTGGGTGTCCGCACATTGAGACGTAGGCGACGCAGCGCAGCACAGTTTTTGCTGCGTTGTGACAGTTGTAGAAAACAATATGGTCGAACTAAACAAACTAGACCTAAGTTCTGAGTCTGATTCAGACAAAGAAATGGACGAACTTTTACTTTTATATTCATTATCAAAACGAAATAAGTCTATTTGGAAAAAAAAGCGTATATGAAAAAAAGAAAAAGTCACGGTGAATTCATTCTAACATCGGAATTTTCCGATAAACGATTATATATTATATCTTATCTTATAAAATATAGAATAAAATATGAATAAATAGCGGGTACCCGCGACTTCGTTCGCGTGGAATTTAGGTTAGTGAAAATACGTTAATTTCAGTTGGGTAAATAATACAGATAGGTAATACAAATTTTTGTATGATAATCAATAAAACAGGTAAAATGTTACACACCCATTATTTTATCTAAAACATTTTTCGGGATATAAGATAGCATATGTCCTTTCTCAAGATGCAAGCTATCTCCTTGCCAAATTTCATCAAAATCAGTTCAGCGGTATAGCCGTGAAAAAATAGCAAACCAACAGAGAGACAGATCCACTTTCGCATTTATAATATGTATTAAAATCTTAAATATCTCGGCTTCTAAGTAAGATAGGTTGCTGTTTTTTCCTTATAACCCCCCACCCCCATGGTATGGGATCGAATGAAAATAATTACAGCCCTTCATATGTGACAGGGGGTGAAATATTAAAAAAAATGCCCATACAAACATTTCCACCCCCTTGAAATTTCTTAGGGGATGAATTTTTGGGATTCGAAATAGCCTATGTCCCTTCTAAGGATGTAAGCTATCTCCCTACCAAATTCCATCAAGATCGGTTCAAACACACTTTCGCATTTATAATATTAGTATAGATAAAAATGAATAGTAATAAAAACTGCGTGACACGTTTGCAGAAAACTGTGTCACAAACACTGCGCGACGCAGGTTCACGCAGACACTGAACTGCGCTGCCCTGCCCTGCCTCTCAATTAGCGCGCGTAAATACAAACATGGGTTACACAAAAACTGTGCTGTGCTGCCCTGCGCTGCGCTGCGTCGCCTACGTCTCAATGTGCGCTCGGGCTTATTGTATATTGTGGTGGTTATTATTTCGTTTTGTAGCACTGCTTTCTGGATTACGTAATTAAATATACAACATTGTTTGTGAAAAAGGTAAGTTGGCATCAGTTTGTGTTTTGTTGTAAAAGTAACAGTGGGGCATAGTGGGGTATCGTTTAAAAGGTTCCCCGCTATGCCCCTTATGCAACTAAAGTAAATTATTTAAAGTCAAACAAATATCTTATTATTGATATTATTAATGCCAAATGTTGTTCTAAAAGATTATATAAATACTATTATGTTTGGAAGCTATTTTTCTTTTCGAATTTTTACTAATAATAAGGTACCCCACTTTACCCCCATATACGGGGCATAGCGGGGCAAATGGCATTTTATATTTATGTATTCCCATATCGTAGAGTTCTTATCGTAATCGAGAAATATATATCCATAGTCATTCGCAATGAGTTAAACCATGATATTGAGTTAAAATTTGTTGTTTAATCATAATATTTTATCTTGTATGTATGCTTGAACCTTAAGTACCCCACTATGCCCCCCTCTCCCCTATACTTATTAATGTACTAAAGATGTGTACAAAGTTTGATATGAATCCATCAAACCGATTTCTTTTTATAAAATAAACAAAAAAACACCTAAAATTCTGACGTTTACACTGTTCATACCCCCTTAATCCAATTCCAGCATATTTCCACGTTTCAAAAGAACACACACACACACATACTGTCCACACACACAGACACACACACACAGACACACATAATACATAAAGTTAGAGTCCTTCCTCCCCGACACTCTGGACAACTTTCCGAGTAACTAACTTCGCACTAAATCACCTCCACTCACATAATCAAATTGGCAGCTTAGTTGCTTTACGGCTTTCACCTTTAGTGTGAATGGTAACCACTAGCCCGCGGTTGTTCTACCCCCCCCCCCCCCTCCACCAATCCCCTGATGAAGCTGTAAATGCACACGTCCCATGTCCAACTTGAATTGCGCTTTGCATAGCGAGAGGTGGTAGTGCAGCACCTATGTACCTAATTATTCTACGTACATTACGTCCGTTCTGTGCTTTAGAGCAAACTATTGATACAATACTCTCTCATACAGCCTTTATGTAAACCACCACAACCCCGCGCTTTCATCTCTAAATCTAATCTGAATTTGAATCAAAATTGCTTTAACTTCATTCTAGTTTAATTTTATGATCTATTGTTTATTATATTTTACTGTAATATAAAATGAACTATAATTAAAATTAACGAATTAAATAAATACACTGAAAAAATGTAATGTTAATTTTTAACATAAAAAACATGTTAACGGGAGGATGAAATTTCAATCTGTGAAAAATTAATCGGTAACGTAGTAATATTTCATACCAACATAACAGTATCAACAATTACTATATCGTATGTGAAAAAATAGTAAATGCACTGCTATATTTTATTATTTATTTATATATTTATTTATTTAATATTATTAAACTTAAATAATTATTTTAACAAGTTATTAATAGTCAGATGAAAAAATTTCATTAACATTTTTATTTATTTACGATGCGTAGGAATGGGGAAAAAAATAAAAATATCGGTATGGAGAACCATACATGACTTCCATGTTCTATAATATCTTTTACAATAGATAATTGTTAATATAAAACTCACCTTTGTATTATAAATATTAGTTTTCTAATATTCTAATGTCAGTTGTAGAATAGACATTTTTGTAAAATAATAATTATCTGACATTTGAATTTAACTGTGTTTGTTTCCATGGCAACATGAATTTATTAGTATTTAAAATTAAAATTTTGAGGGTGGTTTTCACCTCTTCAGTGGCTATCTAAGCACGTTTATGAAATAAGTGCCCCTTAGATTGGATTGAACTACAAGTGTACGAAGTCTTATCAAAATTGGTGAGATAATACTCACTTTTCAGACGATAATAGGTACAAAATTTCGAATATTTCGGAAACCCCTAATCCGATTAGCACCAAAATCAATAGGTCTGGAGTACTCACTGAGGCAAACATTTTCCCCAAAAATAATTCAAATCGGTGCATATCTACAGTAGTTATCGTGCACGGAAGAAAATTCTACATCCAGACAGACACACAGACACACAGACACACGCACAGCCGCCATGCGAAAATTAACTTTTTTTTACGTTTTGAAGTTAGTACAATCAGAATCTGCTTTTTTTCGGACATGATTTTTTGACGGTATTACAATACTTCCATTTCTTCGAACATGGAAGTAAAATTGCATAGATTGATGAAAAAAATTTTGATCCTAGAAATTTTCAACACCCGACATGATAAAATTTAAAAGAACGTCTACTACAATTCAATATAGGTACTGTATAGCAGTTTCTATGACGGCGATAGGCCAGATATGAAAAGTAATATAGAAACATAGTAAAATTATAGAGAATGTACGTGAAATTTTCATATGCAAGAAATTAAATTAAAGAATAGTGTATATTATTTCTCAGAGTAAATAAATTTTAATAGGTACTATGTTAAAATTTACCAATATTTCATTGTAATTTTTTTGACTTTTCTGTTAATTTTTTCAGAAGTTGATTCTGTCCTCAGGTTCACAGCATTTTCTGTTAATTTTTTAAAGAATATTCTCTCCGTGTACACGTAAAAATAAGAAAGCTAAAGAATTAAGTCTAAAACTGTAGTAATAATATAATTTTAGGTTGTAATGTTTGCAGTTTATTCATCAATTTTTTGATTGATTATCTGCAAACCTTATAACAGATTTTCGCTTACTATCCGGGATATACAGGAAAGCACTGTAATTCTTCAGATTTCGACTATCGAAAGCGACATTTTGAGCGATATTAAGTTATACTCACAATAAGAGTTCTGACAGTCCGACTCGATTTCTGATTGATTGTAATAGCTAAGTCTCACTAACAGCTATATTTTCTCATTTTTTTAAATATATCACTTGTACCATTTACTCTTGCAGGATTGCGAAATCAACCGTTAAAAGAGTAATGATAGTTTTATATATGTATAGTGAAACTTGATTAGGTAAGTGGGGAAACTTCTATAACAAGAATTCATACAGAGGTCCCGACACTTCTACATTTACACCTCTATAACTGGGTAAATGGCACACCTCTTTAAGTGGAATAAACTAACTGGTCCTTTGAGATTCCAGATATATAGGTATCACCGTTAAACTTTAAGTCCCACCTGATCTAAATCGATCAATAATTGAAACATAATCACACAATAATTGCTATCAAATCGATAGAAAAAAAATCCTCAGAGAAATTCCCAAAATAAAACACGTACCATAGATAGAAAACACTCAACATCTTAGAATTCCATAGAGAACAGACATTACGAACGAACGGTATGGTAGCAGCAGTAGCAGCTATGCCATCTAACGGTTATTGTTACAACTAAGTTTTAATTACAGTGCGAGAAAATGAAACCAAATTGATAATAAAAATAAGTTAAAAGGACAGCGGCGCTAAGTGAACATAGATGTCAAAACATAATAACGTTAATAAAGGCCACCTGGTGCATAAAAACTAAATGAGGTAAAATAAAAACTTTGTTCATGGAAATATGAAATTACCTATTAGAGAGTCGCCAAAACTGTGGTGTTGTTTTCTTTGTTTTGTCTATGGGAACATTTGCAAAATGCGTATAAAGATGATTCAGAATTTTTTTTTATATAATATCAAAGTATAATAAAATATGCAAGTCGAACATAAAATCAAAATATAAGTACCGTATCTAGCCTAGACTATTTTGAAATACTTAAGAATTATTTTTTAAGAGAAGACTTTTAAGTTGATTAATGTAAAAATTTGAACACACATTATGGTAACTTTTAATTGTATTTTAACATTTTTTATTTGTAAAAATAATTATTTCGAAAGATGCTACAGCTGTTCTCCAGGAGGCGCCTTGCGGTGACCACGATATCTCTGGACTGGATCATTTAAAACAAAAAACCCAAACGGATTTCGTTAAAGTAATGTATAATCTTGTAATTAATCGAAGGAATAAGCAAAATAAAATTTTTTGACAAAATGGCGGCTTCTCAAAAAAAAAATTGATTTTTTTAAAAGTCTAACTGTATATAACCCCTTAAAGCAATATTGTCGGACGAAAACCCAAATATAGTTCAATTAAGAATATATTCTTATATAGTAAGAAAATTTTGATTTCTTGGCCAACTCTTTTTTTTACATGTGCATCAAACAACCAAGAAAGCCTAAAAAAAACTATACTTATAATAAATAACTCAATAATATACTGTCCAGTATAAGGTAACTGACTTCTTAATCACCCCAACACCAAACAAAGAACCATCACCTCGACCACCGTTGACCTGCCGGTCGCATCGATGCGGCCGACACGACACACGACACAGGACGCAAGCAATCATACGATAGGGCAAAGGTGACCCGTGTGTCTATGCGCGATGTCCGCCATCACCACCCTCGACGGCAACGGCAACGGCGACGGTGTGACCCACGGCCGGGAGTCTTAATTACGGCGTCCGCAAGAGCGCCGCGCGGCGTCGTCGCTATGGCAACTCTAATAGAGTCAAGGTACTGTGTGTGTGTCGCACCTAGTGTCCGCGACGCTCTCCGGCATCATTAGCACGACGCCGGACGGCTGTGGTACAAGGGGAAGGTTTTATAGATGTGGGGGAGGGGTGATTGCTGACCCTAACCCGTAAGTCTTTAGGTGTATTTAGTCACAAGTCAATTTAGTAAAAAATATATATGATTTTTATTAATATCTTAACTTGGCGCAATCTTACAGACTTTTTTAAATATATGTACATATGTATATACACCATTACCTTTATAAGAGTATCAAATACCTTAAAACCATTGCAACCCTTTTCCCCTATTGTAAATAAATTAAATTTGATAAATTGATAAAATAGCAAATAAGTTGAAAAATTAAATCAGTTTTTTTGATAAGCTATGAAGTCTTTCTGACTAATTTCTTTCTTTCGTATATGATCCGTTCATATAACAGAGCGATCAAGTTTAAAGAGGTATACCTTATAATTGAATTTTGACAAAAAATGATACTCATGTAAGTTTATGTTATATTTTATCAAAGAAATTTCAATCATCAATTAATATTATGGTATTATCTTTATTTATTTTAAATTAAAAGGTATTTTATTCACGATAAACCTTTTGATTGAGTATATTTTTACAATTCTTTAAAATTATTAACATTTACAAAAATTTTAAAATTCAAAACTAATAAAAAAAAAACTTAATATTAATTTCTCAATAAGGAAATTACATAAAAGGTATTAGCTACATATTCGCTTTATCTCTTAAAAGAGAGTGTTCAATTTTGTGAAGCTATTGCTCAGACCATTCTATACGTCTATGGTATAAATAAAACTAAAGATTCGTCTCAATTCACATCAACACATAAAATATCAACATTCATTCACATGAACATAGCTACATTAACCAGCAGCAGAGCACGCTAGCGGCTATCTTCACACACATAGCCATAGCACACCTGACTCCGACGCCGGTTATATTATATAACAAAGAGAACTGTTTGCATTCCATAGATAATGACAAAACCGTCTACCTCTCACATACCGGTCGTTGTTGCTCCCCCCCCCCCCCCCCCCCCCCAGTGTGCCTAATAATGAACTCATTCTTCTCGCACGCGGTATATTGACATTTTTTAACGAGACCTCTTCCATCCGAGATTCGGGGTCGCCCAACACTTTTATGTTAAAATAATGAGATATAAGTTCTATTCAAGTTTCGCAAACGAGTCTGCGAATTTATATCATTCGTATTTAACCAAAGGTAAAAGTACATCACTTGTAATGAGTAATAAAAATGATTTAGTTATGAAACTTTATGAAGTTGTTCGTAAATTTGTAATTAAGAAATAGTTAGTGAAGTTTTAAGGGTACGGTGGTAAATAAGTCTATTAAATGAATATTGAAAAGTTTTATGTCATTTTCTTTTTTTAGAGATTATTTTATTAGATAAATCGAAAAAAAAGAAACACTGTATCTGTCTATCTGATCCATACTTTTCAAAATAATAAATCTTTTGTCAAGTATCATAAAGAAGCTAGCAAGCACTCTCAAATGAGGTATCAAATTTAAATGACAAGTATCTTGAAGTTTCATGAAGACTTTGACAAGTTTCACGCACGCGTTGTATGTAAACACCAACAACGGTATTAACGCATTAACGCCCGCCGTATATACACATTTGTGTACACCTCATTTTATAATTAGTGCTGTTGTCTATGGATATTAATTCACAATATTTCAGTTGGTAGAAGTGCAACAAACAAAATCTGTTAACGTTATTAGTATCATAAGTATTTAAACGTGTTTTAATTATTCTGAATAATTTTTATATGAAAAGAGGTACGTGGTATGCTAATATATTTTATCCAACTAGAGCATGTGATTTCGAATTTTGTTCAAATCATATGAAATAACTTAAATATACATATAACATTACTTTTAAATGAAATTTATCTAAATAAAAATGATATCAGAAAAGCAGTCTCACACAAAATAGACTTTATATAATTATGCCCAATTTACTCGCTTGAGTACATACTGTTATTTTTTTTTCTAAATATTAAGGGGTTACATACAGTTAGAAGGCCAAAAAAAAGTGTTTTTTCAAGAATTTTTTTAGAGAAGACTTTTATAATTTATCAATATAAAAATTTGCGTGTAACTTCGAATATAATCGCAGGATTGACCTGAAATTTTCTGTGTGTATACTTAAATATAAGTATCATACATTAGGAAAATGAAATAAATTTTTTTTTTAATTCTAACTGTATGTAACACCTTAAAGTTTGAGTTGTATATTTAATTAAATATATTGAATATGTACTTAATTTCATTAAAAAAAATATTTTGTATGTTTTTGCTTTCTTTTGGGCGTTAATGGGTTAAAACAGTTGTGATCTTATGTATAACAATTATACCACGTACGGTCAGAGTCTGCACCAACTGTGTTACAATACGTTGAAATATCACTGCTCTAAATTCCATAGCAAATCCATAGCTACTATCACAAAATTAATACCTCATTTGTGAGTGCTTGCTAGCTTGTAAATTTTGCTAGCCCCTTTATGATACCGGACATCTGTCTTTCAACTAGATACCTACATTTTTTTTAAAACATATTCACGTTTGAATTCACATTTCTACATTTTTCTAAATAATATTATTCACATCTGATCGCGTCGTTTATTAAAACTAAAACATTTTAATGTGGAAAAACGGTTGTAACAATTTCAACAAGCCATTAACAAATGTTCAAAGAGGTCGCTACGGTATTTTATTCGCCGAATGACATTCTGATAACTGACACAATTACAAAACTTCGTTGAAAAAAACTTCCTCCCAAATTGTGTGTTGATTGCCATATAACCGGACCTATACTATAGGTGTTACCCAGGGGCGGACTGGATATAAATAACTACATTTATTAATTTATTTATACAGGGTGTTCCAGACCACCCGTCCACTATGTTTTATGCCTAAACTATTGAAGATAGAGTTTTATGATTTTTTTTACTATGTATATTGACCCTAAAGAATTTCAGGAAAATATTTTCAATATTTTAGAAGGTAGTTTGGGAGGTACATGCCCGTTTCTCAGTAAAATCAAATGGAACGGTATATTCAAAAGTACATAATTGTAAAGACCATAAAAAAGTAAGAAACTTTTGTAGAACAAAAATTTTCATACTTTCAATTGTTTAGAAAATATGGCGACTTGATCTCAAATTTTAGGGTTTTACTATAAGTGCTCTAATTTCGTTAAATATTAATGGAATTTTATCATTTTTATAAATTTAGAAAGTAGAAATAATGACCTTTGTAATGATTTATGAATATTTAAGATTTTGATAGTTTAAAGTGACATACGCAACATATCAAAAATGCAAAAGATCAATTAGGGATAATTCAAAAAATTTAAATACAATGGTATATCAATTAGTACTTTACCTTAAAAAAGACATGTAAATAAACAACTTTTGTTTAAATTAAAAATTTAAAAATGGAAAATTATAATTTTTAGTCATTTTTTATAGTATTAAAAAAAAAAATTAAAGGTCTAAGACAGAGCTACAAAAAAACATGTGAAATATTTTTCAATAAAATTTTTCAACCCTTTCACCCCCTACCAAACTACCCCTGCACCCCTTAGTCGACTACGCTCAACGGTTTCTTAAAGTTTAGGTATAAAACTACACGGAAAAAATATTGTAATAAAAATTACTATGCCTTATGGTACTGGAAGGACGGTTCAATATTATGGTAAAAATTGCAATGTTCATTAAAAATTTTATTAGAATATTAGTAAAATTGTAGAGATTACAAATTACATTTTACTATAATATTAATAAAAATTATAATGAACATTTTTACCATAATACAGAACCGTCCTTCCAGTACCATAATAACATAGTAATTTTTATTACAATATTTTTTCCGTGTACTTATGTACCAATTTTCGTTGACGAAGGAATTATTGTGTTTTATTTGTATATTTTTTACTAATATTATTTCTGAATTTCGTAAATTGTATTACGTATTCACCTATAAACTCCTGTACCCTGTATCAATATAATTTAAAATATAATAACCAATAACTGCAATCAATAAACGTAACACGTACACACGTCATACACACACACACACACACACACACACACACACGCACGCATACACACGTGCTAGCACGTACATCACACAACAAGCATGCAGCAGTACCTATACATATACATACAGCTCTGATTACGATACTGGGCATATACATATATATGTAAATGCTCGACAATCTAGCGGATGACATATTTAAGTGGTATACGAGCGTGAAAAATACAACACACACAACATCCTGCGCGTGTTTACCTATGAAATATCATCATCATCAGAATGATGATCGCAGTATTGCGGCGGCGGTGATTCGCCGCGACAGTAGGTTGTTTGTCAACGGTCGCTCACACACATGCATACCTCCGGTGTAACGCGTACCTCTACACCCCCGCCCGTCGCGTGCTTGGAATTAATACGTATACGCACAAACATGGCGTGTGTGTGTGTGCTAGGATGAAATATAGGTCACGGTGTGATATAGTTGGTAAGATGGGTCATTCGATAAATTAAAGTGTTTACTCGTAACTGAATTATGAATTTTACAAAAACCAAGTGTGGGAATATGACATTTTCACTATAAATTGTTAAGCTCGCTTTAAAACTGCGAAAACTAAAAAAAAAATTATTTGTAAATCGTATAAGAAAGTAGATAACGGACAAATCTGATCATTTTTACCCAAATAATAAAAATTAAAAAAATATATATATTCTAAAAAAAATTGAGCTCGTTTTAAAACCCCGTATTTCTGCAGAAACTAATAAAAATTAAATCTGTGTGGAAGAAACAAAATCAACCGTTTTTACTCAAATAAGAAACATTTGAAAAAAAATTGAGCTCACTTTAAAACGCCATAACTCTGCAGGAACTACATAAAAATTAAATCAGCAAAAAGCATTAGAAAGTAGAGATTCTGATCTTTAAAATGCTCTGTAAAAAAATCAAATTTGATTGTTCTTACGCAGATAACAGAAATTAAAATAAAATAAAAATATTTGAGCTCACTATAAACCGCCATAATTCTAGAGAAACTAAATAAAAAATTAAATTTTCAAAAAGCATTCGAAAGTAGAAATTCTGGTCTTTAAAAGAATCACATTAGACCATTTTCACTTACTTTTCAAGGGACTACAATCTTAAATAAAAAAACTATGAAAGAAAAATAAAATAAAAAATATATTTTATTCCGAAAAATATTCCACGATATAATCTTTTCTCACATGTGCATTAATATATTAAATAAACTACATACTCAAACAATACTAAAACACCAAATTTACTCGAACCCTAGCCCTCAGCTTTGAGCCTGTTATGATTAATACACAAATTAGTTACCTACATAATTCTGCAAATTAGGTACTAAAAATCTTCCTTATAAAAAAAATTATTATTTTTTTTTTATAAGGAATAATAATAATTGTTTTTATATAAAACACATCAATACAAATTATTATTATTTTTTTATAAGGAATAATAATAATTGTTTTTATATAAAATACATCATTTTCCCGTCCTTTATTACTTTCCACCCCACATACAACCCCATCACATTTAATTCAAACCTATCTATGCAAATATACTCATAATTTGTCTATATCCATAATATCAGTATGCATACAACACCATTCTATGAAACACATACATACATATATTCACAAACTATAACTGGTAATACAAGCAAACAGCCGTACTTTGTCATCTGCAATTATTATGACACATGTGTAGGGGGGGGGGGGGGCATGCCGCCGCGCCATCACCACCTAAACAGGTGAGTGTGCGTGTTATGTGTCTGGCCAATATATACAGTTTTATTTTGTCACTGTCACGATGGCCGTGTAACGGTGTTATATGTCACAGCCCACTCATGGCACCTGTAAACGCTTCAAGTGTGTGTGTGTGTGTGTGTGTCTGTACGACCGGATATAAATAATTGTAACATATTTTAATCAAATTGTCTAATTAGGTGATAAATCGCGTAAGTAACTGAAACAAAAATAACACATTTTGTAAAGAAAAGATTTTCAGCTATTCAAATCTGCCCTTGAATTTTTTTTTACGATAATTGGTTATCTATAGTTTGTTTCATTTAAGTTTGCAGTGGTTGCCGATGTTTTTGACGGTATGATTCACGATTTGTACCGTCAAATCTCCGGCAAACACTGTAAACTTAAATGAAGCAGACTATAGTTATGGCCGTTAACGAAAGTTTAGTTTAAAAACAGTTCACTTTTTTACTATTGTCAATTTTTACGTTTATTTTGAGAGCCTCTACAGGCCTTGATAAATTTTTTTCAGCAAATCTAATGAAGAATTTTTGTAGATAAGACTTTGCTTTTCAATTTGATTTTTTTTGTATCGCTGTACGACCATTTTTGATCAAATTATGAAGAAAAGACTCTCAGTTTTCCAAATTAGGCCTTTTGATTTTTTTCCAGTACTTTGATCGCATATATATCGATCAAAAATGGTCGTAGGCGATAGAAAAAAAAAGAAAATAGAATAAAAAAGTTTGATCAACAAAAGTAATTCATTAGATTTAGTCAAAAAAGTTCATAGAAGCTCTCAAAATTGATTTTTTTTTAAACTTTTTTGAATTTGGTGGTAAGCGAGCTATTTTATTGCAAAATGTTTTTATTAACCAAAAAATACAGGCTGTCCAAAAAAATTTATACACACTGTGTCTGAAACCTCCTTCTAAACCGTTTTGGCACTACGTTCTCTAACACTTTAGAATAAATTTACACGTTTTTTCAAAGTTTAGTCTCAAATCAGACATTATTTTAAAACAGTGAAAAGAAAAAAATAAGTTGAAAAATATAAATGTACACATTTTTTTGGGACATCCTGTATATAGAAACTCGCGACTTCCACGGTGATCTAATTCACGTTTTCATACCTATATAGCTCATATGTATACAATATTTATAGATCTCGGCTTCTGGGTGTAATCCACGGCTTACACTCAAAACTTGTATATGCAATAATATTTTATTTACAAAAAAAAAACGATTAAAAAATCTAACTTTAAATTTTTCAAACGTATACTGAATCTTTAATAATAATAATAATCACACTATAATATAAACGTGCAATATATATATATGTATGTATGTCCGGACGAAACTATAGCTTTATAGACTCTGATCCCACCGGACCGATTTTGATAATTTTTTTTTGTCATGTAGCTTGACTCTTTTTCCAGTCAATAGGCTAGATTTCATTTCTTAGCTATGAAAGGTCTCTGAACTGTGATTTTTTTCCGAAAAAGTACGTGAAAATTTTTGTTGAAATTAAATTTTATGATAAAATACCGTCGGCATTTTTTTTAAATCTGTAGCTCTGATTGGACGAAATCATATGTTTCTGTCTGATTTACGTGCATTTTGATAGATGACAGAGAATGTTCTAGAAGGTTTTCTATCCATTTCTTTTAGGATTTTTTACGTTTGTAAAAAAAATTTTGAGGGAAATTGTTGATTTTTTTTTAATTGTTGAAATTATTCATTTAAATCAGGGACGGCGTTTCAAATATTTTTAAATTTGTGTTTTTTAATGAAATTGTATAAAAATATAATTTTTCATAGTTTTGTTGATGCAATTTATTCAAAATTTCACATTTAAAAATAATAATTAAGTCAGGGGCTGGTGTCGTTTTAAATATATGAAATTTTTGGGAACTGTCACATTTCGTAACGTTTGTAAATAAGTCAGGGGCGTGACATAAAATTTTTTTTTAAAAAACATTTTTTATTGTTCAAAAAAGTTTCAGAAAAATATGAAAATTATAATATAGATCAGTAGCGCCTCAAAAAAAATTGTTTATGAATTATTATTTTTTTGAAAGTTTTGAGATTGATAAATTAATAATTTTTTTTAATTATAATTTAGTCAGGGGCGTCGCATGAAAATAGTTAAATTTGCTATTTTTTAAAAGTGCAATTTTTTTTAAGTTATTTAATAAATAACAGTACATTTAAGGTTGGGTAATTTATACATGTTTCATTTAAATCAGGGACGGCGTTTCAAATATTTTTAAATTTGTGTTTTTTTTAATGAAATTGTATAAAAATATAATTTTTAATAGTTTTGTTGTAGGTGATTGATGCAATTTATCCAAAAGTTCACATTTAAAAATAAATAAGTCAGTAGCGTCTCAAATTTTTTTTTAATTGTTCAAAAATTAGAAATTTCAAAAAAATATGAAAATTATAATATACATCAGTAGCGCCACAAAAAAAATTATTTTTGAATTATTATTTTTTTGAAAGTTGAGATTGATATATTAATCTTTTTTTTTAATTATAATTAAGTCAGGGGCGCGCATGAAAAAAATTAAAAAATTGCTATTTTTTAAAAGTGACGTAGACAAATTAACTTTGATTAAAATTGAACAAAAATTAAAAACTTCAGGAATATATATAAATAAAAAGTAAACCATTTAATAAATAACAGTACATTTTAGGTTGGGTAATTCATACATGTAATATTATTGAAAATTGTAATATTGATAAGTGATTATCACCGCCAATTTAAGAAATAAAATGAGTATTAGGGTGGTCCTTAAAATGGAAAAAAAATTTTTTTTGCGATTTTTTTATGGGGCACCATTTCATTTGATTCTTTACATTGAAAAAGTATTCTAGTATTTTTTTCATAATTTTGGAACAGTATTTGAGGGTCGCTACCAAGGTTCGAAATTTAGTAAATAAATTTAAATTGTTATAATGAAGGATTCATTCGCATTTATTAATAAAAAATCTTTACATGCATAATTAACAACAAAACAAATCATATTTCAAGTGTCTGCATATAACTTAATCAGTGGCGTAGTAAGAAAAAAATCGGGGGGGGGGGGTAATACTTAATACAATATACATACAATGTGTTAAATTTTGGAAGGTATTTTGAACTGATGTTTTCTCAAAACATACGTCTTTTTTAGAACATTGAATATTTCGGGGAGGGGTGGGGGGTTGTCCCCAATTCCCCCGTTACCACGCCACTGAACTTAATAAAAAAATTAAGATAGAAGTATTGATTTTTTTGTATCAGAATATTTTTTTCTGAACTCTTTGACTAATAAAAGCAAATACTGTTTTTGCTCTTCATTTGTTGTTATAAGTTTATTATATTCTTCCATCAAAGCAACACCACGCTCCGCAATATCATTAACTGTCCGTATAGAACATACTTATATTTTAAGGCTTTCCATCTTTAAAATCTTCGTTATTCTCCCAAGTTTCAAAATCTTTACTCAAAAACTCAGAAGAAATACCGAGAAATATCTCAAAGAGTCTTAATGAATTACTAGACACAAAGTCTTCTATATTTTTTTCATTGACGTGTTTGACTTCGAGGCTTTTTCTTTTTGGGCAAAAGTCCAGACCTTCAGTTTTTAATGCATCTACCATTTTTCGTGTGTGATCAACTGAAAGTTCATCGTCGAAAAAAGCAAACAACACCAATTCTTCAGACAAGTACCATAAATGACCCAACATTTTCTTTATGGCGACTTTCAACATCGTTGGGCTTGTATTCTGAAACGCTGTGAGGTCTTTTAAGAGTTGTAAGTCATTTCTCGGCGCTGACCATCCAGCAGGTACTTGAAACCAATATTTTATGTAAATATTTACAGTGAAAATACAAATTTCTTTTATAGCGTTTTCTTCTCTTTTCACTATCTTAAACTGGTGTTTAAACAGAAAAATCTTTAGGCAATACATAGCCTTTGCCATCCATCGAGCACGGTGAAGTCCAGCAGGCCTTCTGAATGAAATACCTTTATCGGGAATTCCTCCTAAGTAAATGATGGTGAGGTTTAGCAATTCTTTATTGTCAAATGTTTACAACCAAATGTTTGTTTTGTTTCTCGTTGATACTTTTAACACTATTTGTAGATGCCATGGCGAGTTGATAAATTGCGGGAAAACAAAAACGCGTGCTCTTTCGCTAACAACTAGAAGTCAACGCGGGATGTGGGATTGATACCTAGGTAATGGGGTGTTTACATTTGCTGTTTCAATAATGACAGTTAGTTCAAATTTCGCAAGGCTACAATGCTATTATATTTATTATAACAATTTAAAAAATGAGTAGGTGGAATTTCGAACTGAAGATAAAATCAACCGAGAACGTTAAACAAATCGTCGGGAGGGGTGGAGGTCATATTTTTTTGTAACTATGTATATGTAATTTTTATTTTATATGTACCACAACTGTTAAATAAAACAATGTATATAGATAAATTCGGGGGGTAACCCCTAAACCCCCCCTTGGGTGCGCCACTGATCGTCCGTGTGTAACAGCAAATGTAATCTCGCTATAAATGTGTGGTATACATAAAAATAAGCATTAAAAATACATACATAATCGTCTATGGACTTTTGGTTAATATGCTAAATGTAGTATGTTTTTCAAAAAGTTTGACGGGGAGTAGCGACCTCTAAAACTTTACCAAAAATTAAATAAAAAATAACTAGTCCATATTTTAGGGTAAAGAACGATATGAGAGGGTGCCGCGATAGTTTTTCAAAAATCGCAAAATAAGGACCACCCTAATGAGTATCAGCAAAAAGAATGGAAAATTATTATAATATACACATACGAGGGTCGCAGCCGAAGGCTGAGACCCGAGTAAATTTGTGATTAGATAATTTGTACATGTAAAATTACTGAAAATTGTAATATTGATGATCTCCGCCAAATGAAAAAATTAACTATCAAAAAATAGTGGAACGAGTATGATATATACACATACGAGGGTCGCAGACCCGAGTAAATTTGTGTAAAAAATATGGCGTGAAGGGGGTTGGGGCGCGAAGCGCCCAGGGGCACAGCCCCTAGTCACACTATAATATAAACGTGCAATATATATATATGTATGTATATATGTCCGGACGAAACTATAGCTTTATAGACTCTGGATTCACCGGACCGATTTTGATAATTTTTTTTTCGTCATGTAGCTTGACTCTTTTTCCAGTCAATAGGCTAAATTTCATTTCTTAGCTATGAAAGGTCTCTGAGCTGTGATTTTTTTCCGAAAAAGTACATCGAAATTTTACTGAAAATTAAATTTTAAGGTAAAAAACCATCGGCATTTATTTCTAATTCGAGTTTCTGATTGGTCGAAAATGACGTATGTTCTGTCAGATTCGACATACACGTGCCTCTTGACAGATGACAGCTGACAGGGAATGTTCTAGAAGGTTTTGTATCCTTTTCTATTAGGAGTGAGAAATTTTTTGATGACGTTAGATTTGATTGAAATTACGTGGTTTTTTACATGTGACATATTTTTTATGTTTGTAAAAAAAATATTTTGAGTGAAATTGTTGAATTTTTTTTAATTGTTGAAATTATTCATTTAAATCAGGGACGGCGTTTCAAATATTTTTAAATTTGTGTTTTTTTATTGTAATTTTATTAAAATATAATTTTTAATAGTTTTGTTGATGCAATTTTAGTCAAAATTTCACATTTAAAAATAATAATTAGGTCAGAGGCTGGTGTCTTTTTAAATATATGAAATTTTTGTTACATTTCGTAACGTTTGTAAAAACTTAAAAAAAATTTTAATTGTTCAAAAATTAGAAATTTCAGAAAAATATGAAAATTATAATATAGATCAGTAGCGCCTCGAAAAAAATTATTTATGAATTTTTATTTTTTTGAAAGTTCAGATTGATATATCAATATTTTTTTTTAATTATAATTAAGTCAGGGGCGTCGCATGAAAATAATTAAAATTGATATTTTTTAAAAGTGACGTAGACAAATTAATTTTGATTAAAATTGAACAAAAAGTAAAAACTTCAGGAATATATAAAAATTAAAAAGTTAACCATTTAATAAATAACAGTAGGTACATTTTAGGTTGGGTAATTTATACATGTAATATTATAAATAAAATTATTTATTATATTACAAAAAAAAAATTATTTTGAGTGAAATTGTTGAATTTTTTTTAATTGTTGAAATTATTCATTTAAATCAGGGACGGCGTTTCAAATATTTTTTAATTTGTGTTTTTTTTAATGAAATTGTATAAAAATGTAATTTTTAAGAGTTTTGTTGATGCAGTTTACAAAATTTCACATTTAAAAATAATAATTAAGTCAGGGGCTGGTGTCGTTTTAAATATATGAAAGTGGGTAATGTCACATTTCGTAACGTTTGTAAAAACTTTGAAAAAAAAAATTTAATTGTTCAAAAATTAGAAATTTCAAAAAAATATGAAAATTTTAATATAGATCAGTAGCGCCTTAAAAAAAATTATTTATGAATTATTATTTTTTTGAAAGTTTTGAGATTGATATATTAATAAAAAAAATTTAAATAATAATTAAGCCAGGGGTGTCGCATAAAAATAATTAAAATTTCTATTTTTTAAAAGTGACGTAGACAAATTCATTTTGATTAAAAATTAAATATTAATAATAATAAATGTTTTCAATGATCATTTTTAGGGTTATAATATAATATACTAATGCATACGAGGGTCACAGCCGAAGGCTGAGACCCGAGTATATTTGAGGTTGAGTAATTTGTACATGTAATATTACTGAAAATTGTAATAATGTGATTATCACCGCCAATTTAAGAAAAAAATGAGTATCAGCAAAAAGAATGGAAAATTATTACAATATACACATGCGAGGGTCGCAGACCCGAGTAAATTTGTAATTAGGTAATTTATTCATGTAAGATTACTGAAAATTTTAATATTGATTATCTCCGCCAAATTCAAAAATTAACTATCAAAAAATAGTGGTAGGAGGATGATATATGCACATACGAGGGTCGCAGACCCGAGTAAATTTGTGAAAAAAATATGGTGTGAAAGGGGGTTGGGGCGCGAAGCGCCCAGGGGCACAGCCCCTAGTTAGGATAATAACAATTTCCAAAGTAATTTCATACATATTTAATCGAGAACCCCCAAATTAAACTTAAAACTTGTATGTAATACAAGTATTTACAAAAAACGATTTTAAAAATCAAACTTAAATTTTTCAAACGTACTGAAGCTTTAATAACAATAATTAGGATAATAACAATATCCAAAGTAATTTCATACATATTTAATCGAGAAACCTTGAATTAACCATTCCCTGCACATACATACTACACCTACTACAATTAGCCTTCGGATATAAAAACGCTTTTAAAAATCCACCCACGCGAACAACAACAATCTCAATTCTCTCGGGCGCATTATCCCTCATTTATACCTCATTTGCGTGCATTTCTCATAAGACTGCGCGCATAATCCCATCGGTATAGGGCACACGTTCCTTTTCACACCTTTCGTGTTACACCATTTGCATGTCGTTACTATACATAGCTACGTATCTACCTTGCCAACCGACCAGTGTCTGTCGATTTCTCCGGTAATCTTCTATGATTATACTACTGAGCACTTTAGTAATACAGGGAGTGAATTTTAAAGATACTCTATATAGATATGCACGTATAGTAATAGTCCAAGAGGTAGTGCCAAAATTTGCAACTACTTTCTAATAGCTGATTTTTTTATATAACGTCACATTTGTGGTGTAGATATACAGCCTGCCGTCAGTCAGCTAGTTTCGTTAGCGTTTGGCGCGGGGGTGGTTTTAACTTTGTAAAAAAAACTATACACGTTGCAACTACCTTCTAAAACCTGAAAATTTATTTGTAAGCAGTATACTAAGTAAAAACCCCTTTTATCACAGTCAGTCATCAAAATCTTGCAACAGGGCGTGTTTAACTCGTAAAAAATCTATACATCGTGAAAGTACTTTCTAAAATATGAAATTCGGTTTAAAAAGTTAGGAATATTATTATTATTTAAAAACAAATAGTCAGTCCGAATTTTACCTTAACAAATGCCGTCAGCAGCCGATACACCACCCCCGCGTCAAACCCCAACGAAACTAGCTGACTGACGGCAGGCTGTATATCTATACACTACAAATGTGACGTAATATAAAAAAATCAGCTTTTAGAAAGTAGTTGCAAATTTTGGCGCTCACCTCCCCGACTATAAAGAAACTACATGGTAAGCTTCGGGATCCTTAAATTTAATTAAAAAATTAAGTACATATGTATATTTATTGGAATTGCTGTTAAAACTCCACTTTCTAAAAGTGCTATAGAACCAATTTTTAACTTGCTAGGTACATAATTTATTCATTGCTAATATTTTAAGATGGTCACTACTTTTTATTTGACATCTAATATATCAATTATGATATTTCATTTTGGGCGTATTGAATTATAATCTGTTGTCCAAATTGCGTCGGTTTTTTAACTCAAAAATTGTCTAGAAAATTTACCGTGATAAACAAATTGAGCAATAATAAGATGTATAGCAATCTCTTAGATTCGAGCTATCGAGTTAATTTTTTTAAGGGGTGTTTATTTGTTCATTACGTCGAGAAATTTCGAATTTTTTTTTGCATCAGTCTTACATAAAATGAATGAGTCCATCTTGATACAAAAGCTACTACGTGTTTTCTACCTTGACGGTAGCTGCTGCAGCTTATATAACGACCTGTAGCGGCGCGGCGTGGCCTTTTAAAATGAGGAAATTCCATGCATTCAAAGCTTCCTCGCGTCACTAAATTCGTATAATCTCTGTGTGAGATACGTCTGCCACTTAGAAGGAAATCTCTACCGCTGTTATAGTACTTTGCATGAAACACATTTCCTCGATGCATTTCTGGAAATGAAACTAGGGGGAAAGGAGAGGGGGGGGGCTTGATTTGATGTGGAATTAGATAACTCGATGTTGTAATGAATTTAAATATGATAGTGCAAGATGCATTTTTTGAGTTTTGATTATAAGTGAAATTTAAATTAAGTCTGCTTAAGTTGGTTGAAGCGTAGAGCAGTGAAGGAGAGGTGTGTCTCTCTCTCTCGTTTTCACACAATTAATTAAAAAACGCTAATTAAAAAAATCTGAAAATGTACAGATATCTTTGTAAATGAATAAAGAATGTATGCTCAAATTTTCATCAAATTCTCACTTTGAAAAGTCCTCTCATGTCTCATGTCATTATGCAGTTCTCATAAGAATGTACCTGTATGTTAATTTGTTTATTAAATATCTCTTAAGTCAGAGACATGAAAAAATTACAATTTTAAATAATTTTTTTTTGCCAGTAAATTATTTTATTTTATAAAAGTAAAAACATAGCATCATTAAATAAGGTTTCGACTTGACTTGACAGAAATTTTAGAAAAAAAAATTAATAATTTTAAAAGTAATGGCTGTTTGTGTTGATCCAGTTCCAACCGAAGCTTCTTGCGGTGACCATCACTTATCCTTGGAGATTCATCCAAATTCAATCGGACAAAAAAAATAGTTTTATTAATAGATAATCTAGTGCCTGATCCAAGTTTTTTTTTCTTTCTTAAATTAATAAAATGGCAGCCTCAGGAATTTTTTTTCCAGATTTTCGGAAAAAAATCAACATTAATGGGCCATACAATAGTTCTTCAGCCGTTGTAGCGCCTTCCAAAAATACAAAAAAAAGAAAATCGATTTCTTGAAAATTCTGACTACACCTAACTAACCCCTTAAACTATTCTCCTAATGATCTTGAAATTTTGAAGATTTTTTTTAAATATACATAAATGTCTTGTTATTTTCAGTTTCGTAGTAATCTCTATTTGTTTCTATGGTGTCAAATATTGATGAAATAATGAATAGGTAATATTTATTTATTTTATATATTTTGATGTACCTATAACATTTTTATGCACGGTAGGGAAAAATCTTAAATGATTTTTTTGTCAATTGTCACATTTCTTGTGATATTTTTCCCAAATTTTTATTAACTGAAAAACCTACTGGATCGATTTATAGAAGTCTACAAAATGTTCCTTGTAATATCAGAACTTCTATATATTATATTTATAATCACACTATCAACCAAAAGAGCTGATTTGTTGCATTTTAAGAGACCTATCTAAAGACACCTCTCACAAAAATTGTGAGTAAACTTTTCAATCGAGGAAAAAGGGGGTCCCAATTCTCATCATTTCTGTTTTTGGATTATCAATCTACCAAATTTCATTTTAATAGGTATATATCATAAATGAGATAATGGGGAAGCTATAACATCCATCCATACAGACAGACAGACCAAAATCAAAAAGGTTCCTAGTTTTCAACATAAACCTCAAAAAAGAAATTCCACTACACGTAAAATATAGAATTTTAAGTTACAACAATCACACAGAAATGCAATATATTTATGCACCTATACAACACACACAACGTATCATTTGTCAAAAGGGGAAGGAGACATAATGCGGAGCAGAGTAACGTCTCGACGCCCGCCACCTGGTGAGGAATCACATCCGCCACCGCGGCGGGGCCCTTCCTGCATGTCATTCGTCTTGAACAACGACGACGACACTAAAACTGCAAAGCATCTTGAATGCGTCACCGCCGCCGTGGATCAGGTGGCGACGCCGCCGACGCCTTTTTTTACAACCGCAATTTGAATATCAGATTGCGCGATACAAATATTTATACACCTTGTATGAAAATTGTTACGCACATGTTTTTCTCGCATACATTTTTGAAAATTTTGATTGTTATTATTGTAATACGTACCCTGGATTTTTTTAAATATATTGAAGGGGGCACATTAGCTACTGTGCCCCTTTTTTATTAGAGAAATTATGTAATATTAATAATTAATTAAGACAGTTATATGGAAATATAAAATCCTATGAAAATTAGCTTTACTTTTTTATGCTGCTGTATTTAAGGGTTGAAAGATTAGGAGTTAAACAGGGTTTTATTATAAATGGGGTAATATAAACTATCTATTGGGGTTTTATTTATTGATCTATCTTTATTAGATATAGAAATTGATTTCAAAATGTGACATATTTTGTTGCATTAATTCTCCCTAATTTACCCCCTTTACTGCCAATGAAAACTAAAATCTAAATCAAAAATACCTTAATTACAAACGATGCCCCCATTCGATTTAATCACATACACCTCCAAAGAAGTTACTACATTTAATTAATAAAAAAAATTTTTTAAATAATTTAGACAAAAATTTTTGGATCAATAAGAAAATCAATATTACATGCATCAATAACAACATTGATTTCCATATGCACTGTACTTAAATTCACCACACTGTGTATTTTTCAGCAAGCTTATACCCAGTGGAATACAAAATAAAGAAGTAACAAGAAAACAAAAAAATACAAAAATCAAATACACTTATTATAAATATGATGATAACAAATAAGATTTGTTGGTTAAAGAAACACGTAAGACATTTGGTAAATGTTTGCATACAAGCAACCGCAGCAGAAACAAAAAAAAAACGCAAGTAGATCACGTCTGAAATTAATCAGTCCTGTCTGAGACACCTCTGTATATAAAAAAAGCCCCGTATATGCGTCGTAGTACACCTAATGCATTCTTCCCGAGAAAACGTGGTGGAACTACGAACTCACAAAACATTCAGAAGTCGGGAGATATTTAAAGGTAACTAGCGGAAACCCGCGGCTTCGCTCGTGTAAATTTCGAAACTAATTAGAACCCTCCATACGTGATAGGGGATGACATATAACATTTTTTGTATTGATTTTTATTCATTACCTATAAAAAACGTAAATATCTCGGATTAGTTAAAAATTGTAAAAACTAACCCCTTGTCTACTCTCGCCATTAAGGGTTGTATATCGAATTTTTTTATTGCAGATTATTTTGCCCGACTCCACCATTATAACGTAAGCAGTTATGCAGATAAACATATCAAAAACACAGACCCTGTCTACCCTCGCCATTAGGGGTTGAATTTTCGTATCTGATATTTGTCTGGTAGAGTATCTACTTGAGCCATTTTTCTTTCGGTGAATATACAAAAAAATTATTTTACAAATTTTTCCACCTCCCTAACACCTTAGGGATTAAATTTTGGGAAATGCTGAAATAATTGTTACATTTTTTATATTGTAGAGTACCTACCTATATTAGATAAGTTTCAATTAAATGAGAATACAAAAATATAATTTTATATAAACTTTGACACACTGTTTAACCTCGTAGAGGTTGAATTCCGAAAAATCCTTTCTTTTTGGGTGCTTACATCATAAAAAGAAGGCACCTACGAAATTTCACGTTTCTAGGTCCAGGGGTTTGGGCTGTACGTTGATATATGAGTGAGTGAGTGAGTAGTTAAGGACAAACTCTTTTATAGATATACATAGATTTATTAAGATATCAAATAAATAATATACCTACATAATAATAAAATATTAAGCGTACGCTAGAATTTGGCATCATTCATAAATTTATTTGTAAACAAAAATGACGGAAACACGAAAAAATTCAAACACTGTGAGGATTTATTACATTACTTTTACGCTAAGAACGTTTTTTTTAAATATATATTTCAAATAAAATTCGCATCTGTTTCTTCACATATTGATTTCAGAAAACATATTTTTCTTAGTTCACTGACTGACTCATTAACGTACAGCTCAAACCCTTAAAAATAAAAATCCACAAAGAATGTATTTTCCTAAATACAACTTCTAAGGGGGGAAAAAGAGTGTTTTACAACTTTTTTTTTCAATGATATGTTAAAAAAAATTATAAGGTATAGGCACCAGATCTGTTTTGGGGGGGGGGGATGGGCTTAATTTTTGTAATCTTCATGAACTCACGTTACTAAAATATTTGCTTAACTGGCTGCATCTACATATAGTAAAGCCAAACAAGAAAGAAAAAAAAATATTTGCTATGGGTGCCACGAAACTTTCTTATACGTAATAGTGACAGTGAACAGTGTATGTGATTTTTATTTTATTGAAACATATTTCTGACAAACTAATAAAAGATAGAATACAATGAATGGGGCATAAACTATAGAAATATTATTTAATAGATTATGTACCGTCAGGAAGTTAGCGCGGACTTGTGAAAAACAACAAACATTTTTAGCTCAAAAAATTGCTCCTTAATTGCTCCTCATGTATAGGAAATTGCTCTAACTCTAAAAAAATTTTAACAAAAGTTATTAACTAAACAACAAAAATGATAATTGTTATGTTGTATTTTTCAAAAACGAAACGTTTTAGAGTTGGAGCAATTTCAGATACATGAGGAGAAATTAAGGAGCAATTTTTTGAGCTAAAAATATTTGTTGTTTTTCACAAGTCCGCGCTAACTTCCTGACGGTACATTATGTATCAAATAAATTTTGTTTAACGTAATTATTAAACGGGAAACTCGTCATTTTTTAAATTTTCGAATTATTTTTGAAATAAGAAAAAATTTCGAGTATGTTATTGTCTATAATTTTTAGCCAGAAAGAGTTTTTTTGAATAATTATTTAGAACAACCCACACTGTTTACTCTCAGTATTACGTATAAGAAAGACCCATAGTACCTATGGCAAATACGTACACTGTCCAATATCTGTAATACGTATAAGAAAGTCCCATGACACTCATGGCAGATATTTCTTCTCTGAAGAACCATTTTAAATATAAATAATTTAAAAAAAAATTAATTTGTTTTTTCGAAAAAATGAATAGAACATAAATTATAGATAATAATGTTAGTTACAATTTTTAACTTTATACCATTTATCCCTAAATCGCACTGTTTCAATGTAATTACAAAAAATTCAAAAATCGATATAGGTAAATAATTAAAATATCTAATTTGACTATTTTGAATCAACTATAAAACGAGAGGCGGCAATTACACTATCAAAGAAATGTGGTAAAATTTCTTTGATCAATGAAATATGACAGTGTAATATGTCAACTTTTATAATATTTACGTACTATTCTGCCGTGCTAAGCACAAAAGCGGTATCTCAAAAAAAATCATAAAGTTGATTTTTATGGAATCGAATAGCTTAAAAAAATACGAATCCAATGAACTAAGCCAAATAGCGGTATCTTATTTAAAACATATGAAAAACCCTTAAAAAAGTTTTCCCTATCTCAGGTTTACCTTAAATCACTTAAAAAATTAGAGGTATATCAATAATACGTAGGCGAATAACCGTATATTTTGATACCGCCAAAATTACCAATATAATGTATAAATTTCATTCAATAAATAAATAAAACAATCTGTAAAGTAAAAATAAAACTATTTTAACAAAACTTTGATTATCTTGAAACCCGCTATTACTGAGATACCGCTTTTGTGCTTAGCACGGCAGTATTTACCTTCATAATATTTCTTTTATCATAGATAATGACAGTTTCTTATATTTAATCAAAGTTTTTTTACGGATAAATCAAAATGGCGACTGAAAAGTTTTCGTGGACGGTTTCGGCTACGAAATTACTTATAATTTAACATATGATCAAATCTTTGTCAAAGATCTTTGACATATTTATTTGATAGTGTAATAACGCGATAAAGCAAGTCCCGTTTCCAAGTTCACAGTACGAGCGCAGAGGTGGGCGGCTCGTAAAGGTAATAAATCGAATTGTCACAGAGTCTTATGAGCAGGCGAGCACTTATTCTGTGAACGAGAGACGTGCTAGAGTGACTGCAGTGTAGGTGGAACGATGAAAAAAAAACCAGCATGATTTATTCCATGATGAATTGACTATACACCGGAACAACATATAGCAGCAGCAGCAAGCTCCTCATGTGCAGAGAAAGGTATATGGATGCCAACTCGTTTTTTATTAAGGAGTAGGTAGTTTAAAGATAGGAGCAAGGACGAATCGCTGCAACGGTTAATTTTTTACAGTAGCAAAGTTATATACTAGCAGAAAAATAATATATTGAACTTCAAATTAATTTAACCCACATTGAAAAAATTTATTGTTAATTTTTAACATAAAAAACATGTTAACGGGAGGACGAAATTTCATTCTGTGAAAAATTAATCGGTAACGTAGTAATATTTCATACCAACAGTATTAAAGTATGTTAAAATAATTATAAAACTGAAATAATTATTTTAACAAGTTATTAATAGTCAGATGAAAAAAATGTATTAACGTTTTTATTTATTTACGATGCGTAAGAATGGAAAAAAATAAAAAATTGCAGATTGATGAAAACATTTTTTGATTCTAGAAACATGGTAAAATTTAAAAGAACGTCTACTACAATTCAATATACTGTATAGCTATTTCTATGACGGCGATAGGCCTGATATAAAAAGTAATATAAAAACATAGTAAAATTATAGAGAATGTACGTGAAATTTTCATATGCAAGAAATTAAATTAAAGAATAGCGTACATTACTTTTTCAGAGTAAATAAATTTTAATAGGTACTATGTTAAAATTTACCAGTATGTCATTGTAATTTTTCATTTACTTTATTTTAAATTCTAGCGACTTTTCTGTTCATTTTTTTCAGAAGTTGATTCTGTCCTCAGGTTCACAGTATTTTCTGTTCATTTTTAAAAGAATATTCTCTCCGTGCATTAACGCCCGTCGTACACATTTATCTTTTTATAATTAGTGCTGCTGTCTATGGATATTAATTCACAATATTTCCTTAAATATCAGTTGGTAGAAGTGCAACAAACAAAATCTGTTAACGTTATTAGTTTCATAAGTGTTGTTTTAATTGTTCTGAATAATTTTTATATGAAAAGAGGTACGTGGTATGCTAATAAGTATATTTTATCCAACTAGAGCATGTGATTTCGAATTTTGTAAGATTTTTTTTTGTATTCACCAAATGAAACATGGCACAAGTTGGTACTCTACAAGACAAATAGCATTTACGAAATTTAGCTGACGCGCGTATAAAAAGTATACTGTACAATAAGTATACTGTTTACAAATAAATTTTCAGATTTTAGAAAGTAGTTGCAACGTGTATAGTTTTTGTTTACAAAGTTAAAGCCACCCCCGAAACTAGCTGACTGACGGCAGGCTGTATATTATCTACACCACAAATGTGACGTAATATCAAAAAAAAAGCAACTTTTAGAAAGTTGTTGCAAATTTTGGCGCTCACCTCTTGGACAATTATAATATCTATTCGCGAACAGAAATATCCATTGAAAATCGACACGGCTTACACCCAGAACCCAAGACCACATATCAAATTCACCTAATATCTAATATAAATTATCAAAAACACGTTAAAATACCTATCTGCAAATACAAACACTCACTAAATAACTAAGAATCCAACAACTTCAACCAATTTGTCTTGCGCTTCAACATTATCGACTCGAATAAGATTTTATCGTGTCCTGCTGGCACACAAAGCACGCGTCGCAAGTCTTTTTGTACACAAACTTTACAACCGATGTTTCCCTTACGAACGACGTGGGGGGGAGGGGTGTAGAAATTTATTCCCGAATATCAGGTGTGTAAGATGTCTGTAGCACTTCTTTCTGCACTGTGATAAGTGAACCGGTAGCAACATATGTTGCATGTGTGTTTATTTTTATTGTTTTCACGATTTCTTGTTCAGGGTACGTAAAAAAATACACGAAAGTAAATTATTTTATTTTTACTTTATTTATTAAAGAAATTGCATGCAAGCAAATTTGTTTCCATGCAAATTTGCGATTTGCAAACGCTATCTACTAGGAGTCACATGTAAATGACAACCAATCACAGATTGTAGCTTTAAAATATCATCAAGACAATTTGACTCCTAGTAGATAGCGTTTGCAAATCGCAAATTTGCATGGAAACAAATTGCTTGCATGCAATTTCTTTATAATACCGGGCATAAGTCAGATATTTGAGTGTGCTATAATACGAGACTGACTTAAATTTCGACGAGACAAGCTACACAAGATTCTATTTTTCTATTCTTGTTCAGGGTACATAAAAAAATACGAATCTAAATTATTTTATTTTTACTTTATTTTCTATAAAGTCAGTTATTTGAGTATTATAATAGGCAATCGGTTTAAATTTCAACGAGACGGAACGAGAGAAACTTACACAAGATTCTTAAATGCAGAAAATACAATATTTTTATATTTTTATTTACTCGAGTTAAAAAAACAGTTTTTGTAATTTTTAAGTAAAATATAAACTGTTAATAAGACATCCAAAGATTGCAAATTTTTCTCTTATAGAGAGCATCAATTAATAACGTATTGATGATTTTAAAAAATTTCAACCCCCCTCCCCCACTGATCCTTTTTCAACAGAATTCCTAGTAAATAAAAAATCAATTTCAACAATCAAAACTGGACTCAATGAATAAGGTATGTTTTAAAATAATTAATTACAAAATTAATAACACTTTTACGCCCCCCCCCCCCCAAGGCCAAAATCTAGATAATCTCTTATACAGATCTATATCTATATCTATAAAAGAGTTTGTCCTTAACCACTCACTCACTCACTCATATATCAACGTACAGCCCAAACCCCTGGACCTAGAAACGTGAAATTTCGTAGATGCCTTCCTTTTATGATGTAAGTACCCACTAAGAAAGGATTTCTCGAAATTCAACCCTTACGGGGTTAAAACAGGGTGTCAAGGTTTTAAAAAAAAATTGTGTTCGTATTTAATAGAAACTTATCGAACATAATATAAATAATGAAACAATTATTTCAGCATTTCCCAAAATTTAACCCCTAAAGTGTTAGGGGGGGTGAAAAAATTTGTAAAATATTTTTTTTTATTCACCGAATGAAACATGGCACAAGTAGGTACTCTACAAGACAAATATCAGTTACGAAAATTCAACCCTTATGGGAAGGGGTTTAATTAGTTTCGAAGTTTACGCGAGCGAAGCCGCGGGATCCCGCTAGTTATTCATATATACCGGGTGTCCCAGATGATAACTTTTCCAGCATGAGGATCTCAGTATCTATAAGAGATACAGGTTTGGTTAAATGAGATGAATTATTTGTAAGAAAGGGGTCAGTATTACTACACAAAAAAATATTCATAATTCTATGTGGTTTAGGCGGTATACCCAAAAAACTGAATATTCGGAATTTCTTTAAATGGCTATAACTTTTTTGTTAAAGTAGATAGGTACTTTTTGTAGGCGGTTTCTTAAAGCACTTTTTAGTGTAGAATTGATTGGTGTATTTAGAATTTTATATATCACTTTTAGTTTCCGAGTTACAAGCTCTAATTTTAGTTTTTCTTATGGGCCACTAAGTTGACTATATCATATTTGAACGTATTTTTTACTCTACTTTACAACGATATGTCACTTGCCATACTTATTATCGAAAAAAAGTCGAAATACTAAATATCAGTGATATTTATGAAGTATTTTTTTACAAACTTTTAAGTAAGCCATGAAAAACAAAATTTGTAAACAAAAATCACAATAACAACAATCAAAATAACAAATGAATACTTGAAAACAATGAACTATTTGAAAAAATATATTATAATTTTTTTTCGATAATAAATATGGCAAGTGACATATCGTTGTAAAGTAGAGTAAAAAACACGTTCAAATATGCCATAGCCAACTTAGCGGCCCAAAAGAAAAACTAAAGTTAGGGCTCATAACTCGGAAACTAAAAGTGATATAAAAAATCTAAATACACCAATCGATTCTACACAAAAAAGTGTTTTAAGAAACCGCCTACAAAAAGTACCTATCTACTTTAACAAAAAAGTTATAGCCATTTAAAGAAATTCCGAATATTCAGTTTTTTGAGTATACCGCCTAAACCACATAGAATTATGAATATTTTTTTGTGTAGTAATACTGACCCCTTTCTTACAAATAATTCATCTCATTTAACCAAACCTGTATCTCTTATAGATACTGAGATCCCCATGCTGGAAAAGTTATCTGGGACACCCGGTATATTCGTCTGTGCACGATTTTTTCAGTAACTAATGAACGGCTTTTATTCAGGTTTTCCCTAATAAATAGAACATTTCACAAGAAAGGTTTATATGTGCATAATATGTAGATACGTCGCTGTCACTATTTTTTGAATTCTGGTCTTTTATTGTCCGTAAAGTCAATAATCTGATTGGTAGATCGACGCGCAATGAGTATAGCTCTATCCAATGACATTAAAATGTAAAAACCGCTAATTTTCGACTTGAGCGGTGTTGTTAGATAAGCGACGATATTGATAAAAAATATATATAAATAAATTCTGAATATATATTTTTCCCAGCCCTGTTCGGATGCTGTACGATTTATTAAATTATAATCCAATATGTCAAATTCCTGTCGGAATAAAGTTGTATTTATACGTGTTTCATACAGCGCCGCCGTGCCTACCTGCCTGCTATATTCATTCAATTTGTACAACGGATTATTGTGTTTTCTATAAATGTTGTTCTTATACACAATTCAATTTACAGATTATGTTTTGATTTAAATTTAAATACGAAAAATAAAATTATTTTGAATTATACTGCAGTGCTTAGATAATTTAGATTATATATAGATTCTATAAAAAAAACACGTCCTGAAGGAAAAATTAATAAAATATGGTTTAATAATTTTACTACTCATAATTTCGTTGCTTTTTCAAAGTGAGAAGGCAGTAGAGTAGAGTAAAGTCGGTATATATGGAGCAGGTGGGTAATATGGACCTCCTTTTGTTGATCTATTTTACATTTTATAAAGACAACATTAATATGTATTTAAGTTTACCCTCTAAATAACTGCGTCAGTAAGAGGCTGATTTTCGATTGTTTTAGATTTTTTTTCATGTAATAATTCTAATTTTGCCTGCCAGATCTCGTTAGATGATTAAATTATCTGTCTAATGAAATGATAAGTGCTGATTTTAAATAATATTATCATAGTTTTCTTAACTAAAACATGAATGGTGTTCCATATATACCGACTTTACTCTAAATACTATTTTTCTTAATTTTGGCATGTAATAAAACACTTACATTAAATCGCTCTCACAGTTAAGTGGGTCCTAAATAGTTTGATCCAATTTTTCTCAATTTTTATACATATTGCATCCTAATGCCTTTTGCTTTATGTATACATAGCAAATTTGCTAGTTAGGTGGCTATTACACTATCAAAGAAATGTGATAAAATTTCTTTGATCAAAGAAATATGACAATGTGTAATATGTCAACTTTTATAATATTTACCTTCATAATATTTCTTTTATCATAGATAATGACAGTTTCTTATATTTAATCAAAGTTTGTTGACGGATAAATCATAATGGCGACTGAAAAGTGTTCGTGGACGGTTTCGGCTACGAAATTACTTATAATTTAATATATGATCAAATCTTTGTCAAAGATCTTTAACATATTTATTTGATAGTGTAATAGCCGCCTTAGGAAGCAACCTCAAATGAGATATCAAACAAAACAGTTCTCTTGGAGTTTCATGAAGATTTTGACAAGTTTCGCGCACGCATTGTATGTACATAAACACAAACAATGGTATTAAAACAGTGGTGATATTATGATAATTATACCACGTACGGTCAGAATCTGCACCAACTGTGTTACAATACGTTAAATCGACATTTCTGAAATAAATTCTACCAATATTTCACCTACCTATGCTGCCGTACTAAGCACAAAAGCGGTATCTCAGTAAAATGGTACTTTATGAATAATATAAGTTTCATCACCCTCATTTTATAATAAATACAAAAAAATAGGTACGACAATCTATATTTACTATAAAAGAGTTTGTCCTTAACCACTCACTCACTCACTCATATATCAACGTACAGCCCAAACCCCTGGACCTAGAAACGTGAAATTTCGTAGGTGCCTTCCTTTTATGATGTAAGCACCCACTAAGAAAGGATTTTTCGAAATTCAACCCCTACGGGGTTAAAACAGGGTGTCAAAGTTAACATAAAAAATATTTTTTTTTGTTCGCATTTAATTGAAACTCTAAAATATAAATAGTGAAACTATTATTTCAGCATTTCCCAAAATTTAACCCCTAAGATGCTAGGGGGTGGAAATATTTGTAAAATAATTTTTTTTGAATTCACCGAATGAAACATGGCATAAGTAGGTACTCTACAAGAGAAATATCAGTTACGAAAATTAAACCCTTATGGGAATAATAATAATAACTGTTCATGATATTAAAATAAATTCGAACAAATTAATATTCAATTAAAAATGATAGTTCGACGGCGACTAGGATGGATTTAATCTGCAATAAAAGAATTTGATATTCAACCCCTAATGGCGAGAGTAGACGGGGGTTAGTTTTAAAATATTTTTTTAATTAAGATCCGGGATATTTGCGTTTTTTTATATTATTTATTATTTTATATTGTCGGAGGTGGTTGCGGTTAGCACCCACAAGCACTGAGGCCATAGGCCCATTGTACTAACTCCGCTGCTTGTCCTACTCCCTTAATATCAACCCCGTCCCTTTGATAAAGTTCACGAGTGTTGTCATCGGGAATTTGGCTATTTTTTCTGGTTCGATGAAAAATTCTCCCAGATATTTTAGTCTTCTGTCCATCAACGCGGGGCAGAAGCATAATAGATGTGTGGGCGTTTCCTCGTCCTCTTCACATTTCCTGCAGATACTAGAGTTCTCAATTCCTAATATTTGCATATGCCTTCTAAGGTAACAGTGACCAGTTAGGAGTCCTACTGCTATCCTCAGCGTGTTTCTATCCATGCCCATTTTTATAAGTAATGAATAAAAATCAATATAAAAAAATGTAATATGTCATCCCCTATTACTTATAGAGGGTTCTAATTAGTTTCGTAGTTTCCGCGAGCGAAGCCGCGGGATTCCGCTAGTTATTTATAAAATAAAATCATAATTGTATCGGTACAAATATCAGATACGTTATTTACGAGATAGAAGAAAAACTATTAAGAATTCCTAACAACATAATGAATTTGTATAATGTCATCAAAACAGGAAAAAGGAAATAGGCAGGTTGGTATCCCTGCTGACAATATTCATTAGTTTTTTTTTTAAGTGAAATGTTCAGGGTAGTAGTTTTTTTTATATTAGGTTAGTTTATTTTATGTTTCCTTTTTGAGTTCTTGCAAGTCTATTTTTCGTGAATTATTCGATGTGTTTTGTAATGGTATGTTTATTAAAGTTAAACTAGAAAAATCGTAATTTTATGTTACCAGATTTAGTCTGGTTAGTTTTGAAGCTACTTTTTTAAACATTCGGAAGAATTTCGATTTATTCAAAAACTTACAACCATAACCAATTATTCGAAGAAAAAAAATTGATACGATTATAAGTATTTAATCGAAGGTGGGGGGGGGATCGCTTTAATACATGCAATGAAATAATTTATATATTTTTTAGATAATTTATGATTTTCCTTTTTATTTTCTTATCTTAAAGTCGATATTTCTATGAAAACTTTAAAATTGATGCATCGAATTTTACTAAAAAATTTGATGTCTTAGATTTAGTTAAAAGTATGTTTATTTTATAGAAAATGGCGTGAAAAGTTGAAATTTTCAAACCGCAGGTCTGTATCTCATACCGTTCTCGAGATATGACCTTTCAAAGTTTTAGATTTTTGAAAATTTTGAAGAAAAATGGCCGTAACTTTTGAACGTGTGGTCGGATTTGATTTTTGTTAACAGTTTTGAAATAAGCGTGTCAAAATCTATATAATGACATGTATAATACTTCAAAACTCGAGAAAAAATTTTTGGTCAAAAATCGACATTTTTTTAAGGTATACCCCTTTGAATTTTTTCGATTTTTCGCGAAAATTTTTTTTTCGAATTTTAAAGTATTATGTGAATTTTCTATAGCAAACCATGTAACGATCGAAGATAGGTTCCAAGATTACAAAAATACTACTTTTTAAAAAGAAAATTGAACAAAATAAACATTTAAAAAACAAAAATAATATAAAATTTTATTACATACATACAAAAAACAAAAAAAAAACAAATTCAATTAAAACAAAATAAAAATTAATCACTGTCTGATGAGTCCATAGTGGCTGTTGTCGTAAGACTCGAACCCAAAACAACGCAACTTCGAAAATTTAACGACGCACAGTGAAAATTAGTACTAATTCAGCAGCGACGCAATTTCGAAAAAACGCAAAACGAAACGACGCAAAGCGAGGTATTGGTGTATACATATAAACGAATATACCTAAATTAGACTAATATATATTTTTCTTAATGACTATTATTTTTGCTAGATCAACAATTGTTTTTATATATTTCTTATAATAAAATAATTGTGGCCATCATATAACTTTTTCACACATATCTTAGCAGAAAAACGCCACAGATATTTCTAGTCTGACAATTTGCAAAATAAATGCGTCTCTACAAGAACTACAAGTATGAAATGACAGATAAATATAAACAAATATAAAAAGTCATCCAAAATCTAACCAAGTCTTTTAACCAGGGCTGTGGAGTCGGCACAAAAAACTACGACTCCGACTCTTACAAAGAGGTAGCAGAAGGCATTTCATCACCATTACGTGATTTTTGAAAAAAAAAATTCGCTTCCGGACAGAAACTTTTGGGTGAATTCCGATGATTCTGGTTCCGGTCAGAATTGAAAACTTCAAGCTTCAAAATTCGAAACTAACAAAAAATAATAAGTGTGTAAAAAAGTAAAAACGATTATTTAATTAAATGAGTCCGACTCCGACTCCAACTCCACAGCCCTGCTTTTAAGGTTGTTGTTCACTGAAAGTCGTGGCATCTAGCGGAATTTAGCATGAACTACAGGGTTTTGATATGTCGGTAAAAAAGAACAAATAGATCTGGCAACAATTTACAATATTAGACAAGAATAGAAGATTTATTTTTAACAATATTATAATTATTACTATTGCTGACAATGGTAATAATTATAATAACAATAGTAACTATTATTATTATAAATAAAAACATTAAATGTTAATAATAATAACTTGCTATTTACAACGCGCGTCAGTTTTCAATACCTAGTTTTTACACTTCGAAGAGCGCGCCGAATGCGGTGTTGCCATATCGTATATTTACGTCATGTGTTCGGGAATTTATCAAAGTTAAAAATTAATAATTATTTAAGTAGGTGGTAAATCATTCTAAAATTTTATATATACATTCTTTAAATACCAATCTATATCCGTTTTTGGTTAAAATCTGGCGTTTAGTTTTAATACACGAATTAAACGAATATCAAATTCAAAGTGGATCCCTATGCTTGCAATGTATAAGAGGCCAACTTTGCTCGTTTATAATTAATAAACGAAATGGTAAACTGACCTGAAATTTTTACAAATGCGAACTAGCTTATTTAACACAATATTAAAATTTTAACAAATTCTGTAGTGATCGATTTTAGTGAACAACAACCTTAACAATATCTATTCTAACCTGGATGTACTTGTATGCATCAAATTTACAAAGGGTCATATAAAAAAATCCGAATATAAAAAAAAAGCAATCTATCTGATAAGAAGCCAATATACTTTTCGATATGATATCTTAACGCTACTGTTTCACCTCCCGTGCATATTATGTACACCTTACTGCACCCAGAGTGCAGATATAGTGAAGTGTGTAAAATATACCGTGCAATCTACGTGATATATACCGCGGAACCTTTGTCTACCTCGCCCATTATTCTTACCGGTTCTGTAACTACTTCCTAGCCATTGCTTCTCCCGCCCGCGCCCGCCATTACGCGTAGAGCTGCTGTATATGTATATAACACTATCATGTGCCGTATAACCAATAGAATCAACCTTTCGGAAGGTATATAGATTAACTTATTCTCACCAAAAAAAAAACATGTCGCACCACCGCAAAAAAGTTTCATAACTCAAAAAATGTAGTTTTAAGGAAATAGGAATAAATGAAATTATAACAATTTAGGTAAATCAAAATTGTAAAGGTAGTATAGGAAAAGGACTGATACACAGTATTTAATTTAAAAATTTCACTATTTCTGTGATGTTTGAAAAATAGTAACTAATAAAACGCTTATAGTGATTAGGTAGGTATTTAAAAAAATGTGACATTTTTTAGTAGAAATATATAGTAATTTAGAATAATTCTATATATTTATCTCAAATATGACATTTTTTGAGTTGTGACACTTTTTTGACGGGGTTGCGATGTTTGCATCTCTCAAAAAAATCGCAAAAATAAACACAAATTTTGTCAATGACTAGAAAAAATAATATAAGAAACTGCATTCAAAAAGATATCGTTATAACAAAATCAATATATTTGTTTAGCTTTAAAGGGGAAAAAAGCCACTGTGACGTGTCAAAAAATTGTTTGAGAATTTTTTTAACAAACAATATAGTATAACTAATTATTTTTGGATCGGGTAAGGGACATTTTATTATGTATATATTCAACTTATTCAATACCAATTTTTATTGAAAAATATTTTAAAATTACAAAGTTATGAGCCTTGATATTTTTTTCCATGGTTGTATCAAAATTTCGGGAAGAGGGGGTTATCGAAAAATAATTAATAAATATTTCATCAACATCTATATGAATGTAGCTATCGTTATGCGTAGCCGTTTTTCTTTTATTTAATTTTTGCACAAAATGGCGACGGTTTGAAAATTTTTGTTAATTTTCAACAATGACTTAACCACTGCCAAAACAAAAATTTTTAGAATAAATAAAACAAATTGAATCGGTTAATTTGTCTTTGAACTTTGACTTTTGAAACAGGTCGACAAAAGCCGATGAAAATTTAGAGCGAAGTTTTCTGAGGGTCATAACCGGCCGTGCTATCTGACCTCACTAAATTAACTGTAACTCAGGCAATTTTTAGAATTTTAACTTAATTTTTTACATATTTTCGCATATTAAAAAATAATTTAAAAAAACATATCTGATTTTGTTATAAACTACAGGTAACTTTCGTTTGTAAAACCGGGAAAACACAGTTCCTATAAAACCTTGTTTTTTTTACTATATAGCCTCCACATTCTGTTGCAAACTTTCTACAAATTAATTATTATTATTATTTATTAATATAACAATTAAATAAAATCAAAATTTGGACGTCCCACCCCTCGACCCACTAACCTCCGCATGTGAGAGCCACATTTTACTTTTTTAAAGACATTTAACACCGTCTTTTTTCTTTTACTACTAATAAAAATGAAATATTACATTATACACCATAATCTTCTTTTAAAAATATAATTTTCAACTCGTTCAACCAGATTTTCTTATTTATAATTACCTTAAAAATTCATAAATATTTTTTACGATGTCTTGATAGATATATACACAGATAGACAAACCAACACAAATGTTTCGAAGGAAATGACATAATATAATTTGTGCGTGAGTTTGACATTCACGTGTTAATATAAATCGTTAACATTCTCTCTCCACTTACCGGGCACATGTGTGTTAATAACAAAACCCATACCTGAAACAGAAATAAATCACATTAATAAATATCCATTCGTGAAAAGAAAATTGTTATACATTAAAAATAATGTCCTCGTTTCAAATTCTAAACAATTTATCTTAAATATGTGCGTAGCTATTTTAAAGCAATTTAATAATTTATATATCCTCTGCCTACAATTCATTACATGTTTGATATAATATATGTTAAAATATTAAGGCCAGTCATAAAGATTTAAAATATTTTTTGTATTTAAAAAAATATTATTACATAATAGTCCAGTAAACGAAGCAGTAAAAAATATAAAAAACATTTAGGGGCCAGAAATGTTATGGTTGATTATTGTAGATTTTGGCGCGGAAAATTCGAAAAAAAATAACCCGGACCACACAGGCGTAAAGACGCGAAAACTTGGACAAAACCTCTAAGGCGGCTATTACACTATCAAATAAATATGTCAAAGATCTTTGACAAAGATTTGATCATATATTAAATTATAAGTAATTTCGTAGCCGAAACCGTCCACGAACACTTTTCAGTCGCCATTTTGATTTATCCGTCAAAAAACTTTCATTAAATATAAGAAACTGTCATTATCTATGATAAAAGAAATATTATGAAGGTAAATATTACGTAAATATTATAAAAGTTGACATATTACACTGTCATATTTCTTTGATCAAAGAAATTTTATCACATATCTTTGATAGTGTAATAGCCGCCTAACAAAACTCTGTTAATCTGATTCAACGGAATCAAGTTAGAAATATGTACATTAGGAAGATAGAAGTGTAGGTTAGCGAATTTGATGTTTTAATTGTTAATAATTGCTACCATTTTAACATTTTTAACATACAAAATACATTTTTGTAAGTACTAGGTTTTGTTCAGGTTTTCGCGTCATTCCACCCTTTTGCGGCCTGGCGAAAAGTGGTGCAACACCCTTTTCAATTTATCTCAAACATTAAAGCGACAATGGGGTATTTTTCTGGTTGATATAACAATTTTATTTTATTAGAATTTAATATTTTCTGTCGTAATTTGGATATAGTGATTTTCTCGAACTTTGGACCGCTGTAAAATTTCTACGTGTCATTTCAAATAGAAAATAAAAAAAATCTGTCATCCCTCTCTAGAAAAAGAGCCCCAAAATATCATTCATTTCAAGACCAACAATATATTTACCAATTACCGTCTTTGTACAGTTTTTTAACAAAATTTAACATCATCTATATAGTGTTTCTTACATAACGCCGTGTTTACAGCGAAGAAACAAAACAGCAACATCGTGTCTGTTTTACAAAAGTGCAATAAACCCCATAAATTTTTAAATACAAAGTGTTTTAAAACACTGTTTTGTTTTATTTCGCATAAGATTCGACGCTTTCGCAATCGATCCTGGCTTCTGTGTACAAGCCGTGTTATCAACCAACGTTTCGCATAATCACACATTACAGTGGACATCTTCAGGACTCTTCTAAAAGTAAAGAGACCTAAAAATTGACGCAGCTTACACTCAGAAAACAAGATCTATAGTGTTTCTTCTCAAGAATTGTTTCTCGAATTTTCGATAGATCTGAAAAAAAATCGAGCAACACTAATAATCTACCCCCCCTCCTTTAAAACAAGAACCGGTCGACAAAATGCACATTGCACATGACATACAAGAGAAGCATCATCATCAGCGCATATTAGCGCATCAGTTATACGCCAGACCCTTCTATACATACATAGCTATACTACAGAACACCGATGTTTTGCATACACGTGCTATGATGGGTTCCACATCAGCGACTAGATGGATACGCCGACGATCCCGACATACGTACGTAACGTACGTGATGTGTACAATATCTGGTTTTGTCATAACATCGCACCTACATCGCCATTTGCATATAATGTATCAACCGTCGTGCTTCAACACGTTATGTTAATTCCTAAACACCCCCCCCCCCCCTACCCTCCTCCCAAAAACACACGCAACTAGATGTAGTTCGTGGCCGTGTCGAGATGGTCGAATGCAATATGTCATTTTGATATGGATTCAAATCTTTAACAAAACAATTGCGCGATTTGTGAAATTTCTAGCAAAATTTTTGAAAATAAATAAAAATAAACCCAAACACGTTATGTTTGATTCCTCAACACCCTCTTCACTCCGTCAACACCCCCAACACATAACTAGGGGGGGGGGGGCAATATGTAATTTTGATATGGATTTAGTTCTTTAACAAAACAATTGCGCGAGTCGTAAAATTTTTAATAAAATTTTTTAAATTAATAAAAATAACTCCAAATTTTGTAAATAACTAAATAAAGATTATAAGAAACTCGATTCAAAATTCTGAAAAGATTCACCGCTTGTGGGTAAAGATATCGTCAAAATAAAATCAATAAATTTATAATTTTTAAAAACTTTTTTTAGTTATTTACAAAATTTAGGCTTTTTTCCAAGAAATACCTTAAAAAATAGAACAGACTGTAAAAGGATAGTCTCTCAAAACGGGACTATATTTTTCTTGTGTAATTTTGAGGTACACTGGTAGAAAAGATTTCTCAAACCAAGTAAACCTTGTTTTGTATATAACGAAAACAATATTTTCATAAGATAAGCAATAATCTCTTAAACCAACTATAGTATTCTTGAACGAAGGAATAACGTAGTTGGATTAATAAAAGTATGTTTCTTATGTATATTAAGAAAATATTGTTTTCGTTATATACAAAACAAGGTTTTCTTGGTCCAATACAGTTTTTTTCTGTGTATGAAAACCAATACGACAATAAAAAAACTAGCGTCAAAAAGTACATACAAAAAATTATAGAAAACATTTTGAGAACCCCCACAGTCCGTAATATTTTTTTTTACCAAATCTAATAAAAAACATTTCTAGATCAGACTTTTCTCTTCAATTTACTTTTTTTTGTATCGCTATACGACCGTTTTTGACCGAGTTATGAAGAACAGACTGTCAGCTTTACAAATCTACTATATTTTACAATAAAAAAAACTGATGTTAAATTAAAATTAAAATTGATTTTACGATATCAAAATTTCTAGGGGGTCAGCCCCAAAAATACATATTCAGTTTTAATTTTCTATTATCAATTGTAACCATAACATTCTTACAATTAATTCTGACCTACAATATAATTTATCTTCGTTATCGTTTTAGCAACATCATCTATTATTGTATTTATAAAAAAATAAACCGCGACGACAAAACCATGCGTTGTTCCAATATTAATAAATATGCAGACACCTACATAGGTAGCCAGATGATAAATACCTATGTTTATTTTCTTTATATAGAGACGTAGAGTTTACCTCTCTGTCGCACACTGGTGAGTCAGCGGCGTTACCAGTTTTACCTCTGACACTGTACCTTCTATAGAGGTAATAATATGCATACATATACAAATTAATCTATTTATAATAAATAGTTTATTTAATTACAAACGCGGTGGTACCCGGGTTAACATTCGTCTAAATTAAAAAAAATCAAATTTTGAATTATTCACTTTAAATGCTTGTAGGAAAATAAAATTCGTTTATAAACTACTTAAAAAATATAATTACTTATGTTTAAAACCTTATTTCCCATATTTTAACTGTTATTTTACAATTTTAGTAAAAAAATTAATATTTGTGTTGATTACATGAAAAATTTTTATTCTGAATTTATCTGTCAGATTTAAAAACAAAAGAGCTCCATGTCTCTGGCACCCCCTTTTTTGAAATTCGAATTTTATTATATGCAGTTCGTTTGTGCTTCGTTTCTGCACGTTTGTGCAGGAAATCCTTTCGTTTGTGCTTTAACCCTTTAGGAGATATTCAAAAAAATCAAATGGGGGGCCGTAGACATGCGAGCCCCCCCTTTTTCGAAATTCGAACTTTATTATATGCAGTTCGTTTGTGCTTATTCTGAATTCATCTGCCAGATTTAAAAACATAAAGGACAGAAATTCAAATATTATAAATAATATGGTTATCGAAAAACTTTAAACACGTGTTTTTTTTTATTTTGGCTAACAAGGCGTTTTAAGGGTAAAAAAACACATTCGAAAGTTTTAGCCCCAATTAGCACAATGCTAACTAACGCTACTTATGAGTGTCATTCTTTTTACGAATTTTTTCTATCATAATTTCATTGTCTACGTGTTTTTGAGATCGCAAATTTCATAACACTCTTCTTTCAGATGACGGAAACGATAAGCAAATTACGAAATTTTAAGGAATTGATCCTTATGAAGACAAGATTTTTATATCTTTTGAATGTGTCTAATTATACAGTCTGCCCACCGATATTTGCCCAGATTCTACCATTTGGATGCGTCATATAACATTTTTCATCCACCATTTCTAAATTGATATAACTGTTATCAAAATCGTAATTATGTATTTAATAAACTTCGGAAGTGATGTTAAATATAGTTTTTTGAATTTTCTGTGATTTTATCTACCATTTTCGTTAAACTAATGTCAAAATCGTCAGTAGCGATCTCAAAAATACGCAGATAATAAAATATGATAGAAAAAATTCATAAAAACTGTAAAAGAATGACACTCATAAGTAGCGTTAGTTAGCATTGTACTATAAATGGGGTTAAACTTTCGAATGTGTTTTCTACCCTTAAAACGTCTTGTTAGCCAAAATAAAATAAACTGCCTTGGCAGGCACGAGACTTTTTTATACATCATGACACCGAAGTATTTATATGTGATTACTTTTATAATTTAATATTTGATTTTAAAATTTTTTACTTACAAAATGATTTTCAGTGAATGAAATTGATACATTCTATTTAATATTGACATTAAATATTAAACGAAATCAATTAAGATTAGTGATTATTGTATTAACAAGTATTTATTTTGCTAAATTTCAATTTTGACCACAGAACAAATACAAGTAGAAGCGTCAATTGCATAGGATCTAAGTAGACAATTTATCGTTAGTACAAGACCGATACTTATAGTCGTCGCCACTATACATTTTTTAGGTTTGAATCTCAAATAACCTAACAGAATGATCACGTTTCAGTTGCTTTGGAAAATTTTGTTGAAATAATTGAGGTTTACGGTTGTTTATTTTTACAAATTGCGAGAAATTATGCAAAGTGCAAGTATGTTTTTTACCAAAAAGTAAATATCATAAAAAGTAAGTAATTATTGTTATTTATAAATAGTTGATTCATCAAAAATATACTAACTAACAATATCTAATATATATTTTTTGTATTTCAGCAGATTTCATCTTTTATGTGAGCTAGACCTTGTGTTTTGATTTTGATATGAAAATGAAATGTACAAGAACGACTACATCAGTTAAAAGAAAAAATATTTTGTCGTTTTCTATATGGTATTGGATGGTTTTTAATTGTAAATTACATTTTCTTAAATAAATATATTTTATTATAATGGAAACTATGTTCATAATTCATAATAAATGAAAGGTAATGAAATGATAAAATAAAATATACCATAATATTATTATATATGTAATAAATTTAATGTACTGTTACTATAAAATACCAGTTTTTGCACTTATGACAACAATCAATTTTAAATATTTTTAATTGTTCATAATTTTGTTTAGTTTCAAATTACGACTATAACAGTGAAATATTCAATATTATATTATATAACATGATTGTGAAATAAATATTATACCTTTCTTTGTAATATGTAAATATGCTTGTCTGTATTATTAAAATTATAAAATTATTGCATTCATATTTGTGTTATTTATTATCAATATATTTATTTTTATGCATTTAGAAAACGTTATAGTTATAAGAGTTATAATATGCATGAAAATAAATATACCTATTTGTTTATAAAACTCAGTAAAAAATTATAAAAACAATAAACATAGAGTTTTCACGTCCTCCATTTTAGTTCCAAACAGGCAAATGTAGAGGGATTTGTGTCTATGGATTTTAACGTTATTTGTCGATTCTACTTGTATATGTTCTGTGATTTTGACACTTCTAATAATAAATGCTAAAATTTTCATAGATAACTAGATTTTTTGTATTATTCAAATCATTTTTAAATTAAAACCATTAAAACTAAAATAATTATTTTTTTTGGTTAATTCATAAGATACAAAAAAAAAGAATAGAACATAAATTATAGAAAATAATATTTTCTACAACTTGTATCTCAAACATTTTTTTCTAATACCTACCGTTTAAAAAATAAATCGAAAAAATATTTTTTTTTAGAAAATCGATTATTTCCGAAAAACAATTTTTTGGGGGGAAAATGAATAGAACATAAATTATAGATAAAAGTCTCTTCTACAACTTTAATCTAAAATATTTTTTTCTACTGCGCACCGTTTCAAAAATAATTCGAAAAGTTCAAAAATTGACACCAGTAAACATCCGTTTCCGGTTTAGTGATGGTTTTCAAAAATAGGAGGTGCACATCTAGAGCATACAAGAACCTTAAGTTTAAAATTTCATGTTCGTAAGTATTACAGTTTAGGCTGTAGAGCGTTCACAGACACACACACAGACAGACAGACACACACACAGACGTCATTGAGTTAATGGTTGTATATGATTCAGGGACCCTCAAAACGTGTAATTCCGTTAAAATCTCGAGTTCGATTTTTTTCGTGATCACTATACTTTATTTATACATTACATTTCATGTATGTATAAAAAAGTAAAAAAATGATGTACTACGTGTATGCAAAGTTTCAAGAGTTATTTGTAAGTTTTTCATAAAATATTAATAGCTAAGAACATGCACTGGAAAATTATCATACTACTGGTGAAAATCGCATTAAAATCGGTTCAGTACCTCGATTATAACGTTACCCGATAAAAAAATATATTTTTTACATTTAAAATAATTAGACCATGTAATACAGCCTTTACATTCTCACCTATCGTAATACCAACCGTGTGTGCCAGGTATACCAACATTCAGGGACACATGTGTTTGTATATGTTTTATGGGAAACAGATGTCGGCCGCCCCGTGTACAGATTTGCATTATATTCTTAGAACGTGTATTTTTATTTTCAAATTTAAACAAGGGACCATCTCGTCTCTAGCCGAACACATTCTCTACGTTTGTAATTTTTTTTTGACTATATTCACGCAATAAAATTAATATGTGTGTGATAAAATATGTTATTTATTACTTCCGTAAAAATTAGCCGTGTAATTTTATAACGCTAGATATATCTTACAGTCATTATTTTTTTAGATAAAGTTTTATCAAACATTTAACAAAATATATAGCTAGCATTTTTATTTTTATATAATTGTATAACCTCGGGTTGCATAAAGTAAAATAATCAACGATTAGTTAATCAGTTGTTTTCAAAGCATTATTACGTCAATTCTAAAAAAACAATCACGGCTATGATACATATATTATAAGGTAAACAATTGTCGTATTTAGTGAATTGTTAATTTACAATTTGAGAATAAGTTTAGAATAAACATTAATCATGGATTGAAAACAACTGATTAACTAATCGTGGTTAATTTTGCTTTATGCAACCCAAGGTAAGAATATTAAAAACAGAATACTATGAGGTAACCTCGAGAACACAAATGCAACGAAAATGTCACACTTAGAAAACATATCTACGCTAATATAGCTTATAAAGTGATAAATGATAATTATAATCTAAAATATGTGCTCTGTAGATTAATAGCCGATTTTTTTTCTATTCGATATACACTGTCGTGCATAAGTCTTTGGACTCTAATTTCTCTGCATATTGTAAATATAAAACTGCAAAAATGGTTGATAAAAAATCTTAAATGTTGATAAGAGTACCTACTTAATTACGACTGTGGTAATAATCATAACATATCTAAAATACAGCATTTACAATTTTCCATGTTAAGGAAAATTTTTGAATTATATGCCTGAAAGGTCAGGTTTAGTCAAGTTGAAAGTATTGACGCACAGTGTCTTTCAAGCTAACGAGAAATTGTTAATTTTTACTATTTTGACTGTGAGTAAACATATTCTTTTCACTATTTTGGGGATTTTTATTGACTGATGATGAATGAGTATATTTACATTCAAAATCACAGGTGTAGAAGATCGAAAAACATTAACTATTTTCACTAAAACTTTGTGAAACATAGAACTACGATTGCTTATAACTCATTTTTTTTAAATATCGACATCGGATGGAAGGTATTGTTTTTTTCTATTAAAACCTATTTTTTTTTTAATTGGAAATTCAATGAAAAAGCATTTGAATGGAACTCTACATTCTAGACCTATTTTCAAAACTGATTTCGTTTGCTCTATTTCAGCAAGTAGAATTAAATTTATTTAAACACCACTTCATTCAAAATGTTATTATCTTTCAGATTTTTAATAACGTATTTTATCCTAAAAACTATAATTTTATTTCTAAATAACGTACTCCAGAATTTTTCTAGCTCAATTTTTTGACAGCTCAACTAATACTCGTATTAAAATTAAAAGTCACATTTGAAACGAAAAGGTCAAATATAAATAATATATGTCTAATTAATTATTATCATTAATTTTCATTAGCAGCAGACAATAGAACTAATTGTACATACTTCTGAAATATCAATTATTTTTAACACACCTGAAAATTTTAATATGGTCGCTTATATTCTCGTTCACGAGTCAACGGTTTAAAATTTCTGTAATTTTACGGTTCTATATGATTAATATTTGAATCATTAGTTCCAAGACATAAATCTTAAATATTTAAAATAAAACAATACATTTATTTGTATAAAAATAGGTACTCGTTGCCTTATTTCAAAATGAATCAAATTGAATTTATAATCTGTAAAAATAAGAATTAAGTGCATCTTATTGATAATTGTATATTATTACTAACAATAACAATGTTCTTATCACGCTGAAAATTTTGTTTCGTATTGAAAACATATATTTTAAATACAAAAAAATACTAAATAAATGACATCACTGAATTTACCATATCGAAAATTGCACTTTCACTAGTTGGGTGGTGTAAAAAATATTCACACTGATAAATATTTACTAATACAATCATTATGTTTAATCAATTTAAGAGTTTCGTTAGTTAGTGTAGTAATAAATTATTTATTCATTTAACAATTGAAAAGATTTTTAGATAAACATGAAGATATATTTTTCAAATGAATAAAATATCCTCAATATTTTTTTTTTATTATTATATTGAGAAAATCTTGTTATATTAACAAGATAAATGTATTAATCATTTTTCCATCTCAAATTTTCAATATGATCGAATTTTTTTCTATGTAATAGGTACTTAAGGCTGAACATGCTATTTGAATTGCCATAAGAATTAGGTACTATAGAGAAATTACGGTTTTGTATTTTAAGTTCAGCTCTGACCAGTATTAATAAATCATTTAGGAAAAAATACAGTGATAAACTAGGTTATGACTTATGACATACTTAATTTTTCAATTTAAATTTTTTATATATTAATAAAAACAATCTGAAAATGTGTGTATTTTTCTTGATATGATAAAACTCAATATATAACAAAAATTCTTGAAAAATACGGAGAAAAAAATATACCACGACATAGATATTTGTTTAAGCTTTCTAATTTTATAATAATTCTGCAATTTTCATTTGAAAATATTAAATGTAAACCTAAAAACATAAGAACTATCCTTTGTAGTTTCATCTCTGTTTAATTTCGAGAATATCCCATTTTTCATTCGATCGTCAATTGTCACTGAATTACTTGTATCTGTCATTTCCCCTCACGGCTAGACTTGTGCAAATAATAATTGTTTTCTACGGTGGCGACATCTCGTAGAATTTAGTTTCGGAAAAATCGGCATGAACAGCCTTAACTATAGACTTTGAATTGGCAAACCTTTCATACAACTAACAATAAAAAAGAAAATCAATTATAAAACAATATACTAGATTCTAATTTCAAATGAAGTTTCAATAACAACATCAGAGACACTACAATTAGAGTACAACAAACTACAAATTATTCAAACCCAAAACACCGTTAGACAACATTTTACTTTATAATTAGTGTGTATGCGTTTGAAATATCTTAATTATATTTGTCACGCTCGGTTTTGCGTGGTGATGCTGAGACAGTTTTTTTTTATGATTCATCTGTTTCGCACAATCGCACCTGAGTTTTTAGTCTATGTGTACATATATCACGTGACATTTGATCTGTATGCGACATAAACACATACACATAGAGTATGAGAGAGAGGTGTGTATATTATTATACCCATTCAGGTATTGTTTATTTAAACAAAGGTAGATAAATATGTCAAAGCCTCATCAGCAAAACTGTCGGTCTATTTATTATTGTTCATATCAAAACGGAAACGTTTTTGATTTCTTTTGGTATGACTCACACTCACAGAAAAAAAGTCAATCTTATTGAAAATTTGAGATGGAAAAATGCTTAATTAATTTATCTTCTTAATATAACAATATTTCCTCAATATAATAATAATAAAAATCATATATTTCTTAATATTTATCTAAAAATCTTTTCATTTGTGAAATGAATAAATAATTTATTACACCAACTAATGAAACTCTCAAATTGATTAAACATAATGGTTGTATTAATAAATATTTATCAGTGTGAATATTTCTTACACCATCCAACTAGTGAAAGTGCAATTTTCGATATGGTAAATTCAGTGATGTCATTTATTAAGTATTTTTTTGTATTTAAAATATATGTTTTTAATACGAAACAAAATTTTCACCGTGATTAGAACATTGTTAGTAATTATATACATTTATCAATAAGATAAACGTGGATATTTCCATATTGGTAAAAAATTATCAAATTAACAAACAACCTCTATCGGAGCCAAATCGATCACGGATTTTTTACATTGATCACATTTTTTTAACAAAGAGACAAATTATTTTATTCTGTGTTCCTATTAACACAGAGCAAAAGAAATTGTTCTTTACACCCTTTTTCCAAACTTTTTTAACAGAATATTCATATTTTAAATGATTTTATTAAACCAAAACAAAATAAATAAATCTAAAAACAAACAAGCATCAATTTTATTTTAATTATAACTTGATTATCATTCGTACCAACTGTTAAAAATATGTAAAAGGTGTACCACAATAAAATGATAGGAAGAATGTTTTAATTAAAACGAAAAAAAACGTTTATTTGTTATAGTTTTAAAACTGTTTACTCGAATTCAACATCAATAGCACCGTATCATAAATATTCCAAATAACATAAACGTTCTATAAATACAATACAAATTGCTTTAAAATTTGCTTACCTATACATACATAATATAATGTTATACATTAATACATTCTAAATAATAATTTATATAAATTATTAATATAACGAATCAATGCAAAAAAACGATTTTTTGTATTAATTAAGGAAATATTTAAATGGAATCAATTTCACAAAATAGGAAATTATTGCTTTTGGTAAAGGGTAGGGGGGAGGTAGCTGATTAGTAAAATATTAGTAATTCTTATAATTCTTGGTGAGATATTTAAAACTGCCCATACCCCACTATGGTAAACACTGCTTTTCCATTGTAAGCAGCCTATTAAAAAAATACTGTTAAAAACTCTATTTTTAATATCCAATTACTCAAAAACCATACGTTCAATTATTTAAAATTATGGATAAAAATATATGAGTTATCCATAAATAACATATTAAAATTTTAGACTTTTATCTATACATTGCTTTAATGATCGAATAATCGTAATTGAAGAATTTTTTATTGATCTCTGAACTAATAATTATTAAAGTTTGTAAAATGGTTTAACATGATAAAACAATAATACAGATGATATTTTTACTTTTATAATTTTATACTATTATTGTATATCCTAAAAATATTTTAGGATAATTAAACACAGGCCTGTATTAAGGAAAATGTACAATTTAGTATTATAATAAAAAAAAATTAAATAAAAAAATCGATACGTAATAACTAAATCAACAATTTTTATTGCCTAAAGCCGACCAGGCACGTATTGAGAAGAGTTAAAAAAATGAAAAATATTTGATTTCAAAAACTGCAAAGGACTTCTAAATAAAATAGTTTCAAATTCCAATATTTTAACTAAAATTTCTGAATATTATCTTCATAATAATTCAGTCAGAAAAGTATACATATTCCATTTAACACAATTAAACTTAATTAATACATAAGATAATACCTATTTGATAATAATTAATCCGCCATTCAAATCTCGTGTCTTATTTCGTAGCACGACATATGCCATCATAGATTGCCATGGAACATTATAGTTTTACTCTATATGCATTTACTGAACCCTCTCATTTGAGAGAGTAAGAGCCTTTTCACACATACACGGTTGCCGTGTACACGGCGCCGTTTACCCGGTTTCGGTTTCCGAGTTGACGCTTTCACACTTGTCCGGCTCACCGTCTTATAGAAGGACGGCGATCTGGAATTAATCAGTATTCTTATAAAAATAAATAAAATAATTTGATTCTTTAGTTTTAAATAACGTACTTCAACTATAATATACGTATTCTAGTATATTTTAATATATTTTAACATTTCACACATAAAATAAATAAAAATAATTTAATTGTTTCATTTTGAATTCAATTTTAACTTCGATTTCTGGAATATTCTGGAAAATACGTGAAATTGTCGTTACAATAATTTATTTATGTATGATTAATAAATATTATGACTACCTATATTATTAAGATAATTGTAACTGTAAATGCATGCGCATGAGAAAAATAAAATTATGATTTTTCTTGACGCATTTGTAGGGTCGCTACTGTCGGGGGCCAGGGAGCGCTTTTGAACTATACTTTTAATCGGAAATATACAAATTGTTGAGTTTACCATAAGTATTTTTATCCTCCATGTCTTCAAAATCCTTCTTCAATTCTATGAATATCTCCACTCACGCATTTTTTGTATCATTGCGATCATTATACACCGGTACTATTTTGTCCCATAATACAGGCCAACTAATGATAGGTATTAGTTGGTCAACTTCGATCGCAGCAGACATTATTTTAATTAACAAAAAAAAAATAACAAACACGAAAAACTAAAAACCGGATGAGTTAAGACGGCACGTGTGAAAACACTCATTGAATCTTATGTCCCACTATCAAGCCGGTCGCCGTGTAGACGGTTCCGGCAGCCGTGTACTGTAGTGGGAGACCCGGCGACCATCCGGCTGCCGGGTGCCGTGTACACGGCGGCCGGCGCGTGTGAAAGCGCTCATTTAGTTACCACAATAGAACCGGGTAAACGGCGCCGTGTACCCGGCAGCCGTGCATGTGTGAAAAGGCTCTAAGTAGAGTGTGTGTGTATGAAGGGTGGGAGAAGGGGTGGGGAGGGAGGGAGGGAGGGGATGAGACTCGCCTACCACAGCCCACTACCTAAGTCTACCTACGATAATGGACTTGGAATTATTATTATTGCACGGGGAGAATAGTGAATAGAGGTTTGTGTATAAACGTTCAACGCGCATCACTTGCTTGATCCGATTTGATAGGTATAAAAGAGCATTTGCAATTTTATATATATTATAGTGATGTGTCTGTCTGTGTGTGTATGTGTGTATAAAGGTGGTTACACACCCCGATTGCGTCCATTGTTGAAACGAGTTAGGGGGGCTGAATTGTGTGTTGTTGGCAGTGGTGCTATGCTGTAGGAAATCGATAAGTTTTTAAATGGGATCTCTTATTTTTACAGCTTGATTTGGGTGATTTTGTTTTGAATTATTCCCAATAAATAAATATGTATAGGTACGAGTTGGGGTCGGGAGATTGAAGTCCCCCACTGAAATTATATAAATGTTTTAAGAATTGTACACAGGTAGGAAGGTTTACTTGAGCCAAGTAAACCTTGTTTTGTATATAACGAAAACAATATTTTCTTAAGATAAGAAATATATTCTTAAACCAACTATAGTATTCTTGGACGAAGAAATAATGTAGTTGGATTAAGAGTACTTTTCTTATATTAAGAAAATATTGTTTTCGTTATATACAAAACAAGATTTTCTTGATCCAATACAGTTTTTTTGTGTGTACGTTAAATTACACATAAATAAATTTATTACCTATATAATGTTAAAGACACAACTGAAAAGACATCCGTTATAACCGGAACCCAACAAATCAGTAAATAACCTGTTTTTTTTTAACTTTCGATTAATTATAACGATGTCCATCGATAACCATTCATTAAATTCGTTCAAAAATCAAATCTAAACCGTCCATTCAGATTTAACGACCGCCATTCATTACACATTATCAAGTACACACATCGATTTACCGAATTCATTCCCTCCAATTAAAAAAAAAAATTGCCGGCAAACAAAACGATAATTAAATCTCATTCGTCGTGACACAAATACATCTCAATATCAGCGGTACTTAACATTTTTTCTAATACAAACTAATTTTATATACAGACTATAAAAAAAACAGTAGATTTCATTTTTGTTAAGTTTTTTATTGGCTTGGCACCGACTTCAAAAACTGTTAAATTTAATTATTTTACACAGAAAAAAAACTGTATTGGACCAAGAAAACCTTGTTTTGTATATAACGAAAACAATATTTTCTTAATATAAGGAACATACTCTTAATCCAACTACGTTATTCCTTCGTTCAAAAATACTATAGTTGGTTTAAGAGATAATTGCTTATCTTAAGAAAATATTGTTTTCGTTATACACAAAACAAGGTTTACTTGATTTGAGAAATCCTTTCTTTTCAGTATTTTGAAGATTTTTTAATGTCAGTTTTATTTTTTTATTTTTATATTTTTATTTTATTATTTTTCAATTTTGAGTGCCGTATCTTCAAAATCCATGGTCAGATTCTGATAAAATTTATATGGTACCACCTCTGGAATATAATCTTTCAAACAAACAAAAAAACATCTAAATCGGTGCATATTTTTCGGAGTTATGCCCAAACGTACATAAAAAATAAATACAACCGAATTGAGAAACTTCTCCATTTTTAAATTCGGTTAAAAATGACCGACAAGACATTTTTTGTTTGTTCTTAACTCGTTTTCACTTAATTTATTAACTAATGTCCGGTATCATAAATGGGCTAGCGAGCACTCTCAAATGAGGTATTAATTTTATTTTGTGATAGTATTTATATGGATTTGTTATTGAATTTAGAGCAGTGATACTTTAACGTATTGTAACACAGTTGGTGCAGACTCTGACTGTATAAAATAATTATCATAATATCACCACTGTTTTAATATCATAATTGATGTTTACATACAACGCGTGCGCGAAATCTGTCAAAGTCATCAGAAAACTCCAAGAGAACTGTCATATAAGTTTGATATCTCATTTGAGAGTGCTAGCCCTTTTATGATACCAAAAATTAGACTATAATTTGCCCGATTGCTAATCGCTATCAATTGATAGATATTTTTCGTACATAAATCACCAATGTTTTAACAAACTGTAAATAAATGTCATTGAACTGTCATAATATATGTGCTTGTTAGTTATTAAATTTAAGTAATTTTTTTATTCAACCCATTACTTCCCAGTGTTCGATTTATAGGACATGATATTTTCTTCTTTTTTTTCACTGACAAAATAACGGTGTTAATTTGATTTTTCATTACTAACAAGGGAACATTTTCAAGTCGAAAATTCGTATCGAGTTTAAATTTTCTACCTATATAGTTAGAGGAGGTCAAGATAAGTAAGAAAAAAATTATTTTAGCTGCGGTAAAAAGGTTTAAGGGGGTCAAACACCCCTACAAAAATGTGCAAAATAATCATAATTTTTCAAATAACTCTGAAACTAATGAAAATTTAAAAAAATCTACAATACAAAATTTTAATGATTTTTTATGCTCTTTCGAATGATGATAGTCAAAATTCGAAAAAATTAAACCTATGGAATGTGAGTGGGAGGTGGGGGTTAACGGTCTAATTTTTTCGAAGTTTGACTGTCGCCATTCAAAAGAGCATAAAAAATCATGAAAATTTTGTATTGTAGATTTTTTTAAATTTTCATTAGTTTCAGAGTTATTTGAAAAAAAATGATTATTTTGCATATTTTCATAGGGGGTTTTCACCCCCTTCAACCGTTTTACCGCAGCTAAGATAATTTTTTTCTTACATATCTTGACCTCCTCTAACTATATACATACATAGTACATATTATATATACTATATAAGTTTAAACTTGATACGAATATTCGACTTGAAAAGGTTCCCTTGTAAGTAATATGTTTTTTAAGTCTCTCAGCTTACAATAATGTTAGTAGTCTTCATAAAACTCCAAGAGAACTGTCTTATATGTGTGATACCTCATTCGAGAGTGCTTGCTAACTAACAAATTTGCTAGCTCGTAAATCTATCTTATACGTATGGTACAATTATACATGCAGTGTTGAAAAATCAAATTAATAAGACAAATACATATATTTATGCATTTTACAATTATATCTCGCAAATATCTCGTGAAACAGTTTGAGAGCTTCTGGTATAAGATATTTCAATCATACTCCTACAGTTTAAAGACCACTGCACTGAGCGCAAATATCAAATTCAAGCCAATTCTTAATCATAGTTAAAATCCATAACATAAATTGTCCCCAAAAACAGTTCGTTTATGCGTCGCTTTGTCACACGTACGGTGGTGCTGCAAGTTATTGTCATGTTGATCAGCTGACAAACGTACTGTGGGTTCGACCCTCGCTATGTGCGTGGTGAGGGGGGGGGGGGTGCACGCATTGGGGTAGGCCACGGAACTTATGCAGTTTTGTTGTTGCAATAAAAGTTAGCAGCTGATGTGTTTTGCATGCTGCTATAAACATATATGAAAATGTAACTGGACTTTTATAGATATCTATATTTTTCTATATGTATTGTTAAGAGTTAAGACGTAATATTGAACAGAAATCAATCTTTTTTATGTATGTACGATATATTAACAATAGAAAGACGGGAAAATCTACCTACCTACAAAGACGGCGACCGGTCAAATGACTACAAATTTACTAAATATCTTTTTTTATGAGTAATTAATAAATGTCGAGTAAAGAAATAAAAGTAGATGTAATGTATGTTTAATTTTAATATTTATACACAATTTTTACATGTTACAAGAGCCGCAAAGCGGTTTTTTACAAGTATAAGTATCGCATACTTTATTAGTTTAATTTTTACATTTCTGAATAAGACATTCTCACCTTCTTCGAATTTCCTGGGCTTTTTTCATAAATTACTCACAATAATATCGATACACAATTACAGGCTTATTTGATTGACAATTCATATACGTATTTATTGTTGTACTCTCTCATACAACAATTAATAACATATTTATCAGATCATAGCCGTCAAAAGACCGCCGCCGTCTTTGTCGGTATATCAACATTTCAAACAATAAAGAAAATAGATGTGAATTATTTTGATACATAGTTTCATTTAACAACTAGTATTAATAAAAGTCACAAAGTCTCATTACGGTAAGTCAAATAGTTTTTGAATTATTCAATATTGAAATTGAAATTACCGTCAAATGACTGCTCCCGTCTTTCTAGTGTTAATTTATATTAAATATGAAACAGATTTGGATTTTCGGTACGATTTGCGGTTCACAGAGCTTAAAAATGGATTAGTTTTCGATCCAGTTCAGTTTCTGTTTAACCGTTTAATTTTTTCAAGATTTTCGCGCAGTTGAATGTATCTATTAAAGCATTTTATCTAAATAGATATGATTTAAATGAAAACTTACATGAAAAATAATTAAAAATCGTTGTTTTTTTGTATTAAAACTGATTTTTCTATGATGAAATTAAATTTGATGCATGGAATTTTACTAAAAATTCGAGTGTTTTAGATTTGGTTGAAATTATGTTTTTTATATAGAAAATGACGTGAAAAGTTGAAATTTTCAAACCGCAGGTCTGTACGTCAAACCGTTCCCGAGATATGGCCTTTCAAAGTTTTCGATTTTTGAAAATTTTGGAGAAAAATGGCCGTAACTTTTGAACGTGTGGTCGGATTTGATTTTTGTTGACAGATTTGAAATCAGCGTGTCAAAATCTATATGATTACACGTATAATACTTCAAAATTCGACAAAAAAAATTTCGTCAAAAATCGACATTTTTTTAAGGTATACCCCTTTGAATTTTTTCGATTTTTCGCAAAAATTTTTTTTTCGAATTTTCAAGTATAATACATGTCATTATATAGATTTCGACACGCTGATTCCAAAACTGTCAACAAAAATCAAATCCGACATCACATTCAAAAGTTACAGCCATTTTTCTTCAAAATTTTGAAAAATCGAAAACTTTGAAAGGCCATATCTCGAGAACGATGCGTCGTACAGACCTGCGGTTTGAAAAATTGAACTTTTCACATCATTTTCTATAAAATAAACATACTTTTAACTAAATCTAAGACATCAAATTTTTCAGTAAAATTCGATGCATCAAATTTAAATTTTTCATAAAAAAATACAAGAAAATAATAAATAAAATCATAAATTTCTATAAAAAAACGATTTTTTATTTATATCACATATCACAACATTATAAAAAAGAAGTTATATTTTTCTACAAGCTCTAGATTAACTACTAAACCGATTAAAATGCGATTTTCACCAATAGTATTTAGATTATAAGTTAAATTCAATCAATTAACACTCTTCAATTAATTAACAACAAAAATACATAATATATATGACTACAGCTACCAAAAATTCCACCAAAATACGTATACAAAATTCACCGTCAAATATTTCACAATGAAAATCAGTGACAAATGGGTAGATGACAATGTATTAACATAATAATTCAAGTTAATACCGTTTTAATACTAGAACGAAGGTGAACAGTTGCTCTTTTACAAATAAACCCCAGCGCGCTGAAATAATCCCAACAACCCCTGTACAAATGGGGGAGGGCCGCCGTTCAACAACTAAACGTGCCCCGGTGTAAAATGCGACCTTGAATATCCGCATGCACACGATGTTTTCGCAAATATTTGCAGATATCGTTTTAAATTACCAGTTTTATTATGTTTTAAATAAATAACAAATATTCGTAAAGATTATGTGTTTACATTTTTCAGTCAATTAAATTAAGGTAAAACTTTATGTATTATGTACGGAAATTTATTTTGAATAAAACGTTTATGAAATAAAATGCACATATAACTGCTGAACAGATTGAAATGTGATTTTTTTAAAATAATATTCAGTATTTTCTCGAAAATATTTAAAAACTATATATGGACCAGCAAAATGATCCTTTAAGATGCTGGGCAACACGTTAAGGGGGTTAGCAAGTCTAGCGCCCCTGAAAATAATACTCAATATTTGGGAATTTACTGTAGTCAAATGAAAAGACGAATTAAAGCTAAATTAACACAGCTGTTTAATCACTATTTAATATACATTTTAAATTATTTTTAAGATTTTTATGAATGAAAATTATTAATCTCTGGCCGATGGTAGGTTTTCATCGAAATTTGGAGTTGACACCTTCCGTACTTGCTTTCAGCCAAATGGTCAGATCTGGAACAATTTTACAAAGTGACTAGTTTATGAAACTATCCTCTATGGAATGAACCACTTTGGTTGGAAACAAAAACTCCTGTAGATTTTTATGGCCAATGAAAATTACAGTTCAATTAAGCTTAAATTTTAGAGTATAAACATACCTATAATTATTGAAATATATAACTCTGAGGTGTAAAAGTGGTTCATTCCATAGAGGATAGTTTCAAAAACTAAAGTCACTTTGTAAAATTATTCCAGAACTGACCATTTGGCTAAAAGAAAGTACGGAAGGTGTTAACTCCAAATTTTGATGAAAACCTACCAACGGCCAGAGATTAATAATTTCCATTCATAAAAATCTGAAAAATAATTTAAAATGTACTTTAAATAGTCTTTAAACAGGTGTGTTAATTTAGCTTTAATTCGTTGTTTCATTTGACCTCAATAAATTCCCAAATATTGAGTATTTTCAGGGGCGCTAGACTTGCTAACCCCCTTAAATATATAATACAAATATCAATATTAATTGTTTGATGATAAATTTAATTATGCGATAAAAATCGGCATTTTTAGTACTTTTAAGATATCATGTATTAATCATTGTACAATTTGGGCAACAGTTTCGCCATTTCAGGTCTTTAAAAAATACTCTTACATAGCAAAAGTTTTTTTTAAACTGCTAGATACACAATAACGTGACATTACTCGAAATATCATAAGGAACACGTTGGTGAAAGTTTCATCCAAATCGGTTAATTATGAGATCAGCTTCAACAAAATTAAAAACATACCATACCATAAAAAATTATTTTTATTCTTGCACTCGCAACTTTTTCTAATTACATCTGTAAGAATGTTCCCGGTAGTTTGAGTGGGGGGGGGTAGAGGGTAAAGTACGGAGACATTAGGTAGTGCATCCAACCCAGTTGTAAAGTTGTAGCCAACTAAAAACTAATTTAATTTAGCCATTTATCTGCCTTTCTCGCTTGTGGCGGGACGCATTTTCCGAGCCACTTGGCCCGACCGCAGCGCGACCGCCGGGCCAAAGGTGAACTACACCGGACGACGGCGACTGCGGCGTCCCCACATTCGTTTCGCACTGGGCACAGTCCACCACCTCTATATAACACACGGTCTCGCCCTCATCTCCTCTGTAACAAATTAAGTTTTCACTAAACTACTTTGACCGCGCGCTTCGACGGAAGTGTTTTTACTCTTTTTCTATATATACGGTGAAAACTTAGACAAAGATAATAAACTCACCGGTCTTGGGTTATTCAGCGGTTAGTTCTTGACAGTGGATATAAATTCACAGGTTTATTACATTTATTTTACTCCAGGTTTATTTTGAACTTTCTTATACGCTTTAAAACACCTACACTGAAAAAATGTAATGTTAATTTTTAACATAAAAAAACATGTTAAAGGGACGACGAAATTTCATTCTGTGAAAAATTAATCGGTACCGTAGTCATATTTCATACCAATAGTATCAAAAATTACTATACCGTATGTGAAAAGATAGTAAATGCATTTATGAATGTCGATTTTTATTATTTTAACAAGTTATTAATAGTCAGATGAAAAAATGTCATTAACATTTTTATTTATTTACGATGCGTAGGAATGGGAAAAAAATAAAAAAATTGCATAGATTGATCCTAGAAATTTTTAACACCCGACATGGTAAAATTTAAAAGAACGTTTACTACAATTCAATATACTGTATAGCAGTTTCTATGACGCCGATATGCCAGATATGAAAAGTAATATAGGAACATAGTAAAATTATAGAGAATGTGCGTGAAATTTTCATATGCAAGAAATTAAATTAAAGAATAGCGTATATTACTTTTTCAGAGTAAATCAATTTTAATAGGTACTATGTTAAAATTTATCAGTATGTCATTGTAATTTTTCATTTACTTTATTTTAAATTCTACCGACTTTTCTGTTAATTTTTTTCAGAAGTTGATTTTGTCCTCAGGTTCAAAGTATTTTCTGTTAATTTTTAAAAGAATATTCTCTCCGTATACAGGGTGTCCCATTTTAATCTATCACCCCCCTAATTTTTTTTATCTATCAATTAAATCAAAAAATGCTTCAAATAAAAGTTGTTTGGTTTTGAGGGGGACCCAAAATGGCTATATTAATTTTTTATTTTTTGGACGTCTTCATGGTCAAATAGGTCCAACTTTTTTTCTTCGAATGGAAACCTATATTTTTTATTACAATATCTTATTGTTTGGAAAAAAACAAGTAGCTTTTGTTTCAAAAAATTTTTTGGTTGACTTCATTTTTTTTTTATTCAACAAAATAATTTTAGATTTTAGATTTTTACTAATTTTTTACTCAAAACCCATTAACTTTAGAGGAAAAGTGTAAGAAACAAAAAATGTTTATTTTAATATGATATAACTAGGAAAATTATTTCAGATTTTTTTATTTTATTTTTTATTTGCTTTAATATTTTGAAGCGAGCAAAAGTTAACAAAAAATCCTGATATAATTTTCCTAGTTATATCAGATTAAAATAAACATTTTTTGTTTTTTACATTTTTCCTCTAAAGTTAATGGGTTTCGAGTAAAAAATTATTAAAAAACTAAAATCTAAAATTATTTTGTTTAATATTAAAAAAAAATGAAGTCATACAAAAATTTTTTTGAAACAAAAGCTACTTGTTTTTTACCAAACAATAAGATATTGTAATAAAAAATATAGGTTTCCATTCGAAGAAAAAAAGTTGGGCCTATTTGACCATGAAGACGTCCAAAAAATAAAATATTAATAACGCCATTTTGGGTCCCCCTCAAAACCAAACAACTTTTATTTGAAGCATTTTTTGATTTAATTGATAGATAAAAAAAAATAGGGGGGTGATAGATTAAAATGGGACATCCTGTATAAGAAAGTACAGTGTAGTCGATCTTTTTCAAATTCGAGTCTATTCTGACTATTTTCGCCATGAAGTCAGTGTGTCTGTTCGTCTAAGAAGAAAATCTACGGATGTTTATGTATTTTTGAATTTTTCTATTTATTTCTAAACGGTTCATAATACAGAGAAATGTTTATAATAAAAATTGTAAAAAAACGACATTTTCTATAATTTATATTAAATTCATTTTTTTAATATCTTCTATCAATTAAACAGAAATAAATGTTTTATATAATTAGTACTGATACACTTTTAGTATTATGTATAAGAAAGTCCCGTAGTATTCATGGAAGTTTTTTTTATGACATACGCCGAAATATGATATTTTTGAAAAAAGTAAATAAATAAATATATGTAAATATACTCTTATATTTTCTTATAAACAATACATATCTAAATATGTATACATCATGAGCCTCAAAGGAGGGGGGGGGGGGCTAGCAGCGCCTAAGCCTCGACGCCTGGGGTTAAGAAGGGCCCAGGTTGGCGAGTCAATACGTTTTTTTTTGGGTCATCTAAAAAAAAAAATTAACTGGAAAATTTTAACTATCGAAAATTCTAATCTGAGGGCCCGCATAAGATATGAGGGCCATAATATACATAAATATATAGGTAAATTCTTAATGACATATTACATATTATAAAACACAACGTCCGTCTGTCTGTCTGTCTGTCCGTTAGTACGCTTATCACTCGAAAACCACTTATCCGATTTACGTGTTTTTTTTATATTAAATTCATAAATATGTTCTTTGGCCAAATTTTAGTATATATATTTTTTTACGTCAGGTAGCATAAGGAATAAGCAGTGACGCTAATAGTAAATAGTATATCAAGTCACTCTTTTGCAAAACGCTGCTTAAACCGATAAATATTGAACAATATAATATTGTTTTAAATTAAATTTAAAATATTTAGCCAAGTTTTAGTATATATTTTGTTGTTAGGTATCATAAGGAATAAGCAAAAAAAGGTCTTAAAATTTTTCTGCGGCCTTTAAACAAATTTGTTCGCTATTTTTTGCGCTCTGCGGCCCTCAAAGCTCAAAAGGTTGGACACCTATATGGTTTAAACCGTTAAATATTTAACAAATAATGTAGTAAAGAATTGTATAAAATAAAAATATCTACATTTTTCAAAAATTCTAAACAATAATTACGTAATCCACGCGAGCGAAGCCGCGGGTACAGTTAATACATATAAAATAACATAACTACACAGTAATATAAAAGTATATATGCAAGTTAAATAGATTTAAATTTATGAGATACAAAGGTAATTTCAATATTGGCATTAATAGCCATTTAGGTAAGTGGCATTCTATAAAATCGATTGATTTTATCTTTATACTGCATCTGCAAGTATTACACCTAATACAAACTGCAGCGTATGTTACACATAGCGCCATTAAAAACATAACTGGACCAGTGTCGGACAGAGAGGAGAGCATCTATATGTATACAACTGTCTCTCTCACGTACGAGTTTATAAATATTTTGTCATAACGTGAGTTTAAAATGTGGAACGTTGAATATGTTAAAAAGACAATTGATATTCTCAATTTTAGAATTCGTTTTCGATATTCGTATAAGGAAAAAAAACTTTTAGAAAAGTTTTGAAATTTTGAGAGCCTCCACAAGCTGTGTTAATTTGTTTTGGCCAAATCTAATTAATAACTTTTATAAAGCATACTTTTGTCTTCAATTTGCTTTTTTTTGTATCACTGTACGACCATTTTAAACCGAGTTATTTACAATTAAAGCAAAAACATTAAACATGGGCTGAAAGTGTGGTCGCACAGCAATACAAAAATTAAAATAACAAATTGAAGATAAAAGTCAGATCTACAAAAATCATTCAATAGAATTGGTTAAAAAAAATGTGGAAGATTTTAAAATTGACTTTTTTACTGTCAAATTCGTTATTAGCGCCAAAACATACAGACTCGGTTATAAAGAGTACATAACACATTTTTATGAGGCCCCGGAAAAAATTGTAGATTTGCAGAGATCTTCTAAGATCTCCATTTTGAGACATCATATTTTTCACTGGTTTTTGATCTGTGGAGGCTTGCAAAGATCTATAACGATCTACAAAGATCTAGAAAGATCTCTGAAGATCATTGTAACGTTTTAATCTCTATCACGATCTTAAGAGATGTGTATAGATCATTTTAGATCTTTGTTGGTTATTGTCATAGGTGGGCATTTACTCGTTAATCCGTTAATCGTTAATTAACGAAGTTAACAAAATGATTAACGGATTAACTTTTAAGTTAACTCAAAAAAATGTTAACGCTTTTGTTAACTTCCGTTAACTTTAGTCCGTTACATTGGTTGTTCGATAACAAGAACATAAAAAAGTTGTCGAAAGAGCAAGAAAAAAAAAGTCTTCAAACATTTTGGATGGTTAACTTTAACTTTCGTTAAAATTTCAAAATTTCAGTTCACTTTAACTTCCGTTAAATTTTCGGAATTTTAACGCTTTAACGATTAACGAAGTTAACTTTTCGATTAACTGTGCCCACCCATGGTTATTGTAGATCTTAGCAAGTCCAGTAAAAAATATGATATTGTCTCCAAATGGAGATCTGTCGAGTTCTGCAGATCTACAATTTTTTCCCAGGGCTTTATAATGTTCCTCAAAATACACCAGTCCCTACACATAGTTCGTTATCCCCCACACAAAAAGCGACTCGTCGTCACCGATCGTACCTTCATAAGTTAACATAGAATGGAATCGCTGCGCCAGCTATTTCAATCTTGTGCACCTAGCGAGGTGCGCACCGGCTACCTCTTGATAGGGTCGCCCAAGTCACGCTGAATCAGAGCAATAGTCCACCCCCGCATTATTAAAACCTCTTTATTATCCCTTTATTTGCTCAAAATCAGATTTTATTTATAGTGTATTGAAGAACCTCTCTAAAATGATCATCTTCTTTAAAAAGATTGATTGCGATCTTTAAGCAGCAGGCGGTAAAAGGGGATCGCGATGGTGATAAAAAAAAACATTTTTTTACATTAGATTATTTTTTAACACCATCATATAACTTAAAATATCGGTATGGAGAACCATACATGACTTCCATGTTCTGTAATATCTTTTACAATAATTTTTAATATAAAACTCACCTTTGTATTTATAAATATTATCAGTTTTTTATAAAATAATTATTATCTGACATTTGAAATTTACTGCGTTTGTTTCCATGGCAACATGAATTTATTAGTATTTAAAATTAAAATTTTGAGGGTGATTTTCACCCCTTCAGTAGCTATTTTGGTACATTTATGAATTAAGTGCCCCTTAGATTGGATTGAACTACAAATGTACCAAGTCTTATCAAAATTGCTGAGATACTAATCACTTTTCAGACGATAATTGGTACAAAATTTCGAATATTTCGGAAACCCCTAATCAGATTAGCACCAAAATCAATAGGTCTGGAGTACTCACTGAGGCAAACATTTTCCCCAAAAATAATTAAAATCGGTGCATATCTACAGTACTTATCGTACACGGAAGAAAATTCTACATCCAGACACACACACAGACACACGCACAGCCGCCATGCGGAAATTAACTTTTCTTTACGTTTTGAAGTTAGTACAATCAGAATCTGCTCTTATCTCGGACACGATTTTTTGACGATATTACAATACTTCCATTTCTTCGAACATGGAAGTAAAAAAACTTATAAATCATTTAAGTTATCTGCAAGTGAATTTTACTCAAAATACGATTTAAAAATATATAAAAAATTGTCCCAGATACGACGCAGGCGAAGCCAGGTGCGTATACAGCCTAACTTCTCGGAGGGGGTTTAAAGAAAAAAATTATAAATTTAATTTTTAGAAAAAGCTTTCTAATAGCAGCATACTATATATTTGAAATAAACGTATCTATAATAAATTTTAAAATATTTTATCGTTTATTACTTAGTTTTTAAAAAATAAAAATAAATAAATAATACACAAGCTGTTCCAGAACAGGATTTCACTTATTCAAAAAAAATTACTAATTAATAATTTGTTAATCAAAATTTATATAGAACTGTTGTTTGCGAGATATTAGTTAATGCAAACATTACAGCCAAATTATTACAGTTTCAAAGAGTTAAATGTATTTTATTTATAATGATACGTTGTCGCTTACTATCCGGGATGTACAAGGTTAACTGTATTTAAATAGACCACCCTACTTGTCATGAAGTATGCAAAGATAAACATCCCGAAATAATAAAAATTAGTATATTTTATTTTTGATTTTAATAACCAATAAATACATATTTAAGTACCTTAAATATCATATTACATTTACAGCAGGCATGAACAATCAATAAAAAAAACGAGAATATAAATATGTCTATATTATAATTATGCTATATGCCAATAATAATAAACAATATTTAATGTTATAATAGAGAGCGGCGTGCACATATGCGTTATTTAAGTAATTTATTATAATACAAAAATAAATTATAAATTCTGTGTTCGCGGATATGTAAGAGTTGTGTTTTGTAAATATATCTATATCATCACTGCTAGAAATAAATCAAAATAAATTGTCTCGCTAATGAGCTTGTTTGACTTATAAATTTGATAAATATTCCGTGAGAAACGTTGCCTCAGATACAGTCTTCAGTAAATCTTGTAGAGAAATTGTTGTGTTAGTTGTTCATCTTGAGATAAATATATTAACACTGTAGATAAAATCTCATTACTTATTATTAGTTCAACACTATACTTCCCGCGGTTTCACCCGCGTTATTATCACCCACCCTATACAGAGAACTTTCTTACTTATTATTAGTTCAATTTAATTATACAAGCCACCTGATCGTGGCTTCACCCGCGTTTTTAACGCCCACATACAAAAAAAAAACTGTATTGGACCAAGAAAATCTTGTTTTGTATATAACGAAAACAATATTTTCTTAATGAAAATATTGTTTTCGTTATATACAAAACAAGGTTTACTTGACTCAAGAAACTCTTTCTACCTGTGCACCCTACAGAGAACTTTCTTACTTATTAGTTCAATTAATTTATACTAGCCACCTGATCGTAGCTTCACCCGCGTTATTCATGCCCACCTTACAAAGAACTTCTTTCTTACTATTAGTTCAATTTATTTGTATGCAAGAGGGGTCCCCCTCCTCCAAATACACTAGAGGAAATCTAAAAGTTATTTAAATTAAATATTTTATATTATAATAATAAGCTGCCTAACACGTAGAAATGAAGATTAACATACTGTTTTTAATATAATTAATTTTGAACATCTATAAAATAATAATTTTATATGAGTTATAGGAAATTGATTCTGGTTACCATATTGTACATCTTTTTTATTGCAAAATTCGAATTTTTAAGTTATTATTTTTTTATATTTGCGTAGGTGTAAAATGGAATTAAACCAATACAAAAATTTTATTTTGATTTATTATTAATGTAACCATAACTAAAGATATTAATAATGTTAATAATAATTGGTTCTTCGACATACATAATATATCCTTTAATTAAAAAAAACGATAAACATGTTAATATAATTAATTGTTTTATTAACTGCTTTCACGTTCACTTAATTTAAAATATTGAAATAACACAATAATTACAATTAATTAATTTCTCGACAGACAGCTGCAGACACTAATATTAAGTAACAACACTCAGCCATGCAATTTACTGATTGTGAGCATCATCGAGCAAATATATAGCGCGATGTAGAAATTATAAAATCGCACGCAGATTCTGTAAAATCAAATTTGAATTAAAAAAAATTTTTACTTCAACTTTACACGAAAACTACTGCACCGATTTTAACGAGACTTTCACTATTATAAAGCCTATTAACCTAGTATTCAGAAGGCCAGTATTAAAAAAACTATTTCTTTTAACCTTTAGAGGGCCGGGATTTCAAGGGGCATTTCACCTCAGAAAACTGGTATAAAAGGTATCTTATATCATTGATTGATCATTGGCAAAGTGTCGACCACAGGGTGAGCCAATATATTGTCTTTCCGACCCGGGAAATATTTCGAAAAAATATTATTTAAAATAGTACTTAACCTTTTTTCACTAAACAAATATACGTTTTCGGTGTATTTTTCGACGCTGAATCAAAATTTGACGTCAAAAATACAGTATACCCAAAAACAACGCCTATACACTGGTAGAAAGGATTTCTCAAACCAAGTAAACCTTGTTTTGTATATAACGAAAACAATATTTTCTTAAGATAAGCAATAATCTCTTAAACCAACTATAGTATTCTTGAACGAAGGAATAACGTAGTTGGATTAAGAGTATGTTTCTTATATTAAGAAAATATTGTTTTCGTTATATACAAAACAAGATTTTCTTGGTCCAATACAGTTTTTTTCTGTGTAATAGGGTAAAAACTACCCCTTTGCGTCACATGAACGATTTTTATTTATTTGGAAGTGCAAATATACGTTAATATTGGAAAAATTAATATTTTAATCTAAAAACAAAAATTTTCTGGTGTGACAAATTATTGGTTATTTCAAATAAAAATAAAAAAAGTCACTTAGAAGAAGCAAATATCTATTCTAAACTATACTATATTATATATACTAGATTAACTCACTTTTCCTTTCACCAGCAAGCCCATCCCCCCTTTCAAGATACAAAAGTGGGAGTGCCATATTGAATAACAATCATATAACATAATTCATCTCTGTTACTATATATAAAAGGCCTCACTCACCTATCAACTGTCAAGGTAACGCGTGTCCATACGCGAGATGGGGCAAATCTGCTGGATCAGCAACACTTCACATAAAGGCTGCTCTGTGGGGTTGTGATACAGGGCTAAAGGGGGGGGGGGAGTAATTCCCTCTTCAAGGAGTCCCGCGCCACTCTGATACTACCCTCTATACTTTAACTCTCAATACACTTCTTGTTCATAGAATTTTATCCAATGATATTAACACGCGAAGTTGTTTGTTTGAACAATTTAACTTTATTAGTAGAAAATATTTTTCTTGTTTTATAGATTTTAAATAATAATCACTGATACTTTCAGAAATTAAGTTAAAATTTGATTACCATGGCCTTAAATATTTTGGTTTTATAAGTCAATATAGGTTTGATACATTTTTTTTGTACATCACAAAAAAATCAATTGCACAGGATGTCCAAGATAAGCATGAAATGCATGGGTATTTCCTAAACGTTAAGAGATACAGATATGGTAAAATGAGATGAATTATTTGTAAGAAAGGGGTGAGTATTACTACATCAAAAAATATTAATAATTTTATGTGGTTTAGGCGGTATACCCAAGAAACTGATTTTTTTTTAAATGGCTATAACTTTTTTGTCAGAGAATATAGGAACTTTTTTTTGCATTTTTCTGTGTTAGAATTTTTTAAATAGTATATGCCTCTTCTATTCATATACATATTTCAAGATTAACTTTATTTAAGGTTATATACGTCTAGCACACTGTAAAAAAAGATTTGGATTTGAAAAATTTTAATTTATATTGAGAACACATGTACCTACCTACATTTAATGGAATCTTTTATTTTGTTAAGTATTAAAAATAAAAAAAGTTTAATTTAATTTGAAAATTGAAATAGACAGAACGGTATATAATAGTAACATGTACTAATTTGCTGTAATGACTGAGCTAGTTTTTTTATTATTTTAAATAAATTACACGTGAATATATTTGTTTTATAATTTTTATACAGTATTTAAAAGGATTGAAGTTTCGAAAAATTAGTTTTTAAAACGTCTCTTTATAGTCAATTGTATAGAATTTCAATAAATAGAGCACTTTCGGCAAGTTCTCTCAATTATCGTGTGTTAAAAACTCTATTTTTAATATCTAATTACTCAAAAATCATACGTCCGATATTTTAAATAAAAATTAGTAAAATATATGAGTTATCCATAAATACCATAATAAAATTTAAGACTTTTATCTATACATTGCTCTAATGATCGAATAACCTTTTTAAACCAAACTCTTACATTTTATGTACAAGTGCATACACAGAAAAAAAAACTGTATTGGACCAAGAAAACCTTGTTTTGTATCATATATAACGAAAACAATACTTTCTTAATATAAGAAACATACTCTTAATCCAACTACGTTATTCCTTCGTTCAAGAATACTATAGTTGGTTTAAGAGATTATTGCTTATCTTAAGAAAATATTGTTTTCGTTATATACAAAACAAGATTTACTTGGTTTGAGAAATCCTTTCTACCAGTGTACATATATATTTGTTTACACTTTATTTAAAATACTTTTTAAGACATTATAAATGATTTTCTAAAATCGTATCGACATTAACTGCGTCCTGAAAAGCATCATATAGCTTCAAAACATGTAAATAATACGAATGAGAAAGGACCGCGCGCCGCGCGATACCTTTAAAGGTTTCTGAGAAAGGTTGATTGATTGCAGAGGATTTCGCAGCGCACCGTCCGACCAACCCCCCCCCCCCCCCCGACCCCTCCCCAATCTCTTTCACTGAAAGATACGTGACGAACGGTGATTATTTCCTCTTTTGGTCAACGGATAGAGTGAGATATGTTCTTCATATTGATTCTGTTTTGCACTTTGCAGTTATAGGTAGGTATATTATAACATTTATAACCAACCTGTCTTTGTAACTTGTATCCTATTTATTGATGGTTCAGTAGAATAAAGTTTAATTGAAATAAAAAAAAATATTTATTTTTAATTAACCTTGAAACTCAAAATTTTCGAGAATAGTTCGGATCTCATCGAAAAAAAATCTAAACAACCAGCATCTCATGCTATACGAATTATTTAAATACTTTGTACTACAGAATTATGTTTGAAAAACCTAGAACTCATCGAAAATAGTTCAGAACTCATCGAAAAAGTAGCATCTCATTTTTTCGGAATTTTTTTTCTGGGAAAATCAACGGAACTATTGTTAAAACTTATCAGGAACTATAGAACTATGCTGGATGCAAGCAGTACTGAAATTTATTTTTGATTTCCGCTGAGATGCTATAAGATGTTACGAGAAGTTAGCATCTCATTATTTCAGAATTTTTTTTTATGGAAAAATCAACTGAACTATTGTTAAAACTTATCAGGAACTATAGAACTATGCTGGATGCAAGCAGTACTGAAATTTATTTTTGATTTCCGCTGAGATGCTATAAGATGTTACGAGAAGTTAGCATCTCATTTTTTCAGATCAATTTTTTTCTGGGAAAATCAACGGAACTATTGTTAAAACTTATCAGGTACTATAGAACTATGCTGGATGCAAGCAGTACTGAAATTTATTTTTGATTTCCGCTGAGATGCTATAAGGTGTTACGAGAAGTTAGCATCTCATTTTTTCAGAATTTTTTTTTTCTGGGAAAATCAACGGAACTATTGTTAAAACTTATCAGGTACTATAGAACTATGCTGGATGCAAGCAGTACTGAAATTTATTTTTGATTTCCGCTGAGATGCTATAAGGTGTTACGAGAAGTTAGCATCTCATTTTTTCAGATTTTTTTTTCTGGGAAAATCAACGGAACTATTGTTAAAACTTATCAGGAACTATAGAACTATGCTGGATGCAAGCAGTACTGAAATTTATTTTTGATTTCCGCTGAGATGCTATAAGATGTTACCAGAAGTTAGCATCTCATTTTTTCAGATCAATTTTTTTCTAGGAAAATCAACGGAACTATTGTTAAAACTTATCAGGAACTATAGAACTATGCTGGATGCTAGCAGAACTGAAGTTTATTTTTGAGATGCTAACATTTGTGATGCTAAGTTCACATACGTTTGCAAAAATAAAGTTAACGGGGACCCTATACTTAGAGATTTTGTCACAAATTCTAATTTTGTTACTCTATTCTTTATACCGTTATTTTCGTTGTTTTTGATTTTATAAGTTATATTAGTTAAAAAATCTATTTTTTAATAAAAATTACAGTTACAGATTAAGAATTTCATTTTTGTATCAAATAAACTGCCTTGGCAGGCACGAGACTTTTTTATACATCATGACACCGAAGTATTAATATGTGATTACTTTTATATATTTGATTTTAAAATTTTTTACTTACAAAATGATTTTCAGTGAATGAAATTGATACATTCTATTTAATATTGACAATAAATATTAAACGAAATCAATTAAGATTAGTGATTATTGTATTAACAAATATTTATTTTGCTAAATTTCAATTTTGACACTTCTAATAATAAATGCTAAAATTTTCATAGATTCCTAGATTTTTTGTATTATTCAAATCATTTTTAAATTAAAACCATTAAAACTAAAATAATTATTTTTTTTGGTTAATTCATAAGATACAAAAAAAAGAATAGAACATAAATTATAGAAAATAATATTTTCTACAACTTGTATCTCAAACATTTTTTTCTAATACCTACCGTTTAAAAAATAAATCGAAAAAATATTTTTTTTTAGAAAATCGATTATTTCCTAAAAACAATTTTTTGGGGGGAAAATGAATAGAACATAAATTATAGATAAAAGTCTCTTCTACAACTTTAATCTAAAATATTTTTTTCTACTGCGCACCGTTTCAAAAATAATTCGAAAAGTTCAAAAATTGACACCAGTAAACATCCGTTTCCGGTTTAGTGATGGTTTTCAAAAATAGGAGGTGCACATCTAGAGCATACAAGAACCTTAAGTTTAAAATTTCATGTTCGTAAGTATTACAGTTTAGGCTGTAGAGCGTTCACAGACACACACACAGACGTCATTGAGTTAATGGTTGTATATGATTCAGGGACCCTCAAAACGTGTAATTCCGTTAAAATCTCGAGTTCGATTTTTTTCGTGATCACTATACTTTTTTTATACATTACATTTCATGTATGTATAAAAAAGTAAAAATACTATCAGTTTTAACTAACATGTACCTACTGTCAATTGAGTAACTTCTACAATCTTCATTCTAATTTTTATAATACGTAAATTTTATTATATTCGTAAATATCATTTACATGATTTATTCAACCAATTATTCTTAATAATAAAGTGATATACAAATTATTTCATTTCAATTAAAAAAACAATACAATAAATACAAAGATTGTGTAAAACTAATCATATTGTTTATTGGTATAACAAATTAAACTATACCAATAATATAGATTTCTATCCTGCACGTAAAAATTACTAATTGATATTGTAACTTTAGTAACAAACACGTGACATACCCTAGCAAGAATTACATTATTTTGGACCGTTTGCATCAAATAGATTTTTTTTTTAAATTAAGTGATTGTTATGAAATATTTTTTCTCCGTGCACCAAAAAAAAATCCTGGTACGCCACTGCCATTGAAGAAACACTATCTTCAAGCACTTTAAAATTGTTAACAGAGAAAGAGGGCAATAGCAACAGTAATAGCAACAAACAACTGCTAGTATAGTATATACATGACAAACGATGCAAATCCAAAGTTTATTTTCTAAAAACGTCTCTCACGCCAAATAAGTGAAACAGCGGGTGGCGGGCGGGGGTTATAGCGGAAACACCGAAGCCGCGCGCGAGTTTTTTTCCCCGTGCGGCTTTCCGTTCGCTATTATTGAAGGTTCCACCACTGTGAATGTTACGATGCTCCTAAATCATTACTAAAACAAAAAAACACTGACACCGCCCAAAGTTTATAACGTGTAACGGCGATACATCGAACTAGGCGACACGGGACCTACATGACGACGACTTTGATACTATATTATTATATGTGTTGGTCTATATCTGAAAACTTACATTACTTAAGGGGGTTAGCAAGTCTAGCGCCTCTGAAAATACTCAATATTTGGGAATTTACTTATAATGTTATTATTATTTGGAAGTAGCCTTTGGATTTTAATATAATACGTGTGATTGGTGCATTTTGAAATGCCAAGTCGCCTTGAAACAAACTGATAAATTTTAAATTAGTCAATAGTGTTTTTTTTTAACATTTTTTGTTTGTTTTTTGTTAGAGAAAATGCACTACAGTGGAACCTCTTTAGTACGTTTTACTTCCATGTTCGAGGAAATGGAAGTATTGTAATACCGTCAAAAAATCGTGTCCGAGATAAGACCAGATTCTGATTGTACTAACTTCAAAACGTTAAGAAAAGTTAATTTCCTCATGGCGGCTGTGCGTGTGTGTGTCTGTGTGTCTGTGTGTCTGTGTGTCTGGATGTAGAATTTGCTTCCGTGTACGATAACTACTGTAGATATGCACCGATTTTAATTATTTTTGGGGAAAATGTTTGCCTCAGTGAGTACTCCAGACCTATTGATTTTGGTGCTAATCGGATTAGGGGTTTCCGAAATATTCGAAATTTTGTACCAATTATCGTCTGAAAAGTGATTAGTATCTCACCAATTTTGATAAGACTTGGTACATTTGTAGTTCAATCCAATCTAAGGGGCACTTAATTCATAAATGTACCAAAATAGCTACTGAAGGGGTGAAAATCACCCTCAAAATTTTAATTTTAAGTACTAATAAATTCATGTTGCCATGGAAACAAACGCAGTAAATTTCAAATGTCAGATAATAATTATTTTATAAAAATGTGTATTATACAACTGATATTTATAAATACAAAGGTGAGTTTTATATTAAAAATTATTGTAAAAGATATTATAGAACATGGAAGTCATGTATGGTTCTCCATACCGATATTTTATTTTAAGGTCCCAGCATTCAAAATTTTACTAAAATATTTCGTTAGTAGGTACGTGTTTTCCCCTCAGCCCATATTCAAAAGATGATTGTTTCTAGACTTTTGGGACACACTTTATAAAAAAAAATAATTTATGATTGTAGTTTTATACGTAAGTATTACATAAACAAATGTTCACATTTAAGGGGGTTAGCAAGTCTAGCGCCTCTGTAAATACTCAATATTTGGGAATTTACTGTGGTCAAATGAAACAACGAATTAAAGCTAAACACAGTCGTTTAATTACTATTTAAAGTACATTTTAAATTCTTTTTCAGATTTTTATGAATGAAAATTATTAATCTCTGGCCGATGGTAGGTTTTCATCAAAATTTGGAGTTGATACCTTCCGTACTTGCTTTTAGTCAAACGGTCAGATCTGGAACAATTTTACAAAGTGATTTTAGTTTTTGAAACTGTCTTCTATGGAATGAACCACTTTGGTTAGAAACAAAAAATCCTGTAGATTTTTATGGCCAATGAAAATTACAGTTCAAATAAAGCTTAAATTTTAGAGTATAAACATACCTATAATTATTGAAATATATAACTCTGAGGTGTAAAAGTGGTTCATTCCATAGAGGATAGTTTCAAAAACTAAAGTCACTTTGTAAAATTGTTCCAGATCTGACCATTTGGCTAAAAGCAAGTACGGAAGGTGTCAACTCTAAATTTTGATGAAAACCTACCATCGGCCAGATTAATTAATAATTTTCATTCATAAAAATAAATTAAAATGTACTTTAAACAGTGATTAAACAGCTGTGTTAATTTAGCTTTAATTCGTTGTTTCATTTGACCACAGTAAATTCCCAAATATTGAGTATTTTCAGAGGACGCTAGACTTGCTAACCCCTTTAAGTATTTCTAAAAAAAAATAATATTTTTGTGTCAAATAATTTGCCTACTCAGGAAAACAATACATAGGTAAAAAAATACACCCCTGATTAAAATAACTTATTAATACTAAACTATGTATAAAATTTCATAACTTTATCACAATGGGTTCTCAAGATATTAAATAAAGACACATTTTGGATAAAATCTTTGACGGGATGAAAATTTTTTTTATTTTCTAAAAATAATCTACTATTAAAGTTTGGCACACTAGTACTAAATCACCCTGTATATATTCGCGTAGTGTCAGATATCTGCTACTGTTTGTTTTTTTTTATCTAGAGAACACTTTTTGCCGTTAGAAACGAACAGCTTTTTTTAATTTCTCCAGTCTGTATAAAAAAAAGTATCGTGCACTGAATATTAGATAAATCGGAAAAACAAAGCAATAATCACAAACAAATAATAACGACGGTTTTATTCAATACACATTTAAAGAATTACATTTGATAAACAACGCTAGCTATGGGGGAGCAGAGGGCGCGACGCGCGGGCGTATTCGTCGTATAAGGAAATGCCAAGACATTTGCTCTGGAAAAAATACTTTACTTAATGCTCCAATTGGCATAGGCAGTTTCAAAATTTATTTTTATTACTTCAGGAATTCAACGTTGTTGTTTTTAATTTTCAGAGGAAGGACGCGAATGTAATATAAATGGGGTACGTCAGGAAAAACAACATAAAAATTATTTGAAAAATGAATATCAACTAGCATGTCTATGACAAATTTACTGTACCAATCTACAAAATACTCAAATGGTCAGTGTTTCCCAAAAAACTAACTTTTGTATATTGAACACACCAAGTAGACTTTATTTACCCCCCCCCCCTCCCACAATAACTATGAATCTGTTTTTAAAATTAAAAAAAAATGATTTTCGAAAAATTGTATAAATGTTTTTTTCAGTATTTTAATTATACAACTGACTTCATGCGTTAAATGACGGTGTTTCCAAAAAACTAACTTTTGTATATTGAACACACCAAGCAAACTTCACCCCCCCCCCCTTCCACAATAACTATGAATCTGTTTTTTAAATTAAAAAAAAATGCTTCTCGAAAAATTTCATTAATTTTTTTTCAGTTTTTTAATTATATGTAGAACTGACTTCATGCGTTAAATGACAAACATGCAAAGGTTATTATTTATATGCAATTGTTTATTTTATATACGTTTTTTCATTTAGTGTTTTGGCGTTAGGGTGAGCCCCGTATAGCCACGACTATTGCAATAAGTTGTTAATCAAAATAAAATTTGGTAAGTTTGCATTTTTTAAACATAAAAATATAAAAATGTAACCTGTAACCGATTCTAACCTAATTTTATGTTTTTTTTTTTGCAGATATACAACACATATTTTTATTTTAAATACCCTATTTAGTTGTAAATTTTATTAATACATTTTAAGGAGTTAAATACATGTTATAAAAAAATTAAGTTTTTTTCGTGTGCCATAACTCGGTCACAATCTTTCAACATATTGAAAACCACTGGTATGTAAACAGATAAACAGATCCCGATGCAAACAAACATGGCAATTTAACGTCCGCCTACCCAAAAAAAGCAATACATAAACATGTATTTAAAGTAAATAACTTAAAATACTATGGCTAGGCCATAAAATGCACACCCCTTAAACATAAAAAAATGTATTAATTTATAATATCAAATAAATACGATACAATATAATTGGTGAAACTTAAAAGGATGTTTGAAAAAAATATTGGAGGTAATTAATATTATATAAATATATAATATGAAGTTTATCACTCATTAAGATTTTTTAGAAAATCAACAATGAATCTTGATATCAATTGATTATTACCGTTTTTATTTAAATTTAGGATGTATAGTAATAAAACAACAATCATTTTAATTTACAATTTTTATATAAAATATTTTTTTTTGTAAAATGTATAAAGTAAATTAATTAATTAATAATAATAATTAGAAAGATAAATACATCCACATATTGCAGCGATAACAGCTGTGTTCACCTGATGTCTAGCAGAGCATTTAAAATGAAACAACAATGTAACGTTTATAGGTTAGGTATATGTATATGTACATTATATATTTGTTTTAAAAATGCAAACTTACCAGACTTTATCTTGATTAAAAAGATTGATTGGCTTTGAATAAAATAATTAAAATACAGCACGTATCGATGTACATGTATTTATATATTAATTAACACAATATAATAATTGTAATACTTGGAATTTGAAGTGACGTATGAAGAAATAGCGCCTTACGGTAATCTTATGAACTACCGAGTAACTACTCTATTTGTAAAAATAATTCTTGTCAAAATATGAATTTTTGTTTAAATAAACTGCAAATTTCGTTACTTCTAGTTATCCAATTTTGTTGAGTTTTAATAGGGTTCTATTCTGATAATAGATGAAGTGAATTCAAAAGGATTGGTGCAAATTTATTTCGAAATATAGCCTACAGTTCGGCGTTTTTATCAAAAAATGGGGTTAAATCAACAAATTGAACTTTATTAATATTTTTATAACAGAAAATTAAAACCGATCGATATTAAACTAAGTATAAATGGAGACTGTAATGTTTTCTATCAGAAAATGTAAAAATGTAAGTGGAATACTGAAGAAATTTAAGATATAATGCTCATTTTATCAATTTATATACGAAAAAAAATTTTAGCACGATAATAGAACACACTTCCAAGCAGAGCCTGCTTGGGTGTGCAATAGCTTGTAATCAAGTTCCTTGTAAAACGAATTCCTAATCAGATTGAAAGACATTACTGTTTATGTATTACACAAATACAATCGTTTCAGAATTAATATTTATGTTTCCCAAAAAAATGTAATTCAAATTAAGTGTCTATTAAACACACAGGCGGAGCAAAAAGTCTTTTATTAAAAATTTAAGAAATATTTAAACGATTTTATAAATCTGCATGGTACTTACTGTAGTTCTTGGTTAACCAATCAAGTACTTATGCAGTGGAGGATTAAAGGTGATCTATTTGATACCCTACCCCCCCCCCCCCCTTCCTAGCAAAATGTTTTTCGGTAATAGTTATTGAAGAATATTAAAAAAATATTTGATGAACAAAAATATGTATATATCGCACCCCCGCAAAAAAATGTCATACTTATTTGAGATAAATATGTAGAATGATTCCAAATTACTATATATTTCTAATAAAAATTGTCATTAATGTACTTCGCGTATCTACCTACCTTTAAAAGTAGCATATTCTAAAAAAATGTTAAATTTTTTATTTATTTTTAAATACTTAATCACTAAGCGTTTTAATAGTTACTATTTTTCAAACATCACAGGAATATTTAAATTAAATACTGTGTATCAGTCCTTTTCCTCTACTACCTTTACAATGTTGATTTACCTAAATTGTTATACTTTCATTTATTCTTATTTATCCTCAAAACTACTTTTTTTGAGTTGTGACACTTTTTTTACGGGGGTACAATAAATTGGTAATATCTTTGTATAACACCCAGATCCCCCTCCCCTCTGTACTTACGACTAGTTTATTGTTTTCAAAAATACCTTCACGTATATTTCTTGAACAAATATTGTTATTTTTCAACTAAAAAATAACAATTTTACCCAAATTCATTTTGCACCTCTCTTATTTCAGATTAAGCCACCTTGAACCAAATCAAATCGGCTTACAATTAATAAATACAAAAATAACACACACACACACACACACACATACTGATAACATACACACACACAGAAAATACAGACAGACACATACGCAAAGAGACAAGGTATATTGGCCGGTCGAGAGATGAGGCCTTTGCAGGGGTTATCATCTCGCGGCAGCATTCCGCGGGCCACTGGCGTGTGTCTGTGTGTGTGTGTGTGTGTGTATGTGTATGTCCACTTATCATAGCTGACGATGACGTCACGATAGTCTCAATAACCTCCATATAACAACCGGCATACTGTTTATTATTTAGTTCAACCAAATACAAAATAAACAACGATCTGTGTTTTCCAGTTTTTTTTTTTCGTTTTCAATGACAGATTTTATTATTATTCAGTTATGAAGGATGCTAGACTTAACACTACTATACAAGTGCTTAAAGACCCCATCCAGTGGGGGGAGGGGGAGGGGGGGTAATACACCTCAAAAATTATAGCGAATTAAATAGAAATATGCTTATTAAATATACTAAAATTTTATGTCCATTTCACAGACCATCAGTTATGAAGGATGCTAGACTTAACACTACTATACAAGTGCTTAAAGACCCCATCCAGTGGGGGGAGGGCGGTCATAAACCTAAAAAATTATAGCGAATTAAATAGAAAAATGTTTATTAAATATACTAAAACTTTATGTCCATTTCGCAGACCATGACCACCTCCAGATTGTAAGTATAGGTACGCGCCTGACCTAAAAGAGGAGGGCGCTATTCAAAAGAGAGCCCATAACTGAGATATTTCCTTTTTTGTAAATATATACATTTTTTCATTGAAGATCAACTAAAAATAGTAAAACTGTTTTTTAAAAAATGCTCTCATGAACTATGAACTTTTAGGAATTATTACGCAAAAAACTTCAATAAAAATTCATCTGTCCCATATCTAAAATATTAGTAAAGTTGACTGCATCCTTTTCATTGGTAAATAATTCTTTTTTTTAATATTTTTTATTCTCTTTTTATGAATTATATTTATTTTATACATCCCTACATAAAAAGGTAATACAAATTTATCATTTCTTTCAATTGACATAAAAATATTATTGTTCTTGTTTTATACATAGGTCACTTTTATTTATTATTTAATTAAACTGCTCTAGATAAAACAACGCAATATTTTTCCTTATCAATAAATTTCAAAGAAACTCAACGTAACAAAATAATAAATAAAAAAATGTATATATACTAATTTTTATGAATTTTTACAAAAATGAATTCAAAATTATTGTATTATTTTTATATTCCAGAAGAAAATTTTATTTTTATTTACATAAAGGCATTCTCGTCTCAGTAATGTTGAAAATATTTTAAGCTGAAACAATTAGTAAAACAATACAAAAACTAAGTATCGAATAAGAATAACTTGAGTTAGAAGAATATAATTTATTTTGTATAACGCTAAGGCCCCCCATACACCTACAATATAACTGTGCAATATTATTGTTGCACAATTTTATTGAAATATACGTTACGCCTACACGTTCAATAATATTGAATCTTGAATTATTCGCGTCAATATTTTCGTCGGAGCAACATGCCTAAGGCGGCCCATAGACGATCAATTTTATTGTGCAATATCACGGATTGTCCAATATAATTGACCGTTTAGGAATCATATTGAAGATTGCACAATGCTTTTAGAAAATTTTGAGCGAGTTTAAATTTTATTGCGCCATATTATTTCATTGTGTCGTCTGTAGTGCTTATTGTACAATATTTTTTAGTTTACTGTTCGGAGCGGTCTCGTACGCACGCACGAATATTTATAAATTTATTTTCAAAGACGTTCATGAGTGTACACTGGCCTTCTTTCGTTTTTATTTTGTTTTGCCAGCAAAATCATCAGCATAGCTGCAGCCAAATCTTCATCATCACACATGTTGCTCCGACGAAAATATTGACGCGAATAATTCGAGACTCAATATTATTGAACGTGTAGGCGTAAGGTATATTTCAATACAATTGTGCAACAATAATATTGCACAGTTATATTGTAGGTGTATGGGGGGCCTAAAAGAATTATTTTTTATGAGTTATAGGAAATTAATTTGACTTCATTTCTAGTTGCATATTTTTATTGCAAAGTTCGAATTTTTAATTTATTAAAATTAAAACTAAAATATTTGCAGCCAAGAAAATGTTTGTTAACTAATATCTCGCAAACAACAGCTCTAAATAAATTTTGATTTACAAATTATTAATCAGCGAATATGTCTGATTAAGTGAAATTATATTCTGTATATTATTTTTTATATTTTTTTACAATGCACATATAAAACGTATATATATAACCCCAGAAATCGAGTGAAAGAAAATAAATGAATGCTATTTCGTCAAGTAAAACCAAACCCACAGGTATGTTAGCGAATTGATCACGCGGTAAACTTTCAAATGGTTTTTATCCGCACGTTGATGAAACTTTAAATCGAATTGTCTGTCGCCACCCGCTTCATCTGTCACCGTATTACCGAACTTAGGCCATTATCCAAAAAGGGCGCCAGAAAGAAGTGCATTCAAGAGGAATGTATATACAGTAGACATCGGTTAATACGACATATCGGTTTTAACGACTCAAAATAAAAGTCCAACTGAAACGCATATAATTGCATTTTTTAACGGTTATTACGACTATCCGCTTTTTACGACTAATATGACCGGTCCCTTCAATATCGTTATAACCGATTTCTACTGTACATAGATATAAAAATACCGATGCATTCGGTTAAAATATCTTTTTAATTTTGTATGTTTACATAAATACTATAAAATACCTGCCAGCTTTTATTGTTTCTTAAATTCTCTGTAGAACATAAAAACATACTTTCTGGATAAGTTAGTTTTAAGACAAAACGCTCAATTTGGGGTAAATGGACCAAAGGTTTTTGTGTCCATTAAAACTAAATGATGGGTACACGGGAAAAAGAGGCGAAGTCAATTTTTAGTCGATAGTCAAATTAAGACAGCGCCACTTAGTGGCAAATCTAGGTACTTTTCGAGCCACGTACTAGAAAGATAAAGTGATGTTTTTGAAAGATATCATTTTTAGAATAAAATTATCCAAGATACCAACCTTTAAACAGCGACAACTCAAAACTAGAAATTTTGACTTGGCATTACAAAAAACATAGTCTATTTTTACTTCTATCACCAAAAATTCATATCGTAAAACTGTGCGTATGTCTGTCTGTCAGTAGATTTTTTTTTATTTAATTACAATATTTTTATGTAACTTTCAAAGCATTTGTAATATTTTGAAAGCTTATATCTCTGAAACTATAAATCGTAGAGCAATAAATAAAACGACAATAGTTAGCTTATTTAGTCACATTTTTAACCCCCTATGACTCAACCCTTAAATTAAACAGGATAAAAAGTTAATAAAATTTTCGTAAAATTCTAAATAAATATTTTCTATAATAAAATTGACGTTGTTATAAATTGCGATACTGTTTTTTTTAAATCTTATTTAATATTAAAAAAATCAAGTACGGTGGTACCTCGCATAACGAACGCCTCGCAAAACGAACGCTGCGCACAACGAACGCTGCGCACAACGAATTTTCTGTTCGTTCATTGCGCGACTCGCTCAACGAACCTCACTTCTCTCAACAAACTGCATCGTGTTTAATTTTGCCGCCCGAACGCTCCTATGTATCACGAAGTCGCCCGAACTTCCAAGGTCGCACGCAGTCGATGCTCAAACTTACATGAACATGTATCAACGTGCGTCAGTCGTTCTTTTCTGTGCTTAACTCACACACCTGTTTGTTTTAATAAATGTAATTTTGTGTGTCTATATTATGAGTTCTAAAAAAAGCAGGAAGGTGATTTCTGTTGAAATGAAACAAGAAATAATTAGAAAGAGGATTTGACCCTGCAAACCTCGGTAGACTATCCTAAATCTGATTCTGACTAAAAAATAAAAAACGTGTGTACACTCTTTTTTATGTTACAGAACTAATTAAAATTGTTAACATGTATTGTTATGGGAAAACGCGTTTCAAATAACGAACTTTTCGCATAACGAACTTGTTTTTATTTATATATCATATCAATTTAAATTCGTATAAAAAAATCAAATTTACGTAACCCTAAGTTGAAAATTCTTCATCCTTATCTATAAATACATATCCAGCCCAATATTATCCCCATCATCTTATTCTGAAAGGGGGAGAAAAAACTCCTGTTTGTTTTCAGATACTCTGAAATATGTTTGATTTTATACGGAAGACAATTTTTACGACTTTATACAAACTTTTGTAGGTATGCAAATTAGTTTCGGAATAAATCTCGATATAAACTCTCCAAATAAAAATATGTTTTATTTCAATGTTGTTCAAATATTAATACATCTTTCACGAGTTTCAAATAAATCAACGCAGTTGACATTGTATTTGAGATTTGAATCATTCAGATCACAATGCGACTAAAGATTAACACAAGTAAAAAAATATCGAATTTGTACTAAACTCATTAAAATAATAGTAAGATGGTATAGATTTTTATGCAAGAGTTTCATAACTGCAGGAGTCGAAACAAGTTCAGTGTTCAAAAATACTGATTCTACTGACTATCTGAACCAAGTTAAAAAAATGAATGAGAGATGCAATTGAAAAACGGACTTTACTCTTGATTGCTCTTTATGTTTTTGAGTCTTGAGATGATGCATGTTGCTCAATTGCCTTGAAGCTCCAAGTCATAGATTTTTTTTAAGCACACACAACAAAAAAGTCACTTTCACCATCCCCCCCCCCCCCCCCCCTACAGATACAAAATATCCATTTTGTATCTTTTTTATTCAGCCAATCAAGTACATATTTAACAAATATTTAGTTTTGTGAACTCATAACAATGATTTATTTAAATTTTAAATAAGTAAATCATTGTTGCGAATTCAAAATCAAAACATTATTAATAATTTGAATATATTTTTCACGGTAATTGTATCGTTTTGAAGTTAAATAGTGAGTTTTTTCACGATAAATTGGGCTCTGATGTGAAAACAGAGTGCCAAACCCAAAAAAACTGACAAAACTGACCATTTTTCCAAAAAACTGACTTTAACTGACCAGGTTACAAAAAATTGACTTACTGATTTTACTGACCAGTTTTGACCCCTGTAACTGTTAATTTCCAGGGAGCAAAATTCGATCAATTTTTTTATGAAAAACTGTCACAAGTCAAAGCCTTTAAGGACTTTAAGGGGTGGTAGGATGGTGAAACATAGGTAAAATTTGCTCAAACGTTAGTACTATTAAGCGTGCAAAAGTTGGATTCACTAGCGCTTTTCTAAATCATCAAAATAAAGTAACATTCAATTATACATATATGTATGTTTAAAAACGTGATTTCCCAAAATTTAGAATTTTTGAGTTGTGCCACTCTTGCTCCGAGGTGACGATATGTTAAATTTATACCTACAGTAGAACCTCTATAAGTCGATACAGAGCAGGATATGAACTCGAAAAAAATACCTTTATGTCCGGTATTATAAAGAGACTAGCAAATTTGCAAGCTTGCAATTATTAGAGCAATTATACTTCAACGTATTGTAACATAGTTGGTGCAGACTCTGACCGTATAATAGTAAATTGTGTAGCAAGGGTTGAAACAAGACGATTTCTGACTAGGGCGAGAGTTGACTGTCCGAGCGAAGCGAGGGCTGTCATCGCACTGGTCTGAAATCGTCTTTGTTTCATCCCGTGCCACACACGCTATTTTTCATATCACATGCATTGAAACAACGAGTTTTGATTTCTGTAGCCAGTCGAAGTAAGACTATTTCAGACAAATAGCGCAGTAATATCTTATACTATTTTAATAATAAAATAATTCAGAAATAAGATCCGCTTTTGTTTATTACAAAATTCGATTCTGACAGATTTAAAAGTAATGAATTTGCTAGCCAGGAATAACGTTGTTTCTGCCCTAGGGCAGAAACAACGTTGTTTATTTGTTTCTGCTCGGTACAATCGTATTGGTCTGAAATTGTCTTGTTTCTACTGTCAAAACTGGGTTCAAAACTAGTTGTTTCTATGCATGTGATATGAAAAATAATTTTCATAATATCATCACTGTTTTACATACAACGCGTGCGCGAAATCTGTCAAAGTCTTCATGAAACTCCAAGAGAACTGTCATATCAATTTGATATTTCATTTGAGAGTGTTAGCCCTTTTATGATACCAGAAATTAGACTATAATTTGCCCGGTTGCCCATCGCTATCAATTGATAGATATTTTTCGTACATAAATCACCAATGTTTTAATAAACTGTAAATAAATGTCACTGAACTGTCATAATATAAGTGCTTGTTAGTTATTAAATTTAAGTCATTTCTTTATTCAACCCATTACTTCCCAGTGTCCTATTTATAGGACATCATATGTTCTTTTGACATAATAACTTTGTTGATTTGATTTATATTACTAATATGTTTTTTAAGTCTTTATACTTACAATAATTTTTAAAACGAACACTTTAAAAATAACCGCGTAATTATTCCAGCTAGCCGACATTTATAGTTACATTTTTTCCACTTAGTAAAACGTTTTCAAATTGACGAAACTATATATAATATTACTTATGAAAGTGTATCAATCATTTCAAAAATATCGTCGTTAAAAAGTTATACTGTCCTATACCATAAGTATGACATTGTGTTCTCATGATAATAACCTAAAATCTGTGACTGATAATTATTATGTATTGTATTATTGAATTTATCTTTTTGGTTATATTTTCAACAAGAATTGAGAACTTAAAAAAAATTCGAATTAATAAAAAGTCGGGAAATAATGGGTTAATAATACCGTGTGATAGACAGAGATATGTATATCTGCCATCTTCAACCTGTTGTTACTAAGCTATAGCAGACACTGGCTGTGGTCTTAAGTCAAGGTTTTATCTCTCGGCCATCATGAAACAGTGAAACCGGTTTAAATAAATGAAAGGCGGACATTGTCATAGACGAATGAAAACATAACACAGGTGTACCTAAACACGCGGACATTACTGAGTAAAATAAATTAAAAATGACCAACCGATTTTTCTTTATTATAAATAAATACATACCGCACCCCCGCAAAAAAGTGTCACAACTCAAAAAATGTATTTAAATGAAATTATAACAATTTTGGTAAATCAAAATTGTAAAGGTAGTATAAAAAAAGGACTGATAACTAGTATTAAATTTAAATACTTAGTATTCCTGTAATGTTTGATAAATAGTAACTATTAAAATAAGTATTTAAAAAATATATGACACTTTTTTAGAATATGCTAGTTTTGTTGACGGTAGGTACACGAAGTACATTAATGACATTTTTTTAGTAGAAATATATAGTAATTTTGAATCATTCTACATATTTATCTCAATTTGAGTTCTCAACACTTTTTTGAGGGGTGTGATATAGGTACAAATATTGTACACAGTCGAAAATCTATTTATTTTGGATGTTAATCTTTTAGACACCCAGCCTCGTGTTTTTTAAAATAATAATAATTTATTTTTTTTTGGCCTTCCATTTCTGATTTAGCCAGTTCTTTTTTACATTTTTTATCATTTAACATTTAAACACATGGACACAAGATGGAAATGTGACAAAATAATTATTCTATTTTTAATAAATATATGTTAAATATCTTGATCTAGGTTTCTGGGTGTAAACCACGTCGATTTGTTCGTTCTATCTGCCAACGTTTCATCGTACATAGCTGCGTACACCTTCAGGACTATATAAATAGTGCATTATTAACAAAACGTTGTCCGATAGAACTACCAAAACGACGCGACTTATACCCAGGAGCCAAGACCCATATCAAAATCACCGCGGAAGCCTATTTAATCATTATATTCAAATATAAATAAACTTTTACCGCATTTTTTAACAAATAAAAATATATTTTTATTAATATATTACGTACAAATAAATTTCTTCTTCTCCTGTAAAATTTAAACCATACACGTATAAAAAAATGTGTTTATACCAAAAAGATCATAAAAAATCTAATTTTAGTTATACAGAAAATAAAACAAATGAAAATTAAAGCATTTTAAGGAGGTTAAAAAAATTTCGTACAAAAATAAATTTTTGTTGTAAATTAAATAATGTAGGTCGTAGGTAGACAGTCTCTCTCTCTCTCTCTACTAATCGACAATGATGAGTTCTAGGTACCTACATAATATGAGTTACGTGGACTACTCAAGGTTATATTAATCAAGCAGTCCCCGATTACCTGCACATGTATTGATAATGAAGCAATTGAAACCGTCAATTGCAAGAATTAAAGTTGTATTATATTATACGGGTATGAGAACATTCTTTAAAAAACATCTGCCAAGTAAATGCACAGTGCTTCCTCGTGCTATATTCATCCGAGGTAGTTAATTATTGAACAATTTAAATAAAAAACAATAAAATATTCAGATAAACTGCCTGTCATTTGTTAACCATTTAATTTTCATACAATTTTAATAAAAAATATTATTTCGACATTTTTCTTAACACGTGCCTGGTTATTATGTCGTATATTTTGAATTTTTTGACACCTTCAATCAAAATCATTATTTTTCTGCTATACAAATGTCAAATTGACATTTAATATGTCAAAGTAAATAGCAATTTTAAAAAACAAATGACGATTCTTTTAAAGCAAATTGAGATAAATCTTTGTAAAGGATTATTTTACAACAAACCTAGGTGACCTATATTATAGAAAATTGAATGCTCTACAAAAAAGGTCCCATAAAATTTTCACGTAACATGTGTCTTTCTTGAGATATCTTCAAATCAAAAAATATTTTGGGACGTCACCCCACCCCCTTACACACGATTTTAATACTTTTGAAATGGGAGACATGCAGACAGACAGACAGACACGGAACAAAAAGTGTTTGTCTTGACCTGAAACGGATAGATCCGGTAAAATTTTAAAAATCGGAGAACAAATTTTCTCGTTTTAAAACGATAACAAAGCTTCTCGTATCTTCGATATTGCGAGGAAGCAAAAATACATCCAAAACAATTTTAAATGAAACAAATATTACAACATACAAACATATTGAGAACCACTGTCCTTAAATAATTCTAAAAACAATTAAATTAATCACCAAATTACGTAACTTATATTTATTATTGCATTGCATAACGCAAAATAAAAATAAATAAGTGATTTATATATCAAATGATTTGAATGAAAGAACTCACAGGTAAATTAGTACATAAAAGCAAAGCAGCTGTAGAGTGTATAGCAACTGTCACTTCCCCCCCCCCCTCTTTCCCGAAGACAAAGATGGCGCCATCAACACAGACACATGTTATGCAAATTAGTTCGTATATAAAAGCAATGACAACTAATTTAAACTTATGCATTTTAAAATATAGATAACTTACCTTGTTTTTTCTGCGGTTTGGCCTGTTTCCTACGGGCCCTACCACCGATAGACGACGGAGACGTTGCGATAACAGTGTTGTCCATGCTTCCAGTACGACACCCATAAATAACACTACAATAACATTCAGTCAGTTCACTGACAGCTTTAAGTTAACACTATAGCACACCGGACACTATCGCGGTTAATTATAATATTACATATTATAGAGACGTTACTCGATCGCACAACGTACCCCTCGCGACGTGAGATCTCTACGTATTTCACCTCAATCGCCCACGGCAATAAACATGACCACGGCTGTTCGCCATTGGCCGCTACGTGCCACACGCTATTGGTCGCACCTCACAGGTTGACTCCTACCCGATACTAGCATGCTTTCACGTCACGTTGTACGCTAACTGTCAACCACATGTCATGTACGTAGAAATATATGTAAATGTCGCGCGATTTACGCTATGCCTGATAATAACGGAGACTCGATTCGACGTGCACAAGTCATGAAAAAAGCGAATACAACTGTCTCTGCCGGCCGCGTGCATGTTGCGGTCCATGCTACGAATGCAGCTGTTTGAAAAGTGATTGCTCGTAGAACACGTGGCGACATCTTGCGGAGTGTGAGCGAACTGTGTGATGTATGGTTTGTATATTGGATAAGTGCAGAAACCGTTACAATTACTGTCGTTTATTTACTTTCAATTACAGTATGTACCGTGTACTTAACATATACTTTACACAAGCACATACGTATGAAAAAAAGCGAATACAACTGTCTGGCGGCCGCAGGCACGTTATTTGTTTGAAAACTGATTGCTGGTAGAACACGTGATGACATCTTGCGGAGTGTAAGCGAATTGTGTGACATATGTATGTACGTGGTTTGTATATTGGATAAGTACAGAAACCGTTACAATTATAGAAAACTGATTACTCGTAGAACACGTGGCGACATCGTGTGGAGTGTACGCGAACTATGTGAAATATGTATGTCCGTGGTTTGTATATTGGATAAGTACAGAAACCGTTACAAACAGTTTTCTATTATTGTCGTTTACTTACTTTCAATTGAACATCGGTGCTTCGAGATACGGACATTTCGCGATGAACACATGTATGATGATTATAATATGTACAACTTCTTTAGACTTTAACATACCGTATGTACCATGTACTAAACATATACTTTACAATAGCACATATAAAACACTCACACAAAGACACGAATCCCGAAAAAGTATTCACTACATAGTCACACGCATTATTATTAATTGAATTAATCATATAATTGATTAAAAACTACTTTATTTTAATATTTAATGAAAAAAACACGATTCGCGGTACAAACGCAACTGACAATTGCAGATTCCTATCCGATACTAATTTTCAATAATGAAAAACAGTGCTACCAACTTATAAATACAAATTTATTTTATATTTCATATTTTTAAAAATTTAATAAAACTTACCTATAAACTCTTTTAAAATATACTCCCATACTCCTTAAATATCTGGAGGTATAAAATTAACCCCTTTAAACTTAACTTATTCTCTTTCACTTCTACTAACTAAATGTCAAATTTTAGGTTATGTATAATTTTAAATTGTAACAATCGTAATCTTTAAAAAAAATTAATGTGAAATGAGTTTTATTATAAATAAGGTGTCCAGAATTACAAAAATAAAAAAGAGGACAAAATTTCAGAATAGGGGTACCTTCCCTACCATTCAGAAAACTCCTCGGAAAAAGGTCACTTTATTTTTGGACTTCGAAAATTTTATAAAAATGTATTTTATAATTTTTTTTAACTGAATTGATGTGTTTCTTGCAAATATCTACTCGTATGTATTATTAAACAAAAACATAGTTATAAATAATTTTTATAAATTAAAATGTTATTATTTTTTCGTAATTTTGAATGAATAACATCTTTATTTTATTAAATAACAAAAAAAAGAGGACAAGTTTTCTATAGAGGACAGTTGGCCAAAATAGAGGACAGTCCTCTTCAAAAGAGGACGGATTGTCCACCTTAATATAAAATATGTATTAATTTTTATTCAATAAAAAAATATAAATACAATTACAAAAATATACAATGGTGTTTACAAAAATATTATCAAGAAAATTTACAATTTTCTCAGTCTTGGTGCATGGAATAAAATACGTTGTTTTTTTTTAAATAAAGCATCATTTTTTTAATATATCTGGCCCCAAATGAGAAAGATCACTTGTTTGTAACAACCCAGGAGGTAAATAACCGATTAAATTAGGCACATGTTCCTTCAACATCTTGATACGTTCTTCTTCAATTAATGCCCGCCTGAAAAAAACCAAATTAATTTTGCAAAGACTAAAAACATCAACAACAATCAAACTTACCTTCTATTCTCTTCTTCTTTCTCCATCTCCCTTAACTGCCACATTTTCTTGACCTCTTCAGCTCTCTTGTTTTGACGTTCAGACATAATATCCTGCAGAGATTTTCTTAATTCAATCATCTTCAATCGTTTCCTATCGTTTGTCATCTGATCGACTCTAGCATCTTCCATCATCTTCGCCATCATTTGTTCTTTGAACCTAGCTTCTTGTTCTTGTTCAAACTTCAGTTTTTTCTCACGTTCTTCCATTTGTTTATCGAGTACCATTCTTGTTTCAATACGACGTCTTATTTCTCTTTCTATTTCTTCTTGATGTTGTCTAATTGCAAGTTCTTTATTTTCTTCGTCCATTAAATTCATCAATATTTCTTCACGTTCTTTTCGCTTCAACTAAATTAAATAATAAATAATACTTGTATTTTAAATGGTTATCTCCTGATTGTCATAACAATTTTTAATTATAAAGAAGGAGAAATTTGTCGCAGCTTGCTAAAAAAGTAAATGATCACTTCTACTGTCTAATATCTTGATTGCAGTCAACTCATAGACTTATAGAATGAACTGATCAAGTGTGAGAAAGACAAAGCGATAAAGTAGCCTGTAGTTGTCTCTTTTTAGAATTGGTCACGTGACAGATTTGTAATCACTACAGACCTACAGAAAAGAGACAGGTATTGGCTACATATTCGCTTTGTCTCTTTAAAGAGAGTGCTCAATTTTGTGACGCTATTGCTCAGTCCATTCTATAAGTCTATGAGTAAAACTAACCTAAAAAAAACATTGAGTGTGTGTACGTACGTACACGCGTTAGAAGTTATACTTCTTTGACGTGATTGAAAAACGACTACAAATAATCTCAATTTTAACTTGATTAAATGAATAAAATAATGCAATGCATATAAATTTATAAAGAACACTAATAATTTATTTAATAATTCGTAACATTATTTCATTAAAACAAATTGAATTGTATATTATTTCAAAGTCCATATTAATTATAAATCATGAAATTTGAATTTTATGATGTAATAATCAACCAATCAGATCAGATTGCTAGATGGCAGCACCAGTATTAAATCGAGTTTTAAAAAAATATGTAGTTATTTTTTTATATAGGTAATACTCTTTACAGTTGTGTTATTTAAGTAAAAGACACAATTTCTATACCATTTTCGTTACATAGCTTTTCATTTCCGTTACATTACTAAATTTTTACCCTCAACGTGCCTAAAGAAGTATAACTTCAGAAACCTAACCTAACCTATATTATTACTTTTAATTAAAAAATACGACTAACACATTGGTGGATTCTTTTTAATTCTGAAATATAATACCCGTATTAAAATTATTATAAATTACTTATAATATTTTCTATTAATCAACATATTTTTTATGATTCACGGAAAATATAAGGTTAACTTTCAAGCAACCTGCAACAAATTTCCCCTTCTTTACAACTGAAAAAATTATATAACTGCAATCAGGCCCGGATTTAGAACTTTGCCGCCCCTAGGCAGTTGCGAAAATTGCCGCCCCCCTTCAAATAGTGGAATAAGTTTGGTACGAAAAGTTTAAAAATTTTTATTTATTTTTTTTAGTTTTTTTATGTAAAGTTTATTAAAAATATAAGAAAATTTATTTAAATAAAATGTGAAGACCTTTTTTTAACAAGTTTCCGCCAAAATTTGCCGCCCCTTAATTTTTGCCGCTCTAGGCACGTGCCTACACTGCCTGCATGGTAAATCCGGGCCTGACTGCAATCAGGAAGACACAATTTTAAATACATACAACGTAAAATTTAATAGGGACTTTGTAACTTCACCAAACTCAAACAAAGGTACATAATACATGAATATAGTCATAAAAATTGATTTCTAAACATATATATATCATACTACAAGTCCTACAAGTTTCCATCTTGTCTTCAACCCTTATTACATCAATATTTCAAACGACACATCTGATATTGATCAAACAAATCAAGTGTTACTCGTCCAAAGTGCAACCAATTACTAAATTTTCACCATGAAAACGCGTAAAACCATAGAAACGAGCGAGACAGATTGTAAACACTGGAATAAAATTTGTAGTTTTGCAAAGGAATATGAAAATAAGCAATACAAAATGTCGTTCGGTATTCCACTCGATACAACCCTTGATTCAATGGAGGAGACACGCTTCAAGACAAAGCATTCAGCTCTGTTTCAACGGCTTGTCAAGAAATTACACTTCACTTACACCGAACTAGAGTGCATCATGTTGATTTATTATAAAATACAAAAGGAAAGTCCGGATAAGTCCGGTGTTACACGTGCCCAGTTCAGAGACGTGTTACACAGCTCGTTTAACATGACCGAAGATATGTTAATGGAAAGGATTTTCGCTGCGTTTGATAAAGGAATAAAAGTAAGGTTAAATTTGATTTTTCAGTGAAATGTTTTAATAGGTATTTTTTTTAGAATCCAGTTTCAGTTCAAATTATTTCAATGGAAGCATGGGCTAATGCTATGTCGTTATTTTTAAGAGGGACTTTGGAAGAAAAGATAGAATATTGCTTCAATGTAAGTAGAATTTGCACTGCTTAGCTAGTTTGAGTGATAGCGTGACGATATGTACGTTATAGGTTTTTGAAGATTTGGTGCAAGTTTCATTAAAATCGGTCCAGTAGTTTTTGTTTTTATCAGGTTTATGATATAGTATTTTTACTGCTCAGTTCGATTGAGTGATAGTGTGACGATATGTACGTTATAGGTCTTTGAAGATTTGGTGAAAGTTTCATTAAAATCGGTCCAGTAGTTTTTGTTTTTATCAGGTTAATGATATAGTATTTTTACTGCTCAGTTCGATTGAATGATAGCGTGACGATATGTACGTTATTGGACTTTGAAGATTTGGTGCAAGTTTCATTAAAATCAGTCCAGTAGTTTTTGTTTTTATCAGGTTTATGATATAATGGGCGATAGTTTCAATGTAAGTTGTATTTTTACTGCTTAGCTGTTTTGAGTGATAGCGTGACGATATGTACGTTATAGGTATTTGAAGATTTGTTGCAAATTTCATTAAAATCGGTCCAGTAGTTTTTGATAGTTATTGTTTTTATCAGGTGTATGATATAATAGGTGATGATTTCAATGTAATTAGTATTTTTACTGCTCAGCTAGTTTGAGTGATAGCGTGACGATATGTACGTTACAGGTCTTTGATGATTTGTTGCAAGTTTCATTAAAATCGGTCCAGTAGTTTTTGATACTTATTGTTTTTATCAGGTGTATGATATAATGGGTGACGGTTTCAATGTAATTAATATTTTTACTGCTTAGCTATTTTGAGTGATAGCGTGATGATAATAAATATGTAGTTTATAGGACTTTGAAGATTTGGTGCAAGTTTCATTAAAATTGGTCCAGTAGTTTTGATATTTATTGTTTTTATCAGGTTTATGATATAATGGGCGATGGTCTGATTGTAAGAGACACGATGTTTCATTTTATGAGGAATTCTTTAGTAAAACAACCCGGAGAAGATGACGCAGATGAAGGTGTTAAGGTACGTAGAGAATTAATTTAAAAAATGTTCGTTAATGGAGACAAAAATTTTTTTTGACACTTCATTTTATGGAAGGGGGGTTTAAAAAAGCTTTTACAAGATGGACGGACGGACATGGAGAAACTATGAGTGTTCCTAGTTTTCTACAGAGCCCTAAAAAGAACGTACTATCGCATCAAGTCCCAGAGAACGATAATAAGTAAAAATGAAGCTTATTTTTCATTTTTTGTAGGATATGGTCGACGTGATAACAAAAAAAATGGATCTAGACAGAGATGGAAAAATATCGTTTAAAGATTATCGAGAATCTGTTCTCCAACGTCCCCTCTTGTTAGAAGTCTTTGGAAAAGTTTTACCCAGTCGAAGAGCTGTTTATACATTCCTTACTACATTTACAGAATATGTAGGAAAAATGTAAATGTTCACCTGTGTATTATATAAAATAAATAAATATATATCAACTAACCTCTTCTTCGTAGAGTTTCATTGCCATAGCATCTGTCATTTCTTCTCTTTCTTTCCTCTTCTGTTCCATTTCTGCTTTTCTATATATATAAAATAAATAATGCAATAATATTTTATGAGAATCATGACATTTAAAAATTTAAGACATGCACATATATACAATTCCATGACAACCCTCCCTATTTGTCCAAAATTTGAAATGATATTGTTACTAGTTCTATCAAAACTCCATTACCAAATTTTTTTCAGATTTTTTGAGCTAGTAGTTACCGAGCTAGAGGGGGGGGGGGGGGGGGGGGTGAGATAAATTTTTTTTCTTGAAGTCCCCTGTAGGCGCCATTTTTGAATTAAATAAAATAAAAAATAGTGTCATATTCTACTCATTAAGATCTACATTTTGACACCCAACATGCCTAGATAAAAAAAAATAAAAATAAAAACACCCCTCTCTATTTATCCAAAATTTGAAATGATATTGGTGACTTTAGTATTTGTCATTGGTAGTCTCACCAAAGTCTTGTTACCTAATATTTTTCAGTATTTTGAGCAAGTAGTTAACGAGTTAGAGGAGGGGGGACAGACAATTTTTACTTGGAGCCCCCTGCAGGCGCCATTTTTGAGTTAAAAAAAATAATAAAAAATATGGTCATATTTTATCAATTGAGATCTACAATTTGACACCCCACACGCCTTGGAATACATTTTTTTTGTTTTTTGAATTTGCTCTAAAGCCCCCTGCAGGCACCATTTTTGACTTAGAAAAAAATAAGAATCAGGGTCAAATTACACTAGTTTAGTTACACATTTTGATAAAAAAATATTTTTTTTGCCTGGCTTTAGCTTCTTAGCACCTCCCCTAAAAAAATAGTTTTTCAAAATGTTTGTACATATTTTACTAGAGGGTGTCATTTTACATATTCTGTAAAAAATTTCAAGGTTCTAGCTTCAGTGGCGTAGATAGGGAGGGGGGGGGATAAGGGGATCAATACCCCCCCATGAGATTTAATACTGTATATCCCCCCCATGAGTTAAAAAAAGGTCATCAAAAAAAAAGGTCTTCAAAATTGGTAATGACTAAAAAAAGGTCTTCAAATTAAAATTGGTAATGTTTGAAAAAAAAAGAAAACGAAAAGACTCTCCTCTAAATTTCTGCCCCCCCCCCCCCCCCAAATCACAAAAAGCTATCTACGCCACTGTCTAGCTTATATAGTTTACGAGCTATTGAGCTTTGAGTGAAAAGGAAGGACAGACGGACAACAAAGTGAGATGAATAGGGTTTCTTTGGAAAACTAAAAACTGACCTATTTTGTGCTTTTTCTTCACTTTTCTCCAAGAATTCCAATATTCTACGATTTTCTTCTTCAAGCTCTTGACGTTTCTTCTGTTTCCATATTTCCTGTGCTCTACGAAACTCTTCCATTTCTTCCTTTGTTTTCTTCATTCTAATCATTTTTTCTTCCGCTAACCTGTACAACAATGCATTATTAAAAAATTTCAGTCAACAATTAAATAATAATATTTAATTGTTGCGTACTTCATATCTTCCTCGTGAATTCGTTGGACAATATCATCCAACATCTTCTTTTCTTGCAGGAATTCTTCGTACACACATTTCTTTTTATGTTCCAAAACGATCATCTGTTCTTCGAGTGCCTTTTTGTACTCGTGCTTTCGCTTCATTTCTAAAACTTCCATTTTGCGATCGTATTCTTCATTTGACAGCCATGTGTTGCGTAAAATTTCAAACTGTTTTTGTTCTCGCAGCTAAAAAAAATATTATTTATTATTATACTAGGTGGGCCCTCGCGACTTCGCTCGCTTGGACTACGGAATTATTGTTTAGGATTTAAAACAATGAGTGTGTACTTATGTACACACGTTAGAAGTTATACTTCTTTGGGATGATTGAAAAATAACTACGAATAATCTTAATAACAATAATCTGCCGTTTGCTTTAAATATAATTAAAAATTTAATTTAATTATAATATTTAATTAATATAGGCAATACTCTTTACAGTTGTGTTATTTAAGTAAAAATCTTTATTGTCTATGAATGTTAATACGTCATAATTTTTTTGATATAGGCAATACTCTTTACAGTTGTGTTATTTAAGTAAAAATCTTTATTGCTAATTTTGTCAATAGGCCATAATTTTTTTGATATAGGCAATACTCTTTACAGTTGTGTTATTTATTCTGTATTTTCAGTCCCGGGCTAGATATTTCACCGCATAAAATTTCGTTACAATTTCGTTACATTTTCGTTACATTACTAATTTCATTTCCGTTACATTACTCAATTTTTACCCTAAACGTCCCTAAAGAAGTATAACTTCAAAAATATATAGTTGAATTTTCTAATAAAAACCAAACAACACTTAAATTACCTACCTAACAAAATCGAATCAGAATAAAAAGTAAAAATAATTTTTGTTCTATTTAAATTTAAAAGTTAATTATTGAAAACAAAATAAACAATTGACTATCAAAAGAATACCGGCCTGTTCTCGCGAATTGTCACGAATAATATGTTATTTTATGTATATTTCACGTTATTTCCTAAACCAAAAGACCAAATTGGATTCTGTAAAAGGCAAATTTTATCTACATTAAGTACTTATGACGATGAAATCATTTATTTCGATAAGGATTAAAGTTTTGCAGGTCATAAGTCCATGTAAACAGAACCCATGTTTTCTTTGTAACATAAAAGCAGTCATTGTGGCTTAAATATAAAAGTTAGACATATGGTGTTGGGGACTTTATTGTAGGACTTTTGATCTATGAAAAGAATTGACTATCAAAAGAATACCGGCCTATTCCCTCTGCCCAGCGCGGTGTCTAGTTGTACTTCGCGCGAATTGTCACGAATAATATGTTATTTTATGTATTTTTCACGTTATTTCCTAAACCAAAAGACCAAATTGGATTCTGTAAAAGGCAAATTTTATCTACATTAAGTACTTATTACGATGAAATCATTTATTTCGATAAGGATTAAAGTATTGCAGGTCATAAGTCCATGTAAACAGAACCCATGTTTTTTTTGTAACATAAAAGCAGCCATTGTGGCTTAAATATAAAAGTTAGACATATGGTGTTGGGGACTTTATTGTAGAACTTTTGATTCTACACAATTCTTTAGTACATTATTTTGTTCTATATTCAATGGTTTAGGCAGCGTATTGCAAAACAGCACAATTTTTTCCGACTTGATTTACTATTACCGTCACTACTTAATTGTTATGTTACCTAACGTTACAAAGTATAGCCTATAACCTGGCCAGAGAATGTACCTATAAATTAAAAAAAAAACACGTAAATCGGATAAGTGGTTCTCGAGTGATAAGCACACAAACGGACAGACAGACGTTGAGCTTTATATATATTAAGGATAAGAACCTTTTCTTCTAATTGGATGGCTTCTTTCTCAGCGATCTGAGCAGCTACGGCTTTTTTAATATAAGATTCACGTAATTTCTTTTCAAGTTCTTGAAGTTCTTTACTCGTAGCTCGTAAATGTTGCCTGTTCGATGGAAAATAACCTCAAAATAATGTATTATAATTATTAATTAAAAAAATTGTACCTACCTCATTTTTAAGTCGCATAATTCTTTATGTTTCACTCGATTTATTTCTTCTGCAAGTTTTTCCTCTTGCGCGATTTTTTTTTTGAGGTTAAGTTTGACTTCATTTGCCTGTTGAGAATATTTATTATTAATTTAATGTAATTATTGAATTTTAAACTTACTTTTTGTAGTTCGTCTTGTTTTTCTTGTTCTTGTCGATCGATGTGATATTTTCTAATCGCAGTGTTTGCATTACCACGATTTATAATTCCAGATCTTTCACGTTCAATGATATCGATATGTTTTCTTTGTTCCATTTCAGCAGCCAGTTGGCTGCGAATGAATTCTCTGCGCCTTGAATTAGCCTGAAACATTAATTAATATCATTACATGCATTTATATATACATAAATAATTGTTTTTATAACTATTCAAAACAATTAATTAAATACCATTGTTGTATTATTTCTGTTGTATTTTTAAGCAACGAAAATCACATTATACCGGTAATATTATAATAATGTTGACATTTTTATACAAAAAATATAAACAAGAAAGTAAACATGTGACAAAAAAGTGGTGGGAGTTGTGTATTTAAATTTTCCCAAGTTTCAAACCATACGTAATTGTCAGATAGTTCATAGCCTTATGCGCTAGATGGCCTCTATGTTATTATTTTGAAATAATTTTAATTTCTAAATACACGTATTAATCTAAAGTGAGGGGCCGGACAAAAATGAATTTTTTTTTTAGAAAAATAAATGTTTAAAGATAGCTTTCTACTGTTTTTTGTCCGTATATCAGTTTGTCTGTGTATTCGCAGCATAATTGAAAAATTAATATGAAATTTGAAATACATATGTCAATACTTTAAGTAGTTTTTGGTATTTGAAGCACGTTTTCAAGTATTTTATTTGAAGTATTGACATCTTTAAGTAGATCTGATCGTTTTGGCTTAATATACAAATAGATATCTTCGTAATTTAGTACCTATATAGAAAATATTATGATACATTTTAAAATCAGTAGTAGGTACTAAAGGCGCTTTACCTAGGAGGCCTTAGTAGGGCCCCAAGTTGAAGCAGTGTCCCAAGTTAATAAAATTATTAAAATAAAAAAAATAACTAAGGCAACATTTTTTTGCTCTTTTTTTTAAACGAGGACACAAAAATATACTGAAGAACCAATATTTTTTTTGCCTGAGGCCCTGGACCCATTTTTTCATACGACATTTCTATAAAATAAAAGTCGCATCGAGATTCGAAAATACGGTATAATTTACACAATCGAGATTCTAGTAAATAACTTAGTAGCTTTTAGTTTTAGTTTAGTAATCTCGAATGAGAAAAAGTCGAACGAACTCGAGAATAGGGGCCCTCAAGCAGGGGCGGGTCGTGAATTTGTGGGCCCTGGGCTAATATTACTCAAAGGGCTACCTAATTACTCAACCATTGTCAAAAAAACTGTAGGTATATACGGTATAGGAAAAAAATAGAACAATAAAATATTTTAGATATTTTTTTTCTTCATAATATCGTCTATATAAGGTTCTCAATGGAGGATGGGGGCCTTTTGTATTCACGGGGCCCTGGGATGCAGCCCAAAAAGCCCTTAAGTAGATCCCCGCCCTCGACTATTTTAACACTTATGGACTCGCGCCTTGATTTGTAACATAAATACTCGCTACCGGGTGCGCTGGACCTAGTTTAATATCAAAAAACTGCTGAATAGAAGTGCACATTTACTTTCTTATAAGGATAATTTGTCAATAAAGAAAGACAATATTCAATCATCTACTAATATTTATTGTTTTTACTTAATCAAACAGTCATTACAAAAATAAAAGGAATATTTCCATACTTTTATGACAAGATTTAGAATAATTGTTGAAATGTCTGTAATTACTTATTTTAAACAAAATCTTCTATATTTTCTTACACTACTATAATGTACTTATATGAATTAACAATGAGAGATCAATCATTATAAAAAACAAACTTTGAAAATGAACGAAATTAAAATATCTTCTTTGGGATAAAATCACATCTCAGTCGCTTTCTGTATCAAATTTAGTTATGACAATTTGAACAAACTGACGACTATGTCCGTCATCTGTCGTGCTATTCTATCGTTGAAAATATACTAAAAGCGGCAATGTCGCACACTTCAAACTTTAAAAGATTTTAACCAAAATACGAAGGACTGGGTCCGTTAGACCCATTAGCGAGTCCCTAAGTGTTAACTCGCCACTCTATAACTTATTCTCAAAACCCCGCATGCAAATACGGAAGTCACAGACCTTTCATAACAGTTTAAAGACATTTCGCAGAGACTGTTATCTTACCGACGCATAAAACGAGTTTCGTATCCAGAAGCAACAAACAACTATATTAAATAATTCGGACCAGTGAAAGCAAAATAAAAATAAACACCGATAAAAACAACTTAAGTGAAAGTCGTACGCGGCCTCTCTTATCCTGTAGCTGAGCCACACGCTGCAGTTATCAGTTTGTCTTAGCCATGAACGGAGTACTGGTATTGTGTACATTATTGTTAGTAACCGCGTGTAGCGGTTTCCCTGACGGCGCTCCTGTGGATACGTGCGTCAAGCCAACGCCGAATCAGCCTTATCATGGGCAGTCGAAACCTCAACCTCAGGGAACTAGCCCTTACAAGGTTGTGGCTTCGGGGAGTCAGTATGGACCTGGAACAGAAATTACAGGTAAAATAAGTTCATTAAAGATACTCTAATAAATGTTATTATAGCGTCATCATTTTTTAGATTTGTTAAAAAAAAACATTTTTAGTATCTAAGCATAAAAAAAATACAGAAATTACAGGTAAAATAAGTTGATTAAAGATACTCTAATAAGAGAAACGACAGCGTCACCATTTTTTAGATTTATTCAAAAAAACATTTTTAGTATCTAAGCTTAAAAAAAATAAAAAAATACAGTTACAGGTAAAATAAGTTGATTAAAGATACTTTAATAAAAGTTATGCCAGCGCAGCGTCACCATTTTTAGATTTATTAAAAAAAACATTTTTAGTACCTATCTAATCATTAAAAAAAAATACAGAAATTACAGGTAAAATAAGTTGATTAAAGATACTCTTATAAAAGTTATGCCAGCGCAGCGTCACCATTTTTAGATTAATTTAAAAAAATAATTTTTAGTAAGCATAAAAAAAGAATTTTTAGTTAGCATAAAAAAATATTTTCTCTCAACTAGAGTCACTCATAGTAAGAGTTCTGACATCCTGAATCGATTTCTGATTGGTTGTAGTAGCAAAGTGTCAAAAAATAGTGTATTTACAATTTATCTAAAAATCTTTTCATTTGTCAAATTAATTTTATAATTAAGATGCTTTACTGACTAATTACACTATAAATAAACAATGTTTTGGGCAAGGTTAGTAAATGTACAGGTTTGCTGACTTGTGAGTTGTGACGTCACCACGAAGTTCTTTTCTACCTACTTGATTTTTTTATTTATCTATGATTTTAACTGCCATAATATTAACACAGCGTTGGCGACTATTTGAAATCTAGAGTGTTAAAAAGAACTTCGTGGTGACGTCATTTCGTCCGCGCTGATTGGTCAAGGCAAGTCAGCATACCTTGTCATTTACTTACCTTGGTTTTGGGTTGGTTTTGATTTAACTTCTTATTTTCTTGTATTTAATTTAATATTTCTATGGAAAATCGAAATTCGATGCATGAAATTTTACTGAAAAATCATGAATTTTAGATTTCGTTAAAAGTATGTTTATTTTATAGAAAATGATGTGAAAAGTTAAATTTTTTAAACCGCAGGTCTGTACGTCACATCGTTCTCGAGATATGGCCTCTCAAAGTCTTCGATTTTTCAAAATTTTGAAGAAAATTGACCATAACTTTTGAACATGAAGTCGGATTTGAATTTTGTTGACAGTTTTGAAATCAGCGTGTCAAAATCTATATAATGACATGTATAATACTTGAAAATTCGACAAAAAATTTTTTGTCAAAAATCGTCATTTTTTTAAGGTATACCCCTTTGAATTTTTTCGATTTTTCGCGAAAAAATTTTTTGTTGAATTTTCAAGTATTATACATGTCATTATATAGATTTTGACACGCTGATTCCAAAACTGTCAACGAAAATCAAATCCGACCACACGTTCAAAAGTTATGGTCATTTTTCTCCAAAATTTAAAAAAATCAAAAACTTTAAGAGGCCATATCTCGAGAACGATATGTCGTACAGACCTGCGATTTGAAAAATTGAACTTTTCACATCATTTTCTATAAAATAAACATACTTTTAACGAAATCTAAAATTCTAGATTTTTCAGTAAAATTTCATGCATCAAATTTCGATTTGTCATTGAAAAATCAACTGAAAAATACAAAAAAAATTGTAAAATCATTATTTGTGTACATAACAGGGGTTAATAAATAATTTATTACAACTAACGAAACTCTCAAATAGATTAAACATAATGGTTGTATTAATAAATATTTATCAGTGTGAATATTTTTTACACCACCCAACTAGTAAAAGTGCAATTTTCGATATGGTAAATTCAGTGATGTCATTTATAAAGTATTAAAAATATATGTTTTCAATACGCTAGGAAACCATCTGTCAAAAACGACACGTCGCCACCTAGTGTGCGCCGTTAGCAACTTTGGGTATATTTCTTTTCAAAAAGGACAGCCGAAAGTAATGTTCCCAAGTTCCGATTTCGTTAATTTTTTTTCTTATCTATTAACCTATGTATGAAGAAGTACTTGACCAAGTTTTAATTAATTTTAATAATTATTTTAGCTGTAATTAATTATAATTTGAAAATCGAAAACCTTTTTTTTTCTACTTAATGGTTTGATATAATTGGATGATATTTTCAGTAAAACTTAAGGGTAATATAAGGTCTTGAAAAATATCAATTTTTTATTTTTACTAAATTTTTTCATAGCAAATTTTTATTTTTTATTTTCAAATGTCCGATATCACCCAATGAGTAAATTACGGGGTTAAAACACAAAGTTGTGTGTGTTATATTAATATCTGTATTGAAGAGTATCAATCTTTGCGGATTATAAGGATTCGACCCGCGAAATTTGCCTATTTTCGATCAACTCTACGATTTTTTCTTTTTTTCTTTTGAGTGGTGTATCTTTGAAACCATATATTTGATTATAATGAAATTTATATGGTATCAGCTCGATAGTATACTCTTTCAAACAAAGAAAAATCAACCGAATTGGTACATATTTGTCGAAGTTATACTCGAAAATACATAAAAAAATATATAAAAAAATAGAAAACTCTCTCCTTTTTTGAAGTCCATGGTCAGATTCTGATAAAATTTATATGAGACCACCTCGGGAGTATACTCTTTCAAACAAACAAAAATCAACCGAATAGGCGCATATTTGTCGAAGTTATGCTCGAACATACATAACAAAATATATTGATTGAATTGATAACCTCCTCTTTTTTAGAAGTCGGTTTAAAATAAGAAAATTTCGGGGTCAAATTCTAATAATATACAAAGGTTGATACTTATCAATACAAATTTTAATATAACATACATAATATAACGGCAATTATCCGTTTTTTCCTTTCAATTATATGATAGATTGGTTTGACAGATACCCAAAATTATTTATTTTTGCCACTTGGCGGCGCCAGGATCGATGGTTTCCTAGCGTATACGAAACAAAATTTTCACTTTAATAATAACATTGTTAGTAATAATATACATTTATCAATAAGATAAACCTGGATATTTCCATATTGGTAAAAAATTATCGATCACGGATTTTTTATATTGATTTTAACATAAGACTAACACATAGACAAATTATTTTTTTCTGTGTACCGATCCAATCCCCCTCCCCTCATAATTTTCACAAAAGTTGCTTATATAATTTTTTTTTAAATGTTTACAGTAACGATAGAGGGTGCAGTCTTTCGCGGTTTCTTCCTACAGGCTCGCGACGTCGCAACAAACGCTTGGATCGGCGAATGGGCCGAGACACCAAACACTAAATCACATCCGGAATGTAGCGCCATCACTCATGGCGATCCCAAAGACAAGCAACGGGCATTACTCGTGTGGCGTGCCCCCAAACATGCTCCTCCAGGACAAGTTTTCTTTACGTAAGTATTATTTTAATTTTAGTTCAATGTAAGTTGAAAACATTTAAGGTGGGTGAACCATCGAAGGCCATGCTCCTTGTAAGGTCAATTATTAAAAAGTCGTAGTTATTGCCATGTGATAACAAATTCCTTCTACTCACACTAACATCCAACGAACTCAAGAACAGAGTGTCACTCAGGCAGCTATTTTGTCTGTGCCGTCCCATCCTTTATTGACTTCGAGGTTAAAATTATAATACGCTCTCTTAGCAAAACGTAACTTTTCAAATAAATAAACTATTATTTTCTTTAATTTTTTAATGAAATAGAAAGACATTTTTATGTAGTTAGATTGTCACAACGTTAGTTTTAAGTTAAAACTTTATATTGGCCTTGTAAGGAGCCGTATTCCTTGCAAGGCCATTTAGAAGAGTTTAATAAAACATAGAAATAATAAATGATCAGTGGCGTAGATAGGGGGGGGGGGATTAAAAGGGTCAATCCCCCCCATGAGTCCAATTTTTATACTTTTCACCATATAAAAGATGATTTAATACTGTCATATCCCCTCCCATGACTCTGATGACTCCTGAAATCCCCCCCCCCCCCATCGCAAAAAGCTATCTACGCCACTGTAAATGATGATATATTAATACCTACATAATAAAACAAAGTGTTACTTAATATTTTGTTTGTTTCATTTATCCAGTAAATAATGGAATAATAACTGTTTATTCCTTAAGGTGGCCTTCCATGGTCCACCCACCTTATAATTTGCAAAAATTAACGCGTGATTTTTAAAAGGCTTTATCGTACAGCCCTGTAATTTAGAAATTTCGTGAGATACTCAAATAAATTGATGGAAAAACTGCAAACATTACAGCCTAAAATTATATTATTATTATTACAATTTCAGACAGTAAAATATTATATAGGTTTTTGCTTACTATCCGGAAAAAAAACGGTAATTCATATTATACACAATATTTTTTCCGTGTATATGTATCCCCCTCAGGCCATTTTCATTAAATTAAATTAAGTTTTTAATCAAATGAATCAGAAATAATTAATAAAAAATAAATAATGCTTTTATTAATGTATTTAACTTTATGACCGTATTACATTAATCACTTTAAAATAATAAAATCCATTAGGAAACTACATATATTTCCATATACGATATTGATTAGGACCTATACATATACAATATACATATATGTACTTGTACCTATATAAATAAATAAAACACATAACAAAAGCTAATAATGAACATTTCTATATACATCCAACATTTATATAATACAGTAAATACATATACACATAGGTACCAACTTTTCATTTTACTCAGGGGGCGTGATTTTGATAACAATGGTGGCGTCTTTATAAAAAAAAAACATAAAAAATTATGCAATATTTAAGTAGCTGTAATTTTTATAATAATAATAATCACAATTTTTTTGAAAGAATCTTATGTCCGGTATCATAAAGTGAGCTAGGAAATTTGCTAGCTAGCAAGCACTCTCAAATGAGGTAACAAACTTATAACATAAGACAGTTCTCTTTTAATTTTTTAATAGATATTTGTAAGTGTATTATGTTGGTTTTTACCGTTTTTATTCTAAATTGGTAAATATACTTTATATCAGTTAGAGGGGGGATAAGGGGATCAATCCCCCCCATGAGTTTACGAAAATTATAAAATGATTATAATACACGAGCATTTTTTCAATAATGAATACATCTAACATAACAACATAAGTAAAGAATATAACCAATTTTTGTACTTTTCACCAAATAAAAGATGATTTTCATAATAAAAAATATAACTTTATGAGATTTAATATTGCCAATTGCAAAAAGTTATCTACACTACTGCTTTACATATACCTTTGTTTTTACTTCCTATGTATAAAACTATCTGTCAAAAACTCTAAAAGAACTGTCATGTTTACCCCTTCGAATACCCCATTTTAGAGTGCTTTCTAACTATATAGTAAATTTTGCTAGCTCCTTTATGAAACCGGACATTAAAGTATAGATTTTTTTAGTGACCTTTTTTTAAGAATATAAAAAAATCTTAAATTTTGTTGATGACTAAATCCATAAAGCTCCTCTGTCAGAAGGGGTATTGACCTTTCCCTTTGCAATAGGTGCCTATGTGCTATACACATGCGTCCAATAAAACATTTAACGAAGTAATTTGCAAAAAAATATAGCGATTATAATTATTCCCATGTATGTTACAAATTAATTGTATTGAAACATGCATATATGGTTTCATATAAAGTTGTGTCATTTTCTATTATAATTAATTATTTATCTCATATGTCATTGGACTCATTAGTATTATGAAATTAATTATTAAATACAGGTTTTATAGAAACGTGTCTGTTTGTTAACACATTCGACTTTTGTGATTATTATGATCAAATATTAATTCCTTAGTAATTTTACGAACTATGATTTTGTTAAAGAAAAAAACATTTTTTTAAATTTTAGTCTTTTTTTCTCGAAGGTAAATTTAAAAAAGAAGCCTATAACAATTTCAGACATTGTAGGTATCGTACTATACATAATTACAATTCAAGGCAATATTTATCAATTCATACAGTTAAAAAAATATTGTCCTGTCAGAGAAAATTGATAGCAATTTATTTAAATTTCCTATACGATCTTGTTTACAACTTATACAACAGTAAACAATTTCAATTGCTTTTATACAATATCAGCAACAACAAAATATCTAGGACCACTTTTACGTATTTTGAATTTTTACCTAAAAAAAAAAACTCACACAAAAATACAGCGTATAAACAATTCTTTAAAGTTAAATGAATAGTTCATTTATTGGCTTACCCCCCCCCCATAATTATTATTTAATAAAAAAAACTTGTGTCCTATAAATCTCATCTTTTCCAATAAAAAGTACCAATAAATATTCATTTAAACTATAATATCATTAAATCTAATATATTGATTAACACTAGAAAGACGGGAGCAGTCATTTGACGGTAATTTCAATTTCAATATTGAATAATTCAAAAACTATTTGACTTACCGTAATGAGACTTTGTGACTTTTATTAATACTAGTAGTTAAATGAAACTATGTATCAAAATAATTCACATCTATTTTCTTTATTGTTTGAAATGTTGATATACCGACAAAGACGGCGGCGGTCTTTTGACGGCTATGATCTGATAAATATGTTTTTAATTGTTGTATGAGAGGGTACAATAATAAATACGTATATGAATTGTCAGTCAAATAAGCCTGTAATTGTGTATCGATATTATTGTGAGTATAATTTGTGAAAAAAGCCCAGAAAATTCGAAGAAGGCGAGAATGTCTTATTCAGAAATGTAAAAATAAAACTAATAAAGTTTGCGATACTTGTACTTGTAAAAAACCGCTTTGCGGCTCTTGTAACATGTAACAATTGTGTATAAATATTAAAATTAAACATACATTACATCTACTTTTATTTCTTTACTTGACATTTATTAATTACTCATAAAAAAAGATATTTAGTAAATTTGTAGTCATTTGACCGGTCGCCGTCTTTGTAGGTAGGTAGATTTTCCCGTCTTTCTAGTGTTAAACAACAATCAATAGATTGATCTGGAAATTGCGTCAATATAATAGAAATCAATCAATTAAATGCACGCATAACTGCTCGAATCACGTTTTGTATCTTTCCGGTTTCTGTGTGTCTGTGTATCCGTGTGTAGATCGGTTGTTCAACCGTTCGAGAAAAGTGTGTCAATTACTGAAGTGATCTATAGAAATTATTTAATAGTACCTAGCAATATTTTCTGTGATGGCTTTAAAATCTTACTTAACAAAATTAAATTTGAAGTAGCTGTTACTTTTTTATTTCGTATTTTAATTAATGTTGATTTTTTATTGTTCTTGAATTCAACCATACATTTTTAAAGCTGAGAATTTTACCTTTGAAGAGGGTTTAGTTAAAAAATAATAATAAAAATAAAAGTACAGTTGAAATCGGTTATAAGGACATAGAGGGGACGAGTCATATTATGTCGTAATAACCGGTAAAAAGGTATTTATATATGGGATTCAGTCGGATTTTTATTTAGAGTAGTTAAAACCGATATACCGGGTGTTAAAAAAAGAGTGTAAAATATTTAAAGAGATAATAGTGTGGACCAAAATAAGCAAAAAACTTCTAATAAACATGTGTTCGGAAATTTTTCCTAAGGGAACTACAGCCCTCCAAAGATTTGGCTCAAAATAAGTTTTTATTTAATATCTAGAGAACCCTTTGGTATTCGGTTTAGTAATAAGTGTTTTAGATTTCTCGTATTAACCAATTATAATTTAGACCAAGGATGTATGGGGTCAGTGGGCTCATCGATTTTTATGTAGTATTTTTTTATTATTTAATTTTTTCTTGAATAAGGGACTTATATATAAGATTACATGACACAATATACACAAAAATATTTTTTGCTTATTTGTCATAGGATTAACCGTTACGAGAAATATCGATGGTAAAGAAAGCATGCAGAATTTAACTTAATACGAATGCTTCAAATTACAAATTATAAAATATTCTTGTTCTATAATAAAAATTAAGAAAAAAAGTTTACATAAGTATACCACAAAGATGCATCCTTATCAACAAATAACCATTTTTAATTTCGTCTTTTAGTCAATTTAATAAAGTACGTGTAACAGTAATAGAACTGGCTATAGATCTAAGAGGATTCATATTAGAATATTTCTTTATATGAACTTTTTTTCTTAATTTTCGTTAATATCAGTTTCGTTATAACCAGTTTCAACTATATTTTAAGTGGTAGTTTGCGATCAACAGTTTGGCGACCACTTGAATACACTGTCGTACAAAAGTCTTTGGACACCTGTGATTTTGAATGTAAATATACAGATTTCAGTCAATAAAAATACACAAAATAGCAAAAAGAATATGTTTACTCGCAGTAAAAATAGTAAAAAAACAATTTCTCGTTAGCTTGAAAGACACTGTGCGTCAATACTTTCAACTTGAGTAAACCTGACCTTTCAGGCATATAATTCGAAATTTTTCCTTAACATGGAAAATTCTAAATGCTGTATTTTAGATATGCAAGGATTATTACAAAAGTTGTAATTTAGTACCTACTCTTATCAACATTTAAGAATTTTTATCAATCATTTTTGCAGTTTTATATTTACAATACGCAAAAGACTTTTTGCACGGCAGTGTAGGTATACTGTAAACATCACTTTACGTATATAATAAATATTTTTCAATTTTGCTGAAATTGATAAATGCTAGAACATTAATAAATACAAAAAAATCATTTTCTTGAAAAGTATATTCGAGTAAAATGCAATTCAATGCATTTACAAATATATTCCACCAATAGAAAAGAATATAAAAGAAAGAAAAGAATAAAACCAATAATTTCCCTAAAGATTCAACCTAACATGAATCATATTACTCAAAACACTTTATTCTATTTTTTATTTAATATTTGAATATTTTGAAATTGGAATAAACGAATAAATTATTTATACTATACTAGTATTTGTTTTCTTGCTTTCTATCTACTCAGTATTTCTTAAAATACGGCCCTTTATTTATCATACTCCAATTTTATATGTATAGGTATTCGTGTATATGTAATATTTTAACATAAAGTCTTTTGCGGCCCACCAGTTTACAAAATTGAGGGCCATAAAAAGTTTTTCGGCTAAATATACAAAAAAATTATGAATTTTTATTCAGGGTAACAAATAGTACTATCTTTGCCCTTTACACTTATTTTTTAGTTTTCACTATGCGATTTTTTTCGCCTAGATACACTAGTTTAAAATTATTCTAACCATAAACTGTAAAAAAATGATATATTTATGATTTTTCCCCCAAAAATATTTTTTTAACAGGGTTACAAATAATACTATCTTTATGTACCCTTTAAATTATTTTTTTACTTTTCACTGTGCGATTTTTTCCCCTAGATCCACAAGTTTAAAGATTTTATTATATTTGTGTTTAGTAGTCCATTTCTTTTTCAAAATAAAATATCTCAGCGAAAATAAATCGCACAGTGAAAACTAAAAATTTATTTTAAAGGTAAAAAACAGTTCTATTTATTGGTGTAAACAAAAATTTTATTAAATAAAACGGGCAAGTGCGTGTTGGGCACGCACATGATAGGGTTCCGTAGTCATTCTCACTACGATTTATAAAAAGTATTTTTCAAAATTTTCGTGACTGAAGGGTTAAAATCAAAAAGTCATTTGACTTTTATTATTGCATTTTAGGAGACCTATCAAATGACACCCCACTCAATGGGGTAAATGAAAAAAATGTGAGTTCACTTTTCAATCTATGAAAAGGGGGTCCAAAATATTTTTGACAATGTTCGTTATAATTTTCAGTGAAAGTACTAATTAAAAGCTACATTCTGAATTTTTTTCAGATTTTTTGAATCAATAGTTCAGAAAATAGAGAGGGGGGACGCTCTGACAGCGACATTAAAAAGCAAATATATCGCGACTGAAGGGTTAAAATCAAAAAGTTATTTGACGTTTTTTATTGCATTTTACGAGACCTATCAAATGATACCCCACTTAATAAGTTAAGTGGGGAAAAAAATGAAAGTTCAATTTTCAGTCTATGAAAGGGGGGTCCAAAATATTTTTGACAATGTTCGTTATAATTTTCAGTGAAAGTACTAATTAAATTCTACGTTCTGGAACTTTTTTGATAGTTTAGAAAATAGAGGGGGGGGGGACGCTTTTTTAATGACTTTGGAGAGAAAATACATCGTGATCGAAGGGTTAAAATTAAAAATTTCTGTTACATTTTTTGTTGCATTTTAGGAGACCTTTCTAACGACACCCCACTCAATGGTGTAGGTGAATTTTTTTTTTGAAAACACTTTTCATTTCATGAAAGGGGGGTCTAAAAAATTTTTATTTTCAAAAATCTTATCATTTCTGTTTTTGGGTCATCAATCTACGGCCTTGTACCAAATTTTATCTTATTATCTCAAAATTTTTCAGGACGGACGGACGGACATGGAGAAACTATAAGGGTTCCTAGTTTTCTACGGAACCCTAAAAATTCATAATACATAAATATGGCCTTTTTTATTACCTAAATAAATAAAATAAAAATCACCATCTTTAAACAACATTTGAAAATCATTAAACTGTTTAAATATATTACTTTAAAGTATATAAGGTTCTCGTTAAAGCATCAATCTCTTCTTTTGTGTCTTGTATAACATATGCAACTTATTTCCAACGTGAAGGGAAAGTGAATTCAAGATTTATGAAACCATTATGCAAAATCTTCGCCTCTATTATGTCTATACATATATCTATACTTATACTATTTTATACACATACTTACCAGTGGCGGCGTAAGGTAGATTGGTACCCGGGGCGGTTTTTTTTGCACCCCCCCCCCCTTTTTTTTTCGTTCTCAACTCAATATTAATATCAGTTTTCTGGTTTTTTGCACCCCCTTCTAGAAAAAAGTGCTGTCTTTTTTTTCGTTCTCAACTCAATATTAATTTCAGTTTTCTGGTTTTTTGCACTCCCTTCTAGAAAAAAAGTGTCGTCCTTCATTTTATTTTTATTTTTTTGTTGTCAATTCAATATTTTTATTTATGATCTTAATGACATGTTATACACACTTTCCAGAGTATTTAAAGAATAATTTGTCACCCCTTGGTGCTTGGCATCCGAATTTGATATGATACGAATTTTTTTTTTCACCAATAGGCACGATGCATTGAAATTATTATTTATTTTTATATTAAAAGCGAGATAAATATAATTTTTGTTAAAATAAAAATGCAAAATATAGCAATCCGTCATGTTAAATGGAACACCAATCAGAGCGAATGACATCACACATAAGTGATTGACTTTTATTTTAGATAAATATCAATTCCTCTTACAAGATTATTAGGTACATACCTTATTTAAGAACTTATATACTTTGGAATTCATTTTTAACACACAAAATAATTAAATTATTGTCTGGCTCTGAATGTTTGATTATTGTTGACAAGAAGTGTGACGTCACAACTCTGAAATGTCACCTGCGAGCGTTTTGGCGTCAAATTCAGAATTAGTTTTAAAAGGGTCAATTTTGGAAATAAACCTTTATTTTCTGCAGAAATAAGTATTTTTTGGAAATAGGAGACACGTAAAATCATCATATAATAGTTTTTTTTAAATTAGTCATCATGACTATTAAAAAATTATTTTACTACATTTTTTGTATGCATTTACTTACACTACATATACATAGATCTAGTACAGTGGTTCTCAAACTCTTTTGGCCCACGAACCCCTTTTCATAGTCAAAACTCGCCCACGGACCCCCTTTCATAGTCAAAACTTTCCCACGGACCCTGGGTGAAAAACTACATAAATGAATACATAATAGAAAAATTAAAAATTTAACTTTGATGTCTTGAATGGTAAATGGTGACGTAAAAATAAAGTATAAATAAAACATTTTGTTGAAGAGGTATTTATTGAAATTATAACTTTTGTTTTAAAATACAAAAAAAAAATAATGACTAGAATGAACCTGATGGGATGTTATGTTTTTAAATCTCAAACTGGACATACAAGCGATGCCTGTTATTACTTGTATTTTATGCACCTGTCTATATTTATATTTTACTTAGGACGTAAAAATCGCTAATAATTTATTAATTGTTATTTATTTTAACTTCCATATTAATAAAAATGTGCGCGAACCCCCTGACGTTGTTCAGGGACCCCCAAATCGATTTTAATTTTCCACGGACTCCCTGAAAGATGCCAGTGGTAGGGACCACTTTGGGAACCACTGATCTAGTATATATGTATAGGTAGTATATATATTTATATATAGTTTATTTATTATATAAAATATGGTGAAGATGCTGGTAATGTCGTATTACAGTTAAGCTACCTATATATTATTATTGGAGAACTATTAATGTGGAAAGGAAGAAAGGAAATGGAAGCAATTAGTAACTTGATACTGAGATATTTATTATCTCTCTTTCCTACATCAACTCTTCTGTCTATCTTTTATAAAAATATCCCAATAGAAAATCTTATCAAAATATTATTTCTTAATAACATTTTTACAAATTAAACTATAAATTATGCTTTATTTATTTAAGCTGACTTCTCTAATGTTTGTCCAATATTTATTACAATTAGTACGTATATTTTTATCGTTTTTTTTTTGTAGTTAATACCAATTTTAAGAGTATTCTTTTTAAATAATGATTTTTTTACTTTTCCAAATTGATTATTTATTCCAATAAAAAAATCTCGAATCAAAATTAAGCTGCTTCAGTTTTTTGTTTATTTTTTAATCATGTGCCCATTTAAAGAAAAGAAAAAAAATATAAAATTAAAATCGAAGAAACTTCTAGCCCAATACACCTCTAATCTAAATAACTGAAAATAAATAACATTGACTATGAAAGATAACTGTTCCATAAATAGATATTAAATAAAAAGTAATTTTAGATTTTTTGGAGTTTGTAGCTACATCACAAATAATTTCCGAATACTTTTTTTCTTCAACCTTTAGCTGCTCTACTTCTCCAGAATAACATACCTGCCATACTGGGGTCACCTCGTACCCCAGACACTAAAATATCTCTATCATCTTCGAACGATACGGAATGCTCTCCAATCGGTTATTTAAAAGAATATATAATTATTTAATATATTTATAAAAATTGAAAACCTTGTCAAATTTAAACAGCTTGCATTGATGTTGAAAAAATGTGGGGCGCCTTATACCCCATAGTAGCAGCTAAGGGTTAAAATATCTCCTTTAATCCACTGTTAAAGATTTGTAGGCCAATCAAAAATATATTATGTATTTTTTATCGAAAACTTGTATAGTAATTTTTATCAATTACTTAAAACGGTAATAACGATATTAAAATAGTCTAAAAAAATAATGTGTAATTTAAAACAATATTGTCCGGTATTATCAACCAAGTTAAAGCTCCTTTAGTGCTAAATGCTCCTTTAAAGTAAATTTGGTGTATTACAAACGTGATTTAAATCAATATTTAAACTCTCAATGAAAAATTTACATAATATACGTTGTAAAGAAACACTGAAGATAATTTAAAATCTATTTATATAATGTATTATGCTTGGATCTGTTGATAATATGACAGTTAGTTAAAGGAGCATTTAGTTAAAATTGATAATACTGGGCGTATATCTCATAAAAATAATTGTTTGTTGAATGAAAAACATTCAATGTATAAAAAATTAATCTTGTTTATTGTTCTTACAGAGGAACTGTCCTGAAGGATTATGGAACTTTCTGGTCCAGACTTGTAGCTGACGTCGCTCACCATTGACCTCTTTGTTTTGTTTTTTCTTCTTTCTGTACATCCGGAACTTCAGTATTATTACAAAATAATTAAATCTTGTATAAGAAAATAATCAAAAGAAATTATATTTTATACATATTTCCATTACAGACTTAAAACTATTGTAAATATTATGTATTAAGATTTAGAATTGAATATATTTTTTAATTGTTTTTTTTATCATATTTATTTTCCTGAATTTTCTTTTCAAAGATACTTAAAATGTTTTACGTAAATATGGGCACTTTAAGAGTAAGGTTTAAGGTATACTGTTTTTTAAAGTGAAACTTTTATTACATCGTCTCAAAATTTTTCGTCTGTGTGTTGCATGTCGCTCGGCCGCGGAGTAGGGGTAAATACGTCAGAGCCATAGACATAAAGAAATGGACAATGCATCTGACTCGAAAAAAGAGCCGTGTCAAATGAAAGAGACAGAAATTGTTTGGTTGTTATATAGAATTTATTAGAATTATTAGAACTTTTTGCTGGTGCATGTTGTTGTTTATGGATTTATTTCAATTTTGAGTGCTTGAATTTATTATTCCGAAAATTTTGAGTTAAATGTCTATAATGTGAAAAAAAGTTTCACTTTTACCGTGGTTTCATAAAACCACACAATCCTTTTTTTTTTGGGATTGATAGGATCATTTTTGTAATTATTATGAATTTATGTTACTAATAAAATAACAAACTTTTTATTAAATCAATTTAATTATTTAAGACATTTAATATACTTTTTTTTAATAATAACCTTTTATTTTGTTTATGTTTTTTCTACAAAATGGGCACTTACAAGGAAACCTTTTCAAGTCGAAAATTCGTATCGAGTTAAAACTTTGTATATAGTTAGAGGTCAATTAAAGTAAGAAAATAATTATCACAGCTGCGGTAAAACGGTTTAAGGGGGTGAAACACCCTTATGAAAATGTGCAAAATAATCATATTTTTTCAAATAACTCTGAGAATTTAAAAAAAATCACAATACAAAAAAAGGGTTAAAGCACAAACGAAAGGATTTCATACACAAACGAAGCACAAACGAACTACATATAAAAAATTTCAATTTTCGAAAAAGGGGGGGCTCGCATGTCTACGGCCCCCCATTTGATTTTTTTGAATATCTCCTAAAGGGTTAAAGCACAAACGAAAGGATTTCCTGCACAAACGTGCACAAACGAAGCACAAACGAACTGCATATAATAAAATTCGAATTTCAAAAAAGGGGGTGCCAGACATGGAGTATAAAAATTGCCCAACATTGGGACCAGTACCTTATTTCAGATATTGAATATTGTAGTTTAATAATTAATTAATGGGTCGAAGGGGGGGGGGGGGGAGTGAAAAAATCGAGAAAGTGGATACTAAAATAATAATGTATAGATGATTTATTTATTTTTAACCAAAAACTTTGAAGTTAAAAATAAAATATTAAAATATTCTTGAAAAAGTTTTACACTGTGTAAAAATCCATGTTTTTATATAAGATATCATGGTTATTTTAATAATTAAAAATTAAATAATGTAACGTAGATGCACCTTTAATGAAAAAGATCTTACAGGGGCGTATATTTTTTTTTATAACACACCGTCTTTGAATGCAGGCTGTACGAATAATGAGAAAAGTTTTTGTTTCTGCAACTTTTTACGAGCGAACTTTTTAAAGTGATTTACATCTTCGTATATATTCAGACGTGTTAATAAATTTTACCACAACTCAAGTGTTTAATGAATATTGTACAGTTTTTTTAATACCTATACGTTTACAGTGGCATTGTTTTTTGTAACTTCATTCTCAAAAACGATCCATACGAATTTTTTTTTATAACAATAAAAAAAACAGTACACAAGTTTCTTATTAGTAATTTATTAATAAAATATAGTATTAAGTCATGTTATTTATTCTTACCCCCCCTCCCCCCACCTCCATACTACTAATCTTGTGAACCCTATTTCCTAATATTACACTGGTAGAAGAAAGGATTTCTCAAACCATGTAAACCTTGTTTTGTATATAACGAAAACAATATTTTCTTAAGATAAGCAATAATCTCTTAAACCAACTAAAGTATTCTTGAACGAAGGAATAACGTAGTTGGATTAAGAGTATGTATCTTATATCAAGAAAATATTGTTTTCGTTATATACAAAACAAGGTTTTCTTGCTCCAATACAGTTTTTTTCTGTGTACGCTCCCTAATAATTTTTTTATTAAAAAAAAATTACTGATCACTCCCCACGTCTTGACACAGTGTGTCATATTTAAGCACCCCCCCCCCCTCCCATTTTGCATTAAATAAACAAAATTATAGAGCATTTAAATTTAACCTTCTTATACGGTAGTAATACGAAGTATTGTAAAATAAAACAATGAAAATTTCGATGGAAAAAATAATTTTAAATTTTTCATTTTTAATACTTTTATAAAATTCAGAATTCCTGTTATTTGGCAACAATAAAATCATCTAATTTTTTATGTTGTTCATATCTTCTTATATACTTATTTCTCTTCTGATACCTAATTAGATAGTAGTATTAATACAAAATGAAACAACGATAAATAGATATGAAAATCTTTGTAATATTTTAAAGAAAAAGTTCAATAATGCTGTACAAACATACTTATACCGTTTGGCAAAATACCAGAATTCTTCTATTGTTATTTTCATACTGAAAGTTTCAACAAAATTACGTTCTATTTTCTACTTTATCTATACAACTCATAGAGAATCGAACTTTCTTAATGTAAAAATAATATGTTCAGAAATTTGACTGAAACAGTAAAAATACGAAAGACGAGGAGGCACTTAACATTTAAACAATGTACGTAAAAACATATAAATTGTTAAAAAAAAACATTTTATTTCATTACATTGTTGTCTTCATGGACATAGGAATATATATATTATATTCCTATTATCTCCATGGTTGTATCGCACACTAAAGTCGGTAATGACGAGTCCTATAACAAGTATGACTTAAAATTAGCGATGTCCTATCTATTCAAATAAGTTTTAATTCCTGTCAAAACGCATAAATACAAAACAGTAAATATGAAAGACAGGGCAATTAATACTTCAAAAACTAATTGAAAACAAAGATAAATTCTTGAAAAGAACATTAATTGTTGTGTTACAATCAGTAATACATTTATTTTCATTAAATTGTTGTTTTCATGGACATATGAATATATATTACATGCATATTAACTCCATGGTTGGATCGCACACAAATGTCGGTAATGACGAGTCCTATAATATGTATGACTTAAAATTAGCGATGTCCTATCTATTCAAATAAGTTTTAATTCCTGTCAAAACGCGATTTTATAGTGTGCCCCCCGTGTGTGATCTAATTATCTAATTATTATAATAATGTTGTATAAATATACTTTATATTATATTCTATTTAATAATAAACGTGTAGTGTGTGTTAATTAATTATAAGAATTAAAAACTATTAGTTATAAATTGAATAAACATTTAAAATAAAGTGTGTGGTGTCTTTCATCTGATAAAATGGCGATAAAAAGGTACTGTACAATTTAATTAATTTAATATTACATAAGTATCTTTATGTATGATAAAACCCTCTTCAAGTACTCCTTATTAATAAAATGAGCAAGTGCGTGTGCACGCACATGATAGGGTTCTGTAGTCATTCTCACTACAATTTATAAAAGAGAGTTATTTCAAAATTTTCGTGACTGGAGGGTTAAAACCAAAAAGTAATTTGATTTTTATTATTGCATTTTAGGAGACCTATCAAATGAATGAAATGACACCCCACTCAATGGGGTAAGTGGGGAAAAAATGTTAGTTTACTTTTCAGTCTATGAAAGAGGGTCCAAAATATTTTTTACAGTGTTCGTTATAATTTTCAGTGAAAGTACTAATTAAAAGCTACATTCTGGAATTTTTTCAGATTTTTTTGAATTGAAAGTTAAGAAAATAGAGGGGGGGGGGGCGCTTTCATAATGACTTTGAAGAGCAAATAAATCGTGATTGAAGTGTTAAAATCAAAAGGTTCTAGTACATTTTTCGTTGCATTTTAGGAGACCTTTCTAACGACACCCCACTCAATGGGGTAGGTGAAATTTATTTTTTAAAAACACCTTTCATTTTATGGAAGGAGGGTCTAGTAATTTTTTTTTTCAAAAATTATCATTTCTGTTTTTGACGACCGTATAGGAAGTTCCAACTTATTATGTCAACTTTTTTACAAGACGGACGGACAAACGTACATGGAGAAACTATAAAGTTTCCTAGTTTTCTACGGAACCCTAAAAATTGATTATTGTAATCAAAAAAATTCACATGAAAATTACATAAAAATATGCATACAATTTGACACATCAAAATATTTAAAATATTAAAACCTATACTATCTTACCCTGTATTCCCAAATTTCCCCTTTTCACCTATATACGATTTAAATACCTCCCTAAACGCAGTGGCGTAGATAGCTTTTTGCGAAGGGGGGGATTTCAACCGAAGTCAGAGACATGGGGGGGATATGACAGTATTAAATCATCTTTTATATGGTGAAAAGTATAAAAATTGGACTCCTGGGGGGGATTGATCCCCTTAATCCCCCCCCCTATCTACGCCACTGCCTAAACGTATATTATTTGAAGTTATATTTATATTTACAACAATAGTTTTAATTGTCAGATCAGTTTAATTCTTCTTAAATATACAAAAAATAGTTACATACATACACCAACTCAATAGTTTAATTTTATGTGCAGTAAGTTAATTATATTATTAATTAAGTGAGGCTAGAGTGGAAATATTAATTTTCAACTGCAAATAATTTTACTTTTACAATGTAGAAAATGATTCTGCTAATTATAAAATTTCCAAGAAATCTCATTAAGGTGGCTATTACACTATCAAAGAAATATGACAGTGTAATACGTCAACTTTTATAATATTTACGTAATATTTACCTTCATAATATTTCTTTTATCATAGATAATGACAGTTTCTTATATTTAATCAAAGTTTTTTGACGGATAAATCAAAATGGCGACTGAAAAGTGTTCGTGGACGGTTTCGGCTACGAAATATGATCAAATCTTTGTCAAAGATCTTTGACATATTTATTTGATAGTGTAATAGCCGCCTAAATCCTTAACTAATATAATCACAATTAGTAAATATTACGTAAACGTATGCATTTTCTTAGCACTTATTAAAATACATAGTATTTGCTGGTTGTTGCAGCATCAATTGCGTTAATAATGTGTAATTAGTTTGAATGGTATTGCAGGTGTGTGTATAAATTATGTAATAAACAAGTTAACTGTAGAACAAGATTAATGCTTACGTCAGATGCAGTAGCGAGACGTAAGAATGCACAAAGTCGGACTACTTACTGAATGTTTCAAAGTTTACCAAGCTGAGGGATCAGTAATATGACAAAAGTACTATACCATGTACTTAAGGTTATTCGATCATTAGAGCAATGTATATAGATAAAAGTCTAAAATTTTAATATGTTATTTATGGATAAAACCTGGTTTACACGCTACGATAAGTCGTAACAATTTATCGTAACGATCGAATTGTTACGATGTATCGTTGCGTGTAAACAGGACATTGTAGCGATTTATTGGAATTGGAATAGGATTGGATGATTGTTGCCGGCCGGCATCAATTTCTGCAAATCGTAACGACAAGTTGAAACGTGAAAACAAGTAGCAGCCATTCATTGCTATGATTTGACTCAGTTTGCATTAGCTGTTCACGGGAAAGGTTGTTAACAACTCAACATAAGTCTCTTCATACATTCTTAAATAATTCCGCCAGTGATTGGGTTCATTTCGCAATTTTTTCAATAATTTTATATGAGAAAATACCCTTTTCTTCAGCAACCACTGGCGGCTCCACTTTCTTCTAGGTCTTCGTGACCTTTTCACTTTTCTTGCTAAACAAACAATATATAACGACCACAATAGCACTTCCTCCATGACAAAAGCTAACTGAGTGTACCGCGGTCTACAATAAATATTGCACAAGAAATCATTGCATGTAAACAGTACATACTCTTTCGATTTATCGTAACAATGTATCGTAACGATCGAATTGTTACGATTTATCATAGCGTGTAAACCAGCCTTTACTCATATATTTTACTAATTTTTATTTAAAATATTGGACGTATGGTTTGCAAGTAATTGAATATTAAAAATAGAGTTTTTAAATTCAAATTCATTTTCAGTATAGGTACTCAAAAATACGTAAGAAAACATAGTTCAATTAAGAGGTCAAAACTATTTTTTATTGGGCTGTTTCTGAGTGAAAACCGAGTCTTCTTGCATTTCTTATTTTTAGAAATACCTGCATTATAATATAATAAGTTATACATTTTAATTTATATAAAGTTAAGTTTATTGAATGAAATTTGAAATATTTGAAAACACATGAATGACAAAATAAGTATTTTATCTTAGTACAGAATTCCTCTGTTCTCTAGGTTTGTAAGTTGTTCTTGCTACTTGTAGGTAAGTTTCTGACCTTTTAGGTTAATCTGTAAACTGTCCTAATAAGAAACGTTTCTCTCTACAATCACTTGTTTCTTATTGATTTTAGTTTTCAGTGTTATAAATTTATTTTCAAGTTACCTCTTTTAAAATCGTGTACAATAGGGTGTGTTAAAATAAACATTCGTTATGATATAAGTTTATAATCTAAAATAGATCCTCACCGAGGGATTATCCAGTAGGGGGGGGGGGTCCCATTTTCCGTTAAAATAACATGGGCAAATTACTGATTCATAACATCGTGGAAGAATTTTTTTTAATGATATCATTTTGTAGATTATAGGAGTGAAATAATTTTCTAATTATGCTATTTGTCGGCTAGGTCTTATATTTTCCGATAACTCAATAATATAGTTATATGCAATTGATATTTGGTTGATATTTAAAGAAGATTGACTTTACAAATTAACTACAATTTATTCTATCAAAAAAAGTAGATTCAACTACGCTAAAATGAAATTATTCGTGTTAGCATGTCTATCTGTAGAGTGTAGAGTGTAGACGAACCATGATAACATTTTATGTAATGGACGCGTCCAGACAAACCCGTCACAACGATCATGCATCCCCCCCCCCCCTCCTCCTGCTGGTACTCCATTGTCTCTGGTCATTCTCGTTACATTTTACATTGCATTGATCTAACTGACTCTACATATTATTAATATGTGATTCCTATTCAATTATCGGTGATTAGAACATTGATATTAAACTATGTGAAACAATCGCCTGCTTCATTATGATTTTTAGTTTGGGGGTGGGGTAAAACTTTTAAATTCAGACAAACCCCTTTGGTCATTCTCATTACATTAATCTAACATTGACTCCATAATAATTAAATGTGTGGTTCCTATTCTATTATCGATATTTTGATACATTGATATTAAACTATGAAACAATCATATTATTTTTAGGGGGGGGAGGTATCATTTGAAAATTGAAAGGTTGATATTTTGGTTCAAATTTATATTAATTTTATTATACATAATGAAAGGAGTATAAATTGTCAAAATGTAACCCAAATAACTTTAATAAAGATAAGAAAGACCATTTGAACATACTGTGATACACTGTATCGATGCGATGGCTTGGAAAGTTTAGAGACACGAGCTTTCAGGATAAGGGAGGTCAAGGACGTAATCCTGTTTTTGATAACAATTGAAAATATATAAAAACAATTTACCTTTCTTAAATTTTTTATTATAATTTTTTATTCGAATTCAGTGCCATATAAAACTTATTGTTAGTAGAAAGTTAATTTTATATATTTTCTAATACACTTTTCTCTACGACAGTTTAAACACATGCATAACGGTATATAATTATTTAAATCATTTTATAAGTGTCTATACTTAATACACTTACCTACTACATATATGATTTTGTATTATGAAATGTATAAAAGAATATATTATCATAATTCTATAGTACATGATTTTATTTAACTTTACAAATAAATTTAAAATTATTTAGTCCAGTTAAGGGGGATAGCAACTGTGACGGGTCAAAAAATTGTCAATGTTTGGGAATTTTTTTCACAGATATAACTAATTATTTTTGAATCAGGTAAATGACATTTTATTAAGTATATATTCAACTTATTTAATATCAATTTTTATTGAAAAATATTAAATATTTACAAAGTTATGAGCCTCGATGTGACGACCAAAAAAAATATTTTTCTCTATGGTCGACTCGAAATTTCGGGAAGGGTTATATGAAAAAAATAAATAAAAATTTTATCAATATCTATATGAATGTAGCGATCGTTGCACATAACCGTTTTTTTTTTATTTCATTTTTTCACAAAATGGCGATCGTTTGAAATTTTTTTTTCATTTTTAAGACCTATTTTTTATTAGAGCGGTTTTGAAAATAGTAATTACGAAAATTATAAAAAAAAATTGAAATCGGTGCATTAGTCTTTGAGGAATCGTGTCGACCAGGTCAAAAAATGTCATTCCGAAATAAACGCGTTTAATGTTTTTGTTATGTCATAATCGACCGTGCTACATCGTCTCACTAAATTGACTGTAACTCCGTCAATTTTCAAAATTTAAATTCAATTTTTTGTATACATATTTATGAATATGTAAACTTTAAAAAAATCTAAGAAATTTATTTTTTATTTTTTTCCGTCACAGTGGTCATCCCCCTTAACGAAGTATTTTGTCACCGACTTTTAAAGGCAAGCAAAGTTGATTTTTATAGATTTTGGGGCGTAGAATTTGAAAAAATAAAAACTGGCGAATACATTTTTTCAATTTATCACAAAATTTAAAGTAACGATAGGATTGATATTTATTGGGGACACTGAGACGAATTGATTGAATTTAACCAAAAATTATCCCTTCTAGAGGGTTTTAAGTATATAAAAATATTTATTTTTCGTGACAATAGTTAAAAAAAATAATTAATAACTTTGGTTGAAATCATTCATATGGCTCGTAATTTGCGTTCAATTGTTCCTTATATGATTAAGTAAATGTAATTAAATTTTTCTGAAAAGATTATGTGTAGAGAAAATTTAATTAATCGTTTTAAAAGCTTTCTTCAATCTTAAAAAAACTGATTTGTGTGATTTTCCCTAGTAACATATTATAATACTTTATGAGTCGTATAATGTACGTGACTTTTATATAGAGGGAGTAACTCGACGTGATATGTGAATGAATCTAGAGATTATCTGTGCAACTGCAAGCAGAAATACTCGCACACACACGCACACACACTCGCATGCACATATACAGGATGATTCTTTGATTTTTTTCTTCATTTATTTTGATTATTCAACATTTGATATGTTTTACACTGCCGTGCAAAAGTATTTGGACACCTGTGATTTTGAATGTAAATATACAGATTTCAGTCAATAAAAATACACAAAATAGCGAAAAGAATATGTTTACTCGCAGTCAATATAGTAAAAAAATAATTTCTCGTTAGCTTGAAAGACACTGTGCGTCAATACTTTCAACTTGAGTAAACCTGACCTTTCAGGTATATAATTCAAAAGTTTTCCTTAATATGGAAAATTGTAAATGCTGTATTTTAGATATGCTGCTAGGATTATTACAAAAGTTGTAATTAAGTTCTCTTATCAACATTTAACCATTTTTGCAGTTTTATATTTACAATACGCATAAAAATGAGTGTCCAAAGACTTTTGCATGGCATAAATGAAAATTACTTCTTAACACGGGCCTCCTTTGGTTAGTTATCATTAAACTGTAACTATTTCTAGGGCCTTCTTTGATTTTTTTCCTTTATTTATTTTGATTATTCAAAATCTGATATGTTTTATGCATAAGTTAAAATTACTTCTCAACACGACCCTCCCTTGGTTAGTTATCATTTAGCTTTAACTATTTCTAGGGCCTTTTTTTGATTTTTCTCTTTATTTATTTTGATTATTCAACATTTGATATGTTTTATGCATAAATTAAAATAGATGAAGTGAATTCAAAAAGATTGGTGCAAATTTATTTCGAATTGTAGCCTGTAGTTTGCGGTTTCTATCAGAAAACGGAGTTAAATGGACAAATTGAACTTTGTTTATATTTTTATAACAGAAAATTAAAACCGATCGATATTAAACTAAGTAAAAATGGAGACTGTAATGTTTTCTATCAGAAAATGTAAAAATGTAAGTGGGTTACTGAAGAAATTTAAGATATAATGCTCATTTTATCAATTTATATACGAAAATTTTTTTATCACGAGAGTAGAACACACTTCCAAGCAGAGCCTGCTTGGGTGTGCAATTACTTCTTAACATGGGCCTTCCTTAATTAATTTTCATTTAGCTTTAACTATTTTTAGTGCTTTAAGCTTAAAGCACAAAATAGTACAAATTTCATAAAAATAGTACAAATTTCATAAAAATTGATTAAGTAGTTTTCGTGAGAGGTTGGAAAATCCTTTCGTTTTTTTTATAATTTTTAATAAAAAGAATTGTTATTTTTCTTAAGGGGGATAGCCACTGTGACAGAAAAAAAATTATTTTTTTCATAGATTTTTTTATGACAAAACAAAAACATTAAACACATTTATCTCGGAATGACATTTTTCGACCTGGCCGACACGATTCCTCAAAGACTAATGAACCGATTTCATATTAATTTTTTAAATAATTTTCGTAATTACAGTAGCTATCGTTGCACGTAGAGCCGATTTTTGAAATTTTGATAATTACTATTTTTAAAACCGCTCTAATAAAAAAATAGGTCTAAAAAATGAAAAAAAATTTCAAACGATCGCCATTTTGTGAACAAATAAAATAAAATAAAACGGCTACGTGCAACGATAGCTACATTCATATAGATATTGATAAAATTATTTATTTATTTTTTTCATATAACCCTTCTCGAAATTTCGAGTCGACCATAGAGAAAAAAATTTTTTTTGGTCGTCACATCGAGGCTCATAACTTTGTAAATATTTAATATTTTTCAATAAAAATTGATATTAAAAAAGTTGAATATATACTTAATAAAATGTCCTTTACCTGATTCAAAAATAATTAGTTATATCTGTGAAAAAAATTCCCAAACATTGACAATTTTTTGACCCGTCACAGTAGTTATCCCCCTTAACATGATCTTGTGAACACAGTTTGTGAACATCCGTTGTATATGGATTAAATAAATCTAAACTAGTATATTGAAGTATTGATTGATTAAATGCTATATACTTTTTACCATAAAATGTAAAATAAAGAAGATACACAGAAAATGTATACGGTTAGATTAATCATCCTGTAGATATACACTCAAATAGACACATATGCAATATACACATGGGTTAGCTTGAATAGATTCCAGAACACAGTGTCATTTGTGACAACAGGAGTGGTTTTTATCATTTGATAACATGCTTCTCTTTGTTTTTTATTTGATTTTGAAAAATGAGTCCTGCGCTTGTAATATGAATTTTTTTATTAATTACTTCTATTTATTGTATAATGTATGCATACCTACTTGTGTTTATAGATTGCATTGTATATAATGAAAATAAATAATTAAAAAAATAAACAAATTGAAGGATTCTAATATCAATAATTTTTAGGTCATAAATAATAATTTCTTAGGAAATTTTTTTTTATCGTGTTTTGTTGAAATGTAATTTAATAAAGTTTAACCCTATATGCCCTGATGGTGGTATTTGCCACCTGATATTTGTAGAGTTCTTATTTTAAATAAATTGGTCTGTAATTTATTTTTTATAAAATATATCTATCGTTCTAAATAATACATGTTTTTATTAAATTTTGATTTTAAAAATCTAGTGATGGCATTCATGATTTCATAGTTTTTATACTTACAAAAACTAGTTCAGAATTGATAAGGATGTTTTTTCAGGTACTCCAATGAATAATTAATACAAAAAATATATTTTATTTTGCTTAATTTAAAATTTAGGGTTGAAAGGGTTAATAAAATTGATACATTGGATGATTAGTGCAAGTTTTTACAGTAAAACTTGGATAATTTTACAATTCAGATGCTTTCCTGACTAACTACAATTTAAAAATACATAGTTTTGGGTTAGTTTTGGTTCTTCTTCTTTTTTTCTTGTATTTGAATTGAAATTTCTATGGGAAATCGAAATTCGATGCATGAAATTTCACTAAAAAATTTTGAATTTTAGATTTCGTTAAAATTATGTTTAATTTATAGAAAATGACGTGAAAAGTTGAAATTTTCAAACCGCAGGTCTGTACGTCAAACCGTTCTCGAGATATGACCTCTTAAAGTTTTCGATTTTTCAAAATTTTGGAGAAAATTGGCCATAACTTTTGAACGTGTGGTCGGATTTGATTTTTGTTGACAGATTTAAAATCAGCGTGTGAAAATCTATATAATAACATGTATAATACTTTAAAATTAAAAAAAAATTTTTTTCATGAAAATCGAAAAAATTCAAAGGGGTATACCTTAAAAAAATATCGATTTTTGACGAAATTTTTTTTCTTCGAATTTTCAAGTATTATACATGTCATTATATAGATTTTGACACGCTGATTCCAAATCTGTCAACAAAATTCAAATCCAACCACATGTTCAAAAGTTATGGCCATTTTTCTCCAAAATTTTCAAAAATCGAAAACTTTAAAAGGCTATATCTCGCGAACGTGATGAGATACAGACCTGCGGTTTGAAAAATTGAACTTTTCACATCATTTTCTATAAAATAAACATGCGTTTAACTAAATCTAAAATTCATGATTTTTCAGTCAAATTCCATGCATCAAATTTCGATTTGTCATTGAAATATCAACTGAAAAATACGAAAATAAGTAGTAAAATCATTATTTATTAAATTAACAATAATTAATAATACTTTTCATGATTAAATAAATCTATTTATAAGTAAAATATATAAATCAAATAAAGAAATATACAAAATTAATGCTTACAAGTACATCACCAAAAAAGCGCTAGATCTAATTTATAATATATAACATTAATATATATCTTGCCGGAGATACCCAGGTTGTTATAAGAAATAGAATTCTTTCTCTTTAAGATTAATGGCAATGAAATGTACTGACACAATCTTGGAAGTAACGTAAGTGAGTTACGATGGCAAAGGTAAAACTTTATTTTATTTATTTACTTTAAATTATATGGATCTTATAACATACCATTGTTCTTTGCTGCATTTTAAAAATGTTCTTTTAAAATGCGTAGTTTTTTAGAACATATAATTTCATACTTACTATTCTTATTAAGTTTCTCTTTGAGTTTTTAACAGAGTTGCATGCGCAGTAAGCTGGTTTTTACCATTTTTATGCAAGGTTAGTAATACACTTTAGTAAATATACTTTACATACAGTGGCGGATTTAACGGGCGGCAAATGAGCAGTTGCCGCCTGGGCCCCCGTCTGAAAATGCTCTCAAGGGCCCCTCCAGATAAGTGATGTGAGCCTGTTTAGATTATGGTGTGTAAAAAAATTTCGAATCCATCCAATAATTTTGTGTGCGGAAATAAAATTATTCGAGAGTTGTTGAAATTTCATTTTTTTACCCATATGTTATGTCATAATCAGAGTACATTAATTCAGCGATGTCGCGAAATGTCTTATTACCATCAATTGACATACCTGTTTCCATCTATGAGGATTCATTTCAACTAAAATAGAAATAAAAGCTCAGTCTGCCGTATTGTTGATGATTTTTTCAATTCGACAATCGAAATACGAATATTTGCACAACAAAAGGCAAGACGAGATAACCTAACATGTACTATATCCTATATCTATGTGTAAACAAGAGTTTAAAGTATAAGTCGAAATTTATAAGTGAGATTGTCGATAACGAATTATACAATAATTAATAAATAAATAACATCAAAATATTTGGTTGAATTGAAGTAATAAAAAAATTAATTAGGAAATCAAAAAACAACTAAAAATTTTTAACGTAAATAATTAGTTTGTAGCTCTCAATGAATTAATGTTTTTTTCACATCAATCAATTTTTTAAGTGAAATTTTTTACTCAATGGGCCCCTCGGTACGTTTGCCACCTAGCTCATTTCCCTTAAATCCGCCACTGTTTACATACCTTCTTTTTACTTCCTATCTATGAAACTATCTGTCAAAAACTTCAATATCTTTATAATACCGGATATTAGTAATGAAAAATTTCAAATGTATTTAAACTTACCGTGGTTACCCCGGTATATTTTAATCTGTATAATATATCTATTAAAAATTGTTTTTCATTTATCGTTATAAGTATTTACGCAGCGTAAGTGAAGATACCTCTCTGGATTTATTAATTTTATGAATATTAAATATTTCTCTTGAAACACTCTATCCAGTAGTGAAAACCGGAAAAAATCCGCTCAGTAGTTACTAATTGTAAGTAAATCGTACATATGCGGCAAGGGACTTTATTTTAATAATTATTAATTCGATCGGCTATATGTACAAAATCGTATAAAAATTAGCTTGAATTTTTATGCTATTGTGTTTCAGGGTTGAGGGATGGAGGATTATTTTAGCTATCTATTAGTGTTTTATTTATTACTCTACGATTATTAGTTCTGGAGATATAAGCTTTCAAAGTTTGACATATTTTTGTTGCATTCGAGGAAGATGTAAGTTCAACGTCACAAAATTACATGTTCATTAAAATATCATAGAAACATATCGTAAACAATATTTTAAAACACACTGCGTCCTTTGTTAATGCGATGCTATAAAAATAAACAACAGCAAAAATGCGAGTCATAAATTCATGAGGAATAAAAAAAACCGACGCACGTCTTTTCACAGCCCCTGAGCAATAAACGGCGTCACGAACTGTAAAATATCTTTCACAACAATCCAATTTGTATGCATTTCATCAGGCGATTTTTATTTTATTTCACGTCTTAAGGCTGAACATGCTATTTGAATTGCCATAAGAATTACTATAGAGAAATTACGGTTTTGTATTCTATGTTCAGCTCTGACCAGTATTAATAAATCATTTGGGAAAAAATACAGTGACAAACTAGATTAATTTTCCTATGTCATGACATACATAATTTTTCATTTAGTTTTTTTATATATTAATAAAAAAAAATCTTAAAATTTTGTGTATATTTCTTGATATGATAAAATTCAATATATAACAAAAATTCTTGACAAATACGGAGAAAAAAATGTACCACGACATAGATATTTGTTTAAGCTTTCTAATTTTATAATAATTCTGCAATTTTCATTTGAAAATATTGAATGTAAGCCTTAAAACATAAGAACTATTTCTATCCTTTGTAGCTTCATCTCTGTTTAGTTTCGAGAATATCTCATTTTTCATTCGATCGTCAATTGTCACTGAATTACTTGTATCTGTCATTTCCCCTCAGGGCTAGACTTGTGCAAATATTTTTTGTTTTCTACGGTGGCGACATCTCGTGGAATTTAGTTTCGGAAAAATCGGCATGAACAGCCTTAAAATCTTTAAATTTATATAAAATACGTATATTAATGTCCGGCATCATAAAGGGGCTGGTAAAATTTACTACACAGAAAAAAAACTCGATCTTAATGAAAATTTGAGATGGAAAAATGCTTAATAAATTTATCTTGTAGATATAACAATATTTCTTCAATATAATAATAATAAATAAACTGCCTTGGCAGGCACGGGACTTTTTTATACATCATGACACCAAAGTATTAATATGTGATTACTTTTATAATTTAATATTTGATTTTAAAATTTTTTACTTACAAAATGATTTTCAGTGAATGAAATTATACATTGTATTTAATATTGACATTAAATATTAAACGAAATCAATTTAGATTAGTGATAGTTGTATTAACATGTATTTATTTTCCTAGATTTCAATTTTGACAGTTCTAAAAATAAATTCCAAAATTTTCATAGATAACTAGATTTTTTGTATTATAACATCATTTTTAACATAAAACTAATATTATTCATTTTTTGGTCAATTCATAAGATACAAAAAAAAGAATAGAACATAAATTATAGAAAATAGTATTCTCTACAACTTGTATCTCAAACATTTTTTTCTAATACCTACCGCTTAAAAAAGAAATCGAAAAATTTAATTTTTTTAGAAAATCGATTATTTCCTAAAAAAAATTTTGGGGGGGAAAAAGAATAGAACATAAATTATAGATAAAAGTCCCCTCTACAACTTTAATCTGAAATATTTTTTTCTACTGCGCACCGTTTCAAAAATAATTCGAAAAGTTCAAAAATTGACACCAGTAAACATCCGTTTCCGGTTTAGTGATGGTTTTTAAAAATAGGAGGTGCACATCTAGAGCATAAAAGAACCTTAAGTTTAAAATTCCACGTTCGTAAGTATTACAGTTTTGGCTGTAGAGCGTTCACAGACACACAGACAGACACACAGACACACACACAGACGTCATTGAGTTAATGGTTGTATATGATTCAGGGACCCTCAAAACGTGTAATTCCGTTAAAATCTCGAGTTCGATTTTTTTCGTGATCACTATACTTTATTTATACATTACATTTCATGTATGTATAAAAAAGTAAAAATCCTATTGATGATATTTTATTAATTTGAAAAATATATGTTTATGTTTATCTAAAAATCTTTTCATTTGTCAAATTAATAAATAATTTATTACACCAACTAACGAAACTCTCAAATAGATTTAACATAATGGTTGTATTAATAAATATTTATCAGTGTGAATATTTTTTACACCACCCAACTAGTGAAAGTGCAGTTTTCGATATGGTAAATTCAGTGATGTCATTTATTAAGTATTTTTTTGTATTTAAAATATATATTTTCAATACGAAACAAAACTTTCACCGTGATAAGAACATTGTTAGTATTAAAACTAAAATTTTAGAGTTGAATTCTGAGACGAGAGTGCCTTAAATTCGAACGAGACTAGACTATCGATACTGTCAACTGTATTTTTTTCGAAAGTAACTTTGTCTGTTTGTTTGTTACATTTTCACGACTAAACCGCTTAACCGATCTTGATGAAATTTTGCATAGAGATAGCTTACATCATTAGTAAGGATAAGGCTGCTTTAAATCTTGAAAAATTGATTCGATAAAAAAATACATTTAGTTTCTTTTTAATTCGGGATATTATCATAGAGAACATTTTTTGCGAAAGTAACTTTCTTTGTTTGTTATCTTTTTACGGCTGATCCGTTAAACCGATCTTGATGAAATTTGGTAGGGAAGTAGCTTGCATCCTTAGGAAGGAAATAGGCTACTTTATATCTTGAAAAATTGATTCGATAAAAAAATACAATTCTTTTTAATTCCGGAGTATAATTTTTGCGAAAGTAACTTTGTTTGTTTGTTATCTTTTTACGGCTGAACCGTTAAACCGATCTTTATGAAATTTGGTAGGGAAGTAGTTTGCATCCTTAGGAAACACACAAGCTACTTTAAATCCTGAAAAATTGATTCGATAAAAAAATACAATTCTTTTTAATTCCGGAGAACAATTTTTGCGAAAGTAACTTTGTTTATTTGTTAGCTTTTTACGCTTAAACCGTTAAACCGATCTTTATGAAATTTGGTAGGGAAGTAGTTTACATCCTTAGGAAACACACAGGCTACTTTAAATCCTGAAAAATTGATTCGATAAAAAAATACAATTCTTTTTAATTCCGGAGAACAATTTTTGCGAAAGTAACTTTGTTTGTTTGTTACCTTTTTACGGCTGAACCGTTAAACCGATCTTTATGAAATTTGGTAGGGAAGTAGTTTACATCCTTAGGAAACACACAGGCTACTTTAAATCCTGAAAAATTGATTCGATAAAAAAATACAATTCTTTTTAATTCCGGAGAACAATTTTTGCGAAAGTAACTTTGTTTGTTTGTTAGCTTTTTACGCTTAAACCGTTAAACCGATCTTAATGAAATTTGGTAGGAAAGTAGCTTGTATTTTTAGGAAACACATAGGCTACTTTAAATCCTGAAAAATTGATTCGATAAAAAAATACAATTCTTTTTAATTCCGGAGAACAATTTTTGCGAAAGTAACTTTGTTTGTTTGTTACCTTTTTACGGCTGAACCGTTAAACCGATCTTTATGAAATTTGGTAGGGAAGTAGTTTGCATCTTTAGGAAACACACAAGCTACTATAAATCCTGAAAAATTGATTCGATAAAAAAATACAATTCTTTTTAATTCCGGAGAACAATTTTTGCGAAAGTAACTTTGTTTATTTGTTAGCTTTTTACGGCTGAACCGTCCAACCGATCTTAATGAAATTTGGTAGGAAAGTAGCTTGTATACTTAGAAAGGACATAGGCTACTATGTAAAATCCTGAAAAATTAATTCGATAAAAAAATACAGTTTCTTTTTAATTCCAGAAATTATCAAAGATAACACTTTTTGCGAAAGTAACCGATCTTTATGAAATTTTGCATGGAGATAGCTTGCATTATGAGGATGGACATAGGTTATTTTGTATCCTGAAAAATTAATTCGATAAAAAAATACAGTTATAGTCTATTTCATTTAAGATTGCAGCGGTAGATAGCATAGGAAGTATAATACGCGCTCCTGATTGGTCAAAACGCCAGATAAATTCACAATAACACAATTTTCACTAATGCAATATATCATGTTGCCTTGGAAATAACTGCAATTAAATTCAAACTGTCAGATTAGTTATTTTACAAATGTATAATGTATATATACAGTTGACATTAGGATATAAGAAAACTAATATTTATGACACAAAGGTGAATTTAATTTCTTGTAAATTCCATTAAAAGTTATATGACAGTTCAGATATGCCAAAAATCACGTGGTTTTAAAAAAATTACACGTCTGACGTCAAGGAAAAAAACACTATTGAGTATTTACAACAATCAGTAATAAATTAAAATGCGAGTTATTTCCCGTTTTGCCAAACAAAAAAATCACAGCATAAATACTATAAATGTGTTGAAAATAAATGTTAGCCTATACTTTGTATGAAGGATGAATCTAAATACAGTGAAAGTTTGAAAAAAATTCACTGAAAGGTTTAAGATTTAATAAATTTCTAGTGAAAAAACTTTTCCGTTAACTATGAAATAGTTCCTGTGTGAATCGGACCGTCTAATCCCCGCCCACCACTGCAAACTTAAATGAAATAGACTATAGTTTAATTTTAATTCCGGACATTATCGAAGAGAACAATGACACTAGAAATATAGTGTTCACGTGATAGTGTTCTTAGTTCCATCTAAGGCGTCTGTATGACCCAGAGGCAATGTCCGCATAGTCTGGTTTTTCCCGCACTGCTAGTGTAAGAAGGGGCCTGCAGACCTACCGCACGCAGTCGAAGGAAATGGTATTTCCATTCTTTTTTGTTTCTTCCTTTGTTTTCCACGCCATCCTCAACATAAATCGGGACGAGGGAGATTTTCATTCAAAATAACAATACGATGAAGATATTATATGTGTTTTTTTTTGCATGTTGTAATTATTAAAATATTTAAAGCGTTTTGAAATCAATTTTTTTTAAATCTTTACTGAAAAACAAAATATGTTTTTTTGTGTTTATTTCATTCATGTAAATAGTATCTAATAATTATATTTTTTGAGGGGGGGGGGGGTGAGTAGGGGTCTGTAAAGTCTTATGAATCCTACGTGATGCAAAAGGGGGATAATAGAGCAAAGTTTTCTATTTCTAATTGTTTAGAAAATAAGTTTTTTTTAGTATATAGTATGTCATTCAAGTAAAAGGGCTTCTATTAATTATGTTTTTTTGAGGAGGGGGTGAGTATGGGTCTTTAAAGTCTTATGAATCGTACGTAATACAAAAGGGGGATAATAGAGCAAAGTTTTCTATGTCTAATTAATTGTTTTGAAATACGATGATTGAAATCAAGTGAAATTACATTTGGGTCAGTCCGCAGTAATCGATACCAGATAGTCAAAAAAATATTTTACGAAAATGAATACTAAAATATAAAATTAACAAGCTATTTAACATCAATTTTCATAAACCAAAAGAAAATTAGAAAAATTTTGGTTAATTTTCAAAATATCTTTCCAAAAAGACAACAAATAAGGTGAAATCACAATAACTTACTTAAGAATAAGTGATGATCGTGGCAAACTATTAAAAGTCTTTGACAATTACATATCAAACGTGACGTTTGACCAAATTAACAAAAAATTACCTTCACCAACAATAATGACTAAGGGTGACCGCATTTATTATAAATTTAATGAGTTTATTGATGTATTTGATAAATAATTGTTATAAGTATTAGTTAATAATATCAAAAAGCAAATAAACACACAAAAAGTACTCTTATTGTATCCTTTTATTCAACGTGTCACGACCGACACAATTTTCTGTCACGACCGTCACAATGTTTGTTGAGAAATAACCAGTTAAATACATTACGTATTTACCTGATGCTCGTGTGGTACTAAAAAATAATTTATTCGTAACATATTAAAGAATGATTATTATAAAGTAACTTCAATATTTTCGCTAATATTTTGAGATTTTGAATAGAGGATGCAAGACTTGCAATAGTTGGGGTCACAACCGTCACAGGCTTTAAACGCTGACATTTTTTTGTAAAATAACCGTAGACCTTTTATTCTTTCAATATACATGTATTGCATTAAGATCTACAGAAAAAGGTAAAACCATGTTATTAACTAGTATTATTTTGAAATTATGAACTCCAATCCGAGTTGAAATGTCACGACCGTCACCGCGGACTGACCCATTTTCATTTTTATTAAATCATTTTAAATTTCAAATTGTTATACAGTTAACTTTTTCGACCCTGACGGCGACATTTAACACCGGATATTTAGAGATCTCTTATCTTAAATAAATTGGTCTATAATTTTTTTTATATAAAATATATCGTTTTAAATAAATAAACAATATACTTGTTTTAATTGATTTTTATTTTAAAGAACTAGAGATAGCATTTTCTACGATTTTCTAGTTTTTACTCCAATGAATAATTAATGCAAAAAAAATATTTTATCTAACTTAAAGTAAAAATCTAGTGTTGAAAGGGTTAATAAACGCTTCTTAAGTCAGTTAATACAAAGGTAGTCGATCACTTAGGCTTCGGAATGGTTCAAATATCAAATATCCTTTGAAGATATGTAGGTAAACGTATACATATATCGAATAACGTAAAGGAAATTCATGTAATATCAGATATATAAAAATCTGTTGAAAAAGAAATATACGTACGTGTTCAGAAAATATTTACATAGGTTTTCCTAAAATTTATGCGAAACCAAATGTGAATACTACAGATTTAATGCAAAGAAAAAATCATCAGTTAAAAAATATAAGGTATAAATATTAAAATGAATTATTAAATAGTAAAAAATAATCGAATGGAAAATTATATTTACTCGCATATTTGAACACAAGTTACTACTTACCCCTTAAAGACTGTATTCTATCTTATTTAGATTATTAATCTTTTATAAATAATTTATCAATTTACAATCCTTAACATACTTAACTATCACTTAAAAATAGTTGTACAAGAAATATAATAAGAAGTGTTGGGCTTCGTCTACGAATCTTCAAGTTTATACATAAAATGTAGCAATTGTTCATCTCTTTACCTACAGGCGTTTACCAAATTATCAACATTCACAACGCTCTGAACATAGTAATAGACCGTGCACAGTGGGCTGACTTTCGAAAAATCTTGGATAAAAGTTAAAAGTTCAAAACTTTATAATTATGACAAAAATTTGACTGATAGAAATAAATAAAAAATCAGTATCAACTAACTACTTTTTAGTGATTTTTGCAATTTTAACTTTTATCCATTTTTTTGAAAATAATTGGATTATAAGGCAAAAAAAAAGTATAACCTAATTTAATATGACATTAACGCCCAGTATTATCAACTTTAACTAAATGCTCCTTTAACTAACTGTCATATTATCAACAGATCCAAGCATAATACATTTAATTAAATAGATTTTAAATTATCTGCAGTATTTCTTTACAACATATATTATGTCCATTTTTCATTGAAAGCTTAAATATTGATTTAAATCACGTTTGTAATACAGCAAATTTACTTTTAAGGAGCATTTAGTGCTGAAGGAGCTTTAAATTGGTTGAATAATACTGGGTATAAGTATAAAGTATAATAACTTTTCATATATTTTTTTAAAGAAATTTTTAAATATCGATTTTGACCCATTTTTTCATATTCCCGCCCACTTTGTTGTAGTATTTGATATGGTTAACATGTACTCGGTAAATGTATCGATACTACACTGAGATTATTTACAAAATTGTACCATTCTGCGTATATGGTTACCATTTAAATTTAAATTAAGTGCTTTAATTTGAATATGTATTTGTTTAAAATTGACAAAATTACTATTTATTAGGAAAACTATCATTTGATGATTCGTGACTTAATTTAAATAATTAAAGAATATAGAGGGAATAACAGTAATTAATATTAATAATTAAAAATTACGTGATATAATTAATGAAGTAATAAAAACGACCATTAACTTATTTGTATAGAAGATGATGTCATTTATTAATAAATTTTTTTATTTTTTTTATTATTCAATGGCCTATTGGTATTATTGATATCAATAAAATAATAACATTAATAAATATTGTACATCAAGGGGGAGGGGGGGAGTTGGTAAAACAACTACAGCAAAATTTATAATAAAATAAACATTAGTAAACTTTAGAAAACTTATTTATGAGTAAATATAAGTAACCCGGAAAACTTTTATAGTTTATCGTATAATAATGTCCACAAAAGTTTCTGTTATGAAGTTGCATCTTCGAATAAGAAATCAGTAACAAAATGAATGGATGGAATATTTATTGCTCTGTATTAGAATGCACTAAATATACTTATTTATTATTTATTTATTTATCTTCTGTATCAGTGGTTCATAAAATGTTTATGTCGGGGATTAATTATATGTTTTTTTTTACCCCCCCCCCTCTCCAATTTTAATAATGATTTATTGATTTATATATATAATTTTTTATTGGTACATATTCAAGCGAAGTTAATTCATTGTTGACTCACTTTGGGAACGTTACCCTATATTATAAATAATGGCTTTTTATTTAAATCTAGTCGACGAATAATACATATTTTATTTTTATATTTTTTTATAATTTTCTGTCTATTAATTTGTTGTAAAACCAATGATAGTTTTTGAAATATTAGCGCAAATTTGATTTTTTTTACCCTTCTGCATATTTTTTGCAGGAAAGGACTGGGGAGATTTGAAATATTACTTATATACATAAGAGTAAAAGATGGAATCTAAAACTATATCTGACAGGTTTTACAAGGCTGTCAATGTTTGATAAAATTGAAAAATGTTTTTCTACATAAAAAAATGTATTGAACCTCAAGACAATTCTTGTTTCATGTATATCGAAATTTACAATTTTGATTTACATAAATTATTATAATTTCATATATTCCTATTTTCTCAAAACTATATTTTTTGAATTGTGACACTTTTTTGGGGTGCGATATGAGTTAAGAAATTAATACAATTTTGAATAGATAATAAGTATTTGTCTTTGAATTTGTCGTTTTTAATTCATATTAATATAAAAAAATCTAACTAACTTATTCTTATAAAATTTTCCGACAAACGACTACGTTTTTCCAAAGCTTGGAAACATTTAACTATATTTACGTTATTAAAGAAAAACAAAAAACTATTAATAGCAAAAATAAACATACACGATATCTACAACCCCATTATCACTTGAAACTCCCCCTTCTCCAACCTAGAAGCTTGACCTTTTCTTCTAAATTTTCCCAAAAAACTACCACATTTTTCCAAAGCTCAGAAACATTTAACTATTTACACTATTAAAAAAAACTATTAATAGCAAATAATAAACCTATACACGATCCCATAATCACTTGAAACTCCCCCTCCACAACCCGGAAGCTTGCACCGACAATACCTTTTACAAACACCAGCCGTTCTAAACATTTCCATATCGCGACAATCAATCATACCACTATAAAATTTACTCACCCCTGTGTTGGCGCAGTGTCGGTATGGGTACGTATTGATCTAGCGTGCGCTGCGCACACACACACACACACACACACACACACAAGCGCGCTATATCGCGAGGGGGCTGTTTGTTCCCGGCGCGTGGTCGCTTCGCGCGAAGTGTTATGCTTTATTTTGTTTATTGGATATGCACATTTTGCACTTATCTATGTTCTGTGTGTATGTATGTATATGTGGTGTCGTGTGTGTAGTTTCTTTGTTTTTTTTTCTGTTTCTTCTTCTTATTTTTCTTATGTATTTATTTGGGAAGTTGTTCTTTTGTATTTTGTGCGTGCCGCTGTGGGGAGAGTTAAATTTTTTGTTGATGTAGTTCGTTTTTTTTTTTAGATTTTATTTTTTTATTTTATATATTTGTTTATGTACTATATAGAAGACAACCCTACTACCAAGAAAAAAGCAAAGTCTATTTAATAATAAAATAAAATTTTTCTTTTTTATCCAATTAATATAATTATAATAAAACATCTAATTTATTGAATTAATTAAAGTTTTGGATGTTGGTAAATTCTTTTTTAATTAAATTTTTGAATTATTTGATAAGAAAATAAGCCTACTTTGTTTTGAATTTAGGTTGTAAGTATTTGTTTTTTGATCAGAAAATCATTGCATTTATGGAATTCAAAATATAAATAACTTGAATAAAACTAAACAGATTTGAAAAAATCAAAAACACCGTATTAAGAATGAAAAAAACCTTTCAAATGAGGTATCACTTGCCCTATCATGCTATTTAAAATTTTAAGGGTTGTGCTCATAGCGCCGAGGGTTGAAAAGATTCTTGCAAAAAACTTATAGCAAAAGATGTCCCCCTTGAAAGCAAAATCGACGTGTTCGAGCTTTTTTTCAAAATCTTATTTTAAATCACCAAAAGCGCGCCCGTTTCGTTTTACTTGGGCCATCCTGTATATAGTATACCTAATTGTAAGAAAAAGTTTAAGATTATACAGTGAAACTTGATTAAGTGGGACTTACAATAATATAAGTGGGAATCTTCTATAACTAGGATTCATACTGAGTTCCCGTATTTTCTACATGCGCACCTCTATAACTAGGTAAATGGAACTGCTCTTTAAAAGGGATAAAATAACTGGTCCCTCGAGATCCCAGTTATCCAGGTTTCGCTGTATTATCCATACTAATATAAATGCGAAAGTAACTATATCTGTCTTGTTAACATTTTAGGGATAAACTGCTCAACCGATTTTGATGAAATTTGGCAGGGAGATAGCTTGCATCCTGCGAAAAGACATAGCTTATTTTGTCCTTTCTGAAAAATTAGTTAGATGAAAATTATAAATTCCACGTGGGTTACAGCTAGTTCAATTTCAATTAATAATAGCTTTAGTGTATTTATCATATAACGCATGAAGTCAGCCGCAAAACTAAACATAAAAAATACAAAACAATAATTAATGATGTAATATGAAAAATAATGAAAAGCATTATTAATTTATTAGAAACAGTATCATAGTTATTGGAATTAGGGTGTGAAGCCCCTAGTTTTTTAATATTAGGATAAAAATGTTTTCGTTATTTTCGTCCAATGTATTTTTTTCTACGTAGCTGTATTTATTTTTAACTGTCGACACTTTTCAGATGAAATTGGTAAATATTTCATATACTTGATAGTTTTTAGTATAAACTTTTTATAAGTTTTTAAAAATAATTGTACGTCTTTTCTTGTGGGGTTAGTCGTTCATATTATATTTATTTTATATTTCTTTTGTTTTTATATAACATTATTTTATAAACACATAGCAGATTAATTTTCAAACTGTAGGTAGTAATGAAATATCGAATATTAATGGATAAAGGCTAGAACCTTGCCAGCCCCCCCCCTCCGTGTGGGGGCTATGAACTATGATTACAAACCTCACATTCGATTTAGAACGGTATTGTATGTATTATCTTAATATATATAAATTACTTGTCCTAAACTACTTAACCGATTTTAATCAAATTTGTACACCGTGTGCAGTTTGATCCAACTTGAAAGATAGGATAGCTTACATCTCAATTTATGATCGCAATATTATTTTATTGCAAATTATTTGTCTTTATCTGTTAGCTCCAAATGATTCTAACAGATGGTGACATCTGTTGACTGGATTGAGTAAGTATTCAATAGATGGCGCTATGTCAAACTTCCAAACGTTTCATATAACCTACAATTTAATAGCATAACCACCACATGTTGCTAAAGTATAGGTTAACCACAGCAACGCGTGGTCGGGTCAGCTAGTATATTATATATATAGATTAATTAAGATTTATCGTTCTTGAATTTCTGTAATAAATCAATCAACAAAAGTAAACATTTTTTACATTCCTGTTTTGAATACTTCGTTGTTGTTATCTTGAACTAACTCACAATCAGATCTCTTAGGTTTTATCCCACATAAAAGTATAACTTGAGTTTATGAAGAAGATCAAAAGATGACGTTTGAAACGTCAAGTTGTAGCTATATAGCAAACTTCAACGCGAGATAAAACTCAAGAATATAGAAATATACGAACTACGTATGCAAATCAAAGCTGTTAATCTATTCAAATGTTTGTATTTATCTTTTTCATATATAGCCCAGGCAATAGACTCAAAAAAATGGTCAAACTAAGAAAAAATTCCGACCAAGCTGGATTTTGGTGGAGACTTTTATTTTGATGTCCTAAACATACCCTAAAAAGTCCCCTTAATTTGGATGGCGGGTTTTTATTTTTTAGGGGGTAAAGGGGGGCTAATTCTAGTTTTTTGCAAATATCTCAAAAATTATTAATTTTTCGAGAAAAATTGTTATGAAGAAAATTGTAGCTTATCAAATTCTACACAAAAAAGGTATTTATACTTTTTTCGTATAATCAATACTTTTTAAGTAAACTGTTAACCCAGTCAAGGGTGCAGTGAAGAGTGCCAAAATCCGAACTTTTAGGGGCAAGCAATTTTATGGTTGATTCTTATAGATTTTGAGGCGTAGAATTCGAAAAAAATAACCCAAACTAGCGAAAAGTAGTGCAACACCCTTAAAAAAGGGATTGAAGGGTGAAAACCCCGTTTTCATGATTTTTTTCAATTTTTCTCAAAATCTAAATCGATGACGGAGTGTTTTTATGGTTGATATTTATTGGGGACACTTAGACGAATCGATCGGAACCACAAATATTGAATTTGATAGAAAAATACTCTTTCTAGAGAGTTTAAGAAAACGTAAAAATGATTATTTCGAGGAAAAAATTTAAAAATTAATAATTTTTGTTCAAATCAAAATTGGTCTCAAATTGTTCCTGAAGTTCTAAAGAATACTGATCAACCATAATTTTTAAAAATATTAATATTTTAATCAATGAAAATTGATAGAAAAAAATATGTTACCTACCCTTAAACATTAGCGATTTTCATTGGTTAAAATATTATTCTTTTTTAAAATTATGATTGATCAGTATTTTTTAGAACTTCAGGAATAATTTGAGATCAATTTTGATTTGAACAAAAATTATTAATTTTTAAATTTTTTCCTCGAAATAAACATTTTTACGTTTTTTTAAACCCTCTAGAAAGAGTATTTTTCTGTCAAATTCAATATTTGTGGTCCCGATCGATTCGTCGAAGTGTCCTCAATAAGTATCAACCATAAAAACACCCCGTCATCGATTTAGATTTTGAGAAAAATTGAAAAAAATCTTGAAAACGGGGTTTTCACCCTTAAACCCCTTTTTTAAGGGTGTTACACTACTTTTCGCTAGTTTGGGTTATTTTTTTCGAATTCTACGCCTCAAAATCTATAAGAATCAACCATAAAATTGCTTGCCCCTAAAAGTTCGGATTTTGGCACTCTTCACTGCACCCTTGACTGGGTTAACAGTTTACTTAAAAAGTATTGATTATACGAAAAAAGTATAAATACCTTTTTTGTGTAGAATTTGATAAGCTACAATTTTCTTCATAACAATTTTTCTCGAAAAATTAATAATTTTTGAGATATTTGCAAAAAACTAGAATTAGCCCCCTTTACCCCCTAAAAAATAAAAACCCGCCATCCAAATTAAGGGGACTTTTTAGGGTATGTTTAGGACATCAAAATAAAAGTCTCCACCAAAATCCAGCTTGGTCGGAATTTTTTTTTAGTAAAAACCTTTATTTCCTGGGCTAATAGTTTTGAAATGTTATCTTACATACTGCATTGATAGATTCTATTTATATATTTACTTTCTGATTCTCGCGGCTTCGCACAAAAATAATTACAACCCTCCATACGTGACAGGAAGTGAAATATTAAATTTATCGTTTTTTGATTTTTATTTATTATACGAAATCGTAAATATCTCGGCTCCTATGCGAGATAGGAGTTTTTTTTACGCTAAAACCCCCACTCCCGTGGTATTTTTTATGCCGGATCTAATGAAAACTAATTAAAACGCTCCATACGTGAATACAACCGAAAATATTATCTATACTAAGTTTAAAATAAATCTGGCAAAAAAAAAATTTTTTCCATACAAACTTTTACACCCCCGTTTATCCCCTTAGGGGTTGAATTTCGGGAAATCTCTTCTTAGTGGGTGCTTGCATTATAAAAAGAAGACACCTATGAAATTTCACGTTTCTAGGTCCAGGGGTTTGGGCTGTACGTTGAAGAATGAGTGAGTGGTTAAGGACAAACTCTTTTATAGATATAGATATAGATTTAAATAAGCTAAAAAATAAATTTTGTTTTGTATCCCTCCCCCTTTTCTAGCTTGGGGCCTTAAATTGCCTACTGTATTTAAAAAATATATTCTTAATTTTATAATTGTTAAATAAAATTATTTATTTCTTTTTAAATGGTTGTTAGTAAGGACTAAAAGAATTATTAAAATATAAATAAATAATAGAGCAAACATTTTACGATTGTTTGATTTATAATTTCAAAGTACTATGTTACCAGTAAGGACACTTTTGTATCTAGAATTTTGTTTGGTATATATTTTTTTAAGTAAAAATGTTACATTATGGTATATGTACTTCAATATAAATTACTGATGGTACAGTGATTCCAATTTTGAAAAACAATGAATAAATGAATATTGATCATGACGGATTTTAGTTCACCAATAGTATCAATGTTTTCTAAATCCTGCTTATGAATAATTATGTGGGAAAATGAATCGTATCACTGAAAATATTTAAAAAAATCTAGGTTAATTTTCTATATAGGTACATATGAATGTTTTTTTACAGTTAAAAAAAGTACATCGAACGATTAAGAGATATTTGCTCAACATGCATTCAGTTCAAATTTGAAGACAATTGATTCAGTTGTTTCATATAATATTAGTATATTAAAATTTGTATTTTTTTATATACGTCCTTCCTCAAAATGCAAGTTATATCTTTACCAAATTTAATCAAGATCGATTCAGTGGCTTAGCCGTTAAGATAACAGTTTCTTTTGCATTTATAATATCAGTATGGATATCATGTCAACAAGAAAACAGCGTTTAAAGTTTCAACTCCATACAACGCTTATAACTTTGACAGTTTAATGAATTATAGCATAACATTTTGTACGTGTTTTCTTAAGACCCATAACTAGATGATTATGTGAAAACACCCACAAAAAGAAACCTCTCATTATATCATTTATTGTAATAAAAATATTGATGTCTTTAAAAAAATCAAAGTATATTTTTATTACATATATGTAACGATATCGACAACAGATTTTAAAAATTCATAAAAGTCAACTACCATATTTGTGAATCAAAGCGTCAGTCCGTATAAAGTTTTTGGCCGATCTACTCTATTTTATTCGTATCGTTTTTCAGGAATAATTGCATTTTTATTGGAATTAATTTACATTTTCTCGTTTGAATTATAACATCACGGAACAATTGGTATTTGAATTTTCCCCATTAACGCAATACGTGCGTTTATTTCTTTTCTATTTTATTAACATAAGAATTTATTGACCATTAAAATGGCACCGTTTTATAATTTAATTCTAGCATAAGAAAATAATATAGATGTTCTTATTTTACAAAAGTTTGGAATGATTTATACATTTTTTATAACTGCACGGAGAAAAATTCAATTTTGTATCAAAAATAGCTATCAGTTTTTTATCAAACATGTACCTACTGTCAATTGAGTAACTTCTACAAATTATTTCATTTCAATTAAAAGTCAAATTTTCTGAAGTGGGTACACTAAAAATCATAAAAACGAGCAATTTTCATTGGTTAAACAAATAATATTTTTTTAAATTATAGTTGTTCATTATTCTTCGGAACTTCAGGAACAATTTGAGACCAATTTCAAGTCATTTGGATGATGATAACCAAAGTTATTAATTATTAAACTATTTTCATCAAAAAGAAGCATTTTTACCTATATTAAACCTTTTGGAAGGGGTAATTTTTGGTCAAATTCAGTATATGTAGTCTCAATCGATTCGTCTCAGTGCCCTTAACAAATATCATTCATAAAAATACCCCATTGTCGCTTTAGATTTTGAGATAAATTGAAAATACACTTGGAAACGGGGGATTCACACTTCAACCCCATTTTTAAGGGTGTTGCACCACTTTTCGCCGGTCCAGTTTTTTTTTCGAATTCTCTGAACCCAAATCTATAATAATCAACCATAACATATATGTAAATTAGCTTACTACTTTTATAGGAATGATTAAACAAGCAATTTGAGGCAGCAGAGCGCGTGAACGCGCCCGTGTGCCTCGCGCGGCGGCAGCGCGCCGCGCGTCTATCTGACAGCACTTAAACACTCGTAACAATTTTTTTTATAAAATGTACTCAATTTTTTTTTCGGAATAAAGTTGAGTAGATTTTACAGAACAATATTGTATAAAAATTTTGTTTCTATCTAGTGTAGAAGTTGGTTAAATTTCTATTTGTTTATTAAAAAATGCATTATTTATAAATAATTTTTTAAAATTTTATAAAAAAGTTTACTTCATCTAAATTGTGAATTATTTTTAGTCCTACTACAAAAATTTTATTAACTTTTACTCAATAGTTACTGAGAAATCGTACATAAAAATTCATTTGTCTATAACTTTTTAAATAATGCAAATTTTCAAAAAATATTTTAGAACATTAATTTGATCAATAAACCTTTAAAGTTCTACAATAAAAAGTTGATTTTTAGTGTGCCCACTTCAGAAAATTTGACTCAATACAATAAATACTACGATTGTGTAAAATGAACTATATTTTTTATTGGTATAACAAATTATACTATTTCGATCCTGCACACAAAAATTACTGATTGATACTGTAACTTTAGTAACCTACCCTAGCAAGAATTACAATACTTTAGACTAGTTTAGACCGTTTCATGATTACTACGTCAAATAGTAATATTTCTTTAAAAATTGAGTGATTGTTATGAAATATTTTTCTCCGTGTAAACTAAAATACAAGTTCTATATTTCGTGATACAATCTGTTGCGTTTGGAATCATCTCTACTGCAAAGTGAAGTTCCTAAGTGGTCAAATGGTACAGATACTTTTTTTTTACCCTTACCACACGCTGGGAGGCCAAAGTATAAAGTATAAGCACTTCAAAACTACCAACTTTATGTATGATACAGATGACAGCTGTATTATATTTTCAAGAACATTCTAATTGGAAAGACAATTTTTTATTATCAGTAATTTTTTTGTAGTTTTATTTGATCGTTGATGAAATATATTTAAGTTATTTTTTTATAGATTGCAAACATTTTTAATTTATATTATTTTATTTATTTTTTTTTTTTTTTGTTCAACCGTATAATAATTGTAGTCATAGATTTAAATTATATTAATAAAATTTTTAGTGCTTTTTGAGGGAGGAAAATGGTAATGAAATATTAATATGTAAACGTTTTGTTATAATAATATTATTAATAAATCGAAATATTGAAAAAATTATTAAAAAATCTAGAAATATGTATATTTTCTATATTTTTTTTTGTAATAATTAAAAACGATTTTAAAAATTGTATAATACACAATGAAAAGATGTAATGTTAATTTTTAACATATTAACGGGAGGACGAAATTTTATTCTGTGAAAAATTAGTCGGTAACGTAGTAATATTTCATACCAACGGTATAAAAAAATTACTAAACCGTATGTGAAAAGATAGTAAATGCACTGGTATATTTTATTATTTATTTATATATTTATTTTCTTAACAAGTTATTAATAGTCAGATGAAAAAATTACGATGCGTAGGAATGGGAACAAAATAAAAAATTGCATAGATTGATGAAAAAAATGTTGATCCTAGAAATTTTTAACACCCGACATGGTAAAATTTAAAAGAACGTCTACTACAATTCAATATACTGTATAGCAGTTTCTATGACGGCGATAGGTCAGATATGAAAAGTAATATAGTAACATAGTAAAATTATAGAGAATATACGTGAAATTTTCATATGCAAGAAATTAAATTAAAGAATAGCGTATATTACTTTTTCAGAGTAAATAAATTTTAATAGGTACTATGTTAAAATTTACTAGTATTTCATTGTAATTTTTCATTTACTTTATTTTAAATTCTACCGACTTTTCTGTTAATTTTTTTTTCAGAAGTTCATTCGGTCCTCAGGTTCACAGCATTTTCTGTTAATTTTTAAAAGAATATTCTCTCCGTGCACATAGACCCACATGTTTTCTAATAGTTGATCTATTAAATATAACTTAATAAAATAAATAATTTGAAAAACTATACAGTACAGGACACTCATACACGAGGTTCGACTCACACTTGACAAATCATACAAAAAACTAAATTGGTAATAAAATTAATTAAACTCAAACACAATTTCATTCAATTTAAATTTCAAACATAGAAATAAAAACATATAAAAGAAATGGTTAAATGTACTGATTAATTACATTTGTACGTCAGCCTAAATTAGCTTACTTCCTGCAGACAAATGAATACTAGTTTGCGGGATATATATTTGTATAAAACATGATAATTAAACAGAATTACACGTACTATACGTACAAAATATAGTTTTGGAGATGTAAGCCGTTTAGTACTTATTTTTTAATCGATTTTCTGATTTTAGTAAAACCTTTGTAAGCGTTATATACGAATTAATTTCTATACCGGAAGTGTTTTTTTTTTTGTAACCACGACCGTCGCTGTTATTTTTTTTTTAATTTGTTAATTATTAAAAAAAAAGTATTTATTTTTGTTTTATTGGACTTGATGCGTAAATTACTCAACCGATTTTGATGGAATTTTCACTATTCGGAAGTATAGGTTAAAATCTATAAAAGGCATGCATTCATTAGATTTCTGAAAGTGTTTTTTTTGTAAGCATGGCCGTCGTTGTAATTTTTTTTCAAATTTATTAATAATTAAAAAAATGTATCTATTTTTGTTTGATTCGACTTGCGTAAATTACTCAACCGATTTTGATAGAATTTTCACTATTCGAAAATTAAGGTTGATATCTATAAAAAGCTTTTAAAGTTGATGTAAATTTTTTGTTTGATTATGAATTTTGGGGGTTAGAAAGCTTTTTTATAGCCAAATTCGTTTTTGTGAATATTTGTATTTAGAGAAGGAAATAAATATTAATATTTATTTGAAATTAAGTAGATAGGTACAGGGAAAAACATAATTTACGAAAGATAATGCGTTTTTTAATAGAAGAAAAATAATCAGGGAAAATTGTCGTATAGCTCTGTAATTTAGTAATTTTATGAGATACTCAATAAAAATTAATGGATATAAACTGCAAACATTACAACCTAAAATTATATTATTATTACAGTTTTAGAGAGTAAAATAATATAGGTTTTCCCTTACTAGGAAAAACTGTATTTTTTACAGTATATTTTTTTCTATGTATGACTATAGATACTCATCATACAAATCATACGTGATTTAATGGTTTTATCATTCTATTTTAATTTTTTTTGCTTGTTCAAAAGAATATTGTACGTATCATGAAAAACGACCGGAGCGGTAAGGGTAAGAAATCCGAACTGACGTCAGTCCAAAGGCGTAGTCAAACACAAATATATTTATAGAATATATAAATGTAAAATTACCATTAAAAATTAAAAATAATTATTGAAGTATCCGTCACTGTCTTGATTCATTGGGCTCGTTCAGTTTATTACTTAATAGAATGCCGCACATCTAACACTACAACTTAAACGGTCGACTATAGTATTAAGTATAAAGAGAGCGGCACACAGATATACTCTATATTTTAACAAACTATGTAACATTTCGAGTAAGAAGCTTCATATGCATAGTGACATGTGATTACATTTCTAAGCCCGGTCTTTTTTCATGATATGGACAGTATATTAATGAAATTTTGAATAAAATAGGTTTATATTAAAACTAGGTGGGCCCACGCGGCTTCGCTCGCGGTAATATTGTTTAGGATTTAAAAAATATATAGTTGAATTAAGTATAAACACGATTAGTTATTTTTCTAATAAAAACCAAACAACACATAAATTACCTACCTAACAAAAGCGAATCAGAACAAAAAGTAAAAATAATTTTTGTTCTATTTAAATTTAAAACTTAATTATTGAAAACAAATTAAACAATTGACAATCGAAAGAATACCGGCCTGCCCCCTGCCCTGCGCAACATAAACAACTGCTAGCCGAGCGTTGTATCTCCTCTCACCCCGCCGCCCCGCGCATCGCTTTAGATAGTTCGCGCGAATTCTCGCGAATAATATGTAATTATATGTATATAACACGTTATTTCCTAAACCAAAAGACCAAATTGGATTCTGTAAAATGTAAATTATATCTACATTAAGTACTTATGACGATGAAATCATTTATTTCGTTAAGGATTGAAGTTTTGCAGGTCAAAACTGCATGTAAACCGAACCCAAATATTTTATGTTTTTTTGTAACATAAAAGCAGTCATTGTGGCTTAAATATAAAAGATAGACATATGGTGTCGCGGACTTTATTGTAGCACTTTTGATTCTACACAATTCATTAATGCATTATTTTGTTCTATATTCAACGGTTTAGGCAGCGTATTGCAAAACAGCGCGCCGTCGGCAAAATTTTTTCCGACTTGATTTACTATTATCGTCACTGCTTAGTTGTTTTGTTACCTAACGTAACAAAATATAGCCTATAACCTGGCCAGAGAATGTACCTATTAATTAAAAAAAAATCACGTAAATCGGATAAGTGGTTCTCGAGTGATAAGAGCACTAACGGACAGACAGACAGACACACAGACGTTGAGCTTTATATATATTAAGGATGGTGACGCTGTCATAACTCTTACTAGAGCATCTCTAGGTATATGTCACAAGCAATATATTAGTTTAGTATTTGACAACTCTATAAGTTTTGTGTAGTTAGTTGCTATATGTATGAATATCTCAATTAAATCGCATTAAACGTACAAACCGTGACGCAAAATTCAGGCAGTGTAAATATGATATTCGGTAAGTTGTCAACGGATTCCAGAACCCGAAATCCCGTTTGTTTATACCCATTTGTCTTCGTGGGAATGTTAGCGCGCGTTTCTCCAGGGCAGGGATGCGGCAGCGGAAGCCTTTAGCATTTGTGTGTGTGTGGATTGTTACACCGGAAACGGATATTTTAAATGATTTATAATATTTATTTATACTTTTTAAGGTAACTCATTTAACATATTTCTTTGATCAAATAAATTTTTATCACATTTATTTGATAGTGTAATATCCGCCTATGTTAAATGTGATAAAATTTCGTTGATCAAAGAAATATGACAGTGTAATAAGTCATATTTTATAATATTCATAATATTTCTCTGATCATAGATAATGACAGTCTCTATATTTGATCAAATCATTGTCAAAGAACTTTGACAAGCTCCATGTCTCTGGCACCCCCTTTTTTGAAATTCGAATTTTATTATATGTAGTTCGTTTGTGCTTCGTTTGTGCACGTTTGTGCAGGAAATCCTTTCGTTTGTGCTTTAACCCTTTAGGTGGTATTCACAAAAATCAAAGGTGGTGCTGTAGACATGCGAGCCCCCCCTTTTTTGAAAATCGAAATTTATTATATGTAGTTCGTTTGTGCTTCGTTTGTGCACGTTTGTGCAGAAATTTTCGTTTGTGCTTTAACCCTTTAGGTGGTATTCACAAAAATCAAAGGTGGTGCTGTAGACATGCGAGCCCCCCCCCCCCCTTTTTGTAATTCGATTTTTACTATATGCAGTTCGTTTGTGCTTCGTTTGTGCACGTTTGTGCAGAAATTTTCATCGTTCGTGCTTTAACCCTTTACATGTTATTTATATTTAAAAATACCGAAAACATGTCTCTGGCACCCCCTTTTTTGAAATTTAAATTTTTGAATGTGCAGTTTGTTTCTGCTTCGTTTGTGCACGTTTGTGCTGAAATTATATTCGTTTATGCTTTAACCCTTTAGGAGCTATTCGTAAAAAAAACTGTTATCGCTTTATAAACATGATTACATCTGAGGTCATTTTTGAGGTCAACTACATTTTGTGTAATTATATATTTGTATTTTACAGAAAAAACGAAATAGCTTTTGTTTGGAAAGTTTATTCAATTATTATAATTGAAAGGATTTTCTGCACAAACGTGCACAAACGAAGCACAAACGAACTGCATATAATAAAATTCGAATTTCAAAAAAGGGGGTGCCAGAGACATGGAGCCACTTTGACATATTTATTTGATAGTGTAATAGCCGCCTAAAATGAGTATTATTTTGTAAATATCATCAGCAAACCATTTCAAAGTTTAAATTTTATGAACGAATACATTATATTCTCTATATCTATATTGACTTATAGTTTGATATCGAATGGTTATTTTTTGTTTTAAAAATATAAACACAGTTCAATTCGTCGAATTTTGGCACACGGAAAAAAAGAAACCTGGAGAATTAGAGTTTTCCCGGATAATAAGCGACAACTTATCATTATAAAATATTTTTACACTCTTAAACTGTAATAATGTTTGCAGATACTCCAATTGATGATTAAACTGCAAACATTACAGTCCAAAAATATATTATTACATTTTTAGAAAGTAAAAAATATTTTATAATAATAATAGGTTATCGCTTACTATCCGGAATGTACAGAGAAAAACTGTAATTCTTTAGTTTATTTTTTTTTGTCGTATAACGTAATAAATCAATTTTGAAGCACTTCATCTATTATATTATCAGAATAGAACCCTATGTAAACACAGCTTAATTAATTAACTAAATTGATGAAAATTTGCAATTAATTTGTATATTTTTTGATCAAGTCATATTATTTATTGATAAAGGCAAATTTTTCAGTAGGTACCATACATTTTTCTATATATTTAGTAACTGTTTTAAAAAAAATATATCTATACAGGGTGGCCAGTTTCTGGAAAACCGGGAAAAGTGAGGGAATTTTGCTATACAGGGAAAAGTCAGGAAATTTGGTTGGAAGTCAGGGAATTTTTTATAAAAATGCAAAAACCTCAAAAATTCTCGGAAATGTTTAAACAGTTATCTATTAAAATTTAAAAGAAAACATGTGACTTTTCTTTAGGGAAAAACGGTAAAAATTCTCCTGAAAATCGGGAAAAGTCAGGGAAATTTGTTCCAGAGAAATACTGGCCACCTTGTTATTCGCAGCGTGCGCGATGACAGCGCCAACTAATGGGTGGACTTTAGTAGCAACTTGGGTGGACTTTGACGTACTAACAAACAAATAATTTAAATAAAATATCGTAATATATACATTTTAGACGATTATTTATGACTATTAGCTATGTGCACGAAGTCTATTAGCGCCGCTAGCGGGTAATAGAGAAGGATTGAATGGATTTAACTCTTTTTTATCATTGTTTAATATGTTTAATACCGTGAAATTTTTTATTAAACAAATATCATTTAATTTAGCTGTTTGCATATAATATAAATAGTATAGCATAAAAGGTACGTGAAAATTATTTATTTTGGGTATTTTTTTCTCTTTAATTATGACGTATAATAGATAAATAATTAATTCGTTTACATTGACAGCATAACCTCAAACTATGGCGCTGATGATTTTATAATGTTGCTCACCACGAACATTCGTATCGACATTATTTATTACTCCACCCCCTTGCACATAATCTATAGTGGGGTTAACCATATTTTTCTATTTTCAGTTAAAAACGAGCCTATTAAAAATGACAGTTAATCTACCCAAAGTGTTATTTTTCGCCACGTCGTGCGCTCTGATCGATTTCGTTTCCTCCACTACCTACTTTGCACCCAGCTAGATGGAAAAAAGGTTGCTTTACTCGTTTTTCTGTTAAAATGAATTTATAAAAAACAAAATATTAACGAAAAGCGATCGAGTTTCGGTGAAAAAAAAAACCACCGCCAACTAGACTAAATTAAACAAAAACAAAAACAATAGTATATGGAAACAATGACGCGAGTCGCAACTACAACACAGGGGTATGAGAACGCGGGGGGGGGGGGTAAAGGGGGTTAAGACACGCCAGCAGCGAATGTCGCGTCACGACGAGCGCCGGCGCGAGGTGTATGTGTATATGCGGGCGGGTGAGAGCCGCAGCGTGGCGGGCGTCAGTAGCCATGTGTCCGGAGCAGAGACCGGACTGTAGTGGCACACGTGTAGTGACGGGCCCGCGCGGCCCGAGTGCGCCCCTGTAGGCAAGCGCGCCTCTCCAACACACACACCCCGTTATGTGGCCGCTGTGTGGCCGCCCCCTAATGGGGCCGGCCCTGCTGCTGCTGCTATTCCTGTGCGAAAGAATTTATGCCGCTACCACGACGGAGTACGGAGTCGCTTCTACCACCATAGAAAATGTTTCGACGATTGATCCAGGTAGGAAATACTACACTTTGGAAGTTCAAACTTCAAATACAGCAGTGTGTGTATGTGAACTATTCATTTCAACTGGTTTAACTTACTTAATTTTACCTTTTATATCAATTTCTGAATAAATTTTATTTTTAAGTACATTATTAAGTCAAGAGTTTAGGCATCAATATGTTTTGTTTTCAACATTATTTGGTGTAATATATTAGTTATGAAATACAACACTTTGGAAGTTCTTACTTCAAATACAGCAGTGTGTGTATGTGAACTATTAAATTCAACTAACTAACTTATGTCCGGTATTATAAACGACCTAGCAAATTTGCTAGGTAGCAAGCACTCTCAAATGGGGTATCAAACTTATATGACAGTTCTCAGTAAGTTGGTTTTTACCGTTTTAGATAGATAGTTTCATACATAGGAAGTAAAAAAAAGGTATGTAAAGTATATTTACTAAAGTGTATTTACTAACCTTGCGTAAAAACGGTAAAAACCAACTTACTGAGAAGTGTCATATAAGTTTTATATCTCATTTGAGAGTGCTTGCTACCTAGCAAATTTGCTAGGTCGTTTATAATACCGGACATTAGAGTAAAGTCGGTATATACGGACCAGGCGGGTAATATGGACACCTCCTTTTGTTACACACAAAAAAAACTGTATTGGACCAAGAAAATCTTGTTTTGTATATAACGGAAACAATATTTTCTTAATATAAGAAACATACTCTTAATCCAACTACATTATTTCTTTGTCCAAGAATACTATAGTTGGTTTAAGAATATATTTCTTATCTTAAGAAAATATTGTTTTCGTTATATACAAAACAAGGTTTAATTGGCTCAAGTAAACCTTCCTACCTGTGTACTCCATTTTACATTTTATAAAGATAAAATTAATATGTATCGAAGCTTACACCTCTAAATAACTTCGTCAGTGACATGCCAGTGTTTGGAAACCGGTGTGTTATTGGGGGAAACATAATGAAAATAGTAATTTTTGATTATTTTTGTTAAGTTAAGTGAGTTTAAATTTTTATCGAATTATATTGCTGTTTAAACATGTTGGCTGTATTAACAGTGCATAATAATTTTTGCCCATTATTAAGTCAAGAGTTAAGGCATCAATATGTTTTTTTATTATGTATTATTTGTGTATTATTTGGTGTAATATATTAGTTATTGTTAGAACTATGGATCTTGGTTTCTGGGTGTAAACCGCGTCAGTTTGGTCGTGTTATCGGCCAACGTTTCATCACACATTGCAGTTGTTAGAACTAATCCAAGTGTGATGCTTCAGTACACAAGTAGTGTTAGTATTATCACTTTTAGTGTTCATTAATTGTTTCTTTCTACGTTGTCCAAATTGGTTTTTGTGTTTAAGTACTATATACGAGAACTCGCATGGAACGGAAGCCGCTGAAAGTTCATAGAGGAAGTCTTTTCTTTTACCTTTTCTTCGTTACATAAAATGTCAGATAAGTTTTTATTGCCAGGAAATGATTTTCATGTCATTTCCCGAAGGTTTCTAATCGAAAATAAGCAGATGTTTTTTTTGGATCGTAGTTATTATTTTTTATTGTTTTGATGTAATTTTTCAATTGACTTTATTACATATCCCCCCCCCCCTTTTCCCTTTTTTTTTCAATGAGTTTAAATATATAAATACAAAAAGAATAGCTTTCTTTCGTGAATGTCAAAATTTAAAATAACATATCGATTATTTATTTCATACAAAAATGGATATTAATTTATATTGATTCAATAATAATATAAGCGAAATTTAATTTCGTTACAAGCAGTTGATAGTAAATGTAATGAAAACAAGAGTGTGAGGGTTTGGCTTAGAGACCATGCGAGTTCATCATAAGCACTATACATATAGTAAAATTATCGATCGAGTTCGTGTTAATTTGAAATAAATATAGCTTTATAACGTTAAGTTAAAATTTAATGTTGACGATGAATTAAAATGTACTTATTTTAGTATGTAAAGCTTCATAAAAAAGAGGATAGATTGAAAAAAAAAAATAAAAAAAGTGTGTGTCGAATTAGATTTTTGATCTGAAAGACCTTTTTAAAAAAATTGTTTTCTTTATCAAAATATAATTATTTTTTTAAGTAGGTAAACTTTTTAACACCGGACACATTTGTAAAAATCACCCCGAACGTCTCTGGGCGCCCTTAAAAAGAGGACAGTGTCCGGGAAAAAGAGGACGGATGGATGGCAACCCTATTCATACAACTGAGTTTAAAAAAAAATGGTTGTCGAGTTTTACTTTTTCCCAAAAAATGGTTCTTCGAATACGGTTTTAAAAATGGAATGATTATGTAAGGTTTACACATAAAACGGTTTTCAAGTTTTACAAATTTTGCTAAAAAACAACAGTTGTTAAAAATTCATGTCTTTATGTTCAGTATCGTAAAGGAGGTAGCTAATTTCCTAGCTAGCAAGCACTCTCAAATGAGGTATTAATTTTATGGATTTGTTATAGAATTTAGATCAGTAATACTTCACTACAGTATTGTAACACAGTTTGTGCAGACTGTGACCGTATAAAATAATTATCATAATATCACAACTGTTTTAATACCGCTGTTGGTGTTTACATACAACGTGTGCGTGAAACTTGTCAAAGTCTTCATGAAACTTCAAGAAAACTGTCATATAAGTTGGATACCCCATTGTGCGAGCTAGCAAATTTTGCTAGCCCCTTATATGATACCGTATTTTAGTTTACTTGTTAATATTATTACAATCGAAATTTAAAATATTTAAAAAAAATCAAAATATAAAAAAAAATTAAATTTAATTTTTTGAATATTATTTAAACATGGTTATGCACTAATGTATCTCATACAAAAGTATCAATTTTGAATTATAATTGCAGTTTAATAAAAATAAAAAAAAGCTCATGGCTGTTATAATTTTATTTAATTTATAACTTAACTTTCTGCAAAAACATTTATTGATTTCAAATCAAATCCAGAAAGGAAAATTACCAATAAATTATTTTCCTTCTCAGAATTTCTATCAAAGCTGATATTGGTATATTATTTTTTTGACATAAAATTCATTACAAATATGACCCAGTCAACAATATTTAATGAAACACATTATTCACTTCATTGTACGATAACCTTTGACACGAAAATGAAATATGTTTGCATCGCTAAAATTTACGAAGTATATGCATATAGAAATTTACAATGTATGTCATACAAATTATCATAAAGCTTGGTTTTAAATTTTACTCCATGTCATAATTATTTTTTATACTTAATAACATTAACATGAACTCAAAACTAATTAAGAATAATTCAGTTAGTCAGTTAAGCCTATGAATGTACATTTCAATAGCTAGAAGAGTAGTTAATCTTGACTACAAACTCCATTGCAATATTATGGCATTAAATTTAACTATGAAAAAGTTTTACTCGCAGGGTAGTGTGTTTTTTTAAACACCCTGTATTTATAAAGCGGTTGGCATTGCATTTAATTAGCAGTTTTTACATTTGGTGCCAAGAGCTTTTATTTAAGGGGCCATATATTGCGATTATATGACATTTGAAAATGAGCTGATTTTTATCTAAAAAATATCATAAATTTGACTCCACGTAATAATTATTTTTTATACTTTTAACATTAATATGGACTCAAAACTAATTCAGAATAATGCAGTGAGTTAGTTAAGTATATGGATTGTCTTGTTACAAGTTCATTTCAATGGCTAGAAGCAGTTAATCTTAAGCATATACAGTATTGCAATATTTTGGCATTCAATTTACCTATTGTGTCTTTTTTGAAACACACTGTATTTATAAAGCGGTTGATATTGCATTTAATCAGCAGTTTTTACAGTTGGTGTTAAGAGCTTTTATTTAAGGGGCCATATGTTGCGATTATATGACAGGGAGCTGAGAAATAAGCATTTGAAAATGAGCCTATTTTCATCAAAAAATTTACATAAATTTATATGTTTAAGGCGGCTATTACACTATCAAATAAATATGTCAAAGATCTTTGACAAAGATTTGATCATATATTAAATTATAAGTAATTTCGTAGCCGAAACCGTCCACAAACACTTTTCAGTCGCCATTTTGATTTATCCGTCAAAAAACTTTGATGAAATATAAGAGACTGTCATTATCTATGATAAAAGAAATATTATGAAGGTAAATATTACGTAAATATTATAAAAGTTGACCTATTACACTGTCATATTTCTTTGATCAAAGAAATGTTATCACATATAGTGTAATAGCCGCCTAAAACCGCTCATATATATCGAAAAATGTACGTATTTGAGTTGAAATTCCGATATCCACGAAAATAAAATCTACCACATTAATATTACCATTTTTATTCATATATAAAAATAATCCTACCACCTATTTTAATCTGAACATTGTTATGTATATTATCAAATAATGGACATTTTTTACGAAGTACTAAAATTGGAATATTAACACAAAATTAATATATAGAACAATACGTTCACAATATGTTCTATCACAAAAAAAAACATTAAACTCAAAAAGATTTATTATAAAACAGGTATGGAATGAAACCAATGCAATATTAATAAATTTAATACTGGAATAATACAGGGTTTACGCATTGACTCATATTATTGATAAATCATGCAAAATGCATTGCATGTTGAGCCCATAAAAATTGATCCACAATAATATATTATTTATACGCTATAGGCCGTATATATGTAGGTATAGATTTGTATTTTTGTATTTTCAAAGCGTAAACAATTTTCTTTAAATATTTAAACAAACAAAAACCTCTTCAATTTTTTCTACTCTTTTGATAACCCAAATGAGTTTTGTGAATTTAATTTCTATAACGGGAAATAGAGGAACCTTTATGGTCGTTATAAAATGTATTTGACACGATTTAGAAAGAACTGATAAAACAGTTGTCATGGAATATTAAGATCTCAAATAGGTATGATGAATAATTTAAAAAAAATCTTCTATGATGATCTTACGTGTCTCCTATTTCCAAAAAAAAATCTGCAGAAAATAAAGGTTTAATCGCAAAAAATGACTCTTATAAAACTAATTTTGAATTTGACACCAAAACGCTCGCAGGTGACATTTCAGAGTTGTGACGTCAACAATAATCAAACATTCAGAGTTAGATAATAATATAATTATTTTGTGTGTTAAAAATGAATTTCAAAGTATATAAGTTCTTAAATAAGGTATGTACCTAATAATCTTGTAAGTGGAATTGATATTTGTCTAAAATAAAAGACGTTTACTGATGCGTGACGTCATTCGCTCTGATTGGTGTTCCATTTAACATGGTGGATTGCTGTATTTTGCATTTTTATTTTAACAACAATTATATTAATCTCGCTTTTAATATAAAAATAAATATATTTTTTAGAATCTTTTTAACCTATTTCATTATTTAAAATCATCTTTGTTACAGACATTATGCCTATTGTTTATTTTTATATTATTGGACTTTTGGAAAATATACTTTATCTAGAAGTCAGTGGGTGTTAAATTGTAGAAGGGGAGGGGGTGAACAAAGTAATAAAATGGGGTAGTGAGCTTTATGAGAACTGATATACTCTTTTATAATTTTTTAATTTATATAATCATATACAAGGCAAGGATTATTTTATGTATATGGAAAATGTTTCTGTTGTCTAATTTATCTGATTTAATAAATATTTTTCTATGGAAAAATTCCATGTGGCGTGTTATGCACTTTCCACGCTATAAGTATACATGTTTTTCTTATCTCAGTTTGCAGAATGCGTTCTCAATTAATCAGATTTTCTTTGATAATGTCAATTTCCACATTATCGGTATTCTAATATATCTACTAAGAATTGCAATTTCGATCAAATATTTCAATCCTAGAGTTTCGTGATTGATCAATTTTCAATTTGAAAAATTATTTAACCATTTAAAAAGGTTGACACCATAGAAAAAGAATTTCGATGGAACTTTGAAAATAACAATACCTTTATATTTAAAAAAATACTTGCAAAATTTTAAAATCAGAATAGTTTATGGTAGTTGGTTCATCATAATGTGATCACATTAGGCCATGAGTACATATTTTTAATTTAGAGAAATGATCATGGCAACGTTGTACATTATCTACTATTAACTACTTGTCAAATGATTATATTTTATCATCTAAACTACCACAGAATATATTAATAATTAATGAAATCGATTATAATGCCCTTCAATTCACTTATCATATTTTGTAAAAAATTATTTCATTATTTCGTGTTTTTTTTACTATAATCAAATGAACACGTCGTTGCCACATTGTCAACAATACTGTAATTTATGTGATGGTTTGGTAGTTAAATCTGGTTAAATATTAATAACGGGATGGTCATTAATTTTAATTTTTTGTATAATGTTTTCTTTCATATAAATATACAACATATCAGTTTTTATGAAAAACTGACGATTCGTTTAAATTTTATCTAATAAAACGTTACGTTGGTGTACGATTAGTCCATATAAGCTGTGTTAAAAATATAAACTTTGAGATCGTTTTCATGACTTTGAGATGGTCAATTTTTAAAAATGGGCTATTTTTCAGATATTAATCTAGGGAATATTCCTGTGCAATTTAAACAAAATCTGACGTAAACAATGTTTACGGACCAACTACCTTAAGAGATATTAAATAAACAAATTAACATGCATTTTTATGAAAACTGTATAATTTCGAGACATGACAGAACTTTTCAAAGTGATGTGATAGAGAGAATTTGATGAAAATTTGAGCATACATTCTTTATTTATTTACAAAGATATCTGTAAATTTTCAGAATGATTAGGCACCGCGTTTTTTTTTTAATTAAAAAATTTTGTGTGAAAAAAGAGAGATACGTATAAGTTAGAGGCCCTATTATTTTTTATATATCAAAATCTACCACTTGATAGTTTTTTTATTAGTTACCTCATTTTTTTTTTAACAAAAACAAATCGTAGATATTAAGTTGTAATAAATATGGAACAAAACGATTTAAAAGAACTTGGTAATATTATTTTATTAGTATCTAGTTACCTAATTAATTCAACAAATAAAAATATAGTAGCAAATATTGCTTGAGGTTGTATGCAAATTCGGCTAAAATGAGTGCGCAGGTCATTAGCCCCCAGAAACAACAACATTTTATGAATTTGCATGTAAATTGTATCATTTTTGTTTTCATTTGAAGAAAATGTACAAAGAGAAATTCACGTTTTTTTCAATTTTTTATTGTGGTGAATATTTTTCTGTGTAATGGAGGAAATTCTTCAACTGTAAAATATTTATTCGAATGATAAAACTTTTTGATATCAAACATACTTCACGAAAAAAATTATTTTAGTGGAATTTATTAATCTAAATAAAAATAAAATTTGTTATCTAGCATGCGGGGTATTAAATATATTTTTAATAAAAGTTTTTTTCCAAAGTTTTCCGCCACGTTAACAAATAGTATTATCTTTCCTCTTTAAAATGAGTTTTAACTTTCCACTGTATGATTTTTTTAGTCGAGATGTACTACTTTGAAGATATGATAAAGTGTAGTATAGTAAACACAATGAACGATACTACATAAGTATATCTTCAAAGTAGTATATTTCGGTGAAGAAAAGTCGCACAGTGAAATATAAAAAATCATTTTAAAGAGAAAAGATAATACTATTTGTAGTCATGAAAGAAAACTTCAGAAAAAAATTACCTACTTAATAATAAATTCCCCAACATTACCAAAATCATCATTTTTGGGACTTTTAGGTTCGAAAATCTCAAAAACCTGACGTGATGAAACCATTTGGGCAACGAATTCGGTTTTGGCATGACAAATACCTTCTAAATCATCTATTCAGATCTCTAGGAATTTTTATTATTGCCCAGTGTAATTGTTTGTAAAAAGTACATCTTTGTAGGTTAAAGAAAAAAAAATAACAAGAAAATAGAACGTTTTAATTTAGGTTTAAAAATTAATTAAATACCAAACTTAAATATTATGAATATAAAATGTAACTTTTGAACACACTGTAATAAAATAAAAAAATGTTCTTACAGTTTTGAACATTTCAGTAGGGATCAGAGTAAATAATGTATAAGAAAACAGAAGAAAAACTTCACGGAAGATGTAAGTTTGGAATTTCAGCGAGCTCATCAAATTTTATTGATCTTGGGATATAAAAAATACAATTTAAATTCTTCTTTCATCTTCGCCGTCGATTTGCAAGGTGTTTTATTATATATGTATGTACCTATGGTATACAATATAGTACATACATAGAAAATGGGTGTATTTGTTAACATATTATTATGTCAACATCATTTATATTATGTATGTATATGTAATGTACTTTCATATATAGAAACATTGTTACCACTTTGAGATAATTATAAAAACATGTAATGTATGTCCAGCTAAATGAAATTATTCTTTGTTAAAAAAAGGAAAACCCGATTTATTTTATTTTTGTTAACAGTAATATTACAAATAGCAGACTTTGATAAAACTGGGGGTTAAAAATTCATCTATCAGAGAAATATTTTTAATGTAGCTTACACAATTAACTTTAATGTCCGGTATTATAAAGGACCTAGTTTTGCAAGCTAGTTAGCTCTCATAAATGAGGTTATTACTTTTGTTATAGTATCTATGGATTAGCTATGGAATTTAGAGCAGTGATACTTCAACGTTCTGTAACACAGTTGGTGGATAGACTCTGACCGTATAAAATAATTTTCATAATAGCACCACTGTTGGTTATTACATACAATCATAGGTGGGCATTAACTCGTTAATCCGTTAATCGTTAATTAACGAAGTTAACAAAATGGTTAACGGATTAACTTTTAATTTAACTCAAAAAAATGTTAACGCTTTTGTTAACTTCCGTTAAATTCAACTTTAGTCCGTTACATTGGTTGTTTGATGAAAAGTACATAACAAAGTTGTCGAAATAGCTAAAAAAGGTCTACAAACATTTTGGATGGTCAACTTTTTAACGGATTAACTTTAACTTTCGTTAAATTTTCGAATTTTCGGTTAACTTTAACTTCCGTTACATTTTTGGAATTTTAACGCTTTAACGGTTAACGAAGTTAATTTTTTTATTAACGGATTAACGATTAACGAAGTTAACTTTTTGATTAACTGTGCCCACCTATGCATACAATGCTTGCGCGAAAATTGCCAAAGTCATCACAAAACTTCAAGAGAACTGTCATATAAGTTTGATATCTCATTTGAGAGTGCTAACAAGCTTGCAAATTTGCTAGTCCCTTTATAATACCGGATATAAGACTATCAAATACCTTAAGACCGTAACTTCTTTCATCCATTATAAATTTGATAATTTGTCTTGTAGAGCCTTTCAAAATTAATATAAATATTTGAATATATTTTTCGGCGTTCCATCTGAAGGATAGTAAAATTTTCAATAAACGATTATAAAATTAGAATATTAAAGTTCTAAAACTGTTTTTTTTAACTCTTCTACGACCATTTTTCGCGGAGATGCAGCCATTCAAAAATATAAAAAATTATTGATTATTTGATAATGATTCCTTAATTTTGGAGTTTAATAGGTCTATATAGAACTTATTTGAGTCAAAATACAGTTAACTTAATTAATGTAAACGAAGTATTTTTTTTAAAATACTTCTACGACAATATTTCGTGAGGATGCAGTCATTAAAAAATAGTGAAAATTATTAATGATCCCTTAATTTTGAAATTGAGTGTATATGAAACTTATTTAAGTGAAAACACAGTTAACTTAACTAATGTAAACACAGTGTTATTAGTATTCAACACGACCCACCCAAAGGGTGTGCAAATAACTAACACATAAGGGTGGAGTTTCGCAAATGTAACTTGCACAATATTTTCATTATATCAATTTTTAAAAGTCATCATTTTTATTAAAAAAAATTAATTAAAATAGAATTTATTAAAAATATCTACTCGATAAATAAAATACTATCTTCCTATCGATATTTTGAGTTAATTAATTAAGTTATTTATAAGTAAGTAATTAATAAAAAAAATAAATTATTTTGTTGTAAAGATTAACTAAAAGAATATAACAGTATTTTATTCCCATGCACCCTTACATTATTTTCTTTTATCGTCTCCACATGCTTTCTGTAACACATTTTCTTCTTTACTCTCTTCTCTGCTTCTAAATTATTTTCTTGTTAAATAAATATATGTGCCTACTACCTACACCTTCACTTAAACTACCTATGTAAACATTGTTAAAGAAAAATGAATGTAAGGTTACATGTAACATGTTACATGAACTTAATATCATCTAGAAAATGGGGTTGTCGGTCCTAAGTCCTATATATACATAGATTTTGTATATTTTAACATAGAATTCAATTCGTTGTATAGGTAAGGGTCAAACGTTATGTTATATAACATCAATAATTGGTATTTATACAGGATGGTCCAAAAGTCACAACACCATTTAAAATTCAAATAATTATTTTAATAATAGTAAATTTGATTTCGAATTATTAAAACGTTATCCTTGGAAATTAATTATGGAGAAATTCAATTGTACTAACGCAAAGAACCTGCACTCGTAATTTTGGGGTCAGAAAATCACCACATAAACAAACTATACTTCGTTTATTCTGGCGATTTAAAATTAACTGCTCCAGACTTCTTTCTGTGAGGGTAATTGAAAGATAAAGTATACTGTAACAATCCTCGAACCATTCAGCAATTGGAGGTCAACATCCATGAAGAAGTTGACAGAATAAGCCAAGAAACATTCACGCCTTAGAAAGCGCAAAATGGTGGTTATTTAAAGGATGTAATTTTCAAAACTAAATAAAAAAAATTCCTAGAAGTGTGTTTTCTGTTTATGAAAGAATAAAAGTGAATTATTACGAAATGAAAAAGTTATTCAATTTTAAAATGGTGTGACTTTTGGGACAGCCTGTATTATATAATATGATTGTTGTGATTTTCATAGCCTCTAAAAACATATCCTTTATATAACGTTAGATATTTATACACCTAGTGGTTCGAGGATAGGTTAATATTTTGATTTGATTAAAATAATATAGGACTAAATAAAAATTATTAATTTTGATAGTTAGATCGGGCTAGCATTTGCTAGCTAGCAAAAACTCTCAAATGATTGTGATAGTTAGTTAGTTAATTTACTAGCTGCTTTATATGATTCCGGACATTAGAATGGTTCATTTTTAACTTACCCTTTCATAGATGAATTAGCTATCAATCAATATGAACAATTAAAAAATTAGGTACTGATTTTTTGTTTTAGTTATTATTATCTGACAATGAATTAAATTAAAATGGGTGCTACGGGACTTTCTTATACGTATAATACTGTAAGTACGTGATTACTGTGTACGTGATTATAATTTTATTTATTTCAAACAAAAAATAAAATATAACGATGAAAATTAAATATTAGATGAATAAATATAATTAAGTATGTTTTTAAGCAGTATTAACTTAAGTATATTCTATAGCCAAATTGTATTAAATATTACAGACATAATTGGTCAATCAGCAACACGATGTTTCTATATAAAAAAACGTATAAACATCGTAAAGTTTTATAGCTGCTTCAGACCTCATCTTGTTGATTGGTTTTTGAGATTCATCTCTTACTTCGCAGTTCTATTTAACAAGTTTTGGTATTGTTTTGTTTTCTATTACTATCTAACTTCGATAGAATCTTCGTTGAAAAGTTTTGTTGGAATATTAATTAATCTTAACATAAGCGAAACTGATGTTTTTTTTTATATACAATACGATAATTATTCCTTTCTGTATTATTGTAAGGACATTATATCGATAAGAATATAAATAGTATAGTTTTTGACTAGATTATGGTAGGTGAATTAATTTCAGAAGAAAAAAAATGAGAAAAAATTATATATTGTAAAAATTTAACGTATAAGAAATGTAACGTGCATCCTCTGAAGTTAGATCTCCAGTTACTTTAGTCAGAAACAAATTACGCACAGTGGTACCAAATTTAATTCTGATTGACAAAAGTATTTTAACGAAAAATTAATAGTATATTCTTAAAAAAATTATGATAAGGTATTTATACTCCAATGTTGGGCAATTTTTAATTAAATGTACTGAATTAGAAATATTTGTTGATATTTGATTACTGCTATTACTGAATATTAATATTTTACTATAAGTGGCCACTGTGCGAAGTATTTTCATCTTTATCAATTTCAATTCAAGAATAATTTCGATCAAAAAAGAAAGATTTTTTTTTATCATAACCACTCAATCTTTAGCACTGCTACGAATTAGTAGAAATGTACTATATAAGCAACCCTCTATGTTAAAAAAGTAGCCCAATTTTTCATAACTCAGTTGTATATCTGCATGTTTGCATGTAGGTATATATGATATATTAAAGCGATAACATCTTTCAGTGGAAATTCTTCAACACGATTTCATGAAACAAAAGATCAGGTATGATTAAAATTTCTGTTGGTAAAATAACATGGGTAGATTGACATTGCTAATTCTGTTAATGCCATGTTATTTTGTTGTTTTATGTTTACTTTGATGTCGGCTTTTGTCTTTCGGTTTTACTAAAATGTTTCTTTATATTTCAGTGTTGTATGTACTACGTTTTTATTTATATAAATAAATTAAAAAATGCTTCATTTTGTGTAAAATGTATTTATACAGTTGTTATATTTAATTAAATTATAATAATTGTATTCGTTTTTATGAAAATTTTATAAAATATAGTTTTTTTTTTAATTTGAAAAAATAAATAAAACTTTAAAGCGGTAAACCACCCTAGAGACCGAAAAATTGATCAAATTTCGGGATAGGTTATTAAAAAAACTATACTAGATATTAAAATTCGGTAAAAAGTTCTTGTTTATACAACATTTGAACAATGTTTTTCAATATTTATATTGGCTGTAAAAAACAAAATGGCGGCTTGGCAGCATTTTCCCTGAGACGTATTTTTTTTAGTGCTTCGGGGGCGGTAGCGTTTTACCTGCAATTTTAAAGATATGAACATGAGACACAAAAATTTCGAAAATATATATGAATAGCTACAGAAGTACCTGAGCTTTTGTTCTTCAATCGATTTTTTACAAAATGGCGTCATTTTGAACAGAAAATATGAAAAAACTACTAAAAATTCACTAAAAAATTGTTAATAACTTTTGAAAAAATTAATATATTACAAAAACCCCAGGTACTTCTGTAGAGAAAGCAGTCAGGAATATACAGTTAAAATTTGAAGTCGATCGAATGAAAATTGTCCGAGTAAACTTACCGCCCGACTTTGAAAATGTGAATTCGAGAAAAAAGCGTTCTTATTTTCAGTAGCACGCGGTGGGGCGTCTGAGCAGCACGCGCACGGATTATGAGGCCCGCGCTACATTCAAAATTCGGGCACTTAGAGACTGGACCCACGGTTGAAACTTTTCCAGGATATTTTTGAAATATTAAAGAACTCTTTAAGCCAAAAAAAAATCGATTTTCAAAAAATTCTAGGGTGGTTTACCGCCTTAAAAGGTCATATTTCGAGAACGGTTTGAATTTGAGATACAGATCTGCGGTTTGAAAAAATTAATATATCAGGCCATTTTCTATATTATGATAAACAAAAATGTTGGATAATATTTCATGCATCAAACATGTCATAGGAAATATAAGAAAATAATAAACAAATCATAATTTTCTACTTCTATTATTTTTTACAATACATGCTCACAAACTAAGATTTGAAAATCACGACAATCACGTTGTAGCAAAGCCGTGATTTGAAAAACTAACGACCCGCGTCCAGTTCCACCCTGAATTTAAAATTGATTTAAAAATCTCGTCCTCATAGGTAAAATGGTTATGCTAAGCAAAAAAAATCTAAATGTTGTATATTGCCTGATATCATAAAGGGATCTAGTAAAATATGCTAGCTAACAAGCATTCTAAAACTTAATTTTGTGGTAGTATTTGCGACTCTGACTGTATAAAATAATTATCATAATATCACCACTGTTTTAATACCGTTATTGGTGTTTACATACACGTGCGCGAAACTTGTCAAAGTCTTCATGAAACTCCAAGAGAACTGTCGTATAAGTTTGATAACATATAATATGCAATGTTTTATTAATGCATTTTATATTTTTGTTGGGCAATTGCCCGGTGGGCGTTTCCTGGTTTGTCTACAGAGCCTTCTGTATTTTATTTTATGAATTATAAAACAGAATAAAACATAAACTTTATGCTGTATATGATTAAAATAAATGAAACTTTAGCGAAGTGTTTCGGTCGTCATGGTATGCCTACCTAGCGTAAAGTTAGATGCTATACGAAAAGGCTGACAGCAGTACTTCATCTTTGAACCCCTGAGTCCATAAACCCTTGTAATTTGTGCAGCTGTGACCTGGATCTTCTAAAAGGGTTTTGTGTATTAACTGTATCATTTTCTTGCAAGAAGGTTTATTGTAATGGAAAGTTATTTAAAAAAATGTATGTTGTGGTCATATAATATTAGGTTATTTATTTTTGTATATTATTAGATTTAATATCACTTAATTATTTATATTATTATATATTAACCCATTAACGCCCGCTGTACACATTTGTGTACACCTCAATTTATAATTAGTGTTACTGTCTATGGATATTAATTCACAATATTTCCTTAAAAATCAGTTGGTAGAAGTGCAACAAACAAAATATGTTAACGTTATTAGTTTCATAAGTGTTTAAACGCATTAAATAGTTCTGAATTATTTTTATATGAAAAGAGGTACGTGGTAATTTATATGCTAATATATTTTATCCAACTAGAGCATGTGATTTCGAATTTTGTTCAAATCATATGAAATAACTTAAATATACATATAATATGACTTTTAAATGAAATTTATCTAAATAAAAATGATATCAGAAAAGCAGTCTCACACAAAATAGACTTCATATCTGCCCAATTTACTCGCTTGAGTACACACTGATTTTTTTTAAATATTAAAAAAAGTTTGTGTTGTATATTTAGTTAAATATATTAAATATGTACTTAATTTCATTAAAAAAATCTTTTGTATGTTTTTGTTTTCTTTTGGGCGTTAACGAGTTGATGTAAACTCCTTAGGATTTTACAGGTTTTGAAAATCAGTAGAATTTAAAAAACTAGAGAGCTTATTGAGAATTTTTTTGACGTGCAAAAAAATGACTGTTTTGATCATATTTATGAATTTATTACGAAGAATAGATATTTGTGTATCTAGGGCGTAAAGTGGCTGTTTTTCGCACGAGTGGGAATGTTTGTTAATCGAGGCGTTAGCCGAGATTAACAATCACACGAGTGCAAAAAACGCACTTTACACCCGAGGTGCACACAATATTTTTTCTAAAACCTTATTATAATATTAATAATAATGTAATATGATTTTTTAATTAAATAATAATAACTTGTCATATTAATTATTAATATTGAAATTTAAATCAAGTACTTAAATTTTGAAAAAACAAATGAATATTGTTATTGTTTGACATTTATATCACATTTATATTCAGATTATTTGTGGATTATTTTCACTCACGTATTTTATTCTGTGATTTTATTATTGTAATTTTATAATAATATGGATAATATGGAAAGTGATAATGAAAATTGCATGCCGCCAGAAATATCGGAAGCTGCAAAATCGGTAATTTCAAATCTACTACCGACAAAATCCAAATTAATATATGAAAATGTATGTGTTACTGTTACTATAGAAACACTTTTACGCTCGCCGTGCGTAAAAGTAACTTTGTCGCACAGCGAGCGCAAAAGTACTACTTTACGCACTGAAATGACAAAGAAAAAGCCTACTTTTTAACACGGTTGTAGAAAATAGATATTTGTGTATCTAGGGCGTAAAGTGGCTGTTTTTCGCACGAGTGGGAATGTTTGTTAATCGAGGCGTTAGCCGAGATTAACAATCACACGAGTGCGAAAAACGCACTTTACGCCCGAGGTGCACACAATATTTTTTCTAAAACCTTATTATAATATTAATAATAATGTAATATGATTTTTTAATTAAATAATAATAACTTGTCATATTAATTATTAATATTGAAATTTAAATCAAGTACTTAAATTTTGAAAAAACAAATGAATATTGTTATTGTTTGACATTTATATTCAGATTATTTGTGGATTATTTTCACTCACGTATTTTATTCTGTGATTTTATTATTGTAATTTTATAATAATATGGATAATATGGAAAATTGCATGCCGCCAGAAATATCGGAAGCTGCAAAATCGGTAATTTCAAATCTATTACCGACAAAATCCAAATTAATATATGAAAATGTATGTGTTACTGTTACTATAGAAACACTTTTACGCTCGCCGTGCGTAAAAGTAACTTTGTCGCACAGCGAGCGCAAAAGTACTACTTTACGCACTGAAATGATAAAGAAAAAGCCTACTTTTTAACACGGTTGTAGAAAAAGTATTTTTTTCTAAATTTTTTGTCCACGTTAGCAAATAGTAGGTACTAGAACCCTTTAAAAAGTTTTTTTCTTTTGATTGTACGATTTTTTATCAATATATGTTTAGGTTGTCAAATTGTCAATTAAATCATTGTTTCGAATAAAATCAAAACGAGCAGTATATATTTAATAGCCCTTAAGATGTCTACTGCAATTTAGGTCGAAACTTTGATGAAATAAATAATAAAAATTATCCTTGCAAAAAATGTATTAATTTTTTAACTATGAAGTTAATTATTTTTTAAATGAAAGTGAATTATAATTATAAATAATTTAAACGTATGCATTTTCGAGATAAAAAATAATAACTACATGCATATCGCATATTTAAAAATTCGCCCCTCATAAAAAATGATGTATATGTAAATGTTTATACTGTGACATTTCAAATATGAACTTAATTACAACAAAGTTATCATAAAGATTATTATCTATGGGAAACATTAACGTTGATACATTATATCTTGTTACGCATAATTGTTTTAAAGCAACATCAGTTCAATGTTGTGCAAACAATAAATATAATGAACTTACCGAGCTTAATATTTTGAAATACAACGAAAATTATTTATTTTTGTTCTAAATTGAAATTTTTCATCATTTTTATGTCTTTTCGCGAATGAATGTGTTATTGATTGATTTACTTCTTTACCCTTTATTATATGTGAATTAAAAAAATATCCCTGAAAAAAATCTTGATAGATCTGCATTTTGAAACGTTATATTTTTCACTGGTTTTTGATCTATGGAGACTTGCAAAGATCTACAATGATCTACGACGATATACAAAGATCTCTGAATATCATTGTTACGTTAAAAATTAATGATTTTTCAACGTTGAAAATTCATCAATAATTAGTAGTTCTTTATAATACCCGAAATTAACCTCTAAAGGGCTGGAAACCAATATTTTTTCGCTTAAAAAAATCTTCAATTTTTGTTTTTAGATTAAAATATATCGGAAACGTATATTTGCTCTTCCAAATAAATAAAAAACGTTCACGCGACGCAAATGGGTAGTTTTTACGCTATTATAAGGGTTGTTTTTTGGGTTTACTGTATTTTTGACGTCAGATTTGAATTCAGCGTCGAAAAATACATCGAAAACGTATATTTGTATAATAATGAAAAAAGGTTATGTATTATTTAAAATAATATTTTTTCGAATTTGAAGATTTGAAATTTGAACACAGGCTGTCCCTTTTCTGGATCGGAAAACCAATATATTGGCTCACCCCGTGATCGACACTTTACCTATGATCAATCAATGATATTTGATACCTTTTATATCAGTTTTCTGAGGACGAAATGCCACCTGAAATCCCGACCCCTTAAAGGTTAAAGGGATTTCTGCCTCAGCCTGTAGTATAATATTTGGATGTTTGAAATTTATGCAAAACTGACACATATCTATTTACATTTATACACGCGTCATAAATTTCATTCAAATAAATAAATATGTATCGGATGGGCTTAGAGAACAATAATACGTAGTCACTTTTATCAGCATGGTTGTCACTGAGTGACGCGTGAGATGGAAGAATCGATATCACTTCTTTTATATATAATATTATGTTGTTTGTTCGTCTCTTCGTACTGTCAAAACAATCAGTTGTATAAATACAGCCCAGATTGTATCGCTCAATCAAGCACGTTCTCAGCAAAATACTCTGGGATAAAAACATGTCTGTTTGTGGAGGTAAAAGTTTAAACTTGGATTATATTTCATGTAATTATATTATGTAACTGTAGTCATTATAAAACATTATAAATGATTTGTGAGCTTTATTTTATTATATTCAACTATAGATGTTTGTAAAACGTCAACAAAATTTTAGTTAAGGTAGTTGGTCCATCATAATGTGATCACATTAGGCCATGAGTACATATTTTTAATTTAGAGAAATTATCATGGCAACGCTGTACATTATCTACTATTAACTACTTCTCAAATGATTATATTTTATCATCTAAACTACCTCAGAATATATTAATAATAAATGAAATCGATTATAATTCCTTTCAATCCACTTATCATATTTTGTAAAAAAATATTTCATTATTTCGTGTATTTTTTACTATAATCAAATGAATACGTTCTTGCCACATTGTCAACAATACTGTAACTTATGTGATGGTTTGGTAGTTAAATCTGGTTAAATCTTAATAACGGGATGGTCAATAATTCCAATTTTTTGTATAATGTTTTCTTTCACATAAATATACAACATGTCAGTTTTTTATGAAAATCTGACGCTACGTTTAAATTTTATCTAATAAAACGTTACGTTAGTGTACGGTTAGTCCATATAAGCTGTGTTAAAAATATAAACTTTGAGATCGTTTTTCATGACATTGAGATGGTCAATTTTAATAAAAATGGGCTATTTTTCAGATATTAATCTAGGGAATATTCCCGTGCAATTTAAACAAAATCTGACGAAAACATGTTTACGGACCAACTACCTTAACATTTTTTTAAAACCTTTTCTCGTTGAATCTTTAAAAAAGTTGTGGTTAAAAAACTCTACAAATTAAAAATATGATACTAACCCAATCCCCCCTCTCCCCCCCGCTTTCGATAAATTGAGTAACTTTTGTCTCAAAAGTATTTTATTTTGCGAAATAAAAATTCATTATTATTTTTTTTATTATTCATTTTCACTATATAAATAAATATAGTATCAAAATATTTTTTTTGTTATTTTCAATTTCAAATAAACATGCACTTGGAAGATTGGTTGTAAATTTAAAAAAGATTATACTTTTATAGTAAAATAAGAAGATTGGCAAGTAGTAAAACTACCAAGTATTAAAACTGTCATAAAGGTTTGGATTTTATGTCATGTACTCGTATCAAGTCACCCAGTAATACCACTATTACAATACTATTATACTTACCAACTTTAAACATCTTAAATTTTTATATTATAAATGTTATTATGATATTTATTAAAAATCGATGTATTAAATAAAAAATCTAGAGTAGTTTATGCTACCTTAAATTGTTACAAGTAAAATGTACTCCTCTAAGTCAGTGGCGTATCATTCAGATCTTAGAATAAATATTAATTGTTTGGAATTATAAAATTTTTAAAGTATTTTTTAGGTTTTTGTTTTAATTATTTTAAAATTAGTTAATTGGAACCAGTTTCTACCATACATATATTTTAAAGAACGTAAGGAAAGGGTGGATCACATTTTACTTAAAAATTCACTCCTTTAAATCAGTAGCGTATCATTAAGATCTTAGAATAAATATTAATTATTTGGATTTATAAAATGTTAAAAATATTTGTTAATTTTTTGTTTTAATTATTTTAAAATTACTTAATTGGAGCCAGTTTCTATTATACATATATTTTAAAGAACGTAATGGAAGGGTGGGTCACATTTTACTTAAAAATTCACTCCTTTAAATCAGTAGCGTATCATTCAGATCTTAGAATAAATATTAATTATTTGGATTTATAAAATGTTAAAAGTATTTGTTAGATGTTTGTTTTAATTATTTTAAAATTAGTTAATTGGAACCAGTTTCTACTATACATATATTTTCAAGAACGTAAGGGAAGGGTGGGTCACCTTTCACTTTAAGATCGTTGCAAGGGGAGAGTGGGTCGAAAATGTCGAAAATATGTTAATATTAAAAACCTACAAGATTTTAATTATGTTACAAACATTTTCAAATCAATTTTATCATTTTAAATTAAACTTTATATATCATGTAAGTAATAAATTTAATTTGTGAACTACCCTAAATCCTTAATATTCTATAATCCATTTACATTTGTATTCATTTCGTCCTGAAAGGATTACTAAAGTAAACATTACATACGACGCGACAACACATAGAGTTGTATGACACAGATGGGCATTATCTGTTATTCTTATTGTAGTTATCCTCCGTCACAGTATCCGGTTACAAAGTTTCAGCACGTCTTGAATGCCCGGTAGTTTCTAGGCTCGTTATCAACGACGGACAAACAATGAATGAGTTGCTACGGGCTATTCAAATGGTCTTACTAACTATGTATGTATGTATGTAGATTCATATATGGTTGTATTCATTGAAAGATCTTGATTGAAATTGTTAAAAGATATATAGGAACAAAAATCGATTTTTTAAAAGTATATGCATTCAAAAATATCTCTTAAAAATTTAATGTTAAAATATTGAAAATTGATGAAGATATTTTAATTTAAAATAAATAAATATTTACTGAAGGTTATTCGATCATTAGAGTAATGTATAGATAAAAGTCTAAAATTTTCATATGTTATTTATGGATAATTCATACATTTTACTAATTTTTATTTAAAATATATTGAACGTATGGTTTTTGAGTAATCGGATATTAAAAATAGAGTTTTTAACACACGATAAATGAGAGAACTTGCCGAAAGTGCTTTATTTATTGCAATTCTACACAATAGAGACGTTAAAAACTAACTTCAACCCTTTTAAATATTATAATAATTATAAAGCAAATATATTCACGTGTAATTTATTCAAAATAATGAAAAACTAGCTCTGTCATTACATTGTACAAATAAGTACATGTTACTATTATATACCGTTCTGTCTATTTCAATTTTTAAATTAAATTAAACTTTTTTACTTTTAATAATTAACAAAGTAAAATATTCCATTAAATGTAGGTACATGTGTTCTGAACATAAATTGAAAACAAAAATTTTCGAAACCAAATCTTTCTTTTTCAGTGTACTAGGCGTATAACCTTAAATTTTCAATTGAGTTTTTCTCGAATGATTTTTTTAAACTCGATTTTTTAAACGAATTGTTGAACCGGATTTTCTGTCCACTATGTGATCCTTTATTGAATAAATTAAAAAAAAAACGTCCAGAATTTATTTTTTTGTAAGACATCATTTTAAATATAATCATGTTTTTTTATGCGTTGGAAATAGGTTAAAGAGTTAAAAGTCGGGCTACAAATATTACAAAAGAAAATTAAAAATTACAAAAAATAAAAGTGATTTATAATTTCATAAACCAATAAAGTTTTTAGGAAAACTTTATTATTATTTTTTTCGAAATATTGAATATAATTTGAGGTAATTATGTTTTTTATTAGTTAAAAGGTTAGCGTGACTTCCATGTTTTGCTGATTACTTGAAATAATTACTCAAAAATGCAAATGTCCAAACGAGTCGATACCGTGGCAAGAACACACACACACACACACAGACACACAAGCATACACACTCACTTACATACACCACAAATATATTAACAGCATTTAATGTAAATGATAGCAAATAAAGTATAATTTTCTTTGTAAAATACTGTGATTGTAATCAAACGCATTTATTTTTTCAAATAGTAATACTAGAAACATATAAACATGACTCAAATTAATCACAAAAGTATATTTTAAGAAAAATTTAAATGTTATTAAAAAAAATATATATATATGGAATAAAATACTACACAGCAATCTTTCTTTAATTTTTTTTTTATTTTTACCAAAAATGCTATTTTATTTTTATTTAAACACAGTAGGTAAACGGTTGCAGTTATGACTTAATATCAAAAGTTTGAATTTAAAGAGGATAAAATTTCCTATAAAACAAATACCGGTGCTTCAATCTGCGGTTATTAGTTTATGAATAATTTAACATACAAAACAGGCAATAAAATAAAATAAATTCTTTTTTAGTATAGCCCCTTTAATCATAATTCAAAGAAAAAACTAGTTTTGAACTCGTTAATAGTTTCCTAAAAGTGTTGCGATAAACCGTGACTTTTTTTGGGACATTTTTATTAACTGCTGAATACCGATTTTACATTTTATAGATAACAGAGGCAAATTATGACATTTTCAAAAAAAAAAGACAAATTGATCTTGTAGTTTTGAATGACTATAACACCTGAACTATTAGTTTTAGATATTTACCTTAAGTAAGTTTCTTATAGGAAATTTTATCATCTGGCAATTTTTTTTCATTTTAGCTCTATCTTACATTGTTTTCGTTGTATTGACGATTTAAGCATAAACGACTCTCACCTTTTTTGTTTTTTGCGTGTATTTCCTGGGGGGGCCTACAGCCTTGCATTTTAATATTTTCTTAAGAGTATCATTTGCCATCAATCGACACCAAAATTACCCTGGCGAAAAAACATTATATTTAATAATTTTTAAATGTGTTTTAAGACAAATAAATTGAAGTGTTATATACCATTTTAAAGCTACTGAATTGCTCTTTAATTTAAGTTATTGCCCATTTAAATATATTTATTCGTTATCGAATAATAACGCCCTAAAAAATATTTTTACAAAACAAAAATAAATTTATTAGAAAAAAAAGTACAGGAATCAAAAGGAGTTCTTCCATTAATATTACAATTAGTAGAAAACATCCATTAGGATGTCATTAATATTTCATTATCCCTTACAATCCTATAGTAAGTAGATATCAATCACTCAATGTCACTGTTTCAGACCTTATTCAGTACTTATGTTATTCCCTAACGCTTTTTTATATCTTCGGCAGGACTATCATTCATCCTTGTTTTATTAAATCCTTTTTTTCATATCTCACATGGAGACAAATTTAACCGTTTGCTTTTAATATATTTTACACGTTTTATCTTCATTTCTCCATAAAAACTTAATGTGTTCGCTTGGGTAATAAACTCTTTAGTTGTTATTGTAGCAAAAAATATTTATTTCTTCTGCGGATTTTGGTTATTTTATTTTAGTATTGAGACAAAAGAAAGAACATCTTGTGCAATCATAAATATCAATATGTTCGATTTATTGGTTTGGAATGAAGATGCTGTCGAGATCGAATATCATCTTAAAACGATTTAATGTCATTATGTCTAATGTTTTTATTATATAGACAATTTTTTTATATAATTTATATACATAACTAGCTGACCCGGCCACGCGTTGCTGTGGTTAACCTATACTTTAGCAACATGTGGTGGTTATACTATTAAATTGTAGGTTATATGAAACGTTTGAAAGTTTGACATAGCGCCATCTATTGAATACTTACTCAATCCAGTCAACATATGTCACCATCTGTTAGAATCGTTTGGAGCTAACAGATAAAGACAAATAATTTGCAATAAAATAATATTGCGATCATAAATTGAGATATAAGGTATCCTATCTTTCAAGTTGGATCAAACTGCACACGGTGTACAAATTTGATTAAAATCGGTTAAGTAGTTTAGGAGTCCATCGCGGAGGAACAACGTGACACGTAATTTATATATATTAATATATATATTTTTATATCTAATAAATCGATTAATTTTCTTATGATAATAATCTTAAGGAGCTAGCAAGTACTCTCAAATGAGGTATCAAATTTATTTGACAGTTCTCTTGGAGTTTCATGAAGAATTTGACAAGTTCCGCGCACGTGTTGTATGTAAACAACTACAACTGTATTAAAACAGTGGTGATATTATGATAATTATTTTATATAGTCAGAGTCTGCACCAACTGTGTTACAATACGTTGAAGTATCACTGCTCTAAATTCCATAGTAAATCCATAGATACTTTCACAAATTAATACCTCATTTGAGAGTATAGCTAGCAAATTTTGCTAGCCCTGTTTAAAAATAAAAAAGTACTTTTTTTCGGAGCGAAATACTATATTATATCTTTACTAGTTTTCACAGTGAAAATTCAAAAATAATATTTATAGTATTTGGGTTTTAAGATAATTTCCTGCCCTGATTGCCCTGGGTCTTTTACTTGTCCTCCTAGTCATCTATATATTTTTTTTTATAAAATATCGATTATATTGATTACTGACTTAAAATTAAATGCTTTCCAAAAATAGTCTATACAATTTTCACGTAATATGCGTCGTTATCTTAAAAAATTAATTATTCTGAAATGCACAGATACAGAATGAAATGTATCTGCCTTGAATTTATCAATTAGAAATTTTGAAATCGATTTTTTTCTTTGAGAAATGATCACATAGCTTTCCATTTCCTTCGGAGCTACACAGAAAAAAAACTGTATTGGACCAAGAAAACCTTGTTTTGTATATAAAGAAAACAATATTTTCTTAATAAAAGAAACATACCCTTAATCCAACTACGTTATTTCTTCGTTCAAGAATACGATAGTTGTTTTAAGAGATTATTGCTTATCTTAAGAAAATATTATTTTCGTTATATACAAAACAAGGTTTACTTGTTAATAAATTTTATTCCTATTTCTTAGGTCCTGCTATGATCAACCCATCAACAACATCCCAATCCTTCTTTCTCACCCATCAACCCTCCAAAAACACCGCATAATTCTGAACTGTCAGACTAGAAGCGATGATTCTGCTGACATAAAAATACATCAAAAAAATTATCACCTTTCCAACGTAATAAAAAATAAATCTAATTATCCATGTAAATGTAAACAGGCATAGTATTACCGATAATTTGCATATTAATTGGTTAATAATTCTAACAAAGACGCGTACGTATACCGAATATCTCGCTTACCTCATCACAAAACGCAGTTTTCTGTGTAAATTTATGATGTTAATATATCAAACATTAATTACGTTTAATTACCCCTAAGTAACAGAAGCTCTCTTAATATATAATATATAAGTAACGAGTATAAACTGACCTGTGGTTTTTGATTCCACCGTTTTAATTACAATATACTTTTTATCATTGTTTAAAAAGGGAACTTTAGAAGAGCTTAAAATGCGGTTAAATATAAGGGTAATTAATTAATTTAATTTTACTTTTTGAGGATTGATTTTAGACGTCTAGCACACTGTTAAAAAATATTTTGTTTTAAATTTATATTTAGAACACATGTACCTACATTTAATGGAATATTTTACTTTGTTAGTTATTATTAAAAGTAAAAAAAGTTTAATTTAATTTGAAAATTGAAATAGACAGAACGGTATATAATAGTAACATGTACTTATTTGTACAATGTAATGGCAGAGCTAGTTTTTTTTTTTTAAATAAATTACACGTGAATATATTTGTTTTATATTTTTATAGTATTTAAAAGGGTTAAAGTTTCGAATACAGTGCCTCGCTTAACGAACTTAATTCGTTCCGGGAGCAAGTTCGTTATGCGAAAAGTTGGTTATGTGAAACGCGTTTTCCCATAACAATATGTGTTAAAAATTTTAATTCGTTCTGTAGCATAAAATATGGTACTGTAACATAAAAAAGATTGTACGCATGTTTTTTATTTTTTAGTCAGAATCAGATTTAGGAGAGTTTACTGAGGCTTGCAGGGTCAAATCTTCTTTCTAATTATTTCTTGCTTAGTTCAACAGAAATCACCTTCCTGCTTTTTTTAGAACTCTTAATATAGACACACAAAATAACATTTATTAAAACAAACAGGTGTGTGAGTTAAGCACAGAAAAGAACGACTGACGCGCGTTGATGCATGTTCATGTAAGTTTGAGCATCGACTGCGTGCGACCTTGGAAGTTCGGACGACTTCGTGATACGTAGGAGCATTCGGGTGGCAAAATTAAACACGATGCAGTTCGTTGAGCGAATCGAGGTTCGTTGTGCGAGTCGCGCAATGAACGAACAGAAAGTTCGTTGTGCGAGGCGTTCGTTAAGCGAGACACCACTGTAATTAGTTTTTAAAACGTCTCTATATAGTCATTGTGTATAATTTCAATTAATATAACACTTTTGGTAAGTTCTTTTATTTATCGTGTGTTAAAAACTCTATTTTTAATATTCAATTACTCAAAAACCATACGTTCAATATTTTAAATAAAAATTAGTAAAATATATGAGTTATCCATAAATAACATATTAAAAATTTAATCTTTAATCTATACATTGCTCTAATGATCGAATAACCTTAAGCCATTTTAAATGTTACTTAAATATAATTTTATCTATGTAGGTACTATATAAAAAATAATACATTTAATATTATATATAATTATCATAAATGATAAAATATAATCTAAACAAGCCCGTGTCAAAATACTCGCAAAATATTCCAATATCAATGATATATTACCTTAATTCACTGACAGAATGCGATAGGGTTCTATTTTTAAACAACTATATACATTAAGGTGAAATAATCAGCGGGAGAAAATACTTCTCGCGTTTATGGAGTCATTCAGGAAGGTTATTAAAAACGTATGCTCATATTTAGATTGTTTTACACAGGTATTGGAATACCATAATAACCTTTCTGTGGATAGTCGCGGCTTTATATTTATCCGTGTGTTCCGGAAGGATCGTGTCTATGCTTATGTATCATGGCCGTATTTGTTAGAGGGGGGGGGCAGATTTTTTTAAAATAAAATTTGCTTATAATTTTTATGTGGAGTTTGGTTTCTGGGTGTAAACCGTGTCGATTTGGTCACACAACGTTTCGTCACACATTGCAGTGGACATCATCAGGGCTCTTTTAAAAGTGTGAATAATAATTTTTATGGTTTGGAATTTCCGAAATCGTGATTTTCATTAAATGTATATATCAATTTCGAGTATTTTCTGTCTGTCTGTAGATGCTTGAACTCAAAAACGACAGTATATATGGGCAAAGAAAAGAGAAATTTCATGTTTCAGATATATTTAAACCACGTATTTTTGGGCGCTGGAAATAAATTTAATCACAACACAAATTTTTTCTAGCGACAAAAATTGTAAAAGATTTTGAAATGTTTCACGGGCCATGTTTATTTTTTTTAACAAATCTAATGCATTATTTTTGTAGATCAGACTTTTCTCTTCAATTTGCTTTTTTTGTATCACTGTAGGACTAATTTTGACTGAGTTATTTCGAGCAAAACAAAAAAAAAAGTTTGTTTGTTTTATTAAGCTGAAAATCTTTTCTTCATAACTCGGTCAGAAATGGTCGTTCAGCGGTTAACAAAAAAGTAAATTGAAGAGAAAAGTCCAATCTACAAAGTTCATTCATTAGATTTGGTGAAAATAAAAAAGATTTTGATACACAATAAAAAAATAGGTTTTAAAAAATTAAAACCAAAAAAATTAAATTTCAATTCACTGAATATAATAATTTTCTAGGTACGCTCCTGAGCGTGTGTGTGTGTGTGTGTGTCAGTTATATGAAACGGAAATACTGCATTTATTAAAATCGTGACGTCAACCTGTCTCTCTCACTCTGTTGTTTTATGTTAATGTTGTATAGTAATCGTATTTTATTGACTTCAAGTTGATGGAGCCCATGGAGTAAGTTATTTCGTCTCGTGAGGTACTGGTAACTATACCAGGTATTTTCATGAATATAAAAAAGTACAAATTGAACTTTGATACCAGTAAATACATTACATATGGAATGATACGAGAGAGATAAAAAATACATTACTGACATCATTATTTGATTCTAAAGTTAGTAAGTTCCACTTTAAAAGATACTTATTTTACAACTTTTTTATTTTTTATCTCATAGGTATCTAAAATTGTTTTTTTTTCTCTTAGGCGGCTATTACACTATCAAAGAAATATGATAAAATTTCTTTGATCAAAGAAATATGACAGTGTAATATGTCAACTTTTATAATATTTACGTAATATTTACCTTCATAATATTTCTTTTATCATAGATAATGACACTTTCTTATATTTAATCAAAGTTTTTTGACGGATAAATGAAAATGGCGACTGAAAAGTGTTTGTGGACGGTTTCGGTTACGAAATTACTTATAATTTAATATATGATCAAATCTTTGTCAAAGATCTTTGACATATTTATTTGATAGTGTAATATAAGCCGCCTTAATATCTTAAGTGAAAATTTTATAGAAACTTTTTTATAAAGAATTAAATTTTCTTTAAAAAAATGATTATAACTTTATTAATAAAATGAAAAAAGGTATCTAAAATTGTTATTTTTTTTCTCAAAATATCTTATGTGAAATTTTTATAGAATCTTTTTTGTAGAGCATTAAATTTTCTTTAAAAAAACTTTTGTAGTAAAATATACCCTTACAAAGGTATGCCCCTTTTTGCAAATTTATCAATTTTTACATTTCATGAATCAATTCTAACGATTTTCGCCATGAGATCTGTAGATATAACTAAAAAAACAAACAATACATAGAAGGGTCAATTTTTGAAACGACGTGAATTAATTAAAATTATAAATATATTTCATCAATCTCCAATAATTATAATTTTACTTAGAAGAAAAATCTGTATAGTTATTAATACATAGGTGAACATCGAAATTTGTCGTACCTTTTTTTTAGTATTTATTATAAAAGGGAGGGGGGTGAAACTTATATAATTCGAAAGGTACTGTGCTATAGATGTACATATACAATAATCGTGTGTATGGTGCCATTAAGGCAGGTAAAATAAAGGTCGAATTTCGAGGCGATACTAGTATGTAGGTATAAAAAATTAAACACTTTTTTTCAACATTAAATTTAGTTGTTTTACTTCTAAATGGTTCATTTAACCTATTAACGCCCGTCGTACACATTTGTGTACACCTATTTTATAATTAGTGCTGCTGTCTATGGATATTAATTCACAAACAGTTGGTAGAAGTGCAACAAACAAAATTTGTTAACGTTATTAGTTTCATAAGTGTTTAAACGTGTTTTAATTGTTCTGAATAATTTTTTTATGAAAAGAGGTACGTGGTATGCTAATATATTTTATTCAACTTAGAGCATGTGATTTCGAATTTTGTTCAAATCATATGAAATAACTTAAATATACATATAACATGACTTTTAAATGAAATTTATCTAAATAAAAATGATATCAGAAAAGCAGTCTCACACAAAATACACTTCATATCTGCCTAATTTACTCACTTGAGTACACATTGTTATATTTTTTTTCTAAATATTAAAAAAAAGTTTGTGTTGTATGTATGTATGTACCTACAAAAAAAATCTTTTGCATATTTTTGTTTTCTTTTGAGCGTTAATGGGTTAATTTATTATTTAATGTATCCAAGTTCTTCTGAAGATAAATATTTTATATATGAAGGAATAAAGTTTATCATAAGTGTTAGATGAAAACATTTCTACATTTCTAACAAAGTTTCAGACGTAGAGATACATCATTTAATTTATTTTTACTTTCTACAATCTAATGCGGCACTACTTTTGGCTTTAATTATTAATACGAGTACATACACACAACTGGAAAGGGCCCATGCATCATTAAGAAGGTACAATTAATGATGTATGAACTAACCTATATATTTTCAAGCTACAGTGAATAATACAGGCATAAGTAGACAAGATTTTATTTATGTCTAAAAAATTAATACTGTTTATTTTTTTTTTGTATTACAAATAATTATTTAATATTTTTTAAAATATATATGATTTAACTGTAAGTGTATATAGTAGGAGCTAATGAAGCTATTTGTTGTTTAAAATAAATTAATAAATAGAGTTGTGAACCGCAAACTGTTTTAAACGGTTAATTATTAGTATACAAGTTGCATTAAGCAAAATTAACCACGATTAGTTATTCAGTTGTTTTCAATCCATGGTTAATGTTAATTCTAAACTTGATTTCAATTTTTAATTGAACAATTCACTAAATATGATAATTTTTTACCTTATAAAACGTATCATAACCATGATTGTTTTTTAAGAATCGACGTAATAATGCTTTTAAAACATGTGATTAACTAATCGTGATTAATTTTGCTTTATGCAGTCCAATATTTACAGTATCAAATAGATTGCTCAATATTTTAACTGCTGAACAGATTAACTACATTATAACTATACATTGTTCTGGGTTAGTTTTGATTTAACTTCTTTTTAAAGTGAAACTTTTATTACATCGTCTCAAACTTTTTGGTCTGTGTGTAGCATGTCGCGTAATGTTTGGACTGCGCATGCGTGGAACAAGCAGCCATTCATTGTATGACAGTTTATGTACTGTGTGCTATTATACATATTTAGTAAGTTTGTATTGTAATTTGTCAGTGTTTAATGTAAATGTTGTTATTTATTTGCTTTTGGTAAACAACGACACAGCTAGTGAGTCCAAAAAACTGATCAACGAGAAGAATAGTGCAAAAATGAATGACGATGAATTAATTTTACGCCGTAAAAAACAGAACGCCGACAGAGCACGTGCTTATAGAAAAAGGAAAAAAGATCTTGGTTTTTATATAGAAATTATTAGTATTATTAGAACTTTTTGCTGGTGCATGTTGTTGTTTATGGATTTATTTCAATTTTGAGTGCTTGAATTTATTATTCCGAAAATTTTTAGTTAAATGTCTATAATGTGAAAAAAAAGTTTCACTTTTACCGTGGTTTCATAAAACCACACAATCCTTTTTTCTGTACTTAAGTTGATATTTCTATGATAAATTGAAATTTGATACATGAAATTCTATTAAAAAATTTTGAATTTTAGATTTCGTTAAAATTATGTTTATTATATAGAAAATGATGTGAAAAGTTCAATTTTTCAAACCGCAGGTCTGTACCTCAAACCGTTCTCGAGATATGGCCTCTCAAAGTTTTCGATTTTTGAAAATTTTGGAGAAAAATGGCCGTAACTTTTGAACGTGAAGTCGGATTTGATTTTTGTTGACAGATTTGGAATCAGTGTGTCAAAATCTATATAATGACATGTATAACACTTGAAAATTCGACAAAAAAAAATTTCGTCAAAAATCGACATTTTTTTAAGGTATACCCCTTTGAATTTTTTCGATTTTCAGCAAAAATTTTTTTTCGAATTTTCAAGTATTATACATGTTATTATATAGATTTTGACACGCTGATTTCAAATCTGTCAACAAAAATCAAATCCGACTTCACGTTCAAAAGTTATGGCCATTTTTCTCCAAAATTTTCAAAAATTGAAAACTTTGAGAGGCCATATCTTGAGAACGGTTTGACGTACAGACCTGCGGTTTGAAAAATTCAACTTTTCACATCATTTTCTATCTAATAAACATACTTTTAACGAAATCTAAAATACAAAAAAAATTAGTGAAATTTCCGGCATCAAATTTCAATTCGTCAGAAAAATATCATCCTAAAGATATGAAAAATAATATAAAAACAATATATTCCATTCAAACCACGTTTATTTTAACGAAATAAAAAAAAATATGAATTTCCATGCAAATTAAATTTAAATTTGTCATAGAATTGATCATATTATAACAATATTCTAACCAACTCCGAACTAAAGTAGTTAAACTAAATTGTAAGCACAATATTGTGGTGCAAACTTTAAATTGAATTACTCCACACATATCAGAATTTGTAAATTAACTAACAACTAATAACATTATTGGCTATATGTCTATAGTATCTTCTATTCGTGTCGCAAATATCAAATATTGCTGTGATATAATGACAATAATTTACTGCTGAAGTTTGATCAGGTGACAGAGAGGGTAGTACCGGTTAACCACACGATAGCACAACGTGTCTGTGTGTACGTGCGTTACCAGGGTAGGATTAACTCAAAAGACTTCTAGATTACATTCTTATATGTTCCAGATAACTTTTTTTATGTGGTTTAGGCGGTATACCCAAAAAACTGAAAATTCTGAATTTCTTTAAATGGCTATAACTTTTTTGTCAAAGTAGATAGGTACTTTTTGTAGGCAGTTTCTTAAATCACTTTTTTGTGTAGAATTGATTGGTGTATTTAGATTTTTTATATCACTTTTAGTTTCCGAGTTACGAGCCCTAATTTTAGTTTTTCTTATGGGCCACTAAGTTGACTATAGCATATTTGAACGTGTTTTTTACTCTACTTTACAACGATATGTCACTTGCCATACTTATTATCGAAAAATAATGTATTTTTTTAATAGTTCATTGTTTTCAAATATTCCTTTGTTTATTTTGATTGTTGTTATTGTGATGTTTATTTATAATTTTTGTTTTTCATGGCTCACTTAAATGTTTTTAATAAAATACTTAATAAATATCACTGATACATCGTTGTAAAGTAGAATGAAAAACACGTTCAAATATGCTATTGTTAACTTAGTGGCCCAGAAGAAAAACTAAAGTTAGGGCTCGTAGCTCGGAAACTAAAAGTGATATAAAAAATCTAAATATAAATAATAATCAGAAAAATGTAAGGAAATATTAAATTGCTAGATCACATGGTAACAACATAGGAGTGTATCTTTACCTATAGTTGTTACCATATCGCTCCACGAGTCATTGGCGTATCATTCGGGTTTTAAAATAAATATCAATTGTTTTGAATTATAAAATTAATTAGTAATAATAACTTTATATTGCCTTTAAAATCGTTTAACAGAGAAACGTCTATTTGGAACTGTCATCTATCTTACATACGTAATTCAATTGTAATTTAAAACGTATTTGCATATTATAAATTGTCAACTGACGCCTCTGAGATAATATGCATGAAAATGACATATAATTAAAGATGGCCGCCAGCAAATTTTAACAACAGTCTGCTCTGTCGATTCCTCTTACAATGATACAGTGCTTCAGTTCGTTCTTGTATATGGATCATTATTAGTTACCCCTTAGTACGGTCCTTTCTGTGTACACTCCAGGTAAAAATATACGTTAATTGAAATGAATTATACGGACTTTGTTTTGAATTCGACATTGGAAATTTCCATTGGGAATCGCTTCATTTATATTCATTCGTTTGTGATAGAGTCGGGCCCGTAATATTGCTAATGAACTGTAGTGTGTGGTGTTTTTTTGTAAATTTCACACTCTTTTTCAAAGTTGCAACTTTGTTACCAATATAGAATTGTTTTAATATATTTCTTTAATAATTTAGGTACTACATAGAAAAAAACTCGATCTTATTGAAAATTTTAGATGGAAAAATGCTTAATAAATGTATCTTGTTAATATAACAATATTTTCTCAATATAATAAAAAAAGTTTCATTCATTTGAAAAATATATCTTCATGTTTATCTAAAAATATTTTCATTTGTTAAATTAATAAATTGTTTATTACACCAACTAACGAAACTCTCAAATAGATTAAACATAATGGTTGTATTAATGAATATTTATCAGTGTGAATATTTTTTATGCCACCCAACTAGTGAAAGTGAAATTTTCGATATGGTAAATTGAGTGAAGTCATTTATTAAGTTTTTTTTTGTATTTAAAATATATGTTTTTAATACGAAACAAAATTTTCATCGTGATAAGAACATTGTTATAGTAATAATATACATTTATCAATAAGATAAACGTGGATATTTCCATATTAGTAAAAAATTATCATATTAACAAAACAACCTCTATCGGAGCCAAATCGATCATGAATTTTTTTACATCTATCACATTTTTTAACATATAGGTAGACAATTTAATTTTTTTCTGTGTACTTAGATACAATAAAAATTCCATGAATTATATTGAAATAATTTCAGAATTGAAAGCTGACAATTCAAGAAAAGATATTAGATAAAAATCGATGGCCCCATGCAACCCTTGTGTCAAAATTATAATTGTTTAATACTGAAAATCGATAACACTTATTAATACTAAACTATTTATCAAATTTCATAACTGTATCACAATGGGTTCTCAAGATATTAAATAAAAACTAATTTAGGGCAAAATCTTTAGAAGGATGTATAACTCCCTTCATAAAAAATTTCCGGACACATGTTTTTAATAGTTTGGCACGATAGTGCTTAAACATCCCGTATATGGACATATTAGAGGAAACAATAAGATAAAATACATTTTCTCTCGTTCATTCTTTTATTTTTTTATAAATACTAAAATAGAAAATATGTTGACATTATCTACATTTCTACATATATTACATACCTAAGCATATTCATAAATACATTTATAGTTATTTAAAACGGGAATAATTGGTCAAAAGTTTAGTTATAAAACATGCGACATATGTCTTCAGTTGGTATTTATTTTATATTTCGATCGTTAGATCTTCATCAGAATTATAGATGATTTTTTTTACAGATTTGTAAAAATAATCGTATTACAATGAGGTTCTTAATAATAATATAATATCTTCAATAATATAATATTTATAAATATAATGTAGAGATATAAATATTATATTATTATTAAGAACCTCATTGTAATATGATTATTTTTACAAATGTGTAAAAAAATCATCTATAATTCTGATGAAGATCTAACGATCGAAATATAAAATAAATACCAACTGAAGACATATGTCGCATGTTTTATAACTAAACTTTTGACCAATTATTCCCGTTTTAAATAACTATAAATATATTATCAAAATGGTCATATACTCCAATTCTAATATTCATAAATACATAGATATAATAAAATTATGTTCTTTAGTAATGTCCTATCTCTATACAAAAATAGATTTTTTAAACGAATTTAACTTGAAATCCAGGTTTTATTTCCCTCGGTATCTTTTTTCTTTCTGTTTTATTTATTTTCGACAACAGGTTTCTATAAGTTAACAAGATTTCTTTTGTACCCATTTTCTTGAAGGTTGCAATCACTGTTACTTTTCAACTTTCTTTTTTAGTTAGTTTTCTATATGAAAACATTACCAACTTATTGTTAGTAACACGTACATACATAACAATATAAATTAGTAAGCATTATATTACCTATTAATAAGACATAATAAATTAAAATATAATCTAAAATATACTACCTTAAATATTTAATGATTAAAGTATATAGGTGATTATAATGTATCACTAAATATACTCTAAAATGGTAATTTCATATCGAAGTATACGGATTAGGAGTATTTAGACGGGTTAAAGGGTTTAATTGATTGGGTAATAAAGTCAAAACAGGGTTTAACTAAATTTATAATTGATTACATTAATTTTATAAATAAATATCAATTTTTGAAAACGAATTTTCTTATGTTGTGTTCATCTGGGCTGTAATTTACAATGGTATACCTCCCCCTCCGCCCCTATTCTCTTTCTGCTTTGTAGCACTTGTCAAAATTATTCAAAATTTCAAAATGATTAATGTTGAATTTGATATTTATATAAAAGAGTTTGATGCGCAAATAATATTTCTCATTTCACTGTCTAATTTATTGCGATCTTGCATGACGGCTGCAAAGGTTAGATGCGGGGTAAAGGCGGGAGGGGGGGTTGTTAGCATGATGATGCCGTTTTACAATTAACGCAAAAAGTTTTATATTAAAAAATGTGCGCAATGACGAAATAAATTAAAATAGAATATTAACTATACAATGCCATCAGAATGCATTATGGGAATTAAACTTGCTAGTCAGTTTCGCTATGGAACGAATAAAGTATGGATGTTTCTGCTGTATATACAATATACAGGATGTCCCGTAAGTCACGACTCATAGAGAAAAAACAGTAATCGAAAAATTTAAATGTTAAAAAGATTCTAAAAAAATTATTTGTTTTTATATTAAAAGTGAGATTAATATAATTTTTTTGTTAAAATACAAATGCAAAATACAACAATCCGCCATGTTAAATGGAACACCAATCAGAGTGAATGGCGCCACGCCTCAGTAAACGTCAAAAGTGATTGGCTTTTATTTTAGACAAATATCAATTATTAGTTACATACCTTATTTAAGAACTTATATACTTTGGAATTCATTTTTAACACACAAAATAATTAAATTATTGTCTAACTCAGAATGTTTGATTATTGTTGATAAGGAGTGTGACGTCACAACACTGAAATGTCACCTGCAAGCGTTTTAGCATCAAATTAGTTTTAAAAGAGTCAATTTTTGCGATTAAACCTTTATTTTCTGCAGAAATAAGTATTTTTTTGGAAATATGAGACACGTAAGATCATCATAGAATAGTTTTTTTTTTAAATTAGTCATCATGCCTATTGACTCAATAATTTGCGACTACAATTAGATAATGTTAAAAAATAATTAGTATAAATAATTACAACGCAGACTAAAATGCGTTATCAGTAATACATGACAAACTGGAGTGACCTCAATGAAAATTGTATAAAGGAAAATTTGCTATCGCGGCCATAGCGTGTGCTTAGTTCAGGTCCCTCGGGAAACATAATTTGAGTATGGAATTAATTTTGAACTCCGGCTATATTACCTCATACACACAACGTGATTACTGCCATGTTTTGGTCGGATATATAATGCATGTGAGATGTAAAGGCGTCCACTGTAACTACATATATAGGGTGGTTACAAAAAAAAAACATCAACACAAATCTATGGAAGTATTAATTATTATAAAAGGTTGACAAAATTTAATATTTAAGCGTGCATTTTTTATTTACTTTAAATTTTGTTTGACACTGGGTTTTTTTGTACCCCATCGACAAAAAATATCATAAAAAATATCATAGATAATGAAAGTTTCTTATATTTAATCAAAGTTTTTTGACGGATAAATCAAAATGGCGACTGAAAAGTGTTCGTGGACGGTTTCGGCTACGAAATTACTTATATGATAATTTAATATATGATCAAATCTTTGTCAAAGATCTTTGACATATTTATTTGATAGTGTAATAGCCGCCTTAAAATTATACTCTATGTTACATTAGAGATACTCTAATAAGAATTATGACAGTGCCGCCATTTTTAACCAAACTGTGATTTATTAAAAAATCATTTAGGTATGTATTATTTTTACCGAGTATAATTTTATTTTTATTTTTTTTTCTTCTAGCTCCTCTTAGCTTTTTTACTATAATATAATAAAATTAAAATTGAACATAATGTAAAAATATAAAGTACATTAAATGATACTGATTGAACAAATAAAAAAAAATGCAGCTGTGAGTGAATCTTGGTTACTACAATCAATCAGAAATCGATTCGGGCTATCAGAGTATCTTACTATGAGTATCTTTACCCCCCCCCACCCTCAGCAGGATAGTTGATTTTTTTTAAATAGTCTTAACTTTGTTGAGAAACTCTCAATTGAACTGATTTAGAATTTTAATGTTTTTTTTTACTAGACTATAAAACTAATACTAAAAACTTTTTCAAAGTTTATGAAGTGACTAATAGTTCGAAACATTATATCACCACATACAAGACTTGCTTTTACCCACCCGTTACACATGTGTGTGAGTGTGTATGTGTGTTAGTTTTATATACCGAGTTTTATTTACGTGTAATATATAAAATGTCCCCTAGTAATATGGATTTATTAATAACATAGCTCGTTCTTTGTTAGTACACAGCGTTTTGTTGAGAGATGGTCTTTGTTGTGGTTTCTTTGTCCAATAAAATTACACTATGGTCAATTTATATGCTTTAGTTTTTTTAATGTTACTTAAAAAATAACGAGATATTTTTTTATTGTGTCGATGCATTTGAAACCATTTGTTTATTTGTTTTAAAATAAATTAATGAAAATTAAAATGAATTTGGCTCAGAAAGTGGAGATGTATGTTTAAAGATAGTGTTAAAAATGACTTATTTAACCCTTAATTACTCGCGCTGGTGTATTTTGTACACTATTAGCAAAGCATACACTGTACAGTGTACATCCCCATCTAACCTTTGTTTATCTGGTGGTTGTCAAAATTTGAGGATTGCAGCAGTATGTATTTATTTGTTTTTATCTTTTACTTACTAAATGTAGGTGGTGTTAATGCAAAAATAGCAGCCTCCTAAGCGAAATACCGCGTTTTTTAAGACATTAGTGATGCTGTTGATGGAAAGACATCTTAGAAAATTTACCAACAAAAATCAAATTTACAAAATTACACAGTTTTGTGTAGTTTTTTAAATTTATTTTGGTTAGTTTTTCATTCTTATCCTTAATTCTTAGTTGTGTTATTTTTAAGAAAATTTTCTTTGTTCTTTAAAAATAAATAGTACATAATATGAATTGGGTAAAAAAAATAATATAATTTCTTCAAAATTCCCAAAAATTAGTGTATAAAATACACCGCGCGAGTAACTAAGGGTTAATACAAAAAAAAATACAAAAGTTACAAAGATGTGCTAAAATGAAGTAAAAGAGCTTGATAAGGGTTGGAAAGTGACATGAGGACTTAAAATAAAAAAAAAGATCTTCACAAGCTGTATGTCATGTGAATGCAAAAGTAATTTTTACGGGGCGTCAAATAATACGACGTTATAACGAAAAAAATAAGGTCATTCGATTACAATTGCGATTTTTTTGGGGAGAGTGGGGTGCATAACTGATAAGGAATCAGTTATTCTTAACAAAATTTTCCAGTCTCCTTTAAAAACGGATTTAGAATTTTTAAAAGAAATTAGTTTTTTTTGTATTATTATTTTATCATTTATTCTGTAAAAATATTGAATTTATTTATTAATTTCAAATTTGGATATCATTCCACTGAAATAACATTTAAACCAATATCAATATTTAGTAATAATAAACCGTATTATCCTAAATTAGTTCAAATGATATCCAATTAACTAAATTTCACATTTATTTAATCGCATTGAAACCGATCAAAATTCATAAACTGCACCAAATTAATTGCTATTATAGTGATTATATGGTATTAAATTATATTATCCTATGTACACAGGTGTCCCAAAAGTCCTGAAACGATAGAATAATTCAATTTTAGAAAAAAATGTTAGATGACAAAAAAAGTTATACGATACTAGCTCATTAAATTTGGGGGGGGGGGGCAAACTGCACCAAATAAGTTGCTATTATAGTGATTATATGGTATTATATTATATTATCCTATGTACACAGGTGTCCCAAAAGTCCTGAAACGATTGAATAATTAAATTTAAAAAGAAAAATTAAATACAAAAAAGTTATACGATACTAGCTCATTAAATTTGGGGGGGGGGGCAAACTGCACCAAATTAATTGCTATCATAGTGATTATATGGTATTATATTATATTATACCATGTACACAGGTGTCTCAAAAGTCCTGAAATGATAGAATAATTCAATTTTAGAAAAAAAATTTAGATAACAAAAAAAAGTTATACGATACTAGCTCATTAAATTTGGGGGGGGGGGGGGCAAACTGCACCAAATAAGTTGCTATTATAGTGATATGGTATTATACTATATATAATGGTATTATACTATATTATCCCATGTATAAAGGTGTCCTAAAAGTCCCGAAACGATAGAATAATTCAATTTTAGAAAAAAAATTAGATAGCAAAAAAAGTATACGATACTAGCTTATTAAATTTGGGGGGAAGAAGGGGCGAATTCGGTCTAAAATTTCGAACTTTTATTGCATTTTTAAATTCACAATACTTCTCTTTCACTGGATTAAGGATTCAAGGACCTTTCTGGGGTTAATTGGGTCCATAAAAAGTAATGTTTTAAATTGGAAAATTCAAGTTTTGGGTCATACTGTATATGTACTGTTGTAAAAAAGGGATACAGTATTTTGTTAATTATATTAGATATATCCCTGTTATTATTGTTCAATTTAAATTAATTATTTGGGATAAGAGTATTTATACTATATGTATATTGATTATTTGATATAGGAAAATAATAGTTGTATTCAAAATATTTATTTTGTATAATTTCATTTAATTGCTATCGTTTTCGAATCAACATATTTCGATGTATCAATATTTATTCCATACTTGTTTATTTTCGATAATGATGCTGGTGAAGCTTATAAAAAGTAAATTTGAAAATATGTATAGTCAACGTATTTAGAATTAGGTCAATTTTATAAGCATCGAAGAACGGGAGCACCCCCTTGAGAAATGACATTTTTCTTCAGTATGTATGTATGTATATGCATATATTATATAGGTATAAAAAAAAACGATATTTTATTTTCCTGCATTTATTTTTATTTTGTTAAAGGCACTATAGAAATTTGTAGAAAGAACTTGCCCGTAGCGAAATTTTCGTATTATATTCAAGAATTGCGAAGTTGTTTAAATTAAAACGAAATCAAAATTTCAAAGTTGTTTATGAAACATCTTAATTGGGTTGAATTTTGGAAGGCAATCATTTTATAAATAAGGTAATTAAAAAACAATTTTATCAACATAAAAACCTTTTTTACCCGAAATTGTTCTATTAACTTCACAATTATTGTAATCACTTTTAACTTTTAATTAATAATTTTAGTTTTTTCAATTAACATAAAAAACAACACATTCCAGTTGAATTATTTAATAATAATTTGAAAACTGTATACAGGTGTCCTATAAGTTAGGACCCTTATGGATTTCTATTTTTATTATCTAAAAAATGTACCTACATTTAATAGAATATTTTACTTTGTTAATTATTAATAACAAAAAAGTTTAATTTAATTTGAAAATTAAAATAGACAGGACGGTATATAATAGTAACATGTACTAATTTATTGTAATGACAGAGCTAGTTTTTTATTATTTTGAATAAATTACACGTGAATATATTTGTTTTATAATTTTTATAGTATTTAAAAGGGTTGAAGTTTCGAATAATTAATTTTTAAAACGTATCTATATAGCCAATTGTGTAAAATTTCAATAAATAGAGCACTTTCGGCAAGTTCTCTCATTTATCGTGTGTTAAAAACTTTGTTTTTAATATCCAATTACTCAAAAACCATACGTCCAATATTTTAAATAAAAATGAGTAAAATATATCCATAAATAACATATTAAAATTTTATTGCTCTAATGATCGAATAACCTTAAACAAATATATTTTCTAACTATTATAGTTCCTGACATAGACATAGAGAAATGGACAGCGCATTCGTATTTAACATAATGGTGTAACATTTGTTCTGTAAGTGAAAGAGAGATGCAAGTTGTTTGGAACATATATGTAATACAGTATTACATATATGATATTTCCAACCAAACAATTTCTGTCTCTTTCATTTGACACGGCTCTTTTTTCGAGTCAGATGCACTGTCCATTTCTTTATGTCTATGGTTCCTGACTTACAGGACACTCAGTATATAACTACCATCAATTATTCAGATGGTAACTGTATGTTTATAAAGTTAAATAATAAAAGAAAATCATTTTAGTATCTTTCTTTTCAATTTGCAATATTAAATACAACCGCATTGTATATTGTCTATGGCCATGGTCTATATATATGTATATATCTATGTATTATGTATGGATGGACTCGTGATATCTCGTATAACCATTAACACCGCATGCATTATGGGTAATTGTGTAGGTATAGCGATCAACCACTATGATTTATTACTGTAATTATAATTGGTAATGAACTTCTACAAGTCGGTATGGGTGATTGCAACCTTTCTTTTGTAAATAGTCTATTTATGTGTGTTTATAAAGTCTAACTAAGTACGTATGTACATAGTTTGTTTTTTTAGTTGGCGTGATTTAATTGGTCTTACTATTTTTTGTGTATGGTTGTTTTAAGTATAGAAACTTTACGGTTTTTATTAAAAATTAGAATTAATTGAAATTTAAAATTATAAAACTATATTAAGGAGATAGGTACTATTGGGTGCGGGGAAGGTGTTTGTGGAAAAGTAGAGAGTGATGGCAAGATGTGTCTCTCTCTGGAATATGCAAAATCACATACATATATACATCTCTCTCTATTTTTTGCATACACTTATCATTTTTTAGTTAAAAAACGCGGTTCCTAATAATTCTGAAAATTTACAGATATCTTTGTAAATAAATATATAATGTATGCTCAAATTTTTATCAAATTCTATCTGTCACATCACTTTGAAAAGTCCTGTCATGTCTCAAAACTATGCAGTATTCGTTAGTATCATTAGAGCAATACTTTTATAGATAAAAGTCTAAAATTTTAATATGTTATTTATGGATAACATATTAATAAATATATTTTACTAATTTTTATTTAAAATATTGAACGTATGGTTTTTGAGTAATTGGATATTAAAAATATAGCTTTTAACACACGATAAATGAGAGAACTTACCAAAAGTGCACAATTTATTGAAATTCTTTACAATTGACTATATATAGTGACGTTTTAAAAACTAATTATTCGAAACTTCAACCCTTTTAAATACTATAAAAATTATAAAACAAACATATTCACGTGTAATATATTCAAAATAATGAAAAACTAGCTCTGTCATTACAGCAAATTAGTACATGTTACTATTATTTACCGTTCTGTCTATTTCAATTTTCAAATTAAATTAAACTTTTTTTACTTTTAATAATTAACAAAGTAAAATATTCCATTAAATGTAGGTAAATGTGTTCTGAAATAAATTAAAAACAAATTTTTCGAAACCTAATCTTTTTTTACAGTGTGCTAGACGTATAAACCTTAAACTATTCTCCTAATGACTTTGAAATTTTGCAAGGATTTTTTTAAATATAAATGTCTTGTTATTTTCAAAGTTTCATAAAAATCTATCTGTTAATTTTCTATGGTGTCAACCTCCTTAACAACTCAAAATTTATATTTGTCTGGGTTAATACATTACTGCATAACATAGTCCATTTATTCTATTTGCATTTAAATTCAACGATTCAGTAGGTAAGAGCGAATCATTTTACTGAATTAATTCGTTTTTCCCATCAGAAAATATGATCTATATATACCTATACTATTAAATTTGATATGCATTACATTTTCAAATATACGTACCCTAAAATCAGACACGCTCAAAGTAAGTTGAGTTAGCTTTACGGAAAACGATTTAAAATATCCAAGGGTATATACCTTCAGGGATTGTTCCAGACGGTCTCCTAGATCGGATTACGGTCGTGCTTGATCTGCTTTGAAGGAATAATTCTGTTAGAACGACTTGTTTTATTTTTTTTCATCTCACTTTTTGTCTTCACTTTATTGATATTAGATTTGTTGAAGAATCGTAACTTAATACACTCCGGGATTTTTGAGTTTGTTATGTCATATTTTTACAGATTATTAAATTAAGTATATTTTTATTTTCTTAAAGGCATCGTCTCTCAGCTTTGTTTAGCGCGTTTAACCACTTATCCGATTTACGTATGTTTTTTTGAATTGATAGATATGTTATTTGGTTAGGTTATAGGCTATATTTTGTTACGTTAGGTAACATTAGGAATAAGCAATGACGATAATAGTAAAACAAGTCAGAAAAAAGTTTGCACTTTTTTTAAACCGTTAAGGAGCCATACCAGTGTGAAATTTTCAAAAAATCAATTATTTTTTTTGCCTTTTTGGAGAGTTTATAGGTTCAAGAATATTCTGTGAAAATTTCAAGGTCGTATCTCTAATACTCTCTAAACAGCAACCTTCTAAAGAGCGACTGCTCGCAGAAATGAAATGACCAGGAGCTGACGTTAAATGCGTTTTTCTCGAAATGAGATTTTTAAAATTTGCTGACATTGTAACTCAAAGAGCAATTATCCGATTTACTTGAAATTTGAACTGAGTGCTCTTGAATATATTTACTTTACGATGAACTAGGATATTTTTGATTGGATGAAAATTGACGATTTGGCATTAAAAATACGACCATTTTATAGGCAATAAAACAGACTTTTTTTCATAACTACGCTATTTTGTTAGATTATGATATTTTTCGAAAATCTTAGTTCATCGCACAGAAAATACCTTCCAGTTTAACGACATTATTTCATTTTTCAATTTCATCTACTCCATCGTCCGGAATCATGACTTCATGTACCTCATTGGAATCGGGATTGATTAACGAATCGATTGGCAAGGGTATTTTCTGAATTGTGTCCAAGTGGGTTGCGCTGCAACACCCACGTAAGGGTTTTGATAAATTATTATTCCTACAAAACTTAATTAGTTATAGTCAAATCTATATAATAATAAGTTAACATCAAAAATTGTTGTACCTTTTTTATTATTTATTATAAAAAGGAAGAGAATGAAACTTATATCATTCAAAAGGTACTGTACCATAGAATTGTAAAAAAAAAATCATGTGTGTATGTTGCCGGTAAGGCAGGTAAAATATTGGTCGAATTTCAACCAAAGTCGATACTATATAGTTCTTATAAATAAACCTATATATTATATGAAATAAATAACAAATGTGTCTCTAAAGGAATGCGCCAATTGGTATGTTTGAGTTTCAATATGTAACTATCTCTTGTATAAAAGGAAGCGCCTCTTTTATGGTTCTCTTTAAGGCAAAAGCGTGAAATGAAACGATTGTGTGTATCATAGCGTAAATATTTTCAATCAATGGTTATTTGAAAATCACAAACAGCGAAAAGTGGAAAACGATGAGATAGCTACTCGCATTTCTTTATTTGTGTTTGGATGTGGAAACACACAAGAAAATATAAACGTTCTATTTACTTCAAACAAATATATAGGTACTCTATTTATTTAAATATGGTACTTAAAAGAAACTATGCTCGCGTGGGCTTCAATCTGTTTTTATGAGTAATAAATTAGGTAGCAGTAAATTCAGCGTTGACAATTAATATTTAGGTTATGCTCAATGCACTTAAAATTTAAAGTATATTTTAAATTAGCAATTTTCACGTTTTTCTCTAAATTTTTCCCTGTTTTCCTGTATATTATGACTTTTCCTGGTAACTGGAACTTTTTTAATTAAGACTATAGTTTTCTCTAATTAATTTATAAATTTTTTCTCCGAAAAAAATCGATATAACATAAAAATTTGTTAAATTCTTCAAAATTCAATTTTCATCAATAAATAAATAAATAAAACAGAAACAAAAAAAAATTACAGATGATAAAAAGTTGAATTACAAAAAATTAAAGAAGAAAGATAAATATATCTTTGAAAAAAAATTGCCAATAAGAAGTTACTTGATTATAAAGTATATTCACATAAAATGCAGTTATCAAAGAAAAAAACTACACCTGTCATTTTGTACGTTTTGCGCACTCAATAATTAATACAATGGTGTTCTCATGTTATACATATAATGGCATATAATTGTTGAGGGAATAAACGCAATAGAACATCAGGGGCGTACATGACATGTTTATAAATAAACTAACTATTAAGAACTGGGAATTAAAAAAATATAAAAATTAAATGCTCAGCTATTTTGAGTGATAGCGTGATGATTTATACCCTATAGTACTTCTAATTTTTCAATGAACCATTGGTGTAAGTTTCACTAAAATCGGTTCAGTAGTTTTCGAGATTACTTCAATCAAACGCATACATAAATTTATCTTTTTATTTATTATTATAGAATATTTTTCTAGAGTATTTCTGACATAAACATAATTTATTTTTATACGTAATTTAATATTTTAATAAATAATATAAAAAAAACTTTCTTTATCTCTTCATTACTTTAGTTTTTAATAAAAAATATCATTTCCCAGCGCCACATGGTGGACATAACTAATGCTTCACATTTTGATGATTTATAATGCTGTATGCTGGCGCTTGAGAATTTATAGAATTAGTGAAAATTAAGTTAAAAAACAGGAATATTTTTTTTCACATTTGTGAAAAAATAGAATTTAAAATTTAATAATTATTTTTGGTTCCTAAAACGTTTTAAATATATGAACTGCAAAAAAAATATAAAATATACGCTCCTGATGTATTCATTGGCGTTACTACCCCCCCTCCTCTCCCACAGAAGTGTTAGTAGCAAAAAGAAATTTGATTTTTTTACGAAATATATTTTTTAATATTTTTGACTCCATTTAAAAAAAAATCTGGGTACGAACGTTTTAAATATATGAACTGCAAAAAAAATACGCTCCTGATGTATTCACTGGCGTTACTACCCCCCCCCCCTCTCCCAAAGAAGTGTTAGTAGCAAAAAGCAATTTGATTTTTTTTATGAAATATACTTTTAAATATTTTTGTCTCCATTTAAAAAAATTCTGGATACGCCACTGGTCGTATATTGCATTCTGTAATTATACTAATCGATATAAAACATTTCTTTGCGGGTCATTTAACCCCTTCAATTGTTAACTGCATTGCGCTGAAGTTGTCTCATGCGATATGACTAACACTCACTGCCTTTGTTCGAGTAAATTGTACCTACATGGAAGGTACTCTTTGCCAATGAAATTTAATCCTTACTGTTGCTTGTCACGTTGGTCTTAAAGAACACTAGTTATATGTATAAGCGCGGTTAAATAGCCACCCGATCGATATTTTCAAGTTTTGCGTAAAAATATTTTGATGAAACTTTTTTTAACATATTTGCAATACTTTCTAAAGAATTCAACGGAAAGTGAAGGTATTTTTTGTAAAAAATGTATTTTTATGACACTAGCGGATTGGGTAGCACTTAAAAAGTTCGGTTGTAAAAATATGAATATCAAATTTGCTACTTTTAGATACCTTATTAGTCAAAATATATGTCGCATATATAGATTTATATTAAAAAAACATCTGCCAAGTGAATACACGGGTGCTTTCTCGTGCTAAATTCACCAAAGGTAGTTTTTTTTTAATACGCGCCTAATTATATGTTATGTCAACGTAAAAAGCGATTAAAAAATGTAAATGGACATAAATTTTCCCAAGAGAATTTTTTACTACAAAAGTTGTGGTGACCTTTTTTATAAAAAATTTAATGCTCTACAAAAAATATTCTATAAAATTTTCACGTAACATGAACCGTTTTTTATATATCTTAAAAAAGAAATATTTTTTGATGTCATCCCTTTCCCTTACACACGATTTTAAGGGGGATAGCCACTGTGACGGGGCAAAAAATTGTCAATGTTTGGGAATTTTTTTCACAGATATAACTAATTATTTTTTAATAAGGTAAAGGACATTTTATTAAGTATATACTCAACTTATTTAATACCAATTTTTATTGAAAAATATTAAATATTTACAAAGTTATGAGCCTCGATGTGACGACCAAAAAAAAATTTTTCTCTATGGCCGACTCGAAATTTCGAGAAGGGTTATATGAAAAAAATAAATAAAAATTTTATCAATATCTATATGAATGTAGCTATCATTGCATGTAACCGTATTTTTAATTTATTTTTTCTTATTAGAGCGGTTTTAAAAATAGTAATTATCAAAATTTCAAAAATCGGCTACATGCAACAATTACGAAACTTATTTAAAAAAAATGAAATCGGTTCTTTAGTCTTTGAGAAATCGTGTCAACCAGGTCGAAAATTATCATTTCGAGATAAATGTGTTTAATGTTTTTTATTTGTCATAACCGGCCGTGCTACCTCGTCTCTCTAAATTGACTGTAACTCCATCAATTTTCGGAATTTAAACTCAATTTTTTGTATACATATTTATGAATATCTATAATTTAAAAAATGTAAGAAAAAAAAATTTTTTTTCCGTCACAGTAGCTTTCCCTCTTAATGATTTTTAAATGGGATCATCCTCAAAACAAACCCAACCAACCAATCAACCAAGTTTTATTAATATTGATCCAGTGGTTCATGAGTTATGCGTGTGACAAGGATACAAGGAATAAACAGGCACAGAACGAAAAATGTTTGTCTTGACCTGAAACAAAAAAATCTTGTTAAAAATCTGTTCGCATTTTTCAGATATTGACAAGTAATAATTGACATTATTTCCTTTAACAAATACAGTAATAATATGTCATTACAATTCATATCGATGTAAATTAAGTACTAATAAAAACACAAATTTGTAATTATTCATGTGTAATTACACCTAACACATTTGTTGAGAACTACACATATAACATTGAGTAATAACCGGGGCATTTTTATTAGTGTGATGTAATACGTGGTGAATAATTCAACTCAATTGTCGTAATTCCAGTCTAAATGAGAGGAGTTACTATAATGTTACTTGCGATCAGGCGCGTGTACAGCCTAACTTCTCGGAGGGGGTCATACAAAAAAATAATTAACTTTTAGAAAAAATACTTTTTAATAGTAGCATATATTTTTGAAATAAATGTATACTAAATAACAAACAACAGACAAAAACTATGGTTATGACTTATCAAATACAAATCCCCTAACCATAAAAATTTAAAATTTTATGGTCTAAAACATTTCTTATTTTAATATTAAATTCATTCCACTCCAAGAACTGGAAGTTATTTAATATTTTAGTAATTTTTAAATGTAAACTATATCCCTCTAATTCTAATTTACTTAGTTTACTAAATAGATATTTAATTTCTAAATTTAACCATTTTTCTTTAGCAAATTTAATTGCTTTTGCACATGAATTCGAAACAATTTTTGAACTAATATTTTTGTTAATAAAATTTGGAAAAACTTTTAATTGTTTACAGTTTTTTAGAAATTTAATATCTACTTTTACAAATTCAATTTTACATCTAATTTTACAGTACCTGTTGTAATCTGTCGACCGGGAAGCCATGCTTATAACAAAGAACAGACAAAAACTATGGTTATGACTTATCAAATACAAATCCCCTAACCATAAAATTTTTTTATGGTTAGGGGATTTGTATTTGATATGTATACTAAATCTCAAAATATTTTATCGTTTAGTTTTTGCAAAAAAAAACATTGCAGAACAAACATTCACTTATTCAGAAAAATTAGCTGATTAACCTTTGTTTGACACACTGCTGTAGAATAGCATACTTGACACACTGGGGTTTTTTTGTACCCCATCAACAAAAATCATCATAAAAAATAAAATATTAAGTATTTCTACTTGATATTTTTTTTACAGGCTTTTGAAAAGTTTCTTTAGAAAACTGTATAAGTTATATAGTAATATATTAAAATTAAGTATGTTAAAAAAATAGGAATACTCAAAGAAACTGAAAAACAAAACAGATTTGATTAAAAACGTGGGGTTGATTGTACGCCAGTGTGTCAAACACAAGGTTAATAACCTGATAATCAAATTTTTATTTAGAGCTGTTATTTGCGAGATATTAGTTATCAAACATTTTCTTAATACTTGATTTAAATTTTAATAACTTAAAAATTCGAATTTTGCAATTAAATAAAAGATAGTACAAAGGCAACTAGAAATGAAGTCAAATAAATGACCTATAACCATAGGTGGGCACAGTTAATCGAAAACTTAACTTCGTTAATCGTTAATCCGTAAATAAAAAAGTTAACTTCGTTAACCGTTAAAGCGTTAAAATTCCGAAAATGTAACGGAAGTTAAAGTTAACCGAAAATTCGAAAATTTAACGAAAGTTAAAGTTAATCGTTAAAAAGTTAACCATCCAAAATGTTTGAAGACCTTTTTTTTACTATTTCGACAACTTTCTTATGTACCTACTTTTTATCAAACAACCAATGACTAAAGTTAACGGAAGTTAACAAAAGCGTTAACATTTTTTTGAGTTAACTTAAAAGTTAATCCGTTAACCATTTTGTTAACTTCGTTAATTAACGATTAACGAGTTAATGCCCACCTATGCCTATAACTCATATAAAATAATTATTTTAACGATGTTCAAAATTATTTATATTAACAATATTCATTTCTACGTGTTGAGCAACTAATTATCATGATATAAAAATTTTATTCAAATGATTTTATAGTTGAAAATGTATTAATAGATAGTGATTTAAACTCAAATAGTGTTTATCTGAATACTTTAAATAAATTTCAGATTTTCTCATAATATCTAATATATCTCTTTAATTCTTGGAGGGGGAGGGGGATGATTCCTTGACCCCATTGTATACGCGCCTGCTTACAATATTATTAACACCACTCATTAACACGTCACTGCCAGAAATGCTCTTTAGTTCAACTTATCAAACATATATGGAAAATAAATATTTTAATGAATTTTAATAAATATTATTTTATTTGAAATAGTTATAGTTAAATTTGACTGAAGTTTTTTTCATTTTCTGATGTATACCTATAATAAGTAGGTACATACACGTGATACATAGCTTAAGTTATTATATATGTGTAATATTTCATTGTACAATTGACACATATTTGTTTTTTTATAAAAAATGTTTTATTTTGTTAATTTTAAAATAGCATGTCAACTTTCTTATAAATATAATTTCTTATTGATGTTGACCTTATCAGTTAAAATTAAAATATCACCAATGACAAAGAAATGTAAGTCATAGAATTTAAAATGGACATAATGATACATTAGTAAAAACAGAGGGTCGGCCAATTTTAAAGTCATCAAAATAGACATTTTAAATTTTCAGGGAATATTATTTTACCTAGTTTTCAGTAGTTCGCGTTCAATCATATTTTTGCCGACTCTTAAATACATATTGACTTAAACAAAAAAGAATTTTCAAATTATTTTGGAATTATCCATTTCGACTTTCCCTGAGTCCGTTCTGACTATTTTCGCCATGTGTACACTGGTAGAAAGGATTTCTCAAACCAAGTAAACCTTGTTTTGTATATAACGAAAACAATATTTTCTTAAGATAAGAAATAATCTCTTAAACCAACTATAGTATTCTTGAACGAAGGAATAACGTAGTTGGATTAAGAGTATGTTTCCTATATTAAGAAAATATCGTTTTCGTTATATACAAAACAAGGTTTTCTTAGTTCAATACAGTTTTTTTCTGTGTTTGTCTTTCAATAGATACTGTAACTCAAATATGACAAATCGTAGAAGGGTTAAATTTTATATTTTTGAATTATTTTTGAAACGTTACAAATTCGAGAAAAATATTTAAAATAAAAATTGTAGAGGATTTTCTTACCTATAATTTATGTCCTATTAATTTTTTTCTGTTTTTATCTGTCTACCAAAAATATGTTTTTAAATAAAATCAGAAACATGCACACTATTTATTTTTTTAGTATTACGTATACGAAAGTCTTGTGGCACCCATGGTATCTTATTCAACATAATTTTCGCATGAAAATAAACCAAATATGATAAAAAGTAACATATATTTCATGTACATACGTTATTATTATTATTACATAACGAAATACGAAAATAGAATTTCCGCATCCCATGATGTATTTATTTATAAATTTCCTTCAGATTTAATATTGATTCTTTTTAGTTAACCTTAACCTAGATTCAATGCAGCTGATATCACGAAATAAAACGCATTTATACATGAGTCGATATGAAATGAGATGTGATTTAAAATATATTCCATATGAGAATTAATTCCGTGCAGAATTTCAGGGGCGAAGACGAGTGATACTAGTTGGCACGTTACGTTATGATACTGATACATAAATACCTGTAAACAGGGACAGACGCAGACAAAATTCCTAGGGGAGGGATATTTTTCTGCAAAAAAATAAGTTTTGCTTGTTAAAATTTAAAATAACCTAGAAATACTGTGTTAAAAACGTACGACTTCCCAAGAAAGAGAGGGGGGGGGGGGTAATTTTGTCAAATTTAAAAAAAAATGCTGAAAAAATCTTAGATTAGGTTATGTCTCAGCGGAAGGGGTGACAAATAACGTGCTGCTTCTATTACTAGAGAAATTTGAACTAATTGTACATATCATAATTATCATAATATCACCACTGTTTTAATACCATTGTTTGTGTTTACCTACAACACGTGCGCGAAACTTGTCAAAGTATTCATGAAACTACGCTAGCTAGCTTTTTTTTAATACTGTTCTATAAACGTTTTTTTTAAAATCTGATATACAATAATTAATAGAAATAAATCATCTTTGGAGGGTTGTATTATAGACCTCTAACGAATAATTTTTGGACAATTGTTACTTATAAATCATCCTGTATAGTAACAAATAACATTTATCCATTAACGCCCAAAAGAAAACAAAAACTTATAAATATTTTTTTTAATGAAATTAAGTAAGGTACATATTCAAAATTTAACTAAATATACAACACAAACTTTTTTTTAATATTTAGAAAAAAATAACAACGTGTTCTCAAGCAAGTAAATTGGGCAGATATGAAGTCTATTTTGTTTTAGATAATATTTTTATTTAGATAAATTTCATTTAAAAGTCATGTTATATGTATATTTAAGTTATTTCATATGTTTTGAACAAAATTCGAAATCACATGCTCTAGTTGGATAAAATATATTAGCATACCACGTACTTATTTTCATATAAAAATTATTGAGAACAATTAGAACACGTTTAAACACTTATGAAACTAAGAACGTTAACAGATTTTGTTTGTTGCACTTCTACCAACTGATTTTTAAGGAAATATTGTGAATTAATCTCCATAGGTAGCAGCACTAATTATAAAATGAAGTGTACACAAATGTGTATTTCGGACGTTAAAGTAATATCTTCTACAAATCTTTAACAAACAGTAAACTAACAACAAATGTCCCTTGAATTTATTAAATAGCATACGCCAATGTAGTGCTATAGTAGCCCATTCTATAGTTGACATGGTTTAACGGTTGCTTATAACAGTATAAAACGACCTAATTTCGTACATATTGTATATTGCTCTGCATTGTTTTGTTTTATGTGCATCATAATGGAAAATATAGTTCAGACATTTGTTTATATATAAAGTAAATATAACATCGAAGCATCAATTACTTTATAAAGAAGTGTTCGTGTGATTTCTGACACTTTGATTTGTTGATTTTGAAGAATAAATCATTCCGAAATTGATCAATTGTGAAATAAATAAATAAATAAATAATAAAGCATTTCTTGTAATTGATCTAAAAAATGCATAAACTGCATGTATTTAATGGTGTGTTACTTTTTAAGAGATAATTATAGTTTGGGGTATAATTTTTTATACAGAAAATAAAATCTATCTGATTGAATTTTTTTTAATAATGATATTTTTGTATCAAATATTTAAAGGATTATTTGCGTTTAAATGGTTGCAGGGAATTTTTAATTTTGTTATTGTTCTATACAGTGTTTTATGTTGTAATAATTAATCATATATTTTTACAAATAATGTTATCATCTTCTTCTTAATATATATAAATTACGTGTCACATGTTCCTCCGCGACGGACTCCTAAACTACTTAACCGATTTTAATCAAATTTGTACACCGTGTGCAGTTTGATCCAACTTGAAATATAGGATAGCTTACATCTCAATTTATGATCGCAATATTATTTTATTGCAAATTATTTGTCTTTATCTGTTAGCTCCAAACGATTCTAACAGATGGTGACATCTGTTGACTGGATGAGTAAGTATTCAATAGATGGCGCTATGTCAAACTTCCAAACGTTTCATATAACCTACAATTAAAGTATAGGTTAACCACAGCAACGCGTGGCCGGGTCAGCTAGTTTTGATATAGTTTTTAGAATTATGTTTGTCTGTTTTTTTTTTTCAATTAAAAAAAAAATCTTATGGAGATTGGCACCATAGAGCAGGGTGGCCAGTTTCTGGAAAACTAGGAAAACCGAGAAAAGTCAGGGAATTTTGCTATACAGGGAAAAGTCAGGGAATTTGGTTGGAAGTCAGGTAATTTTTATAAAAATGCAAAATCACACAAATTCTCGCAAATATTTAAAGAGTGACGTTTTTTTTCTTAGTTTTTTTATCTAAATTTTTTAAATAAAAAACAGGTAAAAATTCTCCTGGAAAACCGGGAAAAGTCAGGGAAATTTGTTCCATAGAAATACTGGTCAACCTGTAGAAAAATAACAGTGATATTTCACCAAATTAATAAAACACAAAATCTACATTAAATTTATTGAAAATACCGAGTATATGACCAATTAAAGCGTTAGAAATAGCATAATATATAAAGTACATTAAACAGTGTTTACGAGTAAAGAAAGTTAGTTAAAAAAATTTGCATAAAGGTATTGAAATATATAAGAAAAGTGAAACAATAAATTTTTCACTCATTCATTGTCACGATCGATATTTCCATTAAAACATAATAAAAACCGAAATTATTACAGCCGTTACTAGGTCGTTGCAAAAACGAAAACAACTCAAGTTTCTTTCAATGTGACGTAGGGAAAAAAAGAAAAATAATAATAATAATCATCTATCGACAGACTATTAAATAGCTTGTGGAGGTCGCTAAAAGTGACTCAGACCAAAGTAGCCACCTTTTATCTGTCACGAAATCTCGTAGTTCTTGCGTGCTTGTATTAACATGTGTTATTTCATACGGTCATAATGTCTTTTTATTCAACAATGTGTTTAAATATCAATTTGGAATATATTTCTTATGTCTAATAGCTTATAGCTAACTCAATGGGGTATCAAACTTAAAGCAGTGTGACCAGTTTCTGGAAAATCGGGAAAAGTCGGGGAAAAGTCAGGGAATTTTTTATAAAAATGCAAAAACCACACTAATTCTCGCTAATATGTTAACAGTTATCTATTAAAAGAAAACCTGTGACCTTTTTAAATAAAAAACAAGGAAAAACTGTTAAAATTCTCCTGGAAAACCGGGAAAAGTCAGGGACATTTGTTCTAGAGAAATACTGGCCATTCTGTAAAGTATATTAACCTTGAGTAAAAATGGTAAAAACCAAAAGAACTGTAATATAAATTTGAATGAGTTTTGATTTTCTGAAACGCATTTTAGAGCTAACACTTTCGTTAGTGTTACAGTTCCACCCTCCGAAGGTTTTGTCCAAAATTAGTTTTTTTAGGGGGCTGTAACACTCTTACTACGAAAAGTTTTCGGACACATATTTAAATTAAGTTTGTTGCTCAAAATATAGTATAGCACGCCAATTTTGAACTATCCTGAGTTATTAAATTTTATTTAGGCTTCTTTCACTTTTCTGAAATTTCTCAAGGAGTAGTGGGAAGCGATAAAAAAAATCGAATAAAAGGTACAAAAACTAAATTAGAGCATCAAAATCCATTTAATTTTCACAAAGATACAGCTGTTTAAAGAAAAATTGAAAAAAATCACTTTAAAATTTTGCATACATTATTTTTTCTTACCTCTAAGAAATTTGAGGGGTGACTTTAAAGAAATTCGAAAATTAATGACCACCCTACTACGTAGTTCTACATTAAAAACGGGCAGTTATTTTCAATAAAATTGGATAAAACTATGGAAAATTTTTCATGAATATATTTTCAACGCATATAAGTGGAAAAAAAAAGTTACATGTTTTTTTTTTCGAAACACTGATGACTTATAATTTAGTTATATTTATGGTCGTGTAAAAGAAGCCAAAGAAAGCATACCCGTATGACACATTCAAGGTATAGTTGCACAATATTATTACTGCGGTTATACCAGCTCTACGACATGTATGGGTATCTGTAACATGTGTGTGTGTGTGTGTGTGTGTGTGTGTGTGTGTGTGTGTGTGTGTGTGTGTGTGTGTGTGTGTGTGTGTGTGTGTGTGTGTGTGTGTGTGTGTGTGTGTGTGTGTGTGTGTGTGTGTGTGTGTGTGTGTGTGTGTGTGTGTAACATATCTGGTGCAGTCGTTTGTCATTTTCCACTTAACTGCACTTGTTTGATATCTAGCCGGTATTGATGTGTAGTAGATAAGTGACTGAAAAGCTCGCTGAAAACTTATTAATAATTTTCTTGCTTGAGTGCAGCCTCGGATACGACCGCTGGGCAAATGTCTGGAGTTTTAAAACATTGAAAATTATATTATAGTCTAACACAAGGGTTCCCAAACCTTTTTCCTACATCGACCCCTTTTAAAATAATGATTTTCTTCTTCGGTCCCTTTACATTTTTTTCCATTATATATAGCAAGCAACATAATCAAAATACTTATAATTGTATTATAGTATAGACACTTTTAATCATCCAGGGGGTCCACCTAGGCCCCATTTGGAATCCCTAGTCTAACATATTTAGGTCAACTGACTAACGGGATATTCTATAGGTTTATTTCATTTTTTCTATAGAATGAACTGAGCATTTCCTATCCATCTATGAAGTAAATATTGACGAAAAATTGTGAGAGAGACAAAACGATAAAGTAGCCTGTAGTTGTCTCTTTTTAGAATTGGTTACGTCACAGGTTTGCCGAACTACATGAGCTGTTGTAAGGAGTGTATACAGGACATACCTACAGAAAAGAGACTGGTATTGACTACATATTCTCTTTGTCTCTTTCAAGAGATTGCTTTATCCATTTTATACGTCTATGATTTTTTTCATTATTGCATTGAATACAAACTAAAATTAAACATGAATAAGGCGGGGGGGGGGGTAGTTTTTAATCTGCATTTGAGAAATAAGATGTCAATTTCCATATTTTACCATTTATGTATATTAGGTACTATATTCGAAACAATAGTTTTTGTTGTAACCTTTCGAGACTGAAGATTTTTCATTTATAAATAACAAATTTTATTTAAATATAATTTTCTTGCACGCCTCTGATTTAACTTGGTGATTTTAAAGCCATTAGACAATACCCTTGTTATGTTATGCAGTGTTGCTAAAAAATGCATGAAGGTTTTTTTATACACACCGTTGTTTTAATAATTTCTATCTGCATTATTAATATTAAAATATTTTTATCTAGATGTTTTTTTGTTGAAACCAAGCTTTTGTTTAAACATTTATGTATGTGAATAAATCATCGTCTTTATTGTTATTAATAATAAAAATTGTGCTTTTATTTTAAAAGATAATAGAACCTCCCCCCCCCCCATTTCCTTAAGCAACACGGTTATTTTAAGCAAAAATATCGAAAATATATCTCAAAAATATCGGAAATATATCTCAAAAATATCAAATAAATATGTTTAAGGTAGTTGGTCCGTAAACATGTTTTCGTCAGATTTTGTTTAAATTGCACAGGAATATTCCCTAGATTAATATCTGAAAAATAGCCCATTTTTATTAAAATTGACCATCTCAAAGTCATGAAAAATGATCTCAAAGTTTATATTTTTAACACAGCTTATATGGACTAACCGTACACTAACGTAACGTTTTATTAGATAAAATTTAAACGTAGCGTCTTTTCATCAAAAACTGGCATGTTGTATATTTATATGAAAGAAAACAGTATACAAAAAATTGGAATTATTGACCATCCCGTTATTAAGATTTAACCAGATTTAACTACCAAACCATCACATAATTTACAGTAATGTTGACAATGTGGCAACAACGTATTCATTTGATTATAGTAAAAAATACACGAAATAATGAAATAATTTTTTACAAAATATGGGAATTAAAAAAAATAAGGGAATTATAATCTATTTCATTAATTATTAATATATTCTGTAGTTAATAGTAGATAATGTACAGCGTTGCCATGATCATTTCTCTAAATTAAAAATATGTACTCATGGCCTAATGTGATCACATTATGATGGACCAACTACCTTAAAAAATTGTGCTTTTATTTTAAAAGGTTAATAGAACCTCCCCCCCCCCCCATTCCTTAAGCAATATGGTTACTTTTATTTAACAAAAATATCCAATATATTTTATAAATTCCAAATAAATCTGTTATACCGAATTTCATTTAAATTTAACTTTATGTAAACAACAAACAAAAAGGATTTAATACATTGATGAAAATCATGTTCATATTTTCACAAAAACCACAATAATCAATAAATCTTGTTTGAGAACATGGCAATAAATACAAAATTTGCCTAATCGAACAGTGACGTTAATTTGTGTTATAAAACATTCATTCTTGCTCTCTCTCTTTCGCACACAAACACACACATACACAAACACACACACATATACACAAATTGGATGAAAAAAATAATATACGAGAAGATAGAATAAAATTCGTCTTTTAAATCATGTATATTTTTATTTTGTGTACATAGATTACAATTTTAATTATAAATAATTTGTGCTAATATTTTACTAGTTTTAATGTGTGAAGCAAATCGTGACTGTCTACTGCCCTGTACGTTCCAGGGCACGCCCTATTTCCTCCTGTCATCCTTTTAGTTTTGTACTGTAAAATTTAATTATATTAATCTATAATAATTATAACATTTTCTTATTAATAAATTGAAATAGACATGAAGACTAATTTAAAAAAAAAAACTATTCTATGATGATCTTACGTGTTTCCTATTTCCAAAAATATATTTATTTCTGTAAAAAATAAAAGTTTAATCGCAAAAATTTACTCTTTTAAAACAAATTTTGAATTTGTCGCCAAAACGCTCACAGGTGACATTTCACACTCTTTGTCAACAATAATCAAACATTCAGAGTTAGACAATAATTTAATTATTTTGTGTGTTAAAAATGAATTCCAAAGTATATAAGTTTTTAAATAAGATATGTACCTAATACACTTATTGTGTGTTAAAATAATTTCAAATGACACGAAAGCTCTTTGAATATTATATATCATTACCCCTGTACTGCCGTACTAAATTAAAAGGCAGTAAAATGCGAAATATAAAAAAATTTAAAAAATCTAAATTCAAACTTTATAGAGTACCCACTTAACTGTGAGAGTGATTTTACTGTCTTATTGCATGCTAGTCATAATGTAATAATAATATCCGGTATCATAAAGGGGCTAGTAAAATTTACTAACTAGCAAGCACTCTTAAATGAGGTATTAATTTTGTTTTAGTATCTATTGATTTGCTATATAATTTGGAGCAGTGATACTTCAACGTATTGTAACACAGTTGACAACTCTGATCGTATTAAATAATTTTCATAATATCACCACTGTTGGTGTTTACATATAACGCGTGCACGAAACTTGTCAAAGTCTTCATGAAACTTCAAGAAAACTGTCTTATAAGATTGATACCTCATTTGAGAGTGCTAGCTATCTAACTTTCTCTACGATAGGCATGCAGTAATGTAAAAATGCTTGTTAAACTATATTTTATTACTTTTTCATTCAGTAACCTGTAGAAAATCGTTTATAGCATCTAATAGTACTTATTATTTAAGGTTATTCGATCATTAGAGCAATGTATAGATAAAAGTCTAAAATTTTAATATGTTATTTATGGATAACTCATATATTTTAATAATTTTTATTTAAAATATTGGACGTATGGTTTTTGAGTAATTGGATATTAAAAATAGAGTCAAACAAAAAATTATTTAAAACAAAAGCTGCATGTTTTTTTTCCAAACAATAAGATACCGTAATAAAAAATATAGGTTTCCATTTGAAAAAAAAGTTGGCCCTATTTGACCATGAAGACGTCAAAAAAAAATTAATAACGCCATTTTGGGTCCCCCTCAAAATCAAACAACTTTTATTTGAAGCATTTTATGATTTAATTGATAGATAAAAAAAAGTGGGTGATAGAATAAAATGGTACACCTTGTACAGTCAAATATTCCATTAATGTAGTTTAAAAAAAATTTCTAAACCAAATCTTTTTGTACAGTGTGCTAGACGTTTAACTTTAAGTACAGAGTATTTTATTCAATAAAATAATTCGACCTCATTCCACACGTGCGTATATTTCCACTTACCACGAGACACATTCCAACACACAGCGTGTGTTCTCTGGGAATCAATCAACCCAGTGTTTGTGTGTGGGTGGGGGAGAACACCCCCCTCCACGCGCTCCGGTTGACGCATCCCGAACGTCGGGACGCGCGGCGCCGACACGATGCGACCCAGCGTCGCCGGACTCTAGCGTAACGGGAACCGTGTTGCGCCGCGTTGCGTACAACGAAAATGTAACCACATTAATATGTCGTGTCTGTTCGTTATGTTTTGTTATGTTATGTAATGTGAGCTTACATATAAGCTTGCATGGGATATGCAAAAATGGAGAGTTCATATTATGTATAAAGAATTTCTTTAAATAGCACATTAAAACAAATCACACCCCCGCAAAAAATGTGTCACAATTCAAAAAATGTTATATTTGAGATAAATATGTAGAATGATTCCAAATTACTATATGTTTCTACTAAAAATGTACTACCGTCAAAACTAGCATATTAAAAAATATGTCATATTTTTAACTTCCCAATAGAGAGTTATTATAATTGGTCCGAAAATCGAAATCAAAAATTTTAACATATTTTCATGTTTCAAGGGCATTAGAGTATATTGACACTATTTTTAGAAAAATGTCTGTGTGTGTGTGTGTGTGTGTGTGTGTATGTACGTACGTACGTACGTACGTATGTATGTACGTACGTATGTACGTACGTACGTACGTGTCATTTTTTTCCGGGACGAAATCTCGCGAACAAAAAATGCTATTGACTTCGTTGGGGTGCTAATCGAAGCGTCTTGACGTAAATATGATCTGAAAGAAAGGATTTTTCGAAATTTAACCCCTACCGGGGTAAAAAGGGTGTTTTTTTTTCATTTTTATTTTTTTTCTTGGTCGAATTTAGTCGGAACTTAGAATAAATACTATACAATACAAATAATGAAACGTGTATTTCAGTATTTATTTTTCATATGGGTCCAAACAGCCATTAAAGGGATGAAAACCACCATCAAAATTTGAATTTCATACTAATAAATACATCTAATAATTCATGTTGCCTTGGAAACAACACAATTCAAAATTCAAACTGTCACATTAGTTTTTCTAAAAATGTGCATTATATTATTGACATTATTAGGATATTAGAAAACTAATATTCATAATACAAAGGGTGAGTTTTATTTCTGATAAATTCCATTAAAATTTATCATATACATATTAAAAAAACTAATATTTACAAACTATAACATAGTAATATTAATTATGGAAACAATAAGTAATCAGTATTCATTAGTATTCAAGTATTGTAAGTCATACCATGTTGGGAAGTTGATTGTATGGACCTAAAGGATCGCACCCCACAGCATTATACGTTATATAGTTTAATTTTATATCCCCGGGTAAAATTGGATCCGACAGCTAGTTTATTTTATTTTTTAAATGGGCCAAGCAACGAACAAAGTCCCACACACGTATGCCGTTGATTGCTATTATTTAATCAAATTATATTCTAACGAATTATTATTTTCACGCAAAAAAAAACGTTTTTAGTTTTTAGTTCTCCATACACTCAAAATCGAAAAGAAGTATGTCTGTCTGTCACAGCCTTTTAGATACTAAACCGTTTGATCTAAAAAGCTGAGATTTAGTATAATTATAGAAAATGGTGGATTAATAAATTAAATTTTCTAAAAAAAATCGTAAAATATTTCAAAAAGTACAAGTGAGAAAAATCTGAAAAAAAAACCGCGTTCAAAAAATAATTATTCAAGATTAAACTTAATTAAAAAATAAATATAAAATAATTTTTTTCGACAGTCTAAATCAGGTTCCCAACCTTTTTCCTACATCGCCCCCTTTTAAAAGAATGATTTTTTTTATAGACCCTCATACATTTTTGAGGCTCTAGAAAACATAAATCGCACCACTGCAAAAAATGTCTTATTTAAGATAAATAGGTAGAATGATTCCAAATTACTATATATTTCTATTAAAAAATTGTCATTAATGTACTTCGTGTACCTACCGTCAATAAAACTAGCATATTCTAAAAAAATGTCACATTTTTTATTTTATTTTTTAAATACTTAAACACTAAACGTTTTAATAGTTACTATTTTTCAAACATCACAAGAATACTGAAATATTTAAATTAAATACTGTGTATCAGTCCTTTTCCTATACTACCTTTACAATTTTGATTTACCTAAATTGTTATAATTACATTTATTCTTATTTCCTCAAAACTACTTTTTTTGAGTAGTAACACTTTTTTGTGGAGGTGCGATATATACTCCGTAAAATCAGTGGCCTTATCAAAATTGATGAATCACTAATGTTTAATATTATAAACGAACAAACATTTTTTTAAGTTGATAATCACTTTCGAATGGGGTATTAAACTTTATAAGACAGTCCCTTAAAGTTTCATGAACTTTTTGATAAGTTTTTCGTAAGTTAATACCAACGGTATTAAAACAGTGGTGATATTATAAGAATTATTTCGTACAGTCAGAGTTACCAACTGTGTTATAATAAGTATCACTGTTCTAAATTCTTAAACAAATCTATAGATAATATCACAAAATCAATACCTTACAATTTAATTCACATGAGAAATAGATTTTTTTTGTGTGCTTCTTGTGACTGATTTTTTCGTTCAATACATCCTAAAAACTGTAAATAATGGAATTTGAAAATCTAATAAAATAACAAAAATTTTTTTATGAGTTTCCATACATTTTGGAAAATGGACATGAGACGTTTTGAAATTCCACTTCTCAAATAACTATGCTCTTGATCGTATAACCCCTTTATGATATCCCCACAAAAATTGGTGGGTTAAAAATAATATTTTCAAGATAGTTTACTTTTTATACATGATAGTATATATTTTAAAAAATATGTATTTCCATGAAAAGTGAAATAAAATCTCTTACTAAAGATTTTTTTCTAAACTACTTTCACTTAATATTCACATCATATTTTCAATATAAATTTTTGCTAAATATTCTTTGATCCCATCTCAACCGGAATGCAGTCTACTGGTGCCTATAAATCTTTCAAACGTGATCCTATAAATAGATCCAGTAAACTGATGTAATTTATTATTTTGCTATATAATTTTTATAATAATATTTTCATTAGAGAAAACATTCCGAAAAAACTGTAAGAGAATAAAATAATGTTAAATATTTTTTTTACGATTTGTTTGCAAATAAATTTCGAATTAAAACAAATGTGACGAATAAAATTTCTTATATTTTCAAGCAGAAATAGATAGTTTAAACAATAAAATTAAATTTATCTTTAAAAACCATAAAAATACCACAAATAAAAAAAATAGTAACTTTTGTCTGATAAGTTTTTTAAAAAGAAAACTGTAAATTTTTTTAACTAAGAGATTAAAATAATGTTAATTTTTTTTACGATTTATTTGTAAATAAATTTCGGATTAAAAAAAAGGATATGAACAAAATTTCTTATATTTTCAAGTACACTGGTAGAAAGGATTTCTCAAACCAAGTAAACCTTGTTTTGTATATAACGAAAACAATATTTTCTTAAGATAAGTAATAATCTCTTAAACCAACTAGAGTATAACGAAGGAATAACGTAGTTGGATTAAGAGTATGGTTCATATATTAAGTTTTCGTTATATACAAAACAAGGTTTTTTTGGTCCAATACAGTTTTTTTCTGTATAGAAATAGATAGTTAAGACAATAAAGTGAAATTTATCTTTAAAAACCATAAAAATACCGTCAAATAAAAAAATAAGTAACTTCTGTCTGATAAGTTTTTCAAAATAATAATTCTTAATGCTATAAGTAACAGATGTGACAACATAAGCTGAATATATCCTATCTAAAGTCGGTATAATATGTTTAGTAGGTTTTTCGGCCTATGCCGATCAAGAGATAACATAAATGTAAATCCTTGTTTTGTTAAAGACAATTACTCAATGTCAAACCCTTCATATAATGTCATATTTACTTTTATACTGTCCCTTGTCACAAAAAACATCCCTTGTACTAAATACAACAGAACCCAGCTTCTTTTTATTTTCAGAAATCCAATTATATTTTTATAAATTAGGTTTTTTATTTTTATTATATTATTTCGATTTGTTTGTTCTACACAAAAATGTATTTTTTGTAATTATTATCCACTATAGTATTTTTAGTTTCAGTAAAGGCGCGTTTATATAAATTAAAACTCCTCTTTTTGACGTAAATAAAGCAATTACTGGTTTCAAATATCGTATTTTAAATTAATTTATTATAAGAAAAAAAACTTAGGTAAGTTACGATTTTTAATCAAATTCCCCTCTTCCTATGTCAGGATTCGTTGAGTTTTTGAACCCCTCTTGCCCTTCCTAAACCCCTTATCTTACCTTCCCGACAGAAACATTTTAATAATGAGTCTTCTTTATTTTTATAAATATTACAGTAAAAATAATTGATAGAGTAGTTGCTAGACAGAAGCCATAAATTATCAACAGAATGACCTACTTGAAAATAATGAAGCAACGTTTCCCGCTAGAACAAACGTCGCGTTTGTTTGTTTTTTAATAAAATTAAAACAAGAACTTTCGTGTCATTATTATAGAGAATACAAAGAAAAATCTATATCGAAAATTAATTGTATTATTTAGTGTGTATAAAATATGACCATTAATTAATACTAAATTATGAAAACTACCACGTACGGTCAACGTTGCCAACTGTGAAATATCACTGCTATAAATACCATAGCAAATCTATAGATACGAGTACTATTACAGAATGAAATCTCATTTGAGAGTGCTTGCTAGCTAGTTAAATTTGCTTTTAGCCCCTTAAGTCAAGGGGTTTGTTACTGTTGAATCTTTTATACGTTATTTGCCCTATTCACTCTAGGGCACCTCCCTATCTCTATAGTAATCCTTAACAGGTGGACTTAAAAAATAATATATTTCTTTAAATTGAAAAAACTTATTTCATAAATATAAGTAACGAAAGTAATCTTTGATAATTGATTGGAATAAAAATTCAATTAAAAAAAATATGACATTTTTATAACGACATTGAAGGGACCGGTCATATTGGTCGTAAAAAGTTGATAGTCGTAAAAACCGGTAAAAATACAATTAAATAGGATTCAGTTGGACTTTTATTTTGAGTAGTTATACGTCGTATTAAGGGGTTACATACAGTTAGAATTTTCAAAAAATTTAATTTTTTTTTATTTTATTTTCGTAATTTATACATATATTTAAATACACACACAGGAAATTTCAAGTTAATCCGGCGATTATTTTCGAAGTTACACGCATATTTGTAAAGACGTCTCAGAGCGTTTGAAAGTAGGAGGTCGGAGCAGCAGCGCGTTTTTCTCAAATCTATGTTTTTAAAGTCGGTGACCACTATTCCTCGGAAACGGTTGAACCGATCAATCTCAAATTTTAACACAAGTTTCTTAAGAATATTTTTTAGTAATTAATCGAAGGTTTTATCTCACCGATAAATATTTATTTTTTTATAAACAATTTAAGGTAAAATTTTTGTCGAAAATCGATATATTTTTTTTGAGAAGCCGCCATTTTGTCAAAAAATTTTATTTTGTCCATTCCTTCGATTAAGTACAAGATTATACATTACTTTAAAGAAATCCGTTTGGGTTTTTTATTTTAAAAGATGCAGTCCAGAGATATCGTGGTCACCGCAAGACCTTTTTTGAGAGGACCTCCTGGAGAACAGCTGTAGCAGCTTTCGAAATTATTATTTTTAGAAATAAAAAATGTTAAAATACAATTAAAAGTTACCATAATATGTGTACAAATTTTTACATTGATAAATTATAAAAGTCTTCTCTTAAAAAATTCTTGAAAAAACATTTTTTTTGATCTTTTACCTGTATGTTGTTGTGAACCGCACGTGTTATATAGGCACGCGCTTTGATCATTGACTTTTAATTGTCATGTTATTTACACAATGACAATTTATTTTACAAGCGCGTGTAATACTGACTTTGCATAAATAGTTACTATATAACCGTGCAGCGTAAAAAGACAAATCAGTGATCTTGGACGTCATTATTAAAGTACTAGTGTATATTTTTTCAAACTAATAAATCAAAGGTATTTTTAATAAAATTTGTTAATCTATTTTTCGCACCTTATTCTACACAAACAAGCTCCCTGGCCAACGTAGACACAATACACCAAAATTATCTAGTTGTTGATATATAACGGCAACTGGTCACAACATTAATTTGTTGTCAGTTGTGGGGTCGCAACATGTAACCCTTAACGCCTTAACCGATGTCGTTATAACCGGTTTCTACTGTATAATGAAAGCAAGTTATATTGTGTATAAAATTGTGTATCACGTATACACATAATAAAAATTTACAGAGAAGCGTTTAAACGTAAACTGTATTCAAATTGAACAGTAGTTTAAAGCTGTAGGACATACAAATGAATATTTGATGATATTCCCATGCTGTGATTTTATGCAGAAGAGATTAAATTCAGGTATGAAAAAGCAATGTGGTGTATTCACTATGCAGATGTTCAATTCCCATTTCATCTGTAGGTACAAACTACGCCGACAAAATTGGTTATACATTGTTAAACGTTAGTAAAGAAAGAAAAGAAAACCCTGCCCAGCATGTGAGACTTGCAAACTATATAAAAGATTTTTAGACATAATATTTGTATGTGTGTGCATCAAAAGATGTAAGGTATAATAAAAAATTAATTCTTCAAGTCTACAGTGCCGGATTCAGTTTTTTTATAATGTAAAATATTTCAAAATTAAAGATCTTTATATACTTAAAGTGGGTTTTAAGAACTTTTATTTGAGGGGCAATATTTAAATCAGTTCTTCAAGTCTTCAGTACCGGCTTCAGTTTTTTAATAGTGTTAAATATTTCAAAATTAAAAGGTCTTTATATCCTTAAAGAGGGTATTAAGAACTTTTATTTGAGGGGCTATATGTTGTGGTTATATGTCAGAGGGGGAGGGGGCTGATAAATATGCATTTGTAAAAAGAGTCGATCAATTAAAAATTTTGTAATATTTATGTAATTTTATTTTTTATTATTTACATTAAATTAATTAGTTATCGTAGTATTCTACTTACAATTGTGGCATAATTGAAGAATGGAAGTTGCCACTATGTCTGTCAAGGAAACCCGATAGAATTAGTCATTAAAATTTAAACAAATTATTAATTTATAGATTACACAGGTCTAAAAAAATACCTTTGTAATGTCGCACAGTGGTTCGAAAACATCGATTTTCGGAAAAAATTCAATAATTAAAGAATCAATGAAATTATAAAAAAATTGATTACTGAATATTGATAAAATAATAAATATCGTTATTTCTATACTATTTAAGACAGGGCCGAATTGACCCAAAAAATTTTAAGGGCGTTTTATCTAAAATTTAGTTTGTTCGGTTTATCGTCTCTTTAAGAATAAAAGTCTCTATACATTTTTTCTGTTTTAATTTTGCTCAAAATGTATTAGAAAACACATTTCTTAGTATTTATAATATTTAAAACAGAGTCGGACTAGCGAAACTATTTTTTCAAGCACTTTTTTCGGTGTCTTTTGAAATGAAATAAAGTTGTATTTTTTCTATAGTATTGTTTGGAAAATTTTCTTTAAAATTATATTATTTAAAGCAGGGCCGGACTGGCCCAACTATTTTTAAGAACTTTCATTCAATGCAACATATTTTTAAAAATTAAATAAATATCTTAGTCTTTTTCTAATTTTGTTTGGAAATTTTTCTTTAAATTTATAATAGGTATTTAAAACAGGGCCGGACAGGACCATTGATTTTAAAAGGTTTTCGTTTAATGTAACGCCTCGTTAAAATCAATCATTATAAAAAATTGTTAATATCCCAGTGGTATTTTCCTGCTGGATTGAATGAAACTAATTACAACCCTTCCTACATAACAGGAAATGAAATATAAAATTTTTCGTTTTTTCTTTTTATTCATTTATTTTTTTATATTTAATTTCAGCCCTTGTCACATATGGAGGATTGTAATTATTTTTTTCGATTCGGCGAGAAAATACCACGGAGGTGAGACTTTTGAGAGTACAAATAACCCCCTATCTCTCATACGAGCCGAGATTTTTTTAAGATTTTGTATTAGGGATAGAAAGCAAAATTAAAAAAAATCTCCCCCTGTCACGTGTAGAGGGTTGTTATTAGTTTCATTTGGGGGTTATGTTTCAAAATCTACGTATGCGAAACCGTAGGTAACGGTTAGTTAGTTTTAAATTTAAAGGAAAATAATTACCGTGATTGGAGCCACACCTCCGCCCCTAGATACGGGCCTGTTGTAATTATTAGTTCATATTTTAAAAATTTAATAACCATTTATGTTGATTACTAAAAAAATACTTAATAACAAAATCTAAAGAGTGGAACAGGATTATGTGCAATACTATATATGTTTGCATATGTGACGCCCAACAAAAAAAAATCATTTACAAGCAGAGTCGCAGCAACGCGCAGCTAAATGTAGTATTTTTTGAAAGAGGACATCCCTATCTATATAATGTATATGATTTCATCGTGACGTTTTTTGACGCAAAAAAGATATGTCTTGAAAAAGATGCATTTTCGAAAAAAATCCTTATTACATAGACACGTTAATAACAGGGTTAATAAAATTTTTAAAAATCGAAATATTGTTAAAATTCAAAATTAAATACTAAAGAATGTAACTAGTGTTCATATTTTGATAATTGTTCAAATAATTTACTTAAAAATCAAGAACTGGAAAAAACAAATAATATTGAATTTATGATAATTTTAGAATCGTCAATTTTCAATAAGCTGTAATAGTTATATAATGAATATAATTTTGATTTTAATAGCCAAACATAATGCCTAGGGTCATAAACAATAAGTCTACATATAAAAAAAAATCAGTTTGTAACATTTTCAAACTATAGTTTTTTCCGCTCTTAAACCACTGTGTGTCGTAGAGGTCTAAATAGGTGATTTAGAAGGCTTTTAGCATGCTGAAACCGAATTCGTTGCCTAATTGGTTTCATCACGTCAGAGTTTTGAAATATTCGAACATAAAACGTCCAAAAATGACTATATATTGGTAATGTTAAAGAGTTTATTACCAAATAGGTAGTTTTTTTCTAAAGTTTTCGGTCACGGTAACAAATAGTATTATCTTTTCTCTTTAAAATGAGTTTTAACTTTTTACTGTATGATTTTTTTTAACCGAGATGTACTAGTTTGAAAGATATAATATTTTTGTTTATAGAGTGTAGTATAGTAGATGCAATGAACTTTACTACATATATCTTCAAAGTAGTATATTTCGGTGAAGAAAAGTCGTACAGTGAAATGTAAAAAATCATTTTAAAGAGAAAAGATAGTACTATTTGTAATCATGAAAGAAAACTTCAGAAAAAAATTACTTACTTAGTAATAAATTCCTCAACATTGCCAAAATCGTCATTTTTGGGACTTTTAGGTTCGGGTAGGTATCTAAAAAAAACCTGACATGATGGAACCATTTGGGCAACGAATTTTTTTTCGGCATGACAAATAATTATTATTCTTTGTGAAATATTAGTATTTTTTTTATTATAAGATAACAACGTGGATAATACCATAACAAGAAAAATGAACTTGTTTTCAAGATAATAAAATGCGCATTCGATAACATACAACGAAGAATCAAAAGTAAGATAAAAAGAACACACATGAAGACAGAAGTTAGTAATAAAAATAGGGCCATAAAAAGGCGTCCCAATCTGCAGATCTATTGTACAAATATCCCGGTTTTAAAGTAGGCTATCCTGAGGGAGGGGATCAAAGTTTTACAACCGGGTATTGCGGCTCGTTGCCAGGTAAATAGGACATCGCTTGATCCTTCCTTCCGTGTGGAACCCTTGTACACAAAGAGAGAAATGGTCGATGGGGGGAGGGGGGGGCGTTTAAACAAAGATAGGCTCAATGAATATGTATACAGTTTGGAGAAAATCATGCAGTCAAAGGAGTTTTTAGGAAAATTGAAATAAATCGATACAGTGAATTTTGTATGAATGTATTTAGGTACTGAGGGAAGGGGGGGGGGGGCTTCCACGTTTAAATTTTCACTTTTTAGTTTAAATTTTTTATCTTACTGAAAAATTGTGTGTTCCAGATATGTCGTTTTTACTGTAAAAAGTACATATACGAACGATTTTTCCTGTAGAAATAAATATGTCATTGTTGTAGCAAATGAGCGATATATTTATAATCAGGGCCGTAACTACAAGCTCGGAGGGCCCCGAGGCAGAGAGGGTCCACACCATATGCAAAAAACTGAAGACCTTTTTTCGTTGTTACCTCAGTATTTTCAAGTGCTATTAATTTTAATAACCTTTTTTTCTTTTCTTTTTTGTTAATACCTAACTATTTTTTTAATTGTAACCTTTTTTATACTGCTGGGGGGGGGGGGGCTATGCTCGGCTGCCCCGGTGGTAGTTACGGCGCTGTTTATAATCGATTCTATCGAAAAACAACGAAAGCATTTTAGCAGCGCTTAGTTTTCTTTATATAAAATCTATATCAATATTTATTGAAATAGTTATCGTTTATAAATTATATTGTTACTTAGTTGAACAAACAATAATAAATCTTGTCGTTGACTTGAACAAATAATACATACTATATCTTCTATGTTAGAATCAATATTTATCCAGATTCTGGATACATAATTTGTAAATATTTGAACGGGAAATATAGTAGTAAATTGATGTATTTATAAGAAAATAGAATTCAAAATAAAATTATTATTAAATACTGGGTTGGCCGAATAGTTTGCAGAGCGAGATTTAATAATTTGACCCCACACAGTGTATTTTGAATTTCGATGAAAAATGTCTTTTGGTTACTTTCATGACAATGTTTACACAATTTTATAAAATTCAACATTTTTACGTCAAGTTTATTTTAAAATACTATCAGAAAGAGCTCTAAATTAGCTAATTTTATGTCTAGTATCATAAAAGGGCAAGTAAAATTTTGCTAGCTAGCACTCTTAAAGTTATTCGATCATTAGAGTAATGTATAGATAAAAGTCTAAAATTTTAATATGTTATTTATGGATAACTCATATATTTTACTAATTTTTATTTAAAATATTGGACGTATGGTTTTTGAGCAATTGGATATTAAAAATATAGTTTTTAACACACGATAAATGAGAGAACTTACCGAAAGTCTTCTATTTATTGAAATTCTATACAATTGACTATAAAGAGACGTTTTAAAAACTAATTATTCGAAACTTCAACCCTTTTAAATACTTTAATAATTATAAAAAAAATATATTCACGTTTAATTTATTCAAAATATTACAGCAAATAAGTACATGTTACTAACTATTATATACCGTTCTGTCTATTTCAATTTTCATTTTTAAATTAAACATTTTTACTTTTAATAATAAACAAAGTAAAATATTCCATTAAATGCAGGTACATGTGTTTTTAATATAAATTAAAAACAAAATTTTTCGAAACCAATTTTTTTGACAGTGTGCGAGATAACCTTAATATGATATCTTTTTAATAAAATGCAACAAAATTATTTATCTACGACATATTTAATCTTTTATTACTCCATTTATGTATTTATACTAATACATTATATTTAATACTTCATATAAAATCAAAACCTGTATCAAAATAAAATAAAAACAGCAGTATTAACTACCTCCAATTTAATATACTACACCACATACCTTACATTTAAAAAAAAAACTAAAAAAAGCAAGTACAATATTTTATTCTGAAGTACGTAGAGTTTTTCACAACGCGGTGTCGTTGCGGCCGATGTAGACATATGGTGTAGGTGTAGATCACAGATGGTGGAGGCGCAGGGGACGTGCGATTGTTCACGTCGTTGTGCGACAGAGCGGCGGCGACGACGGCGGCGACGCCGCACAGTGGGTTAAAATCACACATTTTTGCGCGAAATTTCGCTTCAAGCCAATTTTCAATCAATTTTAATGTATCTACTCGCATTTGAAAGGTAAGTAGTTGTAGTTTCTGAAAATTACCCCAAGAATAGTCAAATCACCCTCTTAATTACTTTGTTCATCCCCTTAAATCTTAAAAATCGATTAAACGATAAATCAATAAATTTATAAATCGAGTAAGAAAATATGCATTGCACAAATATAAATAATAAATTATTAGTACTATTATGAAGTATGTGTAAATATGTGTGAATATATCTATATATGTACAGGCTGAGTCATAAATTTGTATTTTTTTGATATCTCCTCTGTTAATATTTAGAGAAAAATTCAAATTTTTAATGATATTATAAGTAATAATACACTTTTAAACATATATAACAATATATAATGTGGCCCCAAAAAAGATTTATCAGCACAGGGTGAGTTGATAGTGCGTATCTCTTCGATATCTCCTCTTTTTTGTTTAATCGATTTGTCAGATTTAAAGGGAAGAAAAGGTAATTTAGAGGGTTAAATGACTCTTCTTGGGGTAATTTTCAGAAACTGCAACTACTTGCCTTTCAAATGAGAGTAGTTTCATTAAAATTGGTTGAAAATTGGCTTGAAGCGAAATTTCGCGCAAAAATGTATAATTTAACCCACTGTGCGGCGCCACGACATCGACACAGATGGTTGTGTATAGAGTTATTACTGATGTGCTTGGATTTGCTACTAGACGAGTTTATCGGTTTCATGTGAATTTAACTGTCTTTTAATTAACTTATTAAAATCTATATGAATTGGTGTTCCTGATGCTATTGAAAATTTATACACAGGTAGAAAGGTTTACTTGAGCCAAGTAAACCTTGTTTTGTATATAACGAAAACAATATTTTCTTAAGATAAGAAATATATTCTTAAACCAACTATAGTATGCTTGGACGAAGAAATAATGTAGTTGGATTAAGAGTACTTTTCTTATATTAAGAAAATATTGTTTTTGTTATATACAAAACAAGATTTTCTTGGTCCAATACAGTTTTTGTGTGTGTATATTTATTCTCAATATAAATTATTAACAGGTTGACTGCCATAAATTGATACCAATTAGAAAATAATCATTTTTGCTAACTTATTGGAGCTAGAAGATCGGATAAATAGGCAAAGTATATATTAATACGGGAACATACCATTGAAAATTGTCGTACCTTTTTTTAGCATTTATTATAAAAGAGAGGGGGTGAAACTTATATCATTCGAAAGGTACTGTGCCATAGATGTGCACAAAAAATCATGTTTGTATTTTGCCGATAAGGCAGGTAAAATAAAGGTCGAATTTATATTTTATATATTAATGCAATGATTATAAAAAGTATATCTGTAAAAAAAATTAAGATAACTTTTAGTACATTTTACCTCTGTATTTCGAACATTTCCCTATTTTAAAACCTCGATAACACGGTATTTGAGTTTCAACTGTATTAAGTATACAGTGGATCATATTTAGTACGTTTTTCCCCCAGTCCTCTCAAATACATATTTAAGAGGTTCCACTATAATAAAACTATTATAAGCTCTTTCATATATACAGGGTGTTCGCGGGAACTGAATGATCATTGCTAACTTTGTTATTATTGGAGCTAGAAGATCGATTAAATATGCAAAGTATTAGTATTTTTTCGGGATGAATAATGGCGGTGTCAAAAAAACAATCAAATTTAATAGATATACTTTTTGAAATACAAGTTTTTTGTAAATGGAATACCCTATATATTATTATCTGATTTTATAGCTGAAATTTTTTTCTTTCTAAAATGTGATACATACATGGTGGTAAAATTGAACAAATTATAACAAAATGCAAATTTAATAAAATATAAACAAATGATAAAAACATTTAAAACAATAATTTCATTTATATGTGCCTTCTTTCACAGATTTTTAACGTTTTTGAGTATTAAAGAACAGTGGTACCTCGACATACGAGTTTAATTCGTTCCGCAACCTTGCTCGTATCTTGAATTACTCGTATCTCGAAGCAAATTTCCCCATACAAAACAATTGCTCATGTTTTTCTATAATTTAACGTTTTAATTCAATACTCATCATCTTTTTCTTAGCACTTGACTTTTTACAAACTTTCTTCCGATCCATGGTTATAAAAATAAATGAACTACCGAATTCGTATCTCGAATTTCGCTCGTAACTCAAAGCAAAAAATCACTCGCTCGCCGGCTCGTATCTCGAAAAACTCGTATGTTGGGGCACTCGTATGTCGAGGTACCACTGTATTAATAATAAAAAAATATGATTGTAAATAAATGAAATATTTTTTAACTTCATCAAAATACTCAAAATTTTGAAACGAGGCTTGTATACCTCAGCGGTAGTCTACTTTAGTAAAAGCTGATTTAATAACTACTGCTGGCCAATAGAAAATCTAAAATTTTGTCGGCTATAGAGCTTTCGAATACGACCGACATAGAATATCAAGTTTTTTTATACGATAGTCGTATATGAACGCCATGGCAGTCAACCTGTTTATTTATAATAAAGAAACCCCTACTGATAAACATGCATTAATATATTAAGCTATGTTTATGTTGATGACTAGGTTTTCACACCTGTGCTTTCAAAGCTTGCATGGCTTTAAAGTAAACATTCTGGTTTTGTTGAAAGTACAACCGCTTTAATAGCACAGTCGTGTTCAAAAGTACCGCATGAGCTTATCGATATGTTTTGCAGTAAAATGTTTCATTAAATGCATTAACAAATGCTATTATTATTATTACAAAAAGTGCATGACAAATTAAGATGTTTAGGTATGATTATATAAAAAAAACAATACTGCAGGTATGTTTATATTGATGTAAGCATTCATGTTTTTTTTTTGCAGAGAAATATTAATAGCGTAAAATCATGCCAACTGTGTTTATTGTTATTTATTATAAATGCAGTGGATGTCATTATAAAAAATCAGTGCTACAAAAGATAGAAAAAAATCTATTTTTACTTAACCTTCCGTCGGGCGCGGGGTATATTGAAACATATTCGGGCGCGGTGTATCAAAATGATACATTATATTATGATTTTTAAATTACGTTGAATGTTTGCATATTATTAGTATTTTAATGTCCTAAGTTAATAAATAAAGAGTTTTTTGATTTTTTTTAATTTTAATATTACGTTTAAAATATAAAATATGTTTTCTAACTGCTGACTAAAATATGTTTTCTAACTACTAACTAGTTAATCGTCACTCGTATCCTGCTGTGAAGATAGGGGGTTATTTTTCCCTCTAACCCCCCCCCCCCACTCCCGTAGTATTTTTCCCGCCTGATCGAATGAAAATAATTACAACCCTTCATATGTGACAGAGGGTGAAATATTAATAACCAAATTTAAATTTTTCCCACACAAACATTTCCACCCCCTTCCAATTCCTTAAGGGATGAATTTTTGGAATTCAAAGTAGCCTATGTCCTTTCTCAGGATGCAAGCTTTCTTCCTACCAAATTTCATTAAGATTGGTTCAGCGGTTTAGCCGTGAAAAGGTGACAAGCAGAAGACAGACAGACAGACACACTTTCGCATTTATAATATTAGTATGAATAGTATGAATGAAAAAAACATTATATTGAATGTTAATTAAAACACTTACCGAAAATAATATTATTAAAAAAACGACTTCTTTAGAAATTTTATAAATTCAAGTGGTTGAGCGCGGTGTATCAAAATGAACTTTTTAACTGTAATTTTACTTCTCTGTGATTATTTGACAACTGAAGTCTATTACCATGTAAAACAATCATATACAGGAAGGTATTGAAAGTTCAGGGGTTGAATCAGTAACCATTTCAAGATGGCATTAAAATTAGTTGGAAGTGTATCAAATAGATCAGCCGCGCCCGACGGAAGGTTAAAAATTAAAAAAGTCATGAGTATGCCGGATTTTCATAAATATACAAAATCATGAAATTGTTCATCATATATGAGTAAAGATATTGTTAAAATAAATTAAATATATTTAACATGCTAAAATTTATTGATTTTATTTTGACGATATCTTTGCTCACAGTTGGTGAATCCCCGAGTAAAAATTTTTTATATATAATTGTATATAATTATATATAATTATATACAATTATATCGGAGATTTGGCCCGATATAATTGTATATAATTATATACAATTATATATAATTGTATATAATTATATAGAAATGTATATAATTGTATATAATTATATATAATTATATATATATATATATATCTATATAATTATATAAAATTGTATATAAATATTTTTTAATCGATTATACATCCTGGAGTCCCCCCCCCCCCCTAAACGGGAATGTATTAATTACACAGTAAATCACAGCTCTTTTTAGCAGATAGTATATATAACTATTACATATATAAAGTACTCGGATATTATTGAATCATTTTAAAAAAAATAATCTAGATGCGTATTAAGTAATATTTGAGGCCCATATTGTTGAAATAAAAATTTACAATAATTGACCGTTTAGGGGGAGGGGGACTCCAGGATGTATAATAGATTAAAAAATATTTATATACAATTTTATATAATTATATAGATATATATATAATTATATACAATATATATATTTATTATATATATACAATTATATATAATTGTATATAATTATATACAATTATATATAATTATATACAATTATATCGGGCCAAATCTCCGATATAATTGTATATAATTATATACAATTATATATAAAAATTTTTACTCGGGTCATTTTAGAATTTTGAATAGAGCTTCTTAAAATTTTGGCTTACTCTTGACTTTTTTTTATCCGAGAAATTTCACTTTTTTTATCATAAACTTTAAAAATTGACTCAAAATTTGAAAGAAAAGGGGTCAAGACCTATTTTCTGTAGAAAAAATGTACTGTTTTCTTTCCCTAAAAATGTTTGCAAGACAATTAAACATAGATTCAATAATTTAAAGATGGAAAACTATTTTTCTCATGCGGAAATCATTATTTTGAAGTTTAGTAAGTACAATCAGAATCTGCTCTTATCTCGGACACGATTTTTAGCGCAACCCACTAAAGAAGGTAGCGCTTATATGCTCGATTTTGCGTTCGTCCGTCCGTCTGTCTTCCACTGTGAGATCTCGGTCCCCTGACCACCCTCAGCGCTATGAGCACAACCCTTAAAATTTTAAATAGCATGATAGGGCAAGTGATACCTCAGTTGAAAGGTTTTTTCATTCTGAATACGGTGCTTTTTGATTTTTTTCAAATCTGTTTAATTTTAGTCAAGTTATTTACATTTTGAATTCCATAAATGCAATAATTTCCTGATCAAAAAACAAATATTTACAGCTGAAATTCAAAACAAAGTAGGCTTATTTTCTTATCAAATAATTCAGAAACATCCAATTTGGAAATTTATTGAATTAATTAAAGTTTTGGATGCTGGTAAATTGTTTTTTAATTTTTTATTTAATTCAATAAATGTCCAAATTAGATTTTTTTGAATTATTTGATAAGAAAATAAGCCTACTTTGTTTTGAATTTCAGCTGTAAATATTTGTTTTTTGATCAGAAAATCATTGCATTTATGGAATTCAAAATGTAAATAACTTGACTAAAACTAAACATATTTGAAAAAATCAAAAAGCACCGTATTCAGAATGAAAAAACCTTTCAAATGAGGTATCATGCTATTTAAAATTTTAAGGGTTGTGCTCATAGCGCTGAGGGTTGAAAAGATTCTTGCAAAAATTTTATAGCAAAAGATGTCCCCCTTGAAAGCAAAATCGACGTGTTCGAGATTTTTTCAAAATCTTATTTTAAATGACCAAAAACGCGCTCGTTTCGTTTTACTTGGGCCACCCTGTATATGTGTAAATGTAGAAACAAACATATACAACTGAAAAAGTACTTTATAATTACATAATAACAGTCATATACAGCATTACTATAATTGGAGACTGTGTGTTATGTAACTTTCGACTTAAATACAATCTCTCCCATACATATATACGAATGAATGTATATTCAAACAATGAAAAGTACTGTTGAGAGAGCGTGTGCCTGCAGAATGTGTGCCAGACCACATCATTTAGTCCCATATCACAAAGAGAACATCTCGACTTGTATATTACAACTAATGACTACTCCATCACGGAGAGTGCGCCAACGCGTTCTGATTTTCACTAGCTTTACACGTATAATGTTGTCGCATATTGTATATTGTTTTCAGTAAAAATCTTGCCATTTTTATGAGCTTTTGTAAATGGTTATACTATATTTATTTTTATCTGACTATATTGTTTAAGGCTGAACATGCTATTTGAATTGCCATAAAAATTACTATAGAGAAATTACGGTTTTGTATTCTATGTTCAGCTCCGACCAGTATTCATAAATCATTTTGGAAAAACTACAGTGATAAACTAGATTAATTTTTCTATGTCATGTCTGTGTATATTTCTTGATATTATAAAACTAAATATATAACAAAAATTCTTGAAAAATACGGAAAAAAGTATACCACGACATAGGTATTTGTTTAAGCTTTCTAATTTTATAATAATTCTGCAATTTTTTACTTTTTTATACATACATGAAATGTAATGTATAAATAAAGTATAGTGATCACGAAAAAAATCGAACTCGAGATTTTAACGGAATTACACGTTTTGAGCGTCCCTGAATCATATACAACCATTAACTCAATGACGTCTGTGTGTGTGTCTGTGTGTCTGTCTGTGTGTCTGTGAACGCTCTACAGCCAAAACTGTAATACTTACGAACGTGGAATTTTAAACTTAAGGTTCTTTTATGCTCTAGATGTGCACCTCCTATTTTTAAAAACCATCACTAAACCGGAAACGGATGTTTACTGGTGTCAATTTTTGAACTTTTCGAATTATTTTTGAAACGGTACGCAGTAGAAAAAAATATTTCAGATTAAAGTTGTAGAGGGGACTTTTATCTATAATTTATGTTCTATTCTTTTTCCCCCCCAAAATTATTTTTAGGAAATAATCGATTTTCTAAAAAAATTAAATTTTTCGATTTATTTTTTAAACGGTAGGTATTAGAAAAAAATGTTTGAGATACAAGTTGTAGAGAATACTATTTTCTATAATTTATGTTCTATTCTTTTTTTTGTATCTTATGAATTGACCAAAAAAAGAATAATTTTAGTTTTAAGTTAAAAATGATATCATAATACAAAAAATCTAGTTATCTATGAAAATTTTGGAATTTATTTTTAGAACTGTCAAAATTGAAATCTAGCAAAATAAATACTTGTTAATACAATAATCACTAATCTTAATTGATTTCATTTAATATTTAATGTCAATATTAAATACAATGTATCAATTTCATTCATTGAAAATCATTTTGTAAGTAAAAAATTTTAAAATCAAATATTAAATTATAAAAGTAATCACATATTAATACTCGGTGTCATGATGCATAAATGGTGCACATTAGAAAAAAAAGGTTTTAGATCAAAGTTGTAGAGGGTATTTATCTATAATTTATGTTCTATCCATTACCCCCCCCCCCCAAATTTGTTTTTAGGAAATAATTGATTTTCTAAAAAATTTAATTTTTTCGATTTATTTTTTAAACGGTTATAGGTATTAGAAAAAAATGTTTGAGATACAAGTTGTAGAGAATATTATTTTCTATAATTTATGTTCTATTTTTTTGTTGTATCTTATGAATTAACCAAAAAAAATAATTATTTTAGTTTTAATGGTTTTAATTTAAAAATGATTTGTATAATACAAAAAATCTAGTTATCTATGAAAATTTTGGCATTTATTATTAAAAGTGTCATAATTTCATTCAGTGAAAATCATTTTGTAAGTAAAAAATTTTAAAATCAAATATTAAATTATAAAAGTAATCACATATTAATACTTCGGTGTCATGATGTATAAAAAAGTCTCGTGCCTGCCAAGGCAGTTTATTATTTGAAAAAATTGAATGTAAGCCTTAAAACATCAGAACTATTTCTATTCTTTGTAGCTTCATCTCTGTTTAATTTCGAGAATATCCCATTCGTTATATCTGACAGTTTGAATTTGTGTTTGTTTCTATGGTAATATTTTCCCCTCAGAGCTAGATGTGCAAATGATTTTTGTTTTCTACGGTGGCGACATCTCGTAGAATTTAGTTTTGGAAAAATCGGCATGAACAGCCTTAAAAAAAATTATAAAAATATGTAAAACAAAACATAAACAACGAGTTGCGCAAAGCAATTTTTTTTACAAAATCGTATGTAAAGATTTTAAAGAGAATAACTTCAGCTTATTAATGATATCAAGCCGATCATTGTGCGATTATTATTTCAGGATATACAGGAGTTTAAAGTCAAATGTGTCATTTTGACTTTGACAGAGAATAACGCGGTGAAAAAATATCGTACGGGGATGATAAAAACACATTTTTAAGAGAAAAGAACAAGCTTTCGAAAGCTTTTATTGATTTTCTTGTAAAAATATTTTTTCAAAAAATTCACGTTTTCAAAGTTTATAAAAAATTAAGGGATATTTTTTGAATTGTTTTAACCCTTGACTCAGAGCGGCAGGGGATGATAAAAATAATTGGTTTCTTGGTTCAAAAATAAGAAAGTACAAGCTTTTCAATGAGCTTTAGATCATGCAAATCCAATCATTTTTCGCGGAAATATAACTGTTTGAAAATTGGTAAAAAATTATCCTTTAATTTTTTTGATGAATGTAATTCACGATTAGTTGTTTTCAAAGTAGTATTATGCCAATTCTAAAAAACTATCACAGTTATGATACATATTAAAAATTGATATACAAAAATAAACTAAAAAACATTTTAAAGTTAAAACTTATTTTTGCATAGTTAAAAACAAACAATATTTTGCAAATTTTGAAATTGTATTTATTTATTTTATATTCAAAAGATAAAACTGTTCAAATAAATTTATTTTGGAAACAAATAAATCCCAATACAGGTACCACATTGTAAATTAGGGGAAATCAATAAGGGTTCGATATTAAAAATAAATAAAGTGTGATTGATTAACCATGATAAGTGTAGTTGAACTGATTCTAATTTGTAACAAAATATTTGATAGCACGCAATGATTAGTAGGTACATATTGTTTTGTTTATTTGGTTCACTACGGGTGTTATATAATTAAAAAATAAGGGTACTGTATATGTTGATTACCTAATGAATCGGAAAGTAGTATTGAATATAACAGTTAAAAATTATATTATATATTTTTTTTCATTTCGTAATAATTCACTTTTATTCTTTCACTAGCGGAATCCCGCGGCTTCGCTCGCGTAAACTTCGAAACTAATTAGAACCCTCTATAAGTAATAGGGGATGACATATTACATTTTTTTTATATTGATTTTTATTCATTACTTATAAAAAAACGTAAATATCGCGGATCTTAGTTAAAAAAAAAATTTAAAACTAACCCCCGTCTACTCTCGCCATTAAGGGTTGAATATCAAATTCTTTTATTGCAGATTAAATCCATCTTAGTCCTCGTCGAACATTCATTTTTAATTGAATATTAATTTGTCCGAATTTATTTTAATATCATGAACAGTTATTATTATTATTATTCCCATAGGGGTTGAATTTTCGTAACTGATATTTCTCTTGTCGAGTACCTACTTACTACTTATGCCATGTTTCATTCGGTGAATACAAAAAAAAAATATTTTACAAATTTTTCCACCCCCCTAGCACCTTAGGGGTTAAATTTTGGGAAATGCTGAAATAATCGTCTAACTATTTATATTTTAGAGTAGGTATGTTCGATAAGTTTCAATTAAATGCGAACAAAAAAAAATATTTTTTTTATATAAACTTTGACACCTTGTTTTAACCTCGTAGGGGTTGAATTTCGAAAAATCCTTTCTTAGTGGGTGCTTACATCATAAAAGGAAGGCACCTACGAAATTTTACGTTTCTAGGTCCAGGGGTTTGGGCTGTACGTTGATATATGAGTGAGTGAGTGAGTGGTTAAGGACAAACTCTTTTATAGATAAACAGGAAATAAATTTTATTTAGTTTTGAAAATTACATCCTTTAAATAACCACCATTTTGCGCTTTACACTAACGTTCTCTTTCTAAGGCGGCTATCACACTATCAAATAAATATGTCAAAGATCTTTGACAAAGATTTGATCAAATATAAGAGACTGTCATTATCTATGATCAGAGAAATATTATAAATATTATAAAAGATGACTTATTACACTGTCATATTTTTTTAATTTAAGAAATTTTATCACATTTAACATAGGCGGATATTACACTAACAAAGAAATATGATAAAATTTCTTTGATCAAATAAATGTGAAAAAATTTCTTTGATCAAAGAAATATGACAGTGTAATACGTCAACTTTTATAATATTTACGTAATATTTATCTTCATAATATTTCTTTTATCATAGATAATGACAGTTTCTTATATTTAATCAAAGTTTTTTTACGGATAAATCAAAATGGTGACTGAAAAGTGTTCGTGGACGCTTTCGGCTACGAAATTACTTATAATTTAATATATGATCAAATCTTTGTCAAAGATCTTTGACATATTTATTTGATAGTGTAATAGCCGCATAAGGCGTGAATCATCACCTGTCGTAATGTTTATTGGCTTATTCCTTCAGTTTCTTCACGGTTGTTGGCCTTCAAATGCTGAATGGTTCGAGGATTGTTACAGTATACTATATCTTTCAAATACCCCCACAGAAAGAAGTCTGGAGTAGTTAATTTCAAACCGCCGGAATAAACGAAGTATAGTTTGTTTTTGTGATAGTTTTCTGACCCCAAAATTACAAGTATAGGTTCCTTGCGTTAACACAAATGCTCAGTTATGAATTTCTCCATAATTTATTTCCAAGAATAACGCTCTAATAATTTGAAATCAAATTAAAAAAAAACTAATTAATTGTATAATAGAAAGTTATTTGAATTTTATATGGTGTTGTGACTTTTGATCCATCCTGTATTTTTAATCTAACAATGAAATTAATTTATTTTATTTATACTTCAAACATGACATATGTATACATATTGAGGTAGGTTTCTTACGATGGTTTAAATGATTTAGGTTAAACCTCCTGCCTCAGCCCCCCCCCCAAGCCATAATTTTACGTTTCGTTTATTTGGATTCTGCTGTATCAAGTTTCCTTTCTGAAGGTTAGATTTTTTTATTTTATTTATGAAATAATAATGATTATTTTTTAAAAAGACTTGATTTGCTGTAGTTTTATGTAAGCTTTGTTTATGTAGTACCTACATGAATTTTCTTGTAAGTAGACGTTCTTGTCGATAGGTGAACATTGTTGAATGAATTCATACAGATGATTAGGTTTTGTTCAAGAGCGTTACCCTTCTGTTTTAATAGAGTCGTTCATGTAGGATCAGATATGGCAATAATTTCCGCTCTGTTAACATAATGTTGTGGATGTTTTATAGAAACCTAAAGAACTTACTATTCTAAAAAAATATTCATGTGAGCATTTAAAATTTTTATATGGTTTCTATTTAGTTAAACTGTTTTTTTTCTTATTCCTATCGAACAGTTAAAAAAAATTAGAAGAGTAAACATTTGTTTCTAGTTGTAAAATGCACGGAGAAAAATATTTCATTACAATCACTCAGTTTTTAACGGCTCAAAATATTGTTATTCTTTCTAGGTCACCTGTTTGTTACTTAATTAAGTTACAATATAAATAGTATTTTTTATGTGCAGGATCGAAATCTATATTTTTGGTATAGTTTAATTTGTTATACCAATAAATTAATATGCTATTAATATAATTAATTTAACACAATCTTTGTATTTATTGTATTGTATTTTAATTGAATTGAAATAATTTGTATAGAACTTTATTAACAAATAAATTCCGTAGCAAATCTATCACAAAATCAATAACCTTATTTATGAGTGCTAACTAGCTTGAAATTTTGCTAGTATCATTATATTACCGGATATTAATCTTAATTAAAAAAAAATACCGCATTAAGCTTCCCACAGACCGACGCGAATTATTCGCAGCGGCAGCGAATAAAGGCTCCGACAGACTGACGCGAAACATTCGCAGCAGCTGCGGCGCGAATAAAAACGCGGCGAAATTTTTATATATTTTTTTATTTTTTATTTTTATATATTATATATTTAAATATCTACCGAACCGATTTTGCTGTAGCTTTCGCCATTTTGTAGATTCTTTCTTTCTGGAGTTAACACAATAGTTACATTTCTTAATCGTGAATAGTTTTCGAGTTGTGAATTTTTTACCCGAAAAGAAACGTGAAAAATTTCTGAAAAAACACGAAATTTATTTCACCATCGTCTTTTTTTCGTTTGAAAATATACATATGTCGGTCTGTCGGAGCCTTTATTCGCTGCCGCTGCGAATAATTCGCGTCGGTCTGTGGGAAGCTTTACTGTTAAAAATAAAAAAAAAATACTTTCTTCCGATAAAACCGTAAATCAGATTATTAAATTCACTTATAACAATTTTTACAACGAAACTTTTCTTAAAATAGTTTTCATATTAAACAGTCTTCCTTTTCTCTATCTGACAATAGGTGTCACATTTCAATTGTTTCAAGTAAAATACGAATGATTTAAATAATTATTATCAGTTATACTGAATCAGTGAAGGCATTATACTCGTTAATAAGCGATATTCATATCGCAGTAAACATTAAGAACGCCCCCTTTAATCTGTCAACCCTTTGTAAGCGATAGACTCACTTCACTGCATTCTTCGTAATATCCTGCAGCAAATTCCATCTTCTTTAAGGCGCCTCATAGCCGTCTTGAACGTCTTTGTTCTTTTATTCAACGGTTTTTATAATCCACCATTTCGGTCTTAACGTTTTACTCCAAATGCCTTTTTAACTTGCTATAAAGAATTATGTATTTGTTCTACATGGAGGGTAAAATGGTGTATAAAAAACTCTACATCATGTTTTATTTAAGTATTTATTAATGTATAAAGTTTACTTTGTATTGTGGAGTTCAAAACAGGTGTTTATTGAAGCTTTTATATATTTTTTATGCACACGGAGAAAAATTACAGTTTCCGATTAAAAATTTAAATTTTTTATTAAAAAAATACTATCAGTTTTAACTTATACCTACTATAAATTGAGTAAATTCTATAATTTTTATAATGCGCATTTTCTTTTGTGCCATTTCTTGGCCCACTCGATATGAACACGAACCTTAAGTAGATATTCGCTGGGTGCAAAATAGGTAGTGGGGGAAACGAAATCGATCACAGCGCACAACGTGGCAAAAAATAACACTTTGGGTGGACTAACTGTCATTTTTAATAGGTTCGTTTTTAACTAAAAATAGAAAGGTCAACATGGTTAATCCCACTATAGACTATGTGCAAGGGGTGGAGTTAGAAATAATGTCGATGCGAGTGTTCGTTATCGGCGCCAAAATTTGAGGTTATGCTGTCAATGTAAACGAATTAATTATTTCTCTATTATACGTCATAATTAAAGAGAAAAAGATACCCAAAATAAATAATTTTCACGTGCCTTTTATGCTATACTATTTGCAACAGCTAAATTAAATGATATTTGTTTAATAAAAAATTTCACGGTATTAAACATATTAAACAATGATAAAAAGAGAGTTGAATCCATTCAATCCTTCTCTATTACCCGCTAGCGGCGCTAATAGACTTCGTGCACATAGCCAATAGTCATAAATAATCGTCTAAAATGTATATATTACGATATTTTATTGAAATTATTTGTTTGTTAGTGCGTCAAATTCCACCCAATTTGCTACTAAAGTCCACCCGTTATTTGGCGCTGTAATCGCGCACGCTGCGAATAATAACAAAACGTGTTCTATTAGAAATAGTTGTGTTTTGTTTTTAAAATTGCCAACAATACAAAAAAAAATTGAAGAGAAAAATCTGATCTACAAAAGCTTAATTAGATTTTACAAAAAAATTACTACGGCCCGTATGAGCCCTCAAAATTTCAAATTTTATTTCGTAATTTTTTAATAGAAAAAAAAACATTTTTGTGGGTCTGCTTTATTAAACTAAACCGCGAAAGCCTAGTCAATTAAATACTAAAATAAATCACATCATATTTTTTTAACTGACATAATAATGTACATTCATATATTTTCCTCTGCAACCCCAACTTAAAATAATTGTATCGTATAATAAAAGCAGTGTTCCAGTTTATGATAGAGGTACATAAAACCAAGCATATGGAAGAGTAGTTTTAATGTTGCAGGTAAATAAATCAGAACTATATATTCGTATGCATACCAGATGGAAACTGAAACTAACGCTAGGAATTTATAAACAAGCGAAAAGAGTTCTCGCAACAACAAAACATCTGCGTGAGTGAGTGAGGACATGCATATAAAGTAGAATGAAACAATCAAAATTCAAAATGAGTAGTCACTTTTATATTTTCAACGAATATTAAATATACGTTTATGTAATATATGACAAATTTTACATGTTTTTTTATTTTATTTAGAAGTCATTCGAATTACGAGATATTAGTACATATACAGGCTGTCCAAGATATGCGAAAAATGTCCTAAATTATAAGTAGTAGTTAAATCGGATTAATTATTTGTAAAAATATTAATAATTTTATGTGGTTTAGACGGTATACTCAATAAACTGAAAATTTGGAATTTCTTTAAATGGCTATAACTTTTTTGTCAATGTAGATAAGTACTTTTTGTTTGCAGTTTCTTTAATCACTTTTTATGTGGATTTGATTGGTTTATTTAGAATTTTTTATATCACTTTTGGTTTTCGAGTTACAAGCCCTAACTTTAGTTTTTCTTATGGGTCACAGTTGGCTATAGCATATTTGAATTTGTATTTACTCTACTTTACAATGGTATGTCACATGTCATACTTATTATCGAAAATAAGTCGAAGTACTAAATGCCGGTGATATTTATAAAGTATTTTATTATAAACAATTAAGTAGGCCATGAAAAACAAAAATTGTTAAACAAAAATCACAATAACATCAATCAAAATAACAAATTATTAAACTATTGCAAAAAAAATGTTTTTGATAATAAGTATGACATGTGACATATCGTTGTAAGGTACAGTAAAAAAACACGTTCAAATATGCTATAGCCAACTTAGTCGCCTATTAGAAAAACTAATATTAGGGCTTGTAACTCGGAAAATAAAAGTGATATAAAAATTCAAAATACACCAATCAATTCTACACAAAAAAGTGCTCCAAAAAACTGCAAACAAAAGTACCTATCTATTTTAACAAAAAAGTTATAGCGATTTAAAGAAATTCCGAATTTTATACATTATAATGAATTCAAATCCCATATTACATTTTTTTTACTGAAAAAAGTTTTATTTACATTTGCTTATGTATAATACATGTGTAAACTTACATAATATTAGTATGTTGTATGTAGTACAAGAATGTAAACATGAATACTTTGATTATCTGTTTTACTAGGCTTGTAATTCGGAAACTTAAAGTGATATAAAAATTCAAAATAAACCAATCAATTCTACACAAAAAAGTGATTAAAAAACCGCAAACAAAAGTACCTATCTATTTTGACAAAAAAGTTATAACCATTTAAAGAAATTCCGAATTTTATACATTACAATAAATTCAAATCCCATATTACATTTTTTTTACTGAAAAAATAAATTTTATTTACATTTGCTTATGTATAATACATGTGTAAACTTACATATTATGTATGTTGTATGTAGTACAAGAATGTAAACATGAATACTTCGGTTATCTGTTTTACCAACACAAGTCTTGATGTGAGTTTTCGAACAATACAATTGAATTTAATCCAGTTTGTAGTTTCGCGTTTCAAATAACACCAAAGCATTTATGTGAAAAAGTGTTGGTAACGGTAAACTATCAGGTTACCTACTGCGGTACATTTTAAATAAACAAGGTTAATCGTTTTATCTTCGTTCGCGTTGTACTGATGGATTTTTTGTAGCTTTTATCATAGATGATTTAGCCAGACCTCTTTTTGTCGCAGTCTAGAATTGTAATATGTTTTCTTTAAGCTCGATTCATTATTAATTTCTTAAACGTATATTCGACCAGGTGTTACCTGGGTTAATATTTATAAATTATATACCAAAATATTTTTCGTGAAATATTCTATCCATTAAGCTACGGTTTCCTAGAAAAACGGTACTGTTATCTAACGGCCGTGATATGACTGGAGTTTTTGACGGCCGTCTTAACGGTGACAAAGTCATGGTTTCCTAGAAAATATTACCTATTTAACTGAAAAATTATAATTGTAAAATTAACGTATAATAAATGTCGTATAATTATTATTTGTGCAATACTTTTTCAGTTTTTGTATTTATTTATTCTTTTGTGACATATTCATTTAAGAAAATAATATTTTTAAGTTATAATTAATACATTTTAAGAGGTGTGTATTTCACAATAAAATATGTTTTAGGACCTTTTGTTTTTAATCCTTTAATCACGATATATTTCCTTTCAAAGTTATTATCAGAGCGTCCCCTCCTCACTATTTTCTAAACTATCGATGTAAAAAATCTGAAAAATATTCAGAATGTAGCTTTCAATTAGTTCTTTCAATGAAAATTATAACGAACACTGTAAAAAAAATTCACCCCCCATCCATAGACTGGTCGTTTTATTGATGTACATATAGTTCCGATATTGTTCCATAGATTTTGTTTTAACTAGGCTTCTCTATACTCTTTGCATTTACTTGTATAATGCTTCATGATTTTTGACAAAATCAATTTTTTCGAAGGTCCAAATCACGTTTTCACTCATTTTTTGTAATGGAACGTTCACCGCTACAGTGAAAAAACGTTCGACAAATGTTCGTCACCGCTATGGCGACCGTCATATAAATGACGGCAATACTATTTAGCGTTACGTTCACATTCAACTCTTTTTAGGAAACCAACACCATTGGTTTTCCTAGACAACGTTTTGGTGACGTTACCCACCGCTACATTACGGCCACTAGATAACGACACTGCTTTTCTAGGAAATCGTAGCTTTAGTGAAAACCGGAATAACTTCCGTTTAGTAGTTACTAAAAAAATCGGGCATACAATTTTGATGGAAATATATATATTTTTACCTTTCTTGAATCTGTGTGTCTATCTGTCTGTAGAGTTTTTTTTTATTTAACAATAAGATTAAATTTCGTTTTGAATGAAATCTTCTTATTTTTGAAACAGGGTGTACTAGAGAAAAGTGTTTGAGGAAAAAGTTGTAGAAAATTTTATTTTCTATAATTTATATCTCATTTATATTTTTCTATCGTTTATCAATTCGTTGGAAATATTTTTTTATTATTTATTATCATTAAAATTTGATAATTTCAATGAGGAATAAAATGTATATTTTTATTTTCAGAACTGGTTGGACGTGGTGTAAAAAAATTCGGAGACAAATGTGAATCAACGCAAGAATGTGGATTTAAAGGATCGTTTTGTGACAAGACACTAAGATCATGCCAATGTGTACCAGAGCTGTCAGCTACAAATCACGTAGACAAATGTGGCAAAGGTTAGTTCTCTCCCATTTATCATTCACTTATTGTAACTAAGAATACACACGAGAACGAGAGCTACGTAAGTCTCGTATACGTCACAGAAAAAGATCCGAGATTAATTCAGAAAATTTTTCAAAATATGTATTTTTTTACTACTTATAATATTTATACGTTCTTAGACACTATACACAGTAGAGCAGTGTTTCCTAAACAACTTGCATGTACCGTTTTTTACCAGTATTAGAGTGAAAAAAACGGTATGGAGAACCATACATGACTTCCATGTTCTATAATATCTTTCACAATAATTTTTAATATAAAACTCACCTTTGTATATTATAAAAACATCTGCCAAGTAAATGCATAGCGCTTCCTCGTGTCAGCTTTATCAAAGATAGTTAATTATTGAACAATTGAAATAAAAAGTTTGAGATGAACTGCCTGTCATTGGTTAACCATTTAATTTTCATACAATTTTAATAAAAAATATTAGTTCAACATTTTTCTTTATACGCACTTCGATATTACGTTGTATATTTTTAATTTTTTGGCAATTTCAATCAAAATCATTATTTTTCTACTATACAAATATCATTATGACATTTAAAACGTCACCTATATTATGAGAAATTGAATGCTCTACAAAAAATATTCTATAAAATTTTCGCTTGTTTTTCCTGAGATATCTATAAAAAAAATATTATTAAACATTCCACTAATGCCCCTTGAAGTTCTTTCGCATACCACACTTTTGAAAAATTCTTGATGACTTAAACCAGTATTTCTAAAAAAATGTAATATTTAAAAAAATATTTTTTTCTGTTAGAATTTATCTTTTATTCATATTTTTTTAATCACGTGATTTTATTTTATTTTAGTTACCTCTGTTCTAATTAAAAACCGCAAATCATTAAATTTGCCAGTCATATGTTAAAATAGGGACTAATTTGGATCGCTGTATCATTCATCATAAATTATAATTTCAACCAACACGTTTTGACTGTTTGACGCCTTTATGCTGATTAGGTAATCAGAATGCTGCCGACAGTAATGATAATGAAAACCAGTGACAGATATATGATATATCTAGAAGCAAGGGATGTTTATTCATAGTGATAGAAACATTACACCATCTTGAATTGGTTATCATAGGAATACAAATTTACCTATCATTAATATTTAATATTAAAATATTTCTATTGAGAAAAAAAATAGGCAAAATTCAAATGTCTTTAATTTTTGTAAAAATTGTCGTATTTGAATAAATGAAAAAGCATTTTAATGATTGGAATCTGTATTTTTTAGTGCTTTTTACAAAATTTACTTTTATTAATTTTTGACAAAGTTATGGCATTTTAAAAAGTTTAAAACAAAATCTGGATATGTAAAAAATAGGCAAAATTCAAAGGTCTTTAATTTTTATAAAAATCGTCGTATTTGAATAAACGAAAAAACATTTTAATGATTGAAATATGTGGTTTTTACAAAATTTACTTTTATTTTTTAATTTTGTACAAAGTTATGACATTTTAAAAAGCTTAAAACAAAATCTGTTTATCTAAAAAAATCGGCAAAATTCAAAGGTCTTTAATTTTTGTCAAAATGGTCGTATTTAAATAAATAAAAAAACATTTTAAAGATTGATATCTGCAGTTGTTAGTGGTTTTTACAAAATTCACTTTTATTTATTTTTTACAAAGTTATGGCATTTTTAAAAGTTTAAAACAAAATATGTTTATGTAAAAAATAGGCAATATTCAAAGGTCTTTAATTTTTGTAAAAATCGTCGATTTAAATAAGTAAAAAGGGATTTTAAAGATTTAAATCTGTAGTTTTTAACAGTTTTCACAAAATTTACTTTTCTTAATTTTTTACAAAGTTATGTCATTTTTTAGTTTAAAACAAAATCTATTTATGTAGTTCAAAAGTGCGTAGTTAAATATTATCAAACAATATTTCTATAGTACCATATTTTAATGAATACATCGAAGGAGGCTTTACAATTTAATAACGTATGAATATTAATGAAGTATTAAGTAGATATGACATAAACTAATTACAAAACCTTATATTATCGTTAAATTGTGATGTATCCTTGTTTATATTGGATTATAATAAATTTAATTACCCTCTCGTTTTATTTCATGAAATTACATTTTATCGTTTTTGTTTTTAATTCGATTTTTTGGTTCTTTAAGTATTTTTTTTACAAAATGAGGGTACATTAAAAATTGAATTACCTTTTTATTTTTACATTCTTTAAAATGTCTACAGTGATCTATTTTTTTCTAGTATTTTTTTCAGATAACATTTATAAATAAAAATATATTTGTATTTTCTAAAAAAGGATAATATTCAAAGTAATGAAATCATAAAAATGGGTATTGTAGAGTAGGTCAAGATCTCTATTTTTCAATACCTCACGCAGATTTAAATTTCATTGATTTTTCTTAAATTTATAAGCATACTTGATAAAAATGATAGACAACATTTCTTTTTTTAAGATATTAAAATCTATTTTTTTTTAATTTTTGGTTGGGTGTTTCATAAAATACATTAAAATTTATTTTTTTCTATAAATGTATGTCAGTGGCCTAGTTAGGTAGTGATTAAGGGGATCAACCCCGCCCTATGAGTCTACGAAAATTATAAAATGATTATATACGAGCATTTTTCAATAATGAAAATATAACTTTATGAGATTTAATATATCATATCCCCCCCCCCCCATTGCAAAAAGCTATCTACGCCACTGATGTATGTACAATAAAACATACCTAGACTTATACACAGGACCTGACAACTTTTTTTTAAATACATGCCCTTCTACCCTCACTATCGAACCCAAACTATTTTTGATGTATTATAAATTGTGTAATATTTTCAAATTTATGTGACACAATTATTATAAACACAATTCAAAGTTAAACATAACCTTAAACAAGGGCCTTCTAGAGAAGGGGGGAGATCAAAGGGAATAAAGAAACAAAAGCTTTACTTTAAGAGATTTGGGGGAGGGAGACCAATGGGTAATAAGAAGTTAAAAGCTATACTTTTAGAGGCGTTGTCATACAAAATAATAAATAATATAATCAATAATCATCGATTATACTTACCTCCTCATTCTTTATATTAATCACTTTACAAAATAAACAATATCAATTTCATATTAAGTATATTACAATCATTTTGTCTGTGAGTAACATCCAAAAACATGTAATTACAGTTAAAGCAAATTACAATGTAACGAAGTCAAATATGGGTTAAACTAGATATTACATTATTTGAGTGTATGTGATCTTCATATTAAATTCACGTCGTTTCATGTATGTCTGTGTGTCTGTGTGTGTGTGCTTGGCCGAGAACTTTAAAGCATTAATTAGTGTAGGACCTCACGCAATGTACACTGACCTGTCACCAAAACTCTCGTGAGATATATGTATGTATGAGTGTGTAGGTGGTATATGTACCATATATGTAACTAGGTATATAATTAAAAATTATCGACTGAGACTGGGACGAGATTGTGTTACATTCAGACGAGACTAATAGAATTTTAATGGGATGGAAATGTCGATTTTAAACGGGTATTAATAAAAAGGTGTGGTGTTGCTTTTATTTCAAAATAGGGTCTAATGGGGCTAAAATGTTTTACAAATTAATTATTATAGTTAAAATAAAACTGGGACGAGATTGGGGCACATTTAGATGAGACAAATAGAATCTTAATGGGACAGGAGTGTCGATTTTAAAGGGTTATTAAGGGGGCAGACCCAGTTAGAATTTTTTTTTAAATCAATATTTTTTATTGCATTTTCTCGAAGTAGAATATTTGAAAAGTATTCTTTAAAAATTTCAGACAAATCGGACCATTATTTATGGAGATATATAACTTTGAACGGAGCCGTCTCTAATGTATTCAAGTAGGCAGGTAACGGCAACTGTGCTCTTTTTCTCGAAACCATGTTTTCGATGTCGGAGATCACTGTAACATGAGAACGGCTTTGCCGATCGGTTTGAAATTTTTCTGACTTATTCTATACATATTTGACCTCCGGATGGACGAAGGGTTTTTATTTTGGACGATTATATTTGTTTTTATAGCCGAAAATGCGAGTGAAATTTTAGTCAAATAAAGAACTTTGACTTTCAACATTCGCCATTTTGTGAAAATTCAAAAAAATTTCAAATTCCTTCGTCCACCCGGAGCATTATGTCATTAACTAATGATCCATTTTTTTTTCTAATGATCCAGTGACGAACAGAAGTGATCACGGCAAAACACTTTTTTTGGACCCCTCTCAAAGCTGTATGCTGTATACCACTTATTTTTTTATATTTTGCCATAAAAAAATTATAACGTTTTTTTTTTCAATCCAAACTGTTTCCCCCTTGCCCTGTCTTACAGTAATTTATTTTTAAAACGTCCATCAGGATTTAGAAATTCTCTTCTTAAGTCCGAAAAAAAAATTATCATTGTATGTTGGTTGAATTTTAAACACTGAATATAATATTAAAAAAACCCATACACCCCCATTTTTATTTACATTACTTCACATATATAAATTATGATATATTTACGTAAACAAATTATTTTAGATTAACGAGCATATTTTAAATATGATTCATCACTTTTGACCGCGCCGTATTTTATCTGGAAGCAGTCAGTAAATTTTGTTATAAAATTGTGAAAGTAAACTTTTATTAATGATGCGTCCAGCCAGCGATTTTTTAATTGTAAAATACCCTTTGAAAAATAAAACGTAATTGGAAAACAAGTGAAGTTAAATAAAAGCTTGTGAAAATATGTCGACTTTACATAAAATGTGCTGATAATATTATCAGTTATGAGTTGTATTTTTTATTTTGTTGTGTTGGTGTCTCTATCACACATTTGTGATATCAATTAATTATTATTAAATACATGTTTTTTTTTCATTTATAAAATAACTAGCGGAATCCCGCGACTTCGCTCGCGTAAACTTCGAAACTAATTAGAACCCTTCATACGTGATAGGGAATGACATTTTATATTTTTTTATATTGATTTTTATTCATTACGTATAAAAACATAAATATCTCAGATCTTAGTTAAAAATTGTAAAAACTAACCCCCTGTCTACCCTCGCCATTAGGGGTTGAATATCGATTTTTTTTATTGCAGAATATTTTGCCCTACTCAACCATTATAACGTAAGCAGCTATGCAGATAAACATATCTAAATCGACCCTCGTCCCCGTCCCATGCAATTAGGGTTTGAATATCGAACTTTCATTTTTAATTGAACATTAATTTCTTCGAATTATGAAGATAAATGTATCAAAATTGTATGTTCGATAAGTTTCAATTAAATGCGAACAAAAAAAATATTTTATTTGTATAAACTTCGAGACCCTGTTTTAACCCCGTAGATGTTGTATTTCGAAAAATCCTTTCTTAGTGGGTGCTTACATCATAAAAAGAAGGCACCTTTGAAATTTCATGTTTCTAGGTCCAGAGGTTTGGGCTGTACGTTGATGTATGAGTGAGTGGTTAAGGACAAACTCTTTTATAGATATACATAGATTCAACAAATATTTTTAAAAAATCGTAATTTTATTACGGTTAAAAATGGTCATAAATAAATATATAAAAAACATTTTATAGGTTGAATTAGCGACTTTTCAGTGGTTTTTATAAATTTTAATTTAATTTATTTTTATCAAAATTAAGGAACTTATTGCAAACAAAAAAAATAAATTTTGTTTTTCTTTAGTTCAATTTATAATAAAATCAGTTTTAATTTTTTTAACCCTCTACCCCCTCCCCCCCTAAACCTTTAATTTGTTTATACAAATAACTAATATAATAAACCATGTTAATTAAAAAACACAAAAAAATGTCCCTGTATTTGTAGTCATGCTAGTCATTATTGTGTTTTTAATTGTGTACATTTATTTTATTACTAAGATAACTATCGAGTTAACAAGTCTGTGCATTATAAATTCCTTAAAGCTGACTTGAAACTGCGTTTTCATGAGATTACACTAGATTTTCCACTTAATGTTACCTAAAAAAACATCGTTGAAATAAATAAGGCGGTAAAGAGAATTAAAAGTACATTTACAATTCTTTTTTAAGATGTTTTAATTACTTTAACCCTTTTTTATGATATTTGTTTTATCTTTATATTAAAACAAAATATTTATATCTTTTTTTAAGACATTTTTCAATAATAATTTTTTACAACATTTATGTCCTATATCATAAACATAAATAGGTAACAATATGCTTTATACAAAAAAGTAAAAAATAAAAATAAAAAAGTTTTATAAAGTTTAGTAAAAATTGGTTACAATAAAAAACAAATTAGTATCGCTCGTAATAAAAAACAACGCAATTTATCAGTTCGCAGAAAAACAAATGAACAGAATGCAGTTGAATATATCAAAATGTAACATCACAATCAGAATGTTGATTATATCATTAAATGCATTAATTAATCCTGCAAGATTCATGGCAGAATAGATTCAGAACAGCATCACCCAATCATTCAGTAGCGGCTCGTCAAATCTGATATATGTACATCGGAAATCTAAACGACGCAAAATTAAATATGCTAAAAATTTCCAATATTTGAAAAATCATCATGTTTTATAACTACCCCGAGTTACAGCTTTTTTAATTCACGTCGCTTCACACATACGTACATACATTTTTAAATACTAGATTTTTTTAAATTTTATTTTCAACACAACACAATGCTTCGAATAGCGAACATTTTCTAGATGCCATATGCACTTTGAAATGAAGGTGACGTATCTTTGGGGTATGGCAGTAGTTATATTGGCTTCTGAATAACTTATTTTAAGAGCCAAATTTATTTTAATAAAACCAAAATTAACTTAAAGTTATTCGATCATTAGAGCAATGTATAGATAAAAGTCTAAAATTTGAATAGATTATTTATGGATAGCTCATATATTTTATTAATTTTTATTTAAAATATTGGACGTATGGTTTTTGAGTAATTGTGTATAAATTATACACAATTGGCTATAAATAGACGTTTTAAAAACTAATTATTCGAAACTTCAACCCTTTTAAATACTATAAAAATTATAAAACAAATATATTCACGTGTAGCTTATTCAAAATAATGAAAAACTAGCTCTGCCATTACATTGTACAAATTAGTACATGTTATTATTATATATTCTGTTTTCAAATTTTCAAATTAAATTAAACTTTTTTTAATAGTTAACAAAGTAAAATATTCCATTAAATGTAGGTACATGTGTTCTGAATATAAAATAAAAACAAAATTTTCGGAACCAAATCTTTTTTACAGTGTGCTAGACGTATAACTTTAATCGTTAGAAGGTACATATATATTAAATTAAATATTTTTAATAGTACGTCACTGTATTGGACATGACCTGAGGTCCAATCATTGACGCATAAAATAGAAACCGTTACAAAGCCATACACTGCACTGAGAACTAATTAAAGCATTGTTTTGTAAGGGTTTTTGTTCGATTCCAGATATTTAATTTAATTAAATGTAAAATCGTGTTTTCAGATGTATTGTGTTATTTCTAAAGAAATATAAAATTTAATTTTCTTTATTTTAATTGAAATGAAGGAAAGAAACGAAGAAATAGAAAATTAATTAATTTGTTCAGATTGTTTGGTTTCGGTGAATTTAAAGTATGCAAATAATTTGTATAAAAATTTGTAAACTATGTGTTAGAGCAATTGCATCAACACGGTGTTTATTTTTTATTCACTGGTTCTATATTTTTTGTCACTGTAAGTAAGTTTTTGTATTCAACTAAATGCCAAATACTTTAAACTCCTCAAATGAGGGTATTTATTGAATATTACAATAATGTATGACACAATTGTGTCTCTTGAATATAAAATATTTTACATTGATTTGTTTTGTTTTAAAAATAACAACTATATTTTTTATTGTTCAAAGCTACCTAGACAATGTTGGAATAATGTTTCCAACACTATGTCATTGTGGTAAAAATAATGGTATATTAAAAAATTTATCAAACGTGCAACTCATTTAATGGACACAGCTCTTACTAATCGATTCGTGAATCAATCTCGAGTCCAACGAGGTACATGAAGCCATATATGAAAAATTTTGTATGAAAAATGGACATTATACCTGTCCATGAGGGTCATGACCGGAACAATTCCTAAAATAGGCTAAACTAAAACCACAGACCTACCTTTAGCGAAAACCAGAGGTCTCTATGTGGTCTGGGGGCCGAGATCTCGCTGTCGAAGACAGACGGACGGACGGAAAATCGTGGGTTGCGCTAAAAAACATCATTTGTGGTATTTTCGCGGTAACCATTAATATTCCATCTGTTTCCCATTTAATTATTTCTTACACCATCTTAATTTGGTTGGTAGAACTACAGGGAGGATGTGTGGAATTCATATTTCATGAAGCAGCTATAATATTGATCTGAAGGTTACGTATTATAAATATTTCAGTAGGGCGATCTAGTGGAGATGATATAGTCGAAAGAAAGGGAGGGGTATGTTCACACATGCATAGACCACGGGGTTTATGTACATACACGTCTACTCGTAAACTGGACGTACAATGGATTGTTTCGGCTTTATTAAAATACAGTGGAGACAGACTGAAGTTAAATTTCCTTTTGTTTAAATAAAAAGGTACAAAATGTAATAAAGTAAAGAGTTTTTTTAGTTAGTTGTAGTATATTATAATACCTCTGTACATTAGGGTAAAAATGACATTTTTTTAAAATAGAACATTTTTAAACCTTTCAAAAATAGAAGTCAAATATATATGTCGCAGCCGGATTGTAAATTGAGCCGCTTTATAAAGCGGCTAGCCGTTTTGTAGAATAGTTTAGTTTAAAAGCGGAAATTCAATCTCTGCCTTGGTTAGGGCATTCTATTGAAGCGAAAGGGGATTAATATAGTATAAAAACGTTGATTCAATATCCACTGCAACGAACTCTAAGAATTTTAATGTTTATTTAATTTAACAGAATTATTATAAAACAGTTCATTGCAGCGGAAATTGGATCACCGTTGTTATACTATATTAATCCCATTTCGCCCCACTAGATTGTCCTAACCAAGGCAGAGATTGAATTCCCGTTTTTAACCTAACAGATACTAACCTGCTTATTTCACCCAAAAAGATTGCCCTGTCCAAAGACAGTTAACGTGTATTTATATTATTAGAACATAAATCTATATCTATAAAAGAGTTTGTCCTTAACCACTCACTCACTCATATATCAACGTTATTCAGCCCAAACCCCTGAACCTAGAAACGTGAAACTTTGTAGATGCCTTCCTTTTATGATGTAAGCACCTACTAAGAAATGATTTTTCGAAATTCAACCCCTTACGGGGTTAAAACAGAGTGTCAAAGTTTATATAAAAATATTTTTTTTTGTTCGCATTTAATTAAAACTTATCAAACATACTCTACAATATAAATAATGAAACAATTATTTCAGCATTTCCCAAAATTTAACCCCTAAGGCGTTAGGGGAGTGGAAAAATTTGTAAAATATTTTTTTTGTATTCACCGAATGAAACATGGCACAAGAAGGTACTCTACAAGACAAATATCAATTACGAAATTTCACCCCTATGGGAATGGGGGGGGGTAGTATTTTGATATATTTATCTTCATAATTGTTCATGATTTTAAAGTTTTGGACGAAGTTTACGCGAGCGAAGCCGCGGGATTCCGCTAGTTTTCTATAAAACGGCTTTTTTTCTCTTACACCAATTGAAATTATATAAAAATCCTTAAAACTGTTTCCCACACATATACACACATGTATGTATGTACGTGTATAAGTTTATAATTGTGTGAGTTAAAAGCTGTTACAAGTTTGGCAGTAACAAACATGTTATCACAGCGTGCAGTCTAATACACGTTAATCTAGGGTCAAGTTGCGGCGTGGGCCGTGAACGCGTCGCAGGTGGCCATGGATTATAAACATAGGTATATATACGAGAAGGAAACAACAGAGATACGTATTTACGTACAGTGTATGTGTGTGCAACGCCACCGTTGATTTGAGGTCAAAACAAAAACAATGATTTGTAATGTTGGCTTTGTAGTTAGCTTCGCTTGCAATTTGTTATTTATGTAGCTAGGTATACTGTACGGTCTGTTTTTTAAGTGCAAGTAAAAATAAATGTAATACATATATCAAGAGATCTTTGATAGGTGTAAATTACGTATTAAAAAATATACAGTAGAAACCAGTTATAACGACGAATCGGTTTTAACGACTCAAAATAAAAGTCCAACTGAATCCCGTATAATTGCATTTTTACCTGTTATTACGACTATCTGCTTTTTACGACCAATATGACCGTTCTCTCCGATGTCATTATAACCAGTTTCTACTGTATTAAAAAACTGAATATATACAGAATGAATTAAAAAATAAAAAAAAAAGATTTTACAATCGAAAATAAAAAACTTTTTTGAGTAGAATTGTTTGGCGTATTTAGAATTTTTATATCACTTTTAGTTTCCGAGTTACAAGCCCTAACTTTAGTTTTTCTTATGGGCCGCCAAGTTGGCTATATCATATTTGAACGTGTTTTTTTACTCTACAACGATATATCACATGACATAAATATTATAGAAAATAAGTCGAAGTACTAAATATTGGTGATATTTATCAAGTATTTTATTACAAACATTTAAGTAAGCCATGAAAAACAAAAATTGTTAAACAAAAATCGCAATAACAACAATGAAAATAACAAATGCATATTTAAAAACAATAAACTATTACAAAAAAAAGGTTTTTACTTTTTTTTAATAATAAGTATGACATGTGACATATCATTGTAAAGTAGAGTAAAAAACACGTTCGAATATGATATAGCCAACTTGGCGGCCCATAAGAAAAACTAAAGTTAGGGCTTGTAACTCGGAAACTAAAAGTGATATAAAAATTCTAAATACACCAAACAATTCTACTCAAAAAAGTGCTTTAAGAAACCGCAAACAAAAAGTACCTATCTACTTTGCCAAAAAAGTTATAGTCATTTAAAGAAATTCCGAATGTTTAGTTTTTTGGGTATACCGCCTGAACCACATAAAATTATTAATATTTTTTGATGTTGTAATACTCACCCCTTTCTTACAAATAATTCATTTCATTTAACCACATCTGTATCTCTTACCGTTTAGGATATCCCCATGCATTGCACGCTTATCTTGGACACCCTGTATAAAATATAAATTCTTCATTTTAAAAACATTTTTATGCGTGTATCCATATTTTTACTATGACTTCATGTTTCTGAAATATAACTTGATTTTGAATACTATTTTTATTATACTACAGAAAGCCTATGTAGCGACTTCAATATTCAAGTTAGAAATACACAGCTTTTTTTGAGCGAAATCCTAAAGATATATACTTTACTAGCTGACTCGGCCACGCGTTGCTGTGGTTAACCTATACTTTAATTGTAGGTTATATTAAACGTTTGAAAGTTTGACATAGCGCCATCTATTGAATACTTACTCAATCCAGTCAACAGATGTCACCATCTGTTAGAATCGTTTGGAACTAACAGATAAAGACAAATAATTTGCAATAAAATAATATTGCAATCATAAATTGAGATGTAAGCTATCCTATATTTCAAGTTGGATCAAACTGCACACGGTGTACAAATTTGATTAAAATCGGTTAAGTAGTTTAGGAGTCCATCGCGGAGGAACATGTGACACGTAAATTATATATATTAAGATAACATTTCTGAGACTGCAGGTAATACGATAGTGTAAGTTTCATCTAAATCGGTTCAGTAGTTTTTGAAATTATCTCAGACAAACACACACACAAAATATGTCTGGTATCAAAAATTTGCTAGCAAAGACTCTCAAATGAGGTATCAAATTTGTATGACAGTTTTCTTGGAGTTTCATGAAGACTTTGACAAGTTTCACGCATGTGTTGTATGTAAACACAAACAAGGGTGTTAAAGAGTGGTGATATTATGATACTTATTTTGTACGGTTAGAGTCGCCAACTAGCTAGCAAATTTGCTAACTCTATTATATTACCGGACATAAGAGTTTATCATTATTCATTGACTGACTCATCAACACACAGCCCAATCTTCTGTACCTTTTTTGACGTAAGCATCCACAACGAAGGGATTTTTTGAAATTCTGAACTAAATGGATGAATTTAAGACAAAATATTCTTATTTTAAAATATAAGAGTAAAAAAATTTGTCCTAGAGAATTTTTTTTTCATTGACTCACTCGAATTTTCTATATTTTCTAAACTATTTTAAATTCTTTTAAGTCTATAAAAATTAACGGGTTTTAAATCCAAATAGTTTAAACCTAAAACATTAATAAATTCAGGTCTCTGATTAAAATTATTCTACAAAATCTGAAAAAGCAATTGCAGTTAAATGTAATAACGAACGTTATATCCGTTAGGTTAATTTTATTTTCAAACAAGATTATAATATAGACATATTTGTGCATATATGCTTCGTTCATTAGATAACTTCTTCAGGAATGCTCATCTATGTACGTTTCCCGTTAAACGACTTCTTAAATGAACGGAACTGTTATGCACTTTAGTAGAGATTACACCGATTAACTATAATGTAATGTGTCTGCGTTCCACAAAATAATAAAATGAGTGTAATTTAAAAAAAATTATATTTCCTGAATATTAATGTAATTTTTTTTTGATACAATTATAATTAAATGTTCACAGATTGCATTATAAGTTAAAATATAGTGGACACTATCTTTATATATTACGATAGAATTAATAGTTAACATTTTATTTCTTATTTTCTTGTATTTTAGTTGATATTTTTATGATAAATTGAATTTTGATGCATGAAATTTCACTAAAAAAATTTGAATTTTAGATTTCGTTAAAAGTATGTTTTTTTAATAGAAAATGACGTGAAAAGTTGAATTTTTCAAACCGCAGGTCTGTACGTCATACCGTTCTCGAGATATGGCCTCTTAAAGTTTTCGATTTTTCAAAATTATGGAGAAAAATGGCTGTAACTTTTGAACGTGTGGTCAGATTTGATTTTTGTTGACAGATTCGGAATCAGCGTGTCAAAATCTATATAATGACATGTATAATACTTAAAAATTCGACAAAAAAAATTTCATCAAAAATCGACATTTTTTTAAGGTATACCCCTTTGAATTTTTTCGATTTTTCGCGAAAAAAATTTTTGTTGAATTTTCAAGTATTATACATGTCATTATATAGATTTTGACACGCTGTTTTCAAATTTGTCAACAAAAATCAAATCCGACTTCATGTTCAAAAGTTACAGCCATTTTTCTCCAAAATTTTGAAAAATCGAGGCTATATCTCGAGAACGATTTGATGTACAGACCTGCGGCTTAAAAATTTCAACTTTTCACGTCATTTTCTATATAAAAAACATACTTTTAACTAAATCTAAAATTCAAAATTTTTTAGTGAAATTTCATGCATCAAAATTCAATTTATCATAAAAAAAATCAACTAAAATACAAGAAAATAAGAAGATAAATCATAAATAACTATATAAACAATAATTTTTAAGTTATTTTTCATTTAAATTACATTTATTTAATCAAAACGACTTATTTTGGGTCACGATTTGCACATAGATTCAACACTAGTTATGAAAATCTCATGGGGAAAATAAAAAGTCGGCGCTTATGCATATAAATGTTATCTAAAGACACTTGAGCCTATGGTTATGTTACTTTTAAAGGGTTAAACCCCTTAAAATGATAAAAAATGAAAGAAAATTTGCAGAAAGTTTGATAAATCAAAATTAAACTTTTCAAGATTTTGTTATCATTCAGAATAAAAAGATGAAACTGATCATTTACTATTTTTATACAGTGCCAATCAATTTCACTGTAAATAAAAGGTTTCATGTGTGTAATTGCTATATTATTTTAATCAATTCAACAGCTTGAAGGAAACTATAATTTTTATTTTCTTTATCGTAAAAGAATGCGAAAAAATCAATATACGTATTTGTCTTATTTATTACGTGTTATGGTATCACTTACTTTGCCATATACTTATATATATAAGTATATGGCAAAGTTCTTTATTTATTATCATGGGCATAAATATCACGTGAATATTTCATATTAGCCCTTAGTTACATCATATTATATTTTTAATCAATCATATTTTATCAAGAATTTAAAATAATCAGTGCAATCTATTTTAAATGGCAAATCTATACATATATTAATAGGTGAACATCCAATTGTCTTACTGTTTTTTTGTATTTAAAATAAAACTTATATCATTTAAAAGGTACTATGTCCATGATGCCGTTAAGGCAGGTAAAATATTGGTCGAATTTAGTAACTTTTAATATGTGTGTTAAAATATTCGATCTATTAGAAAAAGTTTAGATTTGGTGCAATTATTAAAAAGGTGCGTTTCTTAAGGGGTCAAATAGGTTATAAATAAAAATTATTGTATATAGGGGGAGATAGGGCACATTGATACAGTGGTTGTTAATTAGTTTATACAGGGTGGCCAGTTTTTGGAAAACCGGGAAAAGTCAGGGAATTATGTTGGAAGTCAGGAAATTTTTTATAATAATAATAATAATAATAATAATTCAAATTTATTCAGAAAATCACCTAGTACAGGTATTGAGTATGTCACAAAAAAAGAAATAAGAAATTATTTGTAAGTGCAATTAAAGTTAAGCTCAAAATTCCTTGATTTTATAGTGCAATAAAAATGCAAATTCTCACAAGTATTTAAATTTGATCTTTTTTTAGCTTTTTTATCTAAATTTTAAATACAAAAAACCAGGAAAACCGGTAAAAATTCTCCTGAAAAACCAGGAAAAGTCAGGGAAATTTGTTCCAGAGAAATACTGGCCACCCTGTATAATATAAATACACGAACGCGTTTTTACACGCATAAATACGTACCTCTTAAAATAGTCAATCACACAACAGAATTGTGTCTACGTACATTAAGGCTTTCGCTGTTAGCAAATAAATAACTATTTTGTTCTCTATGCGACACAAATATTCCTATATGTACAAGCGTATTGGACTCAGGAATCCATACTAATGTTATAAATGCGTGCCTGTCTATCTGTCTGTTTGTTACCTTTTCACGGCTGAACCACTGGACCGATCTTGATGAAATTTGGCACGGAGATAGATTACATCTTGAAGAAAGACATAGGCTACTTTGTATCCTAAAAATGTATTAGATAAAAAAATGGGTGTGTTACAAATGCGAAAGTTAAAACCTATTTTATCGATTTTCATAACAGAAATCTGTATTTCCTAACCAGTACTCTGCGCATACGAAATTTGCGGGTAATACCTAGTATAAAATATAAATTATAAGAGAAAAAACATACTATCTGTAACACTTTTTTATTCCTAAACTTTCTAGTGCCATATATGCACATTTATAGGAATATGTATGTATAGACGTATCAATAAATTCTGATATATTTCATTTCGGTTCTTTTTATTTTATTTAAGATATTATACTTCAGAATTTTCTTCGAACGCCAAGTAATAAAAAAATACAGTTTTATCGTTTTGCATATATTATACTATAATAACGCATACACAACTGTATTACAATACATTGAAGTATCACTGCTCTAAATTCCATGGCAAATCCATAGATACTATAACAAAATTAATAACCTCATTTACAAGTGCTAACTAGCTTGCATATTTGCTAGGTCCTTTATAATACCGGACATTCGATTTTCATAAAATATTAATAGCTAACATGCATTGAAAAATTACCTAACTAGTGGTGAAAACCGCATTGAAATCGCTTCAATAGTTTTTGAATTTACTCTGAAAAAATTTAAATTTCATTCTGTGAAAAATTAATCGGTAACGTAGTAATATTTCATACCAAGAGTACCAAAAATTACTATACCGTATGTTAAAATAATTATAAAACTTAAATAATTATTTTAACAAGTTATTAATAGTCAGATGAAAAAATGTCATTAACATTTTTATTTATTTACGATGCGTAGGAATGGGAAAAAATACAAAATTCATAGATTGATGAAAAAAAATTTGATCCTACCCAATATAGTAAAATTTAAAAGAACGTCTACTACAATTCAATATACTGTATAGCAGTTTCTATTTTGGCGATAGGCCAAATATGAAAAGTAATATAGAAACATAGTTAAACTAGCTGTCGGATCCAATTTTACCCGGGGATATAAAATTAAACTATATAACGTATAATGCAGTGGAGTGCGATCCTTTAGGTCCACACAATCAACTTCCCAACATGGTATGACTAACAATACTTGAATACTGATTACTTATTGTTTCCATAATTAATATTACTATGTTATAGTTTGTAAATATTTTTTTTAATATGTATATGAAAAATTTTAATGGAATTTATCAGAAATAAAACTCACCCTTTGTATTATGAATATTAGTTTTCTAATATCCTAATAATGTCAATAATATAATGCACATCTTTAGAAAAACTAATCTGACAGTTTGAATTTTGAATTGTGTTGTTTCCAAGGCAACATGAATTATTAGATGTATTTATTAGTATGAAATTCAAATTTTGATGGTGGTTTTCATCCCTTTAATGGCTGTTTGGACCCATATAAAAAATAAATACTGAAATACACGTTTCATTATTTGTATTGTATAGTATTTATTCCAAGTTCCGACTAAATTCGATCAAGAAAAAAAATAAAAATGAAAAAAACACCCTTTTTACCCCCCTAGGGGTTGAATTTCGAAAAATCCTTTCTTTCAGATCATATTCACGTCAAGACGCTTCGATTAGCACCCCAACGAAGTCAATAGCATTTTTTGTTCGCGAGATTTCGTCCCGGAAAAAAATGACACGTACGTACGTACGTACATACATACATACATACATACATACATACATACATACATACATACACACACACACACACACACACACACAGACATTTTTCTGAAAATAGTATCAATATACTCTAATGCCCTTGAAACATGAAAATATGTTAAAATTTTTGATTTCGATTTTCGGACCAATTACAATAACTCCCTATTGGGAAGTTAATTATAGAGAATGCACGTGAAATTTTCATATGCAAAAAATTAAATTAAAGAATAGCGTATATTACTTTTTCAGAGTTAATAAATTTTAATAGGTACTATGTTAAAATTTACCAGTATGTCATTGTAATTTTTCATTTTAAATTCTATCGACTTTTCTGTTAATTTTTTTCAGAAGTTGATTCTGTCCTCAGGTTCACAGCATTTTCTGTTAATTTTTAAAAGAATATTCACTCCGTCTATCAAAAATATAATTTTCAAATAATAATTTTTTAAAGTAACTCCCTCCCTTCCTTTTGCCTTCAAAACTAGCTGACTGATTTTAACTAATAAATACAAAAACCTGCAATGCGCCTTTGGTATACTTAATTGTATTCTACCTACAATCGGACATTTTCAAATCGCGTAGAAACAGCAGAACGCAATAACGAGAAGAAGAAAAAAACACCTTTCAGCATAAATCAAAGAGGATTCAACTGTAGATTTTCTTTTGTTCCATTTCTCGGCCCACTCGATATGAACACGGACCTTAGGTAGATTACAGGGAATTACCAACTTGATCTTTTGTTGATACTCGAATATAATAACAAACGTGTTCTATTAGAAATAGTTGTGTTTTGTTTTTATATATGCTTGCTAGATCTAAAACTTTCAACATTTTATAACTAAGAGTTTTTATAAGCAATTTTATTTTTTAATTAAACTCGGAATGAAAGACGCTGTATTTTTCTATTTGGAAATTTCTTTTTCTACTTATTTATTAATTACTTTTAGATGTTCCAGTTCCAATGTTATAGTACACAGGAAAAAATTTGAGATGAAAAAATGTTTAATAAATTTATCTTGTTAATATAGCAATGTTTCCTCAATATAATAATTTAAAAAATTCTTATTGAGGATATTTTATTAATTTGAAAAATATGTTTTCATGTTTAACTAAAAATCTTTTTATTTGTCAAATTAATAAATAATTTATTGTACCAATTAACGAAACTCTCAAATAGATTAAACATAATGGTTGTATTAATAAATATTTATCAGTATGAATATTTTTTACACCCCCCAACTAGTAAAAGTGCAATTTTTAATATGGTAAATTCAGTGATGTATTTTTTTGTATTTAGAATATATGTTTTCAATACGAAACAAAATTTCCACCGTGATAAGAACATTATTAGTAATAATATACATTTATCAATAAGATAAACGTGGATATTTCCATATTGGTGAACAATTATCATATTAACAAACAACCTCTATCGGAGCCAAATCGATCATTTTTATATTGATCACATTTTTTAACACATAGACAAATTATTTTTTTCTGCGTATACGATTTTTTAATAAAATTTACTTGTATCAAAAAATACTATCAGTTTTAACATGTACCTAGTGTCCATTAAGTAAATTGTAATTTTTATAATACGCATTTTTTTACTTTATTCGTAAATATCATATACATGATTTATTCAACTAATTATTCTTAAGTTGAATTATTTATTAATAAAGTGGATTTCAATTAAAAGACAATACAATAAATACAAAGATTGTGTTAAATTAATTATATGAATAGTATATTTGTTTATTGGTATAACAAATTAAACTATATCAATAATATAGATTTAGATCCTGTACGTAAAAATTTCTAATTGATACTGTAACTTTAGTAACACGTGACCTATGTACCTAGCAAGAATTACAATATTTTGAACTGTTTCAAAATTACTACGTCAAATATAGTAATATATCTTTAAAAATTTACTGATTGTTATGAAATATTTTCTCCCTGTACTTCGTTATCTTTAAATAGATTAATAATTTGATCATATGTTTCTATAAAAAATTGTTAATCTTATAGATCATAACAAAACATACTGTTTTATTTAAAATATCGTAAAAAATGATCTAGTCTAAATATATAAATAAATAGATTTATTTTAAGCCAATCATTAAATAATAAATTTAGCTTTGTATTATACAGTAATTTATAAAATGGTTTATGCAAAATTGTCTCAATGTACAGATATTTCTATTTGTCACGTCAGATATAGATAAAATCATATTCTTACAAACCATCAAAAAAGGTAAATACATCACCAATTTTACCGTCTCCTATTTATATCTGAATTTTTATTAGATCAATTTTTTATATAAATTCAAAATATTATACATTAGAATTTCAAACAAACCACTAACTCACTCATATATCAACGTACAGCCCAAACCCCTGAACCTAGAAACGTGAAATTTCGTAGGTGTCTTCCTTTTATGATGTAAGCACCCAATAAGAAAGGATTTTTTGAAATTCAACTTCCACGGAATTAAAACGGGGTGTCAAAGTTTATATAAAAAAATATTTTTTGTTCACATTTAATTGAAACTTATCGAACATGCTATACAATATAAATAATGAAACAATCATTTCAGCATTTCCCAAAATTTAACCTTTAACGTGTTAGGGGGGTGGAAAAATTTGTAAAAGATTTTTTTTTGTATTCACCGAATGAAACATGGCACATATAGGTACTTTACAAGACAAAATATCAGTTACAACAATTTAACTCCTATGGGAATTGGGGAGGGGTAAAATTTTGATATATATATCTTCATAATTCTTCATGATATTAAAGTAAATTCGGACAAATTAATATTCAATTAAAAATAATGGATTTAGATATGTTTATCTGCTTAACTATTTTACTTATAAAGGTAAATTTGAGCAAAATAGTCATCTATTAAAATACAAATTTCGACATTCAACCCCTAATAGCGGGGGTAGAAAGGGTCTGTGTTTTTGATATTCTTCTACTATTTGTTTATTGTCAGCTGGATCGTCTCCTTTTCTGACAGGTTTTTGATATGTTTATCTGCATAGCTGCTTACGTTATAATGGTGGAATCGGGCAAAACAATCTGCAATAAAAAAAATTCGATATTCAACCTCAAATGGCGAGGGAGACAGGGTTAGTTTTTACAATGTTTAACTATAATCCGAGATATTAACGTTTTTTTTATAGGTAATGAATAAAAATCAATATAAAAAAATGTAATACGTCATCTCATATCACGTATGGAGGGTTCTAATTAGTTTAGAATTTTACGCGAGCGAAGCCGCGGGATTCCGCTGGTTTTTTTATATTTTATGATAACTGCACATTTGGAAGAATATTTTTTATTTATAATTAATTTCGTTTAACTACTTTAAAAGAATATAACAACTTTTTTATTAAACAAAATAGCTCCTTACAGTAATTACAGCATCAAAATTAAACTTAACAATCCCAAAGCAGTCAACTAATTAACTAACGCACCTCCACAGAAACTTATACTAAACTTACAACCTAATCATCCTATACTATACATATATCATCACAAGTACCTATATCTCAAACATGGGCCACTAATCAATGTTAACACATAACATCCTGGCTACAAATACGAGTTCCTGGAAACCCCATCAGTGAAAGTTGTTTTAATAAATATTTGATAAGTCTAGATTGAACGCCAATCATGATTTCCTGTGACCGTAAGTCCGTTCGTACGTTTATATTCTCAAATAACCTTCTATATATGTATCCTCTAAGGCACTCAACCACTTAATCATTGTAAACGACCGTATTTGTCATTTTATATATGTCTGTCTTATCTTGCACCATCAGATATTGATTTATGTATGTATTAATATAAAATAATGAAGTCGTCATATTCTTCGTATCTTAAAATGAACACACCTATATATTTCCATGTTTCAAGTCATATTTATGTCTATGATTGACCCATCAGCACCTTCCTACTCTGTTTTGTATCTATATCAAGTAAAAAAATCCTCATTCTTTTTTCCAAAATCTTAGTGAGCAAAAAATGTTTTTTTAAATTTTTTATGAAATTATAAAAAAATTATTTTGTTTATTTTTTTCTCCAGTAATTGATAAAGTAAATCAAGTAATGGGTAAAACACAGTGAAGGACACTTGCTAATGATTATAAAATGATAAGTACTACGACACAGAAGTTATAAAATAAAGAATCGTAAAATTATAAATAATATAAAGCAAATGCTATTATAATATGATAATTAATAAATAGATAACACTAATAATTAGTTTACCATTTTGACATCTATTCACCGATTGTCATCAAATTAAGCTGTTTTACTGTTAACTGTCTATATATTATGATTCATAAAGGCAGTAAAAAAATATCAACAGATATTTCTAATTTAATACATTTAATTAAACAATTTTTTTTTATTTCATTTTATTTTTAAATAAATACAGTTATAAGGCCGTGGGCCGCATATTAGGGTCTTGCGGGCCATGTGTTTGACACTGTTACCTTAAAGGATCACAACACTAGTTAGTACATTTAACCCTTCTGTCAACCATTAGGTCTGGTCAGACCTTTTTGATCTTTCTATATGTTTTTTTGATAGAAATATTTTATGTATCTTTATCAAATTCCTTGAATTCCTTAATCTACCTCTTTTCTATGATTCAGTGCAAAAAATAATAATTAAAAATAAATAATGTGTGGAAGTGCGAAAAAAAAAAGATATTTCTATTTGTATACCTCTTGTCTACCTTATAGGCAGTAAACCAGAAGAAATCCTGCAAGATTTTCCAAATAAATGATAAATTTCAAAGAAAAACAAGATTCACGTGCATTGCTTACGCAGACCCGGTATGTTTGCAACATAGCCGACAATATTTAAAATGTCACGAATGTGTAAATCTAGAAGATGAATAAAAATACAAAAAAAAAATTAAATAAAATTCAAAATGTATTTTAATAAGAGAAAATATTCAAATTAATCTATAAAAGAAGCTTTATTAATTTTTTCCCTTTATTTTACTCCATTCTCATACAAAATATATGAAGGTCAGCCAGACCTATATGGTAGACGGAAAGGTTTTAGAACTATGGTTGACAGAAGGGTTAAATACGCAGTGAAATATTAATCGGTAACGTAGTAATATTTCATACCAACAGTATCAACAATTACTATACCGTATGTTAAAATAATTATAAAACTTAAATAATTATTTTAAACAAGTTATTAATAGTCAGATGAAAAAATTTCATTAACATTTTTATTTATTTACGATGCGTAGGTATGGGAAAAAAATTAGATTGATGAAAAAAATTTTAATCCTAGAAATTTTGAACACCCGACATGGTAAAATTTAAAAGAATGTCTACTATAATTCAATATACTGTATAGCAGTTTCTATTTTGGTGATATGCCAGATATGAAAAGTAATATAGAAACATAGTAAAATTATAGAGAATGTCATGAAATTTTCATATGCAAGAAATTAAATTAAAGAATAGCGCGTATTACTTTTTCAGAGTAAATAAATTTGAATAGGTAGGTACTATGTTAAAATTTACCAGTATGTCATTGTAATTTTTCATTTACTTTATTTCAAATATCTAGCGACTTTTCTGTTAATTTTTTTTCAGAAGTTGATTCTGTCCTCAGGTTCACAGCATTTTCTGTTAATTTTTAAAAGAATATTCTCTCCGTGTAGGTATAATGAAACGCCAATCACAAAAAGCTATCTTCTGCGGTCAAATCCATGCATATTTCTTTGTATATATCGACAGTGTTTTGGTTTGAAGAACACGCTAGCCGTGCATCGACACAAATCAAGGTTAGGTTCAACCCCCTTGGCTACAAATCGATACCCGTCATGACTGACTGCCAAATACGTTCGTCTCTTCAAGTGGTTTTTTTTATTACATATATCTATATATTTTTTATTATAACACGCTCGGTAACGAATGGCTTTTTAATTTATGCAATTTTATAATCCTCGTCTGTAGTGTTTTCTACTAATTCGTCTTCTTTTTATTTAATCCGTTTGGACATGAATTTAGATATATACATGATACTATTTTATGGCGTATTTTATATATATACATATATATATATATATATTAAGGAAGATGGCCACTGTGACGGGTCAAAAAATTGTCAATGTTTGGGAATTTTTTTCACAGATATAACAAATTATTTTTGAATCAGATAAAGGACATTTTATTAAGTATATATTCAAGTTATTTAATATCAATTTTTATTGAAACATATTAAATATTTACAAAGTTATGAGCCTCGATGTGACGACCAAAATCAGTTTTAACTATTATGTACCTACTGTCAATTTTTACTACATACAGGGTGACCCAAGTAAAACGAAACGGGCGCGCTTTTGGACATTTTAAATAAGATTTTAAAGAAAAGCTCGAACACGTCGATTTTGCTTTCAAGGGGGACATCTTTTGCTATAAAATTTTTACAAGAATCTTTTCAACCCACAGCGCTATGAGCGCAACCCTTTTAAATAGCATGATAGGGCCAATGATACCTCATTTGAATGTTTTTTTCATTCTTAATACGGTGCTTTTTGTTGTTTTTTTTTTTCAAATCTGTTTAGTTTTAGTCAAGTTATTTACATTTTAAATTCCATAAATGCAATGATTTTCTAATCAAAAAACGAACAGTTAAAACTAAAATTCAAAACAAAGAATGCTTATTTTCTTATCAAATAATTCAAAAACATCCAATTTGGACATTTATTGAATTAATTAAAGTTTTGGATGTTGGTAAATTTTTATTTAATTATTTGATTCCAAAACGTCAACATTTCTATTAATTCTTTTTAAATATGTTTATTTTAAAACAATTAAAAATACTAAAAAAATAAATTTTTTTCCATGAAATAAAAATACGTATATTTTTCAGGAAGCGAAAATCCACCCCATTTGCTTTAATAGCCAATACTATAATTGAAATACCCTCAAATTTACATAACTAACAAAATACTGTGATTGCCAAAAATCAATAAAATCAATAAAAACTACTCTATTGATATAACCAGTTATAACTATTTTATTCCAATTGTTATTATGATGTTGCTAACGGTTGTTTTAATTTACAAAACAATAACAAACTATGGTAAATGAAATTTGATACAGAGAAAGGATGATTATTTATTTTATTGTTTTGTAATAACAATGTATTGACATGAAAATTGTTTGTTGAATAGCTATTGATATCCTAATATGTTATACCTATTTTATTCAATACAATAATGTAATAAAGCCTAAATTTATCGTAAAAAAACGAGTTTCTCTTAAATAAAATAAATCAGTGATTTCATACGTTTATCACTAGATCGTATCGATTTCTTATTTAAGTATCTGTCAGAAAAATAAATAAAAATACAAAGGATCCCGCAAGTATCCTTATGGAAAACCAGTCCCGGTCAAATGTTACGAAATTCTGCTGAATGATAGTCCTCAATGTGTATATCAAAAAAGTCAATGGGACTTAGCTCTGAAAAACTACTGTTCTGAAGCTAGAGCCTTCTGAATTATCGAATTCACGTACTCGATAAACAAAATGTCCACTGATTCACGGGCATGGAAAAAAATAATAATAAATGTTAAACATTTTGATAACTATAAAGTTTTATTTATTAATATTTTGTAAATTCTAAATAACGAAGAGAATTATCAAAATAAAATTTTTCGAAATTTCCGAATAATTTACTTTCTAATTCTATGACCATTTTATATAAAATAGTAACAAAAAAAAATATAAATGCAAATGTGTATTTGTATGTCTGTTTGTTTCTTACCTTTTCACAGCTAAATTGCTGGACCGATCTTAATGAAATTTAACATGGAGATAGCTTAAATTAAATATACAATTACTTTTTTAGATAAAAAAATGGATATGTGAATGTGTACGTGTTTCAACTTCTACCTAACCTAAATTCAACGAGAACAAAGTCATATTAATAATAATAGTTTACCTACGTCATTAAAGGACTTACCTCTAAAGAAATTCAAAAGCGAACTAAAAGCACTATTGATGGATCGTTGTTTTTATAAAGTTGATGAGTTGTTCTCATCCACAATTACATAAAACTATTGAATTATTTACCTATATTTTACCTGTATTTTTATTTATGATCTTAATGTTCTACACTCGTTCCAGAGTATTTAAAGAATAAATATTATTATTAATGCAATTTAAATCGTTTAAAAATTCAAACAATATTCAAATACATATTTACTTAAAAAAATATATTATATGTATGATTTTCGTGTCATACACGTATATAAAATATATCTAAGAGTGTAAAAAACAATATTAACATGTTGTTCACGTACAATAAATCCATTAACTCCTACCAAACTTATTACGTGTTTGGACTTTTGTGCTAGTGCCATATTAACGATGATATAGCGAAATTTTTTTGATGTGATACTACTTAAATGTAATTTTCTTATATACCTATCTATGTTTTATATGTACACTACAGTGCAAAAGTCTTTAGACACCTGTGATTTTGAATGTAAATATACAGAATTCAGTCAATAAAAATACCCAAAATAACGAAAAGAATATGTTTACTCGCACACAGAAAAAAAACTGTATTGGACCAAGAAAACCTTGTTTTGTATATAACGAAAACGATATTTTCTTAATATAAGAAACGTACTCTTAATCCAACTACGTTATTCCTTCGTTCAATAATACTATAGTTCGTTTAAGAGATTATTGCTTATCTTAAGAAAATATTGTTTTCGTTATATACAAAACAAGGTTTACTTGGTTTAAGAAATCCTTTCTACCAGTGCAGTCAAAATAGTAAAATACAATTTATCGTTAGCTTGAAAGATACAGTGCGTCAATACTTACAACTTGAGTAAACCTGGCATATAATTCAAAAATTTTCCATAACATGGAAAATTGTAAATGCTGTATTTTAGATATGCTAGGATTATTACAAAAGTTGTAATTATTTAAGTACTCTTATCAATTTATAAGATTTTTCCAGTTTTATATTTACAGTACACAAAAAAATGAGTGTCCAAAGATTTTTGCACGAATGTATATTTTTTACAATTGTGTTGAAAACTACGTAGGTAATATTTATTGTTTAGGAAATTTGCAGCTTCTCTAGAGATTTCGTTTAGATTAAAACTCGGATGTAACAATGTATATGTGGTTTTAAAGGCGTTGTAATTTGAATAATGATTGATTTAAGTGTGCTTGGGTTTCTCTAGAGTCTAGATAATTCTTGGCAAAGATCCAGTTTCATGTTTAGGAAATAGGTATAGTTTAAAAAAGGGAACAATGCTCTTTGATAATGTTAAGCTTTCTCAAAGGAAACATTAAGATGTCGTAGTTTAAAAAATGATATCCAGTATTGTAAAGAATTTATAATAGATTATTATACATTTGTTACCACTGCTCTAAAATCACGAGCAAATTAATGTTGATTTAACATGTCGCAGATAGCGTTAGATTAACTTTTGCTTCAGAGAAAATTCTTTATAACACCCGATATTGGAATGAATTTTGAACACCATCCATTTTTATATAAAATGTTTAAATCGTGGTACCTATATTTCTTTTTGGTACATCATGTATGTAATGAAGTAATGCCTTAGAGATATAATGGTTTATTACTCATCTAGTTCCATAATTGTTTCTCAAGTTCCTGTAATTTCTGCTGATTTCAAAAGTTTTAACATTTTTTATTGGATTTATACTTTTCTTGATTGCTATATTTAACTGCAATCAAATCAACTGACCTGGAAATTGTAGGATTAGAAGAAAACTGAAAAGAAGAAGCTAATATTAACTTGCAAAATTGCCCTTTACAAATCAATGCAATTAAAACTTTCAGAAAAAATGCTTTTTTCGAACATTTACAAAATCTACCATAAAATTATCTTCGATATACCTACTTGTACAGTAAAAATAATTGGCATATCTTTAATTAATAGAATACTTAAAGTACAAAGGATGACTTAAATCTTATGAATTCTTGCAAAACGCTGGGCGGAAAGGGGAAAATACAAAAAAAACATCCTTTCATACATCATTAATGGAAGCTGGTATACATTATTTGAACAAATTTTAATTTACATTTGAACTAAACAAAAATTTATGTTTTTATTATAATACAGTAGAACCTCGTTAGTGCGCTCGTTTGAGTGACTTAGAGAAAAACATGTAATAACGAAAAAATACATACCTACTAATGAAATATTTTAACATGGGGTCTTATTCAAGAATAACCTTAAAATAAAAACATACTAACGAGATTCCATTGTAATAATAATAATGTGTTACATGTTAAAGAATCACTGAATATTAGAGTCAATAATATTAATTTTTTTAGTTAATAATATATAATTTAAAAATACAAAGAATATTTTAAAATTAAAAAATTTTGTTTAATATTACAAAAAAAGTATAAAAGAATATTTAATATCTTTTGATCTAAGTAGACCACTAAAAAAAGTATTATTGGTAGTAAAGATAGGGTAATACATGCAAAATAACGCTAATATGAAATATGAAATAATATGCGAACAATTGATTGACACTAGTTCGATAAAATCTACTATATGTAGTATGTAGTCCACACAACAATATATTATTGTTCAGAAAGAAGCAGACAATACAATCATCGACATGGTGTCATTGACTTATACTCAATCAATAAACACAATTCGAAATTCTACCAAACAAAGTATATTTCTAATTTAACATTATACATAATAGGCATCTGCGCAGCTATATAGAATATTATATATATTTTTTTTAAGAAAATACAGTTTTTTTATTATACGCGGTACAGGGCACTAATAAACAAAACTCTACACGCACTTGACATTTTTTAAAGATCTTTTCAAAGAGGTTCGAAATTATTTACTACATACACCTCTGAGGGGTCATAACTGTTTATATATACTTTGAATAAAATTATTTAATTGTAATATTAAAAAAATCTATAAAAATTAAATTTTATAAACTATAGCATATTTTATATATTACCTATATACTTTAAAGTAGGGTTAATACATTAAATAATCTATATCTATAAAAGAGTTTGTCCTTAACCACTCACTCACTCATATATCAACGTACAGCCCAAACCCCTGGACCTAGAAACGTGAAATTTCGCAGGTGCCTTCCTTTTATGATGTAAGCACCCACTAAGAAAGGATTTTTAGAAATTCAACCCCTACGGGGTTAAAACAGGGTGTCAAAGTTTATATAAAAAAATATTTTTTTTTGTTCACATTTAATTGAAACTTATCGAACATACTCTAAAATATAAATAGTGAAACTATTATTGCATTTCCCAAAATGTAACCCATAAGGGGGGTGGAAAAATTTGTAAAATATTTTTTTTTGTATTCACCGAATGAAACATGGCATAAGTAGGTACTCTACAAGAGAAATATCAGTTACGAAAATTCAACCTTTATGGGAATAATAATAATAACTTTATTAAAGTGAATTCGGACAAATTAATATTCAATTAAAAATGAAAGTTCGACGGGGACTAGGATGGATTTAATCTGCAATAAATTAATTTGATATTCAACCCCTAATGGCGAGAGTAGACGGGGGTTAGTTTTTAATTTTTTTTTAACTAATATTCGGGATATTTACATTTTTTTATAAGTAATGAATAGAAATCAATACAAAAAAAATGTAATATGTCATCTCTTATTACTTATAGAGGGTTCTAATTAGTTTCGAAGTTTACGTGAGCGAAGCCGCGGGATTCCGCTAGTTGTTTATAATATCCACAATTTATCCATGTGCATATAGATCAGTGGTTCCCAACCGGTGATCCGCAAGGGGTAAAATATAGCCCCTGTAAAAGATTTCAAACTTTGAATGAACAAAGAATTATTGGTAACATTTTTAAGGTTTTTTAATTTACAAAAAATATAAAAATGAAAATTTATTTTTTAACCTTGTGGTCCCTGCTAATAATAATGAAATCAATGTAGTCCCTGGTCAAAAAAAGGTTGAAAACCACTGATATAGATAGATACACAAATATAATGTTTTATTAAAAATTTTACAAAATATTACATATATCTCTCTATAACATCAAAACATTAATTCGAAAATTCCGGTTAATTAAATATTTCAATTAATATGCTAATTAATAATTAACCCATCTCTAGAACACAACAAAACAATTATCATAACAAAATATACACGAACTAATATATTTGCATACATAAACATTTTATCTTATAGTAGAATTACTATATACATACCTATCTATATAAAGTAATAATGTTCAAATCATTATTAGGTTGCTAACCCATTAACGCCCAAAAAATCAATAACATGCAAAAGATTTTTTTTAATGAAATTAAGTACGTATTAAATATATTTAACTAAATATACAACACAAACTTTTTTTATAATATTTAGAAAAAATAACAGTGTGTACTCAAAATTGGGCAGATATGAAGTCTATTTTGTCTGAGACTGCTTTTCTGATATCATTTTTATTTAGATAAATTTCATTTAAAAGTCAAGTTATATATAAAATTAAGTTATTTCATATAGTTTGAACAAAATTCGAAATCACATGCTCTAGTTCAGCGATTCTCAACCCGTGTTAAAAATATAACTATTTTCCTCTCGTCTCAATTCAGTTTCCCGCTGTTACGTAACTTTTCACATTAAATTACAGAATAATAAATATACAGAAGCGACACTCAACAATTGGATTTCAAATCCTTTCAATGTAGAATACTTTCGAGTAGCTAAATTATCTATCAAAGAAAAGGAGAATTTAATTGATCTTTCAAAAGACTCTACTTTGAAAGTCGAATTTAAAGGAAAATGTCTTATTAACTTTTGGTCACATATCAGCACCGAATATGAACAGTTTTCTGCTAAAGCGCTTAACGTTTTGTCACCATTTATAAGTACAGTGCTGGTGGAAAGAGCATTTTCTTCGTATCTCTTTATTAAAAACAAATACCGTAATAAGCTGAATGCAGCTCCAGATTTAAGATTGTACCTATTGCATCAATCGAACCTGATATCAAAAAACTATGTGCCTCAAAGCAAGCACAAGGATCTCACTGAATATAATAAGTTAAGTTAAAAATTAATGTAAAATTGCGAATATTTAACTTTATATTTATAATAGTTTATATTTATTGTGTTTTTTTATTAAAAAATTATGTATCTATAAAAATCTTTTAGTTTTCATTAATAAACATTTTGGGCACACTCCTTGACACGTTATTGTTATTTCTTTGGTGTTAGAACAAGTTTAAAATAATAACAAGTACGAGTATTTAAATTATAAACATTTTTCTAATATAAGGGGTACAATTTAGGATAATGAACTGCCAAGGGGTACGCAAGCTAAAAAAGGTTGAGAACCGCTGCTCTAGTTGGATAAAATAAATTAGCATATAAATTACCACGTACCTCTTTTCATATAAAAATTATTGAGAACAATTAAAACACCTTTAAACACTTATGAAACTAATAACGTTAACAGATTTTGTTTGTTGCACTTCTACCAACTGATTTTTAATAAAATATTGTGAATTAATATCCACGACAACAACACTACACTAATTATAAAATGAGGTGTACATAAATATGTACGACGGGCGTTAATGGGTTAAAATAGAAATTATATTTTATAACTTTACCTAACTAATAATCGGTTCACAGATTTACAAATGTTTAGAATCACTGAACTATCAAAGTCTTCGTAAAAATACGACGAAAATTTTAAATTTGTTGTAACTTACGACAAAATCTATCACATAATTTTATAAAAAGATATCAAGAAAAAGACTTGTTCAACATTAAATATATTTTTCAGTATTCTGCAGTGTCGTTCGATTCAACATCCCCCCCTCTCCCCATCTCTTGAAAAGTTCAATTCATGTAACGTATTCCTAAATCGCAAGCACATGAAATCATTTTATTCATGAATCTATGAGATCAGGTCACTGACTTCTATGATTTCTGTGTTATTATTTTTAAAGTGAAACTTTTATTACATCGTCTCAAATTTTTTCGTCTGTGTGTTGCATGTCGCTCGGCCACGGAGTAGGGGTAATTACGTCAGAGCCATAGACATAAAGAAATGGACAGTGCATCTGACTCGAAAAAAGAGCCGTGTCAAATGAAAGAGACAGAAATTGTTTGGTTGTTATATAGAATTTATTAGAATTATTAGAACTTTTTGCTGGTGCATGTTGTTGTTTATGGATTTATTTCAATTTTGAGTGCTTGAATTTATTATACCGAAAATTTTTAGTTAAATGTCTATAATGTGAAAAAAAGTTTCACTTTTACCGTGGTTTCATAAAACCACACAATCCTTTTTTTTTAATCTAGCATCATTTATAGTCCAGTCAATATAATATTTGAGTCAGAAAAAAATAAAGGAGTACGTTTTTTCAAGAAATTGGTAGATTTCAATGTATAGAACATGGTGATAACTTTTCCCCCCCTTCACAGGGGGGTGCATAACTTTCTAGGGGCTTACAAAGCTGTCTAAAATCAGTTATTTGGGTATACCACTGGGGCTGTCAGTTTTAGAAGAAAACAGGTTTAATAAATCTTAAAGCTGATAAAAATACGAAAATAATAGTAATTTTAAAAATTATGTATTGTAAATAGTTATTGAAATAGAGCCCGCGAAAAAATCATTTAGCGACGTCGAATTTGGAGATCACGCCTAAAATGTAGAGTTACGTTCGACCGCTGTGTTCAATATGTATTTAATTGAATTTCAAAATGAAATTTTAAATTATAATAGAGAAAAGAATGCCCTAAATAATTTTTTTAGCGCCACCCCTATACGAAATTGTCTACTGACTGGACTATTAACTACAAATGTCATTTTATTTCATTGATAAATAATTATGATAAAAATACATACTAATATTATAAACGCGAAAATAACTATGTCTGTCTGTTTGTTACATTTTTATGACTAAACCGCTGAAGCGATATTGATTAAATTTGGCAGAGAGTTAGCTGTTACTTTGTATCCCGAAAAATTAATTAGATTAAAAAAACACGTGGGTAATAGGGAAATTTATTTGTATTTCAAGTTTTAACACAAAATTTATAAAAAACAAGTGGGCGATCACGAAAAAGTACCTGATATATTGATGAAAACGTTAAAATGAGTCAAGTTTCGGCAAATAAGGCAACGCTGTAACTTCGCTGCTTCTACTTTGAGAATTCAAACCGTGTAAATGTTTCTAGCTTGTTTCGTCTTTTGACGCTGGTTTAAGTGCCAGACTCATTCATTTACATGGTGTAAGGTTAAAATAGTCAAGCTTGGGCAAATAAGACAACGCTGTAATTTTTCCTAGTCAATTTTGAGAATTCAAGCTGTATAAATGTATTGTGTCACGTTTTGACACTATTTTAAGTGCCAGGCTCATTCATTTACATGATGTAAGGTTAAAATAGCCAAGTTTGGGCAAATAAGACAACGCTGTAATATTTCCTAGTCAATTTTGAGAATTCAAGCTGTATAAATGTATTGTGTCACGTTTTGGCGCTGTTTTAAGTGCCAGGCTCATTCATTTACATGGTGTAAGGTTAAAATAGTCAAGCTTTGGCAAATAAGACAACGCTGTAATTTAGATGCGTCAACTTTGAGAATTCAAGCTGTGTAAATGTATTGTGTCACGTTTTGATGCTGGTTTAAGTGCCAGGCTCATTCATTTACATGGTGTTTATGAAAATCGACGCGAAGATAATTTTTTTTGCCAATATCGAAAAAAATTGTTTAAATTTTTTATTAAAATTAAATTAAATGTTTTTTTTTTATAAACAAAATATTAATTTCCTGCTATCATATTATCTATATCGGTCATTCCATAAATAACTAAGTTTTAAATAACACCTTTTTGGAAATTGTCACCGATTTTTTTATTTTAACATATGTTTAATATTAGTTTAGAGAATATTTTTAGCGGTATTTTTTTTTTCGATATTCAAGCCCTAATAGCATGGGACGGGGACGAGGATGGATTTTAGATATGTTTATCTGCATACCTGTTTTACTTATAAAGGTAAATTAGGGCAAAATAGTCATCTATTAAAATAAAAATTTCGACATTCAACTCCTAATGGCGAGGGTAGACAGGGTCTGTGTTTTTGATATGTTTATCTGCATAGTTGCTTACTTTATAATGATGCATGAAGTCGGGCAAAATAATCAGTACAAAAAAATTCGATATTTAACCCCTAATGGCGAAGGTAGACAGGGGGTTAGTTTTTACAATTTTTAACTAAGATCCGAGATATTTACGTTTTTTTATAGGTAATAAATGAAAATCAATATAAAAAAATGAATGTCATCCCCTATCACGTATGAAGGGTTCTTATTAGTTTCGAAGTTTGCGCGAGCGAAGCCGCGGGATTCCGCTACTAAAGAATATAAAGAGGAACTAATTTCTAGTAATATACGTGTTGTATATACGTTATATATATGTATATATAACGTATATATGCAGGTCGATGTTGTGTTTGACATTTTATTCACTCTGAAAGTTTTCTAATTTTAGATACCTACAAAAATGTACTACTGAAACTTTATAGCATTGATTTACTTTGATAACAATAAAAGTGTTATATGTTTGTTTCACACAAAAACATATTATATATAATTTAACTTATTTCCGTATGTATTTTTATTACTTTCTCATCAATTATTCATGCATTTAATTTTAACTGGAAAATTAAGGTCACATTATTATTAATGTGTACATAAATCAAGATATGATTTTCATTTATTTATAAATATAAAATGTTATCTTGCTTACCTATTATTGTATTGTCATTAGAATTTAATAAGTTTGCAATTTTTTAAATCGATAGCATTCTGTGCTTTGTCGTTTTTGAGTTACAGTGTTCACAAACGGACAGACAGACATCAAGGTGAAATTTTATATTTCGAATAAAATCTAGAAAATCGAAAAAATATATTTTTTTAAATAACGAAAAATAAAGTATACCTAATAATTACATATAACAGTTTTTGAAGTTGGTTTTCTATTTTTTTTTATTAAAAAGAATTTTTATTGGCTTGGTACCGATTGCAAAAAATGTGAACTTTAATTATTAAATCTTTTACAGGTTTTTGAGTTTTTTATTTTTCCCTTTTTGAGTGGTATAACTTCGAGTTATATGGTCTGATTGTAATAAAATTTATATGGGACCATCTCGAAAATAAACTCTTTCAAAAAATCTAAAAATCAACCGAATAGATGCATATTTGTCGAAGTTATGCCCGAACATACATACATAAATAAATATATTGATCGAATCGAAAACCTCCTAATTTTTTAAGTCAGTAAAAAAATACTCACAAACAAAAAATAAAAACACATTGCATCCAAACCGAGTAACTTTTGTCTAGTTTTTTTTGTAAAGAACTTATTTTTAAAAATATTTCAAATACCCTGTATATTGGTATACATAAATATAAAAAAACTAATACAAGAATGTGAGATTTTTTTTGCTAGAAAAACAATGAAATGTCCATAATTACAACCACAGTATTTTTTGTATAATTTCACATTCATTACACTTTAGAAATTTCTCCCAACTATAGAATAGAGAGAGAGAAAAAGTGAATCATGTCAAGCGAACGCCATTAAATAAAATATTCAACTTAACGTCCGCCAAAAGATTTTAAAAACAAGAAAATTTACATGAAACTTGACTGTAACTGCACCCATGGGTTTGGACTCGAGAATATGTTACTATAGTATTAAATGAATGCATTAAAACCTGAAAAACAACATGCCCAATGTTCCTCGAGCTTAGATCTTTTGATAATATCTATTTTGATTACTCAAGTGAACAATTTTGCGTGAAAAATCTATATTGCCTTACATCCGTAATTTTAAAGTCTACAGAATTATTTATCAATAGACAATATTTTTTTACTTGATGAAAATTTCTGTACGGTACCCAAAATGCCAAAAATTATATATTTATTACATTAAATTATAATTTAAATAATTAAAAAAAGCATGCTTGGGTTTATTTTTTACCATTGAAAAGACCATTAGCCCCCCCCACTTCAACTTCAGTGATGGGCAATTTTTAATTAAATGTAATGAATTAGAAATATTTGTTGATATTTGATTTCTGCCATTATTGAATATTAATGTGTATACATTTAACTGTCTTAGACAAAGATTTGATCAAGTATTGAGATTGCCATTATCTATGATCAGAGAAATATTATGAATATTATAAAAGATGACTTATTACACTGTCATATTTCTTTGATCAAAGAAATTTTATTATAAAATTATATTTAACATAGGCGGATATTAAACTAACAAAGAAATGTGATAAAATTTCTTTGATCAAAGAAATATGACATTTATTTGATAGTCGCCTAATAGCCGCCTTACAGCGTGATTTGATGATAATTGATCATTTTATTTAAAAACAGTGAACTAGTAATTATCGCGGTTCAAGTACTTTATCAAGAAAAGTGTATTTTATATGTAAATGCTTTCTTTACATTGTTTTGTTTTTTTTTAACTTCTATGTTGTAGTACTTATTATTGTGTATTCATTAGCAAGTGTCCATCACTATGTGCCCATTGCTGTAGAAAAAACATAAACAAAATAAAGAATATAAATTAAAAAAATGTATATTTACATACTTTAATAATTAAATTGATTTAATAAAGAGTTACTTGTTTTATTAGTTACATGGGTTCATGAAAATTACAAAAATGAAGCCCATAAGAATATGTATTTTTAATTATTTATTTGACTTTTTTGGGAGGGGCATTACTGTGAGTTAATCGTAAAAAAACACTTATGTCGTATGGCAGGAAAAAAATACATGGTGGTACCTACATTTTATTTCGATATTTAATAAAAATTTATTTCATTCAATATATTTTAATTTTGTAATAATTCCCAGTTAAACATATCGATTTATAGGTTCATAAATAACCCACATTATGTTAATGGTATGATTTTACTATATCATATTGCAATTACATACATACAAATAGCAAAAATATGTGTATTTAATGTCTGATTAATGATATATGCTATCAGTTGTAAATACATTGCTATGTATTAAATTGTACCTACCATACATTAATATGGTGGAGGCGCAATGTAATACAAATAGATACATTATGGTTGGCAGGAAAAACTATCGAATGAAATAATGTTTTTTTTTAATTTATGTATGAAGGTATTCCTAGTTGGCTTTGTTTGCAAGTGTGTATTGCTATCTGGTTAATTTTTTGTTAATTGATAAAATGAGCATTATATTTCTTGTACACTCTTTTTATTTACTTCTAATTAGTTTAATATCGATTGGATTTAATTTTCTGTTATAGGAATATAAAAATAATGTTATTTAAGTCGAATTTGGGTAGCTTTTAAGCAGGTGACATACGCTACGAGTCGCAAAACGTATTTACATGAATTTGATTGAAATTTGACAAAAAAATCAAAGATTTTTGATTTTGCATTAGAAGAATGTTTTTTATATAGAAAATTACGAGAAAATATGAATTTTTCGAACCACAGATCCCCGTATCTCAACCTGTTCGTTAGATATTGACTTTAAAAGTTTGATTTTTTTGTTTCAAAAATCCATATCTCTGAGATACAGACCTGCGGTTTGAAAATTTTGACTTTTTCATTAAGTAAATCGAAAATATAGAATTTGTTTCATTATATTTCATGCATTAAACTAAGTAAAATCTCTCATAAAAATATCGACTTTTAACAGTTAACAAAAATAATAAATTATCTTTTGTAGATTCACGCTGAAATAGGTGATCACCCCCCCCCCCCCCTCAAGGGCATAAAAATTATTTGTAAAAAAAATGATTGTTTTTTTTTTTTTTTTCGTATTGTAGCTTATATCTGGTCCTATAATCAATATTACTGTGGATATTTACTGAACAAACTAAGCATTAAGGACAATCATAAATTATCTCTTGTAGATTGACGCTGAAACAGGTGATCCCCCCCCCTCAAAAGCATAACAATTAATTCAAACTGAAATGTATATTTTATTTTTATCCGGTATTGTAGCTTACATACATATATCTGGCCCTAATCAATATTACTGTGAACTTTATGGACAAACCATTAACTATAATTATTATTATGTTACAGCGGCATCTATAAACGAGTCGTGCTTTTTCAACGCTCAATGCGAGGCGATGATAACACTGACGGAATGCCGCGACAATCGGTGCGTCTGCAAATTCGAAATGACACCCGTCTTCCAGAAGGATAACAAGCAGATTATGTGTGAAGGTAACACTCTCTATCTCTGTTCTCCGCCGGCTATATTTGTGTAACCCCCCCTTTCACCCCCCCCCCATAAAACCCAATCCAATGGTCATATCGTTTGTAAAATATATATAAAATGTATGTAGACGACATAATATATTTAGCAAAATCTATACTAATATTATAAGTCAAGTTTGTTTGTTAACTTTTTACGGTTGAACCACTGAACCGATCTTGATGAAATTTTGCAGGGAGATAGCTTGTATCTTAAGGAAGGACATAAGATACTTTATATCCTAAAAAACTGATTAGATAAATAAAATACAGGACATTTTGTACTCTGTAAAGTCATGGGTAACAGCTATAGTAAAAAATAAAAACAATCATAAGTTTCTGGGTATAAGTCGCGTCTTTTTGACATATGTAAGAAGGGAACTCACTGTCTATTTCTACTCTCTGATAGCTCCATTTGTGTTATCTCCCCCCCTCCCTCTTTGAACCTTTTTCGTGGGTCATATTTTTTGTAAGATACAATATGTATTTAGACTTTTATTAATAGCATACTTAAAAATTACAGTTTCTGGGTGTAAGTCACGTCTTTTTAGCTGAAATTAGGATTCTTAACTGTCAGTTTTAAAAGAGAGAGACAGATGGCAATTATATCTTATTAACGATTAGAAAAGAAAAAATAAAACTTTTAGATAGATAAAACTTTTATTGTTATTTTTTAAAGCATATATCAAATTTATTGATTGACTTTTTGATAAGTATTTTGAAGAGCGAATATAAAAAATTAAATTAATATCGATAACATTTCTATGTCGGTACTCAAAGCTTGTATGATATCATTTGACAGGTTCGAGAATTCATAGAGGAAATACATAAATCACAATTTTTAGTAAACGCTCAAAAATATATCCTTACAACGTCAATAAATTTAAAAAACGATATTTGCGATGCGAACATGAAATGTTTGAGAATAGAAAACGCGTTGAAAATACTAAATGAATGTAGCAGTTTTTTCTGGTATTTAAGTTTGAATCATATTTTTTTAATAGCCATATTTATACATTTTAATCCTGCCGGTGATATTTTAAACGATAATACATAATACAGGGCTTTACTTACTGTCATAATTCGTAGTTTTGAAATTTATTTTCAATATAAAAAGGGTTAATTAGTTCAGAAAAAAATACAGTACTACCTACTGGAAAAAATCAAAATAATACATGCATTATCAAAAATGAATATAAAGCAAGGTAGTACCTATGTAAAATACAAGGTAGTCTCATTAATCGGCTCAAGATAGGGAAATACGTCATTTAGGGTGCCAAAATGAGGAGATGTGGAATGATGTGTCCAATCACAACAAATGTAGCCTCGTAGGACGTCATCTGATTGCCTAAGCTGATTGGTCAAAAGCTAATGAGGCAACCTGTGTATTTACAAACCTTGAATATAAGGAACAAAATTTATATTTCCAATTTTCTAAATATAATCTAAGGCTTCCGTGGTGGCCTTGAATTAACCTTTATTTTTTCTACGAAGCCCAATCAATTATTTCATTAAATAACACAACTACTCAATCGATTCGTTAAAAGTAGAAACTGATATACAAAAATACCAAAATAACTTTTTGATAAAATTTGACTACATAAAATTTAAATATAGAAAAATAAACAATAGTTAATTAGTATTGCAACGTCTGTATATTATGTTATTATAATTATCTCATAGAACGTTAAAATCATTTACGAGTAATACAAACACTTAACTTGGTATCAGAAAGCAAATTAAGTTTTGCTTCTCTCAGACGAACTAAAATGCAAATTTAATGCAAATATTTAAACTATATAAACTGGCACAGTGGTATTCATATATACAAAACTGTCGTTTAATGATAGGATTTAAATATTACCTTCTTATACTACATATTTGTTCATACCACTAATAAATTTTATAGCTAGATATTATATTACAGATATAGGTAAATTAAATAGATTTATTTAGAAAAAAGGGTTGTGTGGTTTTATGAAACCACGGTAAAAGTGAAACTTTTTTTCACATTATAGACATTTAACTAAAAATTTTCGGAATAATAAATTCAAGCACTCAAAATTGAAATAAATCCATAACATGCACCAGCAAAAAGTTCTAATAATTCTAATAAATTCTATATAAAAACTATGTTTACTCCCCAAGATCTTTTTTCCTTTTTCTATAAGCACGTGCTCTGTCGGCGTTCTGTTTTTTACGGCGTAAAATTAATTCATCGTCATTCATTTTTGCACTATTCTTTGCTTTTTCCTCGTTGATCAGTTTTTTGGACTCACTAGCTGTGTCGTTGTTTACCAAAAGCAAATAAATAACAACATTTACATTAAACACTGACAAAAACAAACAAAATAGCGTGGAGCACTGGCACAAACGAGTAATAGTCTATACACTACACGGTCAGCTTATGCCGCCATATTGGCCTCGGCTGCTCTGACCATAGACATAGAGAAATGGACAGCGCATTCGTATTTAACATAATGGTGTAACATTTGTTCTGTAAGTGAAAGAGAGATGTAAGTTGTTTGGAACATATATGTAATACAGTATTGCATACAGGATGTCCCATTTTAATCTATCACCCCCCTAATTTTTTTTATCTATCAATTAAATCAAAAAATGCTTCAAATAAAAGTTGTTTAGTTTTGAGGGGGACCCAAAATGGCGTTATTAATTTTTTATTTTTTGGACGTCTTCATGGTCAAATAGGCCCAACTTTTTTTTTTCAAATGGAAACCTATATTTTTTATTACAATATCTTATTGTTTGGAAAAAAACAAGTAGCTTTTGTTTCAAAAATTTTTTTGTATGACTTCATTTTTTTTAATATTAAACAAAATAATTTTAGATTTTAGAATTTTATTAATTTTTTACTCGAAACCCATTAACTTTAGAGGAAAAGTGTAAAATACAAAAAATGTTTATTTTAATATGATATAACTAGCAAAATTATTTCAGATTTTTTATTTTATTTTTTATTTGCTTTAATATTTTGAAGAGCAAAAGTTATCAAAAAATCCTGATATAATTATCCTAGTTATATCAGATTAAAATAAACATTTTTTGTTTTTTACACTTTTCTTCTAAAGTCAATGGGTTTCGAGTAAAAAATTAGTTAAAATCTAAAATCTAAAATTATTTTGTTTAATATTACAAAAAAAATGAAGTCATACAAAAATTTTTTTGAAACAAAAGCTACTTGTTTTTCCAAACAATAAGATACCGTAATAAAAAATATAGGTTTCCATTTGAAAAAAAAAAGTTGGGCCTATTTGACCATGAAGACGTCCAAAAAAAAAAAAAAAAATAACGCCATTTTGGGTCCCCCTCAAAACCAGACAACTTTTATTTGAAGCATTTTTTGATTTAATTGATAGATAAAAAAAATTAGGGGGGTGATAGATTAAAATGGGACACCCTGTATATGATATTTCCAACCAAAGAATTTCTGTCTCTTTCATTTGACACGGCTCTTTTTTCGAGTCAGATGCACTGTCCATTTCTTTATGTCTATGGCTCTGACGTATTTATCTCTACTCCGCGGCCGAGCGTCACGCGACATGCAACACACAGACGAAAAAGTTTGAGACGATGTAATAAAAGTTTCACTTTAAAAATGAGTGATGTCCGGTTTCATAAAAGGGCTAATGAATTTGTTAGCAAGCTTTCAAACTAGGTATCAAATTTATATGACAGTTCTCTTGGAGTTTAATGAAGACTTTGACAAGTTTCACGTAAGCGTTGTATGTAAACACCAACAGTGGTATTAAAACAGTGGTGATATTATAATTATTATATTGTACTGTCAGAGTTGCCAACTATGTTACAATGAGTTGAAGTATCACTGCTCTAAATTCCATAGATTAAAATCCAAATCCATAGATACTATCATAAAATTAATATCCCATTTGAGAGTGCTTTCTAGCTAGCAAGTTTTGCATGCCCTTTTATGATATCGGAGACAAGAAATGTATATTATTTTTTGTCTATTTATATACTCGATACTTGTGATGCTAAATAAATTTTGTTTACATACTTTTACAAACAAGCGATATGACTTGATAATCCTTGACAATGTTTATAATTTATTAACAACATTTCTATTTTTATTACTACTACATTCAATTTTACTTTTCAGTAATCTATTTCATGGTTGCTTCTTTCCAGAAAATTAGTTTTATGCTAGATATCTATCGGGGAATATTTATTTATTTATTTAAACAATTTTTAACGTATCGTAAATAATCTTGAATATTAAAAAAAAAATTTTTTTCTTTCACAAATTCAATTCCAGTAGATTTAGCTTTATAGACTAAGAGACCGTGGCTGTTTATTACCCGTTATCAAACACCCCTAAAAAAATTAGCGAATTTACGGTTAAACATACTAGAAAACAACAATCCGTCGAACTCCTTTTTCAAATCCTGTGCATAATTATGATAATTAAGCTAATTTATGATAATTTTTGAAACGTTTCCTCGTCAAAGAACATCCCAATGAAATTCATAGGAAATATAGATAAATATATGTATATAGTCTTCCACGGGCTCTTGCTCTATTAGCCAGTAGTTAACATTTTCAAATACTTATTATTTGCAACATTATGAAAAATACATGATTATAATTTAACATCAAAATTTTACTTCATTCTTAAAAAAAAGTACATCAAAATTGCCCCCCCCCTCCCGCTTTTTCCTCTTACCCCTTTATGTATGTATAAATGATAGTGCATACAATGCTAGTATGACTGTTTTTGAAATAAATGGGTGCAGTACCATATACTGCATATCGCATGTTCGAGTAGTGTTTTTAATTGTTCCCTTTTTTCTATTAAAACAGTTTTTTTTTCAAGTTCGGACTGCAAAAATCCAATGTCATTAAATACGGCATGACCCCTATTCTAATTACACCTAATGTGTCAAGTACATTTTAATAATAATTATACATGTAACAATTTTTTTAATTGACGTAAAAATTTCATCGGGTGATATTTTTTTGCTGAAACTATATTAAATATTTTCAGAATAATTGATGATTGTGTAGCGCCAACCTTTTATTTATTAATTAAATAGTATGAAATAAAGATACTCGAGTAGAAAATATATGATAGCGTCGCCATTTTCAGCCAAATGCTATTTATTAAACATAATGTAAAAATATATTGATTGATGTCAGAACTCTTGCTATAAGTGTCTCTAATATTTTTTAACGTATAGTTTTAAAATATATGCATTTATCTAATTAAAGGTTGGTTTAATAATAATATTTAAAAACAATTTAACCAACTGCTGATAGAAATTTAATAATTTAAATAATTCACTGGTCAACAAAAAAAATCCTAGAAATCTGAATAGGTGATTTAGAAGGTATTTGTCATACCAAAACCGAATTCGTTAAGATATCCGAACCTAAAAGTCCCAAAAATGACGATTTTGGTAATGTTGGTAAATTTATTACTAGGTAGGTAATTTTTTTCTGAAGTTTTCTTTCATGAAATGAAACAAATAGTACTATGTTTTCTTTTTACAATGATTTTTTACATTTTACTGTGCGACTTTACTTTACCGAAATATACTACTTTGAAGATATATGTATGTAGTAAAGTTCATTGTGTCTACTATACTACACTCTATCATATCTTCAAACTAGTACATCTCGGCTAAAAAATTGTACAGTAAAAAGTTAAAACTCATTTTAAAGAGAAAAGACAATAATATTTGTTACCGTAACCGAAAACTTTAGAAAAAAATTACCTACTTGATAATAAATTCTTTAATATTGCCAATATAGTCATTTTTGGGACTTTTAGGTTAGAATATCTCAAAACCCTAACGCGATGAAACCAATTGGGCAACAAATTCGGTTTCAGTATGCTAAAAGCCTCTTAAATTACCTATTCAGATCTCTGTTACATTACAAAAGTGTTTTTTTGTTGACTAAAATAAATAAAAGTTCATTTAGAATCAAACATAAGTAATATTTCATTTATTTAGTTGATTTTTCACTCGTAATGACTTTGTTATGTAATTGTGAAGTATTCTTGAACATAATTGCAAAAATACGAGTAAGTGGAAGTTGACACAAATGCACTATCAGCAGATCTTTCCCCTTATTTGGTGTTCTTGTGTTGAAGTCGTTGGAAAGGACTAACAATTTGTTTTCGTAACTCGTCAATTAGAGAATTCTTCAAGTGTAATAAAGCTTGGAATAAATCAAATGCCCAGATCAGAAATGTTTTACAAGTTGGGGTGAAGATTTAAAAATAAAATAAAATTTATTTCTTTGTTATTTGAACTTTATACAGATTCAATATCTTTCAAAAAACATGGTACAATGAAAAATAAATTCTTATATCGTACAAAAAATTGAAATAGAATTAATGGATCCAAATATTGCCTGAAAAAAATTAAGAAAATATTCAAAATACCCATTTTCATTAAAGAATTTTTTATTTTGCAAATTTTATGTTTATTTATTTATTTTTAAGAAGTTAAATAATGTAATTTTTTGTTGTAAATTTAAAAAACGTTAAATATTATTTAGAATCGTGTATTTTCAGTTTCAATTAATTATTTTTTAATATTCACTGATTTTTCCTACAATGTTATTCTTCGAGTAAAAAAATAACGAATTTTACTTAATCTCATATAGCTTTAAAAAAAATTTATCTAAAAAGGTTGTTTTAAATAAAAAACTTTTCGTTCACAAAACTTACAAAAATTGATAAATCTTTTTACTGCGCGAAAAATTAATAAAAGTAAATTTTACAAAATTCACAGTAAAGAAAAGATTCCAGTCTTTAAAATATTTTTTTAATTATTCATTTACGCCCATGTTTACCCCAATTACAGAATTTTGAAAATTGCTCATTTTTTCTCTATAAATATTTTTACTACTCCATTTAATTTCTATACTATTCAAAATTAAAAATCAGCAATACAATAGATTAATTGATGATATTTTCGATAACTAATGAAACTACATACACGTACCTACGATTTTTATATAGGGTACAGAAATATTTTGTTCACGTTAATCTTTAAATGAAAAACATAATTGAAATATTTTTTTACTCAATTTAATTTTTATTTATCAAAAATTAAAAATTAGTAATACAATAGATGATAATTTCGATAACTGATAACTACATGCTCGTAACAACGATTTTTAGAAAGAGGGGCACTGAAACTTTATTCACCTTAATCTTTAAATGAAAAACATTATAATTTTAATAACTTTTACTCATATTAATTTTTATACTATCCAAAATTAAAAATTAGTAATACAATAGAATATATTTTCGATAACTAATAACTACATACACGTAGCTACTATTTTTACAAAGAGGGGTATTGAAATTTTATTCACCTTAATCTTTAAATGAAAAACATTATAATTTTAATAACTTTTTACTCACATTAATTTTTTTTTACTATCAAAAATTAAAAATTAACAACACAATAGATGATATTTTCGATAGGCAACTGATAACTACATACATGTAAAACTACGATTTTTACAAAGAAGGGTACAGAAATTTTGTTCACGTTCATCTTTTCAAATGAAAAACATTATAATTTAAATAATTGTTAGTCCTTTTTCAACACTTATATATTTTAACTGTTAACATCTTTCTTCCTAGCCATAAATATATCTCACGTATTGCGCAAGGTAATATGTATAGTAGTATATAGTTGTTATTTACATACATAGGTACTTTATATTTACCCTATACGTACATATATATATATTATATAGTATATACATATATATAATTGTTATAACTGCATGCTTACACATTCTCTGATGCACTCATTACCCACACATGCACTTAAATCTTATGTAACATTTAGTGAATAATTATATATAATTGTGTACTTACATTGTTACACCATCGTTCAATTGTATTTTAGCTCACATTAAGATTTGTTGTAATTTTTAGTATATATTATGCACTAATAATATTAATAAAAATGTATTTATTTTGATTTATTTTATATGTACCATCATTGTTATTTAAGGTGGGGCACATATTTAGGAAATTTGTAAAATTATTGTAGGCACTCTGGAAGTTTTAAATATTTAGGTTGTTAGATTTAAAAATTAGTTCTCTAGTATACTATCATTCATTATTTAAAAAAAAGTTCATTAAAATACTAAATGGTTAAATACAATGTGTTTCAAATTTTTCAATGTTTTCGGCGACGTATTTAAAAAACTTATTTTTTTTTTTTTTTTGAGGTGATCTAACTTGTAAAAAAATGATTCTATAAAGTTGAGTTTCATACAAAAATTGTAGAGAATTCAATTTTCTACAAGATTGTTTCTTAAGCAATCTATCGTAAAATCAACAGTTTTTGAAATAATTTGCAAATACTTTTTTTTTATTTTTGGCGACGTAAGTATTTAAAAAAAAAATTTTTCTTAATCTTTGCGGTGGAATAACTCGTAAACGAAAGATTCTATCAAGTTGAATTTCAGAACAGAAATTGCAGAGAATTCAATTTTCTACAAGATTGTTTCTTAGGCAATTTATCGTAAAACAACAGTTTTTGAAATAATTTGCAAATACTATTTTTTACGCGACGTATTTAAAAAAAAAATCTTAATTTTTACGGTGACGTAACTCGTAAACGTTAGATTCTATAAAGTTGAACTTCAGAACAGAAATTGTAGAGAATTCAATTTTCTACATGATTGTTTCTTAGGCAATTTATCGTAAAATCAAAACTTTTCGGAATAATTCATAAAACTAATTTGTTGAATGTCTCTAATATAATATAATATAAAATTTAAACTTAATTTATTTGCAAAGGCGCGAAGCTATATAAAAGGGTTCTTATATTTGACATATAATTACGAAAATTAACTACAATACAAAACCATAACGATTTGTTATTATATATGGCGTGACATTCGCCAGTATTCGTGAAAATATTTCGTTGAAATTGCAATAATTTAAAATACATAATTTTTAGATTTTAAATATAAATGATATCCCCTAAATACTAACTAATACCATTCATTTTAATTTTATTACAATATTTAATTAATATTATTACAAAATCCACCTTATCGAAAAGAATGAATGAGTTTTTTAACTGAGTAATTTTGAACAATGGTGTAAAAATGGTTATAAACCCCCATTAAGGCAATATAAAACGATCTACTAACTACAACAGTATCTAATAGTTAGCAATAAATGCTGTGAAATAAATACAGGCTGGTCCAAAAGTCACTAGACCAGTTAGATTTGAAAAATGTGTCCATATACAAAAAATGTATTTTTGTTTAATATTATAATACGTATAGTAACTTTTGGGCCAGCCTGTATACATATATGTAATATTAATGTAGTTCGCATTATATGGTTTTAAAATTACATTTCAACATAAAATAATAAACGTATAGGGGAAAATATATCTCTATATATTTTTATGTTTATTCATATTTTATCATTAAAACCAAAAAGGGTTTTTAATAAATATATATTACTAATTATACATGATGATAAAATATGTACATATGTGCTTATGATATATTTTATAATAAATTATTATTATGTATTTTATTGCAAATGCTTATCAATAAATTATCGAAATGAAAAATTAATTTCTGCCTATAAGGATTTTTTTTTTTAATTTTAATTATTCATATGTGTATTCATGGATCCATATGTTTAAAGAGCTTTGCCATTTACTTAATTAGTCATGATAAATGTTCGCATATTCAGTTAACAAAATGTAATATTAATTTTGGATGATAGCGTTTTATTCAAACTAATTAATTAATTAAAAATTTGATATATTTGTGAACATTTAAAAGTATCATTAAGATGCCAATACGATTATATCTTTACACACATTTAGTACATCGAAAAACATTAAACACGTTTTTTGGCTAACAAGGCGTTTTAACACTTGAAAGACAGGAAAATCTACCTACCTACAAAGACGGTGACCGATCAAATGACTACAAATTTACTAAATATCTTTTTTTATGAGTAATTAATAAATGTCAAGTAAAGAAATAAAAGTAGATGTAATGTATGTTTAATTTTAATATTTATACACAATTTTTACATGTTACAAGAGCCGCAAAGCGGTTTTTTACAAGTATAAGTATCGCATACTTTATTAGTTTTATTTTTACATTTCTGAATAAGACATTCTCGCTTTCTTCGAATTTCCTGGGCTTTTTTCACAAATAACTCACAATAATATCGATACACAATTATAGGCTTATTTGACTGACAATTCATATACCTACGTATTTATTGTTGTACCCTCTCATACAACAATTAAAAACATATTTATCAGATCATAGCCGTCAAGAGACCGCCACCGTCTTTGTAGGTATATCAACATTTCAAACAATAAAGAAAATAGATGTGAATTATTTTGATACATAGTTTCATTTAACTAATATTATTAATAAGAGTCACAAAGTCTCATTACGGTAAGTCAAATAGTTTTTGAATTATTCAATATTGAAATTGAAATTACCGTCAAATGACTGCTCCCGTCTTTCTAGTGTTAAGGGTAGAAAACACATTCAAAAGTTTAACTATATTTATCACAATGCTAACTAATGCTACTTATGAGTCTCATTCTCTTACATTTTTTACGAATTTTTTCTATATCATAATTTGATTGTCTGCGTGTTTCTGAAATCGCAAACTTCATAAATTGATCCTTATGAAGACAGGATTATTATATCTTTTTAATGTTTCCAATTATACACTTTTTCCACCGATATTGACCCAGATTCTGCTATTTGGATGCGTCATTTTAAAATTTTCATCCATCAATTTTAAATTGATATAACTGTTACCAAAATCGTAATTATGTATTTAATAAACTTCGCAAGTGATGTTACATAAAGTTTTTGAAACTTCTGTGATTTTACCCACCATTATGTATTTGCTATTTTTGTTAAACTAATGTCAAAATCGTCAGTAGTGATCTCAAAAACACGCAGACAATGAAATTATGATAGAGAAATGTCGTAAAAACTGTAAGAAAATGATACTCATAAATAGCGTTAGTTAGCATTGTGCTAAATAGGGTTAAACATTCGAATGTGTTTTCTACCCTTAAAATGCCTTGTTAACCAAAATAAAAAAACAAATGTTTTTGATGTACTAAGTGAGTGCAAAATTTCAAGAAAATCGGCGAGTGGCACTTGGGTAGTGTTACTTGTTAGTGAGAATGGTTACAGAACCCTATCAAGTGCATATCCAACACGCACTTGTCAGTTTTTACAACGCAGTTTTAATTTTATTGTAAAAAATACCTAAATGTTGCTATTTGTCAAAATATATTTTTGTAAGTTGGTAAAATTATAGTAAATTCAAAAAGAAGTAATAGTGTTTTTTAGTAGAGAAGGAAGGGGGTCCTTTACAGATAGGGCCTAAAAATTGTGTTATTTTTGTTACAGTATATAACTAACATAACAATATTTCGATAAGTTATTAGTTCAGCGTTTGCACCATCAATATATTTAATATACTAGATGCAAAAGTTATTGAAAATAAATCCGCCTTGTCGTAGAAAGATATCTAATTATTTATTTGTCACTTTGTGCAGCTATTAAGGAGCAAATGTCATCAGAAACGTACATAGACCCGGCGATGATCGGCGTGCTCGTGGGAATGGCGCTCATGTTCGTTATCATATGCGTCGTCTTGCGTCTCTTCAGCAAGTGAGTACAAATTATTAATTATTATCTAAATAACGTCTCAATCAAAATACAATTTTCGGACAAAAGTTTCTTATTTTATTATCAGATCTTTAAAAAAAATACTATTCAAAACATTTAAAAATAGCATGATACCCCCCCTCTTAACTTTTGTCTGGAAAGTTTTTCTATAAACAACTTTTTTACAACATAAAAATTCGTAAAGGTTTTTTTTGAACATATCTTTCTAATATTTATCTAAAATTTCTGTAAACACGGTTAACCTTTAGAGGATCGGGATTTCAGGGGGCATTGCGCCCTCAGAAAACTGGCATAAAAGGTATCTTATATCATTGATTGATTATAGGCAAAGTGTCGATCACGGGGTGAGCCAATATATTGGCTTTCCGGCCCGTATTCGAAATTTCAAATTCGATAAAATATTGTTTTAAATACTACATAACCTTTTTTCATTGTACAAATATACGTTTTCGATGTATTTTTCGACGCTGAATCCAAATTTTACGTCAAAAATACAGTAAACCCAAAAACAACCCCTATAATAGGGTAAAAACTACCCTTTTACCTCGCGTGAATGATTTTTATTTATTTGGAAGTGCAAATATACGTTTTCGATGTATTAAACAAAAATTTAAGATTTTCTGGTACGCCAAAAGTTAAAAAATAGTTACCATGAGTATCATGGAACTTTCTTATACGATGTAGTACTTAGTTTATACAGTATACAATCTATCTAACTGTTTGAAAAAAAATATAAAGAAATGAGCTGACAGACACACAGACATCAATATATTAATATAAAATTATCAAAAATGGATATTTCCATATTCATAAATCTCAAATATTACAAAAATACATTACTTTTTTTAGGTAGTATGTGTATAAGAAAGTACAAATTATAATTATGATTTTCAGATACATTTTTATTTACACTTTACGGTTCTATATTCGTATAGAATGCAAAAAATTAAAGATAAGTTAAATTCCTGCTTTTATTATCTTTGAAATATTTTTTGTATTCCACAATAAATTCTTTAAAAATGTAAACTTCTCCTTTGTATATTTTTTAAAAGAAACTTAAACTGCGCAATTCAGCACACAGACACGCATAGACATTTATTTATTACACTTATACTGGAAAGTTTTTATTCTTTACGATATAATATACATATAGAAATATTTTAAAATATACATTTTTACTTACATCGTGACAGGTATATCTAAATATAAATAAATAATCATAAAAATGATACATTTATAACAAAAAATTGAAGGCATATGACGGTAGTGTTATAAAGATATTTAATAAAATTTGATTCGTTTTAAATTTACAAAAATATAATTGAGACACTGATTGTACAAGATATTTTTCATATATCATTAAGAATAGAACTGTCATATAGGTACACAGAAAAAAATAAATTGTCTATGTGTTAAAAAATGTGATCAATGTAAAAAATCTGTGATCGATTTGGCTGGAAATATCCACGTTTATCTTATTGATTTAAATGTATATTATTACTAACAATGTTCTTATCAAGATGAAAATTTGGTTTCGTATTGAAAACATATATTTTAAATAGGTACTTAATAAATGACATCACTGAATTTATCATATCGAAAATTGCACTTTCACTAGTTGGGTGCTGTGAAAAATATTCACACTGATAAATATTTATTAATACAACCATTATGTTTAATCTATTTGAGAGTTTCGTTAGTTGGTGTAATAAATTATTTATTAATTTGACAAATGAAAAGATTTTTAGATAAACATGAAGATATATTTTTCAAATGAATAAAATATCCTCAATATAATTTTTTTTATTATTATATTAGGAAATATTGTTATATTAACAAAATAAATTTTTTAAGCATTTTTCCATCTCAAATTTTCAATAAGAACGAGTTCAACACCTCGTTTTAAAGTGCTTGCAAGTTGGAAAATTTTATTAATTTTCTTAAATACCAGACAAAAATGTAATTAGACATTTTAAAATATGTACCTATTCTTAATTTAAATCAAAAAAGGACCGTAGCGATATTTCGCATTCGGTTAAAAATTTCAATTTTATAGTTTGCTGTGATTCATCTTTATAATAATTTCAGGTGGGGGGTGTACCCACATATCCCCCTTTTCTCTGAATACGGGCCTGTCAGCAATTAAATTGTATTAAATTCAAAAGTTATAATATAGTGGACAGGTATTAATACTGCATTGGTATCATAATTTACAAAATGTAAATTGTATTGGTGTGAAGTGACACTTACATTTTTCGGTTGCATGCTTAAAGCTCTTTTGTTAGAAATCCAATAGTCGCTAAAGTTCGGGGTTTAAAATTAGATCTAGATGCATATCGGACCGACATATTTACGTTGGATATCTTTTTAATAATATAAATACTTCACAGATAGTAAATTTGCGATAGTATATGTATCGGTCATTCCATAAATAAAGACACAATTTTTTTATTGTTGTCATCAATTTTTAGATTTTTATTAACAGCTTTTATTTAGCTTAAGATTAAGTGCTACCATTTGCCAAAGAATTGAAAAATTGACTTTTTTGTAGTGCCAATTGATTAAATACGTCTTTGGGAACACATCGTGCGGAAATTAAGGTTCTACAAAAACATTTATTGTAAATTAAAGACGAGCATGGCCCCAACTTCAGAGGGCTATATCTTAAAAGTTTGAGTTTTTAGGACTTAGTGCCCATTTTGATCTGCTTATCAAGGACTATCAGAATCCAAAGTTTCAAAGAGTTTGACCGAAACCCCTTTCCCATAAGGATTCTGCGGGATCCTTTAAAATTGATTTTAACAGAATATAAAAAAATATCGACTTTTAAAAATTGTACATACTGTTTTTTTTTTTCAAAACGAAATAAGTATATCAAAAACTATCAAGGATAAAAAAAAGGATCAGTTGTGTGGAGAAATGTATAAAATTAATAAAACTTTAATTCGAAAATACAAATATGACTTAAAACTCCATAATTCCTATGATAAATTGAAATTTGATGCATGAAAATTGCTATAAAATTTTGAATTTTAGATTTCGTTAAAATTATGTTTATTTTATAGAAAATGACGTGAAAAGTTGAAATTTTCAAACCGCAGGTCCGTACGTCAAATCGTTCTCGAGATATGGCCTCTCAAAGTTTCAAAATTTTGGAGAAAAATGGGTGTAACTTTTGAACGTGTGTACGGATTTGATTTTTGTTGACAAATTCGGAATCAGCGTGTCAAAATCTATATAATGACATGTATAATACTTTAAAATTCGACAAAAATATTTTCATCAAAAATCGACATTTTTTTAAGGTATACCCCTTTGAATTTTTTCGATTTTTCACGAAATTTTTTTTTGTCAAATTTTCAAGTTTTATACATGCTATCAGATAGATTTTGACACGCTGATTTCAAATCTGTCAACAAAAATCAAATCCGACTACACGTTAAAAAGTTATACCCATTTTTCTCCAAAATTTTAAAAAATCTAAAACTTTGACAGGCAATATCTCGATAACGGTTTGAGATACAGAACTGCGGTTTGAAAATTTCAACTTTTCACGTCATTTTCTATAAAATAAACATAATTTTAACGACATCTAAAATTCAAAATTTTATACCAATTTCCATGCACCAAATTTCTATTTTTCATAGAAATATCGACTTTAAGATAAGAATTTAAAAAAGAGAATCATAAATTATCTAAAAATGTGAGAAGGTCTATAAAGAAAATCATTCTCTTAAGAAAGATCTATGAAGGAAAATAGTTGGGAACCCCTAGGACCTAGTCTATACTATAGTAAAATAATTAGTATTATGATTATGTTATATGATGTATATAATAAAGAAAAATGTAAGGGGATTGATGAAGAAAATCATTCTTTTAAAAGGAGCCGATGTAGGAAAAAGGTTAGGAACCCCTGATTAAGACCAATTGTTCATGAAGCCAGTTCACCTTTCAATTTAATGTAATTATATGATAAGAAATACATTGAAAAGTACATTGATTTATTTATCATGGGACCAAATTATATATGTACGAGAAATATCGATAAGAAAGAATGTATTGAAGAATTTGTAGCCTAACAAAGTATCATTAAAATTATGATTTTAAATAAAATGAAATAGGTAAAAAAGATTCTAAAAAATGTACTTATTTTTATAGTAAAAGCGAGATTAATATAATTTTTGTTAAAATAAAAATGCAAAATACAGCAATCCGCCATGTTAAATGGAACACCAATCAGAGCGAATGACGTCCGTATCAGTAAATTTTAGACAATTACCAATTCCTCTTACAAGATTATTAGGTACATACCTTATTAAAGAACATATATACTTTGGAATTCATTTGTAACACACAAAATAATTAAATTATTGTCTAACTCTGAATGTTTGATTATTGTTGACAAAGAGTGTGACGTCACAACTTTCAAATGTCACATGCGTCAAATTCAAGAGTCAATTTTTGCGATTAAACCTTTATTTTCTGCAGAAATAAGTATATTTTTGGAAATAGGAGACACGTAAGATCATTATAGAATAGTTATTTTTAACCCTTAGCTACTCCACTTCTCCAAAATAACATACCTGCCACACTGGGGTCACCTCGTACCCCAGATACTAAAATGCTAACTACTCGTAAGCTATTGAGTATTTTAATTTAATAAAATTCCTCTATCATCTTCGAACGATACAGAAAATATTCCAATCGATTATTTAAAAGAATATATAATATTTAATATATTTAAATAATTGAAAACCTTGTTAAATTCAAACAGCTTACATTGAAGTTGAAAATATATGGGGCGCCTAGTACCCCACAGTGGCAACTAAGGGTTAAATTAATCATCATGCCTTTTATTTTGTTTTTTTGGACACTTTGGTCGAGTTAGTAATAAGATCTAAAAGAACCGCTTCAAGCTAAAAGAAACAAACAATGCATGAGAGTTATGTATAAGTTATTATAGTAGGTACTATAATGTCGACATGTTTGTTCCAGTGCCCGATGGCGCGAGAACCGTACAATATTCAACACACCAAACCCACGTCTGATGAACGTGTCTCTGCTACGCGAGAAACACAACGAGCGACGCGGTAGCCGCGGTCCAAGCCGCCAACCTAGTATGGCATCACTGCGACCCCACTCACCTGGCTCGCAAGGTACCGCCGCGCGCACGGCTCGCTGCACCGCCCCAAACACAGCACTCGCCCCCCTACAACCACTACAACTTCCCCCCGTCACTGCTGATGCCCCCCGTGTCTGTGTGCCCCCAGGCTCTGACGAGGACGACAAGGCGCCAAACCACCACGTCAACTCGGCCAGCATTCCGATGCTAGAAAGCGTCACTGTCGATGTACAACGCGCCGACGCGTAAAAAAAAAAGCATCCTCTATTTTTCATTCGTAAAGCATCGCGGCTGACTGCTAGATGATGGACTCTACGACCACGACGTCTCCCAATATCTAACCAGGAGTACTGATACCTCGCTGCCAGCCGCTCTATTTCATTCATTTTATCTCTTTCTCTTATCTCAGCCTTCTTCGTGATGATGAACGGGGACCAGCCGTATTACAACGGCTAGTAATGTGTACTATATACATATAGTCGATTTCTTTTCCACTATGTTGGGATATACAAACTTTCGTCTTCCTGATAAGTGGAATGTGTCGACGATTAGTGTTTCTTCTATTATTTATTTATTTCGTGCACGTTTTTTCAGTCACCGCTAAGTGAGCATTATATTAGCCATTAATATCTTGAAGTTCATGTTATTGATACAAATCAATGCACTTCGAATTATCATAAAGTATATTTAAAGAAGCACAATTATTAAAGTATATATATAAGTATAAACATTTAGATCGTATCTAGATGTTTATACACATAATAAAAATAAGTATATAAATATATATGAAAATAGATTTAGAATTATATTGCTTTTTGTAGTTAATTAAAGGTAAAATACATAACATATATATATTAAATAGTAATAGTACGTAATTTTAGTATGTTCTTTCTAACAAGTGATATAAATATCAGTACTAAATTTATTTGAAAAAAAAAAATTTCAATGTTTTCTCCTTAAAGAGAGATTTCAGCAAAATGTGATCAATTTTAAATCAATGATTTGTAAAAAGTAAAAAAACCCATTTTCAAATCATTGTTCTTCATGTAAATTAGATAAAATAAAAAACGACCATCGCATCTAAATGTCGTGAGTTGTCTATATTTATTGTTTGGATGCTGGTAGACGTTCCATAATGGACCGAGTAGATCTGTGTTGCGTTCTCGTGTATTTTGCTGACATACTCGTGCAACCAATATGGAATAAATGCTACATCACCACAGCACCCAAACAATTCCAATGTAACTCGCTTTACTTCATCTCATCTTTTATAATAATATATATTATTCACGTGTATATATTATATACTTTATTATTTACTTAGTGTGAAAAATATGCTTCCACTATAAAACTTTTAAAACGAAAAAAAGGTTATATTAAAAAAAATTAGACATATTGTCTTAAAAAAGTAACTACAGTTCAATTTAGACTAGCACAAGTTGAAGTTTAATTAAGATTTGATTCTCTCTTTTTATCTTTAACTGTGTCTCTCTCTATCTTTCTCTCTCTCTTACACTACACTAGGAAATACCTACATATAAATAAATACAACTGTTTGCAGCATTAGTTCAATATTCCAGCTTATGACTTGTACCTTATTGAATCTTTGTATAAGAGCTTCAATTTAATACCATTTATAATATTTATATAGTATATGATATTATATTATTATATAGTGTGTCTTCAAGTGTTTTGTATGAAACTTCTAACTTTGAATGATCCCCTCCTCGGATAACCAATTACAATTAGCTTTACTATTGATAAATAATATATTTATATCTAATATATATAATATATATTTGCTATATTCTTAATATGTATTAAATACATTGTCACAACTTACTATTTCTTGTACTTGCCATCATTTTAATAAAATGCTAACTACAAATTGTTTATTTTTTATATACAGTGCTTTATATGAATTTTTATATAAGCTCTAGAGTCTAGGTTATTGGTAAGTAAATTAAACACCTTAGGAAAACATCGAAACAATCAACAACGTTTTCTGTAAACGGCAGACCATTGATTATTTATCATGGGACCAAATTATATATGTACGAGTAATATCGATAAGAAAGAATGTATTGAAGAATTTGAAGCCTGTATATAAAATAGGCGTGTGGCCAGTAACAAAATATCATTGAAATTATGATTTTAAATAATGAAATAGGTTAAAAAGATTTAAAAAAATGTATTTATTACAAGCTATATTAAAAGCGAGATTAATATAATTTTTGTTAAAATAAAAATGCAAAATACAACAATCCGCCATGTTAAATGGAATACCAATCAAAGCGAATGACGTCACGCATCAGTAAATTTTAGACAAATACCAATTCTTCTTACAAGATTATTAGGTACACACCTTATTTAAGAACTTATATACTTTGGAATTCAATTTTTATATAAACTTTTTCAACACAACGTTTTCTGTAAAAGGTAGCCCGAGGCGAATCGGATCAATTTGACTTTGAGTATAAAAAAATACAACTTCTATCAATGAAACATTATATTTATTAATTGAACTGCAATCAATCCTTATTTTACTTTACGTTGTAGAAAATTAAAACTATACAGTACTTAAATCTTCTTTTCTGTAAACAAATAAACTGCCTTGGCAGGCACGAGACTTTTTTATACATCATGATACCGAAGTATTAATAATATGGTTAATTTTATTTTTTAACATTTGATTTTTAAATATTTTATTTACAAAATGATTTTCGGTGAATGCAATGGATATATATAATTTTAATAACAAAACAAATTAGGATTATTGATTATTGAATAGGTACTTGTTTTTAATTGAGACTTCAATTTTGACAGTTGTATAATAAAATTCCTCCATTGGCATAGATAACTAGATTATTAAAATTATTTTTAAATTAAAACTAAAATTATTATTTTTTTGGTCAATTCATAAAAGATACAAAAAAAAGAATAGAACATAAATTAAAGAAAATAACGTTCTCTACAACTTTTCTTAAAAACATTTTTTTCTGATATGAACCGTTTGAAATATAAATTAAAAAAAATGATTATTTCCTTCCACAATTTTTTTTTGGAAAAAATTATTAGAATAAAAATTATAGATAATAATATTCTATACAACTTGTATCTCAAACATTTTTTTCTAATACCTATAACCGTTTAAAAAATAAATCGAAAAAATTAAAAATTATTTCCTAAAAACAAATTTTAGGGGTGGGGGGGGTTAATAGATAGAACATAAATTATAGATAAATACCCTCTACAATTTTGATATAAAACCTTTTTTTTTCTAATGTGCACCGTTTATACATCATGACACCGAGTATTAATATGTGATTACTTTTATAATTTAATATTTGATTTTAAAATTTTTTACTTACAAAATGATTTTCAATGAATGAAATTGATACATTGTATTTAATATTGACATTAAATAATAAACGAAATCAATTAAGATTATTGATTATTGTATTAACAAGTATTTATTTTGCTAGATTTCAATTTTGACACTTCTAATAATAAATGATAAAATTTTCATAGATTTTGTATTATTCAAATCATTTTTAAATTAAATCCATTAAAACTAAAATTATTCTTTTTTTGGGTTAATTCATAAGATACAAAAAAAAGAATAGAACATAAATTATAGAAAATAATATTCTCTACAACTTGTATCTCAAACATTTTTTTCTAATACCTACCGTTTAAAAAATAAATCGAAAAAATATTTTTTTTTAGAAAATCGATTATTTCCTAAAAACAATTTTTGGGGGGGATAATGGATAGAATATAAATTATAGATAAATACCCTCTACAACTTTGATCTAAAACATTTTTTCTAATGTGCACCGTTTCAAAAATAATTCGAAAAATAATTATACTTCCGTTTCCGGTTTAGTGATGGTTTTTAAAAATAGGAGGTGCACATCTAGAGCATAAAAGAACCTTAAGTTTAAAATTTCACGTTCGTAAGTATTACAGTTTTGGCTGTAGAGCGTTCACAGACACACAGACACACACACACACAGACGTCATTGAGTTAATGGTGGTATATGATTCAGGGACCCTCAAAACATGTAATTCCGTTAAAATCTCGAGTTCGATTTTTTTCGTGATCACTATACTTTATTTATACATTACATTTCATGTATGTATAAAAAAGTAAAAACTGAATATCGAGAATTATCCGATTCACCCCAAAACTTGGGGCTAATCGGATCTAACATTTATCAATCATAAAAATATAGAAAACTCTCATAACAAAGTTTATAATCATACATTAAACTAAATAATATCTTAATTATGAGATCAGATATTGATCTCATAATTGATTTTGGTCAAAAAATGACCCTGATTGATTTTAATAAAATGCTAACTACAAATGGTTTATTTTTTTATACACAGTGCTTTATACGAATTTTTATATTAATTCTAGGTATTGGTAAGTAAATTTTGAAACTCCTTTCCCGCACTTTTTAATCGTTATCTTTAATTTTTTATATAAAATATATTTAATTTTTTTAGTTTTACTTTCGTATAGGTACAGTGAGTTATAAAAAATATTTTTTTCGTACTATTTTTGGTGGAGGCGCCGGGTAGAGAATTATGACAGACGCTGTCATAAAAATGGACGCCATTTTTTTAGAATATGTGTAAGAATATATATGTATATAGTACATTTAATGATATTAATTGGTACAATTAGAAAATACGACTGTGGATCAAACTTGGGCTATCAGAACTCTTACTATGAGTGTTTATATGTATTTAGGTGGAGTCAATGAACTCCAAGAACGTAATTTTTAGGGGACAGTTTCTTGAATTACAGTACAATCTCTCTTAAAGTATATTCCCTAAAAATATTAACTTAAAAAAAACTATATTTCCCCTTTGTGGGGGGGCACACACACATTAGATGTATAGGATGCAAACATCGCTCATAAAAATTTCGATTCATCGATGTATTCAAATTAATTAATTTATCATTTAATGTTCTCTATTTATTTATTTTTTTATATAATGAGCTAAAAAATCAATACCACTAACTTATTAATCAATATTTTAATTAATTTACGTCAAAATTACTTGTCTTGGTTCAAATTAATTAACATCGATGAATCGATGACATGGAATCAAAACATCGATGCTTATCAACGATGTATTTTTAAAAACATTATATGGTTTGCATCTCTGCTAAATTTTTAACTGTCACATAAGTTCAGTGGCGGCTTTAGGGGGATGGCGACCGCCCGGGGCGCAAAAAAAAACTCATAAGAGCTTATAATATAATTAACTATATATTCGAATCAACCAAAAAAAAAACAGGAGGGCGGCAAAAAAATATTTCGCCCGGGGCGCCGAGCTTGCAAAGGCCGGCTCTGCATAAGTTATAATATTTTTATATAAATCAGAAACAAGTCAACTTAAAACAGTTATATAGTTTTATTTATTGTGCAGTGAGTTTTTATTAAATATGTGGAGGTTGAGAGGAAAAATATACTTTAATAGAAATTGTCAGATCCCAGTGTAGTTCGGCTATATTTAAAACATTTTATGGTTTGCATCCCTGCTAAATTTAGGTTGTGTTTAACTTTAAATCGTGTTTTTAATTGTCACATAAGTTATAATCTTTTAAAATGTTAATATAAACCAGAAACAAGTAAACTTCAAACAGTTCTACAGTTTAATTAAACGTGCAGTGAGTTTTTATTAAATATGTGGGGGTTGAGAGGAAAAATATACTTTAATAGAAATTGTCAGATCCCAGTGTAGTTCGGCTATATTTAAAACATTTTATGGTTTGCATCCCTGCTAAATTTAGGTTGTGTTTAACTTTAAATCGTGTTTTTAATTGTCACATAAGTTATAATCTTTTAAAATGTTAATATAAACCAGAAACAAGTAAACTTCAAACAGTTCTACAGTTTAATTAAACGTGCAGTGAGTTTTTATTAAATATGTGGGGGTTGAGAGGAAAAATATACTTTAATAGAAATTGTCAGATCCCAGTGTAGTTCGGCTATATTTAAAACATTTTATGGTTTGCATCCCTGCTAAATTTAGATTGTGTTTAACTTTAAATCGTGTTTTTAATTGTCACATAAGTTATAATCTTTTAAAATGTTAATATAAACCAGAAACAAGTAAACTTCAAACAGTTCTACAGTTTAATTTAACGTGCAGTGAGTTTTTATTAAATATGTGGGGGGGGGGGGGGGGGAAATAATATATATTCTAATAGAAATTCTCAGATCCCAGTGTAGTTCGGCTGTATTCAAATAAATTTACGGGTCACACGGATTTATTTTATGATGATATCGTTTGCAATACGAACTTATAATAATAATAACCTAAAAAAAAGTTTACTTTGTAACTTGTAACCAAAATGTACAATTATCAGGTCCCAGTGAAGTTCGGCTGTATTCAAATAAATTTACGGGTCACACAGATTTATTTTATAATGGTATCGTTTGCAATACGAACTTATAATAATAAATTAATAATAACCTAAAAAAAAAAGTTTACTTTGTAACTTTTAACCAAAATGTACAATTATCAGGTCCCAGTGAAGTTCGGCTGTATTCAAATAAATCTAAGTGTCACGAGGATTTATTTTATGATGATATCGTTTGCAATACGAACTTATTATAATAATAATAACCTTAAAAAAATGACGTACCTAACCTAAAAGTACTTTATATATCCTTACCCATAGACATAGAGATATAGACAGCGCATTCGTATTTAACATAATGGTGTAATATGGGTGTAACGTATGTTCTGTAAGTGAGAGAGAGATGCATGTCGTTTGGAAAATAACATATATGATTTCCAAACATCTTCTGTCTCTCTCATTTGACACGGCTCTTTTTACGAGTCAGATGCGCTGTCCATTTCTTTATGTCTATGTCCTTACCTTATTTCGCAGCATCAACATCGTAGAAAAAAAAGAAAATAAATCGTAAGTACTATTTGCAAATATGGAAAATATATTTTTATTACAAAATTATACATACATAAATTTTACAATATTAAAAATAACAATTATTTAAATGATTTCTTGGCCCGCCAATCTAAAAATTCATCAAATTCATCCTCGTCTTCGCTAGAATCTTCAGCTTCCTTCATTTCTTGTTCGTGGAGTTCTGCTTTTAAAGATTCCTTTTTTCTTTCTAAATCGAGTACCCTAAAAATTAAATTTATAAGTAAATATTTAACAGTAGCGTAAATAAGTAATAATTACCTTGACCAATTACGTAATTGTTCGTCTATTTCTTCTATTTGTCGTTCCGCAGTCGCCTCTTCCTGATCTTCGGCTATTATCGCAGCTGATTCAGAATTAACCTCTTTTATTTCCTTTTGAAACTTTTCCCATTCTTCTTCCACGGGATCTTTGTATTCTAAATTTCTCGCCTGAAATTACAAAAAAATTAAAAAACGTTTTTTTTTTCTAACCTCAAAATTAAATTTACTTACTTTAGCGTCTAATTTTGGGTCATCAAAGAATCCTTCCGGTAGTTTTTCAGGTGGTTCGGATGTGTCCATTTTCTCACTTGTATCGCTATTAATTGATAAATCTTTTTCATTTTTATTAACACTGTTTTTAACGGAATCAAAAAAATCTTCGGGCACTTTTTGGGTAGTTGCGTTTGTATTTGTATTTGCTGAACCTTTCAATATTCCTTTGATTTTTTTATTCGGTTCATCTTTATCTGGGCTCTTTGGTCTTTTACTTGATTGTGTAAAATTAACGGTATCTTCTTTTAATTTTTTCGCAAGTGCGATATTTTCTTTATGCTGTTTACTATTGATGTGTACAGTCCATACGGCTTCACTTCGGACGATTGATTTGCACAATATGCACATTAACTGCCCATTATCTAAATACGTGTGAAAAAATTAAGGAAAATATAAATAACGAAAAATATAACCTCAAAATTTTTTTGAAAAGGATATTTTGCTAATGGTGATTCAATCTTCTTCTGAAGTTTGCCTTTTTGTTCATTCATGTACTTCCGTAGTTCAAGTTGTGATATTTTCTTTTTTGCAGCATTTTTAAACGCAGCTGACATTTTTATTTAAAAAAATATATATATATATAACCTTCAAATGATATATAAATTCTTACACCATTGAATATCAAACTGTCAAAATGAATGCCATCTATACAAGTTATAAAGAACTAAATACGTTTTTAGTGTAGATAAGAACCAACAGATTTCTGTTTTATTTTCTTTGATTGGTAATATTGGAAACGATATTATGACATTTTAGTATCGAATAAATTTTTTGATAAATATGTGAATACCTACATTACGGACATTTATTTGTGTGATTTGTGTTAAATTTTAATTTATTAAAATAATAAATTATATAAAACTAATAAACTCTGACTGGGGAAATGTTATACATATACAATACAATAAACATGCATTAGTATTAAAGCATTAATAGTGCCATCATAATGTTTACTTTACTACCTTGTACTTATTATAAATATAATAGTTATAGTGTTTACAATTAGGCAGAGACGGTGTTAATATTTAGTGAACAAGACAAATGTAAGAATTAATAATAAATAAGATATTTATATGAATTCTAAATTAGTTAGTGAACTTTTTTAGGATCATGAAAATCGAAGATAGTTTTGCAAACTCGTTCTCAAACTTTGGTAAGTGATTTTTAATTATTATTGTTTTATTTTACATAATATGATATTAATGGAACATTATTTTATTTTATATCAAGTTATCACACGAATAATTGACTTAAATTATAGCAAAAATCTCAATATAATTTTGAGTTTGTTAATTTTTAAACTTTTAATGTATAGGTAGTCGAATTTATCATATTTTTTCCATGGTTTAGGGGGGGGGGGGCACTGTGATATAGGCTGCAAAATTGCTGATTATTTTTTTAATTTAATTGATTATTTTAAGATTCAGGGAACGATATTTGAAACGCATTTTTAAGTTTACACAAATTTATATTGAAAAATATTAAAAAATACAACATGGTGGCCTGGTGGCCCGTCAAAAAAATCACCTTCGTGTAGTACATTAGACAAAATGGCGTCACTTGAAAATTTTAATTTATTTGATATTTTAATTAAAAGAACTTTTTTTTTTTTGTTAATTTAAAGAGCATTAAAAAATAGTCATTTTCGAAATTTTGAAATACGGCTACGCTATGGTTCGAGTTTTCGCTTTTGGACTAAGTAGTTTGAAAAATGTCATTATCAAAAATTATAATTTTTTAACTCACTGTATCAATTTTTAATATTTTGACTTGATTTTTTTAGGATATTTTTGAATGTATATACTTTTAAAAAATAGTGGTGTTCTTTTTAAAAAATAATATAATAATAATAATAATAATAATAACGTATACAAATTAATAGCCAACAAATCAGTGCCGTAACTATCACCGGGGTAGTGTCCCGAGGCCCCCGAGCATAGGGGGCCCCTACATTTATTACTATTAATAACATGCAAAAATAGTTAGGTTCCAACGAAAAAAAAATTAATAATACAAAAATACTGAGGTGTCAGCGATAATTTTTTTTTTACATATAGTGGGGGTCCCTCACTCATTTGCCCCCAATTTTCTAATTACGGCCCTGGCAAAAGTTTCCTTTAAATAAACACATAACATGCCAGCTATTTTGAGATCCATTACACATCAAAATACGACCATATACAACCCTAATAAACATATTAAAGTACTCCGTACGAGGCAATTTCAAAATTTTATTATTTAATTACTATCAAAGTGAAAATATGTACCATACATACACACACAAATATATCTACATACATTACTCCATGCATGCAATTATCAAATTATCAGTTTTAAAATTACTTTGAAGATTTTCCGATTTTAAAAAAAAAATAATAATAAAAAACTTGTCAGTAACATTGATTAATTAATTGAATAAATTTGTATAAAGTTATTGAAAAGTTTGATGAATATTCATTTAAATTAGTTATATCATTTCAATTTTAAATTGCTTGCCAAGATAAATATAATCCAATTATAAATTTTCACTTTTTACCCCTAAGGGTTATAGCTTTAACCTTTAACCAATCATAAGAGGTTTAGTAAATAACCAGTGTGAATTATGTTATAAGGGATGATTTCCAGTTGTTATTTTATTTTTAGTATATAACAATTCGATAGCAGTCATCGTATCTTAGGGTTATTCGATCATTAGAGCAATGTATAGATAAAAGTCTAAAATTTTAATATGTTATTTATGGATAACTCATATATTTTACTTAAAGTATTGGACGTATGGTTTTTGAGTAATTGGATATTAATTAAAAATAGAGTTTTTAACACACGATAAATGAGAGAACTTACCAAAAGTGTTATATTTATTGAAATTCTACACAATTGGCTATATAGAGACGTTTTAAAAACTAATTATTCGAAACTTCGACCCTTTTAAATACTATAAAAATTATGAAACAAATATATTCACGTGTAATTTATTCAAAATAATGAAAAACTAACTCTGCCATTACAGCAAATTAGCACATGTTACTATTATATACCGTTCTGTCTATTTCAATTTTCAAATTAAATTAAACTTTTTTTATAATTTTATTAATTAACATAGTAAAATATTCCATTAAATGTAGGTAGGGTAGAGTGGGGCTAAAAGTCCGTCGGGTAAAAAGTCCCGAATTCAAAATCTCAGCATAGCAACAAATTATAGATATTGTGTCATATACATTATGTGAGGAGGGGCATGAGGTAACAAAGCCAAACTGAACACTTGCGAAAGTCACAGGTAAACTATATTTATTTCATGCGTGAAAAGTAAAATATTTTTACAATTTTCTTTTTCGTCAAGTTATTTTGCAGGTAAGATTGATTTAAAAATCAGTGTCAATGTAGTGAGAGTACTCCTTTGGTAGTTAATTTATATTGAAATTGTTATTAAACATTGACACATTTTTTTACTATAAGCTGATAAAGTATCCAAAGCAGTATTGGGGCAAAAAGTACATATTTTTGTATGTACAGTATTAACTGTGACAACGATTATGATTTTTAAATTGATTTGAATTCAAATGTATTAATTCTTTCAATGTATAAGACTGATATCTTAGACTAAGAATCAATAATTTAATAGTTATTTAAAGAAATGTTAAAAAAGAAGAAATATACTAATTTTGGATTGAATAAAAAAATTAATAGAAAATTTAGTATATCTATATAAAATTTTATATATAATTTTATATATATAAAAAGATTTTTCATTTAATCATAAAAACAAACAACTTACAAACTTTCGGATGTTTAGGTACTTTTTGCCCCCTGTACGGGGTAAAAAGTACACTATTTCTTTTGTTATATTTTGCTTCATATCTCGGTATTGTGTAGTAATACGGGTGCAAAATGTATTGGAGGTTTGAAGCTGAATAAATATAGAATATATTAAGACATTAACCATTAAGATAAATTTTCATTCTAGTAAGTAATCACTATTTATGTGAAAAACGGACTTTTTGCCCCACCCTACCCTACATGTGTTCTGAATATAAATTAAAATCAAAATTTTTCGAAACCAAATCTTTTCTTACAGTGTGCTACACGTATAACCTTAAATTGAATTATCGAAATGATATATATGTTATTATTATATTTCATGTCATAAATAAGATTCATTTATTAATAAATGTGGAGCAGTCGTATGAGAGAAACCTTTTAAATATAATTTCAATTTAATATAATGTAAAATGTATATTATATCGTATCTATTGTATGAAGTGACAAGCATTGTGATAATTTAAAAATTGTAAACGTTTTCTCATATTATTATAACATCGTGTTGATGTTCTTATTTATTATTTAGAACGGCTTCTTTATTCTCAGGTGTTGTGTATTTATTTGCAAACCCGGAAACGTCGGGAAAATGTATGTAAGGCACTGACACCAGGGCCCCTAAACTCGAGAATATGTCGACTCGAGTTTTTCGTTCGAGATTTTAAATATCGCATACCCCGGAGCAGTTGAGATTTTTCATTCGACATTTCTAGAAAACAAAAACGATCACAAAGCTTCTCGTATCTTCAATATTGCGAGGAAGCACGAGTCGCATCGAGATTCGAGAATACGGTATAATTTTCATAATCGAGATTCTAGTAAATAACTTACAAGGAAACCTTTTCAAGTCGAAAATTCGTATCGAGTTTAAACTTTGTATATAGTTAAAGGAGGTTAAGGTAAGTAAGAAAAACATTATCTTAGCTGCGGTAAAACGGTTTAAGGGGGTGAAACACCCCTATGAAAATGTGCAAAATAATCATATTTTTTCAAATAACTCTGAAACTAATGAAAACTTAAAAAAATCTACAATACAAAATTTTCATGATTTGTTATACTCTTTCGAATGGCGATAGTCAAAATTCGAAAAAATTAAACCGTTAACCCCCACCTCCCACCCACATTTCATAGTGGAATTTTGACTATCGCCATTCGAGAGAGCATAAAAAATCATGAAAATTTTGTATTATAGATTTTTTTAAATTTTCATTAGTTTCAGAGTTATTTGAAAAAAAATGATTATTTTGCACATTTTCATAGGGGTGTTTCACCCCCTTAAACCGTTTTACCGCAGCTGATATAATTTTTTTGTTACTTATCTTGACCTCCTCTAACTGTACGCAAAGTTTAAACACGATACGAATTTTCGACTTGTTAGTGACTTTTAGTTTTAGTTTAGTAATCTCGAATGAGAAAAAGTCGGACGAACTCAAGAATAGGGAATAGGGACCCAGTCTTGAGTCCTATTATATAATACTCCTATTATACTGTTCTTGGGATTGATGGGCTTCTTTTTTTGTAATTCCCATGACTGGTGCCTGTAATTCATACATAAATATCTATATAAATAATGAAGTATATTTATTAATTTTGATATGGAATATATTAAATAGATAGAGGTATATGTACTAAAGATTCCTTTGCTCATAGATCCTGAAATAATTGCGAGTGTTTATGGATCAAGTTGTTGTTTTAAATATCATTAAACATTCATTGTTATTAATTAAACATTGTGTATGGTAAATAATTAAATATGCATAGTTATCATTTATTTGTTTCATGATTTAATGACTTCGATATTGATATATCATATACATACATATGTAGGTGATTCAGAATTTTAATATATATGTATGTACATTTAATTCTAAACAAATAATAGTTATATGAACATGTATTTGGTATTATTTCTTGTCGGGGCTGTAGACCCCCCCCCCCCCCGCTTATCTACTAGGAAAATAATAATAATAGCTTTGAGTTTAGTTAAAGGTCCTTTCTAATAATATAATATATTCATTATTAATTTTTCACCGCAGAGGGAAAAGGGGGATAATGAAATGAAAAATTATATCTGAATTTTTATTAAGTAATGTTACACGCAAAACATTTTTTTTTAATTTATAAAGATGCATTTTGGCACGCATGGGATGGAAATTGATGGATCTTTTTTTGTTTAAACTATCTCAGTTCACGTATAATACATATACCATAGGGTGGTCTTTTTAAATTGAGATAGCTAAATATCTCGATAAAAAAAATCTTTCAAAGATAAAACAGATTTGCTAGCTATGAAACACCTATAAATGTGATATCAAACACCTTAAGTAAACACTAGTGGTAGTAAAACAGTGGTGATATTATGAAAATTATTTATATAGTACGGTCAGAGTCGCCAACTGTGTTATAATAAGTTGAAGTATCACTGATCAAAATTTTGAAATAAATCCATAGATAATTTTACATAATTAATACCCCATAGAACAGTGGTTCCCAATCGGTGGTCCGCAAGGGGTAAAATATGGTTCCTGTAAAAGATTTCAATGAAATTAGAATTATCGGTGACATTTTTTTAGATTTTTTATTCCAAACAAATCTATAAAAAAATATAATATTGAAACTTTATTTTTTAACCGTGTGACCCATGCTAATAATAATGAAACCAAAGTGGTACCTGATCAAAAAAAGGTTGGGAACTACTGCCATAGAAAGTTCTTGTTAGCTCACAAATGTTAGCTTCTTTATAATACATTAAAAGTCAACCAATATTTTTTATTTTAACATTTTCTTATATACAAAAAAATCTTTCGAGACTTAAATGAGTTATATTCTTCTTATTATTCTTTTCGAAAACTATTGTTTGACAATTTGTTTAGTTATTAAATTGATAAAATGTTACCAACCTCCCAAAAAGTGATAAAATATAATTTAATCAATAAAAATGTAAAAATCTTAGATTAGTAAAAAATATATACATACCTATAATAAAAAAAAAGTATATATGAGGTGTAAAAAATGATTATATATATTTATGTGTACAATACCTGTCTCATACAGCTTTATTACCTACCGGATGTTGTTGTACAACATAATGTTGCTTCCCTTGAGGTCGTTTTATTGGAATTTACAGATCTGCACTATCAAAATTGTTTTTTTGGGCTATAAATAGGTAAAATGTTTTTCTTTGAAAACTAATAACGTTAACGTAAATGCCGAAATTAAATAATATAATAATAAATGTTTATTATACATATTTACCTTATGTCTGATATTAGAAAAAAGCTAACAAACACTTTCAACAGGGTATTAATTATGGATTTTTTTTAGAATTTAGATCAGTGATACTTCAACGTATTGTAATAAAGTGCCACAACTCAAAAAATGTCATATTAGAGATAAATATGTAGAATAATTCCAAATTACTATATATTTCTACTAAAAATTGTCATTAATGTACTTCGTGTAGCCATCAAAACTAGCATATTCTAAAAATTATCACATTTTTTTTAATACTTAATCACTAAGCGTTTTAATAGTTTTTTTCAAACATATGATATGATTTAACTATGTTAAAATTTACCAGTATATCATTGAAATTTTTCATTTACTTTATTTTAAATTCTACCGAATTTTCTGTTAATTTTTTTCGGAAGTAGATTCTGTCCTCAGGTTCACAGCATTGTCTGTTAATTTTTAAAAGAATATTCTCTCCGTGTACAAAAGTGATAAGACTAAACATACGCGGGCGAATCCGCGGACAGATTCTAGTCGTATAATTACACGTATAATAAAAATAGATCCCTACAAATTGCAAGACATATTTTATGCATACTCATACCTCCATCGTTTAAAGAAAATAATGTTGATATCACACTATAATATAAACGTGTATGAATATATATATATATATATATTTATATGTCCGCACGAAACTATAGCTTTATAGACTCTGGAATTACCCGGCCGATTTTGATAATTTTTGTTTTGTCATGTAGCTACACTCTTTTTCCAGTCAATAGGCTAGATTTCATTTCTTAGCTATGAAAGGTCTCTGAGCTGTGATTTTTTTCCGAAAAAGTACATCGAATTTTACTAAAAAAACGTTGAATTAGCTGATTCGAGTGTCGGCTTTTGTTTTGTCAGACAGTGTGATGGTCGTTTGAAAAATACTATTTTTACGATAATTTGCTAAATTATACGATATCACTGTTGTATTTTGTTTATATCTGTCAAATATGACATTTATAAAGAAGAAAACACATGGATTTTTATTGACATTTGAATAAAAAACACACTGATAAATTACTTGATTAATTTTAAAATGTTGGATTTGTGAATAAATTATAATTTCTACGTAAAATAGATTTTCATTGAAATTGTTAAGCGAAGAAATTATAAACGGCTGTTTTTTATCTTATATACGTCAGGAGCGTGGAAATAAATGTTATTTTGTACATTTTGATTAAATTGGTTATAAATTAAATTTTAACCAAAATTGATTGGTAATTTGATGTAATTAGTATAATTATCTATAGATAATATTAAAAAGTTTTTGTTAACTATAATGTCAGGAGCGGCGAATTAAAAAATATTTAAAATCTTTTTTTCTAATTAGTTTAAATTTGACCGATGACAGATGACAGAGAATGTTCTAGAAGGTTTTCTATCCATTTCTTTTAGGAGTGAGAAAATTTTTGATGACATTAGATTTGATTGTTCCAAAATTACGTGGTTTTTTACATGTGACATATTTTTTATGTTTGTAAAAAAATTATTTTGAGTGAAATTGTTGAATTTTTTTTAATTGTTGAAATTATTCATTTAAATCAGGGACGGTGTTTCAAATATTTTTAAATTTGTGTTTTTTTTTTAATGAAATTTTATAAAAATATAATTTTTAATAGTTTTGTTGATGAAATTTATTCAAAATTTCACAATTAAAAATAATAATTTTTTTGAAAGTTTTGAGATTGATATATTAATTTTTTTTTTAAATTATAATTTAGTCAGGGGCGTCGCATGAAAATAGTTAAATTTGCTATTTTTTAAAAGTGCAATTTTTTTTAAATTATTTAATAAATAACAGTACATTTTAGGTTGGGTAATTTATACATGTTTCATTTAAATCAGGGACGGCGTTTCAAATAATTTTAAATTTGTGTTTTTTTAATGAAATTCTATATACATATAATTTTTAAAAGTTTTGTTGTAGGTGATTGATGCAATTTATCCAAAAGTTCACATTTAAAAATAAATAAATCAGTAGCGTCTCAAAAAAAAATTTTAATTGTTCAAAAATTAGAAATTTCAAAAAAATATGAAAATTATAATATAGATCAGTAGCGCCTCAAAAAAATTATTTATGAATTATTATTTTTTTGAAAGTTGAGATTGATATATTAATCTTTTTTTTTTAATTATAATTAAGTCAGGGGCGCGCATGAAAATAATTAAAATTGTTATTTTTTAAAAGTGACGTAGACAAATTAATTTTGATTAAAATTGAACAAAAATTAAAAACTTCAGGAATATATAAAAATAAAAAGTTAACCATTTAATAAATAACAGTACATTTTAGGTTGGGTAATTTATACATGTAATATTATTGAAAATTGTAATATTGATATGTGATTATCACCGCCAATTTAAGAAATAAAATGAGTATCAGCAAAAAGATTGGAAAATTATTATAATATACACATACGAGGGTCGCAGCCGAAGGCTGAGACCCGAGTAAATTTGTGATTAGGTAATTTGTACGTGTAAGATTACTGAAAATTTTAATATTGATTATCTCCGCCAAATTAAAAAATTGACTATAAAAAAAGTGGAGCGAGTATGATATATACACATTCGAGGGTCGCAGACCCGAGTAAGTTTGTGTAAAAAATATGGCGTGAAAGGGGGTTGGGGCGCGAAGCGCCCAGGGGCACAGCCCCTAGTAATATTTATAAAAAGGTACATAAATTCTAATATAAAGCGTTTCATGTTCATAACGTCAAACTTCACTCATATGAAAAAGATAGAAGTACATTAATGCCATATAAGGTATTAAATTCGAATTGCATTTAATGTGGAAAAGTTTACGTTCCAGTCTAGTTGCAGACTAGACTCTATTTTAATTCTTTTAATTCTAGAGCTTATGTAATGAAAGCGATTGGAAATTGGTACTAGGAAATAACGAGTTTAATTTTACACATTTGTTTTTCTGTATTCGCTGGGTGCAAAGTAGGTAGTGGGGGAAACGAAATCGATCGCAGCGCTTGACATGGCCAAAAAGAACACTTTTGGTGGACTAACTATAATTTTTAATAGGCTCGTTTTTAACTGAAAATAGAAATGTCAACATGGTTAACTACACTATAGACTATATGCAAGGGGGTGGAGTTAGAAATAATGTCGATGCGAGTGCTCGTGGTGAGCAACATTGTAAAATCATCGGCGTTATAGTTTGAGGTTACGCTGTCAATGTAAATGAATTAATTATTTTTCTATTATACCTAAGTCATAATTATTGAAAAAATACCCAAAATAAATAATTTTCACGTACCTTTTATACTTTGCTATTTATATTATATGCACACAGCTAATTTAAATGATATTTGTTTATTAAAAAATTTCACAGTATTAAACAATAATAAAAAGAGAGTTCAATCCGTTCAATCCTTCTCTATTGCCCGCTAGCTGCGTTAGTAGACTTCGTGCACATAGCCTATAGTCATAAATTATCTTCTTAAATGTATATATTACGATATTTTATTGAAATTATTTATTTGATTATATGTCAAAGTCCACCCTAGTTGCAACCGCTAGTTGGCGCTGTCTTCGCGCACGCTGCGAATAGACCCTTAAGGATCTGCTCTAGGGCCTAGCTAACAATAAGTTAAAAAAGTAAATTTATTTTTTTATATTTAAGTAAAATTTGAATGTATACATGAGCAAATACAACGTAGAAATTGGTTATAACGACATTGAAGGGACCGGTTATATTGGTCGTAAAAAGTGGATTGTCGTAATAAAAGGTAAAAATGCAATTATATGGGATTTAGTTGGACTTTTATTTTGAGTCGTTAAAACCGATACGTCGTATTAACTGATGTCGTTATAACCGATTTCTACTGTATATTTTTATAGCTACAGGAGGTAAAAGTTCTATATAATAAGGAACTTTTCATATAATTTTATATTTTTTACTTCAATATTAATTGAAATATATCGATATTAATATTTTTATACTGCGAAATTTTTTTTAAGATATATAGTTGTATTTTTACTATACGATTTAATTTATGTGTTATCTATATAATATAAAGAGATAAGTCCTAGTGACTGACTCATCAACACACACCCCAAACACCTTGATTTAGAAACACGAAATTTTAGTGGTGTATTGTATATCTTTTATTACATAGGCTGTTTAAAAAATAAACAAAATATATTTTATATTTGTTATAATACATCTCGTTTAAATTCGATTATCAATAATAGTTAAAATACATATTTTTCAGCATCTAGCTTAATTTTGATTCAAAAATATTTGGTACTATAGCTTGTATACGTACTTAATTTAATAATTTAGTTTTTAGCATTACTGTATCAAATTTTAAATTAATATGATACAAAGAACCCTTCATCTTCATTACTTATTTTACTTTAAGAAACCATAGGCTCTCTTTGTTAGAAGGTAATCCCCATTATACATACTTTGTTAATTAACTCTTAACCAGGGTTAAGAGTTAATTATGTTATAATGATGGAAATTAAAATTTGGAAACCAAAAACTTTAGACTGTATATAAAAAACAAACGAAGAACACATATGTAGATTATATTTTTACACGATGTCTATCTGTCGGTCTATCTTTAGACGCTACAACTCAAAAATAAAAAATATATATTTATACGTTTAGAAATAAAATCTCATATTTTTGAAAACGTTTCTTAAAATAGTTATAGACAACATTATTTTCTATAATTTATGCCCTATTCATTTTTTTCTATCTTTTATCAGCCAGCCAGAACGATTTCTTTTATACAAGTAATACCCAAATTCTGTTTTTACACGGTTTTGATTTAACACGGTCTAGAAAAAAATTGATTCCGTTTTTACACGATTTCATTCGATTTAGCACGATTAAAAAAGCTATTTGATTTAAATTTTAAAGAAAAATATTTTTACTAACCATAATCTTCTAGAATTTTGTTTTCTATCTGTTATTTATAAAATATGTAGTTAGAGAATTGCCCTTTCTAATTTATTTTCTTAGCAGCTTTAGTCTTGTACGATTTTTCAGTTCCTAAACTTGCGATAATTTTATATTTATGTTACTTTTACTTTAAGAATTGAACTGCCTTTTATTTTTATAAAATAAACTGTGCATGAATGCACATCAAAATATAATTTATAGTTTTATTTTGTATGAATCATTTCAATTTACCTATTTTTTACAAGGTTGAAGAAAATGGAACTATAGTCTTTAGTATTTTATTTTCAATTTTATATGTTAAAAAATATTTAATTTTTACAGTAATTAAAACATTTTTGTAATCCACTGTTATTATTATGAACATGAAAACAAAATACTAGTGACTATTTTATTAAATTTTGTGGCGGCATTTAAAAATGCAACAATAGGCTGTGTGCACGATGACTACTAGCGCTGCTAGCGGGCGATATAGACAATTTTCAACAACTTTATTAGTATTGTTTTTTATTTAATAAATATTTAAAAAACAAATATCATTTAATCTAGCTGTTTGCATATAATGTAAATAGCAAAATATGAAAGGTACGTGAAAATTATTCATTTCGGGTATTTTTTTTCTTCAAATATGACTTATAATAGAAAAATAATTAATTCGTTCACATTGACAGCATAACCTAAAATATGGCGCCGACGATCTTGCGGACCGGGTTTGAATCTACCAAACACTCAATCTCTTTTACTTTCACAGTTTACATTTATAATTTTCAAATAAGTCATTAAGTATCATCTAAAAACTATAAAGTCCTAGTCAATGTAATATTTTAGTTCCACCTTACCTAAAACTGTACACAAGTTGACAATTTAAAAATGTTATAATTTCGGTAAAAATCATTGTTTACTACGATGTATATGTATAATAATGTATATACATACATGTATATATCCTGGATATACAGTTTATGGTATTCTACGCCAAGTTTATTATAGATATGACCATTTTTATGATATGTCAAAATTAGCTTTTTTGAAGAATTTCGTTTAACAAAACCTTTAGTAACTGAACAGTGTTACCTTTGCTAGCATATTTGAAAATATAGTACCTAGATTATTTTTATGACACGTTAGTAGTATTTCTTGTAACTAATCTAAAAAAGTACAACAATAAAATACTTCAAAATTTCATATATCTGTTACATTTTAATAATGAAAAATAACAATATTTTCTCTTCTGGCGTGTAATTTGCTCTCTATTTTGATATTTCTATATATTACTGAATATTTTTTGTGTGCAATTTAAAAACTTTCGGAAATTATAATTATTTTCACTTTTAAATAACAATGACATACGAAAAATGTAAAAATGTAGTTGAGTTGTTACAATAAAACTCACCACGAGCGCTAACATCGATATTTATTTTAACTCCGCCCCCTTGCACATAGTCTATGGGATATCATTAATTTTCACCAAAGGCTACTACAACACTTCTAATTTGCCTTATGTTAATTTTCCTATATTATAGCATACACTGTATATATGATGTACATTTTTACTTACGTATTTATAACTTGGTATGAGTTCATGCTATATTGGCCCCAGGCTGTTATAATAGGCCTCTTCTTGTGCTCCTGTAACTATCACGTTTATGAAACGCTAATACCGATTTGTTTGTGCATGGTAAAATGTAAGGAAATTGCTACTTGATGTTTCTTTTGAATGAAAATATTTTCTCGGCTGAAATATAAATTAATCTTTAAATTTGTTTGTGTATTTATTTTCTTATAAGGAAGAACGTAGTATCATTAGTAACTAAGTATCATATTCTATCGTTTATACCGCGTGAGTTATGTTTTCTGGTATTTAATAAATAGGTATGTAAAGGTCAAAAGTTTAACTACGTAGCTATTTATGTTTGAGATTTATTGAATTTTATCAGATTTGTGTATATATTTTAAATTTAACTACGCAGATATGACTGGTTTAAATTTTTTTTATTTGCAGAAATAAATATGCTATATTTGCCCAAAATGTTTTTATTGTATAATTTTTTGCTGAGTTTTACCTATTCCTTATTTTTATTAACATTTCAATGAAAAAAAATCGTAGGTACAGTGAAAAGTTTGTATTCGTTTTAAAGAGGGGAGATAGTACTATATGTTACCGTTAATAAAATAGATGGGAAAATGCATTTTTGAAAATTTCGAAAATTTTACGTAATGATTTTTTTTTGTAAATAAATTTTCTACGAAAATTTACAAAATATATATTGAATAATATCAATTCAGGAAAAAAAACTCGTTGGCTAGTGTTCTTTTATATTTTGTATATCTACAAGAAAGATGCCTTAAGATATTTCATTAATTTTGTACTCATTTAAAAAAATAAAAATAATATTTAATGATATTTTCAGTTGAAGGGTGACATTAGGAAGTAAAAACTCAATAGAGTGTAAGTAATATGTTCCTCTTTTAATAAATTCTCAGGAATGGAGTTATCTAGTTGACGTAAAAATTTATAAAGATGAAAAATACAAAAGATTTTATAAAAAAAACTTGATTGAAATATTTCAAGATATTCTTGTATAAAATTAATATGCTGTAATTTTCTAGTCAAATCTTTTTTTATTCTTAAGGTTTATTCGATCATTAAAGCAATGTATAGATAACTCATATATTTTACTAATTTTTATTTAAAATATTGGACGTATGGTTTTTGAGTAATTGGATATTAAAAATAGTTTTTAACACACGATAAATGAGAGAACTTGCCGAAAGTGCACTATTTATTGAAATTCTACACAATTGTCTTTATAGAGACGTTTTAAAAACTAATTATTCGAAACTTCAACCCTTTTTAATACTATAAAAATTATAAAACAAATATATTCACGTGTAATTTATTGAAAATAATGAAAAACTAGCTCTGCCATTACATTGTATACAAATTAGTACATGTTACTATTATACCGGGTGTCCCAGATAACTTTTCCAGCATGGGGATCTCAGTATCTATAAGAGATACAGGTTCGGTTAAATGAGATGAATTATTTGTAAGAAAGGGGTGAGTATTACTACACCAAAAAAGATTCATAATTCTATGTGGTTTAGGCGGTATACCCAAAAAACTGAAAATTCGGAATTTCTTTAAATGGCTATAACTTTTTTGTCAAAGTAGATAAGTACTTTTTGTTTGCAGTTTCTTAAAGCACTTTTTTGTGTAGAATTGATTGGTGTATTAAGAATTTTTATATCACTTTTAGTTTCCGAGATATAAGCTCTAACTTTAGTTTTTCTTATAGGCCACTTAGTTGACTATATCATAATTGAACGTGTTTTTTACTCTGCTTTACAACGATATGTCACTTGTCATATTTATTATCGAAAAAAAATCGAAATACTAAATATCAGTGATATTTATGAAGTATTTTATTACTAACTTTTAAGTGAGTCATGAAAAACAAAAATTGTAAACAAAAATCACAATAACAACAATCAAAATAACAAATGAATATTTGAAACAATGAACTATTTGAAAAAATATATTATAATTTTTTTTTCGATAATAAATATGGCAAGTGACACATCGTTGTAAAGTCGAGTAAAAAACACGTTCAAATATGCCATAGCCAACTTAGCGGCCCATAAGAAAAACTGAAATTAGGGCTTGTATCTCGGAAACTAAAAGTGATATAAAAAATCTAAATACACCAATCAATACTACACAAAAAAGTGCTTTAAGAAACCGCAAACAAAAAGTACCTATCTACTTTAACAAAAAAGTTATAGCCATTTAAAGAAATTCCAAATTTTCAGATTTTTGGGTATACCGCCTAAACCACATAGAATTATGAATATTTTTTGGTGTAATAATACTCACCCCTTTCATACATATAATTCGTCCCATTTAACCAAACCTGTATCTCTTATAGATACTGAGATCCCCATGCTGGAAAAGTTATCTGGGACACCCGGTATACCGTTCTGTCTATTTCAATTTTCAATTTAAATTAAACTTTTTTTACTTTTACTAACTAACAAAGTAAAATATTCCATTAAATGTAGATACATGTGTTCTGAATATAAATTAAAAACAATATTTTTCGAAACTAAATCTTTTTTTACAGTGTGCTACACGTATAACCTTAATGTATTTTTGTAATTGTTGAAGAAAGTTTGAAAAAAATGTATCTGATTTTCGTAAAAATTACAAATTTTGTTTTGTCCCTCACTGTATATCTTTTAGACACCACTGTTCTACACATTACTGATTTACGAATTTCTATAGATCATTCATAACAAAATGATAAATGTAGAACCTTCATGATATGATCAATTGCATACTTTTCTTGTGACTTTTACAAAACTGTTTACTTTTCGGTTGAGATATATTATCTTCCATCGCAAAAAACTAGACTACTAGAGTTAGTCCGTCTGTCGCGGAGTAAAGTCTCCAGTAAATACAAGTGATTTCCCGCATTATGTCAACAAGGCGTGATCGCGTCCAATGAGAGGCCATGATTAATTAACACTAGCTAAAAGCTGTGACGCCGTAGTGGCTCGCACGACTCAGGGTGTTGTAAAAACTGACAAGTGCGTGTTGGGTATATACTAGGGTGATTCATTTCCGCAAAACATTTTTTTTTCAAGGTGCTTAAGCAAAATTTTAATCTACATATAGAAAAAAAATTCTCACCAAGATTGAGCTCTTAATTCCTATTTTAAGTACTTGCAATTTAAATATGAAGTTTTCCCATTTAAAATGCATGTAAAAATATTTTTTTTTTCAAATTTCTAATGCTTAGACACATTTTATCATATTGGGAATCGGTTTGATGGACCTTACGGGAAATTTCACGCTCTTTAAAATTGCCTTAGTGTTTTTTTCTGTAACTCACACTGGTTCGCCAGTAGGAGTCATCTAAATACTAACTAATAATGCAGCATTATTAGTTAGTATTTATCAATTTCTTGCGTTTTAAGGCCTAAAAATGGCTGTAAATTCATTAAATATTGGTAAATAAACTATTTTTTACAAGCCAGCTCTTTTTTCTCCCTAATTTTTGCGGTTTGCTAAAAAAAATGGAAAAAAAATTATTCCAAAAACTGTATTTAGATGACTCCTACTGGCGAACCAGTGTGAGTTACAGAAAAAAACACTAAGGCAATTTTAAAGAGTGTGAAATTTCCCGTAAGGTCCATCAAACCGATTCCCAATATAATAAAAGGTGTCTAAGCATTAGAAATTTGAAAAAAAAAATTTTACATGCATTTTAAATGGGAAAACTTTATATTTAAATTGCAAGTACTTAAAATAGGAATTTAAAGCTCAATCTTGGTGAGAATTTTTTTTTCTATATGTAGATTAAAATTTTGCTTGAGCACCTTGAAAAAAAAAGTTTTGCGGAAATGAATCACCCTAGTATACATATGGTAGGGTTCTGTAGTCATTCTCTCTAACAGTAAGTGAAGAATATAACCAATTTTTGTACTTTACACCACACAAAAGATGATTTTCATAATAGACATGTACTTGATAGGGTTCTGTAGCCATTCTCACTATCTTGTTAATACGTATCAAGAACTATTACATGTTGATATGACGAAATATGTAATAATCTTTATAAACGTGTACGTATTTGTGTGGCAATTTATTAAAAAAAAGTTATTTATAATTTTTAAATTAAAATATATAGGTATTCTATAACTTTTTCAGATTTTTTGCATCGATACCTTGAAACTAGAGGGGGGGGGCTTTGAACGACTTTGAAATCAAATATCTCGACCATTAAGTTCTAAAACGGTCCCAAAAACATTTTTTGTTGCATTTTAGAAGACTATGTGTGGAGTTAGCCCCATTAATTAAAAACAACCCTAGAAAAACCCAAAAAAAACTATTTTCTTTACAGTAGCCCCCTTTTGTTGAATTTCAAAAATTTTGGTTATGTTGCTGAATTGTGCTCGTTGTTTTTAACATTATCACAAAATATTTTACCCCTAAAATTAAAACTGCTCAAAAAACGGCTGTTAAAAAATATACTTTTTGTTCTAGGGGGCCGAAAAATTATTATATATCTTACAGTATTGATGTTTTTGGACAATGTTAGAATCAACAAAAATTCTAACTTCACACTTACAAAAAACCGTTGTTTTTTTTAGCCTTTCACGATGATCTTGATACAGAGCATGGCTTCTGGGTACAAGCCGCGTCGATTTAATCGTTATATCGGTCAACGTTTCATTTTCTTTTTTAAATCTCGAGCTAAAATACTAATATAATGCATATGTCTATACCATTTACCTACTTTTGCTACTCCGTGTATTTACTATATACACCATAAGTTTACGGAAGTTTTACTTACCAAGGATAACTTGATTCCGATTATTGTACACATGTTATGTTATACTCGATTGCAGGACTAATGCAGTTATCAGACAAACTATAATATACCGTTTTTGCGCCTTCCTGTAAAGTTTGGTTATATCGTTGTATTATACAAAATTCTTTGGACACTCATTTTTTTGCGTATTGTAAATATAAAACTGCAAAAATGGTTAAATGTTGATAAGAGTACTTAATTACAACCTTTGTAATAATCCTAGCATATCTAAAATACAGCATTTACATTTTTCCATGTTATTTTTGAATTATAAGGTCAGGTTTATTCAAGTTGAAAATATTGACGCACAGTGTCTTTTAAGGTAGTTGGTCCATCATAATGTGATCACATTAGGCCATGAGTACATATTTTTAATTTAGAGAAATGATCATGGCAACGCTGTACATTATCTACTATTAACTACTTGTCAAATGATTATATTTTATCATCTAAAATACCACAGAATATATTAATAATTAATGAAATCGATTATAATTCCCTTCAATCCACTTATCATATTTTGTAAAAAATTATTTCATTATTTCGTGTATTTTTTACTATAATCAAATGAATACGTTGTTGCCACATTGTCAACAATACTGTAATTTATGTGATGGTTTAGTACTTAAATCTGGTTAAATCTTTATAACGGGATGGTCAATAATTCCAATTTTTTGTTTACCGTTTTCTTTCATATAAATATACAACATGTCAGTTTTTTATGAAAATCTGACGCTACGTTTAAATTTTATCTAATAAAACGTTACGTTAGTGTACGGTTAGTCCATATAAGCTGTGTTAAAAATATAAACTTTGAGATCGTTTTTCATGACTTTGAGATGGTCAATTTTAATAAAAATGGGCTATTTTTCAGATATTAATCTATAAATATTCCTGTGCAATTTAAACAGAATCTGACGAAAACATGTTTACTAGAGATGCCACGAATAGTGATTTGGCCGAATACCGAATATTCGGCTAGGCTCTCGGCCGAAGTGCCGAATATTCGGCGGCCGAATATTCGGTGACACTTAGTGCATTTCGTGGGCGTATTTGTTTCATTTGCGAGTAGGTCGTGTCACATTAATAATCATTATTGACGAAAATTTTAAGTCAATAATGATTAATTTCAATAATAATTATTATTTTTGAGAAAAATAAAATATTTATTTTTTTGTAATTTTATGGATAACATTTATTTTACCAAATAAAAAAAAAGAGGACAAAAGTTTCGAAAACTTAAAAAAGAGGACAAAAAGAAGACACGTTTTCTAGAGAGGACAGTTGATCAAAATAGAGGACTGTCCTCTTCAAAATAGGACAGATGGTCACCTTAATATAATACACTGTATATCTTAAAAAATATCACTGTTCGTGAAAAGCTTTACGAAATGGCACCATTTAATAAAAAATCACCTATTTCGGGAATATAATAAAACTTGTAGGGAAGACAATAAACTGGCAGTTTGTATGTAGTGTAACAGCAAGATCTGTGTAACAACAAATGCAAAAAAAAATTGTTTCATTCACCATAACTTACCACTGATAGATTTTAAGTATTAAATATGCTGATTTTTTGTAAAAAAAATTGTGAGTAATATTTATTATGTGCTTTTTTCACGATTTGGTATTCGGTATTCGGCCGAATATTGAGAACTATTCGGCCGAATACCGAATAGTAAAAAAAGTAGCCGAATAGGCCGAATACCGAATAGTAGCCGAATATTCGTGGCATCTCTAATGTTTACGGACCAACTACCTTAACTAACGAGAAATTGTTTTTTTACTATTTTGACTGCGAGTAAACATATTCTTTTCGCTATTTCGGGGATTTTAATTGACTGAAATCTGTATATTTATATTCAAAATCACAGGTGTCCAAAGACTTTTACACGGCAGTGTATTATATATACAACACGGTATTATATTTTTTTCGTATGTATATAAAATATGCATTAAAATATCAAATAATAATTAGTTTATACAACAAAGGTCAAACTATGCCTTTCAAAGCCAACTTTTGATTATATTATAAAATAGTTTGCGAACTTATTTTTGTTCATAGAAACCCAACGCCCACTTGCCCTAGTCAAAAGTGGTGTTAACAAATACATTGATACTATGTATGTATGTATTATACGGGTCGAGTTAGTTAATTAAAAATTAAATATTGATTTTAAATCAATAAACCAGATTCTTTTCCTTTTTAATGGGAATAGGCATGATTTCAGTAACTAAGTATCATTGAAATTATGATTTTAAATAATGAAATAGGTTAAAAAGATTCTAAAAAATGTATTTATTTTTATATTAAAAGCGAGATTAATAAAAGAGCGAATGACGTCACGCATCAGTAAACATCAAAAGTGATTTACTTTTATTTTAGACAAATATCAATTCCTCTTACAAGATTATTAGGTACCTACATACCTTATTTAAGAACTTGTATCCTTTGGAATTCATTTTTAACACACAAAATAATTAAATTATTGTCTAACTCTGAATGTTTGATTATTGTTGACGTCACAACTCTGAAATGTCACCTGCGAGCATTTTGGCGTCAAATTCAAAATTAGTTATTATGTTAGAGGTTAAATGCAACACCTACACACCTACATTTTGTAATAAAAATTATAATGCAATCGTGTCTATAAAAGTACTCTTGTGACACCTAAAGTGTTAAAGCGTTAACAGAGCTTCTAGTTAGATAAATAAGAAACACAAGACGTATAATTTTTTTCGAAAACTAATATTGAGAATGTAGGTAATCATGTAAAGGGTTAAAGCATAAACGAATATAATTTCAGCACAAACGTGCACAAACGAAGCACAAACTAACTGCATATAGTAAAATTCCAATTTCTAAAAAGGGGGGGCTCCCATGTCTACAGCACCCCCTTTGATTTTTGTGAATACCACCTAAAGGGTTAAAGCACAAATGATGAAAATTTCTGCACAATCGTGCACAAACGAAGCACAAACGAACTACATATGTATATTAAAATTCGAAAAGGGGGGGCTCGCATGTCTACGGCCCCCCATTTGATTTTTTTGAATATCTCCTAAAGGGTTAAAGCACAAACGAAAGGATTTCCTTTCGTGCACAAACGAAACGTGCACAAACGAAGCGCAAACGAACTGCATATAATAAAATTCGAATTTCAAAAACGGGGGTGCCAGAGACATGGAGCGTTTTGGCGTCAAATTCAAAATTAGTCAATTTTTGCGATTAAACCTTTATTTTCTGCAGAAATTAGTATTTTTTTGGAACTATTAGACCCGTAAAATCATCATAGAATAGTTTTTTTTAAATTAGTCATCATGTCTATTACACTGGTAGAAAGGATATCTCAAACCAAGTAAACCTTGTTTTGTATATAACGAAAACAATATTTTCTTAAGATAAGCAATAATCTCTTAAACCAACTATAGTATTCTTGAACAAAGGAATAACGTAGTTGGATTAAGGGTATGTTTCTTATATTAAGAAAATATTGTTTTCGTTATATACAAAACAAGGTTTTCTTGGTCCAATACAGTTTTTTTCTGTATATATGTATGCATATTTTTAAAGGTATAATTAGATATTTTCAACTCAATACTGAACTGGATAGTACACATTACTAATTACAACAAGTGTGGTGGTGTCATGTAACAATATCTACACTGTGTACAGACAGACAGACGGACGGACGGACAGACACGCACATTCACGCTATTCTGATTAATTACACTCAATATAATAAACGGTTTAGTTTTTTTTTTCAATTGGCATGATTTGTCGTTTAAGCATGATTAATTTAATGTTTTCATGATGACTCCGTCCAGCTTGTAAATAATCAAAACGAATCGGCGCGTATTTATTACAAATGTCAATACATTATTCAGTATTAACGTTCATTATTTTTGTTAAATTACTTTTTGCACATCGATAAATATACAGGGCATGTAATGAAATACTTTTTTAAATGCAATATAAAAAATAAATTATCAATTGATATGTTACTGACACAACTGAATACCATTTGAGTAATCGTATTAGATACAACTCAAATACATCAAATGTAATATGGATGTGTTGTTTTCAAAAGCAAATTGTATGTAGTTAAGTCACTGATCAAGATGGTTGAACAACTTCGAGTGCCCGATGTTATAAAGCATATTATAAAAGTGGTAGGGTCAACTGGGGTAAAAGTGAAACAAAATACAAATCTTTCATTTTTTTTAGCAGTTAACGATACAAATTCATATTTTAATTTTTTCTACTAGATGTGCCTATGAATAACCCTTTCAAATACCTACGTCATTTGAACTGTACCATACAACACAGATTTAAAAAATGAAAAATGTGTGTTTCATTTTTAACCTCTAGTTTGGGAAAAAGTGAAACAGGTAAGGGTAAAAATGAAACAGGCTTCTAACTTTCATATAAAGCGTTATATTTATATTTGCTGGGTAAAAATGAAATAAGTGGGAAAAACTGCATAGGAAATATGTGTCGCACCTTGCTAGGTTATAAATGTCTAACCAGCAGGTAATGAAATATATTTAAAGGTTATGGAAATTACAATAAAACTTAGAATATGCTTGCGAATAATGTATTTTTTTTAAAAGAATATTCGTTCTTGCTAATATATCACATACAATGTGTACTCTTAATTTCATCCTTAATACATCTGCAAAGTTTGAAAAATATCAGATAAATATTTAAACCGAAAATGATTTTTTTAAAAATAATGGGGTAAAAGTGAAACATTTTTTTGTGCTCTTTTAACTGTTTTTAAACTCTTGCATTGCATAAAAAACATCGATTTTCAAAACATACAAATTGTTCCATAGACCCCTGATGTACTATTGACTATTGACCCCTTTCAAACTTCCATAGGACCGGAATTCTGGTACAGCCTTATTTAGGACCTTTTTAACGTAATTTCATGGCATTTTGAAGACTGCAACCAAAATGAAATCTGCACTCAAACTGACTTTAACTGTAACATGTGTGACTTGTCCAGAGTTGCAAAAACTAGTTCAGATTATTCCCGGCTGTGTTTCATATTTTCCCATATTTCTGTTTCACTTTTTCCCGAATTTTTAAATCTTAATTAGATGGAAAATACTTATCGAAAAATTAAAAGAAAAACTACAAAGGCAACTTTGATTATTTTCTTTGTGGCATATCAATGTGAAATTTGTAACTTTAATTTATACCTGAGTTATGCAGAAAGTTATGTGCAAAGAATTAAAATTTAATTCACACGTTTTGCCATCGTCTAACAGAAAAGTCTGTAGGGGGGACATATCACTTACTAGACGATTTATATTTTCAGATCGCTTTAACAAATCTTTAAAGATCATATTAGTTTTTATAATTCTTCTGTAAAGAAATTAGTTTTTTAGTTAGAAGCTTGTTTCACTTTTACCCCTTTTTTTCGTGTTTCATATTTACCCCAGTTGACCCTATCATTACGATGTTCTGGTTTATGTTAACCTTTAGAGGGCTTGGATTTCAGGGGGCAATTCACCCTCAGAAAACTGGTATAAAAAGTATCTTATATATCATTGATTGATCATAGGCAAAGTGCCGGTCACGGGGTGAGACATTATATTGGTTTTCCGGAACAGCCCGTGTTAAAAATTTCAAATTCGAAAAAAATTGTTTTAAATAGTAGGTACATAACCTTTTTTCATTATACAAATATACATTTTCGATGTATTTTTCGACGCTGAATCCAAATCTGACGTCAAAAATACAGTAAACCCAAAAACAACCCCTATAATAGGGTAAAAACTACCCCTTTGCCTCGCGTGAACGATTTTTATTTATTCGGAAGTGAACATATACGTTTTCGATGTATTTTAATCTAAAGACAAAATTGAAGATTTTCTGGTGCGCCAAAATATTGGTTTTCCGGCCCTCTACCGGTTAAACTATTTCTATGGAATGTTAGCTCGTTTGAGACTAACTTTCTAAAGTATTCTAACGAATTTTGATTTGCAAAATTATAATGGTACCTATGTACATGTCTAATTTTTAAATAGAGTCGTTCTTAGCGCTCTTCGTGATTTTTTTTCGTCAATATGTGAAACTAGCTGGTATCTGCGACTTTGTTCGCGTATGATTTGTATTTAAAGTAACCTATATCCTTCCTTAAGATGCAATTTATCTCCCTGCCAAATTTCATTATGATCGGTTGAGCAGTTTAACCGAGAAAAATTAACAAACAAAGAGATACTTTTACTTTTGTAATGTCAGTATGGATTTTTATAACATAGAATTTGAACTAAGGTTTTCTCTATGCGAGGGATGCTCGACTTCACCCCCCCCCCCCCCCCCCTTAAAGACAGTACTATTTCCTCGATATTAAATAATATTAACCCTTAGCTGCCCCACTTCTCCCACACTGGGGTCACCTCATATCCCAGACACTAAAATTCTAACTACTCGTAAACTATTGAATATTTTAATTCAATAAAATTCCTCTTACCATTTTCGAACGATATGGAATGCACTCCAATCGATTATCATTGATTATTTTTGACTAACTACACTTATACTTTGTTCTGAGTTAGTTTCGATTCTACTTTTTTTTCTTGTATTTGAGTTGATATTTCTATGGGAAATCGAAATTCGATGCATGCAATTTTATTGAAAAATTAAGAATTTCAGAGTTCGTTAAAATTATGTTAATTTTATAGAAAATGACGTGAAAAGTTGATTATTTAATAAAGAACATAATATTTAATATATTAAAATATATAATAAAATTGAAAACCTTGTAAAATTTTAACAGCCTTCATTGAAGTTGAAACAATGTGGAGCGCCTGGTACCCCACAGTGGCAGCTAAGAATTAAAAGCTTTAAAATACATCAAATGGATATTAAATATACATACTTAATTAATAAAATTTATCTCAATTTATAATTTTAAACGTATTATTATTATTATTAGATTTTCTCTATGTGTGACGCTTCGAATTCACGCCCCCCCCCCCTAAAGACAGTATTATTTCCTCGATACTAAATAATATTAAAAACTTTACAATACATAAAATAAGTGATACTAAATATACTTAATAAATAAAATTGATCTCAATGTCAAATATTAAATGTATTATTATCCTTTAATTTCTTACCTTAATTGTGTCAACAAGTAATCAATTTATAATTTAATTTTGTGAAATGTTGAACGATCATTGAACATGGGACCACCTCCTGCCCGCCACTTCTTATTAAATAGCTTTTTCAGAACAACTTTCGAGGGGTTTCTTTCAATAACTTCGTTTAGAAAAAGTTAACATTTCTTTTAAAAAGTGATTGATGATATTTCTCGTCGCAGAGAATATCATTTTTATTTCTGCTATACCTATGTATATACATAATATATCCATATATTGCTTGTATAATAAGAAAGAAAAAAAACATTTCGTTTTAAATTTTATGAAATTATTTTACTACTGTTTTTTTTTTGTTTTTTGTTAAAATAAAATGAATGGTTATTGGGGGGGGGGCTGAGTTGTCAATGAACCCAAACTAATACTTATTTAAAAAAATTATATGGCGTTAAATTTACCTCGGGTTGCACAAAGCAAAATAATTCAGTTGTTTTCAAAGCAATAACTGCGTTTAGCGAGCTCAGCGGTTGAAAGTCAGCAGTCAACTATGTTGAGTATGCTGACAGTCAACTGCTCCAAATTCTCTGAATCGTGCGCTTACAGTCAGTTTAAATGGCGGCTTTTTGTTATCTCAAACTAAAAATTAACCTCAAATTATTATATAAAATGTGATAAAAAATGAATTAATTTCAGTAAAAGAGAACAGGGTACATTACTAGAATTAATAAAAGAATATAGTGCTACTATAGAATGTAAAAGAAGTTGGATAATAAGTTAGTATTTGAGCTAGAAAAATAAATTTTGGTTACATGTTGATGCTACTTTTTAGTTTAAAAAAAATTGGTATGACAAGACAGCGTCAGTACTTAAAACTTAAAATACAGTATATTATAATGTATGCCTACATATTTTTATGGCACTCATTAAATTTATTACAGATAGTATTACGAAATAGCATCAAATACATACATTATTTATTTTTGATTGTTTACAATTTTTGTCAACAAACACATTTTTTTAAATACGTAAATATTTTAATAAATATCAATCTTCCAATACATAGGCAAAATGTAAAACTCTTTCTTGGTACTGACTGTTCATTCATTTTATTTTTGGATGATTTAAAACTGAATATTATTGTGATTTAAGTTTATTTATTAACCGGCAGTACATCTGTCAACTAAAAGCTGATCGACTCAGCGTTATTTTTTTGCGCTGACTTGTTTACTTAACAGCTTGAAGTAAGCGTTTGCGCAGCGGCCCGTTTAGCGAAACCGATTTGGTCAGCATCTCAGCCGCTGACGTTCGCTAAACGCACCCATTATTACGTCAATTCTAAAAAACAATCACGGTTATGATACATATTATAAGGAAAAAAATTGTGATATTAATGAATTGTTTATTTATAAATTGAGAATAAGTTTAGAATAAACATTAATCATGGATTGAAAACAACCGATTAACTAATCGTTAATTATTTTACTTTGTGCAAATTGTTTGTTTCATTTTTGTTTTTGGAAGCCAGATAAATTTTGTTATGTTTTTTTACTTTTCTGTAAACTTTTCCCCTTTTGAATTTTATTCAATTTGTTTATAATACCAGATATCATACTTTCGTTTTTTATATTTGTGTTTAATATTAATAAAATTTGAAAAAAACTACCAGGTGTTTTGTGATATTGACAATTTGATCAATATTCATGAAAAATATTTTTTTTATATCGGTAGTTTCAACCTTTTCAATTTTCACAAACAACTTTATAAGCAGATAAAGTTTGAGTACAAAAAATGTCTCTGGGTTGACAATATATTATTTTGAAATAATGAACTAGGTATAGAAAATTTTTAAATGAAATTAAAATTTAAATGCAGTTTTTTAAATTAAATAAATAAACTTTATGGTTTAAGGCGCTCTCCCCCCGCCCCTCGTAACTCTTACGATCAGGCTAGGATCCTTTAAACCCCCCTATATAATAAATAATTTTCATTTTACTGTTGTATATTTTTTAAATCCACTAAATAATTATTATAAAAATTAAAATTTTAAATGCAGTTATTTAAATATAAATAAAAGAAGCTTTATGATTCTAGGTGCTTTTCCCTCGCCCTTCTAACCTAGAAAACCAGGCTAGAACCTTTTTAACCCCTCATTACCACCTTATAATAAATTATAATTTTCATTTTACTGTTGTATATTTTTTAAATCCACTAAATAATTATTATAAAAATTAAAATTTTGAATGCAGTTATTTAAAAAAGAAGCTTTATGATTCTAGGTGCTCTCTCCTCGCCCCTCAACCTAGAAAACCAGGCTAGAACCTTTTTAACCCTCCTACATCTCCTTATAATAAATAATTTTCATTTTACTATTATATATTTTTTAAATCCACTAAATAATTACTATAAATGCGGTCGTGTCCCAGAAAAATATGTATACATACTTTGGTCTATTGTTCATTATTATAACTTGATGTTTGAACAATTCAGATGCTTAATTGACTAATAGACTAGTGCCAAAACGAATTTTGAAGGCTGAAAAAAAATAAATTAGCAACAGGCAAGAACCACCCGGAAAATTTAGTTTAGGTTATAATTAAGAGAAAAAACAAAAATTAAACAGTAAATAAAGTGAAATAGTGAAATGGGGGTGCTATTTAGGGGTTGGACGTGGTTTTTCGCGATTTTCGGCGAAACATGACCTCCTACTCGAAAACGTAACACACAAAAGTTGTAGATAATAAAAAAATATAAAACTTTTATATAAAGCATTTTTCAACATAACCTCAAATGTTTAGAGAAAATGGCGGAAAACTGATTTTTCGGTTTTTTATTTTTTTCTCTCGTAAAAATAATTCAATCAACATGAAATTCGGTGATACTATACCTTTTCTTTAACTATATAAGCATGATTTTTTTGAAATCTGGAAAATAATTAGTTTCCAAGATATTTACATTTTTCGAAAAAAAAACCAATATCTTCCACGGAAAACTCTTCTGGTGTTTTTTTCGATTTAAATATTCTATCTAGGCTCTTTTTAACCGTTGGAATGTCAACTTTAAAATGGTATATTAAAGTTGATGGTTTATTTTTCATTAAACCCCTTGAAATTGAGAAAAACTGAAAGTATATAGATACTATTATTTTATTTTCTTACGTAATATTAATTTTCATAGCATACTATTTATATGATTTTTTAAATTAAAATTTGATATTTGACTATCTAAAAAAGAAATATCTATTAAATATTCACACTTTTAATATTATACTTTACATAAAAAAATATGTAAAATTTTATTCTCTATAACTTTTGTACAGGCCATTTATTTCTATTATCAGTTTTAAGAGCTAAAAAATCCATTTAAACATTTTTTTTATTAAACGTGGGTTTTCATGAAAAATAAACTATACATATTAACCCATGTACGTTTATACGTTTGTACACAAAAGTTCCTATCTATAGGCCTTGTGGAATTTTTTTTAGAGCCGTTTTAAGTTTAAATTAGTTAATTTTGAATAACTTCAAGACACAAAAAGATACGGAGTCGTCAAAATTTTCAAAAATGTTTGCTTTACAACAATATTTCAAAATTTAATCTAATGTATGCATCTAAATTGCTGAAAAGTTGCCACGAATCCGAAAATGAAGTGCGTTTATTAAAAAAAATATGTTTAAATGGATTTTTAAAATAAGAAATTGTATTCACTGATTTATCCCAGACAGTTTAGACTTAATTCCCGAAAAATTATTAAAAAGTATTAGCTGCAGCTGTGAAAGTTTAGATAAAGAAATATTTGAAGATGTAAGTGACTCGGAAGAGATTTTTAATGAAAATCCAGCAAAGAGTCTTGATATTGAAATTGAAGAGCTCGAAGACGACGATAATCTCGAAGATCGTTCGGAATTCGAAATTTGTATTGATGAAGAAGAAGAACAACCACAATGCAAAAGATATAAAATTCATTAGAAATTGATAATTTTCCATAAATTTTAAATTATCTCAATTTGTAAAAAAAAAATCAGTTAATTAATTCTTCAATTTAATAATTATGTCACTTAAACTAAAAATACACCTTAACCACAAAATTTATGTCACTCGACACGTGTTTCGACTTCACAAGAAGTCCTCATCAGGAGCCTAACGATTCCAGACTGTATTCAAATTATTTTATTCAAATATACCTAAAACAGATTACTGATTGTTATACTATTTATTTAGTGAAAAAAAAGTAAAATAAACGTTAATAAAAATGCACACTGGGCCAGCGAGTCGTAATTCTTGCTTACGACTTTCAGTACAGTGCGGGTGCATTGCCATGATTTTTTTTTTTAATTTTGAAACAAAGAATTTGCATAAAATTTTGTGTTAAAGTTAAAACAAAGTGTAGGATATATTCTAATAAAGTTTTTGGTTAATTAAACCTCATATATTATAATATAATTTTCTAAAATTTGACCTATTTAATCAACTTTTCAAACTGATTCAAATATAAAAAAAAAATTAAAAGTAGTTAAAATGCATAAATCGTTATTGGTATGTGTCATCGATGGTATCAATGCATTCTGTGGTAAAATCGAAATTAACACAATCAGATCAATTGTCATCTTAAATAACTTAACCGGTGTTAAGTAAACAATTAAATCAGTGAATATAATTTCTTATTTTAAAAATCCATTTAAACATATTTTTTTTAATAAACGCGCTTAATTTTCGGATTCGTGGCAACTTTTCAGCAATTTAGATGCATACATTAGATTAAATTTTGAAATATTGTTGTAATTTAAAGCAAACATTTTTGAAAATTTTGACGACTCCGTATCTTTTTGTGTCTTGAAGTTATTCAAAATTAACTAATTTAAACTTAAAACGGCTCTAAAAAAAATTCCACAAGGCCTATAGATAGGAACTTTTGTGTACAAACGTATAAACGTACATGGGTTAATATGTATAGTTTATTTTTCACGAAAACCCACGTTTAATAAAAAAAATGTTTAAATGGATTTTTTAGCTCTTAAAACTGATAATAGAAATAAATGGCCTGTACAAAAGTTATAGAGAATAAAATTTTACATATTTTTTTATGTAAAGTATAATATTAAAAGTGTGAATATTTAATAGATATTTCTTTTTTAGATAGTCAAATATCAAATTTTAATTTAAAAAATCATATAAATAGTATGCTATGAAAATTAATATTACGTAAGAAAATAAAATAATAGTATCTATATACTTTCAGTTTTTCTCAATTTCAAGGGGTTTAATGAAAAATAAACCATCAATTTTAATATACCATTTTAAAGTTGACATTCCAACGGTTAAAAAGAGCCTAGATAGAATATTTAAATCGAAAAAAACACCAGAAGAGTTTTCCGTAGAAGATATTGGTTTTTTTTTTCGAAAAATGTAAATATCTTGGAAACTAATTATTTTCCAGATTTCAAAAAAATCATGCTTATATAGTTAAAGAAAAGGTATAGTATCACCGAATTTCATGTTGATTGAATTATTTTTACGAGAGAAAAAAATAAAAAACCGAAAAATCAGTTTTCCGCCATTTTCTCTAAACATTTGAGGTTATGTTGAAAAATGCTTTATATAAAAGTTTTATATTTTTTTATTATCTACAACTTTTGTGTGTTACGTTTTCGAGTAGGAGGTCATGTTTCGCCGAAAATCGCGAAAAACCACTTCCAACCCCTAAATAGCACCCCCATTTCACTATTTCACTTTATTTACTGTTTAATTTTTGTTTTTTCTCTTAATTATAACCTAAACTAAATTTTCCGGGTGGTTCTTGCCTGTTGCTAATTTTTTTTGTTCAAAAAGGTAATTGCACTAGTCTATAACTACACTATAAATATACTTTGTTATGGGCAGGCCCAGATAGAGGGGGGGCTAGGAGGGCCATATGGCCCGGGCCCCCTGCGTCTCAGGGGCCCCGGCGCCTTGAAAATTATTTGTATTTTACATATTTTTTGATACTTATACTATTTTTAACAGAGGTTATTTAAAAAACATAAATATACTGCAAAAAAGATACACATTGTGGTAAAAGTTTATGTAGAAAGCAAAATTTTCTTAAAAAACCCCTGATTTTTAATACTAAAATAATATCAGAAAATTATTAGAATTTAACCAGTACGAAATTTATTTGGAATGTCCTTATGCTCGGTGTGGGGTGGCCCGGGCCCCGTTGAAGCTCTCACAGGGCCTGGTTATGGGTTAGTTTTTATTCTTCTTCTCTTTTTCTTATATTTGAGTTGATATTTCTCTGGGAAATCGAAATTTGATGCATGAAATTTTACTGAAAAATCATGAATTTTAGATTTCGTTAAAATTATGTTTATTTTATAGAAAATGATGTGAAAAGTTTAAATTTTCAAACCGCAGGTCTGTACGTCAAATCGTTCTCGAGATATGGCCTCTCAAAGTTTTAGTTTTTGTAAAATTTTGAAGAAAAATGGCTGTAACTTTTGAACGTGTGGTCGGATTTGATTTTTGTTGGCAGATTTGAAATCAGCGTACCAAAATCTATATAATAACATGTATAATACTTGAAAACTCGAAAAAAAAAATTTCGTCAAAAATCGACATTTTTTCAATTTTCGCGAAAAAAAATTTTGTCGAATTTTCAAGTATAATACATGTTATTATATAGATTTTGACGCGCTGATTTCAAATCTGTCAACAAAAATCAAATCCGACCACACGTTCAAAAGTTATGGCAATTTTTTTCAAAAATTTTGAAAAACCAAAACTTTGAGAGGCCATATCTCGAGAACGGTTTGACGTATAGACCTGCGGTTTGAAAAATTCAACTTTTTACGTCATTTTCTATATAAAAAACATAATTTTAACGAAATCTAAAATTCAAAATTTTTTAGTGAAATTTCATTCATGAAATTTCAATTTATCATAGAAAATCAACTCAAATACAAGAAAATAAGAAGTAAAATCATATCTCACTAAATAAACAATAATTTCTCATATAGATTTTCATTTAATTTGAGTAATTATCATTAAAATAATTTCAACGTCACAAAATTTTTGTTAAGGTAGTTGGTCCGTAACCATTGTTTACGTCAGATTTTGTTTAAAGTGCACAGGAATATTCCCTAGATTAATATCTGAAAAATAGCCCATTTTTATAAAAATTGACTATCTCAAAGTCATGAAAAACGATTTCAAAGTTTATATTTTTTTAACACAGCTTATATGGACTAATCGTACACCAACGTAACGTTTTATTAGATAAAATTTAAACGAACCGTCAGTTTTCCATAAAAAACTGACATGTTGTATATTTATATGAAAGAAAACGTAATAAAAAAATTAAAATTATTGACCATCCCGTTATAAATATTTAACCAGATTTAACTACCAAACCATCACATAAATTACAGTAATGTTGACAATGTGGCAACAACGTATTCATTTGATTATAGTAAAAAATACACGAAATAATTTTTTACAAAATATGATAAGTGGATTAAAGGGAATTATAATCAATTTCATTAATTATTAATATATTCTGTGGTAGCTTAGATGATAAAATATAATCATTTGACAAGTAGTTAATAGTAGATAATGTACAGCCTTGCCATGATCATTTCTCTAAATTATAAATATGTACTCATGGCCTAATGTGATCACATTATGATGGACCAACTACCTTAAGATTTTCTTTTGATAAAAATAATAAATTGTATTGTTGATGTGATAAAATAACATTAATCTAATAGCAACACTTTATTTCTTGTAAAATTCACGGCTCATTTAACTAAAACACCTGCGGAGTTTGGATCATTTAATGTTGTATTCTTTTCATTCTCTTTGGTTTTTCATAAACAACAACTAGGTTCGTATATAAACTTATATCATTACTTTGTTGGTCTTGAGAAACTTATTGTATGTATACTATCATTAATAACTAAACTTTATCTTTCCCTGCCATTACACACAAATTTTAAGGTCATGTTTAAACTGTTGTATGATTTTAAAATCTGAAATGAAAAAAAAATCTGCTTAGTGCTTAGTAAATGTACAGTGCATCCTCGTGGTAAATTTTATAAAGGTAGTTAATTATAATTAACTACTTTTTCATTTTTATTAAATGATAGTAATTCGATATTATCTCAAAATTTAATGTTACAAGGGAGTGGAAATATTAGTAAGATATTTGATATTAAGGTAAATTCGGATAAATTAATATTCAATTTAAAAAAATAGTTCGATATTCAAGCCCTAATAACTTGGGTCGGAGACGAGGATGGATTTTAGATATGTTTATCTGCAACCTGCTTTAGTTATAAAAGTAAATTCGGGCAAAATGGTCATCTATTAAAATTAAAATTTCGACATTCAACCCATAATAATCCTGTCTACCCCAGGATCTGAATTTTTGATATGTTTATCTGCATAGCTGCTTAAATTATAATGGTGGAGTCGGGCAAAATATTCTGCAATACATTTTTTTTCGATATTCAACTCCTAATGGCGGGGGTAGAAAGGTAGATTCAAAATATTTACGATTTTTTATAGGTAATGAAAAAATGTAATATGCCATCTTCTATCACGTATAGGATAGGGAATAGGGGGTTATAATTAGTTTCGAAATTCACGTGAGCGAAGCCGCGGGATTCAGCTAGTTAACTATAAAATATTAAAGATACTCTAATAAAAGTTATGACAACGTCGCCATATTTAGCTAGCATACAAAAATTAATAATATCGATTGATAAAATCTTAGATTAGGAAAGACTATGGATACATAACAACCAATGCTAGTTCGTAATATTAATTTGTTACCAAAAGTCTATGGCAGCCATCTTTAATTATATGTCAAAATTTACAATATACAAATATGTTTTAAATGACAATTGAATATGGTATGTAAGAGAGATGATAATTCCAAATAAACGTTTCTCTGTTATACAATTATTACTTAAATACCATTTAAATACCAATATAAAACATTTGTTATTAATTAATATAATTTAAAACAATTGATATTTATTTTAAAATCCGAATGATTCGTGGAGCGATATGGTAACAACACTAATGACCGGTATTATAAAGGAGCTAACAAATTTGCAAGCTTACAAGCACTCTCAAATGGGGTATCAAACTTATATGACAGTTCTCTTGAAGTTCTTGACAGATAGTTTCATACATAAGAAGTAAAAAAAAGGTATGTAAAGTACCGATATTTATTAAAGTGTATTTACTAACATTGCGTAAAAATGGTAAAAAACAACTTACTGCACATGCCACTATCTCAAAGAGAACTGTTATATAAATTTGGTATCTCATTTGAGAGTGCTAGCAAGCTTGAAAATTTGCTAGGTCCTTTATAATACCGGACATAAGTAGTGTGTTAGTAATATATTTTTCCTTGTATAAGGATAAAAGTGAGTGCAATTTGGCTATTACAATCAATCAAAAATTGATTCAAGAGCTGTCAGAACTCTTACTTACAAGTATCTCTTTAAACAACACGATCTTAAAAGGATCATAACACGACGGCTGATTTCAAGTTCAGTGAATCTTGAAAAGTTTAAACAAAATAACGTACGATACTGCGGTCATGTCAAACGTTATTTTAATTACGAAAGTTAGATAATTAAGACTGGTTCTGTATGAACGACATAACGACACACGACACAATGTTTATGTAGGATAATGAGACCCCTGTACACTTGGACTACTTAAGTAGACTTTTGTGTTCAAAGAGCCCAAATATCTACTGCATTTTAATTGTTTCAATTTACTTTTGCGCCATTTATACACGGGGCATTTGTTTTATTCTCGCTTTTAACGTTATTTAATAATGGTATTGTCTATTGTGGTCTCGTCGCTTTTACTAGGAATTAGCTAGCTCTGTCGGTAAAATCAAATAAATGGGATTTAACATGAAATAAAATCTTTTCGGGTGAATAAATATTTTATCTATATTTTTTTGTATCATGTGGTATTAATTTATTTATATTGTTTGTTATGATTTATATAATACAGGGGTTTCCAAAACTGGCGCCTTTTTGTGGGTGTCCTAGAGAATATACAGGGTGTTCGCGGGAACCGAGTGAAATATTAAATTATAATAAATATTTTTTTTATTTGTCAATTAATTTCAAAAACATGGAAAATTTGCGAACAAATGACATAAAAACCTGAAACTATTGTTTTAAATAATTTAATCATTTGTTTGCATTTTATTAAATCTACATAGCACACTATTTTTAGATATTTTCTATTAATTTTATACTTGTTATAACTTGTTTTCTATCAATTTTACCATTATATATGTATAACACTTTTATAAAGAGAACATTCTCAGCTATAAAATCCAATAATAATATACAGGAGTTTCCATTTAAAAAAATGTTATATTTCAATATATCTCTGAAATTCGACATTCAATTGTTTTTTTGACACCGCCATTATTCATCCCGGAAAAAATACTGATACTTTGCCCATTTAACCTATCTTCTAGCTCCAATAATAACAAAGTTAGCAATGATCACTCGGTTCCCGCGAACACCCTGTATATCATTCAAATATGTCATTATGTATTATTCAGATGCGTCAACAGATGACACCACTTTTTCTTTTTGGTTTAAAACCCTATAATAAAACAAATAATATGTTTCAGTGTTGAACATTTTTGAATTAAGGGGTTACATACAGTTAGAATTTAAAAAAAAATAAAAAAAAATTATTTCATTTTCGTAATGTACATATATTTAAATACACACACAGTCAATTCGGCGATTATTTTCGAAGTTACACGCATATTTGTAAATATGTCTCAGAGCGTTTGAATGTAGGAGGTCGGAGCGGCAGCGCGTTTTTCTCAAATCTGTGTTTTTAAAGTCGGTGACCACTATTCCTCGGAAACGGTTGAACCGTTCAATCTAAAATTTTAACACGTTTCTTAAGAATATTTTTAAATAATTAATCGAAGGTTTTATCTCACCGATAAATATTTATTTTTTTATAAACAATTTAATCTCAAAAAAAATCGATATTTTTTTTTTGAGAAGCCACCATTTTGCCAAAAAATTTTATTTTGCTTATTCCTTCGATTAAGTACAAGATTATACATTACTTTAAAGAAATCCGTTTGGGTTTTTTATTTTAAAAGATGCAGTCCAGAGATATCGTGGTCACCGCAAGGCGCTTTTTTGAGAAGACCTCCTGGAGAACCGCTGTAGCCGCTTTCGAAATTATTTTTTTTAGAAATAAAAAATGTTAAAATACAATTGAAAGTTACCATAATATGTGCACAAATTTTTATATTGATAAATTATAAAAGTCTTCCCTTAAAAAATTCTTGAAAAAACACTTTTTTTTGGCCTTCTAACTGTATGTAACCCCTTAAATGTACTGAATTAGATACATTTGTTGATATTTGATTACTGCCAATATTGGATATTAATCTATATACATTTAACTGTCTTACAGCGTGATTTCATGATAATTAATCATTTTCTTTAAAAACAGTGGACAAATAATCATCGCGGTTCGGCCACACTATCAAGAAAACTGTATTTTTTATGTAAATGCTTTATATTGTTTCAAATTTCATACCTCTTTATTTTTTATTTTGATCTGTCAGACTGACACATTACATTTTTTTATTTTTTTCAATAACGGAGAATGCTAAGACAATGAGCTAACTGGTAGCTTCATGATTTGTCGCGATCTTCAATTTAGTGCATTCGTGCGAAAAAACATGTACCAGTACACGACATCAGAAAAAAATTGTATTGGACCAAGAAAACCTTGTTTTGTATATAACGAAAACAATATTTTCTTAATATTAGAAACATACTCTTAATCCAACTACGTTATTCTTTCGTTCAAGAATACTATAGTTGTTTTAAGAGATTATTACTTATCTTAAGAAAATATTGTTTTTGTTATATACAAAACAAGGTTTACTTGGTTTGAGAAATCCTTTCTACCAGTGTGCCAGTACCTTATACAATTACAAAAAAATTGGAATCACAATTTACCCTCGTTTCCAATTATCCAAACTTTTTTTTTGTATTTATAACCAAATATATCGAAATTTCAAAAAATAAAACAAATATATTTTCCCAGCATTAATTTAATTTATGCAAACAAATAAATACCTGTGTTTTTTTAATAAAGGTAAACACTAAAGTGTCGATTGTTTGTTTTAAAAATAACCGAGACATTTGATATATAAAACCAAAACAAGGTATATCGTATAATATATTCGATAATACATCATTCGTAAGCAAATGATATAGTATTAGCATACGAGAAATAGATTCACAAAACTACAAAGAGTTGATGGTTTTACACTGTGTTTTTCTCTGATTAAAATGCGTTTCATTTCAATTTTTTTTCTCTTTTTTTTATTGCTCTGTAGATTGGTAAAACAACTCTGATATACATATAAAGTATGTATATACATGCATACGTATGTGTTTAACACTTTAAGCGCCACACAGTGTGTTAAAATCATACATTTTTACACGTAGCATCTATTTCATGTTTTTATCTAATATTTTTTCGGGATAAAAAGTAGCCTATTGAGAAAAAAAAATAACACCGCGGGAACGGTGGCGCTAGTGTTCCGAAACAAATATGGCCGCAACCACGGACAAAACGTCATTAACTATTTTTCACAAATTACGCGAGAGAAGTGATATCAATCATTGTAATGTTAACTGTATCGCTACAACGCGAAATATGCGCGAAGGGCAAGAAGTCATTAATACTGGACTCTTAATAGTAATGAAGTCAAATATGTATTAATTTGTATTTCAATAAACGAGAATACATAAAATATGTAATAGAAAATAAACGTGTACATCTTTCAACGTAATGCTAATTTTCAATATTACTTATAAGATAATATGATATATATAAGATATACATATATGATAATTATAATATGATAATAATGTGACAGATGTCATCGAAAATATTTTTATATTATTATATTATTACACAAAATAATATCAGATATATTAAATAAAACTTACAATATGATTATAAATATGTAAAAACTCTAAAAACATCTATTTAATTCAATATTGTGGAGATTTTATTTTATTATATGCTCGAATTGAAGGTTAAATATTTATGTTGTACAAAACATGATGAAAATAAGTTTGCTTTTCTATATCCGACCGAAAATTCCATTTTCTCCACAACACGGAGTTGATATTACTCTTTATACAAATTAAAACAGTAATTTACTGAATTTTTCAATACGTCAACATTGAAATTTGTCCGTGGATGCGGCCATTTTGAATAGTTTGCAAAATGACCGCCAGTGTCGCATGCTAATTTGACATTGTCAATATCCTTCTTTAGGTTGTAAGCTATCTCCCTTCCAAATTTCATCAAGATCGGTTCAGTGGTTTATACATGAATAGGTAACAAGTAGACAGTTACTTTCGCTTTATAATTTTTAGTAGAAATCTTTACCAATATTATAAATTTGAAAGAAATTCGATCTGTCTGTCTGTTTGTTACCTTTTCACGGCTAAACCACTGAACAGATCTTGATGAAATTTGGCAGGAAGATAGCGTGCGTCCTGAGGAAGGATATATGCTGCTTTATATCCCGAAAAAAAATGAAATATATGCTAAGGTAAAATAAGAAGAAAAGTGGGCGCTTGAATCAATAAATTAACTATCCTAGGCACGTGGCAGTCCACGTGAGAAAGCTTTAGACTTCGCTATACAAAGATGGCAGGTGTTCAATCTTTAAATCGAATTGCCCCCTCCCTCTTAGTTTTTCTTTCACTGGGTATTATTCCCTTATTAAAAAAATATTAACGAACGTTTTTGCATATGTGTTTTTTTTAAATATATTTCTTTTCATCACATTTTTACTGCATTAATAATTTTAGTGTAGGTGCTATGTACAGACAAATGAAAATATTATTAACTAAAAGTATATTCTAGGGGAAATATCTTTTCAAAATTCGTCTGCAGTAAAATGTTTACCAAATATCCAAAAAGTTAATAAAAAATTGAAAATTAAATCATCAAAATTTTGTTATTGAATATATAACATTTTCAAAATTGTTATAATTGTTATTAAAACCCCGTAAAAGTACTGAATTTTGATAATTTAGTAAAAATAAAGGTCAACAAATTTTTATTTTTAAAATCAGTATTTTCTTCATGCATTGTTACCAACATGAATTGTAAAAAAAAAAAAAAAAATTTATTTATGCTCTTATAATAATAGTTAATATTTGTTCAAAACAGTCAGAGAGATGCAATGGAGTTTGGGCTATATATATATATATATATATATATATATATATATATATATATATATATATATATATATCCTTTTCTAAAAAGAATGAAATAAACACTCCTGTTTAAATAGGGATAGGTATATCCCAAATAATTTTCTATCTCTTTCTTTTTTTTGACACGATTCTGTTTTCGAGTCTATGTTTAATATTTGTTCAAAAATAGTGACAGAGAGATGCAGTGTAGATTGGGTATATCTATCTCCTTTTCTCTACTGTTTAAATAAGGATAGGTACATTCCAAATCATTTTCTATCTCTTTCTTTTTTTTGACACGATTCTGTTTTCGAGTCTATGTTTAATATTTGTTCAAAAATAGTGACAGAGAGATGCAGTGTAGATTGGGTATATCTATCTCCTTTTCTCTACTGTTTAAATAAGGATAGGTACATTCCAAATCATTTTCTATCTCTTTCTTTTTTTTGACACGATTCTGTTTTCGAGTCTATGTTTAATATTTGTTCAATAATAGTGACAGAGAGATGCAGTGTAGATTGGGTATATCTATCTCCTTTTCTCTACTGTTTAAATAAGGATAGGTACATTCCAAATCATTTTCTATCTCTTTCTTTTTTTTGACACGATTCTGTTTTCGAGTCTATGTTTAATATTTGTTCAAAAATAGTGACAGAGAGATGCAGTGTAGATTGGGTATATCTATCTCCTTTTCTCTACTGTTTAAATAAGGATAGGTACATTCCAAATCATTTTCTATCTCTTTCTTTTTTTTGACACGATTCTGTTTTCGAGTCCATGTTTAATATTTGTTCAAAAACAGTGCGAGAGATGCAGTGTAGATTGGGTATATCTATCTCCTTTTCTCTACTGTTTAAATAAGGATAGGTACATTCCAAATCATTTTCTATCTCTTTCTTTTTTTTGACACGATTCTGTTTTCGAGTCTATGTTTAATATTTGTTCAAAAATAGTGACAGAGAGATGCAGTGTAGATTGGGTATATCTATCTCCTTTTCTCTACTGTTTAAATAAGGATAGGTACATTCCAAATCATTTTCTATCTCTTTCTTTTTTTTGACACGATTCTGTTTTCGAGTCTATGTTTAATATTTGTTCAAAAATAGTGACAGAGAGATGCAGTGTAGATTGGGTATATCTATCTCCTTTTCTCTACTGTTTAAATAAGGATAGGTACATTCCAAATCATTTTCTATCTCTTTCTTTTTTTTTGGCACGGTTCTGATTTCGAGTCTATGTTCTATTTCGATGCTCTGCCTTCTATAGGTGTATTAATTTATGTACTATAATATCTATCTAAGAATTTAAACCAAGGTCTGTTTATTTATAGAAATTTATTATATTCTTCACAAATTAGATTTTATATATTTTTCTTTTTTGTTATGTATATTATACCACGAATTATTTTCAAAGGTTTCCTTTTCAAATCAGTGAATGTATTCATTTAATAAATACCTAAATTTATCCATACAATATGTACAAAATCTGGTATACTTTAATATCAATGCCAAAGTTTTTTTGAACATACAATATTTTATAATAAATTTTAAAAGCTTTTTTTTATTTTAATTTTTGTAAATATACGTTCATATACAAAAATTATCATGCTTATACATACGATCTAAATACTATCCGATCTGAATATAGTAATAAATAATACCTATTCAGTCCCAACTGTTTAAATTTCTGGTAACTTTTATTTGGAATTTTTTTAATTATCTATTTTATCTCCACCGATTATTACAAATAAAAGAGGGGGTAGGTAGATTTATTTAAAAAATAAAAACAATTTGGACAGTAATAGTATATTGCAATTAATAATTTTTTTATATATATTTTCTAATTCATATGTTTGTTTAAACGTATATCAATATACGTAACTATCATTTGTGAAATTGAGCATAATTAATACAATTTACAATGTATAAAACTATCTTTATTGAAATTTCAATGCACTTCTTTTCATACGTGATCATTTTTGTAATTAAATTAAAATTCAGTTGTGCTAGTTTTCGTAGTGAAAAAGGTTGAGTATTAATTTTCATTTAAAAAAACGAAAGAAGCTTCGCTATGTGATCTAAGAATATGAAAATCATCGTTTTTTTAGTCTAGCATCCTTAGACAAGGCAATATATAGGATGTGTTTAAGTGTTTGCACCCCCGCAAAAAAGGTGTCACAACTCAAAAAATGTCATATTTGAGATAAATATGTAGAATGATTACAAACTACTATATATTTCTCCTAAAAATTGTCATTAATGTACTTCGTGTACCTACCGTCAACAAAACTAGTATATTCTAAAAAAATGTCACATTTTTTTTTAAATACTTAATCACTAAGCGTTTTAATAGTTACTATTTTTCAAACATCACAAGAGTACTGAAATATTTAAATTAAATACTGTGTTATCAGACCTTTTCCTAAACTACCTTTACAATTTTGATTTACCTAAATTGTTATAATTTTATTTATTCCTATTTCCTCAAAACTACATTTTTTTGCGGGGCGGTGCGATATTTGTATATTATAAATTTTCAACTGATGCCTCTGGGATATATCCATATAAATGACGAAAGTGACATTTAATTAAAGATGGCCGCTGTCAATTTTTGAGAACAGTTTCTTATACGGACTAGCATGTATTGATAGTCTTTCCTAAACTAACTAAGCTAGCACAGATTAATTTTAAACATTAATAATAATAGTTGTCTAATAAATATAAAAAAAACTCTTAATTTTTATTGTGTATTATATAATTTAAAGGTTATGTTAATATATTACACAGATGAGAAATCTGCATACAAAATTTTAATTAATATCAGAAGTTTTAAGTAGATATAATTAATTTTCTTTACAGACATTTTTATTAGTTGAAAACTTAATAATTTTTCACCTGTTATAACTACAGAAAATTATCATATTTTACGTTGTTTCTTGGAAAGATTATAGACCAAGTTTTATTTTATTTATTATATTCAACTTTAAAACCGTCAATATTTGACACAAAACAAAGTGTCAAAATTGTTCACATATTCATGTAAACTGAAATGACATTTCCAATTTTAGAAAATCTTTGATTTTCACAAAAACTAATATCTTTGTGATCACATATCGGTCACCTAAACGTAAAGCCGCCTTTGCACGCAGCCCCTTGTGTTTGGTATGGCATTAAATTGTATTCAATGAGAAAAAAATATAGGATTGATGAGGGTTTTCTCATAGCAGCTTTGATGATGATTTTTTTTTATTTTTGCTTTCTGTTCAGTAAACATGGATATTTTAACTTGGGGTCAGTCCGCGGTGACGGGTGTGACATTTCAACTCGGATTGGAGTTCATAATTTCTAAATAATACTAGTTATAACACGGTTTTACCATTTTTCTGTAGATTTTAATGTAACAAATGTATATTGATAGAATAAAAGGTCTATGGTTATTTTACAAAAAAATGCCAGCATTCAAAGCCCTGTGACGGGTGTGACGCCAACTATTGCAAGTCTTGCAACCTCTATTCAAAATCTCAAAAGTTTAGCGAAAATATTGAAGTTACTTTATAATAATCATACTTTAATATGTTCCGAATAAATTATTTTTTAGTAACACACGAGCATCAGGTAAATAAGTAATCTATTTAACTGGTTATTACTCAACAAACATTGTGACGGTTGTGACACGTTGAATAAAAGGTTACAATAAGAGTACTATTTGTGTGTTTCATTACTTATTGATATTATTAACTAATACTTATAACAATTATTTATCAAATACATCAATAGACTCATTAAATTTATAATAAATGTGATCACCTTTAGTCATTATTGTTGGTGAGGGTAATTTTTTTTAATTTAGTCAAACATTATGTTTGATATGTAATTGTCAAAGACTTTTAATAGTTTGCCACGATCGTCACTTATTCTTAAGTAAGTTATTGTGATTTCACCTTTTTTGTTGCCTTTTTTGAAATATTTTGAAAATTTTTCTAATTTTCTTTTGGTTTATGAAAATTGATGTTAAATAGCCTGTTAATTTTATATTTTAGTATTCATTTTCGTAAAATATTTTTTTGACTATCTGGTATCGATTACCGCGGACTGTTTTTTTTTTAAGAAAAAAAAGTATCAGTATCATTCAAATATATATATTTTTTAAATTCATCCTTCGGACTATCCACCATCGACGCTTGGTAATTTTTAAATTAAAAATTGTTTCTAGTAAAGAAGCAATATGCATATTTTTTCTCTTACAAATAACAGATTGAAGACTAATTTAAGAATTCTAAAAAAGATCGTATTAGTTTTTTTTATAATATCTCGCTACCAAATTTCATCAAAATCGATTGTTTATTTTATCTTATACAACTTGTACAAACTATGTTTTGTAACTTTAACCAGGCAAAAAAATTAAATACTAAAAATTAAAAAGTCTAGGGGTTTGGGCTAGTCAGTATCATTTAGATATACAGGTATATTTTTTATTCACCCTTTTGTCTATCCACCATCGACGCCGGGTAGTTTTTAAATGTTTTTATTAAAAAATCAATATGCATATTTTTTCTCTTACAAATAACAGATTGAAAACTAATTTAAGAATTCTAAAAAAGATCGCATTAGTTTTTTTTATAATATCTCGCTACCAAATTTCATGAAGATCGGTTGTTTATTTTATCTAATATAACTTGTACAAACTATGTTTTGTATCTTTTATCGAGATTTGTTAGGCAAAAAAAATAAATACTAAAAATTAAAAAGTCTAGGGGTTTGGGCTAGTCAGTAATTCAAATTTATTTTTTAATTCATCTTTCGGATAATCCACCATCGACGCCGGGTAATTTTTAAATTAAAAATTGTTTCTATTAAATAAGTAATATGCATATTTTTTCTCTTACAAATAACAGATTGAAAACTAATTTAGGAATTCTAAAAAAGATCGCAGTCGTTTTTTTTTATAATATCTCTCTGCCAAATTTCATCAAAATCGGTTGTATATTTTATAATACACAACTTGTACAAACTATGTTTTGTAACTTTCTCCAGATTTTTTAGTCAAAAGAATTAAATACAAAAAATTAAAAAGTCTAGGGGTTTGGGCTAGTCAGTAATTCAAATTTATTTTTTAATTCATCTTTCGGATAATCCACCATCGACGCTGGGTAGTTTTTAAATAAAAAATTATTTCTAGTAAAGAAGCAATATGCATATCTTTTCTCTTACAAATAAAAGATTGAAATCTAATTTAGGAATTCTATAAAAGAACGCATTAGTTTTTTATTAAATCTATCTGCCAAATTTAATTAAGATTATAAAACTGTAACTTTTATCCAAATTTTTTAGGTAAAAATTAAATATTTTTTGTCATTACGAATAATTATTATACAAAAAATATTTGATCGGTTTTTGTAAAATAAATTTGTTTGTTTTGTTTTTTATTTTTAAGTGAGGTAGGGTATGGTGCAAAATAGGCATTTATTAATCGTGGTAGTTTAATTGAAAATTTGCATTTATTCTGTTTTATTATGTTACATGCGTGTGACAGTAGGCTATTTATTTTTAATTATAAAGAGTGTAATTCGATGTTTAAATTCAAATTAGAATTTGTAATGTGGTTCACTAAATTTAAATACCACTAAATCAAAAAAATAATCCTATTTATAGTTAAACATTTTATTTATCTTTATTCTTACATACACAATTTTTTATATACATTCATGTACAGGGTGATTAACAACTAATTAAAAAAATATAATCATAAATTTGAGGATGTTATTTCAAGCAAAAAAAATGATTTGTTTTTATTTAATATCTTCAGAAAGTTTGTATGTACATTCATATACAGGGTGATTAACAACTAATTAAAAAAATATAACCCTACATAGAGGATGTTATTTCAAACAAAAAAAATCTATTAGTTTTTATTTAATATCTTCAGAACCCTTTGTGATACATTTGTGAAATTTGATAATCGGTTAAGTATTAATAAGTTCGATTGATTTTAACCCATTAACGCCCCAAAGAAAACAAAAACATGCAAAAGATTTGTTTAATGAAATTAAGTAGTACATATTCAATATATTAACTAAATATACAATACAAACTTTTTTTAATATTTAGAAAAAAGGATTGTGTGGTTTTATGAAACCACGGTAAAAGTGAAACTTTTTTTCACATTATAGACATTTAACTAAAAATTTTCGGAATAATAAATTCAAGCACTCAAAATTGAAATAAATCCATAAACAACAACATGCACCAGCAAAAAGTTCTAATAATTTTAATAAATTCTATATAACAACCAAACAATTTCTGTCTCTTTCATTTGACACGGCTCTTTTTTCGAGTCAGATGCACTGTCCATTTCTTTATGTCTATGGCTCTGACGTATTTATCCCTACTCCGCGGCCGAGCGTCACGCGACATGCAACACACAGACGAAAAAGTTTGAGACGATGTAATAAAAGTTTCACTTTAAAAAAAATAACAGTGTGGACTCATTTGGGCAGATATGAAGTCTATTTTGTGTGAGACTGCATTTCTGATATCATTTTTATTGAGATATATTTCATTTAAAAGTCATGTTATATGTATATTTAAGTTATTTTCATATGATTTGAACAAAATTCGAAACCACATGCTCTAGTTCAGCGATTCTCAACCCGTGGTACGCGTACCCCTAGGGGTACGCGTCTCATGACTTGGGGGTACGCGAAAAAAAATGAGTAATGGCCGATGTTAAAAATATAATTATTTTCCTCTCGTCTCGATTCAGTTTCCCGCTATTAAGTAACTTTTCACATTAAATTACAGAATAATAAATATACAGAAGCGACACTCAACGTTATTTTTTTGTATTACAAATTACAATACCTACTTTCAACAATTAATTTTCAAATATTTTTAAATGTAACCGAATTTTCAACGTTTCTTTAATTGTTGCGTCAAAAATTTGCTTGTTAAAAATTATCACATCGTCTTTTTGCACATGTTTTAAACGAAAAAAATTCTTAATATCAACTCCTAATTAATATTTAAAAGAAAAAAATGCTACGTATCAATATCAATTTTATTTTCCTTCGGTTTTAACATTATTTTAATTTAAAATAAAAATTAGTTATTCAATGCATCAATCGAACCTGATTTCAAAAAACTATGTGCCTCAAAGCAAGCACAAGGATCTCAGCGAATATAATAAGTTAAGTTAAAATTAATGTAAAATTGCGAATATTTAACTTTATATTTATAATAGTTTATATTTATTGTGTTTTTTTATTAAAAAATTATATATCTATAAAAATCTTTTAGTTTTCATTAATAAACATTTTAGACACACTCCTTGACACGTTATTGTTTTATTTCTTTAGTGTTATAACAAGTTTAAAATAATAACAAGTACGAGTATTTAAATTATAAACATTTTTCTAATATAAGGGGTACAATTTAGGATAATGAACTGCCAAGGGGTACGCAAGCTAAAAAAAGGTTGAGAACCGCTGACTCTAGTTGGATAAAATATATTAGCATACCACGTACCTCTTTTCATATAAAAATTATTCAGAACAATTAAAACACGTTTATATACTTATGAAACTAATAACGTTAACAGATTTTGTTTGTTGCACTTCTACGAACTGATTTTTAAGGAAATATTGTGAATTGATATCCATAGACAGCAGCACTAATTATAAAATGAAATGTACTTAAATGTGTACAGCGGGCGTTAATGGGTTAAGTATCAATAGTTATTTAGCTAAGGAATATATGGGGTAATCGGGCTCTTCAATTTTTATCTTGTATTTTTTTTCTTTATTTATTTATCTACCCCATACACCCCTGTGCTAAATAATTATTGGTCGATACTTTTTCAAACTTCATAACTGTATCATAATTGGTTCTTTAGATATTAAATAAAATCTAATTTTAAAATTTATGTTTATTACAAAAACCTGTACGAGACGAGACGAGTCGAGACGAGGTTTACCTGACTCTCGTTTCGTGTACAGTGTACAACAGCCCTAAACAACAATACAAAGAATAACCTTTATCTGTGGTTAACAAAAACAAATCGCTCGATTAGACATGTTTGTCAATTGTCCTGACTAATAAATGAGCCCGTTTTATTATCGGGAACGTTAAAACGTTTATGACGTCACAGACGCCTACGATCTGCTATAATTGCGAATTTACACATTCTAATTAGGTACGGTCGGTTTGTGGTTATTTAATATATATACATAAATAACATATAGTGTCGTTATGTAGGCTTCTGCGGTCATGTCGTAACAGTTGCGTATCTCTTTACGACAACGTTTCGCCATATGTTACTTTTGATCTACTCATCTTATATCAGATGAGAGTAGGGCCGTTTTAAGATATTTTAGTGTCCTTATGTGAAAAATGAACTATCAAAAAATGCGTTGTTAAAAGTCTAAAGAATACTTTTTTTTTCAAAAAAGGCGCTTTTTTATATACAGTTAATAACATATTTTTCCCTCAATCCTAAAATAATTAATAAAATAAATATTTAAAATCGAAAATGCTACTAATATGATATTAGTTATGCAAACGATTTTTTCAAGAAATTGGTAGATTTCGATGCATAGAACATGGCGATAATTTTCCCCCCCCCTTCGAAGGGAGGTGTATAACTTTCTAGGGGCTTACAAAGCTATCAAAAATCAGGCTGTCAGTTTTAGGATAAAATAAGTCTAATAAATCTTAAAACTGATAAAATTACGAACAAAATACTGTTTTTAAAAATTATGTACCTTAAATAGTTATTGAAATAGAACCCGCAAAAAAATCATCTAACGACGTCGAGTTTAGAGATTACGCTTAAAATGCAGAGTTACGTTCGATCACTGTGTTTAATATGTATTTAATTGAATTTCAAAATGAAATGTTAAGTTATAATAGAGAAAAGAGTGCCCTAAATAGTGGTCTGCACCCAATATCGAAATCTGAAAAAATGATTGAGTTACAAGCACTCAAGAGTTCTAGGTATTACAAAAATTTATTCATGTTTTTCGATGACTACAGAGAAGACCTTCTACACCGAATAAAACGAATTTCAACTAGGAATCCATAGAAAATTTAATGCCCTAAATAATGGTTTCTGTCTGACAACGATTACTTTAAAATTGTTCAAGTTATAGATAAATTTATGAAAACTAATTTTCATAACAGAAACTTTTAATATACACATAACAAATAATAATTTATAGTTAATAAATAAATAATCGAAGAGTCGTAGTTCGATAGTTCAGATTTGAATGAACAAATTAATGGGAAATAATAAAGAAAAAACATCTTGGAAACTAATTAAAAATGTTTCATTCGATAAATAGATAATCGGCTATAATCACGCATATTTAACCTCTACTTAATTTGCTGTAGTATTTTTCTATATTTAAGTCTTCATTTCCTTATTATTATTAATCAAAAACTGTGAACTGTAAACTTTTGCGCGATCGACGAGAAAGAAAATTGTTTATTTAAAATAGGAACATAAAACATGTATAAATAAATAATCTATTGTATCAGTAATGCATTACAGTAGCGCACCTAAAAGGAAATAATTATGATAGATAAAAAATGAAAATTATATACAATATAATTACAACAAAAAATTGACCCCCCCCCCCCCCTTTAAGATTTTTTTCTGGGTGTATTACACTAATCAGAATAACATATCCTCCTATTTATTTTCAAAGATAATGTATGATAATTTTTTTATAGAAATAAAATTGTAAAAAATTAGTAACTCATTGTTACTCAAGTCAGCTCCACAATATATTTAACCGCCTGTTTTTCCATAAACTATGGGACGTGATGTTAAATAAAACCTTAAACAAATTCTTATACGTCGCTTGGTGGAAATAAAATAAAATAATTTTAATATGTTTATATAAAAAAATACATTCTTCCATTATTTTTCATTATATTCTCAAACCTTTCTTTTTGTGAATTTTATAATTAAAACAGTATTCAATATTTCTTAAACGTATATGTTTTAATACCCCTACCCCCCCCCCCCCGGCTCACCATTTACTTAGCTTTTTATAAACATTCATATAATTTATAAAAATTTTACCCCTAATAAAGGTTACATGTATCAAAATAAAACACCCCCTCATTTTTTTGGATACTTACGTTATAAAATAACATATTTCTATGTCCAGGGGTGCGGGCTATTCAGTATTATACAAATATAAGTTTTTTAATTAATCTTTCGGATTTCCCACCATCGACGCCGGGTATTTTCTAAATGGAAAAATATTTCTATTAAAGAAGAAATATGCATATTTTTTCTCGTAAAAATAACAAATTGAAAACTAATTTAATTGAACTATTTAAGAATTCTATAAAGAAATATTTCCTTTCTTCCAATAACTTTAAATCTTATGTAAGATACAAGTACATCTCAAGTTACTCAAAAACTATCAACTTTCTTTTAAATGTAAATATAATGTATTCAATTAATCTAAGTAAATAAAAAGTTATAAATGAAAACCTATCTATGTATACTTATGCACATAATCTGTTGTGGCCACCACATTACTTTTTTATACTTGTTATAAATTATAAAAAATAATTATCACATTTTTTTCTATTAAAAATTTAAAACTGCATTGTTCTGGCTTAGAACATTCACAGACCGACTGACAGACATACGTTTTTTCAAGGTAATTTTTAAATTCGATTTAGAGACCTTCAAAATAATAAAAAAAAATACTTTCTTTATTGTACCTACAGTATATTTCAAAACTAAAAATCGTAATTTCAGTATAGTACATAATTTTTGAGGAATGGGGTACGTTCGTCCTATCTTAATTAGATATTTTTTAAAATAATGATATCCCTCTCCCCTCCTCTCGAAAGTGGTCAGAATAAATTGAATACCTAACATTTTTATTACAATTGCAATTAAATCTGATTAATTTCGTTTAAATAATTTGTAATAAATATTATATGGATGAAATAACTGTAGCAAATGATGTCTATGATTCCATGTTAATTGATAGTCCTGATTATCATCGTCCTTGAATGTTCCTTGTACTTGAGATGATGAAGCGTAAGATAATTTTGCTTTTAACTTTGAAAACAAATTTTTCTTGTAAAAAGTTAAAAAGAACCTAGTAATTACTCTTTCATCACAGGGGCTTTGTTAGATGTTTCTTTATAATTAACGTAGAACATGAACGAATCATGTGAGAAGATGTTCCTACAGAAAGTAGATACAGAATTAAAAATATACTTTTATTTTTGCACATGCAGAAATGTCGTCTATAAATAAATAATCTTTGAAAATATTTATGGTGTCATCAACTGCCCAAAAATTTTTAGCTCCTCATGTATCTGAAATTGCTCCAACTCTAAAAAAATTTAAACAAAAGTTATTAACTATACATACAAAAAAAAAAAAAAAATCCCAAAATGACATTTTTCAAAAACTAATCGTTTTTGTTTTAATAATTTTTATGGTCAATCAATTGCTCTCTAATTGCTCCAAAATGCTGTCTACTTAGTTTTTCAAAATTATCAATATTTTTAAGTCAAAATTTCAATTTAAATTTCTCATTTTAATTGTTGCAAAACATGTTTTGTATAGGTCAAAAAATTGCTCCTTAATTGCTCCTCATGTATCTGAAATTGCTCCAACTCTAAAAAAATTTAAACAGAAGTTATTAACTAAACAAAAAAAAATGTTAAATGGTATTTTTCAAAAACTAATCGTTTTTTGTAATAATTTTTATGGTCAGTCAATCGCTCCCAAATTGCTCTCTACTTAATTTTTCAAAATTATCAATATTTTGAAGTCAAAATTTAAATTTAAATTTCTCACTTTAATTGTTGCAAGTACTACCATCAGCTCTAATATTATCCTTTTGTAAGTTATAGTATGTTAAAATTGAAGGAAATTTTATCTTCTTTTTGAATTCAGGGATATTTTTGTGTAAAAAAATTCGATATATTTAAAAAATTTATTTACATTTTTTATATCAAAAAATGATATTTCGTATTCACGTCGAAGAATTTAAAATTTGTAAACAAAATTATATTAAAAATGATAATTACTTACCTACCTGCGTGTATACAATTTACACTTAATTTTAATGAATTGATGATACAAATGTATTATCTAAAACTTTTTACTTTTGATCGCAAATAACTTATTTAAGCATCGACTAATGTGGTTCATTAAAAACGATTCGAATCATGGATGCAAGTGAGAAATCTGAGTGAGAAAAAGTATATATAAATATTCACATTTAGAAGAAAATACAATATTTCTAACGAACCATTTTTATTGCCTTCTTATCTGATTACAATTCATTACTAATTTATTTTAAAAATATATTTTCTAATTGTTATTAATTAAATTATTTTACTTATTCAATTGTAAGTCAAACAATGAATACAATTAAGCAGTGATATTTTTAGACTTATGTACAAATTAAATTAATAATAATCATTGAATATGAAAAATTCATTTTATGTCCAGCATCAAGCACTCTTAAATAAGGTATCAAACTTATATGATAGTTATCTTTGAGTTTTTAACAGATATTTGCAAGGTTAGTAAATACACTTTAGTAAATATACTTTACATAACTTTGTTTTTACTTCCTTTTGATATGAAACAATCTGTCAAAAACTCCAAGATAACTGTCATATTAGTTTGATAGGTACCCCATTTGTAAGTGTTTGATAACTAACTCCTTTAAGATACCGGACATTAAAGTTTTCATGGCCCTTACAAGGGGAGAGATGGAGTGACAAAACTGTGACCTGTAACTTAAGAAAGGATCCCGCAACACTCCTTATGGAAACCCGGTCTCGGTCAAATGTTATGAAACTCTGCTGAATGATAGTCCTCAATATGTAGATCAAAAAAGTCAATGGGATCTAAATCTGAAAAACTACTGTTCTGAAGCTACAGCTTTCTGAAGTTATCGATTCCACGTATTTGATGAACAAATATCGGTATGAAGAACCATACATGACTTCCATGTTCTATAATATAATATCTTTTACAATAATTTTCAATATAAAACTCAACTTTGTGTTATAAATATTGGTTTTCTTATATTTTAATGTCAGATGTACACACATTTGTAGAATAATAAATTATCTGACATTTGAATTTAACTGCGCTTATTTCCATGGCAACATGAATTTATTTATATTTAAAATTAAAATTTTGAGGGTGTTTTTCACCTCTTCAGTAGCTATTTCGGCAGGCTTATGGAATAAGTGCCCCTTAGATTGGATTGAACTACAAGTGTACCAAGCCTTATCAAAATTGGTGAGATACTAATCACTTTTCAGACGATAATTGGTACAAAATTTCGAATATTTCGGAAACCCCTAATCCGATTAGCACCAAAATCAATAGGTCTGGATTACTCACTGTGACAAACATTTTCCCCAAAAATAATTCAAATCGGTGCATATTTATAGTAGTTATCGTGAACGGAAGAAAATTCTACATCCAGACACACAGACACGCACACACGCACAGCCGCCATGCGGAAATTAACTTTTCTTTGCGTTTTGAAGTTAGTACAATCAGAATCTATTCTTATCTCGGACACAATTTTTCGACGGTATTACAATACTTCCTTTTCTTCGAACATGGAAGTAAAAATCCACTGATTTACAGGCATAGAAAAAAATATTTCATTATAAAGTGTCCAAGCCACTTTTTTATGTATTTTCGTGCGCTGAATGCGAATCCGTGGTTAAAATAGATGCATAATCCTCCAGTCTTCAGAAAATCGCAGAACCACCTTAAGAAATCTGAAGAATGGCGATATCGGTACGTACTGCTTGAGCGATATAAGACATTTCATGTTTTAACGCATGCCAATAATTTATCCGACGACATAATGGCTGCAGCATCCCTCAATCTTCAGAAAATCGCTGAAGCACCTTGTCATATGTTGCTCAAGCAGCGGGGTCCTTTCTTTATTTAAAATTTCATAGATATATACATTATCCGATCCTTTATATGTATGATCAATATAATAATTAAAAACAACAATTGTTTAGCTAATAAATCATCAAAATTCACTGACTGACTCATCAACGTACAAAAAAAAACTGTATTGGACCAAGAAAACCTTGTTTTGTATATAACGAAAACAATATTTTCTTAATATAAGAAACATACTCTTAATCCAACTACGTTATTCCTTCGTTCAAGAATACCATAGTTGGTTTAAGAGATTATTGCTTATCTTAAGAAAATATTATTTTCGTTATATACAAAACAAGGTTTACTTGGTTTGAGAAATCCTTTTTACCAGTGTACATCCCAAAATACCTGGACTTGGAAACATGTAATAATCATTTTATGACGTGGGCATTTAATACTATATTTTGTTTCATTTAAGTTTGCAGTGGTTGTAGGGGATTTGACGGTACGAATCGTGACTCTTACCGTCAAATCATCTGGCAACTACTACAAACTGAAATGAAACAGACTATACAAGTGATTTATCAAAATTCAACCCACGAAAACAAATATTACAAATATTTAAACGAGAATATTAAAAAAAATATATCCTTGACTGTAAACTAAATAATATTACAAAAAATCATATCTCAAATAATTATTACGCCTTTGCTATAAACTTTGTGGACACAAAATGTATACTTTACATTTATGTACACATATGCACAGAACTTATATTTACAATCCATTATCAACCCACTCAATGTGGTAAATATAATGGAAAATCTGCTTTTAAACATAAAATTAACATATCGCCTCCAATAAGTCATTAAAGGTAACCACTGTCCTCTTTACGCGGTCTGTTTGCTAATACATACCTATATTGTATCTATTTATGTAGAACAGTAGGTAATTGTGCTTACTAAATTAATGTTTAAAATTTTAGTGTATTTTATATTCATTAAAAATGGTTATTTTATTAATTTAAAATAGTGCCCAAAATCATATAAGGTATGACACCAGTAGTTAACGCTTTAAGAGCAAAATATATTGTTTTTTGGGATTTATGGGCTATTTTGTTGCTAAGAATACAACTGTCTCTTAATTAAATCAAATTAATTACCAAAATACACAAAAATACTACTTCTTTCTAAAATAATAACCTTTTATTTTATACATATATGAAGTGCCGTAACTAGAAGATCGGAGACCCCGAGGCAGTGATTGTGTGTGTATGAGACCCCCCCCCCCCCGCAAAATAAAAATTAAAAACATTTTTTTTCGTTACCTAAATATTTTTAAGCGCTATTATATATAATATATAATATAAAAAATAAAACAACTAATTGTCTAAACGTCAAACAATTTAATAAGCAAGGAAACGTAGCGAGCTTTCGATTCACAGTATATTTCTGAATTTTTATTTTTTAAAATACCAATATTTTATATTGTATTTATTGTATTTAATTACTATTTATTATTTTAGCCTGACGATGATTCTGTGAATCGAAAGCTCGCTACGTTTCCTTGCTTATTAAATTGTTTGACGTTTAGACAATTAGTTGTTTTATTTATTATATTTTAACGTCACTACTAGTATATTAATATATAATATTAATGACTTTTAAAATCAACACCTAACTATTTATACTATTAATTGTAACCTTTTTCTACACTGCTATGGGCCCCCCTATTCTCGGGGTAATTACGGCGCTGCATATATGATTTTTCTCCAGTAATGAAAAACGTAAAACCAGTAATGAATACCCACTGCTAAAGATTACAAAATGATTAGTATACTACTACACAAACGTTATAAAATAAAGTGTCATAAAATTTAAAACAATGTAAAGCATTTACATAAAAAAATACACTTTTCTTGATAGTGTGGCTGAACCGCGATAATTATTTGTCCACTGTTTTTAAACAAAATGATCAGTTATCATGAAATCACGCTGTAAGACAGTTAAATGTATATAGATTAATATTCAGTAATTGCAGTACTAATCAAATATCAACTAATATTTCTAATTCAGTACCTACATTTAATTTTAAAACGTTTCAACTTTGGTTTATAATATGCATAATACAAATTTATTAAAACAATTTTCTTTATACAATTAAACAATGTCACCATTATAATGTACAAAAAGGCATGTATTTGTATTACTCCTTGGCAAATAAGACAGCGCTGTAACATCACTCCGTCGACTTCGAGCCAACTTTGGTTTATAATATGCATAATACAAATCTATTATAACAATTTTCTTTATACAATTAAACAATGTCACCATTATAATGTACAAAAAGGCATGTATTTATATCACTCCTTGGCAAATAAGACAGCGCTGTAACGCCTGTAACATCACCCCGTCAACTTCGAGCTAATGTACCAGCTTTACTTATATATGAACACAATAACTAAATTTGTCAGTTAAAAATCACTTTCAAATGAGATATTTCTAATTCAGTACATTTAATTAAAAATTGCCCAACACCTTATAAAATAGTTTAATTTTAATTGTTTTTTTTTACGTGACGTTAGTTAAATAGATATGTATATATGTATGTACATATCATTAAATAGACACAATTAAATGTATTAATCCGTATTGCAAATATGATTAAATTTAGTTTAGTGTTGCGCGTATAGTTTATGTCAAGAATTCAGTTTCAGGAAATTGAATCGCTGAAAGTTAGATTTCCAATGTCGCAAAACTTTATTACTTAAGATTATATATTATAATATACATTACAAATATTGTAAACAATATATGTAACATATACAATTTATTATATGCCTATATATGTTAGATATATAAACATTAGAATGTGTACATAATAGTTTTTAGTAAAAAAAACTGGATCAATAAAATTTAAGTAGCCACTCCTCATATTTTCGTAGAAATTGTAAAATATATTAAAACTGTTTAAATGTTAATCGTTTATAAACATACTGTATTTATATAATTTATAAATATAATATCATTTGTACTATTAACCTTTTTTTTACCTCTATTAAGGTTGAACTTTGAAAAATCGCTATACATATATGTATTTTTATTTTGTCTAAAATTCATTCGCTATTGAAATATGTATTTAATTATACAGGGTGGCCCAAGTAAAACGAAACGGGCGCGCTTTTGGTCATTTAAAATACGATTTTGAAAAAAAAAGCTCGAACACGTCGATTTTGCTTTCAAGGGGGACATATTTTGCTGTAAGTTTTTTGCAAGAATCTTTTCAACCCTCAGCGCTATGAGCACAACCCTTAAAATTTTAAATAGCATGATAAGGCAAGTGAAATTTGAAAGGTTTTTTCATTCTAAATACGGTGTTTTTGATTTTTTCAAATCTGTTTAGTTTTAGTCAAGTTATTTACATTTTGAATTCTATAAATGCAATGATTTTCTGACCAAAAAACAAATATTTACAACTAAAAGTAGGCTTATTTTCTTATCAAATAATTCAAAAACATCCAATTTAAATTACCAAAAGCGCGCCCGTTTCGTTTTACTTGAGCCACCCTGTATACATAACCGTATCAAAATGAAGTTTTGAAAATCAGAAAATATTCTTAATTTTTAATCTTTTTTTCGTTTTTAGGTCCAGTAGTTTGGGCTGGGTGTTGATGAGTCAGTCAATCAGGACTTCTCTCTTACTTGATTTGACATCCAATTTGCAGTGGCAATCTATTGATTGCATCGTGTTTACAAGTATAGGTAAGTAAGAACGAATATATATAAAAAACAAAACTACTTACTAGAACAGTATTCGATCTACCCCCACTCTACCTCCCTACAAATCGGCCTTGCACATGGGTGGATTTGACATCCATAGTTTTTGGTTTTCGGCCATTTCATAAAATAGTTATTTGTCTTAAGGCTGTTCATACCGATTTTTCCGAAACTAAATTCTACGTGATGTCGCCACCGTAGAAAACAAAAATCATTTGCACAAGTCTAGCTCTGAGGGGAAAATATTACCATAGAAACAAATACAAATTCAAACTGTCAGATATAAGGAATGAGATATTCCCGAAATTAAACAGAGATGAAGCTACAAAGGATAGAAATAGTTCTTATGTTTTAAGGCTTACATTCAATATTTTCAAATGAAAATTGCAGAATTATTATAAAATTAGAAAGCTTAAACAAATATCTATGTCGTGGTATATTTTTTTCTCCGTAGTTTTCAAGAATTTTTGTTATATATTGAGTTTTATCATATCAAGAAATATACACAACATTTTCAGATTTTTTTTATTAATATATAAAAAAATTAAATTGAAAAATTATGTATGTCATGACAGAAAAATTAATCTAGTTTATCACTGTATTTTTTCCTAAATGATTTATTAATACTGGTCAGAGCTGAACATAGAATACAAAACCGTAATTTCTCTATAGTAATTCTTATGGCAATTCAAATAGCATGTTCAGCCTTAAATAACAAATATAAAACAAAATTTAAACTTTACTTATAAATTTTAATGCAGCTTCGAAAAAAAAACCTTTTTGGCTTTGAAAGATTTTAACACAAGAAATAATGTAATAAATATCTACCCTTCTAAATTGATTTCAACAAAATAAACTAAGTTACTTATTCTGATAAAAAAAAGCACTTCACGAAATTAAACAATTAGAAACAGTGTGAAGATACCACGTGCCTTAAATAACAATGGCATAATAAAATAAACAAATTGAAAATGTGTGTTGTAGATGTTATTTTTTAAATTATTTATTTGACAGAATTTTTATAAAAAAGTACTTATTGAGATTGATAAATTAGTGTATATATTTTTTAATCGCAAAAAATCTTTTCATCGTATTTAACATTGTATCTGATACATTTTAATCGAGAGAGATAGTGATATTTTGCTATTATGTTACTCATAAGTAATGAAATACGACATTGTGGGTAACACCCCAAAAATTTAGTTTATATGGACACTAGCCACGAAAGTTTAGGTACAGAAGAAAATTATCTATAGATAACTTTAATACAGTGGAACTTTTTTAGTACGTTTTTATTTTGTTAAAATTCAAAGTTTTGAAAGTTGTACTGAATTGTGCTATTTTTTTCCAAAACATCAATACTCTAAGATAATCTGTCTGCCCTCCAAAATAAAAAATACATTTTTCACTAGCCCCCCTTTTATTAAAAAGGAAATTAACTCAATTCTGCTATAACTGTGACGCCCATGTGTATATATATTTATCATAAAACTGTAAAAAAAAATATTTTTGTCACAGAAAAAAACGAATGTGTTTAATGAATGCTATTTTTTATTGAACGCGATTTTATCAGCAAAATTACAGTTACTTTTTTTTGTAACATGCTTATCATCAGTTTGACGTATTCTATTTTCATGAATTTGCAACGGGACGCAAAATTATGGACACGTTCTGAAATGTGGAAGCTATTTGAATCACGTATTTTCACACATGTTAAACATGTTTAATTATTAATTATATATATATTGGTACAATTTTGTAATACATGTATACATATACAGTGGTGCCTCGCATAACGAACTTAATTCGTTCCGGGACCAAGTTCGTTATGTGAAACACGGTTTCCCATAACAATACATGTTAAAAATTTTAATTCGTCCTGTAGCATAACATATGGCACTGTAACATAAAAAAGATTATACACACGTTTTTTATTTTTTAGTCAGAATCAGATTTAGGAGAGTCTACCGAGGCTTGCAGGGTCAAATCCTCTTTCTAATTATTTCTTGTTTCATTTCAACAGAAATCACCTTCCTACTTTTTTTAAAACTCATAATATAGACACTCAAAATTACATTTATTAAAACAAACAGGTGTGTGAGTTAAGCACAGAAAAGAACGACTGACGCGCATTGATGCATGTTCATGCAAGTTTGAGCATCGACTGCGTGCGACTTTGGAAGTTCGGGCGACAAAATTAAACACGATGTAGTTCGTTGAGCGAAGCGAGGTTCTTTGAGCGAGTCGCGTAATGAACGAACAGAAAGTTCGTTGTGTGCAGCGTTCGTTATGCGAGGCACTACTGTATATATTTCAAAATTTAAATTTATTTAAAATAATTTTAACATTAACAATAAGTAGCATTCTATATACTAATAGCAAATCTATACATATACAAATTATTTTTTAAATCTATTTTGTTTCTATGTTAATTGTTATTAAAATTAGAATAAATTTAATAATGACACAGCAACTTTTATATTTGTATGCACAGAAAAGAATAATTTTTCTGTGAGTTAAAAAATGTGATTAATGTAAAAAATTCGTGATCGATTTGGCTCCGATAGAGGTTGATTTGTTAATATGATATTTTATTACCAATATGGGAATATCCATGTTTATCTTATTGATAAATGTATTACTAACAATGTTATTTTTTTTCTTTCGTATTGAAAACATATATTTTAAATACAAAAAAATACTTAATAAATGACATCACTAAATTTACCATATCGAAAATTGCACTTTCACTAGTTGGGTGGTGTAAAAAATATTCACACTGATAAATATTTATTAATACAACCATTATGTTTAATCTATTTGAGAGTTTCGTTAGTTGGTGTAATAAATTATTTATTAATTTGACAATTGAAAATTTTTTTAGATAAACATGAAGATATATTTTTCAAATATCCTCAATAAGATTTTTTTTATTATTATTTTGAGGAAATATTGTTATATTAACAAGATTTTATTAAGCATTTTTCCATCTAAAATTTTTAATAAAGTCGAGTTTTTTGTGTGTACTTTTACACTAACTAACACAAAATTTGTTTTATGAATTAGAAATACTATTAAGTAAGTTAATTTATGAATTCATTGTAATATAAATAAATTGGGGAACTAAATTTTTGGTATTATAAAATCTAAAATGTGAATGAACTAAATTAAAATACTAAAGAAAGTATTACGAATGATAATTACGAAAATAGTTGATTAAAATTGTAATAAAGAATAATACTTTTGGAGAACGTTGTTGACAATATCGACATTTCTAGCCCTGTAACGAGTTAAGTTAAAATTGCGTTCATGGAATTTGACGTATTTAAATGGCATTCAGTCTAGTCGTTTGGCTGGGATATTAAACTGGCTGACTTGAGATTCAAACAAACGAAATTAGTGACCAAAAAAATATACTTAATAGCAATATATCTATTAAAATTATATTCATTATCTATTACAACCTATATCTTCATCGAAATTTGAATTTCTGTTGTACATATATAGTGCTTTTTCTTACGTAATTTTGAACTCTGAAAACTAATCTGACCCTCAAAATTTTGTACTATCGTTAAAATATAACACAATAAAAAATATATAAATTTTGAGAGCCTCTATGGACCCTGATGATTTTTTTCACCAAAATCTAATGAATGAATTTTGTAGATCAGTTTATTCTCTTCTATTTCTTTTTTCTTGTATCGCTGTACGACTATTTTTGCTCGAGTTATGTAGAAAAGATTGTTGACTTTCGAAATCTTAAAAGAATGCAGCTATGTTTGGATAAAATGCATTTTATGTATATGTACATAGATATTTCAATTTTTCAAATCATTGAGCTGTGATGTTATTTTTTAAAATAAAAAGTCCAGTATGTTAGTAGGCCATGTTGTGACACAAAAAATTTCAAGGTTTCTTTAAAAAAAAGAATAATATTTTTTTTCTTAAAAAATGTATTACTCCACATATCTTTTTGATAAATTCTGTTCGTCGTAAAAAACACGGTATAAGAAAATAAATTTAGTTGCCATATTTCATTTAGTTTTCTCGCGTCGAAAGTTCATAATATTAGGATCGTAGATTTGAAAAATTGACCAATAAAATATTTTTTTAGTTTTCTTAAAAATCATGTATAGTTAATCGTTAGTAGTTATTCATTGAAGTTTTTTCTTTGCCCTTCATATATGTATATTAAAAATCATATTTTCCTCTTTCCATTTCTTAAACGTATATTCTATAAGATCGTTTAACCCTTTCGGGACTGTTATTAAATGTTTTTTTTTATTATTATAACTTTACAATAAAATATTCATTTCAACCGTGTTGTCATTCATTATAATATACCACTGGGACAACCAACGTGATTTAAATGTCCAAGTGCCCTGAAAGGTCCACAAAATACATGAAATTTTATAAATCAGAAATATACGTCTCTACATTCCCTTGTTAATAAAATAAAACTATTTTTGTTTATTACACAAAAGTGATCCCGAAAGGGTTAAAATTATAATGATATGAAATCATTATATCAATTTTATTTATACGTCTCGATTTTTTTAAACATTTTGTATTTTACTTTTGACTGAATACATTTTTTTTGTAAAAAAAAGCTTGCAGACTCAAAATTTCATGTTATCGTAATTTTTTAAATTAATTTTGAGAGCCATGATCAATTTTATGGCTAAATCTAATTATTTTATTTTAAAGATCAGATTTTTCTCTTCAGTTTGATTTTTTATATATTGATCTACGACCATTTTTAAAACAAAAACCAAATTTTTAATTATTATAAAAAAATGTAAGGGTAGTTTTGGAAAACCTCAGTATTTTCTTCGTAACTTGATCAAAAATAGTCGTATAGCAATATATAAAAAATGAAATCGAAGAAAAATATGATCTATTAAGTCAATTTATTATAATTTAGTGAAAAAATGTATCAAGTCCCATGGACCCCCTTTTTGCTATTTTATTTTATTGTATTTAGCGGATGTACTGTATATATTGCACTCCCGCAAAAAAAGTGTCACAACTCAAAAATTTAGTTTTGAAGAAATAGGAATAAATGAAATTATAACAATTTAGGTAAATCAAAATTGTAAAGGTAGTATAGGAAAAGGACTGATACACAGTATTTAATTTAAATATATCAGTATTCCTGTGATGCTTGAAAAAAAGTAACTATTTAAAAAAGTATTTAAAAAATAAAATAAAAAATGTGACATTTTTCTAGAATATGCTAGTTTTGACAGTAGGTATACGAAGTACATTAATGACAATTTTTAGTAATTTGGAATCATTCTACATATTTATCTTAAATATGACTGTATAGATTTTATCACGAGAACGAGACACGATAAATCTTCAATCATCACGAGATAAGACCAAAACTTACCTAACTATTTCTCGTGCAAAAAAAAAAAACTATAAACTTACGTACAACAAACTTTTTAAAACGCAGTTAAAATAAATTTCCTAGAATTTCCTCGAGCCCTTAATATCCAGTACGTAGGGGTACCGGTGACGCGTTGGCCGCGCGCGTGTGTGTGTTCTCGCGTCGGACACTACCTGTAGCGCGGCACTACGTCCCGCCCCTCCAGGTGCGTATATAAGGGACGTCTCGGCGGCGGGAAATCCGCTATATTCATCTGTTCATAGTGTGTGACGTCCGCCGTTAGCTCAACACGATCTTCACCGCCACCGCGTCGCGCAACCCATCAGCATTGTTGTTAAGACTCAACACTGTACACGCGAATCTTTAAAATGTAAGTTTTTTTATATTTATTTATTTATTTATTTCAATTGTTGCTGATTTTTATAAAAAAAAATTATATAAGGATATAATTTTACTCCGATTGTGTCTGTTTTAAACAATATTTAACTTTTTTATGGGTAAAACCCTCAAATTTATAGGCTTCTTATATTTTGATTTAAAAATATATATTTCAGTTTATTATTTTTCTAAATTTGTATTAAAATAATTTCACTATTTTGCCTGGTATTATCAACCAAAAGATGCTCTTTTAAAGTAGTTTTAATATACTTATTAAAACATATTATATTCTAATAAAATTCTTGTCTCAAATTCTGTTTCAAACAATATTTAATTATAATATTATTGCGTAAAACTCTCAAATTTATAGGCTTTTTATATTTTAATTTTAAAAAATTCCTTAGTTTATGAATTTTCTTAAATTTTTGTATTAAAATAATTTTTATTTTTACCCTTATGCCTTGTATCAGCATGCCTTAATTGAGCGCAAAATGCTCTTTTATTTATTTATTTATTTATTTCCATTGTTGCTGATTTTTATTTAAAAAAATGTCGATTTAAAATATTCTTATTAAAAATTACAATATTACATGTATATTTTATATACATGTGTATAAGAAAGTAAAAATGATATAAGAATATATGTAATTTTAATCTAACCGCCTCTGTTTTAATTTTAAATAATATTTAACCTTTTTATGCGTTAAACTCTAAAATTTCTGGCTTCTTATATTTTAATTCAAAAGAAATATTTTAGTTAATGAATTTTTTTAAGTTTTATGTATGAAAGTAATTTATATTGTTATCCGTATGTCTGGTATTATCAAGAAATTTAACTGAGCGTAAAATGCTCTTTTATTTATTTATTTATGCCCATTGTTGCTGATTTTTACGAAAAAAAAATATTCTAATAAAAAAAATGTATAATAATATATTTTTAATCCAATTGTTTTAAATTTAAATAATATTTTACCCTTTTATGCGTAAAACGCTCAAATTTAAAGGCTTCTTAAATTTAATTTTAAAAAATTATTTTAGTATATGAATTTTATAAAATTTTATTTATTTAAGTAATTTATATTTTTATCATTATGTCTGATATTATCAACCAATTTAATTGAGCAAAATGCTCTTTCAAAGTAGTTTTAATATATTAAAACATAATTGAATTCTAATAAAAAAATATATATAAGAATATTTTTTAATCTAATTGTTTTTGTTTTTGAACAATATTTTTACTTTTTATGCGTAAAATCCTCAAATTTATAGGCTTCTTATATTTTAATTAAAAAATATATACTTATTTTAGTTTATGAATTTTTCTTAAATTTTATGTATTAAAATAATTTATAGTTTCACCATTATACTCGGTATTATCAACCAATTTATTTGAGCGCAAAATGCTCTTTTATTTATTTATTTATTTCCATTGTTGCTATTTTTTACAAAAAAAAATATATTCTACAAAAAAAAAATTATAAGAATATCCAGTTGTCTCTGTTTTAAACAATATTTAACCTTCTTATGCGTAAAACACTCAAATTTATAGGTTTCTTATATTTTAATTCAAAAAAATTAGTTCAGTTAATGAATTTTCTAAATTTGTATGTATTAAAATAATTTATAATTTTCCTTTATGTCTGGTATTATCAACCAATTTAATTGAGCGCAAAATGCTCTTTTAAAATAGTTTTGATGTATCCAATGTGATTTAAATGTTTTATGTCATATTATTATTTAAAATCATATTTTGTTTAGAAAATTTTAAAAAATTTTAATGCCTGGATTCTGTTGATAGTACGTTACAAAATTAAAATGTTTAGGTTTAAGTTAAACGACAGTTAGTTAAATGATCATTTAGTTAAACTTGGGCGTTAATTTTATATTTTATATCTCCATATATCTCTTTAGATATGTAAGAAATTTTTTAATTTGTTTAAAGTTGTATGAAACTTATAAAGGTAAATTGAATTAATTTTAAAATTATTTTATTTGGATTTTTTTAGCTAAATTATCATTTAAAACAATAATTTGTTCATTTTTAACTTCAAATTTGAATTTTGGTTGTTGGAAGAAATCTTCTTTTTAACTTTACTAACTTTAAGGTAACAATTCTTTAATTCTTGGGGCTACTGCATCTTATTGTTAGAATTTGATTATTATGGATAATTTGTACATGGGTAATAAAAAGATATATTATTATTGAAATTTTTTTTCAAAACATTTAAAATGCTATTAAGTATCTACAGTAATCTTAAAATATTGATGTTATCGAGTCAGCAAAATATAAATTTAGAATCGATTATAAGAAGAAATGTTATTGGAAAAGTAATCTTGTTTTTTTAATTCCTCCAACCCAATATTTCTAGATTATTTGTATAATTAAAAACGAATTCGGCTTCGATGGTTTCAAGCCGACAATTTATTATAATTAAAACCAATAAAATAATATTGTTTTTTTAAATTAATCTCTCTTAGAGAAATTTTTATCTATATAGCTTTTCGATATTTTTTTAGTTTTATAACAATAAAATAAGGAATTATATATTTTTGTTTTATAGTTAGAGATATAGTGCAAAAAAATTTTTTTTGATACACATTTTTATAAGAAAATAATTCTTTTAAATTTTAACTCTGAAAAACTTTTTTTCATAATCATTTATTTTTCTTAAATAAAATTTTAATAGTATTGATGTATTTTCTACAACTTTATTTTGAATGAAATTGCATCCATACTTTATGGGTTGATATTTGAGTGCATAGCAACGAAAAATATTAAAATTTTAATACAAAAATTAATTACCATATTTATACACAATAATTAAAAACACGTCAAAAAAGGGATTAGAAAAAAATAATCAGTAACCGAACAACGCGAACACCCGCGTACGATTTTTTTTTACAAAAGACCAGATTATGTTTTATCTTGTACAAATTTTCAATAAACACAAAATTAAATACCCTTAATCTCGTACAAATTATATTTGACATGAAAAGCATTGTTTATATCATTTATTTTCATATGTTTTAAAATCTAGTTAATTTGTGTCGTAAGCCTAATTACAAAATTATTTTTAACGCACAAAAATTATATTAATTAAAATATAAAGCGTGACAGGATATATTATGCAAGGATTTAAAAAAAACAGTTTATATAATATGATAAATAATTAACTTATTTATATAAATCTAATTAAAAAAAATTGAATCAACTTCTGATATATTTTTTATATTGTATTACTTCCATTATGTTATGATGCATTATTTTATATTATTATATGTACACCAATACCTCGCTTTGCGTCGTTTCGTTTTGCGTTTTTTTCGAAGTTGCGTCGCTGCTGAATTAGTACTAATTTTCACTGTGCGTCGTTAAGTTTTCGAAGTTGCGTTGTTTTGGGTTCGAGTCTTTAATTTTTTTTTAATTAAAACGAGAGTAACTTAAATAATTCACTTTGCGTCGTTTCAATTTGTGTCGTGTTTTTTCGGAACGTAACCACGACGCAAAGTGAGGTATGGGTGTATATGATAATTACTTTTTTTTTAATAAATCAGAATTTGTAATCAAAAAATACAAATATAACAAAAATTAAAGCAATTACACTGCCATGAAAAAGTCTTTGGGCACTAATTTTTTTGCGTATTGTAAATATAAAATGGTTGATAAAAAATCTTAAATGTTGATAAGAGTACTTAATTACAACTTTTGAAATAATCTTAGCATATATCTAAATACAGCATTTACAATTTTCCATGTTAAGGAAATTTTTGAATTATATGCCTGAAAGGTCAGGTTTAATCAAGTTGAAAGTATTGACGCACAGTGTCTTTCAAGCTATCGAGAAATTGTTTTTTTTTACTATTTTGACTGCGAGTCATATTCTTTTCACTGTTTTGTGGATTTTTATTGACTGAAATCTGTATATTTACATTCAAACTACAATTTACAATTTACAATTTCCCATGTTAAGGAAATTTTTTGAATTATATGCCTGAAAAGTCAGGTTTACTCAAGTTGAAAGTATTGACGCACAGTGTCTTTCAAGCTAACGAGAAATAGTTTTTTTTACTATTTTGACTGCGAGTAAACATATTCTTTTCTTTATTTTGTGTATTTTTATTGACTGAAATCTGTATATTTACATTCAAAATCACAGGTGTCTAAAGACTTTTGCAACGAATAAATTGGAGGAAAAAATGACAAATTTATTTACATTAATTTTTTATAATAAAACTAACGCATTAGACCTGGTGTTACCTGGGTTAATATCCACAAAATTCTAAATTTATAAAATATTCAAATCCATATTTCAAACCGTAATTATAGAATTATTTATTCCATGGCTATTATGTTTTTATATACCTTAATGACATTTCTTAAGGCTATTCATAACTAAATTCTACGAGATGTCGCCACCGTAGAAAACAAAAATTATTAGCACAAGTCTATCCCTGAGGGGAAATGACAGATACAAGTAATTCAGTGACAATTGACGATCGAATGAAAAATGGGATATTCTCGAAATTAAACAGAGATGAAGCTACAAAGGATAGAACTAGTTCTTATGTTTTTAGGCTTACATTCAATATTTTCAAATGAAAATTGCAGAATTATTATAAAATTAGAAAGCTTAAACAAATATCTATGTCGTGGTATATTTTTTCTCCGTAGTTTTCAAGAATTTTTGTTATATATTGAGTTTTATCATATCAAGAAAATTACACACATTTTTAGATTTTTTTTATTAATATATAAAAAAATTAAATTGAAAAATTAAGTATGTCATAACATAGAAAAATTAATCTAGTTTATCACTGTATTTTTTCCTAAATGATTTATTAATACTGGTCAGAGCTGAACTTAAAATACAAAACCGTAATTTCTCTATAGTAATTCAAATAGCATGTTCAGCCTTAAATCTTAGGTTTTCATAAAATATTAATAGCCACGAACATGCACAGAAATATTATCTAACTATTGGTAAAAACTGCATTGAAATCGGTTCAGTAATTCCCGAGTCTTTAAGCCTCATACAAACGAACATTCATTTTTATATATAAATATATATTTACATAAAGATGGAAATCCTTAGTGACTGACTCATCAACGCCCAACCTAAAACCCAGAAAAGTGAGTGTTTTATTTTAATGATGCAAAAAATTATAAGTCAAACTTTTTTTTTATTTGTAAATTATACAAAAATAAAAATGAAAATAACGCGGGCGAAGCCGCATATAGATCGCTTGTTTCAAATAAAATTAAAATAAATAATCTAAAATCAAAAGATTTATGTTAAAAAATAAAGTCAAATCTTAAAAAAATAAAATTTATCTTTATGATTTTTTTTATTTGAAATAATATTCAAAAAAAATCAACATGTTTCTTCCCATTTTTGTACAATATGTATATTATAATAAATCTGAAAATAAAGTATGTTTACTATCTTAGAAGTTTTATAACTAAAACGATAAAATGTACACATTACTCTTTGAATTCTTTGTGTGTTCACATACATATGAGTATGTACATCTCTATATTACTTCATACAGAATGTTTCAGAAGTCTAGAAAACATATAAATGTAATATAAGTGCATTTATAAAAATAAAATTAGATACAAAAGTTATAGCGTAACAAAATATAGCACAGAAAAAAAACAATATTACTACATACAGAATGTTCTAAAAGTCTAGAGAACATATAAACTTAAGATAAGTGCATTTAAAAAATAAAACTAGATGAAAAAGGTATACCGTACCAAAATATAGCACAGAAAAAAAAAACAATATTACTACATACAAGATGTTCTAAAAGTCTAGAGAACATATAAATTTAAGGCTGAACATGCTATTTGAATTGCCATAAGAATTACTATAGAGAAATTACGGTTTTGTATTCTATGTTCAACTATGACCAGTATTAATCATTTAGGAAAAAATACAGTGATAAACTAGATTAATTTTTCTATGTTATGACATACATAATTTTTCAATTTAATTTTTTTATATATTAATAAAAAAAATCTGAAAATTTTGTGTATATTTCTTGATATGATAAAACTCAATATATAACAAAAATTCTTGAAAAATACGGAGAAAAAAATATACCACGACATAGATATTTGTTTAAGCTTTCTAATTTTATAATAATTCTGCAATTTTCATTTGAAAATATTGAATGTAAGCCTTAAAACATAAGAACTATTTCTATCCTTTGTAGCTTCATCTCTGTTTAATTTCGAGAATATCCCATTCCTTATATCTGACAGTTTGAATTTGTATTTGTTTCTATGGTAATATTTTCCCTTCAGGGCTAGACTTGTGCAAATGATTTTTGTTTTCTACGGTGGCGACATCTCGTAGAATTTAATTTCGGAAAGTCGGCATGGACAGCCTTAAGATAAGTGCATATAAAAAATAAAACTAGATAAAAAAGTTATAGCGTATCAAATTATAGCACAGAAAAAAAACCTGACGAATGAATTGCAGTTTTTTCCTGTTCATCCCGGATAGTAAGAGACAACCTTCCATTATAAAATATTTTGTGCAGTTTGAAACTGTAATAATGCTTGCAGATACTCAATATATATAAATTGATAGATATATTAACTGCAAACATTACAGCTTAAAATTATATTGTTACAGTTTCATAGAGTAAAAAATATTTTATAATATTAATAAGTTATCGCTTACTATTTGGGATGTATACGTACAGAGAAAAACTGTTTTTTTTTCGTGTGGTTCTTTATATATAAAAAATCATTTCGATATTTATAAGCCCTTTATCCAAAATATCTGCTGAAATATAAATATGTAGGTACCCCTATAACATTTTTTTCTAAAATGCACTTTTCTTGAATTTTTATTCAATCCTGTTCAGACTTCTAGGACACTCTGTATAATTGTGTACTGTGTTTACTCTTATGTTGATTTTCCGTACTTATACTTCCTTTGATTTAATGTACATTCCTATATCATTTTATGAAGTATTGCATTCATTTCTTTTAACAAATATTTATTTATAAAAAATCATACAGTTTATATTTATTTAATTTCTGACGAGAAGTTATCCCTATTAAGCTTCCCCCCCCCCTCCTGAAACCTCTAGAAACGATTATATATCAGAAACAACTATAGATATATTTTAAATACACTCATCAAAAAAATTAAAGGATAATTTTTAACAAGCAAATTTTTTACCAATTTTCAAACAGTTATATTTCCGCGAAAAATGATTGGATTTGCATGATCTAAAGCTCATTCGAAAGCTTGTACTTTCTAGTTTTTGAATAAAGAGTCAAATTATTTATCCCCTGCCGCACTGGGCCAAGGGTTAAAACAGTTCAAAAAATTATCCCTTCATTTTTTATAAACTTTGAAAGCGTAAATAATTTGCAAAAACAATTTTACAAGAAAATCAATTATAGCTTTCGAAAGCTTGTCTCTTTCTCTTGAAAATTTGTTTTTTATCATCCCTGTACGATTTTTTTTGACCGCGTTATTCACTATCAAAGTAAAAATGACACTTTTAAATTTAAACTCCTGTATATCCTGAAATAATGATCGCATAATGATCGGCTTGATAAATATATAAAATAACTAGAATATTTTATAGACGCCGTTATATGCAACGATCAATATAATAAATAAGTCAATTAAAAAAAATTGTTTTAAACCCATAAGCATATTTAGTTGTACTCGTATACTTATACAAACAAGACGAGATTTTTCGTCATTTGGACTCATTTACTCATCGAAATTGATTTAGGTATAATGTATTCAATGTAAATTTAAATTACTTATATGAATGTCCTCAGGATTTTGTATTTTCGTTAGATCAGCAATTCTCAAAGAGGAATTTATTCAAGGGTACCTTCATATTCTTACCATAATCCTTACAAATAGCTGCATGTGTCTGTCTATTCAAGAAAATATTATAATAAAACTGCATGTAAACATATTCTATTCGTTTGGTTTCGAAAAATTTTGTTTTTGATTTATATTCAGAACACATGTACCTACATTTAATAAAATATTTTCACTTTGTTAATTATTTAAAGTAAAAAAAGTTAAATTTAATTTGAAAATTGAAATAGACAGAACGGTATATAATAGTAAAATGTACTAATTTGTTCAATGTAATGGCAGAGTTATAGTTTTTCATTATTTTGAACGTGAATATATTTGTTTTATAATTTTTATAGTATTTAAAAGTGTTGAAGTTTCAAATAATTAGTTTTTATAACGTCTCTTTATAGCCAATTGTGTAAAATTTCAACAAATAGAGCACTTTTGGTAAGTTCTCTCATTTATCGTGTGTTAAAAACTCTATTTTTAGTATCCAATTACTCAAAAAACCATACGTCCAATATTTTAAACAAAAATTAGTAAAATATACGAATTATTCATAAATAACATATTAAAATTTTAGACTTTTATCTGTACATTGTTCTAATGATCGAATAACCTTAATAATAAATATTTAAGAAATAAAACTTTTGCTTACTTATGTTAAATATTATATTTGATTCATTTACCTAAAGATCTGTAAGAGAAACAAATCAATAATATCACGAAAAGTATTTTTTTTAACTCAGCTATTTTTATGGAACCAAATAACCGCATAAATAGAGGTATTGCTATATATCACTTATGTCAGAGTAATTATTGTCTTACATACTAATTTACGTTAGTTATCATGTTCATTAATTAATTATCATCCATGACCTAGCAGCCAAATTCTAATTTGTCACATGTCTCATTAAGGTTTCAAAATTTAATTTTAGTTCAAAATTAATTTTTTTTATAATATTTATATATATGTTACTATAATTAATATCTTCACATTCTCTAGGCTTTATATAAATTTATATACTCTATACCAGAGGTACTCAACCATCTAGCCTTAAACATCTTAATAAGAATACTTTTTAACAGTTTTTTTGAAAATCTAAATATCATTTTCAAGTTAAAGTATTTAAAAAAAACATACAGATTTATTGTGTGAAAATATAGAAAAAATTAAGTGAAAGGTAGAGTATTTTAACTAAATAATTTTAACCCTCGGAGTACACACTTCTTTTTTCAACCTACTAGTACACTCTGGGTCAATTTGACCCTGCTTATTTTTGATCGCCTATAATTCCGCAACTACGAAATCTTTTGACTTACCAAAATTCAAAGGTATACTTTGATTCATGGTAAATGAATTTATAAGTGTTACAATACACTTTGAAGTATTAAACATACTTAAAAAAAATCGCGAAAAATTAAAAATACCTAATCAAAGTCCGTGTATGGGTCAAATTGACCCATAAGAGGCTCCCAGGGTTAAACAAATAATTATAACTATTTATACATATATAAAAAAGCGATTATAGTTAGGTATCTACTGAAATTAATTTAATATTTGTATGCACTAGTAGCCTAGTTTTCAGATGCAATATTGTAGTTATGTAGAGTACATTAGTTAGTGAGTTGATAACTAAATTTGGGTTATGTTGGGCGTACGTAATTTGGGCTGGAGGCCAGTGTCCAGTGCATATAAAAATGTGTTCTATACATAGATATTAGAACATGGACCGTACATCTAACTCGAAAACAGAGTCGTGTCAAAGGGAAGGAGATGGTAAATAGTTAAAGATACACTTGTCCTTATTTATGTAGGAGTGTTTATTTCATTCTTCTTAGTAAAGAGATAGATATATCCTAAATGACGTCGCATCTCTCTCACTGTTTTGAAGAAATGTTACACTATCATATTAATATTTAGTGGGTACCATCATGAATATTTATACTAAAAAAATTATTTTTGCGTAAGTGAATAGTTGTAAAGTACTGGATGATTAATATACTTTTCATAATATTTACCTCATTACGATGCTGGTTAAATAGCCGTATAATACCCCATATTAGTCCATAATACCCGCAACCACATGTATTTAAAAAATAATTTGTTATCGTCGAGGCAATAATTATTACGTGGATTAAAAGCACTGTTCATACGGCCATTAACTTAACAAAAATAATCAAAAATGATAAATTTCATTAATGACATACCGGTACCTACTCCAAACACTGCCATGCCAACTGACGCAGTTATTTAGAAGTGTAAGCTTAGATACATATTAATTTTGTCTCAATAAAATGTAAAATGGAGCAACAAAAGGAGGTGTCCATATTACCCGCTTGGTACATATCTATCCGACTATACTCTATAACATGCACTATTAAATTTTTCAAATTATTTTTCGAACGGTTTGTTTTAGAAAAAAGTGTTTAGGGTAAAAGTTGTAGATGATATTATTAATTTTACTTCTTTTAACGGCTCCATGTCTCTGGCACCCCCTTTTTTGAAATTCGAATTTTATTATATGCAGTTCGTTTGTGCTTCGTTTGTGCACGTTTGTGCAGGAAATCCTTTCGTTTGTGCTTTAACCCTTTAGGAGATATTCAAAAAAATCAAATGGGGGGCCGTAGACATGCGAGCCCCCCCCCCTTTTTCGAAATTCGAACTTTATTATATACAGTTCGTTTGTGCTTCGTTTGTGCACGTTTGTGCAGGAAATCCCGTCGTTTGTGCTTTAACCCTTTAGATGGTATTCACAAAAATCAAAGGGGGTGCTGTAGACATGCGAGCCCCCCCTTTTTTGAAATTCGAATTTTATTATATGTAGTTCGTTTGTGCTTCGTTTGTGCACGATTGTGTAGAAATTTTCATCGTTTGTGCTTTAACCCTTTACATGTTATTTATGTTTAAAAATACCGAAAACATGTCTCTGGCACAAACGAATTGCATAATTAATTTTAAATTTCAAGAAATGGGGGGCTCGCATGTCTACGGAACCCCATTTGAATTTTTTAAATATCTCCTAAAGGATTAAAGCACAAACGAAAGGATTTCCTGCACAAACGTGCACAAACGAAGCACAAACGAACTACATATAATAAAATTAGAATTTCAAAAAAGGGGGTGCCAGAGACATGGAGCTTCTTTTAACTTAATTTCTCGATATCTACTAAATTAGGTATACAAGATGGCATTTTTTTTAAAAGCCAACTCTGTTGCACATTTTCTTTATCTTCCACATTCATAAAAAGTGTCCAAGTCGTGTCGTCACATCTGTTCTTTTTATTAATATAACCAACACAAATATCGTCACGATATGACACTTGCTATACAAGTTACAGCTATTTGTTCCAAGCACTTTGTTTGTCTTCTCTAAATCAATCATTTTGTTGTATTTTTGATGGATTACGTGTATTTTAAAATATATTTTGTTTACATGTGTTATACATGAAAAATGTTTATCCTTCATCGTAAAATCGGATGTCAGATTTTTACATATCTATATATGAGAATGTGGTCGTATTTTTTGTTTCTGTGACATCAGAAGTTATTGAAGTTTATCATAACATATCGTCGCCTCGGAGTAAGATTGGCGCAACTCAAAAAAATATCGAATTTGTACTAAACTCATTAGAAGAATAGTAAGATGGTATAGATTTTTATGCAAGAGTTTTACAACTGTTAATTCCATATGTGGCCACCAGGGAGCAAAATTTGATCTAATTTTTTTATGAAAAATTGTCACAAGTCAAAGCCTTTAAGGACTTTAAAGGGTGGTAGGATGGTGAAACATAGGTAAAATTTATCAAACTTTAGTACTATTCAACGTGTAAAAGTTGGATTCACTAGCGCTTTTGTAAATTATCAAAATAAAGTAACATTCATTTATGTAAGTATGTTTAAAAACGTGATTTCCCAAAACTTTTTAGTTATGCCACTCTTGCTCCGAGGCGACGATATATTTAAGTAAAAGTCAGTAGCGCGTTACACAGTAGACATCTTTCTAGGGCTCTGATATAATTGGGAAAGATGGGGGGTGGAGGGGGATATATAAATTTAAAAAAAAATTGTATTTAAAAACATCATTTTTTTTAATTTTGTTATAACAGGGTGGCCATTTACTGGAAAACCGGGAAAAGTCGGAGAATTTTGCTATACAGGGAAAAGTCAGGGAATTTCGTTGGAAGTCAGGGAATTTTAATAAAAATGCAAAATCACACAAATTCTCGCAAATATTTAAAGAGTGACGTTTTTTTAGGTTTTTTATCTAAATTTTTTTAATAAAAAACAGGGAAAACGGTAAAAATTCTCCTGGAAAACCGAGAAAAATCAGGGAAATTTTTTCCAGATAAATACTGGTCAACCTGTATAATTTTTTTTATATTTTCGAATATTCATTTTGCATAGAACCTCCAACTTTCATAGCACATTGCTGCATTAATTTTTTTTATTTTTAATACCTGTTTTTTGCATGGGGTAATATTTATAAAAAAAATAGAGACACTTTAACTCTGTACCTCAGTTAAGAAATATGTACGTAAATTGCCACTTTTTATACTGTATACTGTATTTTCGGGTTGAGGGATGGAGGGCTAAAATAATTTGGACTGTATAAGTTATCTATTGGTGTTTAATTTTTATGCTATATATTTTTTATTCAATCTTTAAAATATGATGAAAAATATTTATAGGTATTAAAAAATAATTGTTTGTAATAAAAATTTGTTTAATCAAATTAAATTCGTTGTTTTTCGATATAATATTCTGTGGGAGGAGGTGCATAATTAATGACACTATATAAAACAATGCCTTTATTTCAATTAACCTTTTTTCTCTCTCAAATATTATAATATCTATAGATATTGAACTGATATGACATTCTTTTTGATAAATGCCTGTTTGTATTTAGTAGTTAAAAATTATGATCCCAATTATTTGAAAATTGTTGATGATTTGATACACAAACTATTTAAACAAAGAAAAATTTTTTATTCGATCAAAAATTCAGCATATTTTTGGGAGGACTGAAAAGTTAGTTATTATAATATTTAATATTTTATTTAAATCTCTAAAGTTAACAAGGAAGTAATATATATAATAATATACTAATTTTGAATTTAAAATTAATACGACTACAAAATTATTTATATTTCATTTCCTATAAAGAATAAATTAATTTAATATTTAATATTCAACCAATACTTTAAAATAATCTTTATACTTGTAAAGTTTAATGAAAAATGAATAAATTATTACTTCAATGATTTGTTAGATCATTAGAATATTGTATTTTAATATGTTATTTATGGATAACTCATATATTTTACTAATTTTTTTTTAAATATTGGACGTATGGTTTTTGAGTAATTGGATATTAAAAATAGAATTTTTAACACACGATAAATGAGAGAACTTTATTGAAATTCTACACAATTGGCTATATAGAGACGTTTTAAAAACAAATCATTCGAAACTTCAACCCTTTTAAATACTATAAAAATTATAAAACAAATATATTCACCTGTAATTTATTCAAAATAATGAAAAAATTGTACAAATTAGTACATGTTACTATTATATACCGTTCTGTCTATTTCAAGTTTCAAATTAAATTAAACTTTTTTTACTTTTAATAATTAACAAAGTAAAATATTCCATTAAATGTGGGTGACATGTGTTCTGAATATAAATTAAAAACAAAATTTTTCGAAACCAAATCTTTTTTTACAGTGTGCTAGACTTATAACCTTAATCAAATCTAATTAATTGACTTTTTCAATGAGTTCTATAAATATTTATAATTATTTATTAGTTTTACAATAGAAATAGAATGCATTGCTATCTGAACGAAGTATATATGAACATACCTACTATATATAAGTTTTGTGTTTTATTTTTTGACTAGATATGGGGTTGTAAAGTGCATGAACTGAATATTGAGTGTTTTTATATAAAGCATAAAATGTTTTACACATATCGATATGCAGATGTCATCAACTTTTTAGTATATTTTTTTAAAGGTAGTATTTTTTTTATTTACATTACATTTTTCATGTAAGTCTGTGAATGTGGAAATATAGAATTAAAGAAGCTTTCGATTTTTTTTAAATTTTGAAGTAGAATTGCTATAATTGATTTTAGTTGATGGATGATGATATTTATAATTAATTAATGTTAATAAAATGTTTATAAACTGCATTATAAGTCAAAATATAGTGGATACTATCTTAATATATTGCAAAAGAGTATACAGTTAACATTTTACATCGTATTTTATTGTATTTGAGTTGATATATCTACGAAAAATTGAAATTGAGTGCCTGAAATTTCACTGAAAATTTTGAATTTTAGATTTCGTTAAAAGTACGTTTATTTTATAGAAAATTATGTGAAAAGTTTAATTTTTCAAACCGCAGGTCTGTATCTCATCACGTTCTCGAGATATGGCCTCTCAAAGTTTTCGATTTTTCAAAATTTTGGAGAAAAATGGCCATAACTTTTGAACGTGAAGTCGAATTTGATTTTTGTTGACAGATTTGGAATCAGCGTGTCAAAATCTATCTAATAACATGTATAATACTTGAAAATTCGACAATCAAATTTTTGGTGAAAAATCGAAAAAATTCAAAGGGGTATACCTTAAAAAAATGTCGATTTTTGATGAAAAATTTTTTTGTTGAATTTTCAAGTATTATACATGTAATCAGATAGATTTTGACACGCTGATTTCAAATCTGTCAACAAAAATCAAATCCGACCACACGTTCAAAAGTTACAGCCGATTTTCTTCAAAATTTTGAAAAATCGGAAACTTTGAGAGGCCATATCTCGAGAACGGTTTGACGTACAGACCTGCGGTTTGAAAAATTCAACTTTTCACATCATTTTCTATATAAAAAACGTATTTTTAACTAAATCTAAAATTCAAAAATTTTTTGTGAAAATTCATACATCAAATTTCAATTTGTCATAGAAAATCGACTCAAATACAACAAAATAAGAAGAAAAATCATAACTTACAGTGCAAATATTATTTCCTATTATATTTTTAACATAAATCTCTTACACTCACGTTAAATCGCAGCCGTGACCCGAAAAATTCACGACCAGCATCCAACCCTACCCTATGTATATATAAAGATACCATATAATTAAATATTACATACATGCAATACAAAAAAAATGTATTCCTTATTAAATAAGAATACCATGTTTGTCATATGAGATAATAATCAAATTCTCCGACATAAAATTATATTAAATAAATTCAAATAGAGCATCAGTAGAACTTACAGCGGTCGCAATCTCTAGAGACAAAAACTATTTTATTACAAAGAGGCAGCCAAGACTTGTACCGGTTTTTACGACAACCCATGTCCGAGAGAAAATTTTATAATGTCTTTATAACTTAAGAAAAATTTTATTGCAGAACATCAAGTTCATTTCCTCAGAGATATTAATAATAAATACATATATGCATATCTTAGGGTCCTTTAATAGTTTTCTTTTGTATATGCCTTGCCTGTATAAAAATATATATTAAAAAAAACGGTCCAGGCTTAAACGAGGAGTATATATGATATTATGTCGCGTGTTTAGACTTAGAAAGACAAAACACAAGCAACACGGTATTAGAATTTTCCAGTACGTGCTGATATTATAATACAGTAGCGGAATCCCGCGGCTTCGCTCGCGTAAACTTCGAAATTAATTAGAACCCTCTATACGTGATAGGGGATGACATATTACATTTTTTCATTACCTATAAAAAACGTAAATATATCTGATCTTAGTCAAAAATTAACCCTCTGTCTACCCTCGCTATTAGGGGTTGAATATCGAATTTTTTTATTGCAGATTATTTTGCCTGACTAACATTATAACGTAAGCAGCTATGAAGATAAACATATCAAAAACACAGGCCCTGTCTACACTCGTTATTAGGGGTTGAATGTCGAAATTTTTAAAAAAATTAAAAATGGTGGATGTGATACGCCATATTGTAATAAGTTGTATTTTAAAATTAAATTTAGAGAAGTATTCTACTTACTAAGAACTTTATGGTTGAAATGTTTTACATATTTGGGTTTAAACTTTTTTTTTAATTTGACACAAATAGACAAAGAAATAAATATTAAAAAAATGACACACTGCCGTGCAAAAGTCTTTGGACACCTGTGATTTTGAATGTAAATATACAGATTTCAGTCAATAAAAATACACAAAATAGCGAAAAGAATATGTTTATTCGCATTCAAAATAGTAAAAAAACAATTTCTCGTTAGCTTGAAAGACACTGTGCGTCAATACTTTCAACTTCAGTAAACCTGACCTTTCAAACATATAATTCAAAAATTTTCATTAACGTGGAAAATTGTAAATGCTGTATTTTGATATGCTAGGATTATTATGAAAGTTTTAATTAAGTACTCTTATCAACATTTAATATTTTTTATCAACCATTTTTGCAGTTTTGTATTTATAATGCGCAAAAAAATTGAGTGTCCAAAGACTTTTGCACAGCAGTGTATGTTTGGTATGTAGGCACCCCTGATCTAAATGCATAATTTATAAATACAAAAGTTTAGTTCAAAATAAATAATTTCATGAAATTAAATATTTAGCAATAAGTAAATGTTTATTTATTTGTATTTATTATAAAATGTTTATTTGTTATACTTAGTGCTTGCAATTATTAGTTAATTTTACCAAATATTTATGTATACAAATATATATAGTATATTAAACACAACCTATTATTAATATAAATAACATAAATGTTGAAGCTTATATATTTGAAATCGACGTACCTACTACCAAATAAATTGTATTTGTATTTGTACGACAATGATGGAAATATATTATTCAAAAAGACGCATGTATGCAGAATGCATATATATCTATACATTATACATATATACATATTATAAATAGTAAATAAATATTGACATATGTACATATGTATGTATATCGTATGCAAACTGATAAAAATATCGAAACTTTTGCGGTTCAATTTTCAATGTAAAATTTCGTTCTTCTCGGAAGTTTTGGAGGGTAACGACCAGTTATGAATTGGTAACATTTTTTTTTTATTTCAATAAAAAATAAAAAAATAATTAAATAATTTTTTTAAGTATATAAATACATTAAGAGTAAATAAAAATATTTGTAATTATTATTTAAATGAAACAGGGTACAAAATAAATTTTATTATTGGTTTGGTTGTTTAATTGAAAATTAAATTTGTATTGTTTACATCAATTTTATTAGATTTTTAATTAATTCGTTTCTGATTTTATAATCGACAGTTAAAGAAAGATGAGAATAGTCTTGCCCTTCTCTCTCTTCGATTGAAAACATATTTTTCACGTATCATCAGATTCTTAAAACAAAAATATACGTTTCCAAATAAATAAAAAAATACAAGCAAAAATAAAACAGAGTAACTTTTGTCTGAAAAGTTTTTCTCATGTAACAAATTACTTTTCGAAATAAAAAGTTTTGTCGTGTTTAGACCAAAGAGACAAAACAAAACACGGTGTTATTTAAGTAAAAACAAAATAGCAACAAAATCTATACATTTTTTTAAATACAAAAACACTTTTGCACAGTATCATAAAGGGACTAGCAAAATTTGCGAGCACTCACAAATGATAGAAGATATTAATTTTGTGATAGTATCTATAGATTTGCTATTGAATTTAGAGCAGTGATACTTCAACTCAGTGGCGTAGATAGCTTTTTGCGATGGGGAGGGGGATTTCGACTTGTATCACTCGCATGGGGGGGGGATATGACAGTATTAAATCATCTTTTATATGGTATTTTAAAGTATAAAAATTAGGCTCATGGGGGGGGGATTGATCCCCTTAATCCCCCCCTATCTACGCCACTGCTTCAACTCATTGTAACACAGTTGGTGCAGACTCTGACTGTACGTGGTATAATTATCATAATATCACCACTGTTTTAATACCATTGTTAGTGTTTACATACAACGCGTGCGCGAAACTTGTCAAAGTCTTCATGAAACTCCAAAAGAAATTTCATATAAGTTTGATAACTCATTTGAAATTGCTTGCTTACTAGCAAATACCATTAATTTCATAGATCTTATTATAAATAAATAAAGGTAACATTGAATAAAAAAATATAATCTTTTTAATAATCACGTAAAATGAACGATTTAAATTTTTTTTAAAACGATAATATTTCCGCATAATGCATACGTCGATACCAGTTAGCATTTTATCGTCAACGAAGCGAACAAAGTATAATCTTATTAATGTTAATGAATTTGTTTAGATTGATTTTTCATCAAAATTATTTTCAACCATAGTTCATTGCACTTTAAAATGCGCCTTGCTTTTTATTTTAAACCATATTATAGCCTGGTATTATAAAGATACTATTTACCCAATCGCGGCTTCACCCGCGTTGTTTTATGTAATAAAAAATGTTAGCTAATTAGCATTTTAAACGAGGTATTAATTCTGTGATTTTTTTTATAGATTTATTTTGAAATTTAGACCAATTGAAAAGTGCACGTGAAAAAGAGGACAAGTCTTGTTTTAAGCTAGGTATCTTGGATAGTTTTATTCTAAAAATGATATATTTCAAAGTAGAATTCAGTATGTTTTTCCCCTTGATACATATATGGCTTGAGAAGTACCTAGATTTGCCACTAAATAGCACTGTCATCTTAATTCGACTAAAAATTGACTTAACCTCTTTTTCCCCTGTACCCTTTAATTGATATGATTTCATATACAGTGTATTTCAAGCTATAGGAAATTTAATATAAGGAGAATTAGAAGTGTTGTAATAGTCTTTGATCAAATGTTTCATTGGTGCATTTTGAAATGCCGCCACAAAATTTAATAAAATAGTAATTAGTATTGAGATCCGTCAAATGAGCGTACACCACCTGATGGCAAAACTTGTAACTAGACTGAGGGTACAATTTCTATGTTAATAGAATTTAATAATGAAAAAATAAATAATCTCAAGCATTAACTGACAGATGAACCTACGGTTTATAGTAAAACTTACGATTAAATCATAATATTATGTTTTAAATCATCCAAAAATAAAATGAATGAAAGGACAGTAAGTACCAAGAAAGAATTTTACAATTTTTCCTATATATAATTGATTTATTATAATATAAATATGTATTTAAAAGATTTGTTTGTTGAAAAATTGTAAACAATCAAAAATAAATAACGTTGGTATGCGTATTGTATTCGATGCTATTGCGTGATATTATCTGCAATTATAATGAGTGAATTTAAAATATGTGTACATTATAATACTTATATTTTAACTATTGACGCTGTCTTGTATTTTTTTATACCCCTTTGAATTTTTTCGATTTTTCGCGAAATTTTTTTTTTCGAATTTTCAAGTATTATACATGTAATCAGATAGATTTTGACGCGCTGATTTCAAATCTGTCAACAAAAATCAAATCCGACCACACGTTCAAAAGTTACAGCCGATTTTCTCCAAAATTTTGAAAAATCGAAAACTTTGAGAGGTTATATCTCGAGAACGGCTTGACGTACAGACCTGCGGTTTGAAAATTTCAACTTTTCACGTCATTTTCTATATAAAAAACATACTTTTAATCAAATCTAAAATTTTAAATATTTTAGTGAAATTTCACGCACTAAATTTCAGTTTGCCATAAAAATATCAATCAAAAATAAATAACGTAGGTATGCGTATTGTATTCGATGCTATTGCGTGATATTATCTGCAATTATAATGAGTGAATTTAAAATATGTGTACATTATAATACTTATATTTTAACTATTGACGCTGTCTTGTATTTTTTTTTAATTTGCCCTTACCTGCGCCATGTTTTTTTAGGCTCCTCCCATCTGACGGATCCCAATATTGCACACCCAAGCAGGCCCTGCTTGGAAGTGTGTTCTATTATCGTGCTAAAATTTTTTTTCGTATATAAATTGATAAAATGAGCATTATATCTTAAATTTCTTCTGTATCTCACTTACATTTTTACATTTTCTGATAGAAAACATTACAGTCTTCATTTTTACTTAGTTTAATATCGATCGGTTTTAATTTTCTGTTATAAAAATATAAATAAAGTTCAATTTATCGATTTAACCCGCTTTTTTAAAGAAACGCCGAACTACAGGCTACAATTCGAAATAAATTTGCACCAATCCTTTTGAATTCACTTCATCTATTATCAGAATAGAACCCTATTAAAACTCAACAAAATTGGATAACTAGAAGTAACGAAATTTGCAGTTTATTTAAACAAAAATTCATATTTTGACAAGAATTATTTTTACAAATATAGGTAGTAGTCCGTGGAAGTTCAAGAAACATCCGTTAGGCGCTAGTGGCGCTATTTCCTTATATGTCATTGCAAATTACATGTATTATAATAATTACATTGTGTTAATTAATATATAAATACATGTACATACATCGATACGTGCTGTATTTTAATTATTTTATTTAAAGCCAATCAATCTTTTTAATCACGATAAAATTTGGTAAGTTTGCATTTTTAAAACAAATATATAATATAATTAATTATAACCTATAAACGTGTTACTTTTTTGTATATTTCATTTTAAATGCTAGACATCAGGTGAACACAGCTGTTATCACTGCAATATGTGGATGTATTTATCTGTTTAATTATTATTATTAATTAATTTATTTACTATATACATTTTACAAAAAAAAATATATTTTATATAAAAATTGTAAATTAAAATGATTGTTGTTTTATTGCAATACATCCTAAATTTAAATAAAAAAAGGTAATAATCGATTGATATCAAGATTCATTGTTGATTTTCTAAAAAATCTTAATGAGTGATACACTTCATATTATATATTTTTATAATATTAATTACCTCCAATATTTTTTTAAAACATCCTTTTAAGTTTCACTAAATATATTGTACCGTATTTATTTGATATATGTTGATACATTTTTTTTAAGTTTAAGGGGTGTGCATTTTATGGTCTAGCCATAGTATTGTTTATATTATTTTTTTACAATAATTAAAACATTATTGTAATCAACTGTTATTATTATGAACGTTAAAACAAAATACTAGTGACTATTTTATTAAATTTTGTGGCGGCATTTCAAAATGCACCAATGCATATCATTAAATTTGACCAAAGGCTATTACAACTCTTCTAATTCGCCCTATGTTAATTTTCTTATCATTTTGAAATACCCTGTTTCGATACAGTTATATTTTATTTACTAAACTGTCAATAAACGTCTTAGAAGTTAGAACTGTCATTTAATTTTGATACCCTGTTTTAAAGTGCTTTTTAGTTTAATAAACAGTGATTTTAATTTTTTTGTGTGAATTATTTTAAAATTGTAAGTTAACTAAACATACGTCCAGTACTATCAACTTTAACTAAATCCTCCTTTAACTAACTGTCATATTATCAACAGATCCAAGCATAATACATTTAATTAAATAGATTTTAAATTATCTGCAGTATTTCTTCACAACGTATATTATGTCTATTTTTCATTGAGAGCTTAAATATTGATTTAAATCACGTTTGTAATTCACCAAATTTACTTTAAAGGAGCATTTAGTGCTTAAGGAGCTTTAAATTGGTTGATAATACCGGACATTAATGTATCAGTAATATCAGTCTTGAGGCTTCCGTGGTGAACGAAGCTGCGTCGATTTGGTCGATGATGTCCACTGCAATATGTGACGAAACGTTGGCTGATAACACGACTAAATCGACGCGTTTTTCACCCAGAAACCAAGATCCATATCAGTAATATCGTTTGTAATATTTATGTATAAGGTATAATAATAAAAAATGTTCGATTATATAAAAATATATAGCTACTACATATGTGCACATTACAGTAAAACTAATGAAACTCATATTTATTGTAATTTTTATTACATTTTGATGACATTTCTTATCGCCATTGCATTTACAAATCTATAAAGATACATTAGCCGTTATTTATCCATTTGTTACAATAAATATTATGTCCAGATTGTAATAAAGTTGTTATTTTGCCTGAGGGAAATAACGACAAGAAACAATCACGTGATATATATGTACTTCCGGTATTTGTACTCTTATTGTACCTTAAGGGATACCAACCTAATGCATTTCTAGTATGTATCTATAGGTTAATGTAAAAGGTATGTTCCTTAAGTCTAAAATTTTAATATGTTATTTATGGATAACTCATATACCGGGTGTCCCAGATAACTTTTCCAGCATGGGGATCTCAGTATCTATAAGAGATACAGGTTTAGTTTAATGAGATGAATTATTTGTAAGAAAGGGTTGAGTATTACTACACAAAACTTTTTGTAGACGGTTTCTCAAAGCACTTTTTTGTGTAGAATCGATTGGTGTATTTAGATTTTTTATATCACTTTTAGTTTCCGAGTTATGAGCCCTAACTTTAGTTTTTCTTATGGGCCACTAAATTGGCTATGGCATATTTGAACGTGTTTTTTACTCTACTTTACAACGATATGTCACATGCCATACTTGTTAACGAAAATAAGTATTTTACTAATTTTTATTTAAAATATTGAACGTAGGTTTTTGAGTAATTGGATATTATAAATAGAGTTTTTAACACACGATAAATGAGAGAACTTGCCGAAAGTGCTCTATTTATTGAAATTCTACACAATTGGCTATATAGAGACGTTTTAAAAACTAATTATTCTAAACTTCAACCCTTTTAAATACTATAAAAATTATAAAACAAATATATCCACGTGTAATTTATTCAAAATAATGAAAAACTAACTCTGCCATTACATTGTACAAATTAGTACATGTTACTATTATAATTTTCATATTAAATTAAACTTTTATTAACTAACATAGTAAAATATTCCAATAAATGTAGGTACATTTTGTAAAAAAATATTTTGTTTTCTTCTTTGAATGAACAAAACAATATATCTAATCGATATTATAGTATTTTTTTTATCCTCGTATAATTCGTTCGGTAAAAGATTAGTTAAATAAATGAAATGGAATAATTCAATATAACTATATGTAGTATGTACTCAGGCCCTGAGAGAGCTTCAACGGGGCCCGGGCCAACCCACATTTTGGAGGTTTTATTACCCCCCCCCCTCCTAGCGTAAGGACATTCCAAACAAATTTCGTACTTGTAAAATTCTTATAACTTTCTGATATTATTTTAGTACTAAAAATCAGGGGGGTTTTTAAGAAAATTTTCCTTTTTTTTTGCTTTCTACTTATAATTTTTCCACAAGTTGTATCTTTTTATAGTATATTTATGTTTTTTTAAATAACCTTAATATGTAAAAAAAAAGGATTGTGTGGTTTTATGAAACCACGGTAAAAGTGAAACTTTTTTTCACATTATAGACATTTAACTAAAAATTTTCGGAATAATAAATTCAAGCACTCAAAATTGAAATAAATCCATAAACAACAACATGCACCAGCAAAAAGTTCTAATAATTCTAATAAATTCTATATAAAAACCAAGATATTTTTCCTTTTTCTATAAGCACGTGCTCTGTCGGCGTTCTGTTTTTTACGGCGTAAAATTAATTGATCGTCATTCATTTTTGCACTATTCTTTCTCGTTGATCAGTTTTTTGGACTCACTAGCTGTGTCGTTGTTTACCAAAAGCAAATAAATAACAACATTTACATTAAACACTGACAAATTACAATTCAAACTTACTAAATATGTATAATAGCACACAGTACATAAAATGTCATACAATGAATGGCTGCTTGTTCCAGCTTGTCAGCGACATGCAACACACAGACCAAAAAGTTTGAGACGATGTAATAAAAGTTTCACTTTAAAATGTAAAATATAAATAATTTTCAGGGTGCCGGAGCCCCTGAGATATTATGGCCCTCCTAGCCCCCCTCTATCTGGGCCTGTATGCACTACTATAATGCTATACAATAATAATAATTAAAATGCAATCCGAAATGATAGGATTAGTACGTTTGAACAGGCTTACCCAATCCGAAAATAACAATAATCAGAGATTAGAATACAGAGAAATTGAAATTATTATAATCCTAGGACAGAACAAGGGTAAATCCTTCAATGAATTAAATTCAAACGTTGCAGTTTATACAAAACCAATCTGAAACTTGATTTTATCGTTTCTACATAATTGAAGATATACTGCCTTTGTGACAGGTTTCTATACGCATTATTTGCTTTCTATGTATAGAAAATTAATTCTATTTTAAATAGTCGTACCCCCATCTCCTCCCCCCCTTCGCACTTATTAAAAAAAATCGCAATTTTTTCTTCCATGTTTGAAGAAATGAAAGTATTGTAATACCGTTGAAAACTCGTGTCTGAGATAAGAGCAGATTCTGATTGTACTAACTTCAAAACGTAAAGAAAAGTTGATTTTCGCTTAGTGGCTGTGCGTGTGTGTGTGTCTGGATGTAGAATTTTCTTCCGTTCACGATAACTACTGTAAATATGCATCGATTTGAATTATTTCTGGGGAAAAAGTGTGTCTCAGTGAGTACTCAAGACCTATTGATTTTTGGTGCTTATCGGATTATTATAGGTTTAGGAAATATTCGAAATATTGTACCTATTATCGTTTAAAAAGTGAGTATTATCTCACCAATTTTGATATGACTTGGTGCACTTGTAGTTCAATCCAATCTAAGGGACATTTATTTTATAAGGGATGAAAACCACCCTCAAAATTTTATTTTTAATTATTTATAAATTCATGTTACCATGGAAACAAATGCAATTTAATTCAAATGTATCAGATTAGTTACTCTATATTATACAACTGACATTAGGATATTAGAAAACTAATATTTATAATACAAAGGTGATTTTTATATTAAAAATTATTGTAAAAGTTATTATAGAACATGGAAGTCATGTTTGATTCTCCATACCGTTTTTTTCTGATTATTAGTATAAAACCGTTTATTTGAAGCATTGGCAAATAAGACAGCGCATCGATCTTTAGAATCCAAACTGTGTAAATGAATGAACCTCATTTGAATTCTTAAGATCTTTACAGCTCTATCTTATTTGCCGGGAGTCAGTTCTGCCCTGACAGAGACAGTGCCAACTACCATTTATGAATCGTTGACTGCGAATAATTATAATAGCTGTCATATTATGACGTATGAAATATTCAATATAATTATGGGAGTTGGATACGTAACACCTAGGGGTAAAGCCCCTATTTTATATCCTTAATATATAATATACAGGGTTACACATTAGGAGTGGATATCGACTTTATTTTCGAAACTATAAAAGTTAGAACAATATTTTAAATCGTAACTACCCTTCAATTAGCATTTGGAAGAGTAATTTAAAATCATGCAACCCCCATCCATACTCGCATCGCCTATACGCCTCTCAACTTTGAAATTTTAAATGGGAACCCTAATATTTTATTTCAGAATTAGAAAGATTAATATTATTAATGAACATTTTACTAAAAGTAATTTTTTATATCATGGACCATTTAAGAAATATTAGGCAATATTTCTATTTTTGTAGGGTATAGTATTTTTGTCACATTAGGGTGGACATCGACATTATAACAGTATTTTTATTTGTGTGTACGATGCGAATATGGGTGGGGGTAGTAATAATTCGAAATAATACTCTAACTCTTAAAGTTCTGAAATTAAAGTCGATATCCACTCTTAATGTGACAAAAATACTATACCCTTAAAAATACACATTTTGCCCAATATTTCTTAAATGGTCCATCATAGAAAAAATTTCTTGAGGTAAAAAGTTCATTAATAAAATAGATCTTTCTAATTCTGAAATAAAATATGAAGGTTCCCATTTAAAATTTCAAAGTTGGGAGGCCTGTGGGCGATGCGAGTATGGATGGGGGTTGCATGATTTTTAATTATTCTTTCAAATGCTAATTGAAGGGTAGTTACGATTTGAAATATTGTTCAAACTTTTATAGTTTCGAAAATAAAGTCGATATCCACTCCTAATGTGACCAAAATACTATACAATAAAAAATAGAAATATTACCCAATATTTCCGAAATGGTCCATCATAGAAAAAATTGTTTGAAGTAAAATGTTCATTAATAAAATTGATTTTTCAAATTCTGAAATAAAATATGGGGGGTTCTATTTGAAATTTCAAAGTTGGGAGGCCTGTGGGCGATGCGAGTGTGGATGGGGGGTAGCATGATTTTTTATTATTCTTCTAAATGCTAATTAAAGGGTAGTTACGATTTGAAATATTGTTCTAACTTTTATAGTTTCGAAAATAAAGTCGATATCCACTCCTAATGTGTAACCCTGTATATAAAGCTCAACGTCTCTCTGTCTGTCTGTCTGTCTGTCTGTCTGTCCGTTAGTCCGCTTATCACTCGAGAACCACTTATCCGATTTACGTGATTTTTTTTTTAATTCATAGGTACATTCTCTGGCCAGGTTATAGGCTATATTTTATTAAGTTAGGTAACATAACAACTAAGCAGTGACGATATTAGTAAATCAAGTCGGAAAAAATTTCACCGACGGCACGCTGTTTTGCGATACGCTGCCTAAACCGTTGAATATAGAACAAAATAATGTATTAAAGAATTGTGTAGAATCAAAAGTGCTACAATAAAGACCGCGACACCATATGTCTAACTTTTATATTTAAGCCACAATGACTGCTTTTATGTTACAAAGAAAACATAAAATATTTGGGTTCGGTTTACATGGAGTTTGGACCTGCAAAACTTCAATCCTTATTGAAATAAATGATTTCATCGTCATAAGTACTTAATATAGATATAATTTGCCCTTTATAGCATCCAATTTGGTGGTATAGTTTAGGAAATAACATTAAATAAGTTTTATACGGTAAAATATTATTAATAACGCGCGAACTAAATACGCCGGTATTCGATCTCCCTCGGCTCGGCCGTTGTCATTTGACCGTCAGTTTTGTTTCAATAATTAAAATTTAAATTTAAGTGTTGTTTTTATTATTACAATAATAACTAATCGTGTTTGTACTTAATTTGTACTTAATGCGAGCGAAGCCGCGTGGGTACATCTAGTATTTATACAAGTAAAATGTGATTTCATTGTTTTTTGTTTCAAAATGGCCATTAAGTAAATAGACAATTTTAATATGTTCATTTTTTTTATATATATGTAAGAGAATAAAAAGGTTTCACATTAAATAAATTATTATCGTTTTCATTTTACATGTTTTTATAATGTTGGATAAACAGTCTGACTTTTTCATTTTTGATATATGTACGTAGTATTAAATATTGTATTTTGATTAAAATTAAGTACCTACTCTACCTACTGCAACTCACCGACCCCTCCCCCACCCCCTGCCATTTATATATATGTAGGAATGTAAATATAATTTTAAAAAAAGGTTTTTTTTATGTAAAAATTATCATTTTTCAATCTTTATTTGATACCTTCTTTGCAGACATATTTAATATATGAAGTCGTTCAAATATTTAACTTTATTCCAAGGAAATTAAATTCTTTTATTTATGTATGTACGTTGTACATGCACTTATTAATTTTAAAATGCCTCGTGCCTTCTATTTTCAAATAAATAAATAATACGAAATTTTAAAATGTCATATTTTTTTATTTAAAAATCTTGTATGCAAAAGAATTTTATATTCAAATTGCTGGAGTCCTGGAGTAAAAGGTTAATTTAAAATTTAAAACGTACCTATGTATGTTTAATGTATAAATACTTACATATAATTCCTTTTATAAGCAATAAAAAATTCTACATTAAGTAAATTCTTGCTGGTAATTTTTAAATAAAAATAAAAATAATTTTGCAAATATTTATTGCCTACAGTTTTTGACATTTATATTTCACGTTTTCATATTAAATTAATAATATATTTGAATATGTTAAACACATGTTAATATATTCATTTAATTCATTATTTTAATAACATCTCAAACATTGAAATTTTTAATAAAGTTTTTGGTCTCAAAGGATTCGTCTGTGTATAAAAAAAAAACACCATTGTCGCTTTAGATTTTCAGATAAATTGAAAATACAAGGGTTTTCACCCTTCAACCCCATTTTTAAGGGTGTTGCACCACTTTTCGCCAGTACTGGTTATTTTTTTCGAATTCTCCGCACCCAAATCTATAATAATATAATCAATCATAATATTACTTGCCCCTTAAATTTTGTGCCAAAATGCTTCCTTTACTGGACTATAAATGATATGACTAATTAATTTTATTCGATAGTTAGATTTTTTTTTAATATAAAAATTAATCTTATAGACTGTAAATTATAGAAAAATTAAGACAAAATATACTACCCAGAAGCCAGGAAAAAATAACAGAATTCTCCCGTAGAAGGAACGTTTCATAAATGGTTTTTAACCAAAATTATAAATAATTCAAATTCACATTTATAATTTAAATAAATACGGTTTTAGATGGAATCTTAAATTCGATAAAAAACGTAATAAGTATATATGCCTACTTTTTTTTAATTTTGTGAATCAACATGTGGTCGATGGGAATAATATGCCAGGGATGGTAAATATTTTTATCTTCAGGATCAAGTCATATTACATCTGACATTTAAAAACGAATTTTTCTAATTATTTTTGAAACGGTATGTACTAGAAAAATATGTTTTAGGTAAAAATTATAGATAATATTATTATCTATAATTTATATTGTATTCATTTTTTTCCAAAACAAATTTTGATCGAATAAAACGATATTTTATAATGGTTAATAACAGAATTTTTTTTTATCGAAGGTTATTTATTTCTGTTTCACTTAGCCAGACTGATTTATTTTATATAATTACATACACACGTGCACTATATGTACATTCGCAGTATTACGTATAAGAAAGTTGCCCTAAGTTGGTAAAAAGAATTAATTTTTATTATAACATTTTTAAGTTGAAATTTTTTTTGGCCATCCTTAAAATTTCTATAATATGTACATGTACTGGCAGTGATACTTATGTAATTCAAATAACGTTGTTATTAAATTATTCATGCGTCAAGAAATTCATGTCAATTATATGTCATCAGTCTGAGTACTAAATTATGCAGACGAAGGTGGAGTAAGGAATAGAACACATTATGTGGTCTTATTATTATATCTATAGTTATATGTACCTACCTTCATGGTATATGATATTGATCCAGACACGATAAAAAATATATTCAATTAAAATTTATTACTTTCTACGCACCCTATAGATGAGATAGTATCGATAGTTTTGAAGAAGGCATCATAAATTTCAATTTGTTATTTATTATTTATTAAAACTGGATTTAGAATCATTTTTTAAACCCTTCACTACATATAAAATTATATACAAATTTATCAAATAAATTTTTTGCTAGGGTTGCTTTAACTGAAATTAAAAAAGATTTTGACCAACTTATTTGAGTTTTTTTCTTCAATTTGCTTTTTTGTATCGCTGTACGACTATTTTTACCAAGTTATAAAGAAAAATAAATCTGATTTTGTAATTTTGTATGCGTTCAAAGTTAAAATTACGGTTTCTGCTTTGAACGTAAATAAATCGGTCAACAATTGTCGTAAAGCGATACAAAAAAGCAAATTGGAGTAAAAAGTCTGTTCTATAGAAGTAATTCATAAGATTTAGTCAAAAATATTGAAGGCTCTTAAAATTTTATATTTTTTGACGATGGCAAAAATTTTTTTGCAAAAAAGCTTTTTTACAATCAAATTCTAAAAAAAAGTCGGGTCAAGAAAGAAATACCTTTTTGTAGGACTGTGTTATTGAAATTTTCGAAAAAAATTGATGGTGTATCTTAACTCTTAACTACTCCACTTCTCCAAAATAACATACATACCTACCACACTGGGGTCACCTCGTACCCCAGACACTAAAATGCTAACTACTCGTAAGTTATTGAATATTTTAATCCAATAAAATTCCTCTATCATCCTCGAACGATACAAAATGCACTCCAATCGGTTTATTAAAAAATATATATAATATTTAATATATTTAAAAAGCTTATGGTTATATATATAGCACACTGTAAGAAAATATTTGGTTTCGAAAAATGTTTTTATTTTATATTCAGAACACATGTACCTACATTTAATGGAAGATTTTACTTTGTTTATTATTAAAAGTAAAAAAAGTTTAATTTAATTTAAAAATTGAATTAGACAGAACGGTATATAATAGTAACATGTACTAATTTGTACAATGTAATGGCAGAGCTAGTTTTTTTATTATTTTGAATAAATTACACGTGAATATATTTGTTTTATAATTTATATAGTATTTAATAGGGTTAAAGTTTCAAATAATTAGTTTTTTAATATAGCCAATTGTGTAGAATTTAAATAAATAGAGCACTTTCGGCAAGTTCTCTCATTTATCGTGTGTTAAGAACTATATTTTTAATATTCAATTACACAAAAACCATACGTCCAATATTTTAAATAAAAATTAGTAAAATATATATTTAATCCTATTAAAATTTTTAACTTTTATCTATATACATTATACATACATTGCTCTAATGATCGAATAACCTTAAGTTTAAGTTGAAACAATATGGGTCGCCTGGTACCCCACAGTGGCATCTAAGTGGGCTCTCACACTGGAGCAATATAGCAATATAGGAACTAGCAACATATAACTAGCGATATTTTTGCTATCTGTCAATATACAATGAATCGGACATATTGTCTCACACCAAAGCAATATGATATCGCTTTATTGCTAGCTGTTAATTGGTAGTTGCTATATGGCTATATTGCTCCGGTGTGAAAGCTCACTAAGGTTTAATAAATAATTTGCAGAAATAAATGATTATATTATTTGAGTTATCGACCAGTTTTGATTGAACGAACTCGGCGGACAATTGTGAAGATGATGTATCACTTCTTGGATTGATACTTTCTAAAGACCTCTATCATTCGTATAATGTCGGTGAATTCTTTTAGATACAGAGATCTTTTATGGCACCGCTTTAAATCGTTCAAGCGTATCGAATGGTTTCAGATAAAACTGACGGCAAATACATTACATTGCATCTGACAATTTATGAAATTTCAAATATACTCTGTTTTTTTCATTTTACTATTATTATTATTGCTATTATATAAACTGTTGAATCTTTTTATACATCTGTACGTATGCATGGGTACAATTTATATTTTTACTAAAGGGAAAAAATTGGATGCCATTATGAAAGGTATAAAATCACTTTTTGTTAAAATAATAATATTAAAAATTGTAGATAATTAAATTCTATATCTAAAATATGAAAAATATAGTAGATCGGATATAACGTTCGTTAGATACAGTATGTTCTATAAATACTTATGTCTATTGTTGCTGTTTTACTTTTTATTCATTATAAAAAAAATCAGTTCCTATGCTAGATAGGGAGTCATTTTTTTCCTAGAATCTCTACACGACCGCTAGATCGAATGAGACAAATAACAACCCTTCATCTGTAACAGGAGGTGAAATATTATATTATTATATTATATATAGGGTATTCAGAAACTTGGTATCTCAAACTAATTTTATTATTTTATTTTCATTTCGATGTATTTATTATAAAAGATGAAAATTAATAATGAATTCTATTTGTGCGTAATATAAAAAGTTATAATAAAAATAGTGTCACTTATTTAATATTATTTTGAAATCGTAAAACACAGTTCCTTGGTCGGTCACCAACCCAGAATACCTCAAGTCAAAGTATTTAATTTCAGAAACACGTATTTAGAAATATTCAATTAACTATCATATTTACAGAGATTAATAAATTATCATATGCAAATAACATACTTTTCTTTTATGAAATTGATGTTTATTAGTACAAAAATGAGTTTTTTGTCGTGAAATTTTGACCACAGTCCTTTCTAAATCTGTATTATATCGTATAATATTGCTTTGAGTCCCATGATGGACTGTATTTGTCTAATTTTTATCTTCAATCTATAGCCCTAATTTGTATCAAACAAGTAAAAATATCATTGGGGCACTACCCGTGAAAATAGAGAAATACCCATGTTTATTTTACTGTATTTAAGGTTTGAGGGATGCAGAGTTTAAATTGGATTTATCATAAAGGAAACTATATATTAGGGTGGGCCGAAAAAATTTTTTTTTGAATTTCAAGTGGGGGTAGTGGGGAAAAGTTGTCACATGTGAACAGTGTATGCCACAAAAAATATATTTTTTTTAAATATCTAGCTGGGCCCATGGGAACCCAAAAAAAAATTTTTTTATTTATTTTATTACATATGTAAAAAAAAATTTACTGTTATATTTCTACTTTTACCGCGCACCTGATCACTTAAACATACTTAAGCAAGCAAATAGCTGGACAATGACTACACATTGTAAATTATTAAATAGTAAAACAACATATTTTTTATCTATTTAGGTGCTAAGGGCCCTTGTTAAATGTTGAAATATATTAACACATTTTTTACATGTATATTAAACACAGTGGTAGTATTTTTTGCGACATCATATGAAAAAAAAATGGTATTTTTTTTATTATTTGGACCCTAATGGGCCCGGCTAGATATTTTTTTTTAAAATTCAAATTTTTTGTATAATATACTGTTTACATATGACAACTTTTCCCCACTACCCTCATTTGAAATTCTAAAAAAAAATGTTTTGCCGTTTTCGTCCCACCCTACTACATATATACCTATACAAAAAAAATTATTTATTGTTCTATAATTCTATACGAATATTAATTTCAGAGTTATAAGCTTTGATAGTGTGACGTATTTCTTCTGAATACTTTTCCCAATTCTACTCTACAGTATATAATAGCACGATTATGAATATTTATTTGTATAGATACATTTATATGATTTCATTTAAATGTATAAATTATGAAATATTTGAAAGTCCTCGCACCACATGCTGGTACTGTTTATAAATTAATAATTCAAATAAGTAAAGTTCATCATCTCATTTGTTGATTCGCCGATGGCAGAATGTGTCATATCTTTGAATGAACTTTTCTACGATAAGAAAAAGTTATGTTGTAAAGAAGTGACATTACAGAAGTAACTGTCAAATAGAATGCCATAACTGAAATGACTAAATCATTCAAGTGAAAACCCTGTACCTGTGTTTGACACCAAATTATAAAAAGATGTTTCAGAATAGAATAATTCTCGTTGTAAAGATCAATACAATATTTGTCACATTCTACATTACTATTTAAAATTGAATGCTTATTTTTAGAATGTGAATCATTTTAAGGGGGATGGCCACTGTGACGGGTCAAAAAATTGTCAATGTTTGGGAATATTTTTCACAGATACAACTAATTATTTTTGAATCAGGTAAAGGACATTTTATTAAGTATATATTTATTTAATATCAATTTTTATTGAAAAATATTAAATATTTACAAAGTTATGAGCCTCGATGTGACGACCAAAAAAATATTTTTCTCTATGGTCGACTCGAAATTTCGAGAAGGGTTATATGAAAAAAAAAATTATCAATAGCTATATGAATGTAGTTATCCTAGCACGTAGCAGTTTTTTTTTATTTTATTTTTTCACAAAATGGTTATCGTTTGAAATTTTATTTTATTTTTAAGACCTATTTTTTTTAATTAGAGCGGTTTTAAAAATAGTAATTATCAAAATTTCAAAAATCGGCTACGTACAACGATAGCTACTACAATTACGAAAATTATTTAAAAAAAATTAAAATCGGTTCATTAGTCTTTGAGGAATCGTGTCGACCAGGTCGAAAAATGTCATTCCGAGATAAACGTGTTTAATATTTTTGTTGTCATAACCGGCCGTACTACATCGTCTCACTAAATTGACTGTAACTCCGTCAATTTTCAAAATTTAAACTCAATTTTTTGTATACATATTTATGAATGTGTAAACATTAAAAAAAATTATATATATTTTTTTCAATCATAAGAGCAATGTATAGATAAAAGTCTAAAATTTGTATGTTATTTATGGATAACTTATATATTTTCTAATTTTTATTAAAAATATTGGACGTATGGTTTTTGAGTAATTGAATATTAAAAATAGAGTTTTTAACACACGATAAATGAGAGAACTTGCCGAAAGAGTTCTATTTATCGAAATTCTATACAATTGGCTATATAGAGACGTTTTAAAAACTAATTATTCGAAACTTCAACCCTTTTAAATACTATAAAAATTATAAAACAAATATATTCACGTGTAATTTATTCAAAATAATGAAAAACTAGCTCTGCCATTACAGCAGTACAAATTAGTACATGTTACTATTATATACCGTTCTGTCTATTTCAATTTTCAAATTAAATTAAAGTTTTTTTTACTTTTAATAATTAACAAAGTAAAGTATTCCATTAAATGTAGGTACATGTGTTCTCAATATAAATTAAAAATAAAATTTTTCGAAACCAAATCTTTTTTTACAGTGTGCTAGACGTATAACTATAAGTTATTTTTTTAGTTATGAGATTTACTAACTGCTAGTGCAAAAGTTTGCGTGTATCTGAAATAGCGTTGATTTCCGTATATACCGTAGTTAAATTTTACAAAATGTCAATGGTTTCTATTGAACTAGCTCTGCCATTATATTGTACTATTATATACATGTTACTATTATATACCGTTCTGTCTATTTCAATTTTCAAATTAAATTAAACTTTTTTTACTTTTAATAACTAACAAAGTAAAATATTCCATTAAATGTAGGTACATGTGTTCTCAATATAAATTAAAAATAAAATTTTTCGAAACCAAATCTTTTTTTACAGTGTGCTAGACGTATAACCTTAAGTTATTTTTTTTTAGTTAAGAGATTTACTAACTGTCAGAGCAAAAGTTTGCGAGTATCTGAAATAGCGCTGATTTCCGTATATACCGTAGGTAAATTTTACAAGTAGTAAATGGCTTCTATTGAATGTTTAAATTGAAAACCTTGGTCAGCAGATTTGAAAAACGGATTACTCAAGTGCCAATGTATTGGAAATAAAGGTCCTTTAGGGATTGGTCATCTTGTTCATTGATCCTTTCATTTTCTTTGTGCAGTTTTCTTTATCCTTTGTTTATGAAAAAGTTACATATTGAACTCTAAATATTTTTCATTTTAATTTAATCGAAATTTTTATAATGCTGGTTTTTTATTTTAATATAATTTTTGAAATTTTCAATAAGATATTTTAAATTTTCATACATATTTTGTATCTTTGAAAATTGAAAAATATTTCAACAAAAAAAAAATAAACTAAAAGTATTCTGACATTGGTTTTTATATCAAAAATCAAATTTAGAGATTTGAGAAAACCAGGTATTGAAAAAAACATTTTTAATCTTTTCAATTTTTTTTTTAATATAAAACAATTAAAAAAAATACAAATCTGCTTTATTAGAATTATTAATTCATATCTTCAATCCTAAATCATTTACAGTACTATACTTGAAAAATACAATAGCATTAAGTACTTTGATATTGTTATTGATTTCTACTTTATATAAAACTTCAACCTTTGTGTAACAATCAGAAAAATATGATGATTCCGTAGAAATACCAATACAAATATTGTTTTTGCATACTACAAAGAGAAAATTATCAAATCGTTTTTATTTTTATTTTTTATTTGTATCTATGAGAGAATTAGAAGAGTTGTAGTCAAGGTTAGTAAATGATTAGGTTTGTTTACTTGCCTGTGACGTCACCACGAAGATCATTTCAACCTTCTTGATTTCAAATAGTCGCCAACGCTGTCAAACTGTCATAATATAAATTTGATCGTGATTGATTTATTATTGTGTTCTGTGTTTGTGCTATTCATTTATTGCTATAGTGAAGCTTCGCACATGATATTAATTATATTAATTATAATTGTGTGATTTGTGTTTAATATTATGACAGTTGAAATCATAGATAAATAAATGAAATCAAGAAGGTTGAAATGATCTTCGTGGTGACGTCACAAGTAAGCAAACCTAATCATTTACTAACCTTGAGTTGTAGTAGCCTTTGGACTGATATAAGACATCTGATTGGTGCATTTTGAAATGCAATGTCCATGCCGCCTTGAAACTATAACTAATAAATTTTAAATTAGTCAATAGTGTTTTGTTTTTTCCAAGCAGAATTTCAAAATACGCCTATGTTTATGGGTGAATTAGAAGAGTTGTAGTCGCCTTTGGACAGATAAGACATCTGATTGGTGCATTTTGAAATGCCATGCCATGCCGCCTCGATACTATAACTAAAGGCTTGTTTACACGGAGACAGTAATTTAGTGTTTAGTAAAATGACAAGTAGTCAACTAAATCGTTAAGTAAAGATAGGGCGTTTACATGTTGGCAAGTATTTAGTGAAGTATAAATAAGAAAAGTATAAATATATAAAGCAAAATAATAAATAAATAACTCACATATTTTATTTTCAATAATGAAAATAACAATTTACTTAACTATATTGGTGTATTTCAACTAAACCGAAAAATAGAACATATTCTATCCTACTGTCCACTAAATCACTAAACCGTTTAGTTACTACTTAACTTAATTTTGTACTTGCCGGGCTGTTTACACGTATAAAATTACTTGCCACTTGTCTAAATTACTAAATTACTGTCTCCATGTAAACAAGCCTTAATAGATTTTAAATTAGTCAATAGTATTTTGTTTTTTTCGAAGCATCATTTCAAAATGCGCCAATCTCATGCTCATATATTTATCCAAAGGCTACTATATACACTTCTAATTCTTAGAATAAGAGAAAATTCAACAATGTATATTATATTACATATTATTACGGTCTTGACATAATTTTCAGCAATTTTAAACAATACGAAATGGTACTACGTCTTTACATTTAACATATCTCTTCAACAATTTATGTAAAATGTACATACCGACCTTCATTTGTTGCATACCAGTACAACAAATGAGAAATTTTAAGAATTATTTACCTACAATGTAGATTTTCTTAACCGCCGAAAGTTTTGCCGAAATTAAGTTTTGTATTGTAGAAGTAGGGGTATTAGGGGTAAGATATCGGTTACAGATATAGAGTTCTTTAATATCCTTATTTAAAATCCTTTTAAAATGAGAAAAAATATATTTAATATTTTGCTGCTGTCTATGGATATTAATTCACAATATTTCCTTAAAAATCATTTGGTAGAAGTGCAATAAACAAAATCTGTTAACGTTATTAGTTTCATAAGTGTTGTTTTAATTGTTCTCAATAATTTTGATATGAAAAGAGGTACGTGGTATGCTAATATATTTTATCCAACTAGAGCATGTGATTTCCAATTTTGTTCAAATCATATGAAATAACTTAAATATACATATAATATGATTTTAAATGTTTATCTAAATAAAAATGATATCAGAAAAGCAGTCTCACACAAAATAGACTTCATATCTGCCCAATTTAATTGCTTGAGAGTACAAAAGAAGTTTTTGTTGTATATTTAGTTAAATATATTTAATATGAACTTAATTTCATTAAAAATCCTTTATTTTTTTAAATTAAATTTATCTTATTTACAAAAAATAAAGTTATATTTATTTATCAACATCCTAATTAATTTTAATTGCAAATTAAAATAATTATTTCCAGTAAAACTTTTTGAAAATTTTGAAAGTAAAATTTGTTTACAAGAAAACTCAAGTATGTAAAGGATAATTATGTTCCTCATTAAACTTTAAACTAATGATAAGTAAACTCATCAACGTCTCTCAAAAATAAACACACGTGTCTACGATTTCGAATCACTTCGGTATCAATTCTACTGTGTTCTACTGTGTGTATACTTACCATACATACTTACACACATATACATGTTTATACAAACCTCAGCGTATTTTATTATTAATAATAATTCTTATTATTCAGACACTAGCTTCACAATAAATAATGAATTTATTTAACTTATCTATATTATTAAAATAATTTTTCAAAATATTTATATAAATCAATTTCACTGCTAACCTAGAAGAAATTGGGGATGATGGGGTGGGGTGGGGGGGTAAAATACACAGAGGTAATATTTCAAGGCAAGACTTGGTACCTAATTTGTCTACTTTAGGGTATAAAATTAGGGCAATACAGCTGTCACAAAATAAATAGATTTTGATCTACCCATTTTTTTGTATTATATTTTTTTACTAAATACAGTGATGCCTCGCACAATGAACGCCTCGCATAACGAACGCTGCGCACAACGAACTTTCTGTTCGGTCATTATGCGACTCAGACAACGGACTGCATCGTATTTCATCTTGCCGCCCGAACGCTCCTTCGTATCACGAAGTCGCCCGAACTTGACGCGTTTCACATAACGAACTTGCTCCTGGAACGAATTAAGTTCTTTATGCGAGGCATCACTGTACTTATTTTAACAGTAATGCGTTATTAAAACACTTTCAATTGTTTTTCGACTATTTTTTACCATGTTATTTTATTTGAAAAATTAAAATAAACCATACATGACATACAAATTTTAAGGCTTCCGTGGTGATCTTTTAGAAGAGTCCTGATGATTTCCAGTGCAATGTGTGACGAAACGTTGGCCGATAACACGACCAAATTGACGCGGTTTACACCCAGAAACCAAGATCCATACATGATATTTTAATAGTAAAATTCAAATTGACTAAAATAATGCAACCCTCGCTTATAAAGCTAGGGTAAATCAAGGAAGGGCTAATTACTACGTGAAGTAACGCGTGTAGAATAGTTAAATATACCTTTCACACCCACACCCACAAACAAATACACACACACACAAACCGACAGACATACAGACCAATTAAAAATCAGTATATTTTTTAACAAAATGACATATGTCCGCTATCGTGAAACAGCTAGCAAATTTGCTGACTAGTATAAGTACTCTCAAATGAGATATCTAACTTATATATGACAGTTCTCTTTGAGTTTCATGAAGACTTTGACAAGTTTCACGCATGTGTTGTATGTAAACACTAAAATAAAATAATATAACTATAATAAAACAGTGGTGATATTATTTTGTACGGTCAGAGTTAACCGTCAGGAAGTTAGCGCGGACTTATGAAAAACAACAAATATTTTTAGCTCAAAAAATTGCTCCTTAATTGCTCCTCATGTATCTGAAATCGCTCCAACTCTAAAAAAAATTAAACAAAAGTTATTAACTTAACAAAAAAAAAATTTTAATTTTGACTTAAAAATATTGATTATTTTTAAAAACTAAGTAGAGAGCATTTTGGAGCAATTTGAGAGCAATTGTTTGACCATAAGAAATATTATGAAAAACGATTAGTTTTTGAAAAATGTCATTTTAGGATTTTTTGTTTTTTTGTATAGTTAATAACTTTCGTTTAAATTTTTTTAGGGTTGGAGCAATTTCAGATACATGAGGAGCAATTTTTTGAGCTAAAAATTTTTGTTGTTTTTCACAAGTCCGCGCTAACTTCCTGACGGTAAATAAGTTGAAGTATCACTGCTCTAAATTCCATAGCAAATCCATAGATACTATCACAAAAAATTAATACCTCATTTGTGAGTTCTTTGCTAACTAGCAAATTTTGTTAGCCTTGATATCGGGCAATCACCTTTCAATTTTTAGCAATAAAAATGATCAGTTAACTATCAAAAATCAAAGTATCTATTTTTTAGTTGAACACCTACATAAATCCATAAAATATCAGTGTAGAATATTTGAAATAGTTGAAATTACATTGAAATCAACAAAATTGAATATATTTTTAATAAACGCCTTCTCGCATTATTAAATTATAAATTGTTTGGAATTTGGAATGTCATGTTTTATACAAAAGACTAAACATTAAATTGTATTTGGAATTAGATACGTTATGTATTTATTTAATACATTTGGATGAATATGAATGGAACATACATATGTATGTACAATACAAAGTATACATATACGACATACATTATACCTGTATACTGTATACATACATTGTATGTATATCTATGGTTGAAGCGAATTAAATGTCATATTAACTTTTACAAACTATTTTGCAGTTTAATAGTTAATAATTTTTGTTAAAAAGTTTTATTCATTTTTGTAATAACTTATTCAGTATAATAAAGGGGCTAATAAACACTTTTAAGGGGGTATTAAGGTTATACGTCTAATTTTATTTTTAATTTATATTCAGAACACATGTATCTACATTTAATGGAATACTTTACTTTGTTAATTATTAAAAGTAAAAAAAAGTTTAATAATTTGAAAATTGAAATAGACAGAACGGTATATAATAGTAACATGTACTAATTTGTACAATGTAATGGCAGAGCTAGTTTTTCATTATTTTGAATAAATTACACGTGAATATATTTGTTTTATAATTTTTATAGTATTTAAAAGGGTTGAAGTTTCGAATAATTAGTTTTTAAAACGTCTCTATATAGCCAGTTGTGTAGAATTTCAATAAATAAAACATTTTCGGCAAGTTCTCTCATTTATCGTGTGTTAAAAACTATATTTTTAATATCCAATTACTCAAAAACCAGGCGTCTAATATTTTAAGTAAAATATATGAGTTATCCATAAATAACATTTTAAAATTTTAGACTTTTATCTATACATTGCTCTAATGATCGAATTACCTTAATAATACTTTTTAACATAATTTAGATCAGTGCTATTTCAACTTATTATAACACTTTTGGTGTCTTTAACTGCGGTACGAGATTATTTTCATATAAATATATAAACTTTAAGGCCTGGTTTCTCAATATGAGTTTAAACCACATGTCCCAGTTAAACTTAAGATTAAACTATAAATTTGTTTCTCAATGTCCAGTTAAAAATTATAATTAATCTTAAGATTAACTTTTAACTGACAGATGAAAAATTTATTTTTCTAGCCTAAATATAAACTTATTATTCAACTTCTTTTACATTCTATAGTAGCACTATATTCTTTTATTAATTCTAGTAATGTACCCTGTTCTCTTTTATTGAAATTAACCCGTTTTTATCACATTTAATATAATAATTAGGGGTTAATTTTTAGTTTGACATAAAAAAAGCCTCCATTTAAACTTATATTGAGAAACAGAGTGAGGTTTAAACTGGACATTATGTTCAGTTAAACCTAGGATGACGATTATTTAATCTGAAGTTTAAACTCATATTGAGAAACCGGGCCTAAGTGTTTACTTAACGCGCGTGCGAGAAAAAATTTCAAATATTTCATGAAATTTAAAAAAAAAATCATATAGATTTATTTATAAGCACTTTTACAATACCGGACATTAATGTTTTTTTAAACAACCAATTATAGGCAGATAATACTTTTAAGTTAAGCATTAACAAACAATATGATTTAAAAATCGATCAAAATGTATATTTATCACTTCTTACCGTTGTTGTAGGCGGCGTATTACAAAACTGATAATTATTTTTTCAGTATAAACATTTTAAAAAACGATAATACAAATTGCAAATTAACTCTATTATCCGAACGATTTTACATTTAATCAGGTATAAATTAAATTGATTTTTAAATAGCACAAATACGTAAAAAGGTGTATTATGTATGCATTTTTAAAACATGGGGAAGCTTTTGCCATACTAATGGGTCAGTCCGCGGTAATCGATACCAGATAGTTAAAAAAATTATTTTAAGGAAATTAATACTAAAATATAAAATTAACAGGCTATTTAACATCAATTTTCATAAACCAAAAGAAAATTAGAAAAATGTTGGTTAATTTTCAAAATATTTCAAAAATTTTTCAAAAAGACAACAAATAAGGTGAAATCACAATAACTTACTTAAGAATAAGTGATGATTGTGACAAACTATTAAAAGTCTTTGGTAATTACATATAAAACATGACGTTTGACCAAATTAAAAAAAAAATACCCTCACCAACAATAATGACTAAGGGTGACCGCATTTATTATAAATTTAATGAGTCTATTGATGTATTTGATAAATAATTGTTATAAGTATTAGTTAATAATATCAATAAGTAATTAAACACAATTAGTACTCATATTGTATCATTTTATTCAAATGTCACACCCGTCACAATTTTCTGTCACACCCGTCACAATGTTTGTTGAGAAATAACCAGTTAAATAGATTATGTATTTACCTGATGCTCTTGTGTTACTAAAAAATAATTTATTCGTTACATATTAAAGTATGATTATTATAAAGTAACTTCAATATTTTCGCTAAATTTTTGAGATTTTGAATAGAGGTTGCAAGACTTGCAATAGTTGGCGTCACATCCGTCACAGGGCTTTGAACGCTGACATTTTTTTGTTAAATAACCGTAGACCTTTTATTCTTTCAATATACATGTATTACATTAAGATCTACAGGAAAATGGTAAAACCATGTTAACTAGTATTATTTAGAAATTATGAACTCCAATCCGAGTTGAAATGTCACACCCGTCACCGCGGACTGACCCTAATGTAAATTATTAATTCGTAAAACGGTATCAAAACTTTATTTATTTGAAATATTTTAAAATTATTATAATTAATTAGAATTTTTAGAAATTCTTTTAAAGGATACTTCTCTAAATACCCCCCTCTACTCTCTACCCTCTTTAAAATTCTTGTGATAAGAATATGTGGGTATAAAAACATTCTCGGATTAATGCATAAAGACAATATGAAAGTGCATCAAATTCAAAACATAGAGGAAAATATAGGAATATATATTTTATAGAAAGGAAGGTTTTCATACAATGACAGTTTGACATTTATGTGTCAGATCTGACAAATAAGTTATATATCTGTTTATATAATGTTTCCCAGATGTATGTATGTATTCCTGTGTGTATTTACATCACTCTAAATTTAAGAAACTACTGTCAGAATATACAGGGTGATCAAAAAAAAACTTTACAAAATGTTTGTTTCGAAAATTAAGTTATTTATTAAAAAAAACTTAGAAGGGGGTTTTGTTTTAAATGGGTACTATATCATTTACTAGCTTATTCCCGCGGCTTCGCTCGCGTGGATTTCGAAAAAAATTACAACTCTCCATATGTGACAGGGGGTGAAATATTAAATTTTTATCTGTTCCTATGCGAGATAGGGGGTTGTTTTTCATCATAAAACCCCTACCTCGGTATTTTTTACGCCGGATAAAATGAAAATTAATTAAAACCCTTCATACGTGACAGGGGTGACCCCTACAATTTTTATTCATTACCTATACTTTTACCAAGTTTCATTCGAGTGAATACAACCGATAATATTTTTTCCCATAAAAACTTTCTCATCCCCTTGCAACCCCTGCTTAAATACCTATAATAAGTTTCAAGTAAATCCAGCAAAAAAAATATTTTTTCCATACAAACTTTTACACCCTTGTTTACCCCCTTAAGGGTTGAATTTCGGAAAATTCCTTTTTATTGGGTATTTACATCATAAAAGGAAGACATCTACGTACGTTGATGAGTGAGTGAGTGAGTGAGTGAGTGAGTGGTTAAGGACAAACTCTTTTATATATAAATATAGATTAAAATTACAAATTTTTATTTTCCGTTTCCACTCCAACAGTTATAAAAAAAATAAAAAAAATAAAGAACCGTGTGTTTCAATTAAATGCAAAAATAAATATTCTAAATGAAATTTTCAAAGACTTCACCACTCTTTTTATATTTTTATTAGCTGTAATTTATCTCAATTCTATTCATCAATTTACTCTAATTAAATTATCAAATACAAATAAACATTTACAATACACAAACATATGTTTTTATTCATTTATAAATACCTGTAAATACAATTTCCAATAATATAAAACTGTTAAATGAACTAGAAATAAAAAAAGTATTCATTTACATATCAAAAGAATGGATGATATTAAACACAATATACAATATTATTTATGTAATATAATGTATTTAAATTATTGACAATTACATTAAAATTCAACCATGTGTAGCTAACTTTTATTTATTAATTCGATTAATACAAAATCGATAATTTAAATCCTTATTGTATTATTCTTAATAACCAATTGCTAATATTATAAATAATATTAGCAATATTTGGTAAGCCGATCCATTATATCGGATAACATAATTAACTATTAATGATTTTCTGTGGTTTCTCTATAATTTCCGAATCAGTAGGATGTTACCTTGGTCAAAATGCAACCAAATCTTGGTTAATAAATGGAAGCGTTAGGGTTGATTCAAGTTATCGAGCCGTTCTCGTGCCTGACTCGGTACGGTCTCGCTTTAGGCGGTTATTACACTATCAAAGAAATGTGATAAAATTTCTTTGATCAAAGAAATATGACAGTGTAATAATTATGTCAACTTTTATAATATTTACGTAATATTTACCTTCATAATATTTCTTTTATCATAGACAATGACAGTTTCTTATATTTGATAAATGTTTTTTGACGGATAAATCAAAATGGCGACTGAAAAGTGTTCGTGGAGGGTTTCGGCTATGAAATTACACTTATAATTTAATATATGATCAAATCTTTGTCAAAGATCTTTCACATAATATGTATTTGATAGTGTAATAGCTGCCTTAGTCAAATATTTAGTATAGTTATCAGGCTCAGATAGAGGTAGGACTAAAAGGGCCTTATAACCCGGGCCCCGGTGTATTTTGGATAATTCAGATGCTTAACTGACTAACTACACTATAGATATACATTGTTCTTGGTTATTTTTGATACTACATCGTTTTTTTTCTTTTATTTGAGTTGATGTTTCTATGGGAAATCAGAATTCGATGCATGAAATTTTACTAAAAAGTCATGAATTTTAGATTTCATTAAAATTATGTTTATTTTATAGAAAATGAAGAGAAAAGTTGAATTTTTCAAACCGCAGGTCTGTACGTCAAATCGTTCTCGAGATATGGCCTTTCAAAGTTTTCGATTTTTGAAAATTTTGGAGAAAATTGGTCGTAACTTTTGAACGTGTGGTCGGATTTGATTTTTGTTGACAGATTTGAAATCAGCGTGTCAAAATCTATATAATGACATGTATAATACTTGAAAATTTGACAAAAAAAAAATTCGTCAAAAATCGACATTTTTTTAAGGTATACCCCTTTGAATTTTTTCGATTTTTCACGAAATTTTTTTTTGTCGAATTTTCAAGTATTATACATGCCATCTGATAGATTTTGACACGCTAATTTCAAATCTGTCAACAAAAATCAAATCCGACCACACGTTCAAAAGTTACAGCCATTTTTCTTCGAAATTTTGAAAAATCTCAATCTTTGAGAGGCCATATCTCGAGAACGGTTTGAGATACAGACCTGCGGTTTAAAAAGATCAACTTTTCACATCATTTTCTATATAAAAAACGTACATTTAACGAAATCTAAAATTCAAAATTTTTCAGTGAAATTTCATGCATCAAACTTCAATTTATCATAAAAATATCTTCTTAAAAATGAAAAAATAAGAAAAAAAATCATGATTTACTAAATATAAATCAGGAGAGATGTTACTAGAGGTCGATCCAACCTTCCCTGCCCACAAAATATTTTTAAAAAATCAGTATTTCTTTTATATCACACATTTTTACATTTTTTATAATCTTCTTTACATACAATTCATAGCGACCAAACAATTTTGTAAAGGTGAGCAATTCACGCATGAAATTAAATAATACTTGCATCTTATATAAAATATATATAGATTATTGTTAGCGTCTGTACAGAGAAGATTGCGTGTAGGCAGGTGAAATATTCCAATTTGTATATAACTGCGTTATTATTATTATCTTTAATGATGTGAAATTCACGTGGCTGGGAGGTCCATATAATAAATACTTGACAATTCAATTGTATATCGATTTTTTTTGTAAATCACGTCGTTTTCAAAAGGGAACTAAAGTCTAAACTAAATATTTTTTATAAGTATATTTAATTATGAATAAGTTATAGAATATGTTTATAATAATAAAAAGAAAGGGTAAACTCAAAATAAGTTGTATACACGGAATAAATCACGTCATTTTCAGAAGTGAACCAATAATTCTAAACTAATTTTTTTATTAGTGTATTGTATTTTTTTGATTTATAAAATAAGTTATAGAAAATGTTTGTAATAATAAAAAGAAAAGCTTTACTCAAAATAAGCTATATACATGGAAATAAGAAACCTAAAGAATGACAGTTTTTTCCTGTATTTCCCGGATAGTAAGCGACATCCTATTATTATATAAAATATTTTTTACTCTCTGAAACTATATCTTAATCTTAATATATATAAATTACGTGTCACGTTGTTCCTCCGGACTCGTGATGGACTCCTAAACTACTTAACCGATTTTAATCAAATTTGTACACCGTGTGCAGTTTGATCCAACTTGAAAGATAGGATAGCTTACATCTCAATTTATGATCGCAATATTATTTTATTGCAAATTATTTGTTTTTATCTGTTAGCTCCAAACGATTCTAACAGATGGTGACATCTGTTGACTGGATTGAGTAAGTATTCAATAGATGGCGCTATGTCAAACTTCCAAACGTTTCATATAACCTACAATTAAAGTATAGATTAACCACAGCAACGCGTGGCCGGGTCAGCTAGTTAATATATAATTTTAGGCTGTAATGTTTGCAGGTTACCCATCAATTTATACTTATTGAGTTTCTGCAGATATTATTTTAGTTTCAGACTGTAATAAATATTTTATATAATGATAGGTTGTCACTTACTATCCAAGATGTACAGGGAAAAATTGTAGTTATTCAGATTTTTTTGTATATGGTTTTTTGTAAGCATTTTTTCATTTTTTTTAATAATTAATCATGTTTGAATACTTTGTTTTATCTAATACTATATTACTAGAGTTTTAGTCAAAACGACAGTGATTTTACTGCATTATAAGTGACACATTTTTCACTGAAGTTATGCTAAATATATCTATAATTCGACGCGGTTTGAAATACACCAATACCTCGCTTTGCGTCGTTTCGTTTTGCGTTTTTTTCGAAGTTGCGTCGCTGCTAAATTAGTACTAATTTTCACTGTGCGTCGTTAAATTTTCGAAGTTGCGTTGTTTTGGGTTCGAGTCTTTAATTTTTTTTTTAATTAAAACGAGAGTAACTTAAATAATTCACTTTGCGTCGTGTTTTTTTGGAACGTAACCACGACGCAAAGTGAGGTATGGGTGTACTGAAAATACTGTGTCTGTCTGTATGTTTGTTACCTTTTCACGGATGAACCGATCTTGATGAAATTTGGCAGAAAAATAGCTTATATCCTAAAGAAGAACATATTATTATGCTTTATAGTTTTTCTTGTATTCGAAAAAATGATCAGATTAAAAAATATAAATTTCACGCGTACGAAGTCACGGGTAACAGGTTATATCGCTTGTTTCGTTTTAGTTTTACATCTAATATTTTTTTTCCTTTGATTATATGCATATTTATAACATGTATCTTTAAAATTATCTTAAAATTTTCAAGTTTGAAACCTTGTCAAGTTTGCTTATTAATATTTGACATTTTCATCAATATCTCACAAACTTTTTTTTTTTAATTTATGAGGGTGTTTTGATGTTAATGAACTTTTGAAAATATTCAAATTTCTGAACAAATATTGTCTATGAAATCTTACAGGTATACCCGATATTACCAAGTTAATTAAATGCTCCTTTAACTATGTAACTGTAGTATTATCAACAAAATTAAGCATATGTAGTATATTTAATTAAACGGATTTTTAATTTTCTGCACTATGTTTTTACAACGCATATTATGTACATTTTTCATTTAACACCAAATCTACTGAAAAGGAGCATTTAGCTCTAAATGAGCTTTTTTTATTGATAATACCGGGAATTAATCGAAACTTCGAAACATATAATAAAGAACTACAGTTTGTATTTGTACGAGATAATTTCAAAAACTACTGGACCGATTTTGGTGGAACCTATACCAACGCGTTCCTTGAAATTTCACAAGTCTTATATGATACATATCATCACGCTATCACTAAAAACAACTGAGCAATGAATAAATCAGTGAATAAATTAATTTAAAAAAACTGGAAATTATTTAATCCGTACACTGGTAGAAAGGATTTCTCAAACCAAGTAAACCTTATTTTGTATATAACGAAAACAATATTTTCTTAAGATAAGCAATAAACTCTTAAACCAACTATAGTATTCTTGAACGAAGGAATAACGTAGTTGGATTAAGAGTATGTTTCTTATATTAAGAAAATATTGTTTTCATTATATACAAAACAAGGTTTTCTTGGTCCAATATAGTTTTTTTCTGTGTATTAGATCTGTGTCAATAATTTTTTTTATTTTTTGTATAAATAAAACGCAAAATTGCTTAAATTTTTACAACGACCTTTTTTTATTAAAATCATATACAACTTCATTCAACCTTGTACTTAATAAAAAAAAATGAAGTAAAAATAAAATAACAAAACTCTAATTCTTCCGTTTACCCCCCCCCCCCTCTCCTTCCAACTCATACATAAATCACCACAATTTGTAAAGAAGCTATTAACTCGAGCCTATATATTTATATTAAAAAAAACACTTTTTTATAAATTTGTCACAGCTAACACAATAATAATATATATATGGCGTTCTCTGATATCGAAACCATACAAGATTCAAACCACGAAGAAAACAGTACCTACGTATGTACTGTTTATACATATATACATTAACCCATTAGCGCCCGTCGTACTCATTTGTGTACACCTCATTTTATAATTAGTGTTGCTGTCTATGGATATTAATTCACAAACAGTTGGTAGAAGTGCAACAAACAAAATCAGTTTACGTTATTAGTTTCATAAGTGTTTAAACGTGTTTTAACTGTTCTCAATAATTTTTATATGAAAAGAGGTACGTGGTAATTTATATGCTAATATATTTTATCCAACTAGAGCATGTGATTTCGAATTTTGTTAAAATCATATGAAATAACTTAAATATACATATAACATGACTTTTAAATGAAAATGATATCAGAAAAGCAGTCTCACACAAAATAGACTTCATATCTGCCCAATTTACTCGCTTCAGTACACACTGTTATTTTTTTTTTAAATATTAAAAAAAAGTTTGTGTTGTATATTTAGTTAAATATATTGAATATGTACTTAATTTCATTTAAAATAATATTTTGCATGTTTTTGTTTTCTTTTGGGCGTTAATGGGTTAAATAAATATACATATATTATATGTAACACCTTGCCCTGGCAGGTAAAGTGTGAAATATATGTACCTACAAATGTACATACATTGCATTACTACATACTTATCATATCAATACATATTTCATTTAGTAACCGCATAACATGTTACATTTCCGGTTTATATGTTACGTATGTTTTCAGATTAGGGGGTGGGGGGATAGGGGTATCTGTGATTTCTTAATAAATACAGTGGTGGTCTAATTTTATGTGAGGTGATTATTATTTTTTTTTATTATTAAAAATAAAATTTGAACTAACCCTTTAACGCCGAAAAAATAATATTTTTTTAATAAAAATAAGTACATATTCAATATATTTAACTAAATATACAACACAAACTTTTTTTTAATATTTAGAAAAGAAAATAACAGTGTGTACTCAAGCGAGTAAATTGGGCAGATATGAAGTCTATTTTGTGTGAGACTGCTTTTCTGATTTCATTTTTATTTAGATAAATTTCATTTCAAAGTCATATATTTAAGTTATTTTATATGATTTGAACAAAATTCGAAATCACATGCTCTAGTTGGATAAAATACATATATTAGCATACCACGTACCTCTTTTCATATAAAAATTATTCAGAACAATTAAAACACTTATGAAACTAATAACGTTAACATATTTTGTTTGTTTCACTTCTACCAACTGAAATATTGTGAATTAATATCCATAGACAGCAGCACTAATTATAAAATGATGCGAACACAGATGTATACAGCGGGCGTTAATGGGTTAAAATAACATAAACTTTTAATAAAAATATTTAAGTTTTTTTTTGCGACACTGATTCAGAATCTCTGAATTAATTCTGTTAAAAAATTTATAATATTAAAATTTTGTTGTTTAGTGTGAGATGGCTCCTTCTTGAGGTATGATATTTTTTGAAAAACTCAACTGTCTAAACGGATAGACCATCACAACAATAAAAAAATAATCTTATAGCTAAATTTATATTTGGGATTATTTAATAAAAGAGAAACTTTATAAACTGAATTTATTTTAGAAAGGTTATTTTTTATTGTTGTAATGGTCTGTTCGTTTAGACCAGTGGTTCCCAAAGTGGTCCCTACAGACCCCAAGGGGTCCCTGGCATCGTTCAGGGGGTCCGTGGAAAATTAAAATCGATTTAGGGGTCCCTGAACAACGTCAGGGGGTCCGCGCACATTTTTATTAATATGGAAGTTAAAATAGATAACAATGAATAAATTACACTGGCCAACAGCCATTTTGCTGCAGAGCATACAACAACTTTTTAAGGGTAATTTGGACACGCTGAATCCAAAAATTTTGCTCAATCAGTTCTTGTTTTTGCAATATTGCAAAAAAATGTTTTTTTCGATGTGCAAACATTCAAATTCGTATATATATTTTATGAATCAATAACTTTAACCAAAGATCATTCAGAATGAAGCTATGGGTCCTAATTGAACTAAAAAGCCCTAAATTATATACATTCATAAAGTTATTCCCTTCGAAAATCATTTTTTAAACGAAAAAAAATCTATTTTTTAGCAAAAATTCAGCAGTTTTCAAAATTCAAAGCGCATTAACACAAACAATTTTTGTCCAATTTTAATGTTATTCACTAAATTAGTAGCTTCATCTATTTTCTTCATTGTGTTAAAATTTCAACGTAATCGAATAAAAATTGGCGAAGTGGTACTATAATCAACTGCGCGTGTCAAAATTTAGTAGTTTTTCACCCAGGGTCCATGGGAAAGTTTTGACTATGAAAAGGGGTCCGTGGGTCAATAGAGTTTGGGAACCACTGGTTTACACAGTTGAGTTTTTCAAAAAATATTATACCTCAAGAGGCAGCCATCTCACATTAGCCAGGGCCTCATTTTAACTAACTCAGGTCCTGTGTGTACGTACATACGACGTGGCGCTAGTAACTTTCGATTTATGTATGTATATATTTTATGTATGTATGTGTAAAGATTCATTCATAGCACAAGACATTATAATATGGTCGTGTAGTGGAAACGAGAAAGAAATAGGATAACTAAGAAATCACTTCGATATGTAGGTAGAAATATTATTTGTTTACTCGTATCTAAGTATATGAAATGACAAAAAGAAAAATGTTTTATTACTATTGTATGATATGACGTTATTAATGTAAGTGAACAAATTGTTTTACATTTCGATATTATTTATTTTTTAATTTAAATAGCTATTTTTTTTTTAATTTTATACTCAACCCTTCATTGTTTTAAGGGTTGAGTAGATTTTGGTTTTATATTTTTTTGCTATCATAGAAATATCAACTCAAATATATTTTTTTTTACTTGAAAAAAGGAGAAACTGTGATTTCTTAGTTACTTAAACTAACAGTTCGGAATCATTAGGCTTCTGATGAGGACTTCTTGTGAAGTCGAAACACGTGTCGAGTGACATAACTTTTGTGGTAAAGGGGCAACTTTAGTTTAAGTAACTCAAATATAAAAGAATAAAAAGTTAAATTATATATTTTTTAATTTTAATTTTACCTTGTTGAAATACGCGAATATCCATAGAGAACAGAAACAGATATAGATTAACATTAGTATTAAAATTAAAAGAAATATAAACGTAAAAATCGGTTTGACCCATAGACATAGAACATGAACCGCGCATTCTATATTAATATAATGGTGTATGTAACATTTCTTCAAAACAGTGAGAGAGATGCGATGGCTTTTAGGATGTATCTATCTCTTTTTCTACGAAGAATAAAATAGACAGCCCTGTTTTAATAAGGACAAGTATATCCTTAACTATTTTCCATCTCTTTCCTTTGACACAGTTATGTTTTCGTGTCCATGCTATATGTCTAGTTTGAACCGTATAATTTTAAAAATTAAATTCATACAAAATTAACAGAATTTAACATCTTTTAATTCAAATTTCTGTATCACAGTAATCAATTTGTTTTTAAACTCTCTCAAAATCCACAAGTGCCAAATGTGTTAGTTAGAGATACTCATAGAAGGAGTTATGACAACTCGAATTGATTGTAATAACCAAATTTCACTCATAGCCGTATTTTTTTGATTTTTATATCAATCAATATCATTAAATATACTTTATATGTTTCTCCGTCGGTTTGGTTTAAAATGGCGTCACTGTCGGAACTTTTGCTAAGAGTATCTCTAGTTGGAGTAGATCATCGTTTGTTTTTTTTATTATGCGTCTGTAATATTGCATACTGCATAAGACAGTAAAACTGAAAGAGAAAATGTGAAAGAAACAGTCATATTTTCAGAACATAGTTGACAGTACACGAAGCTCTATATAACTCCGGGGACACATTTGACAAGATCACACTAATTTTTTTCACGTATTTTTTGAATAAACTTGATAAACATGAATATATACATCCAAATAAAAAAAATATAGAATATTATTTTTAATAAAAAAGAATCGGTTTTCTATTCAAAAACTATGCAAATATATATTATGATATTACTTTATTAAAGGATAAATACATATTTACGGTTATATAGTTCTTTATACTAGTACAGAGGTTCCCAAACGTTTTCCTACATCAACTCCTTTTAAAAGTATGATTTTCTTTATAGATCCCCTTACATTTTTGATTTTTAGATTCTAGAAAACATAAATATGCTACAATCTTATTGAAAAATTTCAAGTAGAAAAATGGTCATTTTATAGATACACAGAAAATAATGATTTGTCTATGTGTTAAAAAATGTGATCAATGTAAAAAATCCGTGATCGATTTGGCTCCGATAGAGGTTGTTTGTTAACATGATAATTTTTTACCAATATGGAAATATCCACGTTTATCTTATTGATAAATGTATATTATTACTAACAATGTTCTCATCACGGTGAAAATTTTGTTTCGTATTGAAAACATATATTTTAAATACAAAAAAATACTTAAATGACATCACTGAATTTACCATATCAAAAATTGCACTTTCACTAGTTGGGTGGTGTAAAAAATATTCACACTGATAAATATTTATTAATACAACCATTATGTTTAATCTATTTGAGAGTTTCGTTAGTTGGTGTAATAAATTTATTAATTTGACAAATGAAAAGATTTTTAGATAAACATGAAGATATATTTTTCAAATTACTAAAATATCCTCAATAATATATATTTTTATTATTATATTGAGGAAATATTTTTATATTAACAAGATAAAATTGAGCATTTTTCCATCTCAAATTTTCAATAAGATCGAGTTTTTTTTTCTGTATAAATATAAAAATTTTAAAACAGAAAAATAACCCCTGAAATACTATATACCATATTTTAACATCTAAAAAGGGGTTCACCTGGACCCCGTTAGGAATCCCTGTACTAGTATGACGTATAAATGATATAATAATTTGTTATATACAAGCAAATTTTATATGTGGGTGAAAAAAAAATCTATATTTTTACATAAGCATATATTTTAACAGTTATCTACAAAATGAATGTCTGCAACTGATGTTAGCGAACGTTAATATGAAGAAATCCTTTCCTACGTATATAAAAACATATGTGGAAAACCCACAGGCTGTTTTAAAATGTTAGTTAAATATGTTTTTGTATGGCGTCTATCATTTCATAATACATGATAACTGTATATCACTTGTATCACTCTCAAATATTATTCTTTGAAGATGATTAATACAGATATTATTTATTAATTTAAACATTACATTTTAATATAAATTGTCTAATTAATGTCTATTTCACACATATACGGTTTCATTCGGTTCGGTTCGTTTTCGGTCGCTGCCGACAAGTGTGAAACGGTGATTCAGTTTGTATTCGGTACCTAATAGAAACCGTACAGAACCGAATACTCTCTCCACTCTCTCCTGATAGCGAGCGTTATTTTTTTTAAGTTTTGTCGCGGATTTTCTAATAAAAAGAGCGATTTTCCAGATGTTGATGTGGATCGTCTGCATGCTCTTTAGCTTCGGGAAAATAGTGTAGAATGCTCCAAATTCCTGCTGTAAAGTGATGAGAGGGTGCTCGGAATGAATTCTAGTATTCCTCCTTCGTTTTTTTATTTTTTTTTATAGAGAAACAACATGGCAACAACTTGCTTTCTCTCCATGATAACTACTGAGTTTACGGAAAAAAATAAAACCTAATATGAACCGTATGAAAACCGTGTATGTGTGAAAGGGTTTGATTCGTTTTCGGCTGAAACCGAAAACGAACCGAACCGAATGGAACCGCGTATGTGTGAAACAAGGCTAATAATTATAATCAAATATCAAATGAAACCAAAATTTTAAAATTTTACAATTATAAAAAAAAAACAATGTCTGTTTTTCTTCTGTAGGCTTTTGTGTTTTGTTGTCGTTCATAAAAGCTAACTTTTCTGGCTGTTGTCTTGACGTTTCGACTCTCATATCGTGTTTCAGAAACGCTTCTGAAGAAGACTTCGACATGAGAATCGAAACGTTAAGAAACATACATAATATGACAACGTTGCCAACAGCCTGAAAAGTTATGAACGACGGCTACGAAAGCCTTCATAAAACTTTTTTATATTTGTAAAATTTTTAAATTTTGGTTTCATTTGATTGTTTCTCTGCGTGTAACTCGAGAACTACTGAACTGATTTTCGTGCGGTTTAGTTTAATATATAGATACGTTATCTGATCAGGTTTTAGTCAAAGTTTGATTAAAATTGGTTTAGTTGTTCTCAAGCTAGAATAAGAGTCCTAGCAAGACGAATACTTAAAAAATAAAACTCGAGGTTTCAACGGAATTGAGGGTCCCTTATTTATGTACGACCACTATCTAAATTATGTATTTTTGTCTGTCTGTCGGTCTGTGAACGCCCTATAGCCAAAAAATTGTGTACAGTAGTTGTGTCATTTTATTTTTTAAACCAAAAAAGTTTTTTTTTTTTTTTTTCAAAAAAAGATTTTATGAGATAAAGTCTTATGGTGGCCACATTGATTTATTTTATTTTTATAAGTTGAATATGTACTTAATAAAATGTCTGCTACCCGATCCTAAAATAATTTGTTTTACCTGTGAAAAAAATTCTCAAACATTGACGATTTTTTTTATTCGTCCAGTTGCTTTCCTCTTTAATATTTATTATGTTTATTACTTTGTTACAGAAATATATACATGATGCAGAAGTTCCCAACCATGAAGTACTTTTGTATCGCTCTATGCGTGTTGGTCATAGCGTCGGAGATGACAACGGCGGCGCCCAGTTTTGCCGATTACGACAGTAAGTTATCATATTTTTCTAATAAATCTCGAATATAACTAAATTTTAATAGAAACATTTTTAACGTAAGAATGAATTTTGAAATTTTCATCACACACCCCTCCCCCCCTTCCCATTTTCATATTTTTAAAGATAAATCAATTGGTTTTTTTGGTCACATAGTACTCTGAAACTTTAAATTAAACATAAATAAATACATCAAAATCATTTTACTATATAATTTTTTTATCTAGTTCTTCTTACATACTATTTATAACATGTATACGTTATGCTTATAATTTAAATAATTTAACTGTAAAAAATATGGGGAATATATGGTCCGTAAGACAAGTTTATAGATAAATATTTTGTTTATTCTTTTTTGCCCTTCAGTAAAACAGTTTTCCCATCTCTGCCTTAAGTCAATACAACTGTAAATATATCTCATATCGCACCTCCGCAAAAAAAGTGTCACAACTCAAAAAATGTCATATTTAGGATAAATATAATAAAAATAAATAATTCCAAATATAGAATGATTCCAAATTACTATATATTTCTACTAAAAATTGTCATTAATGTACTTCGTGTACCTACCGTCAACAAAACTAACATGTTCTAAAAAAATGTCACATTTTATTTTTTAAATACTTAATCACCAAGTGTTTTAATAGTTACTATTTTTCAAACATCACAGGAATACTGAAATATTTAAATTAAATACTGTGTATCAGTATTTTTCCTTTACTAACTTTACAATGTTGATTTACCTAAATTGTTATAATTTCATTTATTCCTATTTCCTCAAAATAGTTTTGAGTCGTGGCACCTTATTTGCGGGGTTGCGATTTATTCTGATGTGTACTTAATGATAAAACCATAAGACATATCAACAAATCACAGTGAGTTAAGTTCACAAAAGAGCATCGTACTCCCTTCTAAGCCATCTTCATAAAATACTAAATACATAATTCCATGAAAGTCTATTTTGATACAGCACTGCTCATGTTTATAAATTAGTTATTCACGTCATCGTAGAAGATGATATTGCAACAAAATTGTGTAGCTTCAAGTAGACAAATTGCAAGTGCTCGTATTTAGGTATATTATTAGATTTTTTAATCAACCATTGAAATATTATTTTTATAGTTGTAACATATTTTATAACACGATGATTTTTTTAGGTTTAATGTTTTTCAAGTCTCATAAATTTTTAAGACCACTGTTGACAAATTGCATTTGCTTATATTTAGGTATATTATTAGATTTTTTAGTGTGGGTTTGGGTTGTGCGTTGATGAGTCAATCAACCACGTTATACAATATTCTGATATTAAAACGATAAATGTAATTAATAAAACCAAAACATCAAAGTCTAATTAATTTCATATACCAATTATTGAAGTATTTAGTAATATTTATATGAAATATTTTATTACATTTCGTGCAGCCATTCATAAAGTAATGAACATCAAACTTATTAGTGATTTAGGTTATATGATGAGACTTTGAACAATACAACCCATCGATGTATAACACACACACACACACACACACCTACACATATGTGAGTGTGTATGCAAATTATTGATCGTAAAGCTTATAACGTAATCGCAGACGGTATCCGTGATTTTATTCGCTTTTACAGTTTTACCTATAGAAGTTCATTTCCAACTGGTCTCTCAATTAAGTACCTAGTAGTTAATTTACAGTTCTATTAACACTTACAAATAGGCATCTGTATCTACATATATGTAACTATGAAATATCTCTGTAGAAAAGTGTTGATTCATAGGTACATATTTTATCTTGATAATAAAATTTTAGTACATTTATATACACGGGGAGAATATTCTTTTAAAAATTAACAGAAAAGTCGGTAGAAGTTAAAATAAAGTATAAATGAAAAATTATAATGACATATTGGTAAATTTTAACGTAGTACCTATTAAAATTTATTTACTCTGAAAAAGTAATATACGCTATTCTTTAATTTTATTTCTTGCATATGAAAATTTCACGTAAATTCTCTATAATTTTACTATGTTTCTATATTACTTTTCATATCTGGCCTATCGCCGTCATTGAAACTGCTTTACAGTATATTAAATTGTAGTAGGTAGACGTTCTTTTAAATTTTCACGATCTAGGATCGAAATTTTTTTCATCAATCTATGCATTTTTTTATTTTTTTCCCCATTCCTACGCATCGTAAATTTTTCATCTGACTATTAATAACTTGTTAAAATAATTATTTAAATTTTATAATTATTTTAACATGCGGTATAGTAATTTTTGATACTATTGGTATGAAATATTACTACGTTACCGATTAATTTTTCACATAATGAAATTTCGTCCTCCCGTTAACATGTTTTTTATGTTAAAAATTAACAGTAAATTTTTTGAGTGTAGGTATTCGGTAATCAGATGTTTGATAGATACTAGACAAGCTCAATAGTTAAATACGTTAAAAAAACCGCTTATAAAAAATCGCACAAAAAATATAGTTCCATAGTTTTCAAAAACTGTGAAAAAATTATTCAATCGAATATAATAAATCACGTTTAAATAAAAAGTTTCTTAAAATAAGAATGCATAAAAAACACTAATGTCTGGTATCATAAAGGGACTAACAAAATTTACTAGCTAGTGCTCTCAAATGAGGTATGAAACTTATACGACAGTTATATTTAAGTTTTATGAAGACTTTGACAAGTTTCGTTCACGCGTCGTATGTAAACACTAACAAGGGTGTTAAAACAGTGGTGATATTATGATAACTATACCGCGTACAGTCAGAGTCTGCACCAACTGTGTTACAATACTGTAGTCAAGTATCACTGCTCTAAATTCCATAGCAAATCCATAGATACTATCACAAAATGAATACCTCATTTGTGAGTGCTTGCTAGCTAGCAAAATTGCCAACTCCTTTATGATCCGAACATAAGAAAAATAATTTGAAAATCTAAAAGGTAACGATATATGTAAAACCAAAAATCAATTCTGTTTCAATTGTTTCATTTTTTATTGAAAAATAACAATATTTTTTTATCAAAATTATCGTCACTATTTTTGAAATCTTGTTATACGATGATTTGAATAATAACAAAACATATTTTAATTACTTAAACTATCAGCTTTTTTCATTTTTACTGTAAATTCTTATAAAATCTAAAATCTTTAAAAATAGTTGAATTGCAAAAAAAAAACTATCCAAAAGTAATAAATCTTGTTCTTTTTTAAATAAAAATAATCTCTTAAAACATTTTATATAAATTGGCATACACTTACACTTTATTAATGTACCTATTTTTTACAAAAACGTTTAAAAAAACTGAATTTATAGAAACATTAATTTATATTCTCAACAGCATTTAAAATACTTTCATCGGATGTTTTTTTGATATGTTAATTACTACATTTTTTTAAAAACAATTTACAACATTAACATAAGAATTAATAATCGTGAAAACACTTAACAAGTACCTAATTCTAATTATTTATGTATTTCTTGCACGTCGGAGGCCTGCCTTATTATATTTCACTTAATAAATCATCATTATTTCAAAACTTTTTCAAAACATATTCTTAATTTATGCGCTTACTTTTTTTTAACATTTCGTCAAATTTAATTTCTCTGCTGACATGTTGAAGTATATTCTTATAGATATATTAGTACCAGTGACGTAGATGGCTATTTGCGAAGGGGGTGGAGTGGGGGGATAAGATAATATTAAATCTTATAAAGTTATATATGTCATTATGAAAATCATCTTAAATGTGGTACAAAGTACAAAAATTAGTTATATTCTTCGAATTTGTTAGTATGTATTCATTGATAAAATGCTCGTATATTTTAAACATCTTATAATTTTTGTAGACTCATGGGAAGGTTGATCCCCTTAATTCCATCCCCTAACTGTGCCACTGATTAGTACAGTACAACCTCTATCAATCGAAATAGACATAACTTCAAAACAAATGCTGCAATTTTCATTAAAATGTACTTAAATACGAAGCAATGCTAGTGAAAAAGCCGTATTTCGAAGTATTAATTAATTTATTCAGTTTTTTTTAAATTTTCATGTAAAAAATAATAGTTGAAACTATTTTTTTTTATTATTAGTTGTAAAGCAAGCAAACCCACTTGAGGTAAATTATTTAATAACAAATTGAAAATTGAAGTTCTTATATTATTTGAAAGCCCCCAAGCAACACTGGCCGCAGTTCATTTACATATTTTATCATAACATGTTATAAAATATATTCTTTTTTACCTCTTTACTATATGAATAATTAAATATTTAATGAATTTGAAAATAAATTGTTAACAACTTTTATTAAAGTTTTTTTTATATAAAATAAGTCTTCATGAAGACATAATATTTCAAAAAATATAATATAAAGTATTATTTCTATATTAAACACGCTCGATTTTCGGATTCACGGTAACTTTTCACCTCTTTAAGTACACACATTGGAATAAATTTTGAAATATTATTGAAAAGTAAACATTTTTAAATATTTTGATATAAGGCACACCTCCGTATCTTTATTTGTCTAGAATTTATTCAAGAATAACAAAATTAAATTTCAAACGGCTCTAAAAATTTTCCACAAGGCCTATAGATGGGGACTTTTGTGTACAAACGTACTAGAATGTATACTTCATCGGTACCAAATTTCATCGCACTCCTTATTTATTCTATTTCGATCCCTTTATTGCCTGTACTATTATCGCAATAAAATGTTGTTTTTTTTTGCCGATTGATAATTTTATCGACCGATATTTCGTCGCATATTGCAGTGGATAACTTCAGGGCTCTTGAAAAAGTGAAGAAATTAAAATTCATATCAAGATAACCATAGAAGTTTTGATAAATAAATAAAAATATTAAATAAATATTAAAAAACAAATATATTTTTTTTATAATATGTTTTATTTATATAAATTTGTTGACATTTAATGCGTAAATAAATAATAATAATATTGTCAGAATTTGGATTTTTTTACAACATATTTATTTATTTATTTATGATATTCCCTATAGTGAAAACATCTCCCATTTCATTGTTTTCTTTCGGAATCCTTACGGAATTTAAGTTTCATAGTTTCATATTTATAAAAAAAATTCAAAATATTATACTAAAAATATATTATATACAGGGTGTGTGTCTCAGCTTTCGATAAACCATACCCTTTTTTCAAAAGCGATGTATTTTTCATTAATTTGTGTCCTGTTTTTCGAATATTACTAACAGAATTGGTTGTAAGGAGGTCAACAATATTTGTTTCAAATTGTACTTTTAATGTCCAGTATTATAAACAACCTAACAAATTTGCAAGCTTCCAAGCACTCTCAAATGGGGTATCAAACTTTTATGACAGTTCTCTTGAAGTTTTAAATAGATAGTTTCATACATAGGAAGTAAAAATAAAACGAGCAAGTGCGTGTTGGACACGCACATGATAGAGTTCCGTAGTGATTCTCACTACAATTTATAAAAAAATAGTATTTTTCAAAATTTTCATGACTAAAGGGTTACAATAAAAAAGTCATTCGACTTTTATTATTGCATTTTAGGATACCTATCAAATGACACCCCACTCAATGGGGTAAATGAAAAAAAAATGTGAGTTCACTTTTCAATCTATGAAAAGGAGGTCCAAAATATTTTTGACAATGTTCGTTATAATTTTCAGTGAAAGTACTAATTAAAAGCTACATTCTAAATTTTTTTCAGATTTTTTGAATCGATAGTTTAGAAAATAGAGGGGGGGGCGCTCTGACAGTGACATTAAAAAGCAAATATATCGCGACTGAAGGGTTGAAATCAAAAAGTTATTTGACATTTTTTATTGCATTTCAGGAGACCTATTAAATGACACCCCACTCAAGGGGGTAAGTGGGAAAAAAATGTAAGTTCACTTTTCAGTCTAAAAAAGGGGGGTTCAAAATATTTTTGACAATGTTCGTTATAATTTTCAGTGAAAGTACTAATTAAAATCTACATTCTGGAGTTTTTTCAGATTTTTTGTATTGATAGTATAGAAAATAGAGGGGGGACGCTTTTTTAATGACTTTGGAGAGCAAATACATCGTGATAGAAGGGTTAAAATCAAAAGGTTCTGTTACATTTTTTGTTGCATTTTAGGAGACTTTTCTATCGACACCCCACTTAATGGTGTAGGTGAAAAATTTTTTTTGAAAACACTTTTCATTTTATGAAAGGGGGGTCAAAAAATTTTTAGTTTTCAAAAATCTTATCATTTCTGTTTTTGGGTCATTAATCTACGCCCGTATACCAAATTTCATCTTATTATCTCAAAATTTTTGAAGACGGACGGACATGGAGAAACTATAAGGGTTCCTAGTTTTCTACGGAACCCTAAAAAGGTATGTTAAAGTATATTTACTAAAGTGTATTTACTCACCTTGCGTAAAACCGGTAAAAACCAACTTACTGAGAACTGTTATATAAGTTTGATATCTCATTTGAAAGTGCTTACTAGCTAGCAAATTTGCTAGGTCCTTTATAATACCGGCATAAGACAGTTGTATTAAACGAGAATCAGTTTTCAAACTATGTAGAGTCAAATAGTTAAATACAATTTCTTGTTTATTTGTTATCATACAAAAATTATTTTTCATATCACATGCATAGAAACAACTAGTTTTGAACCCAGTTTTGACAGTAGAAAAGACAATTTCAGACCAATGCGATTGTACCGAGCAGAAACAAATAAACAACGTTATTCCTGACTAGCAAATTCATTAATTTTAAATCTGTTATGCCCGGTATTATAAAGAAATTGCATGCAAGCAAATTTGTTTCCATGGAAATTTGCGATTTGCAAACGCTATCTACTAGGAGTCAAATGTAAATGACAACCAATCACAGATTGTAGCTTTAAAATATCAAGACAATTTGACTCCTAGTAGATAGCGTTTGCTTTGCATGGAAACAAATTGCTTGCATGCAATTTCTTTATAATACCGGGCATCAGAATCGAATTTGTAATAAACAAAAGCCAATCTTATTTCTGAATTATTTTATTATTAAAATAGTATAAGATATTACTGCGCTATTTGTCTGAAATAGTCTTACTTCGACTGGCTACAGAAATCAAAACTCGTTGTTTCATTACATGTGATATGAAAAATAGCGTGTGTGGCACGGGATGAAACAAAGACGATTTCTGACCAGTGCGATGACAGCCCTCGCTTCGCTCGGGCAGTCACGCCCTAGTCAGAAATCGTCTTGTTTCAACCCTTGCTACACAATATACTATATATTTGCATTCAAAATACATTTAAAATGGCATTTATTTCAGTTCTTAAGTTAAATTCCTCGGTCGTTCAATACTAGAACATCCTGTATTTATAAATATTTTAAGAAAATTGTGATAATATAATATTATTAGAATAATACTGAAAATAATAGAAGGTATTTTGTGAATATACTACGTATATTTCTAATATTATTATATATATAGAAATACCTTCAACATCTAACAATATTGGTAAATCGGTTTGTACAAATTGTCATCTCACACCGCACAACCCACCCAACGATTACATCAGTAGCCTCAATACATATACAAATACTCGTGTAACATACATACATACATAGAAAGCGGTCAATCTGCGAAGCTGTAAAACTTATTTTTATTCAACCACGGGGTGTTCAAGGGGGGTGGTGGGTGGGGGGCTGGTTGTGACATTAACAGAGAGGGTAGTTGTGTGTACAACGGGGTCGGTTGTGATACCTACCGCAAACCGCCGTGGCTGTCGTCTCTCTACCTGACCAGAACATTAGTTCCACACGGTTGTGCGGCAAAGCGGCTTGTCACACACACATACACACACACACACACATATGTGTTGTGACGTAATTTTGATTAAATATCTATTAGAAAGATAACATTACGAATAATTTCTTCAATATTTTCCCCCTCTCACCCTTATAAACCCATTTTCGAATTCCAAACTTTGGTGACATACAATTTTCTTTACTCATTCAAGAAATAGACTGAAAAATACCATTTATTTGTGACCTAAAATTAATGGAAATAATTGTAATGTTATGAGGTGATAATAATAAACATTTGGGTCAGTCCGCGGTAATCGATACCAGATAGTAAAAAAAATATTTTACGAATATGAATACTAAAATATAAAATTAACAGGCTATTTAACATCAATTTTCATAAACCAAAAGAAAATTAGAAAAATGTTGGTTAATTTTCAAAATATTTCCAAAAATTTACAAAAAATTTCCAAAAAGACAACAAATAAGATGAAATCACAATAACTTACTTAAGAATATGTGATGATCGTGGCAAACTATTAAAAGTCTTTGACAATTACATATCAAACATGATGTTTAACCAAATTAACAAAAAATTACCCTCACCAACAATAATGACTAAGGGTGACCGCATTTATTATAAATTTAATGAGTTTATTGATGTATTTGATAAATAATTGTTGTAAGTATTAGTTAATAATATCAAAAAGCAAATAAACACACAAAAAGTACTCTTATTGTATCCTTTTATTCAACTTGTCACGACCGTCACAATTTTCAGTCACGACCGTAACAATGTTTGTTGAGTAATAACCAGTTAAATACATTACGTATTTACCTGATGCTCGTGTGGTACTAAAAAATAATTTATTCGTAACATATTAAAGTATGATTATTATAAAGTAACTTCAATATTTTCGCTAATATTTTGAGATTTTGAATAGAGGTTGCAAGACTTGCAATAGTTGGCGTCACGACCGTCACAGGGCTTTAAACGCTGACATTATTTTGTAAAATAACCGTAGACCTTTTATTCTTTCAATATACATGTATTGCATTAAGATCTACAGAAAAAAGGTAAAACCATGTTATTTACTAGTATTATTTAGAAATTATGAACTCCAATCCGAGTTGAAATGTCACGACCGTCACCGCGGACTGACCCATTTGTCACTTTTTGTTAATTTTTTATTTTATTCTGTATATAATAATAATTACAAAGATGTTGCACGCAATTCATGCAAGTGCCGAATGAAATGCTTTTGACAAACTTAAGAAATAAGAAAAATAGAAATGTGTTAAATTTAACCGAGGTTACATGAAAACTTTCAATAGTTGTGTTGTCGGATATTCGATTAGAACTTAATATTTTATTCATTTAAAAATAAAGTATAAAACTTTCTTATACTAAACTTCCTACAACTCTATTTTTATAAAAAAAACTTCAATTCTCTTTGTTTATTTGTTTTATAAAGCTGTGCATTTTTTTCATTTGAATGCATGGATCATACATATGTGTACATATATAGTATACTCAAAAAGAAATATGAATTTAACTCATGCATATTTGTACAGTAGGGTAAACTGCGGTAAATGTATATTCTATACATTGCCGTTCAAAAGTCTTGTGATTTTAAATGTAAATATACAGATTTCAGTCAATAGACCGGGAGCCAGGCTACATTCCGTTTAAAAAACCGTTAGGATTCATAAGAGTTGGTGATTTACATTCAGAAAGATGTAAAGAATGAAATTCTGAAGGTTGCCGGAAAAAAAACTCGGAACTTTTTTTGATACGAGCATTATAACGGAGTCCTTCCAGTTATAAAAAAAGTAGAGCCTGGCTCCCGGTCTACAATAAAAATACACAAAATAGCGAAAAGAATATGTTTATTGTTTACTCACAGTCAATATAGTAAAAAAAACAATTTCTCGTTAGCTTGAAAGACACTGTGCGTCAATACTTGAGTAAACCTGACCTTTCAGGCATATAATTCAAAAAATTCATGGAAAATTATAAATGCTGTATTTTATATATGCTAGGATTATTACAAAAGTTGAAATTAAGTACTCTTATCAATATTTAATATTTTTGTCAACAATATTTGCAGTTTTATATTTACAATACGCAAAAAAAATTAGTGTCCAAAGACTTTTGCACGGCACTGTATACATCTTGCAAATTTTTACTACATTGTTTTATATAATTCAATTTTTGTAAAAGGGACAAATTTTATTTTAAAACTAAAATTTCTAAATATTTTAACTAAAAATTAAAAGTATAAAATTTACCTCTGCGATCGGGGTTAGTTATAATTATTATTTATTTATTTACACATCGACTACTTATTGTATATAAATCAAAAGTTAAATAAATAAGTACAGTGCAGTACTTTGCTTCGTACAAAAACAGTGTTTTTTATTTTATTATTACCTATTGAGAACAGCAGATATGAACTTCCTGAGATATTAACAGGTTATTAGATAGTAAATAAAGCTTTCAAGAGATTGCAAACTGCTTCGATTATATAGAAAAAAAATAATAGACGTTATTAGTTTTTTCCTTGGTATTGCATTTATCCCCACTTCACCTTATCGAGATTCTTGATATTATATTGAAGTATACACTTCTTTTATGTATTTTTATTTCTATAAATAAAATATTACAATATGTTTTTTGTATTTGTTACAAAAATAAACTTATTTATCGTTTATCGGAAATTAAAATTTTAAAGATGATGTTAATAAACAAATACAGGTTATAACGACATCGGTTTATACGACGTATCGGTTTTAACGACTCAAAATAAAAGTCCAACTGAACCCTATATAATTGTATTTTTACCGGTTATTACGATGTCGTTATAACCAGTTTCTACTGTATATACATATAATTTTTTTTTTTATTAAAATAATAATACATTGCAACTAGTCGTTACACTACTATCTAGCAATTTACATCTAGTCTTAAGTCTTAGGCAATTTAACTTTTTGATGGATATGCCCCCATCGGAGCACTCCATATATGTTTATAACACTATAGTGTTATACATATAAATGTAAGTATATAAAAAACTTTAAAATAATAAACCCAACTAACTATAAGTATATAAAAAATTAAATTTAACAATTTTTGAAGTTTCCAAATTTTTTAAATTTTTTCCATTTTAAGTGGCGTATCTAAAAAGTCCATGGCCAGATTCTGACAAAATTTATATCGGACCACCTCAGAAGTATACTTTTTCAAACAAACAAAAAATTAACCGAATAGGTGCATATTTGTCGGAATTATCCCCGAAAATACATAAAAATATATAAACATTCGGATTGAAAACCCCCTCCTCTTTTATTTCTGATAAAATTTCTATGGGACCACATCAGGAGTATACTCTTTCAAACAAACAAAAAATCAATCGAATGAGTGCATATTTGTCGAAGTTAAGCCCGAACTTACTCGTACATAAAAAAATATTTTTATTGAATTCAGATCGTCCTCCTTTTTTGTAGTCGATTACAAATGAGTACCTACTTATATAAATTAATATGGTTATGAATATTTAATAAAATTGAAAAAAGGCTTTTATATAAATATGTAGATATATTAATAAAACAATAAAAAAATACAAACTGTCAATTTTGATTGATAAATATGTTCAATACATAAAAAAAATTACATTTATAATTCCAACTGAAGATATTATAACACAAAAATTCTAAGTGTTCTGTAGTGACATTTCCTCGATACAATTCACTTTAAAAATATCATATTATAGGAGTTTTAAGATCCACATATACATAACAACACAACCCTTAAGGGTGCTTTCCATCAAATTAATAATTTTTGAAAATTCACTGATCAAAGATACCCTATTATACAATTTTACATTAAATACATTTTCCAAATTTCAGAGGATTGGAGTTGAATCACTAATTAGTAAATTGGGTATAATAGGGTTTACTTGAGGAATTATCATTCAATTATATAATGAACCAGTATCCCGTGTCCTTTTGACCCCCCCCCCCCCCTTGATTTAGGAATTAGGATTCATTGTTCTGATGATACTTTTAAAATAATTTAATTTGTCAACCGACATGTAGAATAAACATATTTTATTGGATTTTCTAACCACGGTTATAAAACTTACCTAAAATTCAATGTTTTGGGTACTTACTTATTTAAATTTTATTAAATTTTAATATTTTTATTTAATTTTAATAATTTGTATAGATGCTGCCTATTTTTAACCGACATAAAAAAATTGAAGTTCTCAATTATATACAGTACCTATGTTTTTTTTATGTATATTTGAGCATAACTTCGACAAATATGTATGTACCGATTTGGACAATTTTTATTTTTTTCGAAAAAGTATACTTCAGAGATGGCCCCATATAAATTTCATCAGAATCTGACCATGGACTTAAAAGTTACGCCACTAAATAAAACAGTTTTTATGAAAAAAATTAAATACTTAATAAATAAAAAAAGTTTGTATATAAAAAGTTATATTTAAAGTTATTTTTAAAGTCGGTGCCAAGTCAGTAATAAGTTATTTTAATTATGACTAAAACAAACTATAAAAACTATCATAAAAAGTGAAAATAACAATAATGCATTTTCACAAAAATAAAGCTGTATTTTCAATCACATGAAACCTAATACTGGATTCACTTTTACGTGAGTCATATAAATTACAATAATGGCATGTTTATCAACACACCCTATATGCAGTTGCATCGATTAGTAATCAATATAGACCCTAGCTTTTAAAGACTATAATATTATCAGTACATATAAACGTACACTCCGGTACAAAAAAAAATATACATTAATTTTCGTCTTTTATATTTTTTTTTATTTTACACCAACAAATTTTAAAGAGCCAGGTTAATTAAAAAAAAAAGATTATTAAAATACAATTTTCTGTATTAATCTTGGCTTCTGATATGGTCGTTATATCGTCAAACGTTTCGTTGCATATTACAGTGGACTTATACCCAGAATCCAAGATCACCGCGAATGTCCAAATCTTGAGAAAAAAAATTTTATAATAAAAATTATTTTCTTGAATTTATTTTCTATTCATTTTTTCTATCTTATATAATTAGATATACGTACACTGTTCACTCTCAGTATTACGTATAAGAAAGTCTCGTGGCACCTATAGCATTTTTTTAATTAAGTTTATTCATATATTATTTTTTAAATGGCAGCTGAAAAATTGACTGATTTCATTGAATATGTAAATTTTCATTTTTACTGAAAATCAAAATATATTTGATACCATATTTTTTTTCACTGTGAGTGTATTTATACCCCTCCTCCCTAATTTTCCCCACATAGGTGTTTTCTTTGTACATATAATGTTTTGTAGGAGTGTTTCTTACACTTCTCACAACTAGGTTAAAAAGATCATTCTAAATAACTTAGGTGTGAAGCATCATAAACCTAATTTCAGAACACAATAGGAAATATATTTACGTGTATAGTATTTTTATTTTTATAGAAAATATAATAAATATATGCAGACAATATAAACTTATTCTGTTTACCCCCCCCCCCTCGCATTGGGATTTGAATTTCCAAAAATCTTTATACAGAGTTACAAAATAATTTTAAAATTATTATTTAAAAATAATTTCCTCATTTTTAAGTGTTTACAAAAATTCATTTAATTCTAGAAAAGGAAATGTTTTTTTTTAATATACGTGTTAAGAATTGTCATGAATACAAATGTTTATATATAATTATAAAAGACATGTTATGTTTTATTTTATTTTTAATGTTTTTATTTAATCAGATCATTTCAACACAATTTATTTTATTTTCCTTAAAAAAAGTTGTTTAAAATTTAACTTTGTATTCATGTGTATCCTTATCTATAAATATCCTGAAAAGGATTCAAGATAGACACTGAAATCCTTTAGACAAATAATTTACATTATGTTTACCCTTGTCCAAACCCCAATTGTACCAAAATTTTCCTTTGTAAAATAAACAAATTCTTTTGTTTTTTGTAAAATAATATACGATATATTTTTTATATATTTTTTATCATAAAAAAATTACAATTTGTATGTATGGTTCTAAATTTTGTTACCAAATAATTTGTAGATATAAGAGTTTAAAAATGTAATATCACATTGAGAAAGTTAACTCTTTTTTATTCATATTGAAAATAACTTTTTTCATTACGCTTTGAATTCACAGATAAAAAGGCGTGAAAAACTGTTGACTTATCAAGAAAAAAATGTTTCAAATTCTATTCAATGCAGAATTTTTATACGTATCTATATGTATATTTACTAAAAACTTTTATTCATTAGGTATTACTTCCTTAATCGTTCTAGGATTCTGGGTTCAAGTCGTGTCTCTTTGATCATTTTTTTTAAACATAACGTCCGGTATTATAAAGGAGCTAGCAAATTTGCAAATCTCAAATGAGGTTTTAAACTAATATGACAGTTCTCTTTGAGTTTCATGAAGACTTTGACAAGTTTCACACACGCGTTGTATGTAAACACTAACAACGGTATTAAAACAGTGGTGATATTATGATATTTTGTACGGTCAGAGTCCCCAATACGTTGAAGTATCACTGCTCTAAATTCTATAGCAAATTCATAGATACTATCACAAAATTAATACCTAATTTGTGAATGCTTGCAAGCTAGCAAATTTTGCTAGCCCCTTTTATGATACCAGGCATAAATGTTGTATCAAACCTATATGACAGTAATTTTGAATTATATGACATTTTTTTCACACCAATGGTATTAAAACAGTGGTGCTATTATGTGTTATAATAAACTAGCGAAATCCCGCGGCTTCGCTCGCGTAAACTTCGAAACTAATTAGAATCCTCGATACGTGATAAGGGATGACATATTACATTTTTTATATTGATTTTTATTCATAACCTATATATAAAAAAAACGTAAATATCTTCGTAAAAAATTGTAAAAACTCACCCCATGTCTACCCTCGCCATTAGTAGATTTTTTATACAGATTATTTTGCCCGAATTTACCTTTATAAGTAAAGCAGGTATGCAAATAAACAAATCTAAATCCATCCTCATCCCCGTCCCATGGTATTAGGGCTTGAATATCGAACTTTCATTTTTAATTGAATATTAATTTGTCCGAATTTACTTTAATATCATGAACAATTATGAAGATAAATATATCAAAATTTACCCCCCCCCCCATTCCCATAGGGGTTGAATTTTCGTAACTAATTATTCTTATAGCGTACCTACTTGTGCCATACAAAAAAAAATATTTTACAAATTTTTACACCCCCCTAAACCTTAGAGGTTAAATTTTGGAAAATGCTGAAATAATTGTTTCATTATTTATATTGTAGAGTATGTTCGATAAGTTTCAATTAAATGCGAACAAAAAAAATATTTTTTTTATAAAAACTTTGACACCCTGTTTTAACCCCGTAGGGGTTGAATTTTGAAAAATATTTTCTTAGTGGGTGCTTACATCATAAAAGGAAGACATCTACGAAATTTCATGTTTCTAGGTCCAAGGGTTTGGGCTGTACGTTGATATATGAGTGAGTGAGTGAATGAGTGGTTAAGGACAAACTCTTTTATAGATATAGATTAAAGTATCACTGATCTAAATTCTTAAACAAATAATATCACAGAATTATTAGTTCTTTTTCCACGAAAGCTTGCTGCAAAATTTTAACAAAAAAGCTACCATGGGTACCTCATAACTTTCTTGTACGTAATACTGTGAGTGTGAACATGTATTTAACTAGATAAAAACAAATATTTTTATCGAACAGATAAAAGGTATAAAAAAATGAATGGAACATAAGTTATAGAAAATTATATTCTCTATAAATTTTATCATATACATTTATTTTTATTTTGTACCGTTTTAGTTAATAGAAAATAATTGCATGACTCCATAAGAGGTTGAATGGAATATATGTACATAAATAACTAATTTAAAATACAGTTTCTATTTTATAGTAACTATCCCCCTCCCCAATTAAATGGGCCGTGTATTATAACTTTAGACCATATTTTAGAGTAAAAACAAATATCTCTATGCATATACAAGAACTTTAATAGATGCAGGAGCGCCTATTTAGCTATGTTTTGTATGGTGTATGGTTGTATGGTACATGTTACCCTTAGAAATACCTTCGTTGGCATATTACGCATTACTTGCTTTACATATGAATATAATTTACATATATACATATACACTACTGTCACGTTGAACAATATCCAGACTTGAATCTTTTCGGACCACGAAAGTGGGTGGTCTATCGTATGGACACTCCCATCTTAACCCTTTCAGCCCTAAATTTTTTCTAAGCAAAATTAAATATTTTTTTGTATTAAATATTCATTATAGATAATGCCTGCAGAAATCCCGATTTTTAGGTTAAGGTCTCAGTAGTTAGGAAGGCGGGGGGGGGGGTAAAGGAATCACCCCTCCTTCCCATGAATCTCAAAAATTATAAGATGATATGTTATACGAGTTTTTTTTAATAATAATACATTTAAGTATATAATATAAATTTTTGTACCTTGCACCACATGATTTTCATAATGAAAAGTATTTAATACTGTCATATCCCCCCCATCGCAAAAAGTTATCTACGCCACTGCTACGTCTTTAACCCTATAACGTCGAGCGTGACGTTTTCGTAACGTTTAATTAACACGTATCTAGTACAGAATATATAAATAAAATCAGGCGTTATAGGGTTAAGAGAAAATTTAAATAAAAACAAATCTATTTTTCATTTATTTGAAACGATATATTTTATAAAAAACGAAATTACAGGCCAATTTATGAGGTGCCAAATAATTATGAATTTACTCAGGACTTTAGAGCAGTGATAATAAATGTATATGTTATGTTATGAGGTACACTTATCACCACTGCTTTCAGACCGCTGATTTTTACTTAAAAAAGTTTGGGAATCACTGTATTATTGCATAACACATCAAATATAGATTATATTGAATGATTTAAGCCTAAGATATTAAAAATATTTATAAAATCCATGTAAACAATTTCGTATTATCTTTTATTTTAAAAAATATTTAATTTTCTTATCAATTATATGTGTCAATCAAATCCTAATCTAGTTAATTATTTTTATTAAGCTTGGGGATTAATTATAAGTGGAATTATATTATAGAATATTAAATATTAGTGACGTAGATACATTACTTAACCCATTAACGCCCAAGAGTAAACTAAAACATGCAAAAGATTTTTTTATATGAAATTAAGTACACGTATTCAATATATTTAACTAAATATACAACACAAACTTTTTTTAATATTTAGAAAAAAATAACAGTGTGTACTCAAGCGAGTAAATTGGGTAAATATGAAATCTATTTTGTGTGAGACTGCTTTTCTGATATCATTTTTATTTAGATAAATTTCATTTTAAAGTCATGTTATATGTATATTTAAGTTATTTCATATGATTTGAACAAAAATCGAAATCATATAATTGGATAAAATATTTTAGCATACCACGTACCTCTTTTCATATAAAAATTATTGAGAACAATTAAAACACGTTTAAACACTTATAAAACTAATAACGTTAACATATTTTGCTTGTTGCACTTCTACCAACTGATTTTTAAGGAAATATTGTGAATTAATATCCATAGACAGCAGCACTAATTATAAAATGAGGTGTACACAAATGTGTACGGTGGGCGTTAATGGGTTAATAAATGGATGCAATGATTATGATGCCCTGATACACAAACCCAAATCGATGTCATTCACTTTACATTGACAAAGCAATTTATCTGCGCATACTAATTGTATTATAATCTATGGTAAGCTTCACACCGTATACATGGTGTGTATGTGGTTTAGTAATTATGTAAACGTTTCACCCCCTCAACCCCTGACTGTTTTAAAATAAATTTCGATTTTTTTTTTGTAAAAATTCATTTGGTTTAAAACTTTACCCCCCCCCCTCGTCTAGTAATTTTTGGAATTTAATTTAATGTTAAAACTTACCTCAAACAAATTGTAAAAAGTATATTTTCCTTGGGATTTTAAACAGATATCTGTTTTACCGATATCTTATCTCCCGACGTTATTAGACTTCCGTATTTATTAGCACTAGATAAATTACTTCCGGAAGTACTAACTGCTCGTCAATGTTTACGTGTTTCGAATCTAAAATAAGCTAAAAAGACTTATTTACTTACTTTGAGTGAAGTTAATTTTTGTGGTTTTATTTTTAATTAAATGGAAAAGTCTAGTTACAATTTTTCACTTAAATGAAGAGTAACGTGTTTTTTTATTTTTATTTTTATTTTTAGAAATAGGGAAAAGTAGATTGAACTCCCATAACCCCTCCCCTCGCTCTCTTTACCTTCTGGCTACAGTAGAAAAATGTTTTATACTTATTTACTTTTTCATATATTTTTGTTCTGAATATTTTCGCCATGTATGTATGCAGACTGACTCAAAAACGATTAAATACATATATAAGAGAATTTGGGGAAAGAATTTTTAAAGCTTAAGGTAATACATCTAGGATACTGTAAAAAAAGATTTTGTTTCGAAAAAAATTGTTTTTAATTTATATTCAGACAATGTAATATTTTACTTTGTTAGTTATTAAAAGTAAAAAAAGTTTAATTTAATTTGAAAATTGAAATAGACAGAACGGTATATAATAGTAACATGTACTAATTTGTACAATGTAATGGCAGAGCTAGTTTTTCATTATTTTGAATAAATTACACGTGAATATATTTGTTTTATAATTTTTATAGTATTTAAAAGGGTTGAAGTTTCGAATAATTAGTTTTTAAAACGTCTCAGTATAGTCAATTGTGTAGAATTTCAATAAATATAGCACTTTGGGTAAGTTCTCTCATTTATCGTGTGTTAAAAATTTTTAATATCCAATTACTCAAAAAACAATACGACCAATATTTTAAATAAAAATTAATAAAATATATGAGTTATCCATAAATAACATATTAAAATTTTAGACTTTTATCTATAGATTGCTCTTATGATCGAATAACATTAACTATCTTTAGAAAATGAATTTTTGTCGACATAAAAGTAACTAAGTTTTTTTTTCTAAGAAATAAATTAATCCTAGAAAATATTTTACATTTTTAATGAAAGAATATACAATATTATTTTTCATTATATTCACATAAAAAAAAACTTCAAGAATATTCGAATGAATTGAAGCAAGATAATAGGATCTGAAAACTGAAGTAGACGCACCTGCATTAGAGTAAACATGAATGAAATAAGAAATATTTAATTAGTATCACCTTACACTTCGCTCGTTCGTAAGCAAGTAATGAATTAGTTCTTATTAATTAACTTTATTTAATTAGAACTATATTGTTATTAAGATTATTTATTCTACATATATTCTCTTTACATGCATATATGTTTATCTATTTATCTATTAAAGATACTCGTAGAGAGAGTAATGACAACGTCGACCATTTTTAACGAAACCGATTTATTTAAAAATTCATTTATGTACACTGTCTTAATTTTTTGCGTATTGTAAATATAAAATTGCAAAAATGGTTAAATGTTGATAAGAGTACTTAATTACAACTTTTGTAAAAATTCTAGCATATCTTAAATACAGCATTTACAATTTTCCATGTTAAGGATAAATTTTTGAATTATACACCTGAAAGGTAAGGTTTTCTCAACTTGAAAGTATTGATACACAGTATCTTTCAAGCTAACGAGAAATTGTTTTTTTACTATTTAGATTGCGAGTAAACATATTCTTTTCGCTATTTTGTGTATTTTTATTGACTGAAATCTACCGTCAGGAAGTTAGCGCGGATTTGTGAAAAACAACAAAAATGTTTAATAACAAAAGTTATTAACTAAACAAACAAAATAATTGTTATATGGTATTTTTCAAAAACTAATCGTTTTTCGTAATATTTCTTATGGTCAAACAATTGCTCCCAAATTGCTCCAACATCCTCTCTACTTAGTTTTTCAAAATTATTAATATATTAAATTCAAAATTTAAATTTAAATTTCTCACTTTAATTGTTGTAAAACTGCATTAATAAGTATGCAATATGGCAATGTTTTGTATAGGTCAAAAAATTGCTCCTTAATTGCTCCTCATGTATCTGAAATTGTTCCAACTCTAAACAAAATTTAAACAATAGTTATTAACTATACAAAAAAACAAAAAATCCTAAAATGACATTTTTCAAAAACTAATCGTTTTTCGTAATATTTCTTATGGTCAAACAATTGCTCCCAAATTGCTCCAAAATGCTCTCTACTTAGTTTTTCAAAATTATCAATATTTTGAAGTCAAAATTTAAATTTAAATTTCTCACTCTAATTGTTGTAAAACTGCATTAATAAGTATACAATAAAACAAAAATTCCTACAGCCCCTGACTTTTATAACGCGCCAATGAATTATTCTATTCTCTTTATTAAATATTATTTATATATTACTATAAATATTTTATTATAACATTATAAATTGTAAATTAACAAATGTGTATTCAAATAAATAAATAATGTATATTTAAAATGCGTTCGCGGAAATTTAAGTATAGAATTATATTTTAACTGATAACATTTTAATTATCATTTTCCATTATGTATACAGTAGCACCTCGCAATTACGAAGTAATTGGGACTGGGGACCCTCACCAGTAAGTGAATTAAGGCTTCTTTTTTGTACTTCGCGAATGCCTGGAAACAAAATTATGTACTATGTATGTACTAATGTATATTAAGAGTTCATTAATATTAACTGTAAAACAATAATAGAAAAGGTAGTTTACACAATATTTACCTTTAAATATCTATTTAGTACGTACAATATATACAATTAATAACGAAAATGATGAAGATTTAAGAGTTTCGTTATTACGAGGTGCTACTGTACTCGAAATATTAAGAAAATGTTTAAGGCTGTTCATACCGATTTTTTCGAAACTAAATTCTACGAGATGTCGCCACCGTAGAAAACAAAAATTATTTGCACAAGTCTAGCCCTGAGAGGAAATGGCAGATACAAGTAATTCAGTGACAATTGATGATCGAATGAAAAATGGGATATTCTCGAAATTAAACAGAGATGAAGCTACAAAGGATAGAACTAGTTCTTATATTTTTAGGCTTACATTCAATATTTTCAAATGAAAATTCTAGAATTATAATTAAATTAGAAAGCTTAAACAAATATCTATGTAGTGGTATATTTTTTTCTTCGTATTTTTCAAGAATTTTTGTTATATATTGAGTTTTATCATATCAAGAAAAATACACGCATTTTCAGATTTTTTTTATTAATATATAAAAAAATTAAATTGAAAAATTAAGTATGCCATAACATAGAAAAATTAATCTAGTTTATCACTGTATTTTTTCCTAAATGATTTATTAATACTGGTCAGAGCTGAACTTAAAATACAAAACTGTAATTTCTCTATAGTAATTCTTATGGCAATTCAAATAGCATGTTCAGCCTTAAGGCAGCTACTACACTATCAAATAAATATGTCAAAGATCTTTGACATAGATTTGATCAAATATTGGGACTGTCATTATTTATGATCAGAGAAATATTATGAATATTATAAAACATAACTTATTACACTGTCATTTTTTTTTTAATTTAAGAAATTTTATCACACTTAACATAAGTGGATATTACACTAACAAATAAATGTGATAAAATTTCTTTGATCAAAGAGTAAGTGTAATAGCCGCTTAAACTACGAATTTTTATTTCAAAAAATTAAAATGTTTAGAAGAAAAAAAATCAGACAAAATTTACTCAGTTTAGAGGGAAAGGGGGAAGGGGGCAGCTACATGAAATTTTTCATTTGTATGTGTTTTTTTTAATGTACGAGTTTTTTTAGCACCCAAAAATAATTTAAAATCATAATCGTATCAATTTGAATAAAATAATATTAGATTTTAATCCTACACATTACTTACAAATATTGCTGTATAAAACTCTAGGGATATTTTGATACACAAAACTATAAAAATACTCTCATATTCACCATAACGGTCATAAAATGTGACATTTTGTAAATATTGTGAATTTACAACATCTGTAAAAGCATTCGGTTATTTCGTACGGTTTTACATAACATTTTATTGATATTATTTCAGTAAAAACAATCTAAAATATATTTAAATATAGTATACTATTATTATTAATATATTTAAAAATATGTTAATAACGTTCTATATACCGGGTGTCCCAGATAACTTTTCCAGCATGGGGATCTCAGTATCTATAAGAGATATAGGTTTGGTTAAATGAGATGAATTATCTGTATGAAAGGGGTGAGTATTATTAAACAAAAAAATATTCATAATTATATGTGGTTTAGGCGGTATACCCAAAAAACTGAAAATTCGGAATTTCTTTAAATGGCTATAACTTTTTTGTTAAAGTAGATAGGTACTTTTTGTTTGCGGTTTCTTTAAGCACTTTTTTGTGTAGAATTGATTGGTGTATTTAGATTTTTTATATCACTTTTAGTTTCCGAGATACAAGCCCTAACTTCAGTTTTTCTTATGGGCCACTTAGTTGAATATATCATATTTGAACGTGTTTTTTAATCTACTTTACAACCATATGTCACTTGCCATATTTATAATCGAAAAAAAGTCGAAATACTAAATATCAGTGATATTTATGAAGTATTTTATTACTATCTTTTAAGTGAGCCATGAAAAACAAAAATTGTAAACAAAAATCACAATAACAACAATCAAAATAACAAATGAATATTTGAAACAATGAACTATTTGAAAAAATATATTATAATTTTTTTTTCGATAATAAATATGGCAAGTGACACATCGTTGTAAAGAAGATTAAAAAACACGTTCAAATATGCCATAGCCAACTTAGCGGCCCATAAGAAAAACTAAAGTTAGGGCTTGTATCTCGGAAACTAAAAGTGATATAAAAAATCTAAATACACCAATCAATTCTACATAAAAAAGTGCTCAAAGAAACCGCAAACAAAAAGTACCTATTTATTTTAACAAAAAAGTTATAGCCATTTAAAGAAATTCCAAATTTTCAGTTTTTTGGGTATACCGCCTAAACCACATAGAATTATGAATATTTTTTGGTGTAATAATACTCACCCCTTTCATACATATAATTCATCTCATTTAACCAAACCTGTATCTCTTATAGATACTGAGATCCCCATGCTGGAAAAGTTATCTGGGACACCCGGTATAATATCTTTTACAATATTTTTTAATATAAAGCTTACCTTTGTACAATAAATATTGGTTTTCTAATATTCTAATGTCAGATGTACACATTTTTGTAGAATAATAAATTATCTGACATTTGAATTTAACTGCGCTTGTTTCCATGGCAACATGAATTTATTAATATTTAAAATTAAAATTTTGAGGGTGTTTTTCACCTCTTCAGTAGCTATTTCGGCACGTTTATGAAATAAGTGCCCCGTAGATTGGTTTGAACTACAAGTGTACCAGGTCTTATCAAAATTGATGAGATAGTACTCACTTTTTAGACGATAATAGGTACAAAATTTCGAATATTTCGGAAACCCCTAATCCGATTGGCACCAAAATCAATAGGTCTGGAGTACTCACTAAGGCAAACATTTTCCCCAAAAATAATCCAAATCGGTGCATATCTACAGTAGTTATCGTACATGGAAGAAAATTCTACATCCAGACACACACACGTACAGCCGCCATGCGGAAATTAACTTTTCTTTACGTTTTGATGTTAGTACAATCAGAATCTGCTCTTATCTCGGACACGATTTTTTGAGGGTATTACAATACTTCCATTTCTTCGAACATGGAAGTAAAAATACGTGATTTGATAATAATTTAACTGTAAACAATATCATAAAATTAAATGTATGTATAAATTGTATTTTTTTTAAATAATAACTAAAAAACATAAAAATGTATATTTTACGTAAAATTCTATAAATATTATTTATATCGATTTATCTTGTACGGAACAGAATAAAAACGTAATATTATCTTGACTATTCTCATAGATATCAATTCCTTTGATAATTTGTATGTAAATTTAATTATAGTATGAAAAATTTAATACCCGGCGCCGCCACCATCTGTTATAAAATTTAATATTTTTGCTTATGTTGGTGTCTAAATGCTCAGTTGACTAATAATTTATATATTTATTAATAATTTAGGATTATTTACCAATCAATAAAAAAGTCTTGAGGCTTCCACGGTGATCTTGGTTTCTGGGTGTAAACCACGACGATTTAGTCGTTTTATCGGCCAACGTTTCGAAGATGTTTACTGCAATGTAGGACGAAACGTTGGCTGATAAAACGACCAAATTGACGCGGTTTACACCCAGAAACCAAGATCCAATCAATAGTAAAATTATATTTTCTTTAAATGAATATGAACTAATTTTTTTTTTTTACTTTTTTATACGCATGTGTGAAAAATATTCTAAAATATTAATTTGAGAGGTTTTAAAGGAATTACACGTTTTGAGGGTCCCTGAATCGAGTACGACTGTTATCTTAATGACATATGTCTGTCTGTATGTCTGTCTGTAAACGATCTAATATAACAAATAAACATTTTAAACTTTATTTATGTATAACCATTTTTTGTTATTATTTTTGAAATGGTCTATAATAAAATAAAATGTTTTGAATAAAAGATATAGAAAATTGTCTTATCTATAATTTATGTTCAGAACAAATTTCTTTAAAATGAATCGTTTCTGTTCGAAACGACTCATCAAAAAAAAAATTAAAGGATAATTCTTAATAAGCAAATTTTTTATCAATTTTCAAACAGTTATATTTTCGCGAAAAATGATTGGATTTGCATGATCTAAAGCTCATTCGAAAGCTTGTAGCTTCTAGTTTTTGAATCAAGAGCTCAATTATTTTTATCATCCCCTGCCGCTCTGGGCCAAGGGTTAAAACCGTTCGAAAAATTATCCTTCATTTTTTTTGTACATATATTATTTGTTTTTTTTTTTGTTACAGATATCCGTGATCTATACGAACTACTTTTACAAAAAGAGGCACTAGAAGATCGTTTGGGCCAACATCAAGTTGTACGAAAATCTAACCGTAGTCCATCACTTCGTCTACGATTTGGCCGTAGATCAGACCCTGCTATGTTATCTGTAAGTCCATAATTACATTATACATACATATATTAATCCAATACACTTTGTAGGTAGGTACATACACAGAAAAAATAATTTGTCTATGTGTTAAAAAATGTGATCAATGTAAAAAAATCCGTGATCAATTTGGCTCCGATAGAGGTTGTTTGTTAATATGATAATTTTTTACCAATTTGGAAATATCCACGTTTATCTTATTGATAAATGTATATTATTACTAACAATGTTCTTATCACGGTGAAAATTTTGTTTCGTATTGAAAACATATATTTTAAATACAAAAAAATACTTAATAAATTAATTTACCATATTAAAAATTGCACTTTCACTAGTTGGGTGGTGTAAAAAATATTCCCACTGATAAATATTTATTAATACAACCATTATGTTTAATATATTTGAGAGTTTCGTTAGTTGGTGTAATAAATTATTTATTAATTTGACAAATGAAAAGATTTTTAGATAAACGTGAAGATATATTTTTCAAATTAATAAAATATCCTCAATAAGAATTTTCATTATTATTATATTGAAGAAGTATTGTTATATTAACAAGATAAATTATTTTTCCATCTCAAATTTTCAGTAAGATCATGTTTTATTTATAAGTATGGCCTTCGATACTGTTGTACATAAATTTTTATTACAAAAACTAAATAAAATGGGAATCAGGGGTCATTGCAATCTTTTAATAAAATCATACCTAGAAAATAGAAAATTTTATGTGGATATACAAGGTAACAAATCTGAAATGAATGACCTAGCCATTGGTGTACCGCAAGGTAGCATATTAGGACCATTATTATTCAACTGTTATATAAGTGATTTACCAGATTATTTAACAAATGGTAAACTAATTATGTACGCTGATGACGTGACTGTTTTAGTGACTGGAAAAAATACTAAAGAGACGATCTCAGTTGCAACTGAGGTTGTAAAAAACTTTGAAAAATGGTGTTATAGAAATCAATTAATAGTCAATATAAACAAAACTAAATTTATTAATTTCAGGCTCACAAAAGACTCTAATATAGATGGTTGTGCATTAAACCTGTGCGAAAACGCAAAATTACTCGGGGTAGTTGTAGATCAGACACTTAAATTCATACCACAAATCAATGAAACCTGTAAAAAACTTAACCAAATAGCCGCTCAAATTAGAATACTAAAACAATTTCTAACACATGAACAATTGATAATATTCTATTACGCCCATGTGTACTCAACAATAAAATACGGTATATTTATTTATGGACGAAGCTCTGAAGCTGATCGAATCTTTATTGTACAAAAAAAAATTATTAGACAAATTTTTAATCTAAAAAGTAGAGAGTCCTGTAAAGATATATTTTTAAAAAATAGCATACTAACCTTCTACGGTATATACTTGTATGAAACCATTTGTTATATGATGCAAAATAAATATTTTGAAAAAACAGAAACATCAACAAACAAGTATAATACCAGAAATCAGACCAATTTTGACTATAAGCACAGAACCACCTTTTACGAAAAATCACCTATGTATACAGGCTTTAAACTCTTTTATAAATTACCGGCAAATATTAAAACAGAGAAAAGCGTCAATATTTTTAAAAATAAACTTAGACAATATCTAGTCAATAAAAATGTTTATAATATGAATGAAATTATATAACCATTTTATGTATTTTGTGTATTTTATGTATTTTATCTATTGTTTATTTTGACTTTTTGTACACCATGTTATATGGTCCACGCAAATAAAAAATTATTATTATTATTATTATTATAATTAAAGATTTCATTAATTTTTAACAGGAATTCTGCCATATTCATTGCTTATATTAAAACCAATTAAATATTCTCTACTTTAATGAAACGTTGGCAAAAAAAACTGGAGTAGATTTTATACAAAAAGAAATATTTATTAAAATTTTAAATTATTAAAAATAAATGTGTCGTAAATCTATAGAAATTAAATTACACACAGTGTTTTTTATTGCTACATATTAAAAAATTATGTAGCTACCTACTATAATATTAAGATTATAAATCTTATATTATAAGCAATTATAAACATATTAGTGGTATGAACAGTGTAAACGTCAGAATTTTAGGTGTTTTTTGTTTCTTTATAAAAAGATGGATCCATATGAAACTTTGTACACATCTTTAGTACGTAAAAAGTAATTAAAAATGTTTTTTAAATATATTTTTGCATAATGGTCCTTTGAAAATAGCACCTCTTAAATCTGACCTCAGTGACGTTGACAGCAATTCGTTCAAATGGATCTGAGGACAAAAAAAAAAAAAAGAATATTAAAATATATGTTATATCGAAATATCGTTACGAAAAAAAAATGGTGACCATTTGAAAATAAAATCAAAATTTTATACTGATCAGTTCATACCTCTTAATATAAGTATAGTAGAACCTCGATATATCGTACTAAGTGTCTAGATATTAAAGAATTGGCCAGTTAATATTTCACAAAATTCTTATAATTAAAAAGTATATTTTTTTACATATAGGTAAATATAAAAAAAATTTAAAAATCTTTTTTTCCAGGGATCACCCTTCGCTCTCTCACAATCGCTGGACAGTGACCACGCTGAAAACTAGAAGAAGAAAAATAATAATGAAGAGTCTATTTTGAAAAAATAACCAGGTTTTTTTATTTATTTATTTGTTTCAACCTTTTTTTTAAATTGTTACTATGTATATTTTTTGCTATTTAAAAACCGTTACCAAATGAAAATTTCTGATTATTGTAGCTGAATTAAATCATCTCTACAGATCAATTATCTTAAATAAACCTCGAAATTCTTGTATATGTAAATTTTAATTATTATTAAAATGTTTATATAGTGTAGTAATTAACCGATGTAATATAATTAAAATCTATGATTAACTAATTTTCTAATTATTTATTAAATGTTGATTTTTAAGCTGGGTGCCTATTTTTTGAAATTACTGAATTACTTTATTATATAAAAAAAAAACACATTTCAAAATCATCGTATTGATTTTCGTTTAAACGAATTACGAAAAAATATAATAAAATAAACCAACTAAACTTTTTTTTATTGTACCTATGATATTCGGTAATTTCAATAAAATTTAACCCAGAGAAAATATTTATTTTTTCAATAGTTTCAGTACATATTGTGAAATATATAAAAATGTTTTAAATTTACGTAAATATTTGAAAAATTTTTCCATCGAATACGAAATTATTTAACATCAAAAATAAAATAAAAAAATTCATATCAAATGCGTGGAATTATTTTTTGAATACAATAATGTAATAATATCGAAATGATTGTTTGAAAAATAAAGCATATTCAGTACTTTCAATAATTTAGTTCATTTTACCTATTATATACATATCGTATTATATGTTTAGGTTGGTACACATAAAAAAAACTGTACTGGACCAAGAAAATCTTGTTTTGTATATAACGAAAACAATATTTTCTTTATATAAGAAAAGTACTCTTAATCCAACTACATTATTTCTTCGTCCAAGAATACTATAGTTGGTTTAAGAATATATTTCTTATCTTAAGAAAATATTGTTTTCGTTATATACAAAACAAGGTTTACATGGCTCAAGTAAACCTTTCTACCTGTGTGTATTGAAAAGTTAGAACAGTAAGTATAGTTGTTCAAATTATGTTTATGTTTTTTACAGGAATTTTCAGCGTTGTTTGATTCATAAAAAGTGTCATTTCTTGCATTAAATTTTACATTAAAAAAAAAAACAAAGCTGTTAAAATACATATAGTCCAGGAAAAATAGACGTACAACAAGGAAAAAATTTGTAACGGGCTAAATTTTTCGCATACACCTTAGTATAAAGGTACTTAATAACGTGTGAAAGTTCCTCATCGATTTGACGTGTGCAAGTGTCAATTTTGTGGGGTCAAAGTTCACGAAAACAGTATTTTTCAAATATCACGAAAACGGTGACCTTATCGAAAAAAATGTATCTTACTAATTTGTAGCTGAGATAATTTACTACAAAAACGAACCTGCGGGTTTTTATGTAGGAGAAACCGTTCATGAATTATAAAGAGTTATTTATAACTCCGCGCACTTTTCCATAGCATACGATATAGTTCTATGTAAAATGCAATATAGAGCTGCAGCTTAAACATATATATTTCACATAACCAGCAAGATCGAGATAACTCTTTCTGTTTCATAAGAATCGAAAGTACATTAGTTGACAATACTTTGGACAAAAATTCACCAAAATTACTACGTTAAATCTTATATATTTTTGTCTATTTTTCCTGGACTAATACTTCAAATAAAATATTTTAATATTACTTAAATTTTGTACTTGATCTTAGAAATTATTTTGCTTCATTTACGTTTTCATGTACAGTGAACTAAAGAGCATCGATAATTCGAAATAATTGTGGATTTAGGGTGTTTGGATTTAACTAATTTTTCGAATAACCGATTATTTACGAAAAAAATTGTTCCAGTGACATAGAAATACAAAACTGTATTTTTTTTTGTATCACATGTATTACAAATAACCTGAAATAAAAAAATACATTAACAAGAAGGTCTACAGTTTAGGAAAAGTTCAAAATTTTCTTTTGCTTTAGAGCGTTTTTTTTGTTAATATGGTAAAAAGATACATATCGTCGCTTAGCTAACAACACCGCTCAAGTCGAAAATTAGCAGTTTTTACATTTGAATGTCATTGGATAGAGCTACTCATTGCGCGTCGATCTACCAATCACATTCTAAACGATTCGGACAATAAGATACCAGAATTCAAAAAATAGTGACAGCGCGCAAGCCGGTAGCTTATATAAAACATACACGGTTTTTTCGCTCTCCTGTAAAGTTGGTCAAAATGACTTGAGCGGTATTGTTAGATAAGCGACGATATTGTGAAGCCATTTTTACAAATAAATGTTATTACGATCAATCGATTAAATATTAACGCGAATCTAAAAATCTAAAAAATGTAACGTTATTTTTTTAATTCAACAAATATGATTTATCTTCCAGTACAATTTAAATTATGTATAAAAAAATTAAAGAACACTTGTTGCATGACCCCCACATTTTATCATGGGCCCCCAGGCTATAATTAGTAGCGGGCCCCTTTAGAAAAGAAAACATATACAATAATATTTATTAATAAAAGGTAAGTAATTTTCAATAGTCCAATAATTTATACCTGTGTAGATAAACAGGTAACAAATAGGTAATTAATTAAGAGCATCTATGTAGATAAATAGATGTTATAAAATCATTTAACAAACATGCATGTTATACCTGTGTAAATAAACAGGTATATTATAAAATAAAAATCGCATATATCAAATACAACGGTGTATCAATTTTTGTTTACGATAGCAACTCTAACTAGACAGTCAGAATGGCTTCTGAAAAAATAATTGATCTTTGTAAAAGTACTATGACGCCATCTAGCGGTAAAAGGGTGAACTATTAAGTTATCTGTAGTTTCAGCTTTTCTCCGCTAGATGTCGTTACACGTACTTTAATAACTTCAATATTAATGTTTTCAGATGCCATTCCGATTAAATCACAATTTTTGACGAGTTAAAGACGCTATCGTATGTATTATGTTATCCTGATTCCGAATATTTGTATGAAAAAATTCGTTCGGATCAATCTACCTGTTTTTTATCAAATTTTGTGTTAGTATGTTCATGTAAATTTGTACCAGTGAATTAATTTAAAATCTGGTTTCATTTATTGTATCAGTGGGTCCTCTTACATACAATGGCGTGTATAATATTTTCAAATTCAAAACGGGTGTATCAATTTTTGTACTGAAAAACATACCCTTATTGAATTTCAAAGTTATAAACACGTAATCGTATGTAAAAGGACACCCTGATATCATAAATGATATTAGATTTTAAATTAATTCACTGGTTCAAATTTTCATGAAATTTTTTAACACAAAAGTTAATAAAAAACCATGTTATCGATCCGAGCGCAACTTTTGATGGTCATATTGGGTATCAGGGTGCCCTAATACATACGATAGCGTCGCTAACTCGACAAAAATTTTTGGAAACAAAAAAAAAGGAAGGTAATAGCCTTGCTTCTTTTTTGACCGAAAAAAACTTTTTTCGATTTTCGAATAATTAGATACGTTATCGTATGTAAAGGGACATGCTGATTCGACTTTTCGTATCAGTTGTTAAATACATTGAACGGTTCAAAAGTTATAGCCATTTTAAGACGAAAAATTGATAAAAAACAGTGATGGCAGTCCATGAGGAACTTTTTATTAACATTTTTGGAATCAGCATGGTGTTATACATACGATAGCGTGCCTAACTTGACAGAAAAAAAAATTATGCGATGACGTCAGATGACGGCGCCTCCACCACATATAAAAATCTTTTTCAAGAAATATTGGAAATATGGTTGAGGTGTTTTTTGTCTAGTTAAACAAATTTACCGATAGATGTCGTCACATGTAACAAAAAAATTTTAATAATTTTTTCTGAAGCTATTTCGACTAAGTCAAAAAATTTTGTCTAGTTAGAAATGCTATCGTATGTATTAGGATATCCTGAATCCAAAAAAGTTCATAAAAAGGTTCATACGGATCAATGAAACTGTTTTTTTATTAACTTTTATTTAAAAAAATTACTTGTAATTTTTAACAAATGAAGGAATTTTAATCTGGTGTAATAGATGATATCAGCATATCATTATACATAAGAAAGCGTGTATAATACTTTCAAATTCAATAACAGTGTATCAATAATCGTATTAAAAAAACACATTTTTAAATATGAAAGTAATTGACACGCTATCGTATGTAATAATGGCACACTGATATCATATATTATACCAGATTTTTTATTAATTCACTGGTTCAAACCAAAGAGAAGAGACACATTATTTATCTAAATCACATGCAATAATTCAGAGAGGGTAAACAGTTCGAATGAATCTACTAATACATACGATAGCGTGTCTAACTCGCGAAAACATTTGACTAAGTCGGAATGGCTTCAGAAAAAAATATAAAAAAATTCAAGTTACATATGGTGCCATCTATCGGTAAATTTGTTTAACTAGACAAAAAACACCTCAACCATATTTCCAATATTTCTTGAAAAAGATTTTTATATGTGGTGGAGGCGCCGTCATCTGACGTCATCGCATAATTTTTTTTTCTGTCGAGTTAGACACGCTATCGTATGTATTACAGCATGCTGATTCCAAATATGTTAATAAAAAGTTCCTCCTGGACTGCCATCACTGTTTTTTATCAATTTTTCGTCGAAAAATCGCTGTAACTTTTGAACCGTTCAATGAATTTCACAACTGACACAAAAAGTCGAATCAGCATGTCCCCTTACATACGAATACGTATCTAATTATTCGAAAATCGAAAAAAAATTTTTTCGGTCAAAAAAGAAGCAAGGGGTTTACCTTCCTTTTTTTTTGTTTCCAAAAATTTTTGTCGAGTTAGCGACGCTATCGTATGTATTAGGGCACCCTGATACCCAATATGACCATCAAAAGTTGCGCTCGGATCGTTAATATGGTTTTTTATTAACTTTTGTGTTAAAAAATTTCATCAAAATTTGAACCAGTGAATTAATTTAAAATCTAATATCATTTATGATATCAGAGTGTCCTTTTACATACGATTACGTGTCTATAACTTTGAAATTCCAAAAGGAAGTGTTTTTCAGTACAAAAATTGATACACCCGTATTGAATTTGAAAGTATTATACACGCCATTGTATGTAAGAGCTCTCACTGATAACATAACTGAAACCAGATTTTAAATTAATTCACTGGTTGAAATTTAAATAAAAATGTGAAGACAACATTTGATAAAAAACAGATAGATTGAACCGAACGAATTTTTTCATACAAATATTCGGTATCAGGATACCATAATACATACGATAGCGTCTTTAACTCGAAAAAAATATTGATTTAATCGGAATGGCATCTGAAATATAATATTGAAGAATTAAAGTACGTATACCGACATCTAGCGGAGAAAAGCTGAAACCACCGATAACTTAATAGTTCGTCCTTTTGCCGCTAGATGGGCCATAATACTTTTACAAATATCAAATATTTTTTCAGAAGCCATTACGACTGTTGCTATCGTAAACAAAAATTGATACACCGTTGTATTTGATACATGCGATTTTTATTTTATAATATACCTGTTTATTTACACAGGTATAATATGCATGTTTGCTAACTGAATTTATAACATCTATTTATCTACATAGATGCTCTTAATTAATTACCTATTTGTTACCTGTTTATCTACACAGGTATATATTATTGTACTATTGAAAATTACTTACCTTTTATTAATAAATATTATTGTATATGTTTTCTTTTCTAAAGGGGCCCGCTACTAATTATAGCCTGGGGGCCCATGATAAAATGTGGGGGTCATGCAACAAGTGTTCATTAATTTTTTTATACGTAATTTAAATTTGTTGAATTAAAAAAATAACGTAACTTTTTTGGATTCAGGATATCCTAATACATACGATAGCATCTCTAACTATAGACAAAAAATTTTGATTTAGTCGAAATGGCTTCAGAAAAAATTATTAAAATTTTTTTGTTACATGTGACGACATCTATCGGTAAATTTGTTTAACTAGACAAAAAACACCTCAACCATATTTCCAATATTTCTTGAAAAAGATTTTTATATGTGGTGGAGGCGCCGTCATCTGACGTCATCGCATAATTTTTTTTTCTGTCAAGTTAGGCACGCTATCGTATGTATAACACCATGCTGATTCCAAAAATGTTAATAAAAAGTTCCTCATGGACTGCCATCACTGTTTTTTATCAATTTTTCGTCTTAAAATGGCTATAACTTTTGAACCGTTCAATGTATTTAACAACTGATACGAAAAGTCGAATCAGCATGTCCCTTTACATACGATAACGTATCTAATTATTCGAAAATCGAAAAAAGTTTTTTTCGGTCAAAAAAGAAGCAAGGCTATTATTACCTTCCTTTTTTTTTGTTTCCAAAAATTTTTTTCGAGTTAGCGACGCTATCGTATGTATTAGGGCACCCTTATACCCAATATGCCCATCAAAAGTTGCGCTCGGATCGATAACATTGTTTTTTATCAACTTTTGTCTTAAAAAATTTCATCAAAATTTGAACCAGTGAATTAATTTAAAATCTAATATCATTTATGATATCAGAGTGTCCTTTTACATACGATTACGTGTCTATAACTTTGAAATTCTATAAGGGTGTGTATTTCAGTACAAAAATTGATACACCCATTTCGAATTTTAAAGTATTATATACGCCATAGTATGTAAAAGGACTCACAGATAACATAAGTGAAACCAGATTTTAAATTAATTCACTGGTACAAATTTACAAGAACATACTAACACAAAATTTGATAAAAAACAGATAGATTAATCCGAACGAATTTTTTAATGCAAATATTCGGAATTAGGATACCCTAATACATACGATAGCGTCTTTAATTCAACAAAAAATTGATTTAATCGGAATGGCATCTGAAAAATAATATTGATGAATTAAAGTACGTGTAACGACATCTAGCGGGCAAAAGCTGAAACTATCGATACCTAGTTAGTTCACACTATTGCTGCAAGATGGCGTCACAGTACTTTTACAATTGTCAATTCTTTTTTCAGAAGCCATTACGACTATCACGTTAGAGTCGCAATCGTAAACAAAAATTGATACGCCCCTGAATCAGGATACGCTAACTAATACATACGATAGCATCTCTAACTCAACAATGAAATTGATTTAGTCAGAATGGCATCTGAAAATAATATTGAAATTGTTAAAGTACGTGCAACGACATCTAGCGGACAAAAGCTGAAACTATCGATAACTCGTTAGTTCACACTATTGCTGCAAGATGGCGCCGTAGTACTTTTACAAATGTCAAATATTTTTTCAGATGCCATTACGACTGTCCGTTATCGTAAACAAAAATAGATACATGATTGTATTAAATTTTATAATATACCTGTTTATTTACACAGGTATAAAATGCATGTTTGCTAATTGAACTTATAACATCTATTTATCTACATAGATGCTGTTTTGATTAGTTCTTTGCTACCTATTTATCTACATAGGTAGCGTCCATTTTGATTATTAAAAAATGACAATTAAAAATTTATTTAGAAAAAACATTTTTATTATTTATTTGTTCATAAAAAAATAAGAAATAATTATTTACATATACATTGAGCGAAAATAACTATTTAAAAACAATATATTAGTATAATTGAATTATATTTAAGTAACGACGACATTTCAAAGAATCCATTTTGTATTTCGATTTTTTATTTTTATTAAAAAAAGCACGGAAGAACTAAACAATTATAATTCATCTTTCGGTGTCGGATTGTTGATGAAATTCTTCATCTCTTCAACTGTTCTCTTGCCTTTGTAGTCTGCTACGAACTTACCGTTTTCGAATAATTTGATTGTTGGAAAACCTGATATTTTATAAGTTTCCGCAGTCTCTGTATTTACAGTACAATCTAATTCTCCTATTTTAACACCGTTTTTCATATCTGCCGCTAGTAGTATGATTTCAGGTATCATTTTTTTACAATGTCCGCACCCTGTTAAAATAAAATTCAGTCATTATCTCGCAAACTATTGGTCGTATAAAAAAATAGCTGTAAGAGAAATCGTAGATAAATTAATTCTCTATAATTTAATAAGTATCGTATTATTTGATCGGATCTATAATTAACGAGATTTTTGGAAAAAACTATGTTTTTCAAACTTTTACGAGCTTTATCTCGTAAACTATTGGTCGTATAAAAAAATTGCTGTAACAAAATTCGTAGATAATTCAATTCTCTATAATTTATTAAGTATCATATTATTTCATCCGATCAATAATTAATGAGATTTTTGGAAAAAACTATGTTTTTCAAACTTTGACGCACTTTATCTCATAAACTATTGGTCGTACAAAAAAATAGTTGGGACAAAAATCGTAGATAAATTAATTCTCTATAATTAATTAAGTACATTTTATTTCATTCAATCAATAATTAACGAGATATTTGGAAAAAACTATTGTATTCAAACTTTGACACGCTTTATTTTGTAAACTATTGGTCGTTTAAAAATGTGGCTGCAACAAAAATCGTAGATAATTTAGTTCTCTATAATCTATTTAATACATATTATTTGATCCGATCAATAATTAACGAGATATTTGAAAAAAACGATGTTCTTCAAACTTTTACGCACTTTATCTCGTAAACTATTGGTCGTATAAAAAAGTGGCTCTTATAAAAATCGTAGATAATTTAACTCTCTATAATTGATTGTCTACATATTATTTGACCCGATCAATAATTAACGAGATATTTGAAAAAAAATTATTTTTTTCAAACTTTGATGCGCTTTATCTTGTAAACTATTGGTCGTACAAAATGGTGCTTGCGCCAAAAATCGTAGATAGTTCAATTCTCTATAATTAATTAAGTACATTTTATTTCATCCGATCTACAATTAACGAGATATTTGGAAAAAACTATTTTTTTCAAACTTTTACGAGCTCTATCTCGTAAACTATTGGTCGTATAAAAAAGTACCTGCAAGAAATATTGTAAATAATTCAATTCTCTACAATTTATTAACTACATATTATTTGATCCGATCAATAATAAACGAAAAATTTAGAAAAAACTATTTTTTTCAAACCTCATCGCACTGTAATTCCTAAACGATAAATTCAACGAAAATAATTTCAATGAAAGATCTTACAGAATTCAAAGCTGAACAAAAAAGGTCCTTATAATTTTTGCTATAGCATCAACAGTTTGTGAGATATTTGCGTTTGAAGTTTTTTCCAAGATGGCGGCTTACGCCTTAACCTCACATTCTCTCTCCAGAAATGATACAATTAGGTACTTACACGGTGCATAGAACATGACAAACATTTTCTGACTAGCTTTCAACATATCCTGGAAATTAGAATCCGTCAAATGTTCCACATCCTTAGCATCTGTGAAATATCCTCCATCAACCGGAGCAGGCGGAGCGGCCCCAGCATTAGGATTTTCAGGATCGGACATAAATTTAATAAAATCTGCTTCCTGAAAACACATAAAAACAAAAAATAACCACATTGTAAATATTACAATAAACGAATAAATAATTACTAAGCGTCCTCCGTTGTAAGGTTTGATCGTTTTGTAATAATTGAAGTATTTAATGGTCGGGTAGCCTTTGACTTCGTGAGCACTGCAGATCGTAGCGTGCTGTGTGCAATCGACTGCGGCAAACATCACTTTTGGATCGTCCTTAAATGTATTAGCCGCCGAAGTGAATTCCGGTTTTGCTTTCTTGCAATGGCCACACCCTAACAAATATTAGTTATTTTTTAAAATAGAAAATATTTTATATTCTAAAATTGAGCAAAAAAAAAATTTCTGGAAAAATTTTCAAAAAAATTATTGTTGCAGTTTTTATTTTTAGTTTATGTAATGTTGAGGAATTCATATAAAAACTGTAAAACTGTATTTTTTACATAAAATGATTGTTGCATTTTTTATTTTTAGTTTATGTAATTGTTGAGGAATTCATATAAAAACTGTATTTTTTACATAAAATGATTGTTGCAGATTTTATTTTTTGTTTATGTAATTGTTGAGGAATTCATATAAAAACTGTATTTTTTACATAAAATCATTGTTGCAGTTTTTATTTTTAGTTTATGTAATTGTTGAAGAATTCATATAAAAACTGTATTTTTTACATAAAATGATTGTTGCAGTTTTTATTTTTAGTTTATGTAATTGTTGAGGAATTCATATAAAAACCGTATTTTTTACATAAAATCATTGTTGCAGTTTTTATTTTTAGTTTATGTAATTGTTGAGGAATTCATATAAAAACTGTATTTTTTTAAAAAACGCTCCTGCAGTCCCTGAAAAAAAATCACTCCACTAAACCAAAAAAGAAAATAACAAAAAACTAACTTACACGGCGCGTAAAACATAACCAAAACGTGTTTCTTCTTCTTCAAAAACGGTTTAAAATTCTCATCGTTCAAATGCACCACTTCAGACGTTTCCTCAGACCACGGCTTCTCCGGCGGAGGAGGCGGTGGGGGCTCTTTCGGATTTTTCATAAACTCAACAATCTTCAACGAATCTCTTAAATTCACATCAAACTTCAATTCACCGTACGCGAAATACTTCACCGTCGGATATCCTTTCACATTAAACTGCGCCGCAATACTTGGCTCTTTCGTTGCATCCAATGCACCGAGCATTCCCGGAATCTAAAAAAAAAAAATTTTTAAACATAACCTCAAAATTTTCGATAAAATATTTACGTTTCGATTTTTCATTTCCGCTGCAGCTTTTTCGTACTCTGGCTTCATTCTTTTACAGTGCCCGCACCACGGTGCGTAGAACATGACAAGCGCTGAAGCCTCGTCTTTGAGAACTGGTTCAAAGCTATCCGATGTAAGATGAACGACTTCGCTATCGGTGTCTGACCAATCGGGTTCTTTTAACTTAACGGGAGGTTGATATGGGTTCTTCATAAAACTAATCAGTCCGTTTTTGTTGTTTTCTCCCTCGTATTGCATTTTCATTACGCCGTGTCTGCAAAATAGTTCGATTAAACACAGTTTTCGTTTGACGTTTATTAAATACAGGTAAACGTCGTTTTTCGCCGGTTCGATTCACGCCGATTCACAACTGCGCCGGTTGGTGCCGAGTTAGTTTTCTATCTCTCTTCCTCTACACTTGCTGCCTGTAGAGAGAGGGAGAGAGAAGTCGGCCAGCGCGTTTTTCGACAAAACCTCGCTGCTCCGTAAAAACAATTTGAGTGGTCGACTATACTGACTCGACAATCTTCGCGTGCGTTCGGCCGGCATTTCAACTCATTCGGTTCTTGGTCGTTGTCTTTTTTGAACTTTAATTGTTTATTTTTTTTGTTTTCAATAATTAACTTTTAAATTTAAACAGAATAAAAATTACTTCTACTTTTTATTCTGATTAATTTCTTATTTTTATTCTGATATAATTTATTTTGGGAACCCGTTATGTTTGTGTTCATTTTACGCCGATTTTTTTTACGTCGGTGTCTCTCGGAACGGAACCCCGTCGTAAAACGACGTTTACCTGTATTAAATAAGTACTCACTCGAAATATAATAACGTAGGAAATCCCGTTATATTGAATTGTGTACGAATTACGGCGTTTTCTGGTCGATTTACGTCGATAGCGGCTAAAATGTATTGGTTCTTTAGTTCTGAAGCGGCGCCTGCGTATTCCGGTTTTAAAGTTTTACAAAAACCACACCACGGTGCGTAAAACATTATTAAAATCGGTTTCGGTTCTTTTTTTATTAATTTCACCATAGCCTGAAATAAAATTAATATATAAAACTTTACGTGCGATCACAGGCCCTAAACTACTGGACGTATCGAAACCATATTCACACCATATGTTTGTTTTGTGCTCTGGTTGGTTTATCTCTTTTTTGGTCCCGGTAGGTGGCGCTGGGGTCGAGATATTTACGAAAATAATAAACCGTAAATTATAGAATGTAATTTTATACGTGTTTTTAACATAACCTATAATTCAGTTTTTTTTTATTTGTAAAAAATAGCGAAATAATACAAAAATCATGTACGACGTCGTTTAAACATCAGTCGAAATACTCAAAATGGCCAAAAAACACAAAATAACCCTTGCAAATTTAACACCATAACAATAAATACAACAAACATGAGAAAGAAAAATTGTAAAAATTTCGACATAATAAGATGTAATTTAGTATACGGTCGTAGATTGATGACCCAAAAACAGAAAAGATAAGTTTTTGAAAAAAATAATAATTTTTTTAGACCCCCCTTCCATAAAATAAAAAGTGTTTTTAAAAAAAATTTCACCTACCCCATTGAGTGGGGTGTCGTTAGAAAGGTCTCCTAAAATGCAACAAAAAATGTATCAGAATCTTTTGAATTTAATCCTTCAATCACGATGTATTTGCTCTCCAAAGTCATTATAAAAACGACCCCCTCCCTCTATTTTCTAAACTATCAATTCAAAAAATCTGAAAAAATTCCATAATGTAGCTTTTAATTAGTACTTTCGCTGAAAATTATAACGAACATTGTCAAAAATATTTTGGACCCCCCTTTCATAGACTGAAAAGTGAACACACGCTTTTTTCCCCACTTACCCCATTGAGTGGGGTGTCAATTGATGGGTCTCCTAAAATGCAATAAAAAAAAACGTCAAATAACTTTTTAATTTTAACCCTTCAGTCACGATATATTTGCTTTTTAATGCCGCTGTCAGAGCGTCCCCCCCTTCTATTTTCTAAACTATCAATTCAAAAAATCTGAAAAAAATTCAGAATGTAGCCTTTAATTAGTACTTTCTCTGAAAATTATAACGAACACTGTTAAAATTATTTTTGACCCCCCTTTCAAGATTCACGCTTTTTTTCCCACTTACCCCATTGAGTGGGGTGTCATTTGATGGGTCTCCTAAAATGCAATAAAAAACGTCAAATAACTTTTTAATTTTAACCCTTCAGTCACGATACATTCGCTTTTTAATGCCGCTGTCAGAGCGTCCCCCCCACTCTATTTTCTAAACTATCAATTAAAAAAATCTGAAAAAAAATTCTGAATGTAGCCTTTAATTAGTACTTTCACTGAAAATTATAACGAACACTGTTAAAAATATTTTGGGCCCCCCTTTTCATAAACTGAACATTTTTTCCCACATACCCCATTGAGTGGGGTATCATTTGATAGGTCTTCTAAAATGCAATAATAAAAGTCAAATAACTTTTTGATTTCAACCCTTCAGTCACGAAAATTTTGAAATAACTCTTTTTTATACATAAATCGTAGTGAAAATGACTACGGAACCCTATCACGCACTTTTTTATTTTGTGGTACCTGTTTATGTTTTCGGGTAATTTTTTTTGGAAATACTTGAAGTATAACATTTCTTATATTCGTATTAGAGACTGTTTGTTTGAAATACATTTGAAAAAATGTCACTGTTTCACTTGTTTTTTTTTTTTTTTTTTTTTTCACTAAAACTTACCACAGCATCTGCGATATGGACCACGTCACTTGCATTTGAATCTTCTTCCCAAGGAATATCACCCGTTGGATCTCTCATGAAATTCACAATAGACGCAACAGTGTCTCGACGATCGTAGTCTTTATTGAATTCACCGTCTTTGTAATGTTTTAAAATGTACGGTTCTGGATTCACTTTTAATTTTTTACACAGCTTTCTAGCTTCTCTGTAAAAACACATTGTTTTAAGAATTTTGTTGTATTTTTTTTTTTGTAAAATAGATTACTTACGATGAGCAATCTACCAACACCATAGTTCCTTGTCCTTTTATTGAAACCGCAGCTTCTTTGAATACTTTTATAATCTGTGATGATTGTTTCGTTGAACTTGTATAACATATTAAAACATTTGTTTTAGTACGGAGTAACTTTTTAAATTCTTTTATTTCTACTATATCTTCTATCACATTTTTTTGCACATTAGATTTGGCTAAATTGCACGGAATTTGGCACAGAAATAACTAAAAAATTCATGTATTAATTATTTATTATATTACCTTCATTGATATTTGTTATCACAGTTATATTTACGTACAGAAAATATTATACTGTAAATGATATTCATTTTGCGTGTATAAAATCTATTTCAATTAAAAAAAGCCGGTTTTGTGTATTTTTCAGCTACATAACCACACGAACATCATGCAAAATGTAAAAACGAATGCAATGTCCAATATTATAAACAAATAGAAATGAAATTTGTTTGCTAAGAAGCACTTTCAACGGGTTCCCAAACATATATGACAGTTCCTATGACAGTATACCTTAGAGCATATACTACTGGAGACAGCCTTACCGCTCGGCCGTGCGAACAAGTGTGCGAGAGATAGCGGAAGATTTCTACCTCCTTTCTATTACCGGTAATAGCGGGAAACACTTGCCCCTCTCTGCCGACCAATAAGCACGCGGGAGCGAGAGAGAAAGGAGGTAGTACTCTTCCGCTATCTCTCTACTCTAGCACACTTGTTCGCACGGCCGAGCGGCAAGGCTGTCTCCAGTAGTATATGCTCTAAGCAGTATACCGAGTATACTGCATGTGCAATAAGTAAAAACAACAATATTAAACAGTGTGATATTAATATGTATATTAAGATATGCTATATCGTGTACTACAAGCACCATTATTAAATTCCAAAACAAATCCATAAAGAATTGATACCCCGTTCAAAGTGCTTGTTAATCCTTTATAAAACCGGACATTCAACCCGTTCGTATATGTATTTTATGGGCATTTCAACCTATCACAGAAGAAAACGTCAGCAAACACCGACACATATTAGTACATATATGAACCAAATATGTACAGAAATTTTCAATTTTACCACTGACTGGTAGCGACAAAACTTGCGAACTAAATTTTGACTGTTATGATTTAAGGTTATATTTTAGTACGAAAATAAGATTTTATAAGTTGTTTTATTATAAAAATACGCATTTGTGTTATATTTAGATTTCATAAAAATGCCCGTTACAACTGAAAGTCAAAAACATATCGTCTTTGTAAGTAAAAATATATAAAAAAATGTATTTTGTAATTTATTTTATATTATGTACTTATTCAAAATTCTTTTCAGAATGATGACGATCTTCCATACGAGGAAGAAATCTTACGAAATCCATACTCGGTCAAACATTGGCTACGTTACATAGACCATAAAAAGAAATCACCTAAAAACGCAGTCAACATCATATACGAACGAGCACTAAAAGAACTTCCCGGCTCATACAAGTTATGGTACAACTATTTACGACTCCGTCGCAAACAAATCAAAGGACGATGCATAAACGACAACATCTACGAAGACGTAAACAACGCATTCGAAAGAGCGTTAGTTTTCATGCACAAAATGCCACGTATCTGGATGGACTACTGCACGTTTCTAACCGACCAGTGCCGTATTACAAGAACGAGACGCGTTTTTGATCGTGCATTGCGAGCATTACCCATCACACAACACCACCGCATATGGCCCCTATATCTGAAGTTCGTAAACAAGCACGACATTCCCGAAACGGCTGTACGAGTCTATAGAAGATATTTAAAGCTCTGCCCGGAAAACGCTGAGGAATACATCGAATATCTGTCAACAGTGGACCGTTTAGACGAAGCCGCATTGATTCTAGCTAACATCGTGAACAACGAACACTTCATATCTCAACACGGGAAATCAAACCATCAATTATGGAACGAACTATGCGAATTAATATCAAAAAACCCAGGGAAAGTTAAGACGTTAAACGTAGACGCCATTATAAGAGGCGGTTTAAGACGATATACAGATCAACTCGGACATCTTTGGAACTCTCTGGCTGATTATTACGTTAGAAGTGGTTTATTTGATAGAGCGAGAGATATTTACGAAGAAGCCATCCTTACTGTAACGACTGTACGTGATTTCACGCAGGTTTTTGACGCGTATGCGCAATTCGAGGAATTAAGTCTTAGCAAAAGGATGGAAGAAGTGGCTAAAATACCAAACCCAACCGAAGAGGAAGATATTGACTTGGAGCTACGTTTAGCGCGATTTGAACACTTAATGGAACGTCGATTGTTGCTTTTGAACTCAGTTCTTTTGCGCCAGAATCCACACAATGTTCAAGAATGGCATAAACGTGTGAAACTGTACGAAGGAAAACCTCACGAGATAATAAACACGTACACAGAGTCCGTACAAACAGTCGAGCCGAAATTAGCCGTAGGAAAATTACACACACTATGGGTAGCATTCGCGAAATTCTACGAAAATAATGGTCAAGTCGAAGATGCAAGGATTATTTTTGAAAAAGCGACAAATGTAGCGTTTGTTAAAGTCGACGATCTTGCCACAGTTTGGTGCGAGTGGGCTGAAATGGAAATACGAAGTGAGAACTACGAAGCAGCGCTTTCTTTGATGCACCGTGCGACGGTGCTACCATCAAGGAAAGTTGCGTATCACGATGAAAGCGAAACAGTGCAAATGAGGTTACATAAATCTCTGAAGCTATGGTCCATGTATGCGGATTTAGAAGAAAGTTTCGGGACATTTAAAACGTGTAAAGCCGTCTACGATCATATTTTAGACCTAAAAATCGCTACGCCTCAAATTATAATCAACTACGGTCTTTTTCTTGAAGAACACAACTATTTTGAAGAAGCGTTTCGGGCTTACGAGAAAGGAATATCATTATTCAAGTGGCCAAACGTGTACGATATTTGGAATACGTATTTAACGAAATTTTTGAAGCGTTATGGCGGTACGAAACTAGAACGCGCACGTGATTTATTCGAACAATGTTTAGAAAACTGTCCAGAGAAATTCGCAAAATCCTTATACCTACTTTACGCAAAACTGGAAGAAGAACACGGAATGGCCCGACACGCAATGGCCGTATACGAACGCGCAACGAGCGCAGTTTTACCCGAAGAGATGTTCGAGATGTTTAACATCTTTATAAAGAAAGCAGCCGAGATTTACGGAGTAATAAAAACACGTCAGATATACGAAAAAGCCATCGAAGTCCTCCCCGAAGAAAACACAAGAGAAATGTGTCTACGTTTCGCTGAAATGGAAACAAAACTTGGAGAAATCGACCGTGCTAGAGCCATTTATGCCCACTGCAGTCAAATGTGCGACCCACGGGTCACAGCAGAGTTCTGGCAGACGTGGAAGGAGTTCGAAGTCAGGCACGGAAACGAGGATACAATGCGAGAGATGTTGAGAATAAAACGTAGCGTGCAGGCTATGTACAATACGCAGGTCAATATGATGTCTGCACAGATGTTATCGTCGGCAGCGAGTGTTTCGGGTACAGTCGCCGATTTGGCCCCCGGGGCTAAAGATGGTATGCGATTGTTGGAAGCAAAAGCAGCGGAGATGGCCAAGGTATCGACTGGTGCAGTGGCGAAGGGAGGGAATATCATGTTTGTCAGAGGGGAGACTCAAGGACAGACTGATAAACAAGGGGTTGATAGGGTTGTTAATCCTGATGAAGTTAATATCGATGATGATGATGATGATGAAGAAATGGAAGAAGAAGATGAAGAAGTTAATGTACCTGTAGAAAAACAGGCGGTTCCTGCAGAAGTGTTTGGTAGTTTGAAACGTACGGAAGAAGACAACGATGAAGAAAATGATTGAAATAAAGTGTGGTGTATGTTTTGTAATATTTTATTTACAGAATACAAATTTCCACATGTGCTTAGATTTAAAATATATTGTAATACAGAAGATGATTGTTACTATCAAGTGATCAATATTGTTTACATACAAATTTTTAATTGTTGCACATTAAGTGACAGTTGTATTAATTAACAATTTAACATAACCTGTAATACTGTGTACAAATAAAGTAATATAGTTTTTTTTTAAATACATATTATAATGTCTTTATTTACTCGATATATTCAAGTTTTCAGGTTTAACTAAAAGGTAAGTTGAACAATAGGCATGATGACTAATTTAAAAAAAAACTATTTCATGATAATCTTATAGTCCAAGAGATGAGCGCCAAAATTTGCAACTACTTTCTAAAAGCTGATTTTTTGATGTTACGTTACATTTGTGGTGTAGATAATATATACAGCCTGCCGTCAGTCAGTTAGTTTCTAAAATCTGAAAATTTATTTGTAAGCAGTATACTAACAATAAGTAAGATCCCCTTTTAGCGAATTTTTCGAAGAAAAATATAGCTATTGCTATCACCATCATGACGCAACTTCGGAAAAAAAACTATATATCTTTATCAAACTTGATCTCGAGATCACGAAAATGAGGTCCGTTCAAAACTGTATGTATATATATATATATATATATATATATATATATATGTATATCTGCCGTTTCGAGTGGACTCTCTAGCCTTCCAGGATTACTTCCGATCTTTTTGAAACTTGGTTAAAAAATCGATCTCACGAATACCTCGGTTAAGTTCGTTAGTCAGCGAAATTCCTTTATGGGTTTCAAAATGGCGGCCGTTCAAAACCGAAAAAAATTCATATCTCGGGTATTAAATATCGGATTGTTAATATCAAATATGTTTTGGAATCCTCTCAATAAAACAAAATTATTATGTCTCTTGTGATTTCTCGATATAAAGTACCGTTTGTTTGATATTTTAAAAACAAAAAAAAATATTGCAGAGATTGTAAACTAAGAATCCCAAGTTCGAGTCCCGATGTGGAAATTTTTTTTTTACAAGCTTTTTATTTTATTTTTTTGTTTATTATGTAGAGTAAAAAGTTAATAATCAATAAAAAATAAAAAAAATATCAGAGCCAACTTATTTTTACACATTTAATTATTTTTTTATTTTATTTTTTATCAAATAAAATTCGCTTACCGCGGTGGTTGCGCGGACAGAATATTATCATAGTCAGTCATCAAAATCTTGCAACCGGGCACGTCAGCAGCGCGTTTAATTCGTAAAAAATCTATACATCGTGAAAGTACTTTCTAAAATATAAAATTCGGTATAAGAGTTAGGAATACATATTATTATTACTAAAAAAAAAATTTGTCCGAATTTTATCTTAACAAATGCCGTCAGCAACTGATTAAAAATAAATACATTTTTTAGAATCTCTTGAACCTATTTCATTATTTAAAATCATAATTTTACTGGCATCGTGCCTATTCTATTAGTAATTAGATAAACGATAATACTTTGCCCCAAGCGTTTGAAAGTAACAATCATCTATTGTAATCATTTAACAATACTTTAAAGTAACCATAAAAAAACTAAAGGGCACTTTTTTGTGAGGCATGTTAGAATTAGAATAATTTAATTCAGTCAGGATTTGTTAATTAAAAACTTAGAGCATATACCTACTAGAGGCAGTCTTTCCGTCCGCCGTGCGACAGAGAAAGCGCCATAACGTTACATTCTTTCTCTCTCGCTCCGCGTGCTGATTAGTCGGTGGGGAGAGGTAAGTGATTCCCGCTATTACCGGTACCAATCAACACGCGAAGCGAGAGAGAAAGGATTTAGCGTTATAGCGCTTTCTCTCTCGCACACTTGTTTTGCACGGCTGCCTCTAGTAGGTATATGCTCTAAGATTAATCGAAGATTGAACGAATTCCTTGATTTTGCTAAAGCACCATTAAACACACAATTGAAAGTAAATTAAAACAAAGCAGAAAAATATTAGTAATATTATCATAAATAAATAAAATGGGAAGAATAATAAGAAAGCAAAATAAATACAAACATGTAGTTTTATTTCTGAATTACACCAAGCGTTATTTAATATGGCTGTCAATTTCCAACATTCTTAAATATTAAATATAAGTTATTGCGCAGGCAATCAACACAAATATATATTATACATGAATTATGTATAAAACAATTTACATATTCGGCACCTAAATTTAACAACAAAAACTATAAATAATTATTCTCGATCAATAATTACATATTTTTAGTATATTATTTATATACCTGAGAGATATATATTAAGAGGTTTAATCGCAGACGTTTTTCTAAACATTTGTACTTAAATAATCTCAACACATTTTTTTTAACCCTACTTTTATTTTTATACTTACTGTATCGTACTTTGAAAAAAATTTTTTTTTAATTATTCACGGACAGAATTTAGTAAATTATTTAGGTCGTCATTTAAAAATGAAATTGTTTGGTACAACAGGGTATTCGACACTATTTATAATAAAGACTAAAATGTTCTAAATAGTGTAGTAAATATAACTATAATTAACAATCAAGTGTTTTTTTACGCGAAATAAGTCAGTATTTTAATAATAAACCAAATTTAAAAATGTAATATTTAACCTATTTATCACGTGATCGCAAACGCGTCTTGCAGAACTGCCAATGGTAGCATGGCGTAGTTACTTACAAAAAACGTCAGAATACTCGATCCCTATTGGTAGATTTCAGTTCGTTTTGTCAACAATTACGTTACAGAGTATATCACGTGACTTTGAATGCGCGTTTTAGCGGGAATTTTTAAATTTATATAATAAAAAAAAAATATTTTCAGCGTTTTTTCGACATTATTTTAGAAAAAGATACTGAAGGAAGTATCTATTATATACATACGCACAATTTACAATATATTTTAATATTTAGTCAAATACCCCATTATTAATATTGTCAACAATTAACAAAGGACTCCGCAGAATCCTTATGGGAAAGGGGTTTCGGTCAAACTCTTTGAAACTTTGGATTATGATAGTCCTTGATGAGTAGATCAAAAGTGTCACTGGGCACTAAGTCCTAAAAACTCAAACTTTTAAGATATAGCCCTCTGAAGTTGGGGATCATGATTGTCTTTAATTTGCAATACATTTTTTTTGTAGAACCTTCATTTTCGCACAACTTTTTGTATGTGTTCCCAAAGACATCTATAATCGATTGCCACCATAAAAAAAGTCAACTTTTGAATTCATTGAGAAATGACAACACTTAAATCTTATTGTTACGTTTTTTTAATTATAAACAAATCCAATTATTTTATAATAAAAAAAAACGTAATAATAAGATTTAAGTACTGCCATTGGCTAAAGAATTTAAAAGTTTACTTTTTTATGTTGACAATCGATTATATAAGACTTTGGAAACACATACAAATAGTTGTGTGAAAATTAAGGTTCTACAAATTTTTTTATTGCAAATTAAAGACAATCATGATCCCCTACTTCAGAGGGCTATATCTTAAAAGTTTGAGTTTTTAGGACTTAGTGCCCATTGACACTTTTAATCTACTCATCAAGGACTATCAGTATCCAAAGTTTCAAAGAGTTTGACCAAAACCCCTTTCCCATAAGGATTCTGCGGGGTCCTTTATTATTTGACACTTTTGTATCTTGATCTTTCTTCCTATTATAAAAGAATGCAGTAATTTGTGTTATTTAAGTATTTATCTAATTTTAAGATTGTTGATTACTAAAACTGTCATCAAAATTAATATAATTATAACTTGTAGTTTTTTTAACCTAAAATTTTATACCGAAAAAAATTTCATTGATCACTACTTCTCGTACTGTTCAGAAATAAAAACAATTAACTTCAGCACTGCCCGTAAAAAAAAGAATAAATTCACTCCCAAAAATAACCGCACTCACAAACCAAGAAAATTTATTGCTTTCTTGTAAATATTCACACACATTATATTTGAATCTTTGGTGCAGTGATAAAATGTAAAGAGTTCGAAACTTGATGCGTAACATTTGGTAACAAATATCCATCCTTTTGAATCCCTCCGAACATGATAAGCTCCCCTTTACCCGCGACTAACGTATAAAGTATAGTCTCCTCTGGACTTCCATTAAAATCTTTCTGCTTCCACGGAATCCACGAAACGTATCCATTTTCAATCAAAGCTTGAGAAATATCCAAAACGTACATTCCTAAAACATTCCGTTTTATCTTCTTAGCTTGTAAATGCGATTCAAAATCATCATCGTTCTTTTTAACGACTTCGATTTTCTCATTCAGATCGTTTCTTTTACTCAAGCTTTTGATACGTTCCTCCATTCTACGCAAAGAAGCTAGCTGCCGTTCTCTATTCTTACTAGGTGGAGGTTTTTGATCTTGAAAAGCGTACATGTCTAAACGTGGCGTGGACCGATCGTATAATGAGTTTATCTTCGGAGATACTCTTGCCGAAGATGGAGCTGGGTCTATTTCTTCGTCGCTGCTTGAACTAGGAAGATGTGCACGGTCGGTTAGACGGCCTCTACGCCCGTTTATGTTTTCATCTCTGTCGACGACCGGGGGTTCTTTCCTGCGTGCTGGAATGTCGGGTATTTCATCTTCCCGAGGGGGTACCCATACGTTTGAATGGGTGGAACGTAGTTGACTAGGGACGTTCCATTTTGCGGAATAAGACGGAGTCGATATTGTAGATTCAGGGTTACGGCTTAGTGTTACAATTTGTTCTCCGACCTAAAGAAAAGGTTTTAAATAATAGACCAGTCAAAAGTCATTACAACTATCATTGTAGGTTCAAACATTTCGGTTGAAAATATTTGAAATTTGGTTATTCTTTAATATACCTAAAATATTCTTACACAATTTTAAAACTCTTTACTAAATAATTTAGAAGTTATATCATTTTTAAACACAACTGTTTAAATATTTTGCGAGAAATTTTGTGTTTTTTGCATTTTTATAAAAAATTCCCTAACTTTCAATCAAATTCTCTGACTTCCAACAAAAATTCCTTGACTTCCAACCAAATTCTCTGACATTTCCCTGTATAGTATAATTCCTTGACTTCCAACCAAATTCCCTGACATTTCCCTGTATAGTAAAATTCCCTGACTTCCAACCAAATTCCCTGACTTCCAACCAAATTCCCTGACATTTCTCTGTATAGTAAAATTCCCTGACTTCCAACCAAAATTCCCTGACTTCCAACCAAATTCCCTGACATTTCCCTGTATAGTAAAATTCCCTGACTTCCAACCAAAATTCCCTAACTTCCAACCAAATTCCCTGACATTTCCCTGTATAGTAAAATTCCCTGACTTCCAACCAAATTCCCTGACATTTCCCTGTATAGTAAAATTCCCTAACTTCCAACCAAATTCCCTGACATTTCCCTGTATAGTAAAATTCCCTGACTTCCAACCAAATTCCCTGACATTTCCTTGTATAGTAAAATTCCCTGACTTCCAACCAAATTCCCTGACATTTCCCTGTATAGTAAAATTCCCTGACTTCTAACCAAATTCCCTGACATTTCCTTGTATAGTAAAATTCCCTGACTTCCAACCAAAATTCCATGGCTTCCAACCAAATTCCCTGACATTTCCCTGTATAGTAAAATTCCCTAACTTCCAACCAAATTCCCTAACTTCCAACCAAAATTCCCTAACTTCCAACCAAATTCCCTGACATTTCCCTGTATAGTAAAATTCCCTAACTTCCAACCAAATTCCCTGACATTTCCCTGTATAGTAAAATTCCCTGACTTCCAACCAAATTCCCTGACATTTCCCTGTATAGTAAAATTATCTGACTTCCAACCAAAATTCCCTGACTTCCAACCAAATTCCCTGACATTTCCCTGTATAGCAAAATTCCCTGACTTCCAACCAAATTCCCTGACATTTCCCTGTATAGTAAAATTCTCTGACTTCTAACCAAAATTCCCTAACTTCCAACCAAATTCCCTGACATTTCCCTGTATAGTAAAATTCCCTGACTTCCAACCAAAATTCCCTGACTTCCAACCAAATTCCCTAACATTTCCCTGTATAGCAAAATTCCCTGACTTCCCACCAAATTCCCTGACTTTACCCTGACATTTCCTTGTATAGCAAAACTCCCTAACTTTTCCCGATTTTCCAGAAACTGACCACCTGTATAAAAACAAATAAGAATAACTCAAATAATATTTACCCGACACGCCGGATTACAATAAAGATGCGTCGGGGCCCACTCCTTATTCCTCACAGGTATATTTCTCCAACTCCACACATCCCCGCTTATCGTAAGCACCCAAACATCATTAAACATACTATTCGGTCCACCACATCCTCCTATAATCAATAGATTATCCTCATCAAGCGGTATCTGAGAATGCCCGTACCTCTGCACGGGTTTATTATCCGTCGTAACCGGCTTAACCCACGTATGCGACTCTAAATTCAAACACCAAACGTCATTTGAGGTAGAATACTGTCCGAGGATATCTGTCCTTTGTAGACCACCGAAAAGAACCATCCATTCCCCGTGGACCGACACGGAATGCCCCGCGATCGGAGGTGGCGGGTTAGTCGTGTTAATACAAGTCCATCTATTTGTCGTTACGTTATATATATGTAGCTCGTTGAAAAGCCGCCACGCTTGATGTAACGGGTACGGAGAAGGATGCGTCCAACCCCCGAATAGTATTAACGTGTTTTTGTACGAAGTCAAAGTCGCGCAAGCTTTCGGAGACGGATATGTTCCCATTGTTAGAGGTCGTACCCATTGCCGTTTAGATAAATCTAACCTCCATAGATCGTTAAACGTCGTAGATGAACTCGTACACCCCCCAAAGACGTACATCGAGTTTTCGTGTACGCATGCTGAGTGCGAATAACGCTTTGTTATTGAAGGGGCCATTGCTACGGGTGTGATCGACTCCCATCGTATATTAAACTCCGATATGGCACGTTTTAAATTGTTTCGTGTTGAACGAATTACATCTGAAATTTAAGAAAATTAATATAAACTGCGTAGTTTTGGTTTGAAAAAATGTCTTACTTTTAACATTTCTGTGCCATCTTTTATTTACTAGCATACATTCTTCTAGGTCTTTGTAAGGTGGTAGAAAGGTCATTATAAATTCGATTAGTTCATCTGGAAGTATGTCGATACTGTTGTAATTTAAATTGATTGGTGGATTTTCACCAGTGAACGTCATTTTTAACTTATTATTTTGAAGATGTTTAATCCGAGAATATTAATTTTGACGGAAACATTTTGACAGAAAACAAATGTTAGGTTACTTTTCTATGTTAGTGTGTGATCCGTTTTTTAAGATTGCACTCGTGCTCTCGGTGTAAATCGTGTAAATTACAAGTAGTACAAGAAAATTAATAACATTGTTAGAATAACATGATGAACTGATTAACAAAAATAAATTTCAGTTTTGAAGTAAAAAGACTAAATTTATTGTATAAAATTTCAAAAAGCAACAAAAAAAATTGCTTTTCGTGCTTTTCGTGTATGCAATAATAAATACAAGAAAACGCAATATGGATCTTTACAGATCCCTGTATTATCATCGTATATTTACATTATAGTACGTGCTGCTGCAACTGTCAGTGTAAAAAACATGAACTAATACGTCAGTGGCGTGCGTGAATCTTTGTAGTGCAGTTTAAACTTTTGCGGTCTTTGATAAAAAAGGCAATATTTCGCGAGGACTGTAGTGATTGAACATTATCAGTATATAAATACATGACAATAAACTCTATAAACATTACATACATTCAAAACAATTTTTACGTGTTTTTATCATGATAGAAAAACAATATTTACTTTCATAACCTCTAAAGAACTTCAAAAAAATTAAAATTTTAGTCAATTGTGTGTTACTGTCTGAATAATTTATATCTTTATACGTTTTTTAAAATGTCGCTATTAAGTCAGTTCAATCCGCTTTTTAATCACCTTCCTGAATGGTCTAGAATCATACCATTTCGTAATGTTAGCTTGTCGACTTCGCAAAAGGTAAAATCAAAGCTAAAGCTTGTACGTAAACAAACCGTATTGATTAAAACCATTTGCACTGTCTTTGCAGATTATTGTTATATCGTTCACAGCAAGCTTTACGATACTGGGTGTACTTGCGAGGTATTTACGTAGACGGAGGAGAACTGTTTATCCTAATCGGTATAAGCGATACAACACTCGAAGATCTCGAGCTTATACTGTACGCAGCCCTAACGGAGGTATGAATCATATTTTTATTACATAATATTATACTTACGTAATTAAAAAAAAATAAAATTAGATTTATCGGAAGCAATTTTGACCCATATTTGATTTTTTCGATTGAAATGATATTGTTTTAATTAAGTTAATAGTTTTTTTATTAAATAATAGTTTAAATTGATAGATAAAAAAAAACTTTATGGATCAAATTATCAAAAAAAAAATTATTTTTATTTATTTTATAATAAAAAAATGTAATAAAAAGTTAGATAAGAGAGAATTATATAATATTTATTGTATGAATCTTCATAACGTAAGAGAAATTTTTTAGCCTGAGGGGTATGAAATACCATTGAATTTTATTTACTTTTTAATTTATGTATGTACTATGTATTTACTTATGCAGTGGCACGTTCAGGGGCGTACTATGATTGTTAAGGGCTCTAGGAAAAAAATAATTTGGGCTCCCTTTGTTTAACGATCTTTTTTTAAAAATTTATTTATATTTTTACCAAAAATAGAAACTGTTTTTCAGGATTTATTTTTCTAATAAAAAAATAAATGGAGATGTATCTGTTGTTATGGAGTTTTGTTGAGTTGCTCCCCCCCTTTTTCGGGGTCTTATTTGTTTACTGCCCCCCTCCCCCCTCCCCGCAGTGTTGTAATCGGACAGATGATTCAATCATATAATATATACTCTATATCTACATTAATTAAGGTGACACCTAAAAAATAAACTGTTTTCAAATGCTTGTAACTTGGTCAAAAATTAACTTTTTTATTCTTTTTACTTGAAAAACGGAGAAACTGTGGTTTCTTAGTCACTTAAACTAAAAATACACCTTAACCACAAAATTTATGTCACTCGACACGTGTTTCGACTTCACAAGAAGTCCTCATCAGGAGCCTAACGATTCCAGTCTGGAATCTGGGCAGTCTCGAATTTAGGGACCCCCACAATAGTGTAAAAAAGGTTACAATTAATAAGATGTATAGTAAAAATAGTTAGGTATCAACGAAAAAAAACAGTTTTTATTTTACGAGGGCCCCATCACACATACTTTGCCCCGGGGCATCTGAACTTCTAGTTACGGCACTGTCTCGTGTGCAACCCTTATTATATTTCGTTCATCCTATTGTTCAAAATCAAACATTACGAATTTTTATTTCGAAAAAAAAGCAGGAAAAACTTTTCAAACAAAAGTTACTCGTTGTCAATTTAAAGGGGGTAGTTTTATAATATTTTTTATTTGTTAGGGTTTTTTTGATAATGTACCTTTTAAAAAAATAATGTTTATTTTAAATATCTGATTCTATGTAATTTTTTTTAACTATTCAACGCGCTCAGTGGCGTACGCAGGGGGGTGTTAGGGGGGGGTCAGAACCCCCCCATGACATCAGTGATCTTTTTTTTAAATCAATATTAATATCATTCCCAACAAAATTTGCGGTTATTTATCGTTTTAGTGCTCCAAATTATTTTATGAAAAATCATTTTGTTTTAATATCTAAATGTGTTTTTATCTATGGATAAAATACAAACAAAAGTTGCTATAAAGCTGGTCGGAAAGTCGTTTCACTACTATAAAAATTAAAATAATTTTATATTTCGTGGTTTAAACTAATATTTACTTACAAAAACAATTTGTTTTTAATATTTATGATAAAAGTGATGTACAGTTTTAAATAAACGAAGCTAAACAATCATTTTTATTTTTTAATTGTTATAATAATTTTTTTGAAATACTTTTTAATCGTATATCTATTACAATTTCTTGCAATTTCTTGTCAGCATAGGCGCCGACTTTTCAATTAACCCGGGGGGGCGAGATTTTCAAAAATTTGAGGGGGGGGGGGGTGCAAAAAAATTTCTTAAAAAAATGTGCAATATTCAACTTTCGTAATAACGACAAAAATTTCAGAAACGCAACTAATAATGTGAAAAAAAAAATTTTTTTTCATCAAATTATTGTAGTTTCGATAAAAATCGATCAAACTTTACTTATTTGAAATAATTGAAAAGTGGACATTTATATTTAATTTACAGAGGCTCATGAAACGTAAACGACGATTTTAGCTGAAAATATAGTAAAATGTAGAAAAGTCGTAGAATTTTTTTTAAAGCTGTTGATCTAACTAAGCTTTGCAAAGGAAATAAAAGATGTTTTAGTATTAATTTCCTTTTTGAAGAAATTTTTAGTGATCATTTTTACTTAAGTGACAAGTATTTGAATATTTACACCTTTTTTTAAAGTAAAAATCTTATTGACAAAAGTATCTTTAATTTAAAAGAAACTAGAGTTCAGCTGCACAGGGGGGGCGAAGCCCCCCTGGTATAATATCTGGGGGGGCGATCGCCCCCCTCGCCCCCCCGTAGTCGGCGCCGGTGCTTGTCAGTATCCATAGATTATAGCTAGAGTAGTAACGCTAGATATTAAAATAAAACAGATTTTCAATGAAATAATTTGTAGCACTAAAACGATATTTAACCAAATTTGCAACATTTGTTTTGGAGAACTTTTTTTAAGTCATTTCCAAATCACTTTTTTATTCTGATGACCTTTTTTTAGTCATTACCAAATCACTTTTTTATAAAAAAAAATTTCTCTTTGAAAACCCCCCCCATGACACAATCCTGCGTACGCCACTGAACGCGCTATAGTCTGTTTCATTTAAGTTTGCAGTAGTTGCCAGGTGATTTGACGGGATGTTACACGATTTTTACCGTCAAATCACCTGACAACCACTGTAAACTTAAATGAAACAGACTATAGTTTTATATTTTTTCTAATCGGGCTCTTTTTCAAAATGTTGTATTATTAAATTATTTCAATGGCCTACATTTTATTCCAGACGTGGTCTCGCAAGCGGGTAGCGAGCGTCGCAGCGAGAGTGGTGGCACTCGGGGCGGCGCTCACCGCCAGGGTTCTGTGGCCGCCCTTAGCGATCGCATGTCCCTGGCGTCCGGAAGTCTAGCCAGCGGTGGTGGAACCGTTACAGACGCGGCTGATACAGTCCGACTTACGCCGCAACAGTTGGGGCTTATGGGTAAGTTGATTTTTATATGTTTTTAATTTTTTTATATTATTATTTATTTATTTTTTTGGTTTATTTTGGTAAAAATGAAATGAAAAAGGTTATTTATTGCAGTTTGTAGATTATATAGATGATAGGAGAAATCCCGTAATAGGTGCTAAAAATTGTTTTGTTTATATTTAAGTCATTATATTTTATTTCAGGATTTTTTAAAGTTTATTTTGGTAAAATTGAAATGAAAAAGGTTATTTCTTGCAGTGTGTAAAACACAGACGATACGGAAAATCCCGTAATAGCTGCTAACAAATTGTTTAGTTTATATTCTATACTTTTATATATTTTTAATATTGGTTAATTGGGCAGATAGCCTATTTTTTAGCTTATTTTCTTTAAAACGAATCGAAAAATATGATTTTTCACAGTATGTAAAACATAGACTATAGGGGAAATACCGTAATAGCCGCTAAAAATTGTTAAGTTTATATTTAAGTCGTTATTATATTTTTAATATTGGCTTTTCAGGATTCTTTAGCTTATTTTTCTAAAATCGAATCGAAAAAGTTGATTTTTTCGCAGTATGTAAAACATAGACTATAGGGGAAATCCCAAAATAGCTGTTAAAAATTGTGTTTTATTTCTAATATCATAATATAACTACTATCAAATAATATTTACCGAAACAGGTATCATTTCTTTTTGATCAGCCTGCTAAAATTCCTAATTTAAATGAGCCTATAGATCCACGGCGCCCCTGTATTAACACATTTTGGAAACCACTGATCTAGTAATTTTTCGATCGCCATCTTGCATAAAAATGAACAAATTTAAATACAAAACATTTCAACCGATAGCAACCGATATTTACATACGTAGTTTTTTTTTCTAATTAATTAAAAAACTGCTTGTGAAAAGAATGTTAACGAAACTTCACCCGGATGAGTGTGTCGTCATTAGAGTGTTACTTACGTGAGTAAAACTTGATTTAATTTAATTGACAGTCGCTTTAATCATCTCCTGTTGTTATTAGAGCTTACCTCGATATAACGTACGCGAACATAGTTCAACTAATGTCTGCAAAAAGCATTTTTATATCTCAAATTACACAGAAAGAAAATTTGAGATGGAAAAATGCTTAATAAATTTATCTTGTTAGTATAACAATATTTTCTCAATAAAATAATAATAAAAATCTTATTGAGGATATTTTATTCATTCGAAAAATATATCTTCATGTTTATCTAAAAAATATTTTCATTTGTTAAATTAATAAATAATTTATTACACCAACTAACGAAACTCTCAAATAGATTAAACATAATGACTGTATTAATAAATATTTATCAGTGTGAATATTTTTTAACACCACCCAACTAGTGAAAGTGCAATTTTCGATATGGTAAATTCAGTGATGTCATTTATTAAGTATTTTTTTGTATTTAAAATATATGTTTTCAATACGAAACAAAATTTTCACCATGATAAGAACATTGTTAGTATAATATACATTTATCAATAAGATAAACGTGGATATTTCCATATTGGTAAAACATTTATCATATTAACAAACAACCCAAATCGATCACGGATTTTTTACATTGATTACATTTTTTATTAATAAGTGGACATCGAAAATTGTACTTTTTTTGTATTTATTATAAAAAATGGGGATTGAAACTTATATCCCATATTATTATAACCATAGATTTACACACACAAAAATCATTGGTATATGTTGCCATTAAGGCAGGTAAAATATTGGTTAAAATTTCGACCATCATATCAAAAATTAAAAACAATAAATTTCAACTAACAATTGAATTATTTGGTTGCACCCGAATGACGTATGTAGATATGTAATTAATTTAGCTATGTACGCTCATTGTGCATGGAGGCTATAAATATGGTCGACATCATTATATGCTAACACTTCTCAATTTACGGCGTAAACATACTTATTATATTTAATACGTTTAGAATTAATGTGATGAAAGAAAAATCAATATGTTGTCGGTAGGACAATGGAATGAAAAAAATATAACACTCGATTTGAATAACTTGAGAATATATTTATTTGATTATCTTAATCTTAATATATATAAATTACGTGTCACGTTGTTCCTCCGCGATGGACTCCTAAACTACTTAACCGATTTTAATCAAATTTGTACACCGTGTGCAGTTTGATCCAACTTGAAAGATAGGATACCTTACATCTCAATTTATGATCGCAATATTATTTTATTGCAAATTATTTGTCTTTATCTGTTAGCTCCAAACGATTCTAACAGATGATGACGTCTGTTGACTGGATTGAGTAAGTATTCAATAGATGGCGCTATGTCAAACTTCCAAACGTTTCATATAACCTACAATTTAATAGCATAATTGCTAAAGTATAGGTTAACCACAGCAACGCGTGGCCGGGTCAGCTAGTAATATATAAGGGAGAGCTAAGAAATATTTGTTATAGTTAACAAGCACTTTCAAAGGGGTGTTGATTCTGTGATAGTATCTATGTATTTGTTTTGAAATTTAGATCAGTAATATTTATATTTTAGTTACCTATTACACTGGTCTACAGAAAAAATTCAAAGAAATTAAAAATATATGCTGTTCTAAGAAATCAGACATTTCATTCAGTCATTCATTATTGACCATAATTTGGACAATTTTGATGCGATTGTTTTGAAATTTTGACATGTCAAATAGCAGACATAAGGCTATGTTTCTGACAGTGTATGTCATTATTCAGTGAAAATTTTGCAAATAAGCTCCATGTCTGTGGCACCCCCTTTTTTGAAATTCGAATTTTATTATATGTAGTTCGTTTGTGCTTCGTTTGTGCACGTTTGTGTAGGAAATCCTTTCGTTTGTGCTTTAACACTTTAGGAGATATTCAAAAAAATCAAATGGGGTGCTGTAGACATGCGAGCCCCCCCCCCCCCCTTCTTGAAATTTAAAATGTATTGTATGCCCCCCCTTTTGCTGCATATAATAAACTTCGAATTTCGAAAAAGGGGGGCTCGCATGTCTACAGCACCCCCTTTGATTTTTTTGAATATCTCCTAAAGGGTTAAAGCACAAACGAAAGGATTTCCTGCACAAACGTGCACAAACGAAGCACAAACGAATTACATATAATAAAATTCGAATTTCAAAAAAGGGGGTGCCAGAGACATGGAGCCTTGCAAATAACAGCACGTTAAAGTTCGCGAAATGACCAATTTTCCACGAAAAATCCATGTTTTTTTTTTGTTGAACGTGTTTTTTTCTATTTTCTCGTGGAAAATGTACTTGAAAATGTTTTGAAATATTAGTGTACATAGCAAGTTTTAATTATCTCTTCAATGAAATTTTTGAATCAAAAATGACGGTTGTAATTTTTTAATTTTTGCATGTTTGAAATACGAATTTTCCAAATGTCTCGAAGACTAGACCTAGGAAAAAAAACTATGGTCATTTTCGGAAACAGTGAGACAAAAATACCCAAGAAACAGTTCTCTAACTTTGCGCCAAAATGGCTGTTGGCCAGTATAACATAGTTGGTGCAGATTCTGACAGTATAAGATAATTTTCAATTTTCCTTCCAGTTTATAGACATTTTTCGCTAATATATGACGCCATTAGTACTCATATGAGGTTATTTAATACTATAGAAGAATGTGTTGTGCCCCCCCCCCCCTCCCAGACGTGCATTAAAACTGGTTAGTTTAATAAACTTGAAAAAATACCGTAATAGTTTTAATTTCAATTTCATTCATAAACATCACTTGTAGACTCATAAAACAAAGCATACTACATGTATTTAAATACTGAACCAAGGGCCTTCTGTATAGTAATCAGAGGCGTCCACGAATTTTTTTTGTAGATAAATATTGACATCAATATTTTTTTTTTCAAAAATAGATTATAGCTCGATTTTTCCCTCCTTTGCGAATGCCCATGGTGGTGATTTAGATTTGCTGAAGCAAGGACCCCCTGTAAAGTTATTAGGAACGTCCACAAACAAATTTAGAGGGGGGTGAGACAAGCTTATAGACAAATTTTTACACCAATAAACTTTTTTTAATTTTTATTTTTATATTGTATATGTATTTACATCAATATTTTTTTTTCAAAAGTAGAAAAAAAGCCCAGTTTGCCCTCGTATATGAACGCCCATTGTAGTAATGTATATACTAAAACAAGGAGCTCCTGTGTAGTTATCAAAAGCGTCCACAAAAAAATCTAGAGGGGGGTAGGACAAGCTTATAGATAAATTTTTACAAGTACAAAATTTTTGTACTTACATCAATATTCTTTTTTTTCAAAAGAAGATTATAGCCCAGTTTTCCTCCCTCTACGAACGCCCATTGTGGTATTTATATACTGAAATAAGGCCCTCCCGTGTAGCTATCAAGAGCCTCCACAAAAAATTCTAGAGGGAGGTGAGACAAGCTTATAGGCAAATTATTTTTTACACCAATAAACTTTTTTTAATTTTTGTATATCTTTACATAATTTTTTTTTCAAAAGTAGATTATAGCCCAGTTATCTCCCCTCTACGAATGCGTAATTAAGATACAGAACTAAAGATCCTCTATATAGTTATCAGGGACGCCCACAAAAAAAAATAGAGAGGGTGGGACAAGCTTATAGACAAATTTTCACATTAAATTTTTTTTAAAATTTATTTTTTAGATTTAGATTATATCCCAGTTTGTCCCCCTCTGATGACGCCCATGACTATGGGCGACTGTACGACTCGTTAGATGTTTAAATGGTCGTATATAAATTACCTGCCTTCAGGGCTCCCGCTCTTAAAAATTATTATTAGTTTCATTATTTATTTCCGCTTCTCATATTTTTTACCGATTTTTTGTAATTCATTCGGGCTTTCTTATTTATGTAGTTTTGATTGCATTTTAATGGACTTGAAAAAAATATGCATTTGTATTGAAATATTCAAAAGTAAAAGCAATTTGTTTCCGTTTTAATCGATTTCATATTTTTTTGTTATAAAATTGTTTTGCAAAATCTGAACGATTTAAGAGGGATGACCATATATATTTTTTAAATTTTATCGAATAAAAATATACGTATAAGAATTGTGTTTAAATAAATTATTATAAAAAAAATCAACGGTATGATTATTAAATAATACAGTTAATTTTTGCTAGTACGTTTTTCGCTATAGTATATTTTTTTAGTTCCCAGAATTCTTCCATAAGATCTCAAGGTTAAAATATTTCATTAGTACGTGCTTTCTCTCCAGTCCCTTTAAAAACGTATTAACGAGGTTCCACTATATTAAACAATCATATACATTTTCTATTCGTGATCAAAACTCAAAACAAACAGTGTAGGTATTGTTAAATAGTAAATAGTCGTTATTTTCAAGTAGTTCTCGAACTCTAGCTAGATGACGTAAGAACCAGTTTTAGAAGTTAACAGTTAAGGGATCTAAAGAATAGTTGCGATCATAGACATATAGAAATGGACAGCGCATTCGTATTAACATAATGGTATGTATAATATTTGTTCTGTAAGTGAGAGAGAGAGATGTACTGTAGTTTGGAAAATATATATATCTTTTTCTAAGAATCTGATTGGTAGTTTACTAAAGTTTAGGGTAGTATTTCTGTCGTATATTTATTTATTTACGTACAGTCCAATATTTGTAATGATAAAAATATAGGTAACATTTGGTGCTCCTAATGTTACCCGGGTTACCCCCTAGGAGGTACCATACCGCCCGTGCCGGGGAGATGTTCATAGTTCTATGTATATAAAAAAAAACATAATATATGCTTATATATATGGTTTTTTATTACTGTCTAAACAAATATTGAATATAAAAAAGGTATTTTATAGTAAGTATTTGTAATTTAATAGTATTATACATTGTAGTCGCTTTAAAATTACCATACTTTTTATATTTGTTAACACAATACATACAAAAATAATAAACATGTTGGTTTATATCGTATATTAATAACTTTATTATTTTTTTTCTAATTTTTACTTTCTTATACACATGTATATGAAATATACGTAAGTATTGTAAAGTAGATTTTTGTCGAAATCCGGATTTTGATGGAATTATCCTTTTTGACTTTCCCTGAATCCATTCTGACTATTTTCACCATGCTATTTGTCTGTCTGTCTGTCTGTAGATGCTGTAACTCAAAAACGACAAATCGTAGAAGAGTGAAATATACTTAAGATTAATTTTTGTCTGGGAAGAAAACCTCATATTTTTGAAAACGATCTTTCAACCGGAAACGGATGTTTACTGAGATCGCTTTTTGAATTTTTTGAATTTTTCGAATTACATTGAAACAGTGCGAATTAGAGAAAAATGGTCAAGTTGAAAATTGTAGGTAATATTATTATCTATAATTTATGTTCTATTCATTTTTCGAAAAAAATAATATTTTTTTTAATAAGTATCCGTTTTTAATTACATTCCAAACGGTTCATAACAGAGAAGAAATATCTGCCATGAGTGTCATGGGACTTTCTTATACGTATTACAGAGACTGAACAGTGTACGTGTTTGCCATATGCACCATGGATCTTTCTTATACGTAATACTGAGAGTAAACAGTGTGGATTATTTAAAATAATTATTAAAACAAAATTCTGGCTAAATCATGTGTTGAAAAAAATGTATGGGGAATAAATTATAGATAATAACATACTCGACATTTTTTATCTGAAATATTTTATCTTATTTCGAAAATAAATCAAAAATTAAAAAAAATTACAAGAGTAAACATCCGTTTCCGGTTTAGTAATTACGTTAAACAAAATTCATTTGATATATTATGTATAAAATAATATTTCTATAATAGTTTATGCCCCATTCATTGTATTAGTTTATCAGAAATATCCTTCAATAAAATAAAAGTCACGTACACTGTTCACTGTCAGTATACGTATAAGAAAGTCCCGTGGTACCCATAGCAGCTTTTTTATTCAAAGTTTACTATATTTCCCCTCCCTCCTACTGTTTTATAATTTTTAGGAATAGGGCATATCTAATTGCAAAATAAAATTTAAGATTATATTTTAAATTCTGATATTAAAAATAATTTATTAAAGTATCTATAATTTTAAAATTATTAACAAATGGGCTCGTTATTTCTCAAGAACGCCCATTTCTTTGAAATAGCCAAGACACTAATTGGTTAAATAGTTATTGTCATCAACCTGATATACTATAACGTATACTCATTATTAATGTATTTTAATAATAATATTAGGTTCGAACTAATAGAGTTACTAATTGAAGGTCATAAGTTCGAAACCCACCTTAATATTGTATAGTCATTACTCAATTTTTAAATTTGTTACGGTATGGCGTAACTGTCTTTAATATAATATGTTAATTTATTCTTACATTGAGATTTTTTTACAGTACCTACTTTTATTACAGGGTGGCCATTTTCTGGAAAACCAGGAAAACCGGGAAAAGTTAGGGAATTTTGCTATACAGGGAAATGTCAAGGAAAAGTCAGGGATTTTTTTATAAAAATGCAAAAACCACACAAATTTTCGCAAATATTTAAACAGTGACCTTTTTTAGGTTTTTTATCTAAATTTTAAATAAAAAACAGGGAAAACGGTAAAAAATCTCCTGGAAAACCGGGAAAAGTCAGGGAAATTTGTTCCAGAGAAATACTGGTCACCCTGTATTATATTATTTCTAGTTTTAAATCGGTGAATTCCCGCGCAACTGACTGCTCTAAACATGTAGGCAACAACTGTCTCTGAATTAATACTGTAAATTAATTAAAAATCACGCTAAGATCGGTTTAGTAGTACTAAATACACTAATTCTCCATAACTAAACTGATTCTAGTGCTAGAGAAATTATATATTAAAAAAAAAATCTGCCAAGTAAATGCACAGTGCTTCTTCGTGCTAAAATCATCAAAGGTAGTTAATTAATGAACAATTTAAATAAATACCGATAAAGTATTCAGATTAACTGCCTGTCATTAGTTAAAAAATATTAATTCGACATTTTTTTATACGCGCCTCGTTACTATGTCGTATATTTTGAATTTTTTGACAATTTCAATCAAAATCATTATTTTTCTGCTATATAAATGTCAAAATGACATTTAATATGTCAAAGTAAATAGCAAATTATGCGTGAACATCGCTAAATAAAATTATTAACATATAAATAAATAAATATACGGGTTAGAACTTCTTCTTTTTTTTGAAGTCGGTTAAAAAACAAATAACGATTTTTTAAAAGCAAATTGAGATAAATCTTTGTAAGGGAATATTTTACAAAAAACGTAGGTGATCTATATTATAAAAAATTGAATGCTCTACAAAAAATTTCAATAAAAAAGGTTCGAGACGGTCCTGATAATAATTGACTCATTATTTACACACATAGCAATATATCTGACAAACGCAAAACCATGTTTCGTTAATATTGTTTGAAAACGACAGTTAAGTGTCCGACAGATTTATAAATCTAAGTCACTTGACTTACTTTTTTTGTTCATGTTAGTTGAACCGTGCATATTATACTCTTTATATAAGTATAGGTACAGGGTACAGTCTTAGAGGGGCAGGCGGTAAGAGGGGGTCGCTTATGTTAAAGTAAGCTTGTCGTGACTATTACCAACTGTCTAAAAACAAAATAATTAAAAAAAAAATCATCAGAACTCACAAGTGGGTATTGCCGCGCAACACACTTGGACACAACTCGGAAAATACCCTTGCCAATCGATTCGTGAATCAATCCCGACTCCAACGAGGTACATCGAAGACAGACGGATGGAAAATTGAGCGTATAAGTAGGTATATGTGCAGCATATTCAGATCAAAAATTAAATTATAAAAGACAATAAAAGTTATGAAGTTAAATTTAGTTGTATTTTTAAGTATTTTATAATTTTTCAAACTACGTCTATGGAATTATGTACATTTTTTATTATCTGTAAATTTTTCTAATCTATTGATATCATTAAAAAAATTAAACTAAACTATATACATTTTGTCATTCAAACTCAGATATCGCAACACAAAAAAATCTAAATTTTTTTTTTGAAAACAGCATTTTAAAACTGAGAAAATTTCCTAAAAAATGTCTATCATAAAAGTTGAAAAAAAAATTTAAACATCCCCGTGTGTAACTTTCAAAATTACAAAAAAAAATCATTTTTTTTATTTTTTATTCATCCGCGGTTTGGTCATAAAAAAACGTTTAATAACACAAAAATACTCCTGAATTCAAAAAGAATATAAAATTTCCTTCAATTTCTATACCCTATATGTAAAAAAATAATCATATTTGACCTTATGGCACTACTCTCAAAACGAGCAATTTTTTCGATAAATTTTTTTCGTGAGTGTATAAGATTATAAAAACTGTTTTATTCTAGTAACGCCACTGGAATCTTTTGATTTGATTAAACAAGATGCCGATTCAAATAAAAATTTCACCATATGTGTACTTATACAATATTTATATGGGCTTATCAAACAATATGTTTAGATCTGACATTGATTGAAATTAATAGGTAAAATTGTACTCGGCTTTTTTATGCTTCGTTTCATTCTGAACATAGAAATCACTAAACGATCTGACATCTTTGATTTGGTGAACATTCAGTTAAAATGTTAGATGTTAAAACATAAATAATTATAAATTCTTGACAACTTAATAATAGTTCGTTTCTTTTAAATAAATCATACCTTATTTGTAACTTGTAGGTTTCCTAATATATAAAATGTGTTGGATTTAAAAAAAATGTTGAATTATATTTGCCAGTAATCGTGATTTATAAGCAGCTATAACTATTAAATAAAATGTAGTAGAGTAAAGAGCGTTAATTGTTTCATAAAAGGAAACACAGCTTTCGTTTTTATGAGTCATTTTTTTCCTTATATAGAATTTAATAAATAAAATAATACTATCATTGTTTTTATAAGTTTTAAAATATGTAAGAGATTATTTACTTGTAACCATATTTAGTCATATTTTTTATGGTTTCAGTAAGTTGTATTTTATTACCTTATGTAATTTTTTGACAATTGTTCTATCCATTTTTTTGTGTATAATTTTTTAAATCAATTTCGTATCCAAATGATTCACCCTTTAATAAAAGGTCGAGTTATGTCTCTCATGATTTTCAATTATTATCAATCCCCGAACATGCGACGCTTGCTTTGAAGTTACGTCTCTTTAACAGCTTGAATTTGTTAGTTGATAAATTTCCAATATTTTGAATGTAAATATACAGATTTCAGTCAATAATAATCTCCAAAATAGCGAAAAGAATATGTTTACTCGCAGTCAAAATAGTGAAAAAACTTTTTCTCGTTAGCTTGAAAGACACTGTGCGTCAATACTTTCAATTTGAGTAAACATGACCTTTCAGGTATATAATTCAAAAATTTTCCTTAACATGGAAAATTGTAAATGCTGTATTTTAGAAATGCTAGGATTATTACAAAAGTTGTAATTAAGTACTCTTATCAACATTTAACCATTTTTGTAGTTTTATATTTATAATACGCAAAAAAATGAGTGTCCAAATATTTTTGCACGGTAGTGTATATAACATTGATTCGACTTGCGGACAGTTTCCGTATTACGGCAAGTATACGTAACTTTGGAGTTAATGAAAAAACGATCTCTTATATGTAGAAGTTATGTAAAAATTATAGAAAAATAAAAGGGGTCGATTCGAGAATTTTCTCATTATTTTTTTTTATAAATAATATTTTTCAATTCGTCTACAATCTACCCTTTTAAATTTATTCGTATTATGATAAGCTATTGCTTTATTTACATAAACAATGTATATTTGCTTGTATATTATTTCATAATTTTTTCACGAAGTCAATATTTGGTTAAATATATATGTGACAGTAAATTCCTTATTTAATAAAAATGTCACATTTTACCTTAAAATCAATATTGACTCAGGTACTTATATATTTCACACAATATTTATTTTGTGTTTAAATATAATAAATTTATAAATATTAAGTAAAATTGGGAATATATCATAATTCATAAAATATCACAAGATCAGTTCAGCAGTACAGAAAGAACTACAGTAGAAACCGGTTAAAAGCGGATAGTCGTAATAACCGGTAAAAATACAATTATATGGGATTCAGGTGGACTTTTATTTTGAGTCGTTAAAACCGATACGTCGTATTAACTTACTGTATTTTTATTTTGCAATAAGATTGAGCTAAGGAATGATGATGTAAAAAATAAAGTAAGACATTTGATTAAAGTTTGCATGTACGATATAAAGTATCCATCTTAGTCGTAAAAATCCCATGCCGCACTCGCATGTAGAAAACTTTTCCTGAGCAATAAATAAGAAAAAGATATCTAGCATTCCTTGGACGACATATGTCATTGACGAGTTCCTAGTAAACTTTTCACGTTGTCTGAGAACTGGGGAAATATAGAGGTATCAAGTAGTATCAAGTACCAAGTGTTGTTTTATTTTCATTGAGGAAATTCATCATACGTGGATTTTCATTTAATAAATTTTGTATACTCTGTACATTATAATTCATTTCCGCAAAACATTTCAAGGTCCTCAAGCAAAATTTTAATCTACATATAGAAAAAAAAATTCTCACCAAGATTGAGCTCTTAATTCCTATTTTAAGTATTTGCAATTTAAATATGAAGTTTTCCCATTTAAAATGCATGTAAAAAAAATTTTTTTTTCAAATTTCTAATGCTTAGATACCTTTTATCATATTGGGAATCGGTTTGATGAAATTGATAAATACTAACTAATAATGCTGCATTATTAGTTAGTATTTAGATGACTCCTACTGGCGAACCAGTGTGAGTTACAGAAAAAAACACTGAGGCAATTTTAAAGAGCGTAAAATTTCCCGTAAGGTCCATCAAACCGATTCCCAATATGATAAAAGGTGTCTAAGCATTAGAAATTTGAAAAAAAAAAAAATTTTACATGCATTTTAAATGGGAAAACTTCATATTTAAATTGCAAGTACTTAAAATAGGAATTAAGAGCTCAATCTTGGTGAGAATTTTTTTTTTCTATATGTAGATTAAAATTTTGCTTGAGGACCTTGAAAAAAAAATGTTTTGCGGAAATGAATCACCCTACTGTACATCCATCCCCCGATTACACAATAGATATGTTCTGCACAAAACCGTGTAAACTGAAATCTTGGATTTTGCTAAGTAAAATTGTGTAAAACGAAAAAAATAAAATAAAATGTGCATGATTCAGTAAATTATTTAAGTAAAACAAAAGTCAGACATCTTGGAAAACTCAAAATTGTTCTTAGTTCATAAAACAACAAACATATGAAAGTAATATAAGTAGATATTTAATTTATTTTACATTAGGCACACTCTTAAAAATTAATTATCCCCTAAATGTATATTTATCAAGCCCGGGAATCCCCTGTTCTTTTCATCAGGTTACCGAAGGAAAATAAATTCAAAAATGCCATCAAATCTTTGTATAGGTATTATTTTTTTGTATAATGTAAAAACATTTTTAATTCAAACCTATCATTAAATTTCTAACACTTCTGGCTTCCTAAGTCATTTTCAATATAGCGTGTTTCTATTTTAAATTGATAGTAAAAACTAATCGATATTATATAACTATAGGTATATTTAGTTCGAGTATTATTCAAAATACGTGTAGTAAAGAATTATTTATGGTAGCCAGTATCCGTTTTTTTTTCTTTTCGATAGTTTCTATGTTAATATTTTTATAAATAGCTAAGTACATGCTTAATGGAAGAAAAAGTGTTTGATGTAAATATAATTCATGAGGTTTTAAATAGGGGGCCTGTTAAATATAATAGATTTATTGAAAGCAAGTGGTGAATAAAACTATGAATAAAAATAAAGATTTTTTTATTAAAAACATGTTTATATTTTAATGATTCTATACATTACAGGTTATTTCGTAAGTCAACAAAGACAAAGACAGACACATACGCACACAGTCGTAATGCAAAAATTAACTTTTCTTTACGTTTTGAAGTTAGTACAATAAAAATCTTCTCTTATCTCGGGCACGATTTTTCGACGTTATTACAATACTTCCATTTCTACGAACATGGAAGTAAAATTAATAGGTGTACTAAAAATCCATATACCTGCATCATTACTTACGGGACACTTGTACATTATTAAACAAAAAAACTTATAGAAAAATATAGTTGAGTACTTAAAATTCGTATTCGATGATTGGTAGATCGCGATCGACTTGTAGTAAGTAACTTGTAATGTAGTAAAATCACTGGACCGATTTTGATGAATCTTTCACTGAAGTGAAGGATATTTAATGATATCGATTGATTAAATCAGAAAAATACTGCTTTGAGTGAGACTTCATTATAGAAATCGATTCGGGTTGTAACAACTCTTCCTATGAGTGACTCTAAACAAACTAAACTTTATGATATATGTAACTTTAGCTGGACTAAATTATTCTTTATTTATTCAAACCAAATTTTACAATGTAAAAAAAATTTAAATGTTTTTTAACGAAATGAAATACAATGAAAACGTGTTAAATAAAATTTGCCGAATAATTCGTATTGCGTCCATGTCCTATGTATAAAATGCGTATACAGTGAAAACATTCAATGTCAATGTCAGGGCTGCGTCGTTCTTCGAATGCTTTCACTTCACATCTCACTTCGGATTCCCACACAACGTTTTAATATTTAAAATACTCCGGAGAGTTTTCCGGAACATCATTGTTTCTATTATATTTTCAGGTTTTGTTACAGATAAACTTAAGACTATAGTTGTCGTTGCGCTTTGAATTTTACCAGTTAGTAGTAGTTTTTTTTTAAACAAAATGTCTTAATAATCAAGAAAAGTAATGTTTTTTTTTCTAAAAATTAAGTAACGAAATTAGAAAATCGATTTGTTCAAAAAAGAGTGTTTTAACTTTCTTATACGACTATATATGATATGTAAAACGTATAATAGAAGTGTATTTTCTATACTATCAGAAAGAAATAAGAAAACAGAAAATGTATTTTCATAGCATCAAATCAAAATTTTAATTAAAATGGATAATTTTTAACAAAATAAATTGAGGGGTTTGCAGCAACAACGAGTTAACTCCATTTTTAGGCCAAACTGAGTTAACAACCGTTTCTGGGGGAAAAAAATCATTCTTTCGTTTGGTTCAACTAAGAATTACCTACCATTGATAGTTCTCAAGGTATCCGCTAGAATGAGTTAGCTGCTTGGGTCAAATTTGAGTTAACTCCAGGACCTGACTCTTTGTTTTTGGGCTTAGAATTTAGTTAGTACACTCGTTACTGTGTTCTTTCTTGAAATAAACCAATTTTCTTGAAAACTATTCTTATTCAATGCTTCCATACTTTAAAAAGAAAATAATTTTCAACTATTTGGATCAAAAAGGAGTTAACTCCTGAATAAAATTGACTCTAGAATTGCGAAAATGACGAATTTCTCAATGGAATTTGGCTAAAACATGTGGTCGGTGACAAATAATAATTGGACGAAGACAAAGGCGATTTAAATACATTCTCAATTTTTTAAACAATTTTTTCTATTTTTCCACAATCTATAAAAACTGGAGATAACTCCTTGTTGCTGCAAACCCCTCAATTTTGTTTTGCATAGTTGTACGTGTATAAACATTAAGAACATTATGCTAGTGCCACATACGTAGAGTATAGAAGTGTAGACTATATACAGACATACTTATACACGATCCGGGGGTGCTATGTAAATGACGTCGTCGTGTGTATCGCAGTTTCCACGTGACGGCCGACAGAGCGCAGCACACAAGGTCTTTGGTCCACATTCTGGTTTATCGATCGTCACACTGCCATGCCGCGTCGCTTTTCACATCCGCTTCCGTCTCTTCCTCTGCATTATTGTATATAAATGTACATGTACGAGTGTGTCTGTCTGTGTGTCCGTGTCTGTGTGTGTGTCGCGGTACATTCACGAGCGTATATTATATACGCGAGTAAAGATAGTTTTATACCAAATAATTAAATTTAATGCAGATTTAAAAAAAAATAAACATTCAAGTAAATTAAAATAATTAACTGTTTTACAACCCCTAATTTCCGGCGGTAAAGTTGGCAATTATTTTAGATAAAACCTCTACTAATTCTAAATAATTTTAATTGATATAAAAATAAGAAATTGTTAAAAAAGGACCACACCAAAAATGCATAGAAGTTATAATACTACACTCAACACAATAATTAAGGGGACACCTAAAAAATACTGTTTTCAAATGATTGTAACTTGGCCAAAAATTAACTTTTTTCAAAACTTTTTTATTCTTAAATGGAGCAAATTTACTCTACTTTATGATGGTCTAATTCGTTTCTCAACATCTTTTCATTTTTTAACTTTTTTATGTAATTATATAAATTTTGAAAAAAACTGCATATTTTGAAACTTGACACGGTCTACCCTGAAAAATCTATAAGTACGCCCATGTTTATGAACGTATGTATGTTATGTGTGGAAATGAGAGATAAAGAGAGAGCATATGTCTGTCTGATAAATGAAATACATATAAAAATGGCAGAGCATGATAATACTATAGATTATATTGACTAATAAAAACATAATAATGAGCTTAATGTCATTTCTGTTCATATCTTCCGGTATATTCTCTTCCGGATCAATTATCGAAGTGTTCTCATTTTCATTCGATTGAATTTAATTAATTAATATTAATAGCAGTACTGTTTTGTATTTTATACAGTCGAAACTTGTTATAACGACATTAGTTAATACAACTATCGCACCTCCGAAAAAAAAGTGTCACAACTAAAAAAATGTAGTTTTGAGGAAATAGGAATAAATGAAATTATAACAATTTAGGTAAATCAAAATTGTAAATGTAGTATAGGAAAAGGACTGATATACAGTATTTTATTTAAATATTTCAGTATTCCTGTGATGTTTGAAAAATAGTAACTATTAAAACGCTTAGTGATTAAGTATTTAAAAATAAATAAAAAATGTGACATTTTTTTAGAATATGCTAGTTTTGTTGACGGTAGGTACACGAAGTACATTAATCACAATTTTTAGTAGAAATATATAGTAATTGGAATCATTCTATATATTTATCTCAAATATGATATTTTTTGAGTTGTGACACTTTTTTGCAGGGTGCGATATGGGTTTTAACGACTCAAAATAAAAATCCGACTGAACCTCATATATTAATTGTCTTTTTACCGGTTCGTACGACCTAATATGATTGGTCAATTTGATGTCGTTATAACTGATTTCTACTGTATTGATTTTGAAGTAAGTTTTGTTTTAATAAAATTACTGTGCAGTACAAAGAAAATGTTTTAAAATTTATTTAAATTGATATCAGCTTAATTTAAGAAATGTAATACGTGTTTTTCTCAATTAAAAATTTTATCTGTTCCCTACAGAATTTTACGATATCACTTATGAAAATTAAAATTGCCCAGTCTGAATAATTTTTGTATAAAGTTTATTTTCGAAATTATAAACAAAATATTAAAAATATTTTTTGGGCTGCCGCATGAAAGCTTGCGAAACTGGAAATAAATTAGAAAAATGGCTGATTACAAACGGATTTTCCATAGACTATGAAAAAACGAACGTTATGACATTTTCAAGAAAACGCCTCGATTACGAAGATACCATGATGATAAACGGATCTTCATACAAATGGGTGAGACAAACAAAATACTTAGGATTAATCATAGATGATAAACTTCAGTGGAAACCACACATAGAATATGTCATACAGAAATGTGAGAAACCAACAAACATTCTCAGAGCACTAACGACGACATGGTGGGGGGGAGACCCAATAACACTGCTTAATATCTATAAAGCAATAATCCGTCCTCATATAGACTATGGTCGCATAATATATGGCTCAGCAACTCCAACAGCTTTGAAAAAAATCGATTCAACCCAATACAAAGCTCTAAGAACATGTGTAGGTGCAATGGCATCAACTCCAGCAAATGCACTATTAATAGAATGTGGTGAACCTCCCCTGCATTTAAGAACAACATTTCTAGCAGAAAAATTTCTCTTAAAACAATACCACATTCAAAACGGCATCTCCAAAACAATCCAAGAACTAGCAATCCTATGTCTAACAGAGAGATATTGGTTTAGCAAAAAACTTCCGCCCTTGGTAGAAGCATTTATAAACACAAGTGCTATTAAGGAAGAAATACAAGTTAACCTTAAAGAGCCGATTTTTACAATGAGTACGTATAAAATAACGCAACCAAATGTCATACAGTTAAATTATGAAAATGAAAACGCAAATCAAGTTTTATGGAAATACATAAATAAATATAAATCCAAAGCAACCATTTTCACAGATGCCTCCAAATCCGACCAAGGAGTTGGATGTGGTTTCATAAACTCGAACAACCAGTACCAGCAACTCATAAAACTCTCAAACCATTTTTCTATCTATTCAGCAGAGGCAATAGCCATATTGGAGGCTCTTAAATATACCAAAGACTTAAAAGAAGAGAACATTTTTATCATTTCCGACAGCCTATCAGTACTAAATAAATTAAATAACATCAACAAAGATAAAAATATTTCTCATATTTTAAAAGAAATTTTGGAACTGATCGACATAAACAGAAATTGCAACAAATCCGTAAAATTCGTCTGGGCCAAAGCACACTCCAATATAAGCTACAACGAAAGAGCAGATGAGATAGCAAAAACAGCAACACAATATGGTACAAAAGCTGCATACAAACCCCAATATAAAGACTTCTTCAGCGCTGTAAAACAAAATCTATACCAGAAATGGGACGCAGAATGGCAAATAACACGCACAGAAAAAGGATGGCATTACAGTTTGATCCACGACAAAGTGCCAAAACGTCCATGGTTTTATAATGCAAAAAAGAAAAGAAAATTCATAACAACAATAAGCAGATTGAAATTTAACCACTGCTGTGCACCCAGCCACTTATTTAAACTTCAAAAAATCGAAAGTCCATATTGTACATGCAACTCACAAACAATAGCCAACGCTCAGCATATACTTTTTGAATGCAGAAATTTTCACCAACAAATCAAACAAATGGCAAATGAACTAATCCAACAGGAATTCAGCCCACCTTTTGAACTAACCACAATACTCGCGAGCCAAAAAATTGAAGTGTACGAAATCATTATTAACCACCTAGAAACCATTAAAATAAAACTATAAAAACTCCTATTGTGTGAACCCTATTAAATGTAAACCCGCATCCAGACCGTACTGTTCGTCTATTAAACCTGCACCGACAGGTCCGGTAGCAACATCCCAATCCATCATTCCAAAACTCCCAAGTGATGTCTTTAGAAACAAACAAAAAAAAATTGAAAAGTAACTTAAAAAATAACAAAAAATAATAACAAAAAATAATAACAAGATGTTCTGGCTGAGAGGCTATGCCTGATGGCCAACAAATTAATAATTAAAAAAAAAAAATATTTTTATCGGCTTTTTATCGGTTTTCTTCTAAAACTGACAGCTCCAGTGGTATACCCAAATAACTGATTTTAGATAGCTTTGTAAGCCCCTAGAAAGTTATGCACCCCCCTTTGAAGGGGGGGGGGGGGGAATTATCACTATGTTATATACATTGAAATCTACCAATTTCTTGAAAAAAAAAACGTACTCCGTCATTTTTTTCTAGCTCAAATATTATAATGACAGGACTATTAATATTTATAAAAATAATATTTGGCAATGAGATAGTTTTCACAATGATTTTTTTATTTTTATAAAATCTTTTGGAACTTACAAAGAACGTTTAGATAAAAGAAGAATTACAAAAATAGGACACATATCTGGAAGAATCCGTATATATTCTTTTTAATCTTTCGAAGCCTTTATGATTTATTGTCAAACCCAAAACGTATGTTTCATGAAAAAAGAGATATTACTTTTCAATTCCCTTAGACGTGAGAATTGTTCTAAATGAAACTTGAACACTATCAACTTCTTCTACATACAAAAAAACTCTTCCATCCTATGTGTTATGTTACTCTAATCAACCCTCCGTGGCTTCGGCCGCGTATATTAATGAACATTTTTATTTTTATGTGCAATTCCAAGACGTAAGAATAGGCATGATGACTAATTTAAAAAAAAAAACTATTCTATGATGATCTTACGTGTCTCCTATTTCCAAAAAATACATATTTCTGAAAAAATTGACTCGTTTAAAAGTCATTTTGAATTTGATGCACACAAAACGCTCGCAGGTGACATTTCAGAGTTGTGACGTCACACTCCTTGTCAACAATAATCAAACATTCAGAGTTAGACAATAATTTAATTATTTTGTGTGTTAAAAATGAATTCCAAAGTATATAAGTTCTTAAATAAGGTATGTACCTAATAATCTTGTAAGAGGAATTAATATCTGTCTAAAATAAAATACGTTTACTGATATGTGACGTTATTTGCTCTGATTGGTGTTCCATTTAACATGGTGGCGGATTGCTGTATTTTGCATTTTCATTTTAACAAAAATTATATTAATCTCGCTTTAAATATAAAAATAAATACATTTTTGGCTCCATGTCTCTGGCACCCCCTTTTTTGAAATTCGAATTTTATTATATGCAGTTCGTTTGTGCTTCGTTTGTGCACGTTTGTGCAGGAAATCCTTTCGTTTGTGCTTTAACCCTTTAGGAGATATTCAAAAAAATCAAATGGGGGGCCGTAGACATGCGAGCCCCCCTTATTTGAAATTTATTATATGCAGTTCGTTTGTGCTTCGTTTGTGCACGTTTGTGCAGAAATTCTCATCGTTTGTGCTTTAACCCTTTACATGTCATTTCTGTTTAAAAATACCGAAAACATGTCTCTGGCACCCCCTTTTTTGAAGTTTAAATTTTTGAATGTGCAATTCGTTTTTGCTTTGATTGTGCAGGTTTGTGCTAAAAATATATTCGTTTATACTTTAACACTTTAGGAGCTATTCGTAAAAAAGTGTTAATGCGTTGTAAACATGATTACATTCTCAATATTAGTTTTCGAAAAAAAAATATACGTTTTGTTTTCTTATTTATTTAACTACAAGCTCTGTTTATGCTTTAAACCTTTAGGTGTCACTTCGATAGTGTTGATTACTAATACAACCCTATTTTAATTAAAAGTAAATAAATTCTAAATGAAACTTGAACACTACCAACTTGTAATACATACTTTAGTATGTATTGTATATTTCTATCGACCTTCCCGTGGCTTCGACCGCGTATATTCATGCACATTTTTATTTTTACAATTCAAAGATCATTTGTGTGTAGTCATGTCGAAGTTACAGTGACATCATATAATACATAAAGTGGTAATTAACCCAGAATGTGCGGCTGGATTTAACACCATTAAATAAATAGGTCGTTATTGCAGACTCGATCAGATTATACTGATACAACAGTCAACAATGAATGCACTAAGACTTGCATATTACATTAATTTGATTCAAGATGATGATTTTATAATTATCTTAATATGGAAGATTGGTTGGTTAACATTCTTTCAATTTCAGATTAAAAACATACAAGAAAATGTAATATTTGATTGACTTTTTTAAATGTTTTTTTTTATTTGTCTAACGCTCGGTATTATTATGTTTAATTGATATATTTTATTAAAATATAATTTGTTTTGTCATTCAAAATTTTATTTAAAATAATTAAATTTTAAATTAACTTCCTTAGTAAATCCTCTTTAGCCTTTAACTAATGTTTTATTCAACAGAATTTGTTTTCTTAATGATTCCAAATATTTACTTTAATCAGAGATCAAAAAGCCGTTTCCATTTTCAAATGCAAATATTTTAATATCGAAATATTGTACTTAATAATCAAGTTTATTGATTCAATATGAAATATACCTAATGAAGTTTAAACGATTAGAGAAAAAAATTAAACTGATTTAAATTTGAAATATATACGTACCATCTGGACAGCGATGATACAAAAAAAATTAGGAATATAAATTGAATGATCGGTAAGAAAATTAATTTTAAATTAGTTTTCAAAAACTTTTCATGTTGAATTCGATATTTATTGTTTTTTAAAGAATATGAGGATAATGCCATAAAATATTGTTAGTTCATGCTACAGAATTATCAAAGGATGGGTAATGTTATTTACTTATAATTTTATGAGCATCAGTAGCGTAGATAGATTTTTGCGATTGGGGGGGGGGGATATGACAGTATTAAATCTCATAAAATTATATTTTTCATTATACAAATCATCTTTTATGTGATGCAAAGTACAAAAATTTCTTATATTCTTCATTTACTTAGATGTATTATTATTGAAATAATAATTATCTATCTATTAATTTTTGAAGATTCATGGGGGGGATTGATCCCATAACCCCCCGCTAACTACGTCACTGATGAGCATTATTCTACTGTCAATAGTTTTATTATTGTCGCATGACAAAAAGCATTCAAATATCATACGATAGAAATGTACGTAGATATTAGAAAAAGGGTATTACAATAAGGGTCTGTAGTGTATGCTGTATGCAATTAAAAATAATTACTTTACCTCATACGATGTTTTTTATTTTTTTATAAATCAATAAAGTTATTTTTTATTACCTATTATACATTCTTTTGCTTTACGTCTATTATATGATAAATGTATCTTATATCGTTATCATATAATATATAAATTGACGCAACTTACACCCAGAGGTCAAGATCCATACCAAGATCACCGCGGAAGCCTCAAGACTTGAATAAATATATATTCTTTATAATAGAAGATCGAATTATTTTCTATTTAATTATAATGTTACTTATTTGCATTAAGATTGTTTTTTATGGAAATCTATAAAAAAAACTGTTTGAAATTCGTGTCGTTCTTCTTTTTTTCGTTTAGACTTTTCCAAGAAAGAAATTATTTATTTTTTTCACAAATATATTTTCAAATACAATTATGGATCAATTTTTACTCGATTATAGGGATGAGGAATGCCCCGTTTTTAGGTAATAGGTATAATAATAATTTTGATAGTGTTTACTAAGTCCGTACTTTTTTAAAACAGTAGAATAGGTATTCACTGATTTTAATATATACGCGGTCGAAACCGCGTTATTTAATAAATAATATTAACAATATTATGCTAATTTTTTATTTAAATAAGATTAAGTTGATAATAATTTTTAAAGTAAAGTATGTTCACAGAAGATACAGAGAAAAAAAAAACTCGATCTAATTGAAAATTTGAGATGGAAAAATGCTTAATAAATTTATCTTGTTAATATAACAATATTTCCTCAATATAATAATAAAAAAATTCTTATTGTGGATATTTTATTAATTTGAAAAATATATCTTCATGTTTATCTAAAAAATCTTTTCATTTATCAAATTAATAAATAATTTATTACACCAACTAACGAAACTCTCAAATAGATTTAACATAATGGTTGTATTAATAAATATTTTTCAGTGTGAATATTTTCTACACCACTCAACTAGTGAAAGTGCACTTTTCGATATGGTAAATTCAGTGATGTCATTTATTAAGTATTTTTTTGTATTTAAAGTATATGTTTTCAATACGAAACAAAATTTTCACCGTGATAAGAACATTGTTAGTATAATAATATACATTTATCAATAAGATAAACGTGGATATTTCCATATTGCTAAAAAATTATCATATTTACAAACAACCTCTATCGGAGCCAAATCGATCACGGATTTTTTACATTGATCACATTTTTTAACACATACGACAAATTATTTTTTTCTATAATAGTGACGCGTTATTACAGTTAGGGGACTCAGTCAGAAAATGTTTTCAGCCCCCCTCTATTTATTTATTAATTTCGAAACAATATTTTCATGAAAGCTAAAAAATGTATTTGCCAAAAAAGCGAAATAAAAAAAAGTTCAATTGTTTTTTCCAGACACCCCCCCCCCTCTTCATATTGGGTTACCAAGGCAGTTGCCGTCAGTATACGCGCCATTGCACATATAAATAAGGATCTATACCTTAAGCATCACGTTTTACGCAAAGGTTTTGTTATTTACTTCGTCAGCAATGTTTTTGATAAACAACAAAAACCCTGATAGATTGTCCTTGGTTCATATCTTGCTGCATAACAACATCAATGTTAAGATAAATATGCGAATACACGCACGACACGTTTCTCGTATCGTTAACGTCTTGTCTTCTAGGTCCAGGGGTTTGGAGTTTGGGCTGATGGGCGTTGCTTACTGAATCAGTCACATAGAACTTTGCTAGCTTTATTTATATAATAATGAAAAATTACATTGCTATATAAATATAGTAGAATTCGGATATAACGACCCTCTAGGGACCGGCGATACTTGGTTGTACTAACTAGACGACGCACTAAACGACCGGATATTTTTTTTGACGTTCAAGTTATTCCATCTTTCTTTTAAACAGGGTGGCCAGTTTCTGGAAAACCGGGAAAAGTCAGGGAAAAATGCAAATTCTGCAAAATTATTTAAATTTTAACTATGTGATCTTTTTTAGGTTTTTTTATCTAAATTTTAATTATAAAAAACAGGGAAAAACGGTAAAAATTCTCCTGGAAAACCGGAAAAAGTCAGGGAAATTTGTTACAGAGAAAAACTGGCCACCCTGTTAGCAATTTACCGGATATTTGAAGCTTGTTTTTTATTATGTACATATTAATATTACTGTAAATCTTATTATGAAATAATAATATACATATAGTTATTAAAATAATAATATTAAAATTAACAAAAAGTAACTTTAATTGTATTTACTTCAAAATATTACTCAAAATATTAGCGAAAATATTGAAGTTACCTACTTTATAATAATCATACTTTAATATGTTACGAATAAATTATTTTTTAGTAATGTATTTAACTGGTTATTTCTCAATAAACATTGTGACGGTCGTGACACGTTGAATAAAAGGATACAATAAGAGTACTTTTTGTGTGTTTATTTGCTTTTTGATATTATTAACTAATACTTATAACAATTATTTATCAAATACATCAATAAACTGCGGTCACCCTTAGTCCTTATTGTTGGTGAAGGTAATTTTTTGTTAATTTGGTCAAACGTCACGTTTGATATGTAATTGTCAAAGACTTTTAATAGTTTGCCACGATCATCACTTATTCTTAAGTAAGTTATTGTGATTTCACCTTATTTGTTGTCTTTTTGGAAATTTTTGGAAATATTTTGAAAATTAACCAAAATTTTTCTAATTTTCTTTTGGTTTATGAAAATTGATGTTAAATAGCTTGTTACTTTTATATTTTTGTATTCATTTTCGTAAAATATTTTTTTGACTATCTGGTATCGATTACCGCGGACTGACCCTTATCCCTTTTAATAGCCTGAAGATGATTTTGTAAATCGAAAGCTCGCTAAATATAATTGCTTATTAAATTTTTGACGTTTAGACAATTTAGTTGTTTTTAATTATTACATTTTAACGTCACTACTAGTATATTATAAAAATAAATAAATAAATAATTTACCATTGTATTATTTTATAACAAAGAATAATATACTTGTTTCAAAAACACTTGTCTTACAAGGACGCGCAGATATTCTTCTCTCTCACTCTTTCTGAACCACATTCGCTTGTTTGTGTGGCGTCTCGACGCCTCGGGGTCTGGAGTCCCCGCGTCCCCCAGTCACAGTGTCGGTAAAGTCGGCGCCGTTCTTGGCCAAACACCGACACCCTGTGACGTCAGCAGACAACATATACACACATGTACATATGTGTGTGTGTGTATGTGTGTATGTATGTCCGGAAAGTATAGAAATGTTGACCCCTGCGATTTGGTATTTTGTTTGTTTGTACGACAATTGGGGTCTTGTAGAGAATATGAAAACGTTGAGTTCTGTGAAGGAGTTCAGTATCTAGTTGGAATTTATTTATTGTATGTTTACGATATAATTAAGGTTTGTCGATTTTTTAAGGGGCTATACCAGTGTGAACGCTGGAAATTTGGGTGCTTTTTGGAAATTTTTTGGAAGAAAAATACTCAATGAAATATTTTGGAAAATTAAGAATATATTTAGCTTTATTAGAGGTGTATTCCATAATTTTTTCACGTAAAAATATCGATATCTAAGCGACTTCGGAGGAGCAAAAAAAAAAAATCTCCACTGCGGCCGTGATTTCGGACGATGGAGTAACTGAAATTGAAAAAAAGAAAAAATGTCTGGAAGGTATTTCCTGTACGATGACCTATGATTTTAAAAAAATAAAGAATCTAACAAAATGGCGTATTTATGACGCATTTAATGATTTATCTATCGATTTCATATCTGCAAACGGTCGCTCTTTAGAAGGCTGCTGTTTGGAGAGTATTAGAGATACGGCCCTGAAATTTTCACAGAATATTCTTGAAACTATAAAGTCTCCAAAAAGGCAAAAAAAATGATTTTTTGAAAATTTCACACTGGTATGGTCCCTTAAGGTATTTCTCGTGCAAATACCATTTCGATAGAATTAAAAAAAAATTGACAGGATAAAAAGAACAATGACATCTATCCAAATTTGAAATTTAAAAAAAATTGACCGTTTTAAACTCGAGATAACTAATAACTATCATTGTTTGCGATTTTTTAATTTATCCGCTATACCATATACGTTCTAGGGCCGTTTTATTAATTTTCATGACTAAACGCTTCGACAGATTTTGATAAAAAAACTATCAAACAGTAAAAGGTTTTTGTCCTGATATGTGACAAAAAATTCAAAATGATTGATTTTTTTGTTTTTGAAATACAACTCGTATTTAAAAAAGAACCGTTTTGTTTTTGAAATATAATTGTATTGAATTTAAATATCGATTTTATATATTTTTTTAAATTATTTTACAAAATTTAATAAAAAAAATTATAGACTAAAAATTTCAGTTCTTTTTTTTAAATCAGTAAATACATTTTTAAAGCTTAATTTAATTTTGCGTAAAAGTGGGGCATTTTGAATTTTGGGTACGTACTAATGTTATTTGCAGTATGAATTTTCTGAAAATGTTTAATGTGGATTTACATTTTGTAGAGGGGGCTTAAGGCCGGCACTGGCGCGTGATCTAATTTATAATATTGACTATATTAAAGAGGTCAATTAATTGAAATAAAAAAATACAGTTTAATTATTATTGCCAAGCGAGAAAATGTCAGTCATCTGTTAATCTTACAAAATCCTGCCTGTAATAATTGTTTTAAGTGCCAACAATTGTAAAAATCAATGAATGCTGGGAAATAAAAATGTCATACAACAAATATTTGTTTATATTTTTAAATTCTAGAAAATATTTTTTGCTTTTACTTCTGTTTATCATTCATTTAAAAAGGATCTATGCAGGAAAAAAGTTTGGAATCCCTGATTTATGGTTTTCCTTTTTATTTTCTTATCTTAAAGTCGATATTTCTATGACAAATTGAAATTTGGTGCATGAAAAATGACTAAAAAATTTCATTTTAGATTTGGTTAAAAGTATGTTTTTTATATAGAAAATGATGTGAAAAGTTGAGTTTTTCAAACCGCAGGTCTGTACGTCAAATAGTTCTCGAGATATGGCCTTTCAAAGTTTTCGATTTTTGAAAATTATGGAGAAAAATGGCCGTAACTTTTGAACGTGTGGTCGGATTTGATTTTTGTTGACAGATTTGGAATCAGCATATCAAAATCTATATAATGACATGTATAAAACTTAAAAAATCGACAAAAAAAATTTCGTCAAAAATCGACATTTTTTTAAGGTATACCCCTTTGAATTTTTTCGATTTTTCGCGAAAATTTTTTTTGTCGAATTTTCAAGTATTATATATGTCATTATATAGATTACAACACGCTGATTTCAAATCTGCCAACAAAAATCAAATCCGACCACACGTTCAGAAGTTACGACCATTTTTCTCCAAAATTTTCAAAAATCGTCAACTTTGGGAGGCCATATCTCGAAAACGATTTGACGTACAGACCTACGGTTTGAAAAATTAAACTTTTCACGTCATTTTCTATAAAATAAACATAATTTCAACCAAATTTAAAATTCGAAATTTTTCATGCACCAAATTTCAATTTGTCATAGAAATATCGACTTTAAGTTAAGAAAATAAAAAGGAAAATCATAAATCAGGGATTCCAAACATTTTCCATACATAGACCCTTTTTAAAAGAATGATAAGCACAAGTTATAGCAAAAAAAATCTATTTTATAAAATCTAAAAATGTAAAAGCATTATTTTAAAAAGAGTTATATGAATGTAAGAAACAGGTTGAGAACCCTTGATATAAAATATACCATTGATTAGAACTGTCAGTGGGTTGTCATTTATATTTAACACCCCATAGATAGCTTTAGGTTTAGAAAAACTTTTGCTCTGAAGCAAATTCTTTATAAAAAATCTTTTTAAATAAATATGTACAGTGTTATACATTTACCTTCAACGAGTTTAAAATTACAAAATGAAATAAAACACCAATTAAGCCCAACGTATGTATAACAAGACCATTACGTTCTTCTAATTACAATTTTTGATAATAATAATAAAAAAAACAACCCACAAGTAACCGAGTGTGGTATTTCATTCAAATTTCAAAAAAAGGTTAATATTTTCGTACAAATTACTCCATAAAAACGAATGTTTGTGAACAATGTGTTCAGGTTTATGAACAACACACGTTACACATTGTAAGTTTATAGTACCTACATACATACCAAAGCTCTGTGCAAATAACTGCTACTGTTTGTGAGTTCTGGTGGGGGGGGGGGGGGGGGCAGGGTGCTTTAGATTCGAACCTGTAGAGAACGACCGGAATTCTTAACTGCAATAATCAGGGTTGGCAAAAAAGAATGGTATGCCAGAAAGAAGTAAGCAAAAATTAAAGAAGATACTGAAAATGGTCTTGGCCACTTTAAGAACAAAATATACTTTTTTTTATTGGTGGGCATATTATTTGTAATTCTCATGAACTCATATTACTAATAAAACAATTTTCAAACCAGTAATGGGTACCCAATAAGTAGTGCGACACAAATCTTATAAAATAAAGAATCGAGGGGTTTGCAGCAACAACGAGTTAACTCCATTTTTAGGCCAAACAGAGTTAACAACCGTTTCTGGGGGAAAAATCATTCTTTGGTTTGGTTCAACTAAAAATTACCTACCGTTGATAGTTCTCAAGGTATCCGCTAGAATGAGTTAGCTGCTTCATTCGCTTAGGTAAAAATTCCTAAAAACTCCAGGAGCTGGCTCTTTGTTTTTGGACTTAGAATTTAGTTAGTAGTGTTGTACACTCGTTACTGTGTTCTTTCTTGAAACTAACAAATTTTCTTGAAAATTGTTCTTATTCAATGCTTCCTTACTTTAAAAAGAAAATAATTTTCAACTATTTGGGACAAAAAGGAGTTATCTCAAGAATAAAATTGACTCTAGAATTGCGAATTTGACGAATTTCTCAATGGAATTTGGCCTAATCATGTGGTCAGTGACAAATAATAATTGGACGAAGACAAAGGCGATTTAAATACAACAGTTTTTTCTATTTTCCTACAAACTCCTTGCTGCATACCCCTCGTTAATCGTTAAATTTGAAACAATGTTAAAGCAGATGTTCTGATATTGTATAAATTAATAAATAGATTACGCTAATAATTAGTTTAAACGTTCACTAGTTTGACACTTATTGACCGATTGTCATCAAATTAACCTGTTTTACAGTTAAGTGTCTATAGATTATGATTCAGTAATCCAATATCAACACATATTTCTAATTTAATTCAATTTGGGTATAATCCAAAACCTTATATAATAAGCTCGTAGAATTATTGTCAGCCCTGTCGGTAATGTAGAAAACTAGCTGGCAGGGGGTTACGACAGCACGGCGGCACCGGTGGTGTCGACGGGAGGACAGATATCGTTTTCGTTCCACTCTTCAGATTATACTCAAATCGATATACTCTACTGGAAGTAATCGTTATGAATTATTTAATTGTACTGTACAAGTGGCTTTTCTCTTGTTATTTTCACTTGTCGTTTGTTTCTCTCCATATGTACTTGATTTTAAAGTTGTATGAAAATGACAAAATTTTTTATTAATTATTATTTTATATTAGTTAATTTTCTTTTTGGACTTGAAAATTTAATTTAATCGTAATACAAAATTGTATACCAATTAGGGAGTACCCATTACTTTTTAATACCCCCCCCCCCCACGATTCCTGACACATATCTAATAAAATTACTAACTAATTAAATACGTGTAACAAAATAATATTTTTAGTAGTATTTTTCTTTTAAAATTTTTTAAATTGCTTACTAAACGAAAAGATAATTTCAACTGCAGTTGCTAACTTTTCAGGTCGTTGTCCACATTGTCGTATTCTTATGCGGTGTTTACACCGAGAAAACAAAACAGAAACATCGTGTCTTTAAAATACTTCGTATTTAAAAATGTATAGGGTTTATTGCTTTTTGGTCATAAAAATATCGTGTTTCTGTTTTGTTTTTTTCGGTGTAAACGCCGCATTATACTTGACGTTTCGATTCTTATGTCGGAGTTTTCTTCAGAAGTAATTCTGAAACTGAATTAGAATTATTTCTGAAGAAGACTCCGACATGAGAGTCGAAACGTCTCAAGTATAAGAATACGACAACAGCCCGAAAAGTTAGCTACTATGGACAACGGCCACAAAAGCCTACATAACAAAAATAATTTCAACTGATTTCAATTTTAATACAGATTGTGGTCTAAATGCTAGTTATGAGCCCCCATCTCCTAAGATCTTATTTAGAAATTTCAAAATACCCGAAAAACTATAACACAATTTTTCTAAAATCTTCTATGTGTAAAAAATTGACTTTGCTTTGCTACATGGTGTGTACCACTGCCCCCCTCCCCTCAATTATAGAAAGATATTTTACTTAGAAGTGATCAAAACCTAGATATTAACTCTTTATAGACCGATTTAAGAAAATTTAAATATTTTAAAAATTGTATTAAAATTTTGTTTGTTGACTTTTTGAAAAGGGTAATTTTTTGGTGATTTCACTGGGGAACTACTAACCTTTAAAAGGGTTAAGATGGTATAAATTTAATCTATATAGAAAAGTAATTAATAAATAATACAGTGAAACTAAACTAATAAATTTAATCTTATTTTGACGTATGCTTTGTCGATAAAACAAAACTGTATAATTTTAATGAATTATATAAGAGTTCGTGTAGCATGAAGTACCACTGGTTGTAATAAATCTGCTGCACGTTTGTTTTCATCTTTAAGTGGGATTGATATTATTGATGTTATAGTATCAGCGTTAATGGGTTTATTATTTGGAAAACATTTATTATTTTTGTACATATAAAAACGCATCGATTTTTTCGTACCGGGTGGATAAAAAATGAACATACACTGTCGTGCAAAAGTCTTTAGGCACTCATTTTGTTGCGTATTGTAAATATAAAACTGCAAAATTGATTGATAAAAAATCTTAAATGTTGATAAGAGTACTTAATTACAACTTTAGGAAAAATCCTAACATATCTAAAATACAGCATTTATAATTTTCCATGTTAAGGAAAATTTTTGAATTATATGCCTGAAAGGTCAGGTTTACTCAAGTTGAAAGTATTGACGCACAGTGTCTTTCAAGCTAACGAGATACTATTTTTTTTATTATTTTGACTGCGAGTAAACATATTCTTTTTGCTATTTTGTGTATTTTTATTGACTGAAATCTGTATATTTACATTCAAAATCACAGGTGTCCAAAGACTTTTGCATGGTAGTGTAGTACTCTGAAATTATAAATCATTGAAACGTCGAAATTTTATTAAATTGTTTCTTTAAATCATTACAATCAGTACTGTAAGTCAAATTAAATTCTTAAAATTTCATAAAATCGAATTATTTATATTAAATAAATTTCGATTGCCAAGATTCGTAAAAGTTTACCCCCCCCCCTCCACCGAACCAACTTCTCAAAATTAATCGACTGACTCCCTTACCTGCAAAATTAAATATTGAAGTAAACAAATATGCTAATTTGGTATACATTTTATGTAAAAGAAATTATAAGTCAAACTTATGCCATAAATGTCATTGCCCTTATAATGTTCATATGGTTCTCTAAAAGTGTAAATACATATAATTTAATATATTTTACGGTTATTTCATTGATGTATTTCATATTAATATTATCGAATAAAAAAAACATTAATTTTACGACATTATAATTTTTATATCGCAATGAAACAAACCATTAATATCTAAAATTTCATATTTATATCTCTTGTGGTACTAATAAATTTCAATTAGATCTATATAAAAATATTACGAAATTTATTAGACTCTATTTGAAATATTGCGTTATGAATTAATTTGAATATTGAAAAAAATGGTTTCATATTTTCTATGTTTCGAAGTTTTTAATGACTTTTAACAAATAAGACGTTACTTACACCTAGAAAACATTTGGTTGGTAGAAAAACCTAGTAGAAGGGGGGGGGGTTAAAACTGGAACAACCAATTAAAAATTATTGTAATACCTACCAAAGTAATTTTTTCAAAAAATAAAAAAAACTTTTATAATATTTTTTTCGAGTTTTTAATTAGGAAGTGGCAGTAGCAGACTAAGGGGGAGGAGGGCCCCTGTAGGGTTGTACTTTTCCTAGGAAAGGGTTTATTAAAATAAAATAAAATTTGCAATTATACATACTTTATTTTTGAAATAGCAACAAAAAATATATCATCATCACAAAAACTACAATCAAAATATAATTTGCAATACATAATAACAGATTCAATCTTCTAGTATCTTTCTATTAATAGAAAATATATTTGGAATGTAACTAATAAGAACATATGTATATCATAACTTCACTTACAGAAATGGTTAATCAAAGAATATTGTTAGAAAATTTTTTTTTTTTAATTTTATACATTTCGATTTTTCAAACGATTTTTTAAACATAAAAAAAGAATCGAAATTCGACCCTACATACTGCAATGACATACTCAAAGATTGGGAGGAGGGGGGGGTATTTTTATGAAAATATTTAATATGAAACATAACAAAAAATATAGCCTATTTTATATAATTTAAATTTAACTAAGAAGTGACGAAATTTTTATAAGGAGACAATTTTATTTTCGGAGTACGCCATTGGTGTTCTATGATTATATAAATACTTAAATTAGATCATATCAATTGACTTTTTTTCATTTTCTTTAGTTAGTCATATTGTTATTGCATATAAAAAATATATACGCTAAACATATGAGACATTTTCTATCATACGAAACGTTGGCAGCCTTTACTTTGCATCCTTTTTATTATCTACTTCAATTGTATAAAAAATAAATGTTTTTTAAATTTATCTGTACAAAATTAAATGTAAAAAATAACCAGATCTGTATGCGATATATTAAAAAATAAAATACACTATATCAGTGGTTCTGAACCTTTTCATTCACGTGTCCTTTTAAGGGGGTACTTTACTTTTCATCAAGAGAACCACTGATTTATAAAATGTACAATTAAAAAATATATTAAAAGAAATAAAACAGTACTACTTAAAAATAATTTGACTTCTAATAAATAATGGCTAATTTAATTTTAAAGAACTATTATTATTTTTCTACCCACTTGCAAAAATATGTTTTGATTATAAGCTAAATGCTTGTACATTATTCTTTTTCATCTATGGTCACTTATAAATTAATTATAATATTAGAAAAAAGTATTTTTTTGGGAATGCTAAAAATGGCACTTATTTTAATTGACGTAAAATTGCATAAGATGTCTTATGCCATCTTTTTTTTTAGTGGAGGGTGGTAAATAATACCATTAAAAAAACAAATGACGATTTTTTAAAGCAAATTAAGATAAATCTTTGTAAGGGAATATTTTACAACAAACGTAGGTGACCTATATTATAGGAAATTGAATGCTCTACCAAAAAGATTCTATAAAATTTTCACGTAACATGTGTCTTTCTTGAGATATCTTAAAAAAAAAATCTTTTGGGATGTCACCCCTCCCCCTTACACACGATTTTAACAATTTTGAAATGGGACTGTCCTCAAGCCAGACCCAACCAACCAATCAAGTTTCATCAATATCGGTTCAGTGATTCATGAGTTATGCGTGTGGCAAAGATTAGGGGCAAGACACACACACACAGACAGACAGACAGACACGGAACAAATGTGTTTGTCTTGACCTGAAACGGATAGATCAAGTAAATTTGTTTAAATCGGAGAGCAAATTTTTTTTCCCATTTTGAAACGATCACAAAGCTTCTCGTATCTTCGATATTGCGAGGAAGCAATAAAGTAAATTAAGTGGAGACTTTTATTTTGATGTCCCAAACATACCCTAAAAAGTCCCCTTAATTTGGATGGCGGGTTTTTATTTTTTAGGGGATAAAGGGGGGCTAGTTTTTTGCAAATATCTCAAAAATTATTAACTTTTCGAGAAAAATTATTATGAAGAAAATTGTAGCTTATACTTTTTTCGTATAATCAAAACTTTTTAAGTAAACTGTTAATTCAGTGAAGATTTCCAAAAATCCGAACTTTTAGGGGCAAGCAATTTTACTATAAAGTTCCTGCCCCCTCCCCCCTTGATTAGGAAGTTGCCATTTGTGAAAATATTTGTTTTGGATCTTATTACAGCATAAACAAATAAATTAATGTGACCATAGATAATTAATACAGATTAATCATTCTGAACAATATGGACGTTGACATCTGTTACACTTATATATTAAATCTTATACTTACAAATGCAGCCTCCAGTATTTAAACGTAACATACTTACTTACTTTTTTTTACATAGTCTCTTAGTTCGTTCTTATTTACAACATATTAATATTTACAACAAAAAGAAAATCTTATTATACAAATGCATTGGTAATAAACAATTGTTGTCGCTAATACAACTTAACTTAAGCTTAGTTTACATGAAACCAGTAGGGACGTAAGTCAAATACATTTATGCCCGATATCATAAAGGGACTAGCAAAATTTCTTAGCTAGCAAGCTCTCACAAATGGATTTGCTATGGAATTTAGAGCAGTGATACTTGACTACAGTATTGTAACACAGTTGGTGCAGACTCTGACCGTACGTGGTATAATTATCATAATATCACCACTGTTTTAACACCCTTGTTAGTGTTTACATACAACGCATGCGTGAAAATTGTCAAAGTCTTCATGAAACACCAAGAGAACTGTCATACATCATTTGAAAATGCTTAGAAGCTAGAATTTTTTTTTAAATAAAGCTAGTAAAAAATAGATTTTGGCTTTCTAGTAGGTATTTTGATTTTTGAAGCAAATAGATGCCGACTGGAGTCATATAAACTAAACTTTATAAGGTGCTGGATACGAAGCCAGTTGACTGGCTTCGTATCCGGCAACTTGAATAGAAGTGGAATGTTTCCTAGTTTGATACATTTAGTTAATATTTTCATAAAAAATAATAATAAAAATAGAATGTGGCTTAAATACAATTATTTTTCAAAATTCAAAATTGGAACAATTTTATGAAATTATATTTAACCCATTAACGTCCGCCGTACACATTTGTGTACACCTCATTTTAAAATTAATTCACAATATTTGCTTAAAAATCAATTGCTAGAAGTGCAACAAACAAAATATGTTAACGTTATTAGTTTTATAAGTATTTAAACGTATTTTAATTGTTCTGAATAATTTTTATATGAAAAGAGGTACGTGGTATGCTAATATATTTTATCCAACTATAGCATGTGATTTCGAATTTTGTTCAAATCATATGAAATAACTTAAATATACATATAACATGACTTTTAAATGAAAATGATATCAGAAAAGCAGTCTCACACATAATAGACTTCATATCTGCCCAATTTACTCGCTTGAGTACACACTGTTATTTTTTTCTAAATATATAAAAAAAAATTGTGTTGTATTTTTAGTTAAATATATTGAATATGTACTTTTGCATGTTTTTGTTTTCTTTTGGGCGTTAATGGGTTAATTTGAACCAGACACTTAACATCAAAAATAAAATTAACAGTTAAATATATATACACTTATTTGCAATTTTTTATTTTACATTAATTTTTTGTAGAAGTTAGTAATGGAAATAGAAATCTAAACTAACTAAGTATCTGCCTATAAATGTTGAACATTTAAACAATTTTGATGGCAATAATAAAATGTTAAATGGGAATATTAGGTAATGTAGTTATACATATATATTTAATTGATATATCGTTTATATATTTAATAAATATCTTAACACTAACTCCTTCAGATCTTCTTACCTACTTTAGAAAATACACTACTCACTAAATAGACAAAATTAAAAAATACAATTGAGGGGTTTGCAGCAACAACGAGTTAACTCCATTTTTAGGCCAAACTGAGTTAACAACCGTTACTGGGGGGAAAAAATCATTCTTTCGTTTGGTTCAACTAAGAGTTACCTACCATTGATAGTTCTCAAGGTATCCGCTAGAATGAGTTAGCTACTTGGGTAAAAATGGAGTTAACTCCAGGAGCTGACTCTTTGTTTTTGGGTTTAGAATTTAGTTAGTACACTCGTTACTGTGTTCTTTCTTGAAATAAACAATGCTTCCATACTTTAAAAAGAAAATAATTTTCAACTATTTGGGGCGAAAAGGAGTTATCTCCAGAATAAAATTGACTCTAGAATTGCGAATTTGACGAATTTCTCAATGGAATTTGGCCAAAACATGTGGTCGGTGACAAATAATAATTGGTCGAAGGCAAAGGCGATTTAAATACATTCTCAATTTTTTAAACAGTTTTTTTCTATTTTCCCACAAACTATAAAAACTGGAGATAACTCCTTGTTGCTGCAACCCCTTCAATTTGATCTGATGGAATCAACGAAATATCGAATTTATTATTTAGTTGATTTCGTTGCTATATTATTAATAAAATAATGAACTTTATTTTTTTTTTAATAATAAATACAAAATGCCCAAACAAATACAAACCAAGCATTCACTTCAACGTAAACTGTGCACTAAATATAAAGCACATATTAATAATAATAATAATATACATAATAACAATTTACACGCTGTCTCTCTCACATTATCACTCCTTTTTTACATCAAACACTTTTCAAATAAATGACACAAAGGTTTTTTAATAATAATCACTGCGAAGCAGGTAATACACAGAGCATTAAGGTGAACATTAATTTACTTATTTTCGAATTTCTTTAAGGTCATCCCCCAAATTTCATAAAGGTACGAAAAAAATAATGTATACAAAATTTGGATATTATTAACACGTGTCACCGAGCGATCGAATATTAACACGTAAAATGTATTTGATTTTCACAAAACAGCTGTATTTTTGTGAAAATTTAATGGATTTTGATGTACGCATTTTAAAGCTGACAATTTCTAGTTTTTATACCTTTTATTCGATTTTTTTGATCGCTTCCCACTACTCCTTGAGAGATTTCAGAAAAGTGAAAGAAGCCAAGAATTTAATAATTCAAAAATGGCGTGCCAAACTTATACAGTAGGTTGAAAAAATTATTTTGTGCAAAAAACGTCTCCGAAAATTTTTCGTAAGAGAATTACAGCCCTCTAAAAAAATAATTTTGGAGAAATTTTTCGAGGAGCTATAACTCAGGAAAAATTTCGGACACATGTTTAAATAAAGTTTTTTGCTCAAAATAATTCCTTTAACCTGCTGTTGAAGTTTGGCACGCCAATTTTGAATTATTCAATTTTAGGCTTCTTTCGCTTTTTCTGAAATCTCTCAGGGAGTTGTGGGAAACGATAAAAAAATCGAATGAAAGGTACAAAAACTAGAAAGTGTCAGCTTTAAAATGCGTTTTAGCACACCAAAATCGATTCAATTTTCACAAAGATACAGCTGTATTGAAAAAATCAAATGCATTTTACGCGTCAATATTCGATCGCTCGGTAGCACGTGTTAATAATATCCAATCATTACATTATTTTTTTCGTACCTTTAAGAAATTTGAGGGGTGATCTTAAAAAAATTCGAAAATAAGTAAATTAAAGGCTACCCTAACGGAGCATATCATATAGCAAACATTAATGTTTAACAGCATATCTTCTGCGTCAAAATGCAAGCCATTAAAACAATAACATTAGTAAACAAAACACTACTGCCCGAATGCGACGCCTGCTTCATTTCAGCTTGCAATTCTGATTCCGTTTTCTTCTTTAAAGACAATGCCTCATCACCCAGCATGCTTTGATTCTCCCCTTTCTTATCTATTAAATTGTTTTCTTCAAATGTTTTCTTCGGTTTATTAGTCGACGATGTTTCCAACGGTGTTTCCGGAATAGGTTTAGGCTCTTCTGTCGTACTGGTAGTCGTTGTAGTCGTGGTAGTTGTTGTAGTTGTAGTCGTAGTCGTTGTAGTTGGCACTAGTGTGTTATTATTTACGAAATACGCTGGCCCGAATTCGGCTTTAACATCCAACATAGTTTTTTGGTTTCTTGTATCTCTTATTTTTCGTTGCTTTGTAGTTGAGTTTGGATAGTGAGCTATCAACGTGGCTGTGTATATCAAATCTACTTCTGTGTAGTCCCCTTTTAACGTCACGTTGATTGCTGTGTTTGGTTCTAAGAATCCAGGTGTTTCGACGGTGACTACTTCTTCCCGATCTTCGGATATGCGCTCTCCCCATAGTATAGTGCGCAATTCGGTCCCGTTACTCAACTGGAGTGATGTATTGAGTCCTATCAGTATTCCATGCCCTCTACCCCAATACATCAAATGAGTGTAATTGTACGAAAGCGCTGCGTCAACTTTCATCGGTGATGTTTCGTAATTTACAAGTGTTTTTTCGGCAAGTATCTTCGGTTCACGTTGGAACCGACTTTGTTTCATTGTGAATTTAATATCAATGATTTCATACCGTTTTGGTTCGGTTTCCATTAAGATTTCTCCTGATTCAGGTTCGATTACTTTACCATCAAATCCAACAGCTATGATTTTTCCTAGTTTTTGATGTGGGTCCATTGTACCAATGTATGTATGGACTTCTCCACTCTCATCGGTGTAATTGTAACGTCCAATGTAGTTCCTATCTTGTTCTGAAGGTTCTACAATCACAAGACCGAGTGGTCGTACTGTGTACTTATCCCATTTGAACCAGTTGAGTTTAGCGGAGTCTTCTATATTAAACAAGACTTCGTGATTCTTGTTTCTGTACACCTTTCCGTGCATAGATACCACGCAAGCTCTTTCAGTTTCATCTAGGAAGCCAGCTAGCATTAAGCCTAGATGAGATGTGCGACATATGTAGATGTTTTGTGTGGTATCATCTGAAAAAGAAAAAAAATGTATTTGTTTTATGCGTGTATGGTCTAATTACGAAATATTGTATAGGTTACGGGGTGGATAATCAGATAAGCGCCTACTAGTGGTCGCGTGGCTAGGCAGGGGACTGCATATTGTTTACTATACGAGATGTCTGTCGGCGATAAAGTATTTGTTGTTATTTTCATGCCTGCTAGAGGTTGCATGTACTGCAACTCACTGTGCGATGCGTTTTAATGATTTGCGCTTACAAAAATGCAGTAGGTATCGATTGTGTTTGTAGGAATTGATTGAAATAAATTTTAAAGTATATATGTATATAAATATTTATAAATAAAACAACTAATTGTCTAAACGTCAAAAATTTAATAAGCAAGGAAACTTAGCGAGCTTTCGATTCACAGAATCATCGTCAGGCTAAAATAATAAATAGTAATTAAATACAATAAATATAATATAGACCGGGAGCCAGGCTACATTCCGTTTGAAAAACCGTTGGGATTCATAAGAGTTGGTGATTTACATTCAGAAAGATGTAAAGAATGAAATTCTGAAGGTTGCCGGAAAAAAAACTCGGAACTTTTTTTGATACGAGCATTATAACGGAGTCCTTCCAGTTATAAAAAAATAGATGTTGCACCATTTTTAATTTTGATGAAAGTTTAGTCAGTTGTTATTATACGTATTAGTTAGCAAAAACTGTAATTAGAAAATTTTAAATGTTCACAGGTTAGAGGTGGTCATCGTTTTACCCTCGTAAGATAGGAATATTTCATTGATTTTTAACGATTCTTCTACTCGCTTTAGCATGCGTTCTAATTAAACAATTATAATGAACTTGGGGTCATTTGAAAGCCTAAAGAGTCTAGCTTCAAAATGATTTAACTCAATTTTGAGTTTAGGTTATTTTCGTTGTAGATATTCGTAATAAAGGCTTTTCAATATCATTTATGAAATTGTCATTTTATCTTTTTTTCAAAATTTTCAGTGGCTTTCTGGTTTAACCGAGAAAGCTGTAATTATGCGTAAGTTATGTTCACATATAGTACTCAGTACCCACAAAAAATCAGTTTGATTGATGCACATTTTCTATTAAAAAAATTAAGTTAAATATCACAAATATCACGGAAACACCAAAAACAGCTGTTTTCGAAGCAAATAAAAGTTATGTGGGGGGCAAGATAAATTGCTGAATTTTTTTTTACAAATGCTCTTAATAATTATCTAAAAAGGGCAATTTGATTCGTTTTGTTATTTTAATTTTTTTTGCTGCTAGAAATTTAAAATTAATCAAAAAAATGCAAAAACTCCTAAATTAGCTATTTTCAAAGTAGAAAAAATCTGTGAAGGGGGTGAGATTAAAATTTGAATTTTTTTCTAAAGATGCTAACAGTAGTAAGGTTTAAAGGCCAAGTGGTGTTTTTCTGATTTTTAAAAATTTTCTAGCCACTTAGTGTCCTGCAATTAGACTGAAAAACATCAAAATCGCGCATTAAAAATGAAAAATAAAATAAAAATCAACAATTTTAGTAACTCCAATGCAGCTGTATCGTGGACTTAAAAAAGTTATATAGGCGTCGTGCGTCAACTTACGTCACTCAAAAGGGGCAGTAGCATCTGTAGAAAAAAAATCAGATTTTAATCTCACCCCCTTCATAGATTCTTTTTACTTTGAAAATAGCTAATTTTAGAGTTTTTGCATTTTTTTGATTATTTTTAAATTTCTAGCAGCTAAAAAAATTAAAATAACAAAACGAATCAAATTGCCCTTTTTAGATAATTATTAAGAGCATTTGTAAAAAAAAATTCAGCAATTTATCTTGCCCCCCACATAACTTTTATTTGCTTCGAAAACAGCTGTTTTTGGTGTTTCCGTGATATTTGTGATATTTAACTTAATTTTTTTAATAGAAAATGTGCATCAATCAAACTGATTTTTTGTGGGTACTGAGTACTATATGTGAACATAACTTACGCATAATTACAGCTTTCTCGGTTAAACCAGAAAGCCACTGAAAATTTTGAAAAAAAGATAAAATGACAATTTCATAAATGATATTGAAAAGCCTTTATTACGAATATCTACAACGAAAATAACCTAAACTCAAAATTGAGTTAAATCATTTTGAAGCTAGACTCTTTAGGCTTTCAAATGACCCCAAGTTCATTATAATTGTTTAATTAGAACGCATGCTAAAGCGAGTCGAAGAATCGTTAAAAATCAATGAAATATTCCTATCTTACGAGGGTAAAACGATGACCACCTCTAACCTGTGAACATTTAAAATTTTCTAATTACAGTTTTTGCTAACTAATACGTATAATAACAACTGACTAAACTTTCATCAAAATTAAAAATGGTGCAACATCTATTTTTTTTATAACTGGAAGGACTCCGTTATAATGCTCGTATCAAAAAAAGTTCCGAGTTTTTTTCCGGCAACCTTCAGAATTTCATTCTTTACATCTTTCTGAATGTAAATCACCAACTCTTATGAATCCTAACAGTTTTTCAAACGGAATGTAGCCTGGCTCCCGGTCTAATACAAAATATTGGTATTTTAAAAATAAAAATTCAGAAATATACCTATTTAAAGGGGAGAATGCGAGAACGGTGTCGTTATCTCAATTTTTATTTTTAAAATACCAATATTTTGTATTATATTTATTGTTTTTAATTACTATTTATTATTTTAGCCTGACGATGATTCTGTGAATCGAAAGCTCGCTATGTTTCCTTGCTTATTAAATTTTTGACGTTTAGACAATTAGTTGTTTTATTTATTATATTTTAACGTCACTACTAGTATATTATATATATTTATTATACTCAGCACTCTGCTATACAACCATCCACTACACGACCGCTCCATTACACAATGTGCCGACAATTCTAACCAACGTCCTTCCCCCATCCCCACCATAATACCACCGTGACTGCTATATTCCTGCGCGTTTAAATTCACCAATCAACGGTGGTAGGTGCCCCTTTAGCCGTAGTGTAGTGGAATTTTTGAATTACTGATGCCGTCGTATAGCAGAATGCTGAGTGTAATTGCTTAATTTGTCTGTCTGTCTGTGTGTTCGTTAGTGCGCTTGTCACATGAGAACTACTTATCCGATTTACGTATTTTTAGTATATGTTTTGTTATGTTAGGTTACATACAGAATGGCCCAAAAGTCTCAATACCATTTAATTTTTTTTTTAATTTGATTTCAAATTAATAAAGCCCTATCCTTGGAAAAATTCACGACTGAGCAATTGTGCTAACGCAAAGAATCTACATTCGTAATTTTGGGGTCAGAAAACCACCGCATAAACAAACTATACTTTGTTTATTTCGGCGGTTTAAAATTAATTGCTGCAGACTTCTTTCTGTGGGGGTATTTGAAAGATAAACTATACCGTAACAATTCTCGAACCATTCAGCAATTGAAGGCCAACATCCGTAAAGAAATAAGCCAAGAAACATTACGATAGGAGATGATTCACGCCTTAGAAAGAGCGCGTCAGTGTGAAGCGCAAAATGGTGGTTATTTAAAAGATGTAATTTTTAAAATTAAACAAAATTTATTTCCAAGAAGTTTTTTTTTCTGTTTATGATAGAATAAAAATGAATTATTAAAAAATGGAAAAGTTTTTCCCATTTTAAAATGGTGTTGTGACTTTTGGGCCATCATGTATAAACGTATCCTCAATATTCTGATGTAAAAATAATTTTAAAATTATAATTTAATTCAATATCGATGCAATAAAAAAATTCACACGTAAAAAAAATAAATAAAAACATTTCCTTCAGTTTAATGTTTCGATAATTTGAAAGAAATATTGTCGAGTAGATAAAACACGTAGGAATTTATGCTGACACCTTTTCTTTTAGTTTTCTTATACAGTTTCAACGTCTCACTTGAATTTAAAATACTTTTTATTGGTTTCTTGTTCGCCGAAATTTCATTCCTCTTTTCTACCGTTCCGAAAACTAACATTTCAGTAATACTGCTCACTGACTTGGAAATTATTTTAAAGGACATTTTGTATTGTATAAAATCATAATGCATTAACGCATTTTTTATGTGTATATATAAATAATACAATAGCAAATTTGATAAATAATTTATAAATGGTAAAATAACTATATTCAGTAAATTGAACAATAATATAAGTATCTACACTTAATTCTGTTTTTACACGGTAGATACGTTCCAGAAAAAAGACATGAAGTACATAGATAAAAAATGGGATTAGTTCCATATCCTTCAACCCTGTCAAAAATATGTAAAAATGATTCATACAAAAAAAAACTATAAATTAAATTTTGATGTGCATTCATGCAGTTTATTTCATAAAAATAAAAGGCAATTCAATTTTTAAAGTAAAAGTAACATAAATATAAAATTATCGCAAGTTTAAGAACTGAAAACTCGTACAAGACTAAAATATATACTTAAGCTGCTATGAAAATAAATTAGAAAGGGGAATTCCCTAACTACATATTTTATAAATAACAGATAGAAAAAAAATTACGGTTAATAAAAATATTTTTCTTTAAAATTTAAATCAAATAGCTTTTTTAATCGTGCTAAATCGAATGAAATCGTGTAAAAACGGAATCTTTTTTTTCTAGACCGTGTAAAAACAGAATTGGGTGTATATTTTATTGCAACTACTACAGGGGAGGGGGGGGGGGTGACGAAGTGTGTAGAAAAATAATTGGTATAATGACATAATATTAGACAAAGAAAGAGCTATGACAATAATAAATAAATTACAATTCTCTCAGATTATTTTTAGTTTATTTTTGGCTACAATAACGTCAATATTGGACAGGGGATAAAATCAATATGCCCCTTTAAGATAAGATCTATATGATTAAAATTCAATAAACCGACAAACCTTTTGTTTGGACACCCCCAGCAACAGCGTCGTCGAAGTTTCTGTAGGTGGAGACCCACTTGAGTGTGCTCGAGGTGATGGCGCCAAAGGTTGATTCGATGCTCACGATATTGTCGGCGGAGACGACGCCCACAAACACCGCAAGGAGTAGCAGAACTCGTGACTTCATGATGGCTGTCTTACAGCCCGTGGCTGGAAATAAATAAATAAATAAATAAAGTTCCTTGTCTAAAATTTTAGCTGATAACAAAATATGTCAAAGATCTTTGACAAAGTTTTGATCATATATCAAATTATAAGTAAGTTCGTAGCCGAAACCGTCCACGAATATTTTTCAGTCGCCGTTTTGATTTATCCGTCAAAAAACTTTGATTAAATATAAGAAACTGTCATTATCTATGATAAAAGAAATATTATAAAAGTTGACGTATTACACTGTCATATTTCTTTGATCAAAGAAATTTTATCACATTTCTTTGATAGTGTAATAGCCGCCTAAAAAAAGTGAGTAAAAATGAAAGCACTTAAAAGATTCAAAATGCTTTTTTATTTATTAATTTTCCCCCATTTTTTCAATTACACTGATTTTTTATAAATATATTGTTACCTAAATAGACAATTTTTTTTTTCGAAAATAGGATTCTCCATGATTTATACACTAAATATCACTCGTCAACAAAACAATACTTTTGTAATGTAACAGAGATCTGAATAGGTAATTCAGGAGGTTTTTGGTATATCGAAATCGAATTGGTTGCCCAATTGGTTTCACCACGTCAGGGTTTTGAGATTTCTAACCTAAAAGTCCCAAAAATGACTATATTGGCAATGTTAAAGAATATATTACCAAGTAGGTAATTTTTTTCTATTGTTTTCGGCCACGATAACAAATTGTATTATCTTTCCTCTTTAAAATAAGTTTTAACTCTTTACTGTACGATTTTTTTAAGCCGAGATGTACTAGTTTGAAGATATGATATTTTTGATAATAGGGTGTAGTATAGTAGACACAATGAACTTTACTGCATATGTATATATCTTCAAAGTAGTATATTTCGGTGAAGAAAAGTCGCACAGTGAAAATTAAAAAAAATCATTTTAAAGAGAAAAGATAGTACTATTTGGAATCATGAAAGAAAACTTTGTCATTTTTGGGAATTTTAGGTTCAGATATCTCAAAAACCTGACGTGATGGAACCATTTGGGCAACGAATTCGGGTTCAGCATGACAAATACCTTCTAAATCACCTATCCAGATCTCTAGGTATTTTTTTATTGACCAGTGATATTAAAAGTAGTTTTCGATATATACCATTTCAATACATTCATCAAACAAAATAATAATACCTGGCGCCTATTGTACACCTATCTACTTAAAAACCAATTTCAAATCAAAATTAAGATGTACTCTTTCCTCTTACAAAAACTAGTCCAATTTATAAACAAACAATAAATACATACAGGTAAATATAAGCACGTGAAACTAATTGCCAATAAAAAAAATCTTGTTTGAGAATAATAAGTACTTTTACCTTGCTGGTTAACCAACAGCCATAACAGGCATCTTATGCAGTGATTACGATCAGCAATTTATACCAGTCAACTTAATCTTATTCGTAGAATAGGTTTCATCTTGGCATTACAATTTATTTGATTTGGACGCATCAAAGAAAGTCATTTCCAAACATTAATATTATGTCCGTTTGAATTTGTAACTTGAACACGCACAGGTTTATGAATTAAGTAAAGATAAGACCATGTTGTGCTGTCGGTTTTATTGACCCATTAAATTAAATGGATTGAACAAATAAGAAAAACATGTATGTTTATTTGTTTAAATGGATATATTAATTTTATTGAAGAAGATGGCTTATTACATAAGTTTTAATATTTAATGTAGTTGACACTAGAGATGCCACGAATAGTGATTTGACCGAATACCGAATATTCGGCTAGGCTCTCGGCCGAAGCGCCGAATATTCGGCGACACTTAGTGCATTTCGTGGACGTATTTGTTTCATTTGCGAGTAGGTCGTGTCACATTAATAATCATTATTGACGAAAATTTTAAGTCAATAATGATTAATTTCAATAATTATTATTATTTTTGAGAAAAATAAAATATTTATTTTTTTGTAATTTTATGGATAACATTCATTTTACCAAATAACAAAAAAGGAGGACAAAAGTTTCGAAAACTTCAAAATAGGACAGATGGTCTCCTTTATATAATACACTGTATATCTTAAAAAATATCACTGTTTGTTCGTGAAAAGCTTTACCATTTAATAAAAAATCACCTATTTCGGGAATATAATAAAATTTGTAGTGAAGACAATAAACTGGCAGTTTGTTTGTTGTGTAACAGCAAGATCTGTGTAACAAAAAATGCAAAAAAAAATTTTTCATTCATCATAACTTACCACTGATAGATTTTAAGTATTAAATATGCTGATTCTTTATAAAAAAAAATTGTGAGTATTATTTATTATGTGCTTTTTTTCACGATTTGGTATTCGGTATTCGGCCGAATATTGAGAACTATTCGGCCGAATACCGAATAGTAAAAAAAGTAGCTGAATAGGCCGAATACCGAATAGTAGCCGAATATTCGTGGCATCTCTAGTTGACACTGTAAAGTGCGGGGTTATGAGGGGAATTATGCAAGAAAGCGCCTGTGGATAAGTATAAAGTGAAGGCAAGGTTTTCTTTTTTCACACACTTATCGTTTTTTAATTAAAAAATGCGGTTCCTAATCATTTTGAAAATTTACAGATATATTTGTAAATGAATAAAGAACGTATGATTAAATTTTCATCAAATTCTCTCTGTCACGTCACTTTTTTATTTATCTTTAAATGCGTTCATACACAAATGTATCAGAATATACCTTAACCCTTAGCTGTGGGGTACCAGGCGCCCCACGTTAAAGCTGTTTTCAATTTTTTAAATATATTTAATATTATATATTTTTTTAAATAACCGATTGGAGTGCATTCCTTATCGGTCGAAGATGATAGAGGAATTTTATTGAATTAAAATACTCAGTAGCTTACGAGTAGTTAGCATTTTAGTGTCTGGGGTACGAGGTGACCCCAGTGTGGCAGGTATGTTATTCTGGAGAAATAGAGCAACTAAGGGTTAATTTAGATCTAATTATAAGTAAATATAATAATAAATTCGCTACAATACTACCGCAGAAGCCTTAAAAAATAATACAAACTGTTTTTTTTACAGTGAAATTTAAAAAAAATTCTAACTCATTTTTTTTAAACTAAAAATAACAAACAAATAAATAAAACAGCAGAAGAAATAAAAAAAAAACATTCTCCGCTTGATGAAATGTACAAATTGCATGCCAAACAAAGAGAAAAAAACGTCCATTGCGTACTAGATAATAAAATAGTAATTTCCTTCATGCAATCTATTTTTAATAACCAACCAGTTTTCATTTGTTTAAGGTAGGTATTACATAGTACTGTTACCTTTTTTTTTATCTGGTATATCTTACAATGCACGTATAGACTGACTCCATTTACCGTATAGCGTTTTAATAGGCATGATGCCAACAAAGTAACATTGAAATTATGATTTTAAATAATGAAATACATAGGTTAAAAAGATTCTAAAAAATGTGTTTATGTTTATATTAAAAGCTAGATTAATATAATTTTTGTTAAAATAAAAATGCAAAATACAGTAATCCGCCATGTTAGATATAACACCAATCAGAGCGAATGACGTCACGCAACAGTAAACGTCTTATATTTTAGACAAATATCAATTCCTCTTACAAGATTATTAGATACATATACCTTATATACATTCACGGAAAAAAGTATTTTTTGAACATAAGCAAAAATTACAACTTCGTCTTGTAAACCAAGTAAATACAAGGAAAATAAGCAGTAGATACTGTAAACATTGTAATTTTAGCTAATTTTCCTAGCACTTGGCCGGATTCATTAGTAATAACTAAAATTTACAATGCAGTGTTGTAACAATAGATGTTACTTTATATTGAAGTAATTTTTCATACCGAGATACGATTTTTTTACATTTTTAGTACGGAAATTTTACAATAATCCCGATAATGTATTAAATACAATTTTACATTGTAAATTTAAATAAATTGGCACGTCTATTGTGAAATAATTTTTTTTTTAACTTTTTCATTAGTAAGCTTTACAATAACACACTGTAATTAATAGCATTAGCATTAATAACGTATTACTTTTGTTTGAATTACAATGCAATATTGTAAAGTTTTTCTTTGTAGTTGTATTTGTAATTGGGTACTTATAATAGTATAAATAGGTTTTATTTATTTATATTTATATTTATCTCTTCAACTGTTTTAACAGTTTTATTGGCGATTTGTATTAATATATAAAACGTAATACGCAACCTCATGAAATACATTGGCTGCAAACTATAAAAATAGTGAACATAATTTTCATAATATTATAATAATTTCAACAATAATTTTCATAATAGGTGGAATTGAACATTATTTTTTCGTAGAACGTCCAAGTAATTAATATTCAAATTTTGTTTATTCAGCGAGTATTATTTTTTCTACATTTGAGTTTTTTTAATTCTTATAGGTAATATTTGTTTTACGATGCCTGTCATTTGTTTACTTTAGAAGACCGAGATTTATTATACAGTGATAAAAATTGTTTATTTTTAATTGCTGTTACAATTGAATTTTGCCCAACTCTGTGTGCAGTATATAGTAACTGATTGAACGATCGGTAAATTTTACAATGTGAGAAATCGTTTTTAGCTAATTCAAATGTCGCTCTGGAAAACTTACAATGCAGAATTGTAACTTATAACGGCTTTCAAAAAACGTACAAGTCTGTACTTGTCAGCCAGCCACTGAGTCATTCTATGATTGTCTGTTGCGGTGATTACGTGATTTTGTGCAGTTAATCAGTGATTTTGAAAAACTATACCCAAATTGTAAAAATTTGGAAGAAAAGTGGATAACCCTAAGAACGCGTTTAGTGCGATTACTACTAGGCATTCGCAAACCGAAAGATCCCGACTTATCCAAGTATGTGGATAATTTTGCTAATGTCACATCATGTAAGTATCTATAGAAGATAAAATTGTTTATTCTTTGGGTTATTATTAAATAATTATTTCTACATCAAAATAGCTACATTGGATACTTTGGTATTATGGATAATACCAACATTATTTAAAAAGCCATTTGCAATACCTCCGTCAACTGCAGATGGTCCTAGACGAAAATTAAAGAACGGGTTTTCGTGGTGGAATCCGACTACCTCGGAAGTTCAACGAGGATTCTTGTTCCACATTGAAGTGAGTACTATATCATAAGTCGATATAAAAGAATTTATATTTATTTTAAAACTATATATTCGTTCAATGTTTAAACTGGGTTTTATATAATCTAAATTTAAATTCCATAAAATATACATTACTTTTTATTTTATAATAAAATTATTTAATATACTATATACATCTAACATCCCAAATTTTTTTTTGCAGAGACTAAATGATAAAAACGAATCAATAGATCGATTGCAACGCTGGATGTTCCAACATAAAATCGCATGTCAACCACGTCCATTGTAGGACCATTGGAAGACATAAGTGAATCATATGTGAGAGTAAATGACATTTCATATAGTGTTAACAGCCCTATAGAGGCCGTATTAACAGTATTTAAAATATACTTTACACTTAATATAAAGTTTCCGCCTGAAGCGCGTGCCCCTTGGTTATTAATTCAAAAAACGTTGTTTAATATAGATACAACAGAAGATATATCTTTATCTTCTTCATTAACTGCCTTACTAGGTGATATTAAAGCTACTCAAATGTCTCTTAATTTAAATTCTTATATATTTATTACAAGTGCTTTTTTATATTTATTGTTTAATAACGTTTCTTTACAATTTAAAATAATTAAAAAAATATAATTATAATCAATATGGCACACATTAGATGCTCATGCTCTACAATTTTTACTCATTATACTACTTTTAATTCACATATTAAAAGTGAAGAACATCAAAGTATAATTTCAGGTTATTTTTAATGCTTATCTAAATGCTATCAAAGATTTGATAAATTAAAATCATTTCAAGCTCATTTAAAGAAACACAACTTTGATGGACAATCAATTGAAGTAAATTGTACCGAAGCTTCTTCATTTGAATATGAAGTATATTCTGGAAATACAGAAAATAATTTTTATTAAATATCTATAGAGTCCATTGTGAAATTTGAATTTTGGAAAAAATCTTTGGAGGGATGCAACTCCCTCATGAAAAATTTCCGGACATAGAATTTTTTGTTTAAAATATTTTTCTCAATTTACTGTTCAAGTTAGGCACAATAGTGCTGAATCAGCCTGTATGTAATGTAGTTTTAAAATTACTCATTTATTATTAGTTTAATAAAAGTATTTTGTATACACAATAATTATTAGTCATTTAAATTTAAGAACTTAATTAAAATTAATATAATTTGTGTAATTAAATAATTTTTCAATAATGTAATTAAAATATTTAATAATATGAAAATAAAAAAAAATATTTTTTACCATTGTAATAATGTTTCATTTTTTTATATTTTTTGTAATTTTTACCAAATTTCATTAAAATCAGGATGTGGCACCCAGGAACCTTTCATGTGAGTACAAATTTCCTGTAGAAGTAAGTATTATTTCATAGTAGTATTAGTAATTTCAACAAAATGAAATTGTAATTTTTGCAAATATCAATAGTTCCACCTGTTATTTTTATGATTTAAAATTCCTATTTCTAATAAACATCTTTCGCAACGCTAACCAGTAATAAATAACGTATCCTATGTAACAAATTACAATTTTCTTTAGTAATAATCACTCTATTGCATATCTATTCATGCTGGCCGCATTACAATTTCTTACTGTGAAATATACATTTTTATTTTGTAAAACTTACTAATTTTTCTCAAGTTTGTAAATTTTACAATTTGACGGTTCGAAGCGACTTTGTAACATGCCGCACTGTAAGTTGTACTCGTATATTCAATCAATACTTACTAATTTCTTTTTTGGGTGTTATATATCAAACTTATATACATACTTTGGAATTCATTTTTAATACACAAAATAATTAAACTATTGTCTAACTCTGAATGTTTGATTATTGTTGACAAGGAGTGTGACGTCTCAATTCTGAAATGTCACCTGCGAGTGTTTTGGCGTCAAATTCAAAATTAATTTTAAAAGAGTAAATTTTTGCGATTAAACCTTTATTTTCTGCAGAAATAAGTATTTTTTGGAAATAGGAGATACGTAAGACCATCATAGAATAGTTCTTTAAAATTAGACATCATGCCTTTTATATAGAAATACAATTGAGTAAGGGGGGCGATTGCCCCCCCCCCAGATATTATAAGAGGGGGGCTTCGCCCCCCCCCTGTGCAGCTGAACTCTAGTTTCTTTTAAATTAAAGATACTTTTGTCTATAAGATTTTTACTTTAAAAAAAGGTGTAAATATTAAAATTCTTGTCACTTGAGTAAAAATGATCACTAAAAATTTCTTCAAAAAAGAAATTAATACTAAAACATCTTTTATTTCCTTTACAAAGCTTAGTTAGATCAACAGCTTTAAAAAAAATTCTACGACTTTTCTACACTTTACTATATTTTCAGCTAAAATCGTCGTTTACGTTTCATGAGCCTCTGTAAATTAAATATAAATGTCCCCTTTTCAATTATTTCAAATAATTAAAGTTTGATCGATTTTTATCGAAACTACAATAAATTGATGAAAAAAAATTTTTTTTTTCACATTATTAGTTGCGTTTCTGAAATTTTTGTCGTTATTACAAAAGTTGGATACTGCACATTTTTAAGGAAATTTTTTGCACCCCCCCCCCCCCAAATTATGAAAATCCCGCCCCCCCCAGGTTAAATGAAAAGTCGGCGCCTATGATTAAATATAACAAAACATGACCAATTGAAATAAGTTTTAATGTATATTAAATATTTTCTACACTTCATTATAAGTCTTTTATTCCTTCATAGTATGAAACTATTTGCACTACCTCTCCATTACTTTTAATACAGAAAATGAAGTTGTATTTCAGAGAGATTTATTTTCAGTTGTATAGTCAGCAGGTACCTACACAAAGGTCCTGCTACTCCTGCTGGCATTCCAGATGTCGCAGGAACGCACTTGTTGATATATTGCATGTTTGGAGTGTTATTATATATAAGGACATACATAGTTACGAACTATCTGGAGAGATTCGCTAGTAATGCTATTTCCTTGTTGCCCTAAAATTCAAGGTTTGTTTAGGGAAATTAACACATACTACATTCTGAGAAGGGGTGGGGTACCTTATTAATTATGTATTAATTAATATAACCTGGAATTATTGAAATTCGATTAATTAAGGAAATTGTCACCATAGAAAAATGACAGAGCTTTCGATGGAACTTTGAAAATAACAAGGCATTTATATTTAAAAAAATCCTTACAAAATTTCATTATGAGAATAGTATAAGAGATATTAAAAAAAAAAAAAATTAACATGCATTCTTATGAGGACTGCGTAATGATATAAAACATGACAGGATTTTTCAAAGTAATGTAACAGAGAGAATTTGATGAAAATTTGAGCATACATTCATTATTAATTAACAAAGATATCTGTAAATTTTCAAAATGATTAGGAACCGCGTTTTTTTATTAAAAAATGATAAGTGTGTGAAAAAAAAACAGAGACGCATCTATGTGATTTCGCATGCTCCAGAGAGAAACACACCTTGTCTTCACTCTATTCTTATCCACAGGCGCTTAACTGCACCGTTCTCCGCACCCTATAGTTTCCCCCCCCCCTTAAATACTATCTCTCGGTCAAAAATCATCTTCAAACTAGCTCAACAAAATAATAAGTCGATGAAATTGGTGATAATTATATTTACAATTTACATACATTATAAAAATATAATTTACTACTTTTGACTTCATAGAATTCTTGTTTCGTATGCACTGAAAAAATTTTATGTTAATTTTTAACATGAAAAACATGTTAACGAGAGAACGAAATTGATCCTAGAAATTTTTAACACCCGACATGGTAAAATTTAAAAGAACGTCTACTACAATTCAATATACTGTATAGAAGTTTCTATTTTGTCGATAGGCCAGATATGAAAAATAATATAGAAACATAGTAAAATTATAGAGAATGTACGTGAAATTTTCATATGCAAGAAATTAAATTAAAGAATAGCGTATATTACTTTTTCAGAGTAAATAAATTTTAATAGGTACTGTGTTAAAATTTACCAGTATGTCATTGTAATTTTTCATTTACTTTATTTTAAATTCTACCGACTTTTTTGTTAATTTTTAGTTGATTTTGTCCTCAGGTTCACAGCATTTTATGTTAATTTTTAAAAGAATATTCTCTCAGTGTGGGGCATTTTTTATTCTCTTATGTTATTCGATGAAGTTGCCATTCAAAGTTTACATTGACCTATTTGCTTTACTGATTTAACGTTTCTTCAACGAATGAGTGCCGCGCTAGTCCTTTTGTTTGTTTTATGACAACAGAGCGCCTTATTTGGGTATAAAATTTGCACACATTACGTAATTTTTCGTGACATTCAGATTTACATATTTTTATTAAACTTTAACTTGTATTATTTTCTTCAAAATTAAATATAAAAATACATATTATTTCTATAATAAATAATATGTATTACTCATTATTTATTTAAACTCATATTTATATATACATAAATGAATCAAATTCAAGTTAAGGGGGTTAGCCAGTCTAGCGCCTCTGAAAATACTAAATATTTGGGAATTTACTGTGGTCAAATGAAACAACGAATTAAAGCTAAATTAACACAGCTGTTTAATTACTATTTAAAGTACATTTTAAATTATTTTTTATGAATGAAAATTAATTATCTCTGACCGATGGTAGGTTTTCATCAAAATTTGGAGTTGACACCTTCCGTACTTGCTTTTAACCAAATGGTCAGATCTGAAACAATTTTACAAAGTAACTTTAGATTTTGAAACTATTATTTATGGAATGAACTGCTTTGGTTGGAAACAAAAAATCCTGTAGATTTTTATGGCCAATGAAAATTACAGTTCAAATAAAGCTTAAATTTTAGAGTATAAACATACCTATAATTATTGAAATATATAACTCTGAGGTGTAAAAGTGGTTAATTCCATAGAGAATAGTTTCAAAAACTAAAGTCACTTTGTAAAATTGTTCCAGATCTGACCATTTGGCTAAAAGCAAGTACGGAAGGTGTCAACTCCAAATTTTGATGAAAACCTACCATTGGCCAGAGATTATAATTTTCATTCATAAAAATAAATGAAAATGTACTTTAAATAGTGATTAAACAGCTGTGTTAATTTAGCTTTAATTCGTTGTTTCATTTGACCACAGTAATTTCCCAAATATTTAGTATTTTCAGGAGCGCTAGACTTGCTAACCCCCTTAATACCTGATATTATAAAGGGGCTAATAAAATTAGCTAGCTAGCAAGCACTCTCAAATGAGGTATACATTATTTTATATTATCTATGGATTTGCTATGGAATTTAGAGCAGTGATACTTGACTACAGTATTGTAACACAGTTGGTGCAGACTTTGACTGTACGTGGTATAATTTTCATAATATCACCACTGTTTTAACACCCTTGTTAGTGTTTACATACAACACGTGTGTGAAACTTGTCAAAGTCTTCATGAAACTCCAAGAGAACTGTCATATAAGTTTGATACTAGATATAAGATTATAATAATTAACTAGACTTCAGCGGTTATGCGAGTTTGATTTTTTGTTATGAAGACAATTTATTTTTAAATATGTTGTACCATTTTTCATATTATGCTTATCAGGTTAGAGCGCCAGACCCTTTGGCATACTATTTATGTAAAAAATTAAAATATGTATAAAGTATACGATGATACTTTCTCTAAATAAAAATTCAAAGAGCGCACTTCATACATATTATTATTATATTATCATATATTATGTTATCGTATATAGATCTTATTAATGTAATATATTATACTAAAGTTTTCTCGTTAAAACTTTCTATAAATTTTTATTATAAAATAGAAAAAAACATATCTGATATCCAGCTTCATATATTTTATATAATAAAAATTCTTCATAAATATAATACACCAATACCTCACTTTGCGTCGTGGTTTATTCCAAAAAAACACGACGCAAATTGAATCGACGCAAAGTGAATTATGATTTTCTATAGCAAACCTTGTAAAGATCGAAGATAGGTTCCAAGGTTACAAAAATACTACTTTTTAAAAAGAAAATTGAACAAAGTAAACATTTAAAAAACAAAAATAATATACAATTTTATTACATACATACAAAAAACAAATTCAATTAAAACAAAATAAAATATTCAATTAATTTATAAAAACAAAATAAAAATTAATCACTGTCTGATGAGTCCATAGTGGCTGTTGTCGTAAGTTGGCTTTCTTTCACAAAAAATTGGTCCAATGTTTGCTAAACAGCTTTTTTTTTTCAACGTAAAATAAACTTCCTTGTAGCAATTGATATTCGTAGCTACCGCCTGGGACACTTTAAAACTCCTTCCGCTGTTAGGATCGTTTTAAAAAAAAATCTCCATAGCTTCGTCAATCAAACACATCGCTTTGGAAATTTGTTTGGAGGTTAAATTAAAAACTCGAACCCAAAACAACGCAAGTTCGAAAATCTAACGACGCACAGGGAAAATTAGTATCTACTAATTCAGCAGCGACGCAACTTCGAAAAAACGCAAAACGAAACGACGCAAAGCGAGGTATTGGTGTATTCTATGTATAATTTATCAACTAAAATATCTATCTCCAACCAAACATGTATAAAATAATTTTCGATAAACATATATTTAAAAATACTAGTATTGCCTAGGGTCAAAATTCGACCAATATTTTACCTGCCTTAATGGCAATATACACACACGATAATTTTTTGTACATATCTATGGCACTGTACCTTTCAAATGATATAAGTTTTATTTGTTTTATTCCCCTACTTTTATAATAAAACGAAAAAGTACAATTTTCGTTCTTCATCTATGTATATATAAATTTTGACTTATTACTAATAAAGATACGGGGAAGTGAGGGGCTTTACGACCTATTTGAAGACGGCAATAAAATTTCAAAATACCCTAAAACCATCCCAGAAAAACATACTTTTTTTCATACAAACATTATTCGAAATCGGTTGATGCATTTTATAAAAAGTTTTACGCAAATATACTAACAAACAAATATACATACATTTGAAACACATAACCCATTTTTTAAATCAAGTATTTAAAAAAATATATTTTAGCCACGACTTGCACTCAGAAACCAATAAATAAAGTAATTCAATCAAGTAAGACAACAAACAAAATATTGATTTTGATACAGCTCTTAGTACACTGTGTTAATACTCTATCATGTATACAATGTTTGTATATGTATATAAAGTTACACAGAGAGCTATATAGCTCTTCGTGGGTTAATTGAATGACCGGCACGATGTCTGCACCACAGCTGCACTAGTTTACTCTGTTTACTCTAAACGCTTGTACGAGTAGACTTGAAAATGGAGATATCGTATTGGAATTTTTTTGTATATATCTACGAATAAAGTATTTATATATTAATAGGTGTATTTATTATAAATTAAGGGGAATGAAACTTATATCATTTGAAAGGTACTGTACTATAGATGTGCACAAACAAAAATCTTATGTGTATCTTGCCATTAAGTTTTTGTTTATGTAAATCGAATGTAATCGAATTTATTTTTGTATTTGATTGGATAATTATGATTAGTTTGGATGATAATGTGGTTCAATACACGTTTTGCCGATTTTTAATTTTAGTTTTTGATTCAGTAATTAAACAAATTAAGAATTAAATTAGCTAGTTAGAAGAATTTTTTTTTTTTTTAATTTCTTACTTTATGACATTTGATCCGATAGATATTTAGTTGAAATATTCAGAAGATGAAGTAACTAAGTCAATCTTTTAGAAAAGTTAGAAATAATAATAAATAACTGTAAGTTATTTAAAAAAACCTATATGGGTGTCATAGGATTTTCTTAGACGCTATACAGTTTTTCTAATTAATATTTATATTAAAAAAATATATCTGTCTAAATGATAAAGTATAGAAAAAAATGTATGAGGCATAAATCAAAGATATTAAAGTCCACTACAACTTTTATCTGAAACATTTTTTTCTAATTTGCCTCATTTCAAAACAGAACTAAAAATAAAAAATATTTTTTTAAACTGATATATAACGTAACCTGCATATTTATATATTGCAAACAATTTCTATGTGAATAATATCACAAATTCAAACTCACATCTTGTAAACAACGTGATGCAAATAAGTAATTCGATCACACATAAACTTACTTACATATATGTATACATAATAAATACATCTACATAATAATTCTCTGATTTGAAGTATTGTAGTATAGTTGACACGACTGTTAAACAATGTTATCTGCAAACAAATATCACATAATACATAATGCATTAATCTAGATTTTGATACACACACACACACACACACACACACACACACACACACACACACACATTATACACACATGCACACAAAACAAGCGAGTGGAGTTATCAATAAAAATGATTGGCCTAATTTATTGAGACTGAATTTACTCCCACATCTTTGAACTTAATATACTAACTGCTTAGGTATACTGTTTTCTTTCTGATATGTTTTGAAATATTTATATATGATTATTAATAAGAAATAAACATACAACCCTAAACAAAGAAAGGTCTTATATTCATTATTATGTTTTTTTTATATGTTGGGGTACTGGTGTGATCATAAAAAAACATACAAAAAAAATTGTCAATTTTGAGATCCTCTATGGGCCGTAGTAAATTTTTTTTACCAAATCTTTTGAATGGCTTTTGTAGAGCAGGTTTTTGTCTTCAATTTACTTTTTTTTCTATCGCTGTATGACTATTTTTACGCGAGTTATGTAGAAAAGATTTTCACTTACTTAAAAGTGTGGAATTTTCTTTGATTGCAAATAACTCGATCAAAAATGGTCGAACAGGAATACAAAAAGAAACAAAGAAAGGCCTTATAGTCATGAATATGTTTTTCTTTTATTCCTGGACTTCGTGAGTGTATCCTGCCTTAATCGCCCCAGGGCAATTTTGCGTCCTATCAGTAATCCGCGTCAGGTGTAGGGTGTGCTCGTTTATTGGCTGTATAGGTAACTTAACGCCAAAAAAAGAGTAATAATAAAACAAATGTTTTTCTTCCATGTTTGGAGGCATGTGATAAAAAAAAGCAACAAAAAAATGGATCGTTTTTGAGATCCCCTATGGGCTGTAGTAAATTTTTTTTGGCCAAATCTTTTGAATGGCTTTTGTAGATCAGGTTTTTGTCTTCAATTTGCTTTTTTTTCTATCGCTGTATGACTATTTTTACGCGAGTTATGTAGAAAAGATTTTCACTTACTTAAAAAGTGTGGAATTTTCTTTGATTGCAAAAAACTCGATCAGAAATGGTCGTACAGGAATGCAAAAAAGCAAAGAAAGGTCTTATATTCATGAATATGTTTTTCTTTTATTTCTGAGCCTCGTGAGTGTATCTTTCCTTGATCGCCCCAGGGCAATTTCTTATTCTAACCATAATCCGCGTCAGGGTATGCTCGTTTACGGGCAGTATAGGTAACTTAACGCCAAAAAAGAATAATAAAAAAATGTTTTTCTTACATGAACTGATGTGATCATAAAAAAAGCAATAAAAAATGGATCGTTTTTGAGATCCTCTATGGGCTGTAGTAAATTTTTTTTGGCCAAATCTTTTGCATGGCTTTTGTAGAGCAGGGTTTTCTCTTCAATTTGCTTTTTTTGTATTGATGTACGACCATTTTTGACCGAGTTATGAAGAAAAGATTTTCCCTTACTACTTAAAAGTGTAAATTTTTCTTTGATCGTAAATAACTCGATCAAAAATGGTTGTACAGTGATATAAAAAAAGCAAATTGAAAAGAAAAGTCTGATCTATAAAAATCATTAATCAGTTTTCACCAAAAAAATTTATTACGGTCCATGGAAACTTTCAAAATTGATATACATTTTTTATTATTTTTGTAATTTTCTTACGATAGGAAAAAATCATTTTTTTATCAGTTTCATAAACAAATTAAAAAATACTAAACAAAAAAAATATTCTTTTTATTTTATGAAGCGTTTTAAATTAATATCTCGTACTGCGGTTTACACTATAATAAAAACAAACCAAATACAATCAAATAAATCAAAAAACTTTTTCATTTTGCATGATGTGGTTTACAAAGAATTCGATTACAAAAAAATAAATCCACAAAACCGATATAGGTATATTGTAATCTATACAGGTGGTATACCTGCAGCATAATTAAGTAGCAGCACAAATTGTATCTTCTACATATATAATTCACATACCTCACGCAAGTGTGGTCGTTTTTGAGTCTGTGGTATGAGATGCAGTGTCTTCTTTATTAATGCTGTCAATTTGTATGAAATACTATATCTGTATATATACAGAGGTTAAAACAACCACATATTTGTGTGTGTGTGTGTGTGTATTAACTATGGGCACATGAATGCTGAGAACTTCATGCTTAATATGACATTGTGTACACTGGTAGAAAGGATTTCTCAAACCAAGTAAACCTTGTTTTGTATATAACAATATTTTCTTAAGATAAGCAATAATCTCTTAAACCAATTATATAGTATTCTTGAATGAAGGAATATCGTAGTTGGATTAAGAGTATGTTTCTTATATTAAGAAAATATTGTTTTCGTTATATACAAAACAAGGTTTTCTTGGCCCAATACAGTTTTTTTTCTGTGTATAAGAAAGTAAAAAAAGTTTTATTAAGTTTTTCACTTTTTTCAAAAACTATTTTTTTCTTACAATTAAAGATCCCGAAATAAAAAAAAATAATGAAACTTTGAGAATAGAGTAGTTCGAGGTATGTAACGCAATTTTTAGATGCTGTTATTGGCTTTAAGGGGGTACAGTTACTCCCTTTTATATTTCATTATTTTTCGTTTTTATTTTACATACTACTGTCAAATATTACGAAATATGTATAAACAAATAAAACTACCTCTCATATTTAGGTCTATGTTAAAAAAATTAATAGCTTACAGAGGCGTAGATAGATTTTTGCAATAGGGAGGAGGGATATGACTTAGTATTGAATCTCATAGTTACATTTTTCATTATGAAAATCATCTTTTATTTGGTGCAAAGTACAAAAATTGGTTGTATTCTTATTTAAAAAATGCTCGCATATTATAATCATCTTATAATTTTCGTGGGGGAGAGGATTGATCCCCTTACCCCCCCCCCCCCCCCCACCAACTACGCCACTAAAAGTTTAAGTAATTTTAATCTATAATGTTTGCAGTTTATCCATCAATTTATATTGAGTATCTGCAAACATTATTATGTACAGTTTCAAACTGTTAAAAAATATTTTATAATAATAGCTTATCGCTTATTATCCGGGATGTACAGTAAAAGCTGTAATTCTGCAGGTTTTCCGTGAATTTATCGTTTTTTTCTTCAAATGCAACAGAAAAATGCGTTTCTTATCTCGAAATATTTTTCGTCATTTTTTTTAGATTATTATTTATACACAATTGAACTGTTACAAGTGCTTTCAGTTGTTTTATCATTTCATGGGTTTGTAAACAATACCCGGTTAACCTTTTCCCTGCCCACGTATCTCTCTTTTGTTCTGATATGTTTGTTTAGTCATGTGCACTAAAAGGTTCAACTGGAGATATCTACAAATATACAGGACTACAAGGAAATATCGGGGTCCTCTTATATTTCTGGCATAAAATCGGATTACATTTTATTTATATATGGTACATATTTTTTTAGTTTGATACAATTACAAGGGGTTGTTGTGTATTGTGTATATACAGGGTGTTTATAATAAAAAACGTTACGAATTTTTATTTCGAAAGGGAAACTGATGTCAGATTAAAAAAATGTATAAGAATAAATAAAATCATATTGATCAACTGCGTCAATTTGGTCGCCCTTTCGGCCAACGTTTCGTCGCATATTGCAGTGGACATTATGAACGTTATATTGAAAGTGCTTGTATATATAGTTGTATATATGTACACGGAGAGAATATTCTTTTAAAAATTAACAAAAAATTGCATATGAAAATTTCACGTACACATTCTCTATAATTTTACTATGTTTCTATATTACTTTTCATATCTGGCCTATCGCCGTCATAGAAAATGCTATACAGTATATTGAATTGTAGTAGACGTTCTTTTAAATTTTACCATGTCGGGTAAGATCAACTTCGTCCACCCGTTAACATGTTTTTCATGTAAAAAATTAACATTAAATTTTTTCAGCGTAGTTAATAAAGAAAATAAAAAACTGTTTTTTCCTGTACATACAATTAAATTTTTACATATATGTATTTAAACAATATATATAAATATTAATAAGTAATATCCCACATAAAAATTCATAAATTCTCTTCTTACAATGTGCTAAGAAATACTTTAACGACATACGAACGGTATAAATTAATAAAAAAACATTGCAATTATAAAATATTTTGCATTTTTACAATTACAAATACATATATTTAATTACATAAAAGAAAAAAAACTATATATTACAATTATGACTAACGTAATAACTATCTTCTCTTCTTTAATAGTTCACCTTGAGTTAATATTTTATAATCTACAGCTGACGATGCTAGTTTCGCAATAGTGAGAGGGGAAGGGGGGGGGGATAATTCTATACACACAACAGTAAATATTTATATCAGCTTGTATATATAAAACAACTTCCTTTGTCGTTGTTTTAAGATATCAACGCCTACTCAATACTATATAAGATCTTTTCAATTGTGTCATCCTTGCATACTTGCATTGTTTTCTATTTTTCTTAACCCTTAGTTACTCACGTGAAATACCGTAACACAGTAGGCCTATTTCACACATATACGGTTTCATTCGGTTCGGTTCGTTTTCGGTCGCTGTCGACAAGTGTGAAACGATGATTCAGTTTGTATTCGGTACCTAATAGAAACCGTACAGAACTGAATACTCCCTCCACACGGACAGATTTCATCAGGTTTCAATTCGTGTCCAGGGAACACAAAGCAATGAACGCGTTCACACATACTCGGTTTAGTTTCGGTTTTAACCTGATAACGAGTGTTACTTTTTTTTAAGTTTTGTCGCGGACTTTCTAATAAAATGAGCGGTTTTCTAGATGTTGATGTGGATCGTCTTCATGCTCTTTAGCTTCGGGAAAATAATGTAGAATGCTCCAAATTCCTGCTGTAAAGTGATGAGAGGGTGCTCGCAATGAATTCTAGTATTCCTCCTTCATTTTTTAATTTTTTTATAGAGAAACAACATGGCAACAACTTGCTTTCTCTCCATGATAACTACTGAGTGTACGGAAAAAATAAAACCTAATATGAACCGCATGAGAACCGTGTATGTGTGAAAGGGTTTGATTCGTTTTCGGCTGAAACCGAAAACGAACCGAAACGAATGGAACCGCGTATGTGTGAAACAAGGCTTACTCGCGCGGTGTATTTTATACATCACATAAAAAGCTAGTTTTTGAGAATTTTGAAGATATTATATTATTTTTTTTTGCCTAATTCATATTATGTACTATTTATTTTTGAGGAACTAAAAAAAATTTTCTTAAAATTAACCCAACTAAAAATTAAGGTTTAGAAAGAAAAACTAACCAAAATAAATCTAAAAAAGTACACAAAATTCATCTTGCAATAAATCGGACAGCAAAAATTTGATTTTTGTTTGTAATTTTTTTAATTTTGTTCTTTTGACAAAATGTCTTCCATCTGATATTTGTGCGTTAATACCACCTACATTTAGTAAGTAAAAAAAATTAATACAAACTGCTATAATCCTCAAATTTTGAGTGCCTGATTCCTATGTTATTCTAGAATGACTAAACAAAGGTTAGATGGGGGTGTACAGTCCCACAAAAATGTATGCATTTAGTAATCGCAGAAAATGCGTTACCTACTGGTGTACAAAATACACCAGCACGAGTAATTAAGGGTTAAATGGAAATATCTTTACAGATACTCGTAGTAAGAGTTATGACAGCCTGTAGATATAGTCAAGCCTCATTTACAGCCTTATTTTCTGATTTTATCAATCAATAAGTATCTTGCTTTTTATGCTAGCTTAAAATATGTAAGACATTAATGAATTTTTGAATAAATCGGTGTGATTAAAAATGGCGACGTTGTCGTAACTCTTACCGGAGTAACTCTAGAAGTACCTACTTCAACTATTAGTGCTGATATGATAAATTCTGCCAATTGTTATTAATTATCGTTTTCTGGATGTATATTTTTCCGGGTGTCTTTATAAATTATCACGTGGTTGCATTTTTTTATGTATGTAATCAATTTTCGGGATACAAAATATTTAGCCTATGTCTTTCCTCAAGATGTAAGCTATTTTCTTACCAAATTTCATCAAAATCGGTCCAGCAGTTTAATCGTGAAAAGGTATCAAACTTTTATAATATTAGTATGGATTAAAAATTAGAAACGATCCCATAGTTCAAACTTAATTATAGAAATAATATGTTACAAATCGTTTAATATTTAATTAACTTAAGTAATAAAGATAGCTTAAGTTCAAGGTTTTATTAAACTAATGCTAATTGTTGTGAGATAAATACAAAATAACATTTTAATCATTTTATAATGTTAATACATTTGTATTTCTCATAATTTAAAAGATAATTCTAAGAACAAAAATAATGTATTTTTTTGTATTATATTTTGAATATTTTAATAAAAATATTATTATTCAAACTAAATTTATGTAGATACTTTCAAATAAAAATATGTAAAAATCTAAGGGGGGGGAAGCTAGTAGAAAATAATTAGGTATAGGTATAGGTAAAATAATTAAAAAAATGTTTTTTTTCAAAAATTGAATACAATATTGCATCGATTTTTTTGTTGGTAGCAGATGTGTGTGAGGGGAGAAAAGAGGGGGTAAATGCCATATTTATCTCCCCTCTGGTATTTAAAAAAAATTATATTATACTATTTTGTATAAATAATATTTTAACACTGATATTATAAAAGTAGACAATTTTATACAAAATTCCAAAAATTCAAATCAATTCTTTGTCCCATTTCATCGATTGCTTGCGTCATAAAATCCGAATGCTTCAATTTAAATGTTTGATGCATTCCATGAATCGACAATTTACAGGAATCCTATTAACAGAGCGCTTGCATTCAACATCAGCTCCTTTCAATTACGCGCGGACGGACATTGATTTATTCCACCAACTAACATCATTGATGATAAATACGAGCAGATTTTACTTTATGTCGTATAAACTATCAGCATTATTATTTTTAATAGCTTTATGGGAAATATATGAATCAGATATTTAATAAATTTTGATAGACTCAAACACTTTGAATGGGGTATCATTTTTGTTAAAGTTTGTTATTTAATTTATAACAATGGTACTTCAATTTACATTAAAATGTTTTCTTAAAGCATTAAAAATCTTGCAAGCACTCTCAAATGAGGTATCAAACTTATATGCCAGTTCTTTTGTAGTTTAATGAAGACTGATAAGTTTCGCACAGGCGTTGTATGTAAACACTAACGAGAGTGTTAAAACAGTGGTGATATTATGATGATTACCACGTACAGTCAGAGTCTGCACCAACTGTGTTACAATACTGTAGTGAAGTATCACTGATCTAAATTCTATAGCAAATTCATAGATACTATCACAAAATTAATACCTCATTTGAGAGTGCTTGCTAGTTACCTAATTTTTCTAGCCCCCTTATGAAATCGGACATTAGTCTAATACAATTTTTTTTCTATGTGTAGTAATATCACCACTGTTTTAATACCATTTTATTTATTTTTACAGTGCATTTCCTATAAATTTAAAATGCTGGTTAACTAATAAATTTTATTCAAGAAAAGTATTAATGCTACTGCATCTGAATTTGATCGTATCATTTTTGAGAGTTATTTTTTAATTGAAAATATTTCGGTATAGTTACTTTAAAACACAAATTCGTTAAATATTTTCTAAGGCATGTTTTTTCTTAAATCCTATTAATATCTAGGGAGATAATGATCATTGATATACGACTGATTTAATACAATTTCTACCTTAATTATTTCTAATAACATTTTATAAAGGTTGAATAAAAAAAATATAGCTATATATAATTAATTTCAAAAGGAAGGCCGACATAAAACTATAAATATAAAATAAAATTAAACGTATTAATCTAATTCCTCAGTATAACCATACCGTACTGTTTGTTTAACCCCACCCTGACAGTCACAAAGGCAACTTCTCATCCTACTTTTACGTTCTTGTTATAAAATACATAATATGTAGAAAACTATAAATATAAAACAAAACTAGACATATTAATCGAATTCCCCATCTAATCATACCGTACTATTTGTTTAACCCTACCCTGACAGGCACAGAAGCAACTTCTCATCATATTTATTGCGATTTGTAATAAAATATATAATATTATGTAGTACCTACGTATAACTTTATCAATATATAGAAAGATCTAAAGATCCTAAATTTGTGGGGTTATAATTATGCCAAAAAAATAATTATAAAACACCAAAATTTTTTTAAATATTTTACTTATTCAAATCTATCTGCTATTTTATTATTTATTTTGAAGTATTAATAGGATAATGAAAAGTTTATAGTTTATATATATTCAACAATACATAAAACAATTTTTATTCAATAAATGCACAAGAAACAAAGGCATTAATGTTAAAACAACTGGTTTTTAATCGATTCAAGCGTATCTTTACGATCAATCTTATCAATAAACATTCATAGTTTACAATCTAAGTGACACAGTTTCAAACAAAACACTACCTATAGAATACATAAATGTTTATATATAGATTTCAAATACATATAAACTGAAATTAAAAATATATACAGGGTCCTCCAATAGTGCGTCCGGCATTGTTTTACGCCCAAACTATTGAAGATAGAGAGTTAGGATAAAAATTTTACTATATATATCAACCCTAAAGAATTTCAAGAAAATATTTTCAACCCCCTAAAACCGCTCCTTGGGGGGTAGTTTGAGGGGTACATGCCCGTTTATCAGTAAAATCAAATGGAATGGTATATTAAAAAGTACATATTTGTAAAGATAATAAAAAAATAAGAAACTTTCGTAAAACAAAAATTTTCATACTTTCAATTGTTTAAAAAATATGGCGACTTGTTATCAAATTTTAGAGTTTTACTCAAAGTGCTCTAATTTCGTTAAATATTTATGGAATTTTATTATTATTTTAAATTTAGAAACTAGAAATAATGAACTTTGTAAAGATGTATGATTATTTGAGATTTTAATAGTTTAAAGTGTCTTACTCGACATACCAAAAATTGAAAAGTTCAATTAGGGATAATTCAAAATTTTTAAATACAATGGTATATCAATTAGTACTTTTTCTTAAAGAAGATATGTAAATAAACAGTTTTTGATAAAAAAAAATTTAAATTAAAAATTTAAATTTTCAGTTTTCAATTTTAAAATTATAATTTTAAATTTTCTTAACAAAAGTTGTTTATTTACATATCCTTTTTAAGAAGTAGTACTAATTGATATACCGTTGTATTTGAAAATTTCGAATTATCCCTAGTTGAACTTTTGAATTTTTGATATATCACGTATGACACTTTAAACTATCAAAATCACAAATAGTCATACATCTTTACAAAGTTCATTATTTCTACTTTCTAAATTTGAAAAAATAATAAAATTCCATTAATTTTTAACGAAATTAAAGCACTTTTAGTGAAACCCTCAAATTTGAGAACAAGTCGCCCATATTTTTTAAACAATTGAAAGTATGAAAATTTTTGTTTTACAAAAGTTTCTTATTTTTTATAATCTTTACAAATATGTACTTTTTGATATACCATTCCATTTGATTTAACTGAGAAACGGGTATGTACCCCTCAAACTACCCCCCAAGGAGTGATTTTGGGGGGTTGAAAATATTTTCCTGAAATTCTTTAGGGTCAATATATATAGTAAATTTTTTATCCTAAAACTCTATCTTCAATAGTTTGGGCGTAAAACAATGCCGGACACACTATTGGAGGACCCTGTATAGGTACATATATGAAATTCTTTAAATGTTATTGACTGCTGTAAATTTTATCACAGAAATACTATATAAAACTTCCGTAATTAATTTTTGATAAATCGCACCCCCGCAAAAAGTGCCACAGCTCAAAAAATTCTACATATATGAGATAAATATGTAAAATGATTCCAAATTATTATATATTTCTATTAAAAATTGTCATTAATGTACTTCATGTACCTACCGTCAAAACTAGCATATTCTAAAAAAATGTCACATTTTTTATTTTTATTTTAAATACTTAATCACTAAGCGTTTTAATAGTATCTATTTTTCAAACATCACAGGAATACTGAAATATTTAAATTAAATACTGTGTATCAGTCCTTTTCCTATACTACCTTTACAATTTTGATTTACCTAAATTGTTATAATTTCATTTATTCCTATTTCCTCAAAACTACATTTTTTGAGTTGTGACACATTTTTATTTTTTATTTTAAATACTTAATCACTAAGTATTTTAATAGTTACTATTTTTCAAACATCACAGGAATAATGAAATATTTAAATTAAATACTGTGTATTAGTCCTTTTCCTATACTACTTTTACAATTATGATTTACCTAAATTGTTATAGTTTCATTTATTCCTATTTCCTCAAAACTACATTTTTTGAGTTGTGACACATTTTTTGCGGAGTGCGATATGCACGTGTGAAATGTTTTTTTTTTATTTGCATAGCTATTTTATTCACTGCTCAGTTGTTTTTAGCGATAGTGTGATCAAATGTACTAGTCTATATAACTGATATTTCTTGTTTCATTAAATTGTTTTCGAAGCAATTGTACATTTTTCTTTAACATACAATTTTCTTTGTAGTACATTCAACTCATTATAGGGTCGTATAGGCTTTCTTACAGTAAAAATCCTATCAAGTTAGAACAGACATATTAGACACTAGTGGAATCCCGCGGCTTCGCTCGCGTAAACTTCGAAACTAATTAGAACCCTCCATACGTGATAGTGGATGACATATATACCTATAAAAAACGTAAATATCTCGGATTTTAGTTAAAAATAGTAAAAACTACCTTCGCCATTAGGGGTTGAATATCGATTTTTTTATTGCAGATTTTTATGCCCGATTCAAATAATTTCATTATTTATATTGTAGAGTAGGTATGTTCGATAAGTTTCAATTAAATATGAAAAAAAAAAAAATTATATAAACTTTGACACCCAATTTTAACCTCGTAGGAGTTGAATTTCGAAAAATCCTTTCTTAGGGGGTGCTTACATTATAAAAGGAAGGCACTTACGAAATTTCACGTTTCTTGGTCCAGGGGTTTGGGCTGTACGTTGATATATGAGTGAGTGAGTGAGTGAGTGGTTAAGAACAAACTCTTTTATAGATACAGATTATCCTTATTATATTATTATATTGTCCTTACAGTCAACTGATTTAAAAATCAGCACTATTGTATAGAAATATAGAATCTACCTTTTTATTTTTAATATAACAAGTTCGTATTTTTTTTATAATACGTACACCAGTAGCGTAACCATATTTTTAAAATGAGCATTTTCAATATATTGTAACCAATTGGTCCACATGACCCCTGGACCCCCTTTTCTCCCTTCAGAAATTTACTCCAATGATTGATGTATCGTACATTCCATCATATATCAAATAGATCTATTTCAATGAAAAATATGAAAGTAAAATAAATTTATTGTAAACACAACACCTGAGTTTTAATCTTAATTACCGGCATAGCAGAGACAATGGATGTAATAATGTTCAACGTTCAAGCGTGATTTTTATACAGGTCGTTGGTTTCAACAACAGGAAGTTGTGGGTACTATGGGTACCCAACATTTGACATCACTACTACATTATTCACCTTAACCCAGCGGTACTTAAGGTTATTCAATAATATAATTAGAGCAATGTATAGATAAAAGTCTAAAATTTTAATATTTTATTTATGGATAACTCATATATTTTACTTATGGCCGATCTCACCGCTTATACTTAGTGATTGTGGAACACATAAAAATTTAAAATTGTTGCACCTACGTTTTAAGTATTCCTTAAGTCGTTAAGTATCACCTAAATTTAGGTGGTAGTCAAAGTGATACTTTAGTTTCACTTAAACTTAAAATTGTACAGATATATGACATACGTCATACGTTCATTATCAGAAAATTTTAAAAATTGGTATCATCGCTAAAAAATAAATATTGCAACCATCTTTCATGAAATTATGGACGAAAACAATGAATATATCATGGATATAATTATTTATGGTATGCGTTTCGGACCTTATAAATAACAAAAAATAAAATATTTGAAATTATTGTACAGGAACAATTCAGTATCACCCATGAACCAACTTTTAACATGTCTTCGATTTTATTCCACCAACAGTCATTTACAAAGCATTGCTGATTTACAAAAAAATTTAAGTGACACTTGGCTAATTATATGATAAGATTAACCTGTGAGATCGAAGTAAAATTTAAGTGCAACTTAAGACTAAGGAACCCTTTGCTAAGGAACAGAAATAAGTTTGAGCGGTGAGACCGGGCATTTTAAAGTATTGGACGTATGGTTTTTGAGTAATTGGATATTAAAAATAGAGTTTTTAAACACACACGAGAAATGAGAGAACTTACCGAAAGTGCTGTATTTATTGAAATTATACACAATTGGTTATATAGAGACGTTTTAAAAACTAATTATTCGAAACTTCAACCCTTTTAAATACTATAAAAATTATAAAACAAATATATTCACATGTAATTTATTCAAAATAATGAAAAACTAGCTCTGCCATTACAGCAGTACAAATTAGTACATGTTACTATTACATGTTTCAAATGAAATTAAACTTTTTTTTACTTTTAATAATTAACAAAGTAAAATATTCCATTAAATGTTAGGTACATTTGTTCTGAATATAAATTAAAAACAAAAATTTTCGAAACCAAATCTTTTTTGACAGTGCTAAACGTACAACCTTAATTACCTACTTTGTATATTTCTTTGTTTTTGTGAGTAGGTACACATTTTTTATAAGGTCCTTCAAACTATGACTGTACTAGCTAGCACCCCCTCCTCTGACCATGAGATTTTTTGTTTTCTAAAAATGCTAAAGTATACTCTAATCAGTAAAATTAAGAATTATTGTTGTTTTAAATCAAATTGCATATAAAGGTATTATAAAGAATCATAAAAAAATGTTAAAGAAATTAAATCAGTGATACTTCAACTTATTATAACACAATTGGTGATTCTGGTCATAATATCACCACTGTTTTAATACCGTTAGTGTTTAGGTACTTACCACGCGTACGAAAAACTTGTCAAACTCTTAATGAAACTACAAGAGAACTGTCATATAGGTTTGATATCTCATTTGAATATGCTTATTACCTTTTTGCTAGATATGTAGATCACAATAATTGACACTTGTTTTCAATTTAACAGTGTATAAGAGTTTCCAATTTCCAAATTACTAATACCTCATTTAATGCATGATAAAAAATGTGTTATATGTAACCGCACAGTGTTCACTTTTGAATGATTTCTTTATATTTGTTTAGCTCTACAGAAGTCAACATTTTCAGTTCATTAAGTAAGTCTCTAACGTGTATATTTTCTACAGTGACATTCGTTGGGCAATTTAATAAATTTGAATATGAAATAAATGCATTACCGATGCTAATTTAAAAGTGTGATTTTTCTGTCTTATTTTTTTACATCATATTACTAGATAGCATTCTTATTGAAGTTTTTTTCGCTTGGTGTACACTGACAGAAAGGATTTCTCAAACCAAGTAAACCTTGTTTTGTATATAACGAAAACAATATTTTCTTAAGATAAGCAATAATCTCTTAAACCAAGTATAGTATTCTTGAACGAAGGAATAACGTAGTTGGATTAAGAATATGTTTCTTATATTAAGAAAATATTGTTTTCGTTATATACAAAACAAGGTTTTCTTGGTTCAATACAGTTTTTTTCTGTGTAGTTTTAAAATGAATCAAAAAATATGTGTACATGCCTAAATCAATAACTTAGAAGCTAAACTGACTAACTACACTATGAATATATATTGTTCTGGGTTAGTTTTGATTCTGCATGGTATTTTTTTGTATTTTAGTTGATATTTCTATGACAAATTCAAATTGAGTGCATGAATTTTGACTAAATTTTTTTGAGTTTTGGATTTGGTTAAAAGTGTGTTTATTTTATAGAAAATTGTGTGAAAAGTTGAAATTTTCAAACCACAGGTCTGTACGTCAAACCGTTCTCGAGTTATGGCCTCTCAAAGTTTTCGATTTTTCAAAATTTTGGAGAAAAATGGCTATAACTTTTGAACGTGAAGTCGGATTTAATTTTTGTTGACAGATTTGAAATCAGTGTGTCAAAATCTATATAATGACATGTATAATACTTAAAAATTCGACAAAAAAATTTTTGTGAAAAATCGGCATTTTTTAAGGTATACCCCTTTGAATTTTTTCAATTTTTCGCGAAAAATTTTTTGTCGATTTTTTAAGTATTATACATGTTATTATATAGATTTTGACACGCTGATTCCAAATATGTCAACAAAAATCAAATCCGACTTCACGTTCAAAAGTTACAGCCATTTTTCTTAAAAATTTTGAAAAAATAAAAACTTTGAGAGGCTATATCTCGAGAACGTGATGAGATACAGACCTGCGGTTTGAAAATTTGAACTTTTCACGCCATTTTCTATACAATTAACACACTTTTAACCAAATCTAAAATTCAAATTTTTTTAGTAAAATTTCATGCAATAAATTTCAATTTGTCAAAGAAATATCAACTAAAATACAAGAAAATAAGAAGCAGAATCAAAACTCACCCAAAACAATGTATATTTATAATGTATTTAGTCAATAAAGCATCTAAATAGTTAAACCATTGAACTTATACTGGATTGATCAATAAATATATATGTATGAATATCTGGGATTCAAATTTCGGATCGAGCTCTCATTCAGGTTAAACATTTTTAACTATTTTTACGTCAAGGTCTAATAATTTTTATAAAAAAGTTTAATTTAAAAATAAAGAAATTACAAAATTAAATATTTAAAACTAGAGAATAACTATTACAAATCAAATAATAATTAATAAACAAATACATACATATATTAACACATACACAGCCACACACAATAACAGCTATTATATTAATTAAAAAATCAAAACAATCAATTCATTTGTTCTTATTGTAAGTTATACATTGTCACAATAATATCAGTTAAAACTTTTCAAACATGTTCATAACATATAAATCTTATCACGATGGTAGCAATGATAACAACTGGACTTGATTGGATAAAACTAGTTTCTTTAATTCGCTATTAATTAAAATACATATACATTTGAATAAAGTGTCTTTAAATTTTATAAAAATCGATTTAAAATTTAATTTGACTTTTTTAAGATCTGTGTATAAAAAATGTCAATTAATTATTTTTTCTAAAGTACACATTTTTTATTAGTGTTTTATTTACTAATTAAAAAATAATGATGCAGAAAAATGCATATATAGTTATGATACAAGGTCATTCTTATTTAAAAAAAGTTGACTTAATTTAAGTGTACTTATACATATGTATGTATGTGTATTCTTTATAAACATATTTGTTTATTATTTGTTAACGTTGCTAATTTATAACGCAAATATTTTAAAATATATTTAATTCCTATTCTTTTTTGTCATACATAAATAATACAAAGTTACCTATGTGCCTGTCAGAGTAGGATTAAATAAAAAAAGTAGGGTGTGTAATACAGATGTCCTGTAAGTCAGGACTCACAGGAGACACTTTGGAAATACATAATAATGTAATATTTTTTTCAATTATTGTTTTTCCCGATAGGTGCTGACTTATAGTACACCCGTTTATTTTTATTATATATTTTTTACTGTCGCTTAAAATATTAACGCATTTTTATTGGAGTATCGATAAAAACTATATACTTTTTTATTAATTAGTTCAATTAAATATAACATAAAAATGTTATGAATAATTATATTGTTAAATTTTTTATGAACGTGTCATTTTTATCGGTAAAACTAATTTATTATTATTTTCTTAAAGTGAAATGTTTTAATATAACTAAACAGTAAACGTCAAAAATGCATAAAATTGGAATTTATTTCTTAACGATATTTTTGAGGGTGTAGTCGTAAAAATGATATTTTACTTTAGGCGGTATAAAAAGAATTATTGTACTTTGAATAAAAATAAAATAAAAATGTATAGGTATGAAATATGTTACCCCCCCCCCACCCTTACCGCCATAGATGATTTGTTATTTTTTCACCTTTTCGAATTGAAGCTGTTCACGCCGCCCCTATTTACTTAAGTTAAGTTAAGAATCCTAACGCGAGAGAGCGTATGATGCGCAAGCAATTTGCGTACGATAAGTTAGTAGTATTACGTTAACTGAACGAGTAGTATTACGTTAACCGAACAAGTAGTATTACGTTAACCGAACAAGTAGTATTATGTTAACCGACCAAGTAGTATGTTAACCAACAAATAACCGAGTAGTAGAAAAATAACCACCCCAAGTGTGTGTTATAAATCACCGAAACCGAGTGTGTAAAATAGAATATTACCATAACCAAAAGATATGTATTTTTGACATAGTTTAGTTATATAGTGATTAAATTTGCAATAAGTAAAAAACACTGATCAAGTGCTCTGTGTATGTGTGAATTAGTAAAACAACTGGAGACCACAAGTTTGTCTACGAAGGAGTCTGCGATCTGGAATAGTCCTAATATATATATCCTTTATCCAAAGGCTTTCCCATATTTCAGAAAGCAGGAGAATTTGGCGACACACGAAACAACAAAAGGTCAGTCAAAACTTTCAATTATACAGAGCATTTATATACAGTCCGCTATACGAGGGTTAACGCCAAATCAGAAGCAAAAACAATTGACTCGAACCTTGTTTATTTTGCTCAAAGAACTGAAAGCTATAATTTGTGAAAAAAAAACACATTTTTTAAAATGATTCAAAATTATTTAATTACACTACATTTAGCCCCATTTATTTTAGCGAATTTTCCGAAGGAAAATATAGCTATTTTAAAATATGAACTACGTTGTTCTTAACTTTGATAAAATCAAAATCTATATCTATAAAAGAGTTTGTCCTTAACCACTCACTCACTCACTCATATATCAACGTACAGCCCAAACCTCTATACCTAGAAACGTGAAATTTCGTAGGTGCCTTCCTTTTATGATGTAAGCACCCACTAAAAAAGGATTTTTTGAAATTCATCCACTACGGGTGTCAGAATTAATATAAAAAAATATTTTTTTGTTCGCATTTAATTGAAACTTATCGAACATACTCTATAAAAAATGTAATATGTCATCCCCTATCGAAGTTTACGTGAGCGAAGCCGCGGGATTCTGCTAATAATTGAATAAATTGAAAAAAACTATACGTTACGAGACACCAATACACGAAGTTCATCTCGCACTTGACAAATTAAAAAAAATTAAATTAATATCAAACTACTTAAAATACAATTAAAACAAGTATAACTACAATAATATACAACTGTCAAATTCAGTAAGAGCAAATATATGTATTTTCTTCAACTCTCTTTCAACTTATGCAAATCTATAAACGTTTTTACCATAATCAGCTTGTGTAATTAAGAACGGCGTGTCGTAGCAAGACTGATTAGACCAGAAAAAATTGAATTAATGAGGGATTAGGTGGTCTGAATTAACACAGCAGGGAAAACTTGAAACCGCTGTATTTTCCTATCAACGTAATTGTGTAAATGTATGTTTGTATGTGTGTGTGTGAAGGGTAAATATGTATGTACAGGGGTGTACAATAAATTGTTAAATTATATATTTTAATTTATAAACATTTCATCAATTTTTTGGTTATTTTATAGGTACTGCCGTGCAAAAGTTTTTGGACACCTGTGATTTTGAATGTAAATATACAGATTTCAGTCAATAAAAATACACAAATATGTTAACTCGCAGTCAAAATAGTAAAAAAAAAACAATTTCTCGTTAGCTTGAAAGACACTGTGCGTCAATACTTTCAGCAGTGTATGTATTATAAATTTTAAACTAATAAGAAAAATGATTTGTAAAAGGAAGTGAGAGGCGTTAATGGGTAAAATCGTATAGAGTTAATTTTTTAATATTGATTTAAGATAGAGTAAAATTTTTACTTATTATTCATTGTGGCTAGGTAATAATTTTACATAAAGTCTCCACTGAAAAATACTTTATTTATTTAATTAAAAAATAAAATAACAAAGAAACAGAATCTTGTTTTAATATATCAATTTTACTTTCTCTGTATCTATTCTATTTTTATAATGATGTTTATATGTCTGTCTGTCGGTCTGTAACCCAAAAATGATAATAGGATCGATTTCATTCAAGGGAAAAATTAATATGTACTATTGTCAATTTATTTTATTATTTGTGAAACGGTTTTAATGTTTATTAAAGATTGTAGAGAATATTATGACCCATTTTTTCTATATTTGATCAGTTAGCTATGAATGTTCGTTTTATATCAGTATTACGTATAAGAAAGTCCAATTGCAGCATATGTTCCCTCTTGAGTATTTTTTAAATTATTTATGAAACAGTATGAATTAAAAAAATGTTTTAATAAATATAGTAGCGAATATTACGAATCATTTTTTTCTATATTTGATCAGTTTGCTATGAATGTTCATTTTATATCAGTATTTCGTATAAGAAAGTCCCGTATCATTTATTAACATATTATTTTTTAATAAATATACGTTTTTTTCTATATTTGGTCAATTTATGTTTGTTTTTTATCAGAATTATGTATAAGAAAGTACCGTAGCAACTTTTTCAGTTACATATTATTTTTTTATAATAAACAGGAAATGTAGAAAACTCATCAATTTCTACTCACATTTAACTGCATGTAAAATATGTTGATAAAAACATTCTTCCAACTTCACTTATAACCTCACACAAAAATAAATACCTCGATTATATTGTCTCAATTAATTAACACCTGATATAATTCTCTAACAAAAAACTCCACACACAGTCCACATGCTCCGTACACTGTTACCAACATACTAAACTCTAACACGCAGCGATGTTCACAACCCATACGGTCTCCGGGGGCGGCAAATAAGTGTTTGCGCGCAGACTCGACCCTGGCGCGCGTGTATGCCCGTAACTATGACAACACCCCACAGTGTGTTACCGCCGCCGACACCGTCTCAACAGCCCCATAAAAGCACGTGCTCGGCGTACTCCCGCGTCTTGGCAAGGTGTGTGTACTGCCCCCCCCCCCCTCTCCTAAACAAGTAACCAAAACGGAATATACCGTCCGCGCCGTTTGCTTTTTCAGATAACTTTCATCTTTCGCTATAATCTGTACCAATGATGCTGTAGGTATAATCATTGTGGAATTGTAAAGTTTCAGGATTGGATTACGAAATCATTGATTAGGATTTTTGAAAAATATATGGATTTTTTCTACACAGAAAAAAATAATGTGTTCAAAAATGTGATCATTGTAAAAAAATCCGTGATCGATTTGGCTTGATTTTGTTAATATGATAATTTTTACCAATTTTGATGAAAAATTAAGAACAATTTTTTTAAATATTAGTTTAAATTATTCAGGAGGTTCTGAGTATTTATTAATAATTTGTCTATGTGTTAAAAAATGTGATAAATGTAAAAAATCCGTGATCTATGTATTTGGCTCCGATAGAGATTGTTTGTTAATATGATAATTTTTTACCAATATGGAAATATCCACGTTTATCTTATTGATAAATGTATATTATTACTAACAATGTTCTTATCATTGCACGGTGAAAATTTTGTTTCGTATTGAAAACATATATTTTAAATACTTAATAAATGACATCACTGAATTTACCATATCGAAAATTGCACTTTCACTAGTTGGGTGGTGTAAAAAATATTCACACTGATAAATATTTATTAATACAATCATAATTTTAATCTATTTGACAGTTTCGTTAATTAGTGTAATAAATTATTTTTACTTCCGAAAAAGTCTTAAAAATCGACTTACGCGACGATATTTCTCTCTCTCTCTCTCTCTCTCTCTCTCTCTCTCTCGAAATTGTGTAACTGTAAAACGACAAAAATAAAATATTGACATACCTATTATCATATCGCCAATAATACTATGATTATTTTGAAGATTCACTTGTCCAAATTTGATTCTGAAAATAAAATAGAAATATATTAGAAAAGTTCACTTATTAAATAAAATAAAAAATGCTAAATTAAAGACCCCTTAAATTAATCTAGTCTAAACTATTAGAGGTACTCATAGTAAGAGTTCTGACATCCCAAATCTCACCTTATACAGCTGTATTTTCTAATTTTATCACTTAATATTAATACATTATGTTTAATTTTATTTTTATTTTTCTATGCTTATTAAAAATAATACATAAATTAATTTTTGAATAAATCGATTTGGTTGACACTGTCAAAAATCTTACTGTAGTAACTCTATAGTCCAAGAGGTGAGCGCCAAAATTAGCAACTACTTTCTAAAAGCTGATTTTTTTAAATTACGTCACATTTGTGGTGTAGATAGTAGATATACAGCCTGCCGTCAGTCAGCTAGTTTCGTTAGCGTTTGGCGCGGGGGTGGTAAATCAGCTGCTGACGGCATTTGTTAAGGTAAAATTCAGACTGACTATTTTTTCTTTAATAATAATAATATTCCTAACTCTTATACCGAATTTCATATTTTAGAAAGTACTTTCACGATGTATAGATTTTTTACGAGTTTTTTACGAGCTGCTGACGCGCCCGGTTGCAAGATTTTAATGACTGACTATGATAAAAAGAGTTCTTACTTAGTATTCTGCTTAAAAAAAATTAGATTTTAGAAAATAGTTGCAACGTGTATAGTTTTTTTTTTTTACAAAGTTAAAACCACCCCCGCGTCAAACGCTAACGAAACTAGCTGACTGGCGGCAGGCTGTGACGTAATATCAAAAATCAGCTTTTAGAAAGTAGTTGCAAATTTTGGCGCTCACCTCTTGGACTACTAGTTGATATTTAATATACAGGTACCTACTCATATTATGTGTAAATAGTTACCATATTACTAAGTCCGTGTATTAATTACTTACTATTTACTGCCCATAAAAAATAAAGGTGTGTTTGTTTTGTTATGGATATAATGAAGATATTCAAATGTAAATGAATGTTCATTCGCACCATTGAATAAAAACATCTTTGTATTAGCAAAAAAAACTATTATCTAACATGTATGTTTCTCTTTCTCTCTCTCTAATTGAAAGTGCTTCTTTTTTTAAGAGGTTATAGTTATATGTCACATGTTTATCTATCAATTATTAATTTAAACGGTGTGTAATCAAAGATACATGGATACAGAATGTCCCGGAAGTCCAGACACATATAGGGATTTCTATTTTTTTTTACTATGTAGAGACAGCAAGGGGTCTAAGGCAGAATAAATACTCAAACCCTCCTGAATAACTTAATCCAATATTACATTTTTTTGGTATCAATTTTTCGCCCAAATTATTTGTAAACAAAATTAATTCAGTTTTCTTTTTTATAGAATTTATTTAAAAATAAAAATAAAACACATTTCTAGAAAATTCAGTCTTTTATGTAATCATTTCCACGAAACGCATCGAAATACAGAATTTCCAATGCACATTTCTAATAAAACTTTTACTAGATGTACAGAGTTCGATGCGGGAGCAAAAACGAGTAAATACGGGTAATAAATACAGTCGGTATTGGGGGAAATGTAGAGGAGAGGGAAGCCGATGCACTGTTATTATTTGCTCTTGTATTTATCGTTTCAAATTTCATGGAATAATTAACTGTTTAATATTACTTTCCTTGTTTGTCGATACGAAATGTATACTACAGTTCAAAATTATCTGTTTTGAAGATTTGAACCTTTTATGCCCGATATTATAAAGAAATTGCATGCAAGCAAATTTGTTTCCATGCAAATTTGCGATTTGCAAACGCTATCTACTAGGAGTCAAATGTAAATGACAACCAATCACAGATTGTAGCTTTAAAATATCAAGACATTTTGACTCCTAGTAGATAGCGTTTGCAAATCGCAAAGCATGGAAACAAATTGCTTGCATGCAATTTCTTTATAATACCGGGCATTATAAGCCAAAACTACTTAAGGTTATACGTCTAGCACACTGTAAAAAAAGATTTGGTTTCGAAAAATTTTGTTTTTAATTTATATTCAAAACAAAAAAAATATTTGACTTTGTTAATTTTATCTAAAAGTTAAAAAAAAAGTTTAATTTAATTTGAAAATTGAAATAGACAGAACGGTCTACAATAGTAACTTGTACTAATTTGTACAATGTAATGGCAGAGCTAGTTTTTCATTATTTTGAATAAATTACACGTGAATATATTTGTTTTATAATTTTTAAGGTACCTATTAAAAAGTTTCGAATAATTAGTTTTAAAAACGTCTCTATATAGCCCCAATTGTGTAAAATTTCAATAAAAAGAGCACGTTTGATAAGTTTTCTCATTTATCGTGTGTTAAAAACTCTATTTTTAATATCCAATTACTCAAAAACCTTAAGGCTGAACATGCTATTTGAATTGCCATAAGAATTACTATAGAGAAATTACGGTTTTGTATTTTAAGTTTAGCTCTGACCAGTATTAATAAATCATTTAGGAAAAAATACAGTGATAAACTAGATTATTTTTTCTATGTTATGACATACTTAATTTTTCAATTTAATTTTTTTATATATTAATAAAAAAAATCTGAAAATGTGTGAATTTTTCTTGATATGACAAAACTCAATATATAACAAAAATACGGAGAAAAAAATATACCACGACATAGATATTTGTTTAAGCTTCCTAATTTTATAATAATTCTGCAATTTTCATTTGAAAATATTGAATGTAAGCCTAAAAACATAAGAACTAGTTCTATCCTTTGTAGCTTCATCTCTGTTTAATTTCGAGAATATCATATTTTTCATTCGATCGTCAATTGTCACTAAATTACTTGTATCTGTCATTTCCCCTCAGGGCTAGACTTGCAAATAATTTTTGTTTTCTACGGTGGCGACATCTCGTAGAATTTAGTTTCGGAAAAATTGGCATGAACAGCCTTAAGTAAAATATATGAGTTTATCCATAAATAAAACTTTTATCTATACAACGCTCTAATGATCGAATAACCTTAAGATTAACTATGAAATATATATTTTTTCCTCGTAATGTACTTACTGACAAATATGAAGGGTAGTAGATATACATGCATAGTATATAAGTTAATCTAGGAAATTTGTCCACTCAGCTGCATTATGCGTCTCGTATTAAATGGACTATTTACGGACTAAAAGTTTATGGGATTTATTTATTCCCATGGGAAGTTGCGAGGGTGTGTAATTACGAGACAAACTTTGTTAACACTGAAACCTATTCATGTAAGACATTCACGTGGTTATTTATGGTTCAATAAATTCAAACCAAATCACTACGTTTTGTAGTCATTGATTTTTAACTATTTTTTTACTAATAAAAATGTCACTTTTAAAATTCAACTATAAATTAAGTGCTACTTTTTCTTTTTATGACAAAACTTCACAAATAACCCAAAAAAATCGTATTTTATGTATATTTATTTTCAATAGAATATTTTAAACTTTTAATGTAGTGTCCATTTATTACATAAGAATTTTAGACAAGGAAGGGGGGGGGGGTATAAAATTGAAAACAAAACACTATTGTTCAATTTAAAATTGGTGCATTTGAAAAAACTACATTATTTCTTCGTCCAAGAATACTATAGTTGGTTTAAGAATATATTTCTTATCTTAAGAAAATATTATTTTCTTTATATACAAAACAAGGTTTACTTGGCTCAAGTTAACCTTTCTACCTGTGTAATCCATTCTAAAAGTCTATGAGAAATGCACATATTCTGTCTCATTTATCCTGGCCTCTTTCTCTTCATTAACAAACCACAATATCTCCTACCTACATTCCACATAACAAAAAAACGTAAAATTCCTACAAGCACACGATGTCATCGTTATGCAATATCAACACTAATAAATAACGCAAGAGATAAGGTCCCTGGGCTTATTAACACCGCGAGGGGTCACACAGACCTGCCTGGACAGCGACGTGATTAAGATTTAAAGGGAGGGGGCTCGCCCTTCGTGAATATCCTCATACCCGATTTACGATTGTAACTACACACGCATAAAACGCTATTTACCAGCCGCTGCTACCGTATTACGCGCCCTTGGTAATTGCCTTCCACTTCAAATGTCATCGTATATTAAAATTGAATTGCTTATTTATATAGTTATGAGATGGGTAGATAGGATATTTTTCGGGTGATGATTTTTATTAAATTGTTATGATTTTTTTTATTATGATGTATTAGAGGTTAAACTCATATGTAAGGTTAATGAATTATGTATATTATCTAAGTACATATTGCAACCCCGCAAAAAAAGTGTCACAACTCAAAGGGAAATAGGAATAAATTATATTTACCAATTATATTTTAGGCCAGGGCTGTATGGGGCCAGTGGGTCCATCAATTTTGATCTTGTAATTGTTTGTTCCTTAATTTTTTTCCTGAGTTGATAATTTTTTAAGATTATATGACACACAATACACAAAAACATACTTTGCTTGTTTATCATAGGATAAACCGTTTTCGAGAAATATCGATGGAAAAGAAAGCTTGCAGAATTAACCTTAATACGGATGCTTGAAATTATAAAAAATAAATTTATATTCTTATTTCATGATAACAAATAAGACAAAAATTTAATATAAATATACCTCCGAAAATGCATCCATATCAACAAATAGCCATTTTTAGTTTGTTTTTTTAGTCATGTTAATAAAGTTCATGTAACAGTAAAAGAACTGGCTATAGATCTTACAGGATTCATATTAAGAGGTTTATTTAAATGAACTTTATTCTTACCTTTAATCATAGAAAAAGAATATAAATTTATTTTTTATAATTTCAAGCATCCGTATTAAGTTAAATTCTGCATGCTTTCTTTTCCATCGATATTTCTCGAAAACGGTTTATCCAATGATAAACAAGCAAAGTATGTTTTTGTGTATTGTGTGTCATATAATCTTAAAAAATTATCAACTCAGGAAAAAAATTAAGGAACAAACAATTACAAGATCAAAATTGATGGACCCACTGGCCCCATACAGCCCTGGCCTAAAATATAATTGGTTACTATTAGAAATCGATAACACATATTATTACTAAACCAAATACTAAATTTCATAATTTTATCACAAAGGGTTCTCTAGATATTAAATTAAAACTAATTTTTAGTAAAATCTTTGGAAACCTGTAGTTCCCTAAGGAACAATTTCCGGACACATGTTTATTGGAAGTTTTTTGCTTAAAATAATTTTCTCAATCCACTGTTCAAGTTTGGCACGACAGTGCTGAATCACCCTGTATATTAATAAGTGAACATTGAAAATTTTAGACTTTAAAGTTACGGGAAAAATAAAACTTTTTCAGGAAAAAAACTATTTAAAAAAAAAAAAAAATACTGAAAAGTATACTTAAAAAAGTAAATTAAACTGTTTTTGAAGTCGGTGTGAAGCCTATAAAAAACTTCTACTTCAAAAACTGATTTTTAATTATTATAATTCCTATTTTTCAGTATTTTTAGTTTTTTTTAAAGTCAATTTTATTTTTTTATGTTAGCGAAAAAACACAGTAAAATAACATCGGTACTAAAATTTATCGATACAAAAAACTACACCTATTAGTTCAACAATAAAACCTCTTGTAACTATATATAATTACCTACCTAACTCCGCACAAAAAATATACTAATAATAAAAAATGTTATCTAAAACAATTCACGATTCCATCTACCTATTATATTTCGTTACATTCTAAATTAGAGGTCTCAAATAGCGCCGCATATACTCAAACTAGCTTATAACAATACAATAACTTGCAATTATTCCAAACGTCGATAGTAAGAACAAGATTATTCATTTTTTAAACCCATATGAACTCTATTTAAAATTTTATAATTTTTTAAATAATTAAAAAAAAGGATTGTGTGGTTTTATGAAACCACGGTAAAAGTGAAACTTTTTTTCACATTATAAACATTTAACTAAAAATTTTCGGAATAATAAATTCAAGCACTCAAAATTGAAATAAATCCATAAACAACAACATGCACCAGCAAAAAGTTCTAATAATTCTAATAAATTCTATATAAAAACCAAGATCTTTTTTCCTTTTTCTATAAGCACGTGCTCTGTCGGCGTTCTGTTTTTTACGGCGTAAAATTAATTCATCGTCATTCATTTTTGCACTATTCTTTCTCGTTGATCAGTTTTTTGGACTCACTAGCTGTGTCGTTGTTTACCAAAAGCAAATAAATAACAACATTTACATTAAACACTGACAAATTACAATTCAAACTTACTAAATATGAATAATAGCACACAGTACATAAACTGTCATACAATGAATGGCTGCTTGTTCCAGCTTGTCAGCGACATGCAACACACAGACCAAAAAGTTTGAGACGATGTAATAAAAGTTTCACTTTAAAAAATCTACTTTACATTGAAACTCGCAGATTAAAAATGAATTAATTTCTTGTACAGGATTACAAAGTAAGCCACAAAAATAGCACCCTTTGCATTCACTGCTCAGCTGTTGTGAGTGATAGCGTGATTATAATAATAATATTACTTTGATGCAAATTTCAATAAAATTAGTCCAGTAGATTCTACCCAAAACTTACGAAAAGTTATCTTTTTAATTAATTATTTATGAAACAATTCTATTTAAACTCTGAGACACCCTATATATAATCGAATGAATGGAACCATATATAGGTAATATCAAGAAATAAAAACAAATATCTATTTTATATTCGATAGCTGCCTCGCTTTATAAATTGCAATATTTCGCAAGACTTGTTCATTATTTTCCAACAAAACTGCACACAATTCATGACGTCACTGAACTAAATTAAAGTAACTTAACCTTTCTATTATGTTAGGGTCAGCATGACCCGAAATGAATTTTAATCATGCATTTATTTTTTCAGTATTTGATTGAAATTTGAATTTAAAATGACTACCGTTGCATACGCCACTTGAATTATTAAACAGTTATAGGATTGTCAACATATTATTATTATATACGTTATTCTAGAACAGGGATTCCCACATTTTTTCCTTCATCGACCCTTTTTAAAAGAATTATTATAGAAAATATAAATATACTACAATCTTATTGAAAAAGTACTTTCTACTTGAGTAGTCCAGATGCAAAACCTGCTAAGTGTGTTTGAACAGATTTCTAGTAATTTTGTTTTTGCAGCTTCTAGGTAAAATATCCTTATGCCTTTTTCATGAGTCTGAATCCAAAACCTGTCATGTTTTTTTCTTGTCTCAATTCGATACAAAATTTATTACTTTTATTAAAATAATTTTTATGTTAGTTCACCAAAAATATAGCAATTTCTGCAACCGACTAAATCTTTCAAATTTAATTTTAAGAGATTTTTGTCGGGTTTTATTATAATACTTGTAGCCTGAGACGAGTAGAATCCAAAGATACAAAAACCTCAAAATCTTAAAATAAGTGGATAGCAGGTTTTGCATCTGGACGACTCACTTGTACTTTTTCAATAAGATTATAGTATATTTATATTTTCAACCCTCTCTGCTTTAGAATAACATGGTTCTATGTGTTTAATATGAAAAAGAACTTTTTTAAGTATAACTTATTAATTTGTTGGATTTAAACTTTCTTATACGGTCATTCTATGAAATGAAGTATTGTTAAAACGTTTTTTTTTTCGAATTCGAAATTTTGCTGGAATTATTTGTTCTTCTTTGAATTAATTCTTTTCTGTAGACGCTATAAATTTTATATTTAAGATCTGAGAAGAAATTCTCATATTTTTTAAAACGATCATACAACCGGAAACAGATAAAATTTTTCTTGCCATTTTTTTGTTTTGATACTTAACTGTGCAAATTAGTAAAATGTTTTAGATAATATATTTATGTATCTATAATTTATGCTCAATTCATTTTTTCCCCAAAATAGTTATAGGTAACGTTTAAGCTCGATAACTATCGAACCGATTTTAATGAATTTTTCACCAATAATTAGATCATTTTACGATGCATGTTCGTAGCTATTAATATTTTTTTTTGAACTTAAGATTTAATATCAAAAAACCGTATTTTAAATTAGGTAGAAAAAATATTTGAATGTATTTAAAATAGCACCGACATCCTTATACCGGGTGTCCTAGATAACTTTTCCAGCATGGGGATCTCAGTATCTATAAAAGATACAGGTTTGGTTAAATGAGATGAATTATTTGTAAGAAAGGGGCGAGTATTACTACACCAAAAAATATTCATAATTTTATGTGGCTTAGGCGGTATACCCAAAAAACTGAAAATTCGGAATTTCTTTAAATGGCTATAACTTTTTTGTTAAAGTAGATAGGTATTTTTTGTAGGCGGTTTCTCAAAGCACTTTTTTGTGTAGAATCGATTGGTGTATTTAGATTTTTCATATTAATTTTAGTTTCCTAGTTATGCGCACTAACTTTAGTTTTTCTTATGGACCACTAAGTTGTCTATGGCATATTTGAACGTGTTTTCCACTCTACTTTATAACGATATGTCACATGCCATACTTATTGTAAAAAAAATATTTATAATGTATTTTTTTTAAAAGTTAATTGTTTTCAAATAGTCATTTGTTATTTTGATTGTTGTTATTGTGGTTTTTGTTTACAATTTTTGTTTTTCATGGCTCACTTAAATGTTTGTAATAAAATACTTAATAAATATCACTGGCATTTAGTACATCGACTTATTTTCGATAAAAAGTATGGCATGTGACACATCGTTGTAAAGTAGAGTAAAAAACACGTTCGAATATGATATAGCCAACTTAGTGGCCCATAAGAAAAACTAAAGTTAGGGCTCATAACTCGGAAACTAAAAGTGATATAAAAAATCTAAATACACCAATCGATTCTACACAAAAAAGTGCTTTGAGAAACCGTCTACAAAAAGTACCTATCTACTTTAACAAAAAAGTTATAGCCATTTAAAGAAATTCAGAATTTTCAATTTTTTGGGTATACCTCCTAAACCACATAGAATTATGAATATTTTTTTGTGTAGTAATACTCACTCCTTTCTTACAAATAATTCATCTCATTTAACCAAACCTGTATCTTTTAGAGATACTGAGATCCCCATGCTGGAAAAGTTATCTGGGACACCCGGTATACCGTATCAAACAAAAATATCCACCCTACCATAATAATTAACTACCGATAAATAACAAAACAAAATCTGTAAAAACAATTGCAAAATATCAATTACTTCCATTATATACTCCCATATCGATGAATAATAATAACAATATTTACTTTGTACATATACGCCTTCGTATAATTCAATTAACGGAATACTGTAACACATATACGTGGAAATTTACGATTATTTATTATTCATAGATACACTCATTCAAATTGCAATAGATATCTACGTATACAGAGGGATATTATTGCAGTACCTTTTGTATTTGAGGGGGGGGGGGCGCTTACCACTTATTTTAATTAGGCACGCAAACTGTTTGCAATAATAGATTACTTTGTAGTTCAAATTGGTCTGACATCAAACAACCTAAGGATGATATACAATTTATGTACATTCGTATGTATATACACTGGTAGAAAGGTTTACTTGATCCAAGCAAACCTTGTTTTGTATATAACAAAATCAATATTTTCTTAAGATAAGAAATATATTCATAAACCAACTATAGTATTCTTGGACGAAGAATTAATGTAGTTGGATTAAGAGTACTTTTCTTATATTAAAAAATATTGTATTCGTTATATACAAAACAAGATTTTCTTGGTCCAATACAGTTTTTTTTAAGACATACCTACAGCAATTTACCGGATAATTTAAGCTTGTTTTTTATTATGTACATATTAATATTACTGTAATTCTTATTATGAAAAAATAAAACAAATATTATAATTAACAAAAAGTAACTTTAATGGTATTTACTTAAACATTGCACATTACATACATACATAATGTATTAGAGTTTGATCAGAGATACAATGTACCTACATTCTATGCATGTAAATATGTATTTACTGACGTAGAAAGTCTGTAATTTTACTAATCAACAATCAACATACGTAGGAGAGAGGAGAAAGCCGGGAGAGGTATTGCTTGTGCGTAGATATTGGAAACATTACACTGCGCGTCGTTCTAACCGGACAATTTATTGTCAAAATAGGTCACTAAACCGGAGTCGTACTATACGGATATGTTTTCATAGTACGTCTATATGAAACCTAATTTGAGTTAAAAACAGTTAACCGTTATTAACGGAGTCGTTATATCCGGATTCTACTGTCATTCGTTTAATATTTTGGTTCCCAATCTTTTTCTTACATAGACCCCTATGATTTTTGCATAAACCGTTAAATATTGAACAATTTAATGTAGTAAAGAATTGTATAGAATAAAAAATATATTTTCCCTAGTTCACACGAGCGAAACCGCGGGTACAGCTAGGCTAATACAATATAATAACACTACGCAACAAAAAAAACTCACAGAAATTTGAATAGGTGATAGAAGGTATTTGTCATGCCGAAACCGAAATCGTTGCCCAAATGATTCCATAACGTCAGGTTTTTTTAGATATCCGAACCTAAAAGCCCCAAAAATTACGATTTTGGCAATGTTGGGGAATTTTTTACTAAGTAGGTAATTTTTTTCTGAAGTTTCTTTTCATGATTTCGAATAGTACTATCTTTTCTCTTTAAAATGATTTTTTACATTTTACTATGTGATTTTTCTTCACCGAAATATACTACTTTGAAGATGTATGTACTCTATCATATCTTCAAACTAGTACATCTCGGCTAAAAAAATCGTCCAGTAAAAAGTTAAAACTCATTTTAATGCCGAGTTTACATTTGCTGTTACACTCGGACGATTATGATAAGCATGCTTTCTGGTTTGACGTTTCTCAATTGCTTTTAACTTCAGTTCAAAATGTAACTACTGTGTACTATAAACCAAATTGTTACAGATGCGGTAATAAACACATTAGTTAATGTAATAAGCTGTAATAAGTAATTATTTTATTTTTAACATCGTAAATGATAAATCCACTATCACAAATCTCCAATGATTTTTTAAAGGCCGTATCTCTTGAAAAAATTCATTAGTTTTATTTTCATTACACCTACTAATGTTTTTAATTGTTATAATAAATATAATAATATTGTCGTCTTGCGAGATTTGAATTAAATAACATTGTTGACAGCATGATGTATCTGTTTACACATGCTTTTTGCTCGCACCAGTAAGCCAATCGCACGAAAAAGTAGACCTGAAGCCGAGTCGGAACGCGTGCGATCGGGCTGGCACTATTACGAGATGACGGGTGTTGACACTTACGAGTACTCGGCCGAGTATCGTATTCGGCCGAGCAAAACAGCAAATGTAAACTCCCCATAAAGAGGAAAGACAATACTATTTGTTACCGTGAATAAAATTACCTACTTGATAATAAATTCTTTAACATTGCCAATATAGTCATTTTTGGGACTTTTAGGTTAGAATATCTCAAAACCCTGACGTGATGAAACCAATTGGGCAACCAATTCGATTTCGATATGCCAAAATCCTCCTAAATTACCTATTCAGATCTCTGTTACTTATATTACAAAAGTATTTTTTTGTTGAATAGTGTAATACAAGAGAGACACCTGCTTTACAAGACGCGTTGTGTTGTCGTTCAATGTTGTTATTATTATTGCAGCTCATGCATGCGGTATGCACACATATGTGGTAACCTGTTCCGTATATATAATGCAATCCATGTTGTTACACGCTCCAGCGAGCGGATAGAACATATTATTGAAGACTTATATGTATAGTAGCATGGCGCCTTGGTTCAAGGCTAGGTTACCGTTTGTTGTGGAAATTAACAAGTGGTTAAGCTTCAATAGAGTCCATCCGGCTTTGACAAGCATTAATCTAGTTAATATCGACAATGAACGAAGAAATTGTAGGCTATTGTTAGATATTAGTTCATTTGAATATATATGCAAGACTGTACACTAGGGTGATTCATTTCCGCAAAACATTTTTTTTCAAGGTCCTCAAGCAAAATTTTAATCTACATATAGAAAAAAAAATTCTCACCAAGATTGAGTTCTTAATTTCTATTTTAAGTACTTGCAATTTAAATATGAAGTTTTCCCATTTAAAATGCATGTAAAAAAAAATTTTTTTTTTCAATTTCTAATGCTTAGACACCTTTTATCATATTGAGAATCGGTTTGATGGACCTTACGGGAAATTTCACGCTCTTTAAAATTGCCTTAGTGTTTTTTCTGTAACTCACACTGGTTCGCCAGTAGGAGTCAACTATTTTTTACGAGTCAGCTCTTTTTTTCTCCCTAATTTTTGCGGTTTGCTAAAAAAAATGGAAAAAAAATTGATTCCAAAAACTGTATTTAGATGACTCCTACTGGCGAACCAGTGTGAGTTACAGAAAAAAACACCAAGGCAATTTTAAAGAGCGTGAAATTTTCCGTAAGGTCCATCAAACTGATTCGCAATATGATAAAAGGTGTCTAAGCATTAGAAATTTGAAAAAAAAAAACAATTTATTCCAAAAACTGTATTTAGATGACTCCTACTGGCGAACCAGTGTGAGTTACAGAAAAAAACACTAATGCAATTATAAAGAGCGGGAAATTTCCCGTAAGGTCCATCAAACCGATTCCCAATATGATAAAAGGTGTCTAAGCATTAGAAATTTGAAAAAAAAAAACAATTTATTCCAAAAACTGTATTTAGATGACTCCTACTGGCGAACCAGTGTGAGTTACAGAAAAAAACACTAATGCAATTATAAAGAGCGGGAAATTTCCCGTAAGGTCCATCAAACCGATTCCCAATATGATAAAAGGTGTCTAAGCATTAGAAATTTGAAAAAAACAAATTTTTTTACATGCATTTTAAATGGGAAAACTTTATATTTAAATTGCAAGTACTTAAAATAGGAATTAAGTGCTCAATCTTAGTGAGAATTTTTTTTTTCTATATGTAGATTAAAATTTTGCTTGAGGACCTTGAAAAAAAATGTTTTGCGGAAATGAATCACCCTACGTACACAGAAAAAAAATTGTATTGGACCAAGAAAACCTTGTTTTGTATATAACGAAAACAATATTTTCTTAATATAAGAAACATACTCTTAATCCAACTACGTTATTCCTTCGTTCAAGAATACTATAGTTGGTTTAAGAGATTATTGCTTATCTTAAGAAAATATTGTTTTCGTTATATACAAAACAAGGTTTACTTGGTTTTGGGAAATCCTTTCTACCAGTGTATATAGGTAATGTTCGGTATTATAAAGGAGTTTACAAATTTGCTAGCTTGTAAGTACTTATATGACAGTTTTCTTGTAGTTTCATGAAGACTTTGACAAGTTTCACGCACGTGTTGTATGTAAACACAAACAAGGGTGTTAAAACAATAGTGATATTATGATAATTATCTAATATACGGTTAGAGTCTGCACCAACTGTGTTACAATATATTGAAGTATCACTGTTCTAAATTTCATAGCAAATTTATAGATACTATCATAAAATTAATACCTCATTTGAAAGTACTTGCTAGCTAGCAAGTTTTACTAGCCCTAGTTCTTTAGAATATAACAAATAAATAGAAAAATATGTCGGTTTTGATCAAAAGTTTCTGATACCATAATTAATCAAAGAAAACACTAAATTATAATAACACTTCTGATGCTTCCATTGCAGTTAGTACGCGTACCGCGATCCTTTATCAAATAAACAGAGATATTTTTTAATTATACCTTATACAGAGACTTCAAGCACCTTTTTTTTCCTCTATACATTTTTTCTTCAAGCTATTGTTTGTTGGGTGTAATTAAAACCCTTTTAACAGAAAAATGGTTTTACTTTTTTTACTTGTTTGTGTTTTTTCATTACAGTGTTTAATAAATACACAAATATTTTAGATATCCTGTTAGTTTAAATGATGATAATTATATACTTTCAAGAAACGTTTTTGTGCGTGTTTTTCTGTATTAAAATACGCAATAGTAGTTTTTTTTAAGATAATGTTAATTGAAGTACCTACATCTATATTTTTAGTTTTCGCATCAGTTTACATAAGTAAAAAATATTCCAAGTGCTTCCTCATACGAAATTCACCAATTATTTTATTCTAAAAATTAATTTTATTCTAACTTGTCTGTTCTTAACGTTGTTAATTAAATTAAATATTAATTTTGTGATATTAACTATAGATTTGCTATGGAATTTAGAATTAATGTTTGTGTTTACATACAACGCATGCGTGAAACTTGTCAAACTCTTCATGAAACTCCAAGGGAACTGTCATATAAGTTTGATACCTCATTTGAGGTATTAATTTTGTGGACTAAGGAAGGGGGGTAATATGTTAGCCCCCCCCCTGCACTTGCTTTTCATTCACCCAGTAACGCGTTATAAAAAATTGTAAACAAATATATGAAATTAAAAAAAATTCCATTGCAGTACTTTTTGTACTTTTCATCACCTATTAAAATTTATCTTTTATTTAATAATATCCTATCTTAGTTTTTTTTTATGTCGTAACAAAATAGTAGATAATATTAGAAGAAGAAAAAACTATATTAAACAAAAATATTTCTCTTTGTAAGAATTTTTTTTTATATAGCAAAACATATTTTTCCTGCTATTTTATATTCTATTACATTCTCAATTTCTAAATGTAATACAAAAATTTCACATATTCCATCAAAAGTTCAGGAAAATGTGTAAATATTCATGGAAAATTCGTTGAACAATATAAACACATCCATTTCAGAGAACCCTTGTTATTAGACTATATTTATACATATTTTGTATCATGATATCATCACTGGAATTAGGTTGCCATATATCTGCGTTACTACAACAAAATGAGCATTAATAAAGGCTGTATTTAGAGTACCATATGAGTGCCTATTGCATCAACTCGAGCTAGTGACAGATTATAGTTTCAAGGTAACTTGACCGTATAATTTTTTAGTTGGCGGTGCATTTCAAATAGATCATTTGTTTTTGAAATTAGTTTTCATATAAAATTTTTTGACTGATATTGATGATTTTTTTAAAAGTTATTTTTTTAAATTAAATTGTATGTTTAACAATATTAATGTCTACAAGCTTTTACGTAGTTTTGAGATGAATAAAAAGACGCGGCTTATAACCAGAAGCCGAAATTCATCTCAATATGAATACCATAATATGTAAATAATTGATTTTATTTTCAGAAATGTAAAAGTACGAAAAAAACACATTTTCTTTATTTGCTTAAATTTTTTTTTGTAAATAAGAGTTTATAGGATTCAACTAATTTTTTTAGGGGGTTTTCAGGGGGATTTTCGCCCTCAGAAAACTGGTATAAAAGGTATCTTATATCATTGATTGATCATAGGCAAAGTGTCGATCACGAGGTGAGCCAATATATTGGCTTTTCCGGCCCGGAAGAGAACAGCCCGTGTTAAAAATTTCAAATTCGAAAAAATATTATTTTAAATAGTACATAACCTTTTTTCATTATACAAATATACGTTTTCGTTGTATTTTTCGACGCTGAATTCAAATCTGACGTCAAAAATACAGTAAACCCAAAAACAACCGCTATAATAGAGTAAAAACTACCCCTTTGCTTCGCGTGAACGATTTTTATTTATTTGGAAGTGCAAATATACGTTTTTCGATGTATTTTAATGTAAAAACAGAAATTTTGAATCTGGTGCGCCAAAATATTGGTTTTTCGGCCCTCTAGAAGTTAAAATGAAGAAATTTCAGTATCTAATGATTTTTAATTTATTTATTACAATTTGCACATTATTTTATTGTTTACATTAGTATATTTTCATTTAAAAAATCAATTTTAATTAAGAAAATCTCGATATTACTGTAAACATTTTACTAATTAACAATTAAAGATTACATCGTTAAAATCGTTGTTTAAGTATATATAATCTTTTCAGGATTGTTTCTATTAATAGAACTATTATTTCACAAATCTATCAGATCTAAAGTAAATTTGGTAATTCGGATTACTCCGTTATCTAAACAAGACAATATTGATTTATGCCCAAATATACACTGTTGATGTGAAATTCTCATTAATGAACTAACTAATTTTAAACGTGTATTTTGAAATTTAACTAATCAAAATCATAATTTTAGATTTATTGTTTTATTTATAAAATATACCATTTTTTCTACCAAGAAACAAAATTGAACTAAAATTATTATCGAGTGCTCAAAACTTTGATTTTTTTTATTTGAAGAGTAAATTTTTTACAGAAAAAATTACCAGACAAAATTTACTCACAAGGGACACTTTTCAAGTCGAAAATTCGTATTGAGTTTAAACTTTGTATATATTACTTATCTTGAGGAAGTCAAGATAAGTAAGAAAAAAATCATCATAGCTGCGGTAAAACGGTTTAAGGGAGTGAAACACCCCTATGAAAATGTGCAAAATAGTTATATTTTTTCAAATAACTCTGAAACTAATGAAAATTTTAAAAAATCTACAATACAAAATTTTCATGATTTTTTATGCTCTTTCGAATGACGATAGTCAAAATTCGAAAAATTAAACTTATGAAATGTGAGCGGAAGGTGGGGGTGAACGGTTTATTTTTTCGAATTTTGACTGTCGCCATTCGAAAGAGCATAAAAAATCATGAAAATTTTGTATTGTAGATTTTTTAAATTTTCATTAGTTTCAGAGTTATTTGAAAAAATATGATTATTTTGCACATTTTCATAGGGGTATTTGACCCCCTTAAACCGTTTTACCGCAGCTAAGATAATTTTTTGTTACTTATCTTGACCTCCTCTAACTATATACAATGTTTTAACTCGATTCGAATTTTCCCTTGTCAGTATAGAATGGTCTATAACTATATCATTATATTTTTTTAATGTTTTTTTTAATAAGGACCTTTTTGTTTAAAGAAGTTTAAATAGTTTGAAATTTTTTTAATCCGACGTAATTTTTAAATATAGTTTTTAATATAAATAACAAATAAAAAGAGACACAATAAATATGATTCTGCCCCTTTTTTTCTCTTCAAAAGTTTTCCTGTACTCTAAACCCATATATATTACTAATAATCAATATTTACTAATTGAACTGGAAATATATACTGTAGGGGAAGGTGGGGTAAGACGGGGACCTTAAGGTATTTCATAAATAAAACCCTTTATTTTTGATTGCACATTGTAGGAACTTTTATTAAGAAAATAATCAGCCTTTCTTCCTTAAATTCTAATCAGTGAAAACAAAAAAACATAATTCTTCTTATAGAAATATCAACTTAAAAAAATAACTAATTTGCACCATCTTGCCCCACCTATAGGGCAAGATGGGGTACCCCCTTGGGTAAGATGGGGTACAGACTCATAATACAAGCCGAGGCAGTACAGACATTCTGTATTTTCGTCCTCAGAACTCATCAGCTTTCTTGGTTCTTTTAGATATTTTATTTGTTTTTTTTTCAATTTCTTTTTATTTGTTACCTTTGGTTTGGTTTCTTACTGTTTTGTCTTTCCTCTAACTCTGTTTTATACGGAGACGCAGTAATAATAGCTGTTTTTCCTCTTCTTCGAACTTTTCTTGGCCTTTTTTCGGAAATTCGTGGATACGGCATTAACTGTTTCGGGCTAACCAGATCGAATGTTGTGTTATCCAAAGAATCATACCTACCCCATCTTACCCGCAAGTAGGTACCCCATCTTTCCCAAACTGGATTCCCAAGTTGTATTTTTTTTTTGAGGTTATAAATCGAAGCAAACCGGAACGAGTTAATGTCATTATAATAGTAAAATAAACAAATATCAATAAAAAAATATGACATACATCTTGTACATCATACATTTTGAACAGTCACGCACTTTATATACCTCAAAAATTAGATCTAATGAATCTAACCACTAAAAATTTAAAAAAATACTTACAAAATCACAACGTGCACACCTTCGACCAAACTATTTGTGACATTAATAACTTCTGCTAAATAACGTCAAATGGCCATAGAAGAACAATTCTAGCTACATTGTATCATCAGTTTTGTTACGGTCCCCATCTTACCTCGCTACCCCGTCTTACCCCACCTTCCCCTACATAAAATATAATTATTTCGTGCTAGATTAAATATTATATGATACAAATAATTTATACCACAAAACATATATCTAATAATATGATACATTTTCAACTAAATTAATATTTTCCTACTTATACATACATATACAGGGTGATCCAGACCACCCGTCCACTATGTTTTACGCCCAAACTATTGAAGATAGAGTTTTATAAAAAAAAATTTACTATGTATATCGACCCTAAAGAATTTCAAGAAAATATTTTCAACCCCCTAAAACTGCGCCTTAGGGGGTAGTTTGGGGGGTACATGCCCGTTTCTCAGTAAAATCAAATGGAATGGTATATTCAAAAGTACATAATTGTAAAGACCATAAAAAAGTAAGAAACTTTTGTAAAACAAAAAATTTCATACTTTCAATTGTTTAGAAAATATGGCGACTTGATCTCAAATTTTAGGGTTTTACTAAAAGTGCTCTAATTTTGTTAAATGTTAATGAAATTTTATTCTTTTTTTAAATTTAGAAAGTAGAAATAATGACTTTTGTAATGATCTATGAATATTTAAGATTTTGATAGTATAAAGTGACATACGCGACATATCAAAAATGCCAAATTTCAATTAGCGATAATTCCAAAAATTTAAATACAATGGTATATCAATTAATACTTAATCTGAAAAAAGACATGTAAATAAACAACTTTTGTTAAGAAAATTAAAAATTAAAAATCAAAATTTTAAAATAGAAAATTGAAAATTGTAATTTTTAAATTAAAATTTTATTATCAAAAGTTGTTTATTTACGTTTCTTTTTTAAGATAAAGTATTAATTGATATACCATTGTATTTAAATTTTTGGAATTATCGCTAATTGAAATTTGGCATTTTTGATATGTCGCGTATGTCACTTTATACTATCAAAATCTTAAATATTCATAGATCATTACAAAAGTCATTATTTCTATTTTCTAAATTTAAAAAAAGAATAAAATTTCATTAATATTTAACGAAATTAGAGCACTTTTAGTAAAACCCTAAAATTTGAGATCAAGTCGCCATATTTTCTAAACAATTGAAAGTATGAAAATTTTTGTTTTACAAAAGTTTCTTACTTTTTTATGGTCTTTACAATTATGTACTTTTGAATATACCGTTCCATTTGATTTTACTGAGAAACGGGCATGTACCCCCCAAACTACCCCCTAAGGCGCAGTTTTAGGGGGTTGAAAATATTTTCTTGAAATTCTTTAGGGTCGATATACATGGTAAATTTTTTTTATAAAACTCTATCTTCAATAGTTTGGGCGTAAACATAGTGGACGGGTGGTCTGGATCACCCTGTATATATATATTAATAATATACTACATTCGAATCTATGTTTTTTTAAACATTTGTTTACTAACCAACAAAAAGATGTGTATACCATAGTCATAGTTGTTTTTTTTTTCTATACAAACAAATTTGTTCACAAGGTCGCCAAAACTGGACTAATGTATCAACTATATTTAAATTGGTCTGACTTTTTTTGTAGCTAATTTACATATTAATCAGTTGAATAATGATGCAAATATCCAACACAGTATTATATTTACAAACACGTGTACAAAGCAAATTAGTAAATAGGTATTTTTAAATATATGTACCTAATCATAGCAATTTTATAACTTTTAAAATTCTTTGGTAGGTAATTTAATATTTATTTTAATATGTATACTTAATTTTTATAGATTTTAAAATATATTTGGATTTAAGTGAAGGAGTGGGGGGGAGGAGAAACAAAATAACTTTTTTAGGGGGGGGGGGTCATGACCTTTATGAAAAACCTAGGAATGTTGACGTCATTGCGATATTTTTTGTTAAATATTTCATGACAGCCAATAGTTTATTTTTGAATTTATTATAACTGATATGTTATTAATTTTGAATTTATTATTTAAAATGAACATCAACAAGTATTAATATGTATTTATATGACATATTATCGATTCGTTATTAATTAATATACAGAATTTTAGTATGAATAAAATTTAATAATCATTAAAAACATTTTTTTTTATTTAGGAAAAAACAGGCTTCTTAAAAAATTCCCAAATTGATTTAAATTTATAACAGTTATTAGACAGTGAAATAAACCATCACAACCCTGTACGAAATTTTATTTTATTTTTAACTTAATTATACTCACATATACGGGTGTCCAGTAAGTCAGGACACAACATAAATAAAAACAATAGTCCAAAAATTTATCCCATATTTATTAATGGGTAACAATTAAAAATACTATTAAAATCCTATATTTTATTTTATTTTTAACTTAATTATGCTCGTATGTACGGGTGTCCCGTAAGTTAGGACACATAAGAAAAAATAATGGTTAGCAAATTAAAATTTTATACTGACTCATAAATACCGGACAGCCTGTATTAATGGGTAACAATTAAATATACTATTAGAACTCTATCAAATAAGAACATATAGGGGTGTCCCATAAGTCAGGACACATAAAGAAAAATAATAGTCAACAAATTTATTACATACTCATAAATATGAGACATTTTAATGTCAATATAAGATCAAATAAGAACTTAAAACTTATTATTACAGCATATTCGTTTAGTATTTATGTACCATTAAAGTAAATATAATGTCAAAGAGATGGTGTTATAATATTTATTTAATAAACGCAAACCCAAATAATCTGCATACATTTACTGCATAAACGACTGCGAACAAAACCAAAAGGGTATTTGTTTTTATACCGCCTGAGGGACCCCGGTGCAGCTAAGAAATTGAAACAGGTTACTTTGAAACAGCGAAATTCACTTTTCATTAGAAATGTTCGCCTCAGGCTTGGTGGTTTTTTAACCCGGCAGTAGACACGTCATTTCCTATACACCCGTTTTTTATATCATTTAAAATTATTACTCAACTTATTTTTAAAATAAATCAAAAACTACTGGATGGATTTTAATACGATTTTCACCAATGGACACATATAAATCATCACGCTTCTCCGGCTTGTTGGTTTTTTAACCCGGCAGTAGACACGTCTTTTCCTATACACCCATTTTTTATACCATTTAAAATTATTACTATACTTCTTTTTAAAATAAATCAAAAACTACTTAACCGATTTTAATGCGGTTTCCGCCAATTGATAGATAATTTAATCACGCTTCTCCGGCTTGTTGGTTTTTAACCCAGCAGTAGACGCGTCATTTTCTATGCATCCATTTTTTATATCATTTAAAATTACTACTCAACTTATTTTTAAAATAAATCAAAAACTACTGGGCCGATTTTAATGCGGTTTGCATCATTTAAATGGGAAGATTTTAGGATATAAATCATCGCGCTACTCCGGCTTGTTGGTTTTTTAACCCAGCACTAGACTCGTCAATTCCTATGCACACATTTTTTTAGACCATTTAAAATTATTACTATTCTACTTCTTTTTAAAATAAATCAAAAACTACCGGACCGATTTTAAAGCGGTTTGCACCAATAGATAGATAATTTAACTGGGAAGGTTTTATGATATAAAACTCCGACTTGTTGGTTTTTTTAACCCAGCACTAGACGCGTCATTTCTTATACACCCATTTTTTTATATCATTTAAAATTATTACTAAACTTTTTTTTAATAAATCAAAAAATACTAAACTGATTTTAATACGGTTTTCACAAATGAATAGACAATTTAACTGGGAAGATTTTAGGATATAAATCAGTACGCGACTCCGGCTTGTTGGTTTTTAAACCAAGCAGTAGATGCGTCATTTCCTATACACCCATTTTTTATATAATTGAAAATTATTACTCTATTTCTTTTTAAAATAAATCAAAACTACTGGACCGATTTTATTGTGGTTTTCCTCAATAGAGAGATAATTTAACTGGGGAGATTTTAAGATATAAATCATCACGATATTAAGTAATTGAACGGTGATGAAAAATGCAAATTAGTGAAAAATAAATTATAAAAATAAAAATAAAATATAAGTTCGTTATTTGGCCCGCATCTTTTGTCTACTCAATAGTATAATTTACATGTTAGACATAAATTAGATGACTCAGGCACCCTTGTGTGCCCTCTCCCGGGTCAAACGCATTCATTCGCCTGCGGGCACGTTGGGTTTTAAATCGTGCACATTGTTTTGTTTTTTTAATTCAAGTACTCGTCACCACCGTCTCAATGGCGTCTCAATCTCGATGATTTCCTGCCGGTAGATCTTGTCCCAGACTATTATGGTATAATGAACTTATATGTAACATGTAACCAGTACCTATGTATGTACGTTCCATTGTCATGTTATCTGTGTGTGTGTGTGTGTGTGTGTGTGTGTTTATGATGTACAAACAGGTGCATATACAAGGGGGGCCCAATGGGTCATGATCCCCCCTTCAAAGAATTAAAGAGATATACTAGATATTATAAAGAAATCTGAAAGTTATTTAATCTGTGTGTATGTTCATGATGTACAAACAGGCGCATATACAAGGGGTCTAAGGGGTCATACCCCCCCCCCCCCCGTCAAGAATTAAAGAGATATACTAGATATTATAAGGAAATCTGAAAGTTATGTATTTAAAGTAGTCAGATGAACACTGGTTGAATTTAAATCACTATCTATTAAGTGGTGTAGTTGGAGGGGGGGGGTAAGGGAATCAATCCCCCCCCCCGTGAGTCTTCAAAAATTATAAGATGATTATAATATACGTGCATTTTTTTATTAGTGAAACCTAACCTATAATCAATTTTTGTACTTTGCACCACATAAATGATTATTTTTATAATGAAAAATATAACTTTATGAGATTTATTATTGTCATATCTCCCCCCATCGCAAAAAGCTATCTATTAATCAATTTTCAACTACACTGAAAAAAAATTATGTTGATTTTTAACATGAAAAACATGTTAACGGGAGGACGTAATTGATCCTAGAAATTTTTAACACCCGACATGGTAAAATTTAAAAGAACGTCTACTACAATTCAATATACTGTATAGCAGTTTCTATGACGGCGATAGGCCAGATATGAAAAGTAATATAGAAACATAGTAAAATTATAGAGAATGTATGTAAAATTTTCATATGCAAGAAATTAAATTAAAGAATAGCGTATATTACTTGTTCAGAGTAAATAAATTTTAATAGGTACTATGTTAAAATTTACCAGTATGTCATTGTAATTTTTCATTTACTTTATTTTAAATTCTACTGACTATTCTGTTAATTTTTTTCAGAAGTTGAGTCTGTCTTCAGGTTCACAGCATTTTCTGTTAATTTTTAAAAGAATATTCTCTCCGTGTACAAAATCATTTGAATAAAATTTGTATTTAATGATAATTAGCTGCTTAACATGTAATGTAAAGATTTTAATACAATTAATTTTGAACATTATTTTATATGAAATATGAAATTTTATAGGAAATTGATTTGACTACATTTCTAGTTTTGTACATCATATTCTACTACCTTTTATTGCAAAATTATAATTAAAATTTAAATTAAGGAATTTGCAGTCAAGAAAATGTTTGTTAACTAATATCTCGCAAACAACAACTCTAAATAAATTTTTATTTACAGATTATTAATCAGCGAATTTTTCTGAATAAGTGAAATCCTATTCTGGAACAGCCTGTATTTTATTAAATAAGTACGATAAAATATTTTGAGATTTAATACCTATACATTTATTTCAAACATATATGATCCTTCGAGAATTTAGGCTGTATACGCGCCTGAATAAAGTCCTATATATTATTATTATTATTTTATTCCACAAATGGACTTTCCCCAATTTCAAAATAAACGTGTCAATAAAAAATAACAACAATTTATTGATATATTTATAAAGAACCCATTGCAATAAATAATTCTAAATACGTACGTGAGTTTTTTTTATGAACTTTACACAGACACACAGATACACACACGACATTGGCATGAATACGGAATACATGCATTCATAGATTTTTTTTTACATAAATGATATATTGTTATTGTTAAGTTGAGATAAAGCGACTCATAACAAAAGTATAAATTCCTCGATACAATACATCAATCACAAATTCAAATTACCGTATCTGTAACATATATATACTTATAGCACGGATTTTAAATTTTAATTACATATATGAGACATTCAGAAGCCAAACTGAATAACGATTTATTGTTCGTAAAATAAAGGACCCCGCAGAATCCTTATGGGAAAGGGGTTTCGGTCAAACTCTTTGAAACTTTGGATTCTGATGGTCCTTGATGAGTAGATTAAAAGTGTCAATGGGCACTAAGTCCTAAAAACTCAAACTTTTAAAATATAGCCCTCTAAAGTTGGGGATCATGCTCACCTTTAATTTGCAATAAAAAAATTTGTTAAACCTTAATTTTCGCACAACTATTTGTATGTGTTCCCAAAGACTTATATAATCGATTGTCAACATAAAAAAGTAAACTTTTAAATTCTTTAGCCAATGGCAGTACTTAAATCTTATTATTACGTTTTTTTTATTATAAACCAATTGGATTTGTTTAGTTTATAATTAAAAAAACGTAATAATAAGATTTAAGTGTTGTCATTTCTCAATGAATTGAAAAGTTGACTTTTTTATGGTGGCAATCGATTATAGATGTCTTTGGGAACGCATACAAAAAGTTGAGCGAAAAAGGTTCTACAAAAAAAATATTGTAAATTAAAGACAATCATGATCCCCAACTTCAGAGGGCTATATCTTAAAAGTTTTAGTTTTTATGACTTAGTGCCCTTTGACACTTTTGATCTACTCATCAAGGACTATTATAATCCAAAGTTTCAAAGAGTTTGACCGAAACCCCTTTCCCATAAGGATTCTGCGGGGTCCTTTACTGGGTTTATAGAAAAAGTTATGTCTCAGGAGAGGGGGAAATTTAGTTGTTTTTTTTATAGCAGATTTGATAAAAACAAGAATTGAAAAAAATTTATATAGAATACACGAAAAAAAATCATTTGTGAAAAATGTGCGATTTTTAAAAGAAATAAAATAATTAGAGAAAATTTTCGTATAATCCTGTAATTAAGAAATCTATATCTATAAAAGAGTTTGTCCTTAACCACTCACTCACTCACTCACTCACTCACTCATATATCAACGTACAACCCAACCCTCTGAACCTAGAAACGTGAAATTTCGTAGGTGCCTTCCTTTTATGATGTAAGCACCCACTAAGAAAAGATTTTTCGTAATTCAACCCCTACGGGGTAAAACGGGGTGTCAAATTTTATATAAAAAAATATTTTTTTTGTTCGCATTTAATTGAAACTTATCGAACATACTCTACAATATAAATAATGAAACAATAATTTCAGCATTTCCCAAAATGTAATCCCTAAGGTGTTAGGGTGGTGGAAAAATTTGTAAAATATATTTTTTTTGTATTGACCGGGGGTGGACAGGGTCTGTGTTTTTGATATGTTTATCTGCATAGCTGCTTACGTTATAATAATGGAGTCGGGCAAAATAATCTGCAATAAAAGAATTCGAAATTCAACCCAGGGTAGACAAGGGGTTAGTTTTTACAATTTTTAACTAAGCTCCGAGATATTTACGTTTTTTATAGGTAATGAATAAAAATCAATATAAAAAAATGTAATATGTCATTCCCTATCACGTATGGAGGGTTCTAATTAGTTTCGAAGTTTACGCGAGCGAAGCCGCGGGATTTCGCTAGTTTCATATAAATTGATGGACTGCAAACATTACAGCCTAAAATTTTATTATCACAGTTTCAAAGAATAAAATATTAGATAGGTTTTCACTTATTGTTAGTATCTGAAATAGACAGAAAAAACTCTAATTCTTATGTCCAGTTTATAAAGGGGCTAGCAAAGCTAGCTTGCAAGCACTCTCAAATGAAGTTTCAAACTTATATGACAGTTCTTTTGGAGTTTCATTAAGACTTTGACAAGTTTCACGCACGCGTTGTATGTAAACACTAACAATGGTATTAAAACAGTGGTGATATTATGATAATTATTTTATACGGTCTGTATTACAATACGTTCAGTATCAGTGCTCTAAATTCTATATCAAATCCATAGATACTATCACAAAATTAATACCTCATTTGTGAGTGCTTGGTAGCTAGCATTCTTGATGATACCAGATATTACAGTTTATTTTTTCTGTGTATTTCAACGGATATCAATTTAAAAAAAAATGTGTCATATGTTTTTGTCATACTCATACAATTTTATTAAATTTGACTTTTTAATCTATCCAAAAATAAACATCCTTTTAGCCGTTTAAACACACCTTTATTTAACATTTGCATCGCGACAAAATATGTGTTTGGAGTACAGATTGTATGGAAATTTTTTTTCTAAAAAAAAATAAAATAAAAAAAGTAAAAATAACCGGTGATTCATTTTTACTTGAATAAAACTTATAAATATTCATTTGTAACTAAAAATGGACTAATATTATTGTTCCTTGTATAACAATGGAAAGTACCATATGGTTGTATGTATAGGATGATCAAGAAGTAACTAACCTACATAAAAAATTGAATAATTTGGTAGAATTTGATAAAAATTCAATATTTATGGCAAAGTTTGATGAAGCAAATAGAACAGTTGCTTTATGACCATCCTGTATACATTTGTATTGACAAAATGTATATAGAATGATCATAAGGTAACTGTCCTAATCGTTTTATCAAAATTTGCCCTAAATATTGAATTTTTAAAATAGTATATTTAGGACAAATTTTGATGAAACAAATAGGACAGTTACTTTATGACCATTCTGTATAAATAAAGATGTATTTTTTTAAATTAATTTAAAAATGCTGTCAACGTGAACAGTGTGAGTGACCAATTATGTGCAAAAAAGAAATATAAAAATACTTTTTAATTAAAAATTTATCACAAAAAGTTTCTTCATTATAATTTCCAAACTAATTATTTGCTATATTTTTTCTAAACGTTTTAGACACGTTTCCTGGATATTTCTCTTTATTTTTTATTCATAGTGTATTAACACCTGAATGCCAATGCATTATTTAACAGGTAGAACACATTGGGTAAAAGGTATGTTATGAAAAAATAATCGTCTATACGAAAAGCGAGAAATAATGGCATTCGATAAACTTAAAATTTATATTTATTTCTTATTTTTTAGACGTTATTCTCAATATCGATTTTGTTTCAATTAGTTTTGAGTAACTTCTACAATCTCAGTTGTAATTTTTATAATAAGCAATTTTTACTATATTCATTAATTTAATTTATATGATTTATTAAACTAATTATTATTAAGTTGAAATATTTGTTAATAAAGTGCTATACAAATTATTTCATTTCAATTAAAAAATACAAAGATTGTGTAAAATTAATTATATTAACCCTTCTGTCAACTATTAGGTCTGGCCAGACCTTTTTGATCTTTCCATAAATTTTTTTGATAAAAATATTTTATGTATCTTTATCAAGTTCCTTGAATTCCTTAATCTACCTCTTTTCTATGATTCAGTGCAAAAAAAATAATAATAGGGTGTGCGGGAGTGCGAAAAAAAAGATATTTCTATTTGTATACCTCTTGTCTACCTTATAGGTCTGGCCAGACCTTCATACCTTTAATTGCCTTTAAAATGGGGCACCGTTACAACTTAAAATTCCACAACCGACCACTAGCCAAACAGCAGCAAAACAGAAGAAATCCTGCAAGATTTGCCGAATAAATGATAAATTTCAAAGAAAAACAAGATTCACGTGCAATGTTTGCAACATAGCCGGCAATATTTAAAATGTCACGAATGTGTAAATCTAGAATATAAATAAAAATACAAAAAAAAAAAATTAAATAAAATTCAAAATGTATTAAAATAAGAGAAAATATATATTTTATATTCAAATTAATCTATAAAAAAAGTTTTATTAATTTTTTCCATTTATTTTATTTCATTCTCATACAAAATATATGAAGGTCCAGCCAGACCTATATAGTAGATATAGATAAGGTTTTAGAACTGTGGTTGACAGAAGGGTTAATAGTATATTTGTTTATTGGTATAACAAATTAAACTATACCAATAATATAGATTTAGATCTTGCACGAAAAAATTACTAATTGATATTGTAACTTTAGTAACAAACACGTAGCCTACCCTAGCAAGAATTACAATATTTTGAACCTTTTCATAATTACTACGTCAAAAAGTAATATTTCTGATTTTTATGAAATAATTAACATAGTAATAACTAGATAAATTAATTATAATAGATAGAAACAATCCTATATAAAATTATATTAATAATAAATAACCCTAATTATTTGTTAAATGTTAATTGAAAATAAATAATTATGTATGTGTATAATATTAAATGTAATAAATGTTTGGGACAGAAAGTGTTAATTCCAGTTAGTAAATTTTCATTTAGTTCATTAAATATCACTTAGGCCTTTCATAAATAACATAATATTGTTTTCGTTATCAGAGAAAATAGCGAAATTATTTACGTATAAATTTTAACATTTACCTCTAAACGTTTTTTGGATATTTGTAACGATTTTAAAATCTATTATTTATTTTTATTATTCTGTCTATGTTATTTAAATGACCGAAACGGAAACGGATGTTAACTCTTGTCAATTATTGAAATTCGATTTAAACGGTGCTAGTTAGAAAAAAAAATGTTTTGAATAAATTTTTTTGAGAATGTTATTTTCGAAAATAAGTCCAATGACTTTTGAAAAAGTATGTCAACATTGTGAAGTTAATCGTTCGAATTGGAGCATTGCGAAAACATATATATTTCATTCTGCCCTTATAAGAACTTATCCAACTACAAATCTTTAAATGTGTTATTTTCTTGGCCTAGTTTTTCTCTTATTCATAAACGGATATATCTATTTGAGCCTCATGCTTATTTAAAAAAAAATCCTTATATATACATATGTAGATAAACCATTATGTATGGCTTTATGGAGTTCTTTATTTTATTTTCCAAGAAAAAAAATGCAGTCAATGAAATTTATACATTATTCATATTTTTTACAAATAAGGGTTTCGTGATTTGAAGTATATTGTAAGAAGGGAATAGAGTTTTTTTTCTTGAAAATGATATTACCTTCTTCAGAATGTATGGATATCAAGTAATATATACAGGGGTGAATATAAAATAGGTTGTATAAGATAATAAAATTGATTGATAATTTTTTTTACATATTTATTTTTATTATTGGGGGTAAGGGAGGGGGTCCATAGTGTTGCTTAGTTAAGGTTTATCTTTCTAATTATTAAAATTATGTTTCTATCTTTTATATGTATCAAATCAATTTGAATATTATAATAGAAAAAATCCTAATAATCGTTCTTAATCTAAATTTCTATCGATACTAAAATTACAATAGTCAAAATAAATTTAGGTAAAAAATAGAATTATATTTTTTTATCGTATAGATATTTCATAAAATACAAAATTTCGGAATGTTTTTTTTTTTTTTAATAATAAATAGCATGTAATCGTTTATAATAATGTGAGTATTAAATTCAATTTGAACTTTCTGAATCGTCTATATAACTTTTATAATTATATTTGACGTGAAGCAATTATAACAATTATCTTTCTACCTTATAATTTGATAATAGTAGTTACCTGGTTTATGTTAGCTACTTTCTGTACGGAAGTGTCGAGATAAATGTACATGCACTGGCATTAAATGATTGTAACGTTAGAATTTGTTATTAATTAGATATTTATGTAGAGAAAAGAAAATACTTATCTTTTATATTAAAAAAATATTACGGAATTTATTATGGTTATTTGATCATTAGAGTAATGTATAGATAAAAGTCTAAAATTTTAATATGTTATTTATGGATAACGCATATATTTTACTTAAAATATTGGACGTATATGGTTTTTGAGTAATTGGATATTAAAAATAGAGTTTTTAATACACGATAAATGAGAGAACTTGCCGAAAGTATTCTATTTATTGAAATTCTACACAATTGGCTATATAAAATTATAAAACAAATATATTCACGTGTATTTTATTCAAAATAATGAAAAACTAGTTTTATAAATCGATAATTTTGTATATTACTTTCCGTTTTGTTTTTTGAACTGTACAAAATATGAAATAGGGTGTCTTCTTATAATATATCAGAAAGGGGAAGTTATCCTTATCAACTACTTCGATTCGAATAATAAATCGAAAGTATTTTTTATAAAAACTAAAATTTGGATTATTGCAATCAATAAATATTTTTTGTACAGCATATCCTGTAAGTCAGGACTCATAGGAAAAAGTAATAATTTAAAAATTTTATTGCATGCTTTGTTCTAAGTAAAAATATAAAATCCTATAGATCTTGACTTCCGACACTTATATATTATTGCCACGCTTACTGTGTTTATATATATTTCTAACAAATCTTTTTTTTTATTTCAGGTAAGAATCAATTGCACTTATACTAGAATGTCGTCTTTTAAGGTAAAATGTATTAAATTATTATTATAACAAATCTAAGGCTTCCACGGTCATTTTTGCATTAAATTATCTTATTTTATTTCCTTCGGAAGGTCTTTAATGAGACTTACTCAGAAATGAAGATATAGAAATAAAAAATATACAAATTTAATTTTACTTATTTTTTTAATTGAAAATTGAAAGAGCAAAAAAGATCATTTGAAACAAAAATAGGTAACATTTTTATTTAAAATTATTATACAAAGAAGATCCGCAAAAAATCCTAGCACAGGGGCCCGTGATACGATTATGGGCCATGTTTACAACAATAAAAAAAATTATTAAACATTTTCGTCGCAAAGTATTTCATTTTTAGTTAATAATTATTGGAAACCCCTTGTACAAAGGATTTCCAAAATTCGACTTAATTCCTTACATTGGTATCCTTGTAAAAAGGGCCCACACAAAAAGCTTGGGGACACATGATTCGATTTATGGGCCATGATTACAACAATCAAAAAAAATTATTAAAAATTTTCGCAAAGTATTTCATTTTTAGTAAATAATTATTGGAAACCCCTTATACAAAGGGTTTCCAAAATTCGATTTAATTCCTTACATTGGTATCCTTGTAAAAAGGGCCCACACAAAAAGCATGGGGACACATGATTCGATTTATGGGCCATGATTACAATAATAAAAAAAATATATTAAAAATGTTCGCAAAGTATTTCATTTTTAGTCAATAAATCAAGTTAGTCAGTACAAAGGGTTGCCAAAATTCTACATAATTCCTTACATTGGTATCCCTGACAATGTCATCATCTTATACAATCACATTATTAAAAAACGCTCTCAATAATACATACAATACATTTATTACACTTTAAAAAAAACTGGTTCCGACTTTATTGTGAATCAGGCCCAGTTAATCGAGATTTGGTTATTGTCCAACGTTTCTCTCGCGGAGGTGATTCATGTGTGGTTGGGCAAAGGGGGGAAATAAGGGGGGAGTCAACGACCCTGACTGCTGTCGCCCACTCACAACGGGTTCTTTGATTAACGACTAATTGAAGGGTTCGAGAAATACTTGCGCTCTTGAAATTTATTATATTCCGCCTCCTTAAATTATAAGTGGATGACAAATATTGATTTTAGGTATTGTGTACTTGATATATTTGATTAATTAAATAAACAATCTCTGAGGTTTATAGAAAATAACCTTAACCTAATTTACTTGTAGATTGCGTTCACAGAAATATACTACAAGCACTCTCAAATGAGGTTTCAGATGGAGTTTCATGAAGACTTTGACAAGTTTCACGCACGTGTTGTATGTAAACACTAACAAGGGTGTTAAAACAGTGGTGATATTATGATAATTATACCACGTACGGTCAGAGTCTGCACCAACTGTGTTACAATACTGTAGTCAAGTATCACTAAATTCCATAACAAATCTATAGATACTATCACAAAATTAGTACCTTATCTGAGAGTGTTTGCTAGCAAGAAAATTTTGCTAGTCCCTTTATGTTACCGGTCATACACAGAAAAAAAAACTGTATTGGACCAAGAAAACCTTGTTTTGTATATAACGAAAACAATATTTTCTTAATATAAGAAACATACTCTTAATCCAACTACGTTATTCCTTCGTTCAAGAATATTATAGTTGGTTTAAGAGATTATTGATTATCTTAAGAAAATATTGTTTTCGTTATATACAAAACAAGGTTTACTTGGTTCAAGTAAACCTTTCTACCAGTGTATGCGCTTCAAATAGAAGAAATAATAAAAATTAATAAAACATGTCAAGTGCGGATCAAGCCTCGCATAAGTGTTCCGTACTAAACAGTTTTTTTTCTTCTTCAATTTGATAAGGGAACCTTTTCAAGTCGAAAATTCGTATCGAGTTTAAACTTTGTATATAGTTAGAGGAGGTCAAGGTAAGTAAGAAAAAAATTATCACAGCTGCGGTTAAACGGTTTAAGGGGTGAAACACCCCTATGAAAATGTGCAAAATAATCATATTTTTTCAAATAACTCTGAAACACTAATGAAAATTTAAAAAATACAAAATTTTCATGATTTTTGATGCTCTTTCGAATGGCGGTTGTCAAAATTCGAACAAATTAAACCTATGGAAGGTGGAATTTAACGGTTTGATTTTTTTCGAATTTTGACTATCGCCATTCAAAAGAGCATAAAAAATCATGAAAATTGTGTATTGTAGATTTTTTTAAATTTTCATTAGTTTTAGAGTTATTTGAAAAAATATGATTATTTTGCACATTTTTATAGGGGTGTTTCACCCCCTTAAACCGTTTTACTGCAGCTAAGATAATTTTTATCTTACTTACCTTGACCTCCTCTAACTATATACAAAGTTTAAATTCGATACGACTTTTCGACATGAGAAAATGTTCAAAACCAATTGGTTGGTCCACCATTTACTATAATAATTTTTGACAAACTTTATAGATCACAAGGTTCAATAGCTAGACAGACAGACAGACACAGTGTTCCATTATTCCTTTTTCGGTACAAAACACTAAAATGTATCGCCCTAATAAATTTTTATTATTCTTTCTATAATATAACTACCGTATATTTCATTTTAACAAAATACTTCAATATTTCAATGATTTGGCAAATTTTCAATTCAATAAATCAGATTCTGAAAATTAAATTAAAAGTTCAATTCCCTTATAACCCCATTCATATAACATCTAATAATCAATACTGTTTTAAAATATATATATTTCATATGCGACAATACATATACTCAAATTTTATTGGTGTAATCAATTTTTGTAATTATTCAACCGTCAAATTTAATTTACCATTTTCAATGGACTGATAAATAAGGTAATTTATTTATTATCAGATAAATCAAAAATTATTATTCAATGTTTCTACCATAATCATAAATTATAGATTTTTTCACAGTCATATATGACATAAATCTATTATCACCGTCTAAAGTGTTTAGTACATTCTAATTTATGTCGTCACCACTACACATATGACTTAAGTAGAGAGTGATATCATATGCGCTTTATTACCCATTTTAGAAAGTGTGACAAAAATAAATATTATCAGACGAAAAAAATTATGCAGTTTTTTCAAGTTTCTGATGAAAGTTTCATTGCTTTTGAAATACATATAAATTTAATAACACTTGATGAGTAATTTTTGAAAAACTATTCTATGATGATCTTACGTGTCTCATATTTCCAAAAAAATACTTATTTCTGCAGAAAATAAAGGTTTAATCGCAAAAATTGACAACTAATTTTGAATTCGACGCCAAAACGCTCGCAGATGACATTTCAGAGTTGTGACGTCACACTCCTTGTCAACAATAATCAAACATTCAGAGTTACGACAATAATTTAATTATTTTGTGTGTTAAAAATGAATTCCAAAGTATATAAGTTCTTAAATAAGGTATGTACCTAATAATCTTGTAAGAGGACTTGATATTTGTCTAAAATAAAATACGTTTATTGATGCGTGACGTCATTCACTCTGATTGGTGTTACATTTAACATGGCTCTCGCTTTTAATATAATACTAAATACATTTATTAAAATCTTTTTAACCTATTTCATTATTTAAAATCATAATTTAAATGATACTTTGTTACCTATTTAATAAAGGGTTTTTAAAATCGAATATTTTGTGAAGTATTATATTAATTTTTTTTTATAGATATTTATTTCGACATGACACAAAAAAACTACTGAACTTATTTTGATGGGACTTTCACTGTTTGAAAGCCTAAGACCCTAAAACTGGTTAATGGTACTTTATTGTTAGTGAGACCAGGCTCGTATACAGAATATTTTATAATCAAAAAAGTACAAAAATGGAAAGGAAAAAAAACATTGTAAAAACATCTAGTAAATAGCTTTTAGATTTCCCTTGTTTGTATAGTAAAAAGGCATTTCTTTGAATACGTACCCGCATAGTGTGACTGTCAATGGGTTAATAACATACCATTGCAGTGTCTAGACACGAGTGAACACTCATATATGTATATTATCTTTATTTAAATGCAGTTCGTGGTCTCTATATATTATTTCTATACCTCTACCATGAATAAATACTTGATCTAAGACTTTACATTTGCTATTGAGGAAGGTTCAATACATCAGAGGTTCTAAATATTTTAAACAATTAATATATTTATTATAGAATACCCCCTCCCCCTTCGTTAAATAAACATCACAACTGTATTTGCTTATTTTTTTTCATTTTTATTAGAAAATATCAAATTTGTTGAATTATTATTAGCCTAAATTGATCTTTACTCTATTTCATTTAAGTTTGCAGTGGTTGCCAGGTGATTTGACCGTACGAGTCGTGATCCGTACTGTCAAATCACCCGGCAACCACTGCAAACTTAAAGGAAATAGAATATAAGCTTTGGATCAGTGAAAGTCCCATTTAATTCGGTTTAGTAGTTTTTGTATCAAGATGAGTCAATTTTTTTATGTTTTTTTATTAGAAAATATGTAATTTCTTGAATTATTATAATATAAGCCTAAATTTATTTTAAGGTCTTAGGCTTCCTATCAGTGAAAGTTCCATCTAAATCTGATCAGTTGTTTCTGTATCATAATGAGTTTATTCCATCATTTTTATTTTTATATATTTTTATTAGAAAATATCATATTTTCTTAATTATTACAGGCCTAAATGAATTCAAGGATTTTAGACTTTCGATCAGTGAAAATCCCATCAAAATCGGTTAAATCGTTTTTGTGTTAAATCGAAAAAAAAAATTAAAAAGTGTAATTAATCATTTTATATAGCTTTAGTAATTTGATAGTACCTAGATATATTTCGTAAAAAATCAGTCAATGTAAGAATAAAGTCATGTTGTTTATGTTTGTTAAATGCATACGATGATATCATAAACACACCTCTATATATGTAAATGATGAGTTCAAAACACACAAAATGCTTTCGGGTATCAAAATGACAACACATACAAAAACCAAACAATGACAAAACGGATCAGCAACGCTTACATATAATATTATTCATGACAGTTTATCTGTTAGACATCTTTCTGACTTTTCAATCTTTATTTTCGTGATACGCAATTTTTCATATCTTGTAAAAAATATTTTCAAAAATTTGTTTAAATTATCATAAATATTATTACACATGTGACTCATTTAAATTAAAACTTCTCTAGTCAGTGTCGTAGCCAAAATTATTTTTCACGGGGGGGGGGGGGGGGGGGGGTATTTATAAACACCAATAAAATAAAGGTCCAGATTTATGCATTCTGTAAGGGCAAATCAATTTATTTATTGAAATAATTATTATTTATTGAAAAATATTTTTACGACATGTGACTCATTTAACATTTCTCAAGTCAGTGTCGTAGCAAAAAATATTTTTCACAATGGGGGGGAGGTATAAATTATCAATAGGTACCAATAAACAAAAGTCCAGATAAATCAGTTTAAAAATATATTATTAATATTATAAAATAATTAGATAATTAAAGACAGATAAATAAGTAGATAAATAAACCCACCCCTCTCCTAGATACGGCCATGCTTCTAGTGTTCATAAATGAAGATGACTAATTTATTTTATGCAGTTAATAAATCTGTTAATTTTCTATGACATCATTATTGCAATTTATATACTTGTTTAACTGTTCAATGTAATAGATACTATCATAGGCTATTAAAAACATATCTTATTAGCAATATAAGAACGTCATACCCCCTCCCCCTCCCCCTGAAATATACCTGTTGTAAATAAATCAGTTATTATATAGTCTAAAATAATTCAGTCGGTTCGAAAAACTAACATACTAATAATATACTATCATATAAAATAATATACTATCATAGGCTATTAAAAACATATTTTATTAGCAATATAAGAACGTCTCCCCCCCCCTGATATAGACCTGATGAAATAAAATCAATTATTATGTAGTCTAAATTAATTCAATAATTTCGAAAAACTAACAAAATATTGCTTTCAAAATGGCTAGAGAAAATTTAAAAATAATATGTTATACAAAAATATCTAAAAAGACGTGAATTTTACCTAGAAGTACATCACACCCCCCCCCCCCCCCCCGTCCCTCTGATACAGACCTGTTGTAAATAAATAATAGTATATTATACCACGAGTCAATAATGATAGCTATTATTACCGAGGAATAATTTTCGAACCGAGTCGCGTAGCGGCGAGGGAGAAAAAAAATTCCGAGGTTATAATAGCCATTATTGCGAGTAGTATACTGTACTTTATCTACGACTATTTGATTTACTTTCATAAACACAACTGAATACAAGGAATGTAAGCTTCAATACAAAAATTTTTGTTCTAATCTCAAATTAATAAAAATTAAATAATACCAAGGAAACAAAATACAAACTCTGTTATTATAAATTATGCATTTTGATTTTTCCAGTAGCTGCAGCTTGTAGTACAATTTCGGGAGGTGTACAAGTAATAGACTCTTCATTTTTATCCATCTCAATACAAATACACAAACACTAGGTGTTTTATTTGACAGTCGCAAATAATTTTTTTAGATTTTAGAATTTGTGTATTTTGTTTCCATGGTATTATTTAATTTGAGAAATTTTGTGATTGGTGCATTTAGAGGGAATAATGACCATTATTCCCTCTGATGCACCAATCAGAAAAGTTCTTTTTTCATTATTCCCTCTGAGAGATATAAGTCGTGGATAAATTATTATATAGTCTAAAATAATTCAATAATTTCTAAAAACTAACAAAACATGGCGTTTAAAAGGGCTAGAGAAAATTCAAAATAATATGTAATACAAAAATATTTAAAAAGACGTGAATTTTACCCAGAAGAACATCCCCCCCCCCCAATTCTCCAGTTGATACAGACCTGTTGTACATAAATCAATTATTATATAGTCTAAAATTATTCAATAATTTCGAAAAACTAACAAAATATTGTCTATTCAAAATAATATTAATACAAAAATATTTAAAAATACGTGAATTTTACCCAGAATAACATAAAATAAATTGTGCGAAAGTGAACTTTAAAAAAAAAAACTAAGAAAATATCAAAATATCGACTGAAAGGGACCAGTTATTTTATCCCAATTAAAGAGGTCCCATTTACTCAGTTATAGAGATATACAAATATAGAATTGACAGGACCTCTGTATGAGTTCCAGTTACAGAAGTTTCCCACTTATACCAGTCCCACTTAATCAAGTTTCACTGTATTTTTTATAGTGTCAGTATGAGTTCTAGTTATAGAAGTTTCCCACTTATCCAAGTCCCACTTAATCAAGATTCACTATACTATAAAATAAATCATTCTGTTTAGAAAGACAATAAAATGAATCTGAACAATGCATATCACGAGTGAGAAAGAGAAAAAATAGACCGAAAATGATATATCTCAGGTCAGATACATAAGAGATCCAATGTGATCCCTGCACATATTACCGTTAGAGTTTGTGTCAGAAAGAAGACACATAAAAAGATTGCCTTCATTTAAAATTCTAATCTGTGGTGGTCGCGTGCAGGTACTATACAACACTGTCTGTCTGTCTGTCTGTGTGTGTGTGTGTGTGTGTCTGTGTTTGTTTCTGAACAACCGGTTGTCACTTGTTATAAATTATCACCCTTCATTAGGGATGTGAAGTACATGTAGTAATAAGAATCAAATGAAACAATAGACCTTAATAAATATATATACAGGGTGTCCAAGTAAACGTGAAATGTATGGGGATATACTAAATAGTAAGAGATAGAGATGTGTTTTAGGCGGCTCTATATATTACACTATCAAATAAATATGTCAAAGATCTTTGACAAAGATTTGATCATATATTAAAATAAGTAATTTCGTAGACGAAACCATCCACGAACATTTTTCAGTCGCCATTTTGATTTATCCGTCAAAAAACTGTGATTAAATATAAGATACTGTCATTACCTATGATAAAAGAAATATTATGAAGGTAAATATTACGTAAATATTATAAAAGTTGACGTATTACACTGTCATATTTCTTTGATCAAAGAAATTTTATCACATTTCTTTGATAGTGTAATAACCGCCTAAATGAGATTAATTATTTGTAAGAAAGGGGTAAGTATTACTACACCAAAAAATAATAATATTTTTATGTGGTTAAAAAAAACTAAATTCGGAATTTATTTAAATGGTTATAACTTTTTTCTCAACGTAGATAGGTTATTTTTGTTTACGGTTTCTTAAAGCACTTTTTCTGTAGAATTGATTGGTGTATTTAGAATTTTTATATCACTTTTAGTTTCCGAGTTACAAGCCCTAACTTTATATAGTTTTTCTTATAGGCCACTAAATTATTTGAACTTTTTTTTTTACTTTACTTTACAACGATATGTCATACTTATTATCGAAAATAAGTCGAAGTACTAAATACTAGTGATATGTATTAAGTATTTTATTACAAACATTTAAGTAGGCCATGAAAAAACAAAAGTTGTTAAACAAAAATCACAATAACAACATTCAAAATAACAAATGAATATTTGACTATTACAAAAATAATGTTCTTATTTTTTTCGATAATAAGTATGGCAATGTCACATGTCATATTTATTATATCGTTGTAAAGTAGAGTAAAAAACACATACATAAATTACGTAGTCGCCCATACGAAAAACTAAAATTAGGGCTTGTAACTCGGAAACTAAATGTGTTATAAAAAATCAAAATACACCAAAATTAATATCAAATAAACCTCCAATCGATTTCAAGATCATTACAGACAAACAATGTTTTTCGAATTAAAAAGGTCATGAAACGTAAAAAGTTAAATACTTTTCTTATCATTGAATTCTGGGTTTAAGTTATATCTTTGACTCATAATAAACCGTTTTGTACATCCCTTGTATATGCTAAGAATTTAATCCAGAAGTATTCCAGCTACATCTCTGCCAATTTACAGGTACATACTCGTATAACATTATATATAATTGCATGTAACTTTTCTACTTTAGTTTATCCGGTAAAGAGTTGTAAAGCCATAATAATTACCGTAAGATAATGGAAATTATTTACTAATTTCTCTACTCAAACGTGTTTTTATCTAATAGACAACTAAATGACGTCTTTATACGCTTTATTTAAATTAATCATTTGCATCAACCTGTAAAATTGCTACTTTGCATATATGGCTTCTAAAGAACATATTTTTTTCATTTTATTAAAGGTTATTCGATCATTAGAGCTATATATAAGTAAAAATTCAAAATTTTAATATATTATTTATGGATAACTCATATATTTTACTTAAAGTATTGGACGTATGGTTTTTGGTAATTGGATATTAAAAATAGAGTTTTTAACACACGATAAATGAGAGAACTTGACAAAAGTGCTCTATTTATTGAAATTCTACACAATTAACTATATAAACGTTTTTAAAACTAATTATTCGAAAATTCAATCCTTTTAAATACTATAATAATTATAAAACAAATATATTCACGTGTAATTTATTCAAAATAATGAAAAACTAGCTCGTACAAATTAGTACATATTACTATTATATACCTATTTTAATTTTTAAATTAAATTAAACTTTTTTTACTTTTAATAATCAACAAAGTAAAATATTCCATTAAAACATGTGTTTTGAATATAAATTAAAAACATAAATTTATAAGTATCAAATATTACAATTTAAGTCGAACTAATTCATAATATTACGTAACATATTATGTGTTCAAAGATCTCCCGCATCTTTAGTTTCCTTTTCGACGAGTTTTTGTTGATCTGTCTGCAAAGACAGGTTGAAGAGCTGTCAGTCTCCTAGTAGAGGTTTTGACCGTTACTGTTATTTATGTATCCTGTCTTCTTTACTCTCTCTACGTTAATAGATTTCATATATTTCATGTTGTTGAACATAGGAAGAAGCTAATAAAAGTTATAGAATATAACATTTTTCATCTTATGATTTTTTCTGAATTTTTATTTTGAATAAAAACTTTTTTTAACCTCTAGAGGGCCGGAAAACCAATATTTTAGCGCCCCAGAAAATTTATTTTTGATTAAAATACAACGAGAACGTATATTTGCACTTGCAAATAAATAAAAATCGTTCACGCGAAGCAAAGGGGTAGTTTTTACTTTATTATAGGGGTCGTTTTTGGGTTTACTGTATTTTTGACGTCAGATTTGGATTCAGCGTCGAAAAATACATCGAATACGTATATTTGTATAATGAAAAAAGGTTATGCACTATTTTAAATAATATTTGAAATTTTTAACACGGGCTGTTCCCTTACGGGCCGGAAAGCCAATATATTGGCTCACCCCGTGATCGACACTTTGCCTATATGATCAATCAATGATATAAGATACCTTTTATACCAGTTTTCTGAGGGTGAAATGCCCCCTGAAATACCGGTTAATACCTTTTTTTATTAATATAAATTTTGAATTAATTATATAAATAAATTAAAAAGTTTAAAACCCATTTTACCCTATTTAGGGGTTTAATTTCAGAAAATCATTTTTAACATCATAAAAGGAAGCCCCCCCCTAAAATTTCACGGTTCTGAGTTCAGGGATTTGGGTTTACGTATATAATATAAAAATAATTTAATATAAATATTTTGTCATAAAATTTCAACCCTTCTCTCATTTTTTTAAACAAACCCTATACGACAAAATATCTATGTTAAAATTACTTGTGATATGCTTACAATTAGTAAAAATAATAATTAAGTCAAGTATTGATAAATACCAGATAAAAAATGTAATTTTTAAAGTATAAAAGGCCAGATTGTAACGGCCGTATGTCGGTCAATTTTTATTGTATTGGAACAAAATAAAAAACAAATTAAAGGTCTAAGGCAGAGCTACAAAAAACATCTGAAATATTTTTCAATAAAATAAACCATCTTGATGTTATTTATGAAAAAAACATAATTTTACCCCTTACCAAACTACCCCTGCACCCCTTAGTCGACTACGCTCAACGGTTCCTTAAAATCTAGGTATAAAACCATGTATGTACCAAATTTCGTTCATGCAGGAATTTTTTACTATTTTTAATGTACTAACTGTAGAATTTTTGTTTAATAAAATATACAATTTAAGATCGTTAAAATCATTTTCTGATTTGAAATCCTATACAAATTACAATCGTGTAGAAATCGCCGATCTATTCAATTGTTATTTGATCAAATCAAATTTTCTCCGAGTTGTAATATTCGCTCGTAGAAATAGATTACAAGGTCATTGTTATGTGCAAAATTGACCCCAAGTACTGATTATCTCCGTACAATAAAATATACCGACACATTCCAGATACATTTGCCGATGACGTTGATTTGGTCGAATATTGGAGATTAAAAAACAGAGGCGTTCTAACTCTCTTAGATTGCTATCAAATAGACATAATATCATATTAATTTAAATATAATTTACTCGGTTTGTTTTACTATAGTTCAAAATTTCTATAGTTATGAGTTTATGAGTCAAACTATATTTTTCTGACAAATGAACATTTTCAAGTCGAAAATTCGTATCGAGTTTAAACTTTGTATATAGTTAGAGGAGGTCAAGGTAAGTAACAAAAAAATTATCATAGCTGCGGTAAAACGGTTTAAGGGGGTGAAACATCCCTATGAAAATGTGCAAAATAATCATATTTTTTCAAATAACTCTGAAACAAACAAACACAACATTTTCATATTTTGTTATGCTCTTTCGAATGGCGATAGTCAAAATTCGAAAGAGCATAACAAATTATGAAAATTTTGTGTTGTAGATTTTTAAAAATGTTAATTTGTTTCAGAGTTATTTGAAAAAAATATGATTATTTTGCACATTTTCATAGGGGTATTTCACCCCCTTAAGGGGGATAGCCACTGTGACGGGTAAAAAACTTGTCAATGTTTGGAATTTTTTTTCACAGATATAACTAAATATTTTTGAATCAGGTAAAGGACATTTTATTAAGTATATATTCAACTTATTTAATATAAATTTTTATTGAAAAATATTAAATATTTACAAAGTTATGAGCCTCGATGCGACGACCAAAAAAAATATTTTTGTCTATGGTCGACTCGAAATTTCGAGAAAGGTTGTATGAAAAAATTCATAAAAATTTTATCAATATCTATATGAATGTAGCTATCGTTGCACGTAGCCGTTTTTTTTAATTTTATTTTTTCATAAAATGGCGATCGTTTGAAAAAATTTTTCATTTTTAAGACCTATTTTTTTTAATTCGAGCGGTTTTAAAAATAGTAATTATCAAAATTTCAAAAATCGGCTACGTGCAACGATAGCTACTACAATTACGAAAATTATAAAAAAAAAAAAATTGAAATCGGTTTATTAGTCTTTGAGGAATCGTGTCGACCAGGTCGAAAAATGTCCGAGATAAACGTGTATTAATGTTTTTGTTGTCATAACCGGCTGTGCTACCTCGTCTCACTAAATTAACTGTAACTCCGTCAATTTTCAAAATTTAAACTCAATTTTTTGTATACATATTTATGAATATGTAAACTTAAAAAAAATCTAAGAAAAAAAAATTATATTTTTTTTCCGTCACAGTTGTCATTCCCCTGTTTTTGTTATGTCATAACTGGCCGCGCTACCTCGTCTCACTAAATTGACTATAATTCCGTCAATTTTCGGAATTGAAACTCAATTTTTTGTATACATATTTATGAATATGTATACTCTAAAAAAATGTACAAAAAATTTTTTTTTTCTTTTTTTCCGTCACAGTGGCTATCCCCCTTAAACCGTTTTACCGCAGCTAAGATAATTTTTTCCTTACCTATCTTGACCTCCTCTAACTATAAACAAAGTTTAACCCTCGGAGCCTCTTATGGGTCAATTTGACCCATACACCGACTTTGATCGTGAATAGTGCTCAGGTATTTTAATTTTTCGCGATTTTTTTAAAGTATGTTGAATACTTCAAAGGTATTTGTAACACTTATAAATTCATTTACCACGAATCAAAGTATACCTTTGAATTTTGGTAAGTCAAAAGGTTTCGTAGTTGCGGAATTATAGGTGATCAAAAATAAGCAGGGTCAAATTAACCCAGAGTGTACTAGGCTGAAAAAATAGGTGTGTACTCCGAAGGTTAAACTAGATACGAATTTTCGACTTGAAAAGGTTCCCTTGTGAGTAATTTGATTTAAAAAATATATATATTGTGCTGGAATGTGCTCAGTTTATTCTACTATTATTGGCCGTAAATGAAAAACAATTTGGTGTAAAATTTCTTTAGTTATGAGCTAACATATTTTTTTTCTGTACATACAAAAGCATATTAAGTGGGCATGTTGGGTGGAAACTGTATGTTTAATTAAATTAATATTTCCGGATACACATTCTTTCGTTATAGAATAAGACAATTTTTTTTTACGTTTGGATCAATCCATTTTCTAAGAATGTTTTTACTTTAAAATATTGTACAATTGCTTACATACATATCCTTAATATATATAAAGCTCAACGTCTCTCTGTCTGTCTGTCTGTCCGTTAGTGCGCTTATCACTCGAGAACCACTTATCCGATTTACGTGATTTTTTTTTTAATTCATAGGTACATTCTCTGGCCAGGTTATAGGCTATATTTTGTTACGTTAGGTAACATAACAACTAAGCAGTGACGATAATAGTAAATCAAGTCGGAAAAAATTTTGCCGACGGCGCGCTGTTTTGCAATACGCTGCATAAACCGTTGAATATAGAACAAAATAATGTGTAAAAGAATTGTGTAGAATCAAAAGTGCTACAATAAAGTCCGCGACACCATATGTCTAACTTTTATATTTAAGCCACAATGACTGCTTTTATGTTACAAAGAAAACATAAAATATTTGGGTTCGGTTTACATGGAGTTTTGACCTGCAAAACTTTAATCCTTATTGAAATAAATGATTTCATCGTCATAAGTACTTAATGTAGATATAATTTGCCCTTTACAGCATCCAATTTGGTGGTATAGTTTAGGAAATAACATTAAATAAGTTTTATACGGTAAAATATTATTAATAACGCGCGAACTAAATACGCCGGTATTCGATCTCCCTCGGCTCGGCCGTTGTCATTTGACCGTCAGTTTTGTTTCAATAATTAAATTTAAATTTAAGTGTTGTTTTTATTATTACAATAATAACTAATCGTGTTTGTACTTAATTTGTATTTAATGCGAGCGAAGCCGCGTGGGTACATCTAGTATATTATATAAAAAAAATCTACCTTTGTTTAATTTCATGTTTTAGATTTAGAAAATAATGATGTGATATAAATAAATGTATTGTATAGAAAAATGCTATACATTTCTTTATTCATATAGAGCTTTTCAGTAAAAAGCTTCTTTGAAAATTGAATTGAATGAATCCAATATCATAAAATTAACTTAACAATTTTCCCGTATTATAGCGGAAGTCATTTAGAAAATATATTGATCTTTTTAATTTTATAAGGAAAAATGTAAAGGGTATAATACCTTTTATAACTTATTAAAATATTAAGATGGGTACAATATATAGTTTTAATAAATTTATTATAATTAATTACTATAGTGTTATTTCTTACAGAATTAACCGGTATTTCAGGGAGCATTTCTCACTCAGAAAACTGGTATAAAAGGTATCTTATATCATTGATTGATCATAGGCAAAGTATCGATCACGGAGTGAGCCAATATATTGACATTCCGGCCCGGAAGGAAACAGCCCGTGTTAAAAATTTCAAATTCGAAAAAATATTATTTTAAATAGTACATAACCTTTTTTCATTATACAAATATACGTGTTCGATGTATTTTTCGTCGCTGAATCCAAATCTGACGTCAAAAATAGAGTAAACCCAAATACATTCCCTATAATAGGGTAAAAACTACCCCTTTGCCTCGCGTGAACGATTTTTTTTATTTTGAAGTCAAATATACGTTTTCGATGTATTTTTCGACGCTGAATCCAAATCTGACGTCAAAAATACAGTAAATCCAAAAACAACCCCTACAATAGGGTAAAAACTACCCCTTTGCCTCGCGTGGACGATTTTTATTTATTTGGAAGTGCAAATATATTTTTTCGATGTATGTATTTTAATCTAAAAAGATTTTCTGATGCGTCGAAATATTGGTTTTCCGGCCATCTAGAGGTTAAAGGTTCTTATTTATTAATTTATATTGATTGGCAAATACAGGGTGTATATTTTAACTTGACAATATCGAGAGGTATACATTTAAAAAAATAGGTTTATTGGTACAAATTTTACTAACTTAACCCCTACAAAATATTGTATAAAAATATGTACATAAACAATATTCTACTGTTACACACACTCAATCAAGTAGCCTATGCACTACAAGTCCCCCCCCCTTCCCCCTCCCGGACTTCAAATAAGACGATGCAATCGATAAACTATAATACATGCCAATACGTAGCTAACAAACTGCATATAATGATACATAATTACATATACTGTACATAATATCGAGAGGTTTCCTTGTTCGAGCTAATTTGAGCCGACCGCTTTTTAACGATTTAAAAAAAATATGCGTATTAGGTACATATTTTCCTCTCAATTATTTATTAATTAATAATCGATCAGGAGTATTTTTTTTTTAAATAGAATCGGATTTTTTCAATATTTAAAAAATGACTTTTCAAAATTAAATTTGCATTAAGTACTTAATCCTATATAAATGCATGTGTTTTTATTTTTAATTAGCCCCATATTAATTACAGTATATATGGAAATCAGTGTTATTTTAGATACATGCAAATATATACTCAAATAAGTATATTTTTAATTTATACCTACATTTTTATGTGACTCATTGAAGAAAATCGAACGTGCCTTTTTAAATAATACGTGAAGTTTGACGGTTTTTTAGCTCTCAAGTTCAAAACACATTTGTTCAATAATGAAAGGTATATATAAATTACTATAAATTGCCTATTCATGCAAATACAAATAAATAGTAATTAACAGTTTTATTTTATTTTTTTAAATCAATCACGTTATTAATAATATCAACCTTTCTTAATTTTGCAGTGGCGGTGGAATGTTTTTTTTATATTAGGGGGGTTATATTATGATATTTTATCGTAATTTTGATACGAATTGTTTACAGGGGGGGGAGTATGTTTGAATTGGTATTTTTATTACTAAATGAAATTTGATGCATGATATTTTACTGAAATTTTTTTTGTTTTCGATTTGGTGAAGTTATTTACCCATCTGAGAGTTTAAATAGATTTAGTATTTCTTTTTAAAGTTTATTTATTTATTTCTGACTGATTTTTATACGTTCTCTATGGATTTTCACACATTTGAATATATCTATTAAAGTATTTTATCGTAATAACTGTGATTTTAATGAAAAATTACATGAAAAATATTGTTTGTATAGTGAATAATAATAAAAAAATTTTTTTTGTTGTATTTGAGTTGATATTTCTATGATAAATTGAAATTTGATGCATGAAAATTTACTAAAAAATTTGAAATTTTAGATTTCGTTAAAAGTATGTTTTTTTATATAGAAAATGGCGTGAAAAGTTGAAATTTTCAAACCGGAGGTCTGTACGTCAAACCGTTCTCGAGATATGGCCCCTCAAAGTTTTCGATTTTTCAAAATTTTGGAGAAAAATGTCTGTAACTTTTGAACGGGAAGTCGGATTTGATTTTTGTTGGCAGATTTGGAATCAGCGTGTGAAAATCTATATAATGACATGTATAATACTTAAAAATTCGACAAAAAAAATTTTGTGAAAAATCGGCATTTTTTTAAGGTATACCCCTTTGAATTTTTTCGATTTTTCGCGAAATTTTTTTTTTCGAATTTTCAAGTATTATACATGTCATTATATAGATTTTCACACGCTGATTCCAAATCTGCCAACAAAAATCAAATCCAACTTCACGTTCAAAAGTTACAGCCATTTTTCTCCGAAATTTTCAAAAATCGAAAACTTTGAGAGGCCATATCTCGAGAACGGTTTGACGTACAGACCTGCGGTTTGAAAATTTCAACTTTTCACGTCATTTTCTATATAAAAAACATACTTTTAACCAAATCTAAAATTTGAACTTTTTTAGTAAAATTTCATGCATCAAATTTCAATTTTTCCTAGAAAAATCAACTCAAATCCAAAAAAATAAGAAATAGAATGAAAACTGACCCAAAAAAAATACATATTTCTAGTGTAGTTAGTCAATTTTATATCTTAATATAATTTTAACATAATAAAACCATCTCAAAATGGAGACGAGTTAACTTCAGGGCCGTAACTAGAAGCTCGAGGACCCCGGAGCAGAGTAGCCCCCCCACCCCCCCCCCGCTATATGCAAAATAAAAACATAAGACCTAACTATTTTTGCATCTCATTAATTTTAACAGTTTTTTAAGATGCCCCCCCCCCCCCTCTATACCCAGTGATAGTTACGGCACTGGTTAACATCGAGATAGAATCACGAAGCGTGATAAGTGATATTGATTAAATAGATTATAATTAAAATAGACATAGACCGTATGTAATATGTAATACTTGTAACCACCAAAGAAGAATTTACTCGACCAGAAGATCTGCACAGATTTTACAGAATCAATTATCTATTGATGAAAACCATGTTAAGATAATCAGTCATGCGGACATGGGCAAATGTTAATAATATAATGAACCATAAGTTTTGTACTATAGGCTTCGATAAACGTTCCTGACGGTTTTCAACATTATACCAATCCACATACATAAGGTACTGCATGGTTATTCGATCATTAGAGTAATGTATAGATACAAGTCTAAAATTTTTATATGTTATTTATGGATAACTCATATATTTTACTTAAAATATTGGACGTATGGTTTTTGAGTAATTGGATATTAAAAATAGAGTTTTTAACACACGATAAATGAGAGAACTTGCCGAAAGTGCTTTATTTATTGAAATTCTACACAATTGGTTATATAGAGACTTTTTAAAAACTAATTATTCGAAACTTCAACTCTTTTAAATACTATAATAATTATAAAACAAATAAATTCACGTGTAATTTATTCAAAATAATGAAAAACTAGATCTGCCATTACAGCAGTACAAATTAGTACATGTTACTATTATATACCGTTCTGTCTATTTCAATTTTCAAATTAAATTAAACTTTTTTTTACTTTTAATAATTAACAAAGTTAAATATTCCATTAAATATAGGTACATGTGTTCTGAATATAAACATTTTTCGAAAACAAATATTTTTTACAGTGTGCTAGGCGTTTAAACTTAAATTGTATTATTTGATACTTATAATTTTTTTTGTAACTATATATAACTTTCATTTATTTATTTAACTAATACTTCCCCCCCCCTCAAACCCCTGTGAATACGCTACTGAACATACCTATTTAAAATTAGAAAGCATGTTTTTGGTTGGAGATCAAAATATATTCATACAAAAAAGGGCAATGTTAAAACCTTTGTAATTATGATAAAAATTGATGTACGTAAATAAATAAAAAATATCTTAAGGTAGTTGGTCCGTAAACATGTTTTCGTCAGATTTTGTTTAAATTGCACAGGAATATTCCCTAGATTAATATCTGAAAAATAGCCCATTTTTATTAAAATTGACCATCTCAAAGTCATGAAAAACGATCTCAAAATTTATATTTTTAACATAGCTTATATGGACTAACCGTACACTAACGTAACGTTTTATTAGATAAAATTTAAACGTAACGTCAGATTTTCATAAAAAACTGACATGTTGTATATTTATATGAAAGAAAACAGTATACAAAAAATTGGAATTATTGACCATCCCGTTATTAAGATTTAACCAGATTTAACTACCAAACCATTACATAAATTACAGTATTGTTGACAATGTGGCAACAACGTATTCATTTGATTATAGTAAAAAATACACGAAATAATGAAATAATTTTTTACAAAAAATGATAAGTGGATTGAAGGGAATTATAATCGATTTCATTAATTATTAATATATTCTGTGGTAGCTTAGATGATAAAATATAAACATTTGACAAGTAGTTAATAGTAGATAATGTACAGCGTTGCCATGATCAGTTCTCTAAATTAAAAATATATACTCATGGCCTAATGTGATCACATTATGATGGACCAACTACCTTAAAGCTTGAAATGTCTTCTTTACAATACTTTTCATAGATTGAAATTGTATTTATGTTTCGTAAAATTATGGAGTTATAAAACAAATCAAAAAGTTTGATTCAGTAAACTTGAATTGATCGTATAAAATGATATATTTTCATAAACCCCTCTGTAAAATTATTCTCGATGCACCACTGACTAAAATGCATCTGTATCAGTAAGAAACGCTTATTGGCCAGCATCATTGAAGAGGCACTACGCGATAATCTGGTTCAATTCGATGCATCCGTTGTTTTAAAAAAGATAATTGTATGACATTTAAACGTAGGCGGTATATATGGACGTCATTTAAAGAAATTGTTGAAAAATTATCTTACATATGTCACGTTAACTTAACTATCATCTAATGTGTTATCAAATTAACACATTTTATTGTAATTTATATCCATGTTTATTTATCAAACATGCATAGGTGGGCACAGTTAATCGAAAAGTTAACTTCGTTAATCGTTAATCCGTTAATAAAAAAGTTAACTTCGTTAACCGTTAAAACGTTAAAATTCTGAAAATGTAACGGAAGTTAAAGTTAATCCGTTAAAAAGTTAACCATCCAAAATGTTTGTAGACCTTTTTACTTTCTTATAGAAATGTATACGTATGAAATATACATATAGTATAAGTAAGTATAGTAAACGCGATTTTTTTCGATTTTGATGGAATTATCAATTTTGATCTTCCCTGAATCCATTCTGACTATTTTCGCCATGATGTCTGTGTGTCTGTCTGTCTGTAGACGCTGTAACTCAAATACGTTATACGTAATACAGATAATAAACACTGTATACTCTATTTCATTTAGTTTGCAGTGGTTGTCGGGTCACTTGACCGTATGAGTCGTGATCTGTACGGTCAAATCACCCGGCAACTAGTATAGATTATTCTAAATAATTATTTTAAAAAATTCTTTCTGGTTAAATCATAAGTGTTGGAAAAAATGTATGGGGAATAAATTATAGATAATAACATACACGACATTTTTTATCTTAAACATTTTTGTCTTATTTCAAAAATAAATCAAAAATTTTTAAAAATGAGTAAACATCTGTTTACATTTTATTGTTAGTAATTACGTTAAACATAATTCGTTCGATATCAGTATGTATAAAATAATATTTCTATAGTTTATATCCCATTCATTTTATTCTATTTTTATTAGTTCGTCAGTAATATCTTTCAATAAAAAAATCACTTACACTATTAATTGTCATTATTATGTATAAGAAAGTCCTGTGGCACACGGAAGATTATTTTTTTTAGCTATTTCGACAACTTTGTTATGTACTTTTCATCAAACAACCAATGTAACGGACTAAAGTTAACGGAAGTTGAATTTAACGGAAGTTAACAAAAGCGTTAACATTTTTTTAAGTTAACTTAAAAGTTAATCCGTTAACCATTTTGTTAACTTCGTTAATTAACGATTAACGGATTAACGAGTTAATGCCCACTTATGTAAACATGTGTGCAATGTATGCTCATGCGATTTATTGTTTTTAGTAATTTAATTTTGACCCATCGTGAAATAAGTGTACCTAGTAATTAAGGGGACTTTGTCAAACGTTACGGACAATAAAAAAAAAACATTTATTCAAACTACTTGAATTTAATAAATCACAGTTGGTAACTCTGAGAGTACAAGATATTTTTCATCATGGATATGGGTCAGTCCGCGGTGACGGTCGTGACATTTCAACTCGGATTGGAGTTCATAATTTCTAAATAATACTAGTAAATAACATTGTTTTACTTTTTTTCTGTAGATCTTAATGCAATACATGTATATTGAAAGAATAAAAAGTATACAGTTATTTTACAAAAAATTGTCAGCGTTCAAAGCTCTGTGACGGTTGTGACGCCAACTATTGCAAGTTTTGCAACCTCTATCCAAAAACCCGAAAATTTAGCGAAAATATTGAAGTAACTTTATAATAATCATACTTTAATATGTTACGAATAAATTATTTTTTAGTCACACAAGAGCATCAGGTAAATACGTAATCTATTTAACTGGTTATTACCCAATAAACATTGTGACGGTTGTGACAGAAAATTGTGACGGTCGTGACACGTTGAATAAAAGGATACAATAAGAGTACTATTTGTGTGTTTAATTGCTTATTGATATTATTAACTAACACTTATAACAATTATTTATCAAATACATCAATGGACTCATTAAATTTATAATAAATGCGGTTACCCTTAGTCATTATTGTTGGTGAGGGTAATTTTTTTTTAATTCAGTCAAACGTCACGTTTGATATGTAATTGTCAAAGACTTTTAATAGTTTGCCACGAGCGTCACTTATTGACAAGTAAGTTATTGCGATTTCACATTATTTGTTGTCTTTTTCGAAATTTTTTTTAATATTTTGAAAATTAATTAAAATTTTTTTAATTTTCTTTTGGTTTATGAAAATTGATGTTAAATAGCCTGTTAATTTTATATTTTAGTATACATTTTCGTAAAATATTTTTTTAACTATCTGGTATCGATTACCGCGGACTGTCCCATATGTAATTTATAAGTTTGATACCCCGTTTTAAAGTGCTTGCAAATTTTATTAAATTTTTTTTTAAATATCGGAGATAAATGTAAAAGAGTCTTCTTTAAATACGGAAATCACTGTCAAACATTACGGACAGTAGGTAAAAAAACTTTTATTCATACTATAGTTATATAAATAAATTCAATTAAAAAATCATAGTAATTTGCTATTAGATAGTCTTATACAATAAAGAAGGGGGGGGGGGTCTAATACGTATGAATCCTAATTTTCACAGTAGTAAATTGTATATATAATATAATTCGTTGTTTGCTAGTATTTTTTTTATTGTTCAATTATCTCAAATAATAACGCGAAATTATCTATTATTGAAGTTTTAACAGTAAATAACTACATACTTATAATAAAAAATACCAATTACAACTTCCTTTATCATTTTTAATGTGGATGAACTCACATATTTATAAACCTGTATTTTTTACCTACTTAATTTTATGAATGTAAACAAAATTACATGTATTTAAAATTCGCGATAATTTTTCCCTGCAAACTTTTTTTTGAACACCCGGTATACTCGTATAGATATGATCATTTTTATTTTTAACCTGTTTAAATAATATGACTTAATTTAATACTTCATTTTTTTAACCTTCTCAATGGTAGAGTTACTAAGCTGTAAGAGTTCTGACAGCCTGAATTGATTTCTGATTGATTGACTTAACCAAATTTCACTCACAATTGAGGGGTTTGCAGCAACAACGAGTGAACTCCATTTTTAGGCCAAACAGAGTTAACAACCGTTTCTTGGGGGAAAAAAATCATTCTTTCATTTGGTTCAACAAAGAGTTACCTACCGTTGATAGTTCTCAAGGTATCTGCTAGAATGAGTTAGCTGCTTCATTCGCTTGGGTAAAAATGGAGTTTACTACAGGAGCTGACTCTTTTTGGGCTTAGAATTTAGTTAGTACACTCGTTACTGTGTTCTTTCTTGAAATAAACTAATTTTCTTAAAAATTGTTCTTATTCAATGCTTCCTTACTTTAAAAAGAAAATAATTTACAACTATTTGGGCCAAAAAGGAGTTAACTCCAGAATAAAATTGACTCTAGAATTACGAATTTGACGAATTTCTCAATGGAATTTGGCCAAAACATGTGGTCGGTGACAAATAATAATTAGACGAAGACAAAGGCGATTTAAATACAATCTCCATTTTTTTAACAGTTTTTTTCTATTTTCCCACAAATTATAAAAACCGAAGTTTTGTTGCTGCATACCTCTCAATTGTATTTTATGATTTTATCAATTGATATCATTAAATATCGTTTTCAATTTTTTTATGCTTGCTAAAATGATGTATCAATAAATTTTTGAATAAATTGCGTGCAGATAAAAATAGCGATGTTGTCATAACTTTTACTAGAGTATCTCTAGTTAATGATTTAATTCTGTAAAGGTCAGTATAAATAGTTTAAATAAAAACATAACGCCATAACAGGGAGTGGTGAATGACATAAAAAACTAAGTTTGAATGGAAGTAAAATGAATTTTAAATATGTATTTATAGGTACAACATAAAAAAATCAATTTTAGTTCCGAGTTGAAAAATTAGACATATACCTACATAATTTTGTATTGAAATTTTTTTTAATGTAATTTTTCCTGCCCTTATTCAATTTGCAATTAGGCTTTCTTACAGTGAAAGTCCTATCAAAATCGATTCAGTATATTTCGTATATTATATTACCTACCTAAAAAAAAGATTTTAAAAGATTTTAATTTTAAGATAAACACAGTTGATTTTTTTTGTACTTCCAAATATTTAAAATTCAAAATACGTAAGACATATTATGTATTTTGAATATCATTTTAACTGTTGATAAAAGGTTCATTGACATATGATTGAAGAAACATGAAGATTTTATCTCGCAAATTACATTTTTGTATCAAATTACTTGTAAGATTGTACAATAGTGTATTTTATGAATATAATTTCAACCGTGACCTTGCAAACATGTTTCCATATGCATATTCACAGCATCTGTTACATAATTAATTCTAATGTAATATATGTTATACCATTGACATCCGTATAGGGGGGCAAACGAAGCACCTCCCCCCTTCTGAATACTATAATATATCAAAGAAAAATATTTAAAAATTAAATAAAAGTTTATTGATGGAATTGTGTGCCTAAAAGCCCCCCTCCCCCCTCCCTTCGGTAGACAATATATATAATTTTTTCAGTCATCTCGCCAAGCTTTAATACACTGAAAAAATTTGAGATTAATGAATTTATCTTGTTACTTAATATAACAATATTTCCTCAATATAATAATAAAATAGTATATTATACCACGAGTCAATAATGATAGCTATTATTACCGAGGAATAATTTTCGACCCGAGCCGCATAGCGGCGAGGGAGAAAAAATTTCCGAGGTAATAATAGCCATTATTGCGAGTAGTATACTGTACTTTATCTACGACTATTTCAATTACTTTAATAAAACACAACTGAATACAAGAAATGCAAACACAAGCATTTTTGTTATAATTTCAAATTAATATAAATTAAACTATACCATGGAAACAAAATACACAAACTCTGTGGTGTCCAAAAATATTAAAATTAGTAATATTACAGTTAATAAACTGAACAAGTTCTGTACTATCAACAACTTTACTAGAATTTTTATCCATCTCAATACAAATACACAAACACTAGGTGTTTTATTTGACAGTCGTAAATAAATTTTTTAGACTTAAAGTTTGTGTATTTTGTTTCCATGGTATTATTTAATTTGAGGAATTTTCTGATTGGTGCATTAGAGGGCAATAATGAATTAGAGGGCAATAATGACCATTATTGCCCTCTAATGCACCAATCAGAAAATTTCTCTTTCGTCATAGTTCCCTCTGGGATTAATATATCGCATTATATAGTAAAAACTACGTATGTAATGTATGTATTATGTATAAGTCGTGGATAAAATATCTTATTGATGATATTTTATTAATTTGAAAAATATATTTTCATGTTTATCTAAAAAATCATTTGTCAAATTAATAAATAATTTTATTACACCAACTAACGAAACTCTCAAATAGATTAAACATAATGGTTGTATTGATAAATATTTATCAGTGTGAATATTTTTTACACCACCCAACTAGTGAAAGTGCAATTTTCGGTATGGTAAATTCAGTGATGTCATTTATTAAGTATTTTTTTGTAATTAAAATAAATATTTTCAATACGAAACAAAATTTTCACCGTGATAAGAACATTGTTAGTAATAATATACATTTATCAATAAGATAAACGTGGATATTTCCATATTGGTCAAAAATTATCATACTAACAAACAAATTGATAACGGATTTTTTACATTAGTCACATTTTTTAACACATAAACAAATTATTTTTTTTGTGTACTTTTTTACCTTTTCGTTTAGTGTTATTTTTAATATTATTCTTTGTTCTTGTATAAGACAATAAATTTAAAACCCCGCGAACTGTTTATGGGATATTAATAAAAAAGAAAATAAATAATAATTGAACGTCGCGATTACTGCATGAAATATTTTAACCGAATTTTTCTAGAAATAAAAACAAAAAACAAATTGACAGAAACCCGTTTCAAACTTGAACTGTTTTTTTTTTCATTCCTCTAAAAGAAACTGCGTGCGTGCGCGTGCATATCTCAATATTTGCAAATATTACTGACATAAAAGCACCTTCACACGAGACACTTTTTATGTAAATCCAAATATGATTTTCGACACAAATAAAAATATACTTCGCAATATGTTATCTTAAAAAAAAATCAAATTCTAAAACGTTTATTTAAAAATCATCGGTTATTTATAATTTTGGCGGGACAAATATAAGTGGTTCGTGTGAAACATACGTAACGGTCAAATATTACTAAAAAAAGCAGCTTCACACGAGACACTTTTTATGTAAATCCAAATATGCTTTTCAGAAATAGGAATTTCATAAAGCATATACCATATCTTATGGATTCATCAATACAATTTGTTTTTATCTCAAATCGAAGGTTGTCAAAACTTAATGTGAGTTTTTCATAATTATTGTGTTTTTTTGTTAACCTTTAAACCGTTATATATTTTTTAATTTTCAAGTTTTTGTCATTTTACTGATACCAACGTAAAGAAAATTTAATTTAGATACCAAAAATATAAAAATCCTTTAAAATTGATGGATCAGTGCAATAGCAGCGCGAATTATAAATGGGAACCAAGACAAAAATTGAGTTATTACGCTTCGCACATAAACAGGTCAGATTGTAACGGCCGTATCTCGGTCAATTTTTATTGTATTGGAATAAAATAAAAAACAAATTAAAGGTCTAACGCAGAGCTACAAAAAACATCTGAAATATTTTTCAATAAAATAAGCCATCTTGATGTTATTTATAAAAAAAAACATTTTTATCCCTTTCACCCCCTACTAAACTACCCCTGCACTCCTGAGTCGACTACGCTCAATGGTTTCTTAAAGTATAGGTATAAAACTACGTATGTACCAATTTTCATTGATGAAGGAATTTTTGTATTTATAATGTATATTTTTTACTGTACTATTATTTGAAAACTATTAAATCATCGGTTATTTATAATTTTGGCGGGATAAATAAAACTAGTTCGTGTGAAACATTTGTAACGGTCGCCCGGCCGCCGAATGCCAAGGTCAGCCGGTCTGACATCGTCCTCGGGGTGGAGATCCCATCGTCTGGCACGGGCCATCTAAAGCAGCTGTAGAGTCTTTTACCTTTTCTTCACTTACGATACAAACAGATGCGCCTATTGGTCTATTATCATCACCGCATCTATTGTTGAACGCTAATGCACTCGTGTGCATTTTGGTGTTTTGTGTAAGGATTTAGAACAGGGGCGTGCATGCAGAATATTATTTTGGGAAATATTTGTTATCTACTGATTTTTTTTTTTAATTTAAAAGATTTAAAACATTCGTCACCTCGGAGCAAGAGTGGGCACAACTCAAATTTTTTTTGGGAAATCACGTTTTTAACCCTGAATGGGTAGACGTCAAATTTAAGCCGAAAAGAGTAGACGTTAGTAAAATTGACTACTACTATAAAATTTTTGGTTTTCTAATAAATTTATGGCAAAAAAAAGTTTTGCTTTTAAAATCTTTTGATTTATGTATTTACAAAAATACCGAAATACGAAAGATTAAAATATAAGCTTAGTAATATAAGTTTACAGCGAATCGACAAACGAAAGAAAGTATCATTGGATCAAGCATTGAGACGAATGAGATCTTTTTCACATTCACAGCATATTACGTACATATTTCGACTAAAATTTACGTAAAAGAGTAGACCTTCGTAAAAGATACGATGTGACTTGTCGATCTATGGCTCTCTCTAGAAAAATAGCAAACACTGACACCTGTCCTTGGCAGAGGTTGAAGACGAACTATTAAACGAGGCATATCTTCCCGCTCGGCTCCCCACCCCGTCTTGATTTCCCTGTAGAGGGCGTTGTGTAAATGTAGTCGTAATTATTACGAACGTCTACCCGTCCAGGGTTAAACATACATATATAATTGAATGTTACTTTATTTTGATGATTTAAAAAAGCGCTAGTGAATCCAACTTTTGCACGCTTAATAGTACTAACGTTTTGGCAAATTTTACCTATGTTTCACCATCCTACCACCCTTTAAAGTCCTTAAAGGCTTTGACTTGTGACAGTTTTTCATAAAAATTATTGATCAAATTTTTCTCCCTGGTGGCCACACATGGAATTAACAGTTGTGAAACTCTTGCATAAAAATCTATACCATCTTAATGAGTTTAGTACAAATTCGATATTTTTTTAGTTGTGCCACTCTTGCTCCGAGATGACGATATGTAAGATTTATCAGTGAAGTTAATATGGATCTGGGTTTCTGGGGATAAGATGCGGCTTATGTTTCATTCGTGAGTATCATCGGTAGAAGATTATGGCATAGTTAATTTTATTATAAATAATGACATATTTTTATTGATTTTATTACTTTTAATGCAAAATATTTACATTTTTATATAGATAACATTCCCCAATATGTTTTTTTATTTACTTTTTGATTAAAAAAATTAAGATAACAAATAACAATATTAATAATATAATTTGAAAAAATAAAGTTTAAACTTAAGGGGTTAGGTGTAGTCAGAGACATGAAAAATGACATTTTTAAATAATTTTTTTTTTGCCAGTAAATTATTTTATTTTATAAAAGTAAAAACATACCATCATTAAATAAGGTTTCGACTTGACTTGACAGAAATTTTAGAAAAAAAATTAATAATTTTAAAAGTAATGGCTGTTTGTGTTGATCCAGTTCCAACCGAAGCTCCTTGCGGTGACCATCACTTATCCTTGGAGATTCATCCAAATTCAATCGGACAAAAAAAATTAGTTTTATTAATAAATAATCTAGTGCCTGATCGAAACTTTTTTTCTTTTTTAAATTAACAAAATGACAGCCTCAGGAAAATTTTTTCCAGATTTTCGGAAAAAAAATCAACAGTTAATTGTTTATAACAAATCGAAATTAAAAAAAAAATCCTTCGATCAGGCACTAGTTTTTCATGTTTTCAAAAAGCTGTATAAATTTCATTAAAATCTACCGAGTGGTTTTCGAGCTACAGTGGTCACCAGTTCAAAAAACAGTTTTGAGAAAAACGCATTTAAAGTTTTACACCCAATTTACGTAAAGTAATATGTATTATTTAATTACTTACACCGAGTCATCTATTAATGGACGATATAATAGTTCTTCAGCCGTTGTAACAGCTTCCAAAAATGCAAAAAAAAAAAGAAAATCGATTTCTTGAAAATTCTAACTACACCTAACCCCTTAAATCAAATATTATTTGTTAGTTATAAAAAAATTCTACAAAATTTAAGTCGATATAAAATAGCGAATATTTTCATTCTAAAAAATAATGCACGCCCCTGATTTATACCCTCTTCACTGATCATTTAAATTTTCGTATATACCTGAATTTCTTTTATTCTGCGTCTAAATATATTCCGAAGTTTTATGCGTTATTTATTTTCTGTATAATACATTGCTAACAATTCGAAATATTACTATTTGTACATGTAATTAGAATGAAACGTTCTTTCTCTCTCACTTTATTTAAATTTGCATATCAAAGGTGTTATTAACGACCACCAAATGACTCATAGTTCTTTTTTTGTAATTTCTTTTGAAAAGTCACTTCTTGTTAAGTACTGTTATCTTGCAAGTTTTACCGTTTTCTTCACTCAATATAAATGCAATCAAATTCAAATAAATTGATCATTCTAAGTTATATCACTGTTTAGTGCATTTCGAGGGTAAGTACAATACATATGTCAAACAAAATCTGTTAAAAAAATATGCAAAATTCAAATTGTGAAAATAGTTGTAAAAAGATCATTTTAAAGCGTAGAATATCTACGCTTCAAAATGTGTAATAAAGCCTTTTTCACGTTTAACCCATTAACGCCTGCTATACGCATTTGTGTACACCTCATTTTATAATTAGTGCTGCTGTCTATGGATATTAATTCACAATATTTCAGTTGGTAGAAGTGCAACAAACAAAATCTGTTAACGTTATTAGTTTCATAAGTGTTTAAACGTGTTTTAATTGTTCTTAAGGTAGTTGGTCCATCATAATGTGATCACATTAGGCCATGAGTACATATTTTTAATTTAGAGAAATGATCATGGCAACGCTGTACATTATCTACTATTAACTATTTGTCAAATGATTATATTTTATCATCTAAACTACCACAGAATATATTAATAATTAATGAAATCGATTATAATTCCCTTCAATCCACTTATCATATTTTGTAAAAAATTATTTCATTATTTCGTGTATTTTTTACTATAATCAAATGAATACGTTGTTGCCACATTGTCAACAATACTGTAATTTATGTGATGGTTTGGTAGTTAAATCTGGTTAAATCTTAATAACGGGATGGTCAATAATTCCAATTTTTTGTATACTGTTTTCTTTCATATAAATATACAACATGTCAGTTTTTTATGAAAATCTGACGCTACGTTTAAATTTTATCTAATAAAACGTTACATTAGTGTACGGTTAGTCCATATAAGCTGTGTTAAAAATATAAACTTTGAGATCGTTTTTCATGACTTTGAGATGGTCAATTTTAATAAAAATGGGCTATTTTTCAGATATTAATCTAGGGAATATTCCTGTGCAATTTAAACAAAATCTGACGAAAACATGTTTACGGACCAACTACCTTAATAATTTTTATATGAAAAGAGGTACGTGGTATGCTAATATATTTTATCCAACTAGAGCATGTGATTTCGAATTTTGTTCAAATCATATGAAATAACTTAAATATACATATAACATGACTTTTAAATGAAATTTATCTAAATAAAAATGATATCAGAAAAGCAGTCTCACACAAAATAGACTTCATATCTGCCCAATTTACTCGCTTTATTTTATTATTTTTTTTTTTAATATCAAAAAAAGTTTGTGTTGCATATTTATTTAAATATATTGAATATGTACTTAATTTCATTAAAAAAATTATTTTGCATGTTTTTTTTTTCTTTTGGGCGTTAATGGGTTAATTTTTATATTTTATAGATTTTCTCTTTCAACTAGAACAAAAATCAAACAATTTCCATCAAATACGTAACTGTTTGAATATTTTTTAAATTTTTATTTGCGCGTTTATTTTCAGAACCGAAAACAATGTGGTCAAAATATTTCCCACTATTTCTTCTATCCACCATATCACAAATTTCAACATCAAACTCTCACTGTACTGTATCAACAGAGGGCGAACTATACTGCTCAAACGCAACAATCGATGATTACCTATCTCTCATACAAAATGACCAACTTCGAATCATATCCGTACACTTCTGCGACATGAGGTTAACTTCTTTAACAAAAGCCATGTTCCAACCTCTCAGCGTTCGTGGGATAAAATCTCTCATAGCAAGCAACGTTTATTTACAATACATCGAAAACAACACGTTCAACTTATCCAAATCATTACTAGAGATCGATATTTCGCATAATGTTCTACGTAACATAACGAAGGAGATGTTTAAAGGTGCTACGACATTGCAAAAAATAATTTTAACAGATAATAACATCGAATCGATCGAGCCTGGTTCGTTTGCTGAAAATATAGAGATTCGTGAATTGTTTTTAGATAGGAATAATGTAAGGAAATTGGCGACAAGTACGTTCGTTGGATTAGGAAAACTTGTGTTTATGACTTTGGAAAACAATGTGATTGAGACAATAGAAACGAATACATTTTCTGGTCTTTTTTCAGTTGTCAATCTTAATTTATCACGTAACAAATTAGATCAGTTGGTTGATGCTACGTTCACAGGACTAAATAGGATGGAGTATTTAAATTTAAGTCATAATAAATTATCGCGGTTATTGAATTTTGAAGCATTCAGTAGACTTAACTTGATGAAGACGTTAGATTTGTCGTTTAATAAAATTGATAGACTTAATATTGTTGGTATGAGGAATGTCATGAATTATTTAGAGGTTACTTTAATCTGATTTTTTTTTGTAAAATATGTATTTTTATATTTTTGAATTGTATTTTTTTTTGTAAATATATGTATTCTATTTTTACTATTTTACGTTATTGGCCAACTTTTATTCGCACATTGCAGTGGATATCAATTTGTACTTCATTAGTTATTTTATATAAAAATAAAGATGCAACAAAAAATGTAACAGAACCTTTTGATTTTAACCCTTCAATCACGATGTATTTTCTCTCCAAAGTCATTATAAAAGCGTCCTCCCCCCTCTATTTTCTAAACTATCAATTCAAAAAATCTGAAAAAATTCCTGAACGTAGATTTTAATTAGTATTTTCACTGAAAATTATAACGAACATTGTCAAAAATATTTTGGACCCCCCTTTCAGAGACTGAAAAGTGAACTCACATTTTTTCCCACTTACCCTATTGAGTGGGGTTTCATTTAATAGGTCTCCTAAAATGCAATAAAAAATGTCAAATAACTTTTTGATTTTAACCCTTCAGTCACGATATACCTATTTGCTTTTTAATGTCGTTGTCAGAGCGTCCCCCCCCCTCTATTTTCTAAACTATCAATTTAAAAAATCTGAAAAAAATTCAGAATGTAGGTTTTAATTAGTACTTTCACTGAAAATTATAACGAACATTATCAAAAATATTTTGGACCCCCCTTTTATTGACGGAAAAGTGAACTCACATTTTTTTCATTAACCCCATTGAGTGGGGTGTCATTTGATAGGTCTCATAAAATGCAATAATAAAAGTCAAATGACTTTTTGATTTTAACCCTTCAGTCACAAAAATTTTGAAATAATCCTTTTTTATAAATTATAGTGGGAATGACTACGAAACCCTATCATGTGCGTGCCCAACATGCACTTGCCCGTTTTATTTTTATATAAAAATAAAAAAATAAAAAAATTACCTTTTCTTTTTTGGGAGGGAGGATTTGTGGTTTATACTGTGCGTTGATGAGTCAGTCACTCAGGACTTCTATACATTACAATCGAATCAAAATGATTAACGGATCACATTTATATATATTCCATGTGATATTAATCTTAACGTAATTGTCAATGCCATTATCATAAAGTATATACAATAAAACACAGATAAAATAACATAATCTCACATTTGTAATACACTCTTTGTACTGAGCACTCAATATCCGAGGTAAGTACATTTTAAAATTACATCATTTAAAAACACAAAAATAAAACACATTTCATTTTCCAACCAGATTTGAAAAAAAATGTCTGTAATATTCTTCGTATCACTAATTTCACTGATAGCCACAGTGCAATCTAAATGCACCGTCACACCAGGATTAGAAGTTCATTGCTATGAAACAACTACAGCTGAGTATCTTAACCTGATCAAAAGTAGTAAAGAATCATACACTTCTGTCCACTTCTACAATATGGAAGTACCTACACTAACAAAGGCCATGTTCCAAGCACCTAGTGTCGAGCATATAAAAAGCCTCGTTGCAAGCAACGTATCAATAAAATCAATTGAAAACTATGCATTTAATTTATCAACATCACTACTTGAAATCGACATTTCACATAACTCCATTAAAAATATACTTAAAGAATCGATCAAGGGTGCTACATCTCTGCAAAAATTCGTCGCAAATGATAACAAAATTGAATCAATCGAACCTGATGCATTCGTTGGTCAAATTGAAGTAAGAGATATTTATTTAAACAATAATAAAATCAAACATATCGATCCAAATACTTTTAAAGGATTGTCTAAAACTACGTATATGACATTAGAAAACTGTGGAATCGAAACTATCTCTATTAATTCTTTCCTAGGGATGGTTGCATTGAAAAACTTGCATTTAGAAAGAAATCTTATGGAGAGTTTGCCTGATTCAGCATTCGCTGGTTTAACTGCAATGGAATACTTAAATTTAAGTCATAACAAATTGTCGCTTCTATTGAATCCAAATGCGTTCCCAGCATTGGCTGCTTTGAAAACATTAGATGTATCGTTTAATAGACTTGATAAATTAAATATTGTTGGCATGTGGAACCAAATGCGTAACTTAGAAGGCACTTATATTTAAATTTTTTATGTATTTGTATATGTAATTTAAATAAAAGGTTACGTGATTTTTAAATATGTTTTTTTTTATCTTGTTTATTGTTCAGTACTTTACAATTACAGATATAGTTTTATCTATTAAGATAAAATACGTAGATGGACTAGTGGACAGTTTTTTATTATTATAAAAACAGATAAAGCAAATTAATCTCAACATTTGATAGAAACACTCTGCCTTTTGTGTATCAGGTAAGCAATTTATTACAAATAATATTAATTACACCATATTTTTTAATTCACTTTTATTCAGATTTCAAAATGTGGATAAAATATCTACCAATTTTATTACTGTCGTACATCACACTTGGAGAATCGAAATGTTCGATTGAATTTAATACAGAGTTGGTCTGTTCTAATACAACTATAGATGAATACTTTAGATTCGTACAAAATGATAACCTCCATATAACTTCAATTGAGTTTCGTGATATGACTGTCTCCTATCTCACAACTGCCATGTTTTTACCAGTAAGCGTACGATACGTTCGAAGCATAATAGCTAAAAATGTAGGCATTGAAGAAATCGAAGATTATAGTTTCGTTGCACTGAAATCATTACTAGAACTAAACCTTGCTGGTAATTATATTTCTGCGTTAAAAAAGGATACACTTAAAGGGACAAATTCGTTACAAAAACTCATACTTAGTGGAAATAGGATGAGGTCTATAGAACCAGGTGCTTTTTCAGAAAATACAGCTGTAGTTGAATTATATTTAGATAACAACGATATAGAAATTTTGGAAACAAATACATTCGTTGGGTTAGGAAGAGTTACTATGATGACGTTAGAAAACAGCGGTATTAAACATCTACAGTTTAATACATTCAGTGGGATGGTTGCTATGAAAACGTTACATTTGGAAAGGAATCTTATTGAGCATTTATTGGATTCTACGTTTGCGGGGTTGACGGTGATTGAGTATTTGAATTTGAGTCATAATAAGTTATCGGAGACACTTAATCCGAATGCTTTCCCTGCTTTGGCTGCGATGAAGATACTGGATTTGTCGTTTAATAATCTAGATAAGTTGTTGATTGTTCAAACGCGTCTTCAAATGCAGAATTTAGAATTTGCGTATATTTAGGGTGTTGTGAAAATATGTTTGTAATATTAAAGGTTTAATAAATGTATTCTGTATTGACTTGTTTTTTTATTTTATTGTGTTCAAAAATAAAAGAAGTAACTTTAGATTTATTTTTAATAATAATATTTCAAAATTACATTCATATAGAGACTTAGGTGGATACATATATGTACTCAGGTTCGGGTATATACGTTCTCTTATTTATTTTCTTGTATTTGAGTTGATTTTTCTATGATAGATTGAAGTTTAATACATGAAATAATATGAAAAATTTTCAAATTTTAGATCTGGGTAAAAGTATGTTTATTTTATAGAAAATGATGTGAAAAGTTTAAATTTTTAAACCGCAGGTCTGTACGTCAAACCGTTCTCGAGATATGGCCTCTCAAAGTTTTCGATTTTTCAAAATTTTTGAGAAAAATATCTGTAACTTTTGAACGGGAAGTCGGATTTGATTTTTGTTGACAGATTTGAAATCAGCGTGTCAAAATCTATATAATGACATGTACAATACTTGAAAATTCGACAAAAAAAATTTCACCAAAAATCGACATTTTTTTAAGGTATACCCCTTTGAATTTTTTCGTTTTTTCACGAAATTTTTTTTTGTCCAATTTTCAAGTATCATACATGTCATTATATAGATTTTTACACGCTGATTCCAAATCTGTCAACAAAAATCAAATCCGACCACACGTTCAAAAGTTATGGCCATTTTTATCCAAAATTTTGAAAAATCGGAAACTTTGAGACGCCATATCTCAAGAACGGTTTGACGTACAGACCTGCAGTTTGAAAATTTCAACTTTTCACGTCATTTTCTATACAATTAACACACTTTTAACCAAATCTAAAATTCGAACTTTTTTAGTAAAATTTCATGCATCAAATTTCAATTTATCATAGAAAAATCAACTCAAATACAACAAAATATGAAATAGAATCTAAACTAACCGAAAACAATACATATTTCTTGTGTAGTTAGTCAATTTATTATCTAAATACATAATAAAAATAACTCAAACCGCCTAGAGATGAGTTAATACCGATTTAGATTTACTATAAATTTAAACTATTCTTATACTATATTTAAACTTTTTTTATATTACTTATGCCCGATATTATCAACCAACTTAAAGCTCCTTTAGCGCTAAATGCTCCTTTAAAGTAAATTTGGTGTATTACAAATGTGATTTAAATCAATATTTAAGCTCTCAATGAAAAATAGACATAATTAATATACGTTGTAAAAAAATACTGCAGATAATTTAAAATCTATTTAATTAAATGTATTATGCTTGGATCTGTTGATAATATGACAGTTAGTTAAAGGAGCATTTAGTTAAAGTTAATAATACTGGGCGTTAGTCACTTAGTCAACACCTTATATAAAACACTACCAATTTTATTGAAACTAAACAAAAGACTAAAATATATACTTAAGCTGCTATGAAAATAAATTAGAAAGGGGAATTCCCCAACTAAATATTTTATAAATAACAGATAGAACAAAAATTTCTAGAAGATTACGGTTAATAAAAATATTTTTGTTTAAAATTTCAATCAAATAGCTTTTTTAATTGTGCTAAATCGAATGAAATCGTGTAAAAACGGAATCAATTTTTCTTCTAGACCTTGTTAAATCAAAACCATGTAAAAACAGAATTGGGTGTATCTATATATTGATGATTATATTATCTATCTAACTTTAATATTTAAGTCACTGCGTATGATTTTATATAGTCAGGTATCAATCCATGCTTAAAAATGTTTACAAATTGCTTAATAATATTTTTATGATATTTCTATTACATTGTAATTCTACCCTTCCGATATAAGTCATGTTTCATGTTATTTTTTTATTATGCATCACATATCGATTCTTGTTCTTATTTTCCCCCGTATTACAAATGAAAGAAATACGCTTTTCGGTATTTCAATCTGCAGTACATTTCTTACGGAAGATTACCCAGAACCCCTGTCTGTTCTCACCCCTCACGTTCATAACACCTTTATTCTTCCGCGTACAGGTATACTCTTTGTGCAGTCATATAGAATCTACCCCCTTTCGTCTCTGTACCCCTTCGCGTCTTTCATCCCTAAGGCGATATATACACGCTCAAAACCACTGTACTGTTTAGCTTTGAACTTGAATAGAAACAACCAGTGGCGGGTTTAAGGAGGGGTAACAGGAAGAAATTAAAAAAGGATTGTGTGGTTTTATGAAACCACGGTAAAAGTGAAATTTTTTTCTCACATTATAGACATTTAACTAAAAATTTTCGGAATAATAAATTCAAGCACTCAAAATTGAAATAAATCCATAAACAACAACATGCACCAGCAAAAAGTTCTAATAATACTAATAAATTCTATATAAAAACCAAGATCTTTTTTCCTTTTTCTATAAGCACGTGCTCTGTCGGCGTTCTGTTTTTTACGGCGTAAAATTAATTCATCGTCATTCATTTTTGCACTATTCTTTCTCGTTGATCAGTTTTTTGGACTCACTAGCTGTGTCGTTGTTTACCAAAAGCAAATAAATAACAACATTTACATTAAACACTGACAAATTACAATACAAACTTACTAAATATGTATAATAGCACACAGTACATAAACTGTCATACAATGAATGGCTGCTTGTTCCACGCATGCGCAGTCCACGCGACATGCAACACACAGACCAAAAAGTTTGAGACGATGTAATAAAAGTTTCACTTTAAAAAGATGTTTGTATACTAGGGAGTACGAATATAGCGAAATATGTCTCACTTTGAAAACTTAGTGGGCTCTTACACCGGAGCAATATAGCAATATAGTAACTAGCAATATAGCAATATCATATTACTTTGGTGTGAGACAATTTGTCCGATTCAATGTATATTGACAGAAAGCAATAATATCACTAGTTATAAGTTTGTTGTTGCTATATTGCTATAATGCTCCGGTGTGAGAGCCCACTTATATCTCCAGAATAAATAATAGGCATGATGGTTAATTTAAAAAAAAAACTATTCTATGATGATCTTACGTGTCTTTTATTTCCAAAAAAATACTTATTTCTGCAGAAAATAAAGGTTTAATCGCAAAAATTGACTTTTTTAAAAGTAACTTTGAATTTGACGCACACAAAACGCTCGCAAGTGACATTTCAGAGTTGTGACGTCACACTCCTTGTATCAACAATAATCAAACATTCAGAGTTAGACAATAATTTAATTATTTTGTTAAAAATGAATTCCAAAGTATATAAGTTCTTAAATAAATAATCTTGTAAGAGGAATTGATATTTGTCTAAAATAAAAGACATTTACTGATGCGTGACGTCATTCGCTCTGATTGGTGTTCCATTTAACATGGCGGATTGATGTATTTTGTATTTATATTTTAGCAAAAAATTATATTAATCTCGCTTTTAATATAAAAATAAATACATTTTTTAGAATCTTTTTCCCTATTTCATTATTTAAAATCATAATTCCAACGATGCTTTGTTACTGGCACCATGTTTATTAAAGTTAGCTGTTTATAATAAAATTAGTTTTAACCCTCCATCCCTCAACCCTTAAATACAGTAGCATAAAAAAATTAAACTTATTTTTATAGGATTTAATTTTATTTTTAAGTGGAATCAAATTTAATTTTTTTTATAACTGCCCCTCTTTTAGATAATTTTTGATACGACAGTGAAGAGCTTTGAACTAGAACCCAAATTAATACGTATGTGTTGTTGTATTGCTAACGATTTCTGTTCTTCAGAACTATACCTATAGTTAATCATTTGTGTAATTCGTTTTGCCTGTGGTTTTATACGACAACGTTTAATTAACGCCCTGGATTAAAATATTTGTACTTTGGGGAGATACGGGAAAAGGGGAAGACTTGTTTGTGTGCTCGTGCGAGATTTAATTGGAAAATTTTGTTTTATGATTAATCTCATAGGATGGTTTTAACAAGAAATATATTAATTGGCAGGTATTTTAAAATTTAAGCTGCTTTATTTTGTTAAAATACGATTATTAAATGTTACTTTCTTATACGGTTTTATATATGAAAGTATTGTTAAAATGATATTTGTAGAATTCGAGATTTTGATGGAAGTATTCATTTTTAACTTAAGGGAGTTAGCAAGTCTAGCGCCTTTGAAAATACTCAATATTTGGGAATTTATTATCGTCAAATGAAACAACGAATTAAAGCAAAATTAATACAGCTGTTTAATTACTATTTAAAGTACATTTTAAATTATTTTTCAGATTTTTATGAATGAAAATTATTAATCTTTGGCCGACGGTAGGTTTTCATCAAAATTTGGAGTTGACACCTTCCGTACTTGCTTTTAGCCAAATGGTCAGATCTGGAACAATTTTACAAAGTGATTTCTTCTATGGAATGAACCACTTTGGTTGGAAACAAAAAATCCTGTAGATTTTTATGGCCAATGAAAATTACAGTTCAAATAAAGCTTAAATTTTAGAGTATAAACATACCTATAATTATTGAAATATATAACTCTGAGGTGTAAAAGTGGTTCATTCCATAGAGGTTAGTTTCAAAAACTAAAGTAATTTTGTAAAATTGTTCCAGATCTGACCATTTGGCTAAAAGCAAGTACAGAAGGTGTCAACTCCAAATTTTGATGAAAACCTACCATCGGCCAGAGATTAATAATTTTCATTCATAAAATTAAATTAAAATGTACTTTAAATAGTAATTAAACAGCTGTGTTAATTTAGCTTTAATTCGTTGTTTCATTTGACCACAGTAAATTCCCAAATATTGAGTATTTTCAAAGGCGCTAGACTTGCTAACCCTCTTAACTCAAATAAGACAACACATTAGTGCAAAAAACCTTCTAATTTTGAAATCGGATGTTTACTCTTGTCAATTTTTTATTTTTTCGAATTATTTTTGAAACGGTACGTATTAGAAAAAAATGTCAAATATAAAAGTTGTAGGTAATTTTATTATCTATAATATAATTTATCTTCTAACATTTTTGGAGAACCCTTTTTAAGATATTCGTTTTTGATATAATAATATAATTTATAAAACAATTAATTATTACTAGTCTTCTGGGTGTAAGCCACAGTTAATATGCACCCAATACTGTTAAATTACATTGCCTATTTAGCTATTATATAAAATAAGAATGTAATTCTATTATTATTTCAGCTGAAAATTATTTATTTGTATGTATACCTACTTCCATTAGATTTACCTTGTCCTATATTTTGCGTATTGAATTCAAAAGCATTGATTCGTTGAAATTTAATCTGTCCAACTGATTCTATTGACACGTTGTTTGGCAGTTGTAATAATATACAGTATTTCTCACGATAATTTCTGTTATCAGTGTTAACAATGGTAGCATTGATTTGAGTTTGAAATGAAAGATTCACTAGCTCGAATAACTTGATTTTGATTTTAATATCGACCCATCAGCATATATTAATATTTTTTTCTTAAAAAATGTAATCTTCAATACAGTATTTCTTTAAAAAAATATCTTCAAATGTAATACCGGGTGTCCCAGATAACTTTTCCAACATGGGGATCTCAGTATCTATAAGAGATACAGGTTTGGTTAAATGAGAGGAATTATTTGTGAGAAAGGGGTGAGTATTACTACACAAAAAAATATTCATAATTCTATGTGGTTTAGGCGGTATACCCAAAAAACTGAAAATTCAGAATTTCTTTAAATGGCTATAACTTTTTTATTAAAGTAGATAGATACTTTTTGTTTGCAGTTTCTTAAAGCACTTTTTTATGTAGAATTGTTTGGTGTATTTAGAATTTTTATATCATTTTTAGATTCCGAGTTACGAGCCCTAACTTTAGTTATGGGCCACTAAGTTGACTATAGCATATTTGAACGTGTTTTTTACTCTACTTTAAAACGATATGTCACAGAGTCACAAAGTTTTTATCTACTATGTGTTATACTGTATGTAAATAATGGTTATATAATCAATCAAAATAACGGATATGTCTTGTACTACCTACAATATTTTTACCATTAATATTAATAAATAATACATTCATATAAAAAAAATCAGCCATGCATACAATATTGATTACAGTATACAACTATACATACACAAGTACTTATTACTTAGTATGATAATTTTAATACACGTCATTGTACCAGAGATGGGCAAAATTCATTCGTAAAATTAAATTGACGAATAACGAATATTCATTCGTTATTTCACAAATACACGGAGAGAATATTCTTTTAAAAATTAACAGAAAAGTCGCTAGAATTTAAAATAAAGTAAATGAAAAATTACAATGACATACTGGTAAATTTTAACATAGTACCTATTAAAATTTATTTACTCTGAAAAAATAATATACGCTATTCTTTAGTTTAATTTCTTGCATATGAAAATTTCACGTACATTCTCTATAATTTTACTATGTTTCTATATTACTTTTCATATCTGACCTATAGAAACTGCTATACAGTATATTGAATTGTAGTAGACGTTCTTTTAAATTTTACCATGTCGGGTAAGGATCAAAATTTTTTTCATCAATCTATGCAATTTTTTATTTAATTTTTCCCATTCCTACGCATCATAAATAAATGAAAATGTTAATGAAATTTTTTCAACTGACTATTAATAACTTGTTAAAATAATTATTAAAGTTTTATAATTATTTTCACATACGGTATTCGCAGCGTGCGCGATGACAGCGCCAACTAACGGGTGGTAGCAACTTGGGTGGACTTTGACGTACTAACAAACAAATAATTTCAATAAAATATCGTAATATATACATTTTAGACGATTATTTATGACTATTGGCTATGTGCACGAAGTCTATTAGCGCCGCTAGCGAGAAATAGAGAAGAATTGAATGGATTCAACTATTTTTTTATCATTTTTTAATATGTTTAATACCGTGGAATTTTTTATTAAACAAATATCATTTAATTTAGCTGTTTGCATATAATATAAATAGTATAGCATAAAAGGTACGTGAAAATTATTTATTTTGGGTATCTTTTTCTCTTTAATTATGACGTATAATAGAGAAATAATTAATTCGTTTACATTGACAGCATAACCTCAAATTTTGGCGCCGATAATTTTACAATATTGCTCACCACGAACACTCGCATCGACATTATTTCTAACTCCACCCCCTTGCACATAGTCTATAGTGGGATTAACCATGTTGATCTTTCTATTTTCAGTTAAAAACGAGCCTATTAAAAATGACAGTTAGTCCACCCAAAGTGTTATTTTTTGCCACGTTGTGCGCTGTGATCGATTTCGTTTCCCCCACAACCTACTTTGCACCCAGCGAATAGTAATTTTTGATAATGTTAATATGAAATATTACTACGTTACCGATTAGTTTTTCACAGAATGAAATTTCGTCCTCCCGGTAACATGTTTTTATGTTAAAAATTAACAGTAAATTTTTTCAGTGTAACGAATGATTTATCAAAAAATTATCTAAATAATGCCCATCTCTGCATTGTACCCCCCCCCCCCTCTCTAGAAAATAGGCAAAAGATAGGACTTTTTTAATTCGAACATACCGTAGTAAAATTGTGACATTTTTATTCATGATGTGTAGTATGTTAATTTGTAAGTTTTTTTTCTATAAAAACCACGCAATTTCTCACACAAATCAAACTAGTATGTAGAGATACATATTGTCGATTGGTTGATCTTGTTTACGACAGACGGCATCCTACTCACATGTGTAAAACAACTGCACATATGTCATCAGCGGTCTAGTTTGTTATGCTAATGTGTAAATAGCTGCATGTCCGCGGCGAATGCAGAATTAGCGGAATTACAAATAAATGCAATTGCATAAACATGCATTTTGCTTTGCATATTTGTGTTTGGAGTACTTAATCCTGCTGTTTTATTAGAGTTGTTTAGTTTATTTGTATTTATTTCATGAAATAATCGAGTTAGTTTTTTGTACACTCGTTTGCTAAACAAATTACGTCTACACTAAATAAAAAATTAAAAATATGCACCAAGAGAAAACGGAATAGATTCTATAGAATATTGATTCACGCAAGTCCGTCAGAATCTGATGAATTATTTAGTTTCCTTAAAACCAGGGAATTGAGTTAGTGTCCATGCGGGTTTCGCCGTATCCAACTCCGCCGTGCAGTTGAGAAAACTGAAATTCATTTGACTCAATAAGACATCTTTCATCTCAATGTACCCTCGCTATAATAAAGAATTTTGTATCCTACAAAAAAGTAACACTATCTAATGAAGTATTATCAAATTTATATGACAGTTCTCTTAAAGTTTCATGAAGACTTTGACAAGTTTCACGTACGCGTTGTATGTAAACACTAACAAGGGTGTTAAAACAGTGGTGATATTATGATAATTATACCACGCACAGTCAGAGTCTGCACCAACTGTGTTACAATACTGTAGTGAAGTATCACTGCTCTAAATTCCATAGCAAATCCATAGATACCATCACCTCATTTTTTAGTACTTGCTAGCTAGCAAATTTTACTAGCCCCTTTATGATAACGGACATTTATTATTTTGTTTTTGGTATTTAGGCGACGAAACGTAAAAAATACTATCCTAGAAACTTTGATCATTTTTGTCTAGTGTTTCATATAAATATTTTATTCAAAAGTCTACATAACACTACTGGCCTATTAAATGATTCAAACAGTCAATGAATGAATGAATAATAACGAATATTTGTACTGAAAACTAATTCAAATAATTCGAATCACTAAAAATGTAAAAATACCATTACTCAGAAGGCAAAGGCAAAAATAATAATGTAAAAATTCACTATCAACATAATAAAAAATATTTGAGTCCTGACTTACTGACACCTGTATGATATCAATCATAATAAGCAACAGCATATTACCTATATTATATTAATTTAATCAATTCAATAAGAATAACTTCCTACACAGGTAGAAAGGTTTACTTGAGCCTAGTAAACCTTCTTTTGTATAATGAAAACAATATTTTCTTAAGATAAGAAATATATTCTTAAACCAACTATAGTATTCTTGGACGAAGAAATAATGTAGTTGGATTAAGAGTACTTTTCTTATATTAAGAAAATATTGTTTTCGTTTTACTATACAATACAAGATTTTCTTGATCTAATACAGTTTTTTTTGTGTATACGAATGAATTAATTTATTTAAAAATTCCGTTATAGAAAAAGTTATTGATTTTGTTAAAAAATATTTGAGTCCTTACTTACGGGACACCTGTATGATATCAATCATAATAAACCAACAACAGTATATGTTATATTAATTCAATCAATCGATAATAATGACTTCCTATACAAATGAATGAATTTATTTAAAATTCCATATATAGACAAAGTTAGTTATTGATTATGCGAAATCCTAATACACCGCAATACATACAGATATCATTTGCGGTCGGTGATGTCGTCAGAAAGCTTTTGCGGTGAATAAAACATTAAGTAATTTTCATTCATTAATGAGGGACGAGTTACAAGGAATAAACGGTGCATTATTATCAGGAAATAGGCACCGCAAACAACATTAACTAGGGGGGGGGGGGAGTTGATTAATATGCCATTCGACACGTGGCCGTGAATTTTTATTATGTGTATAAATTATGTATGTATTCGCTGGGTGCAAAGTAGGTAGTGGGGGAAAAGAAATTGATCACAGCGCACGACGTGGCGAAAAATAACACTTTGGGTGGACTAACTGTCATTTTTAATAGGCTCGTTTTTAACTGAAAATAGAAAGATCAACATGGTTAACCCCACTATAGACTATAAGCAAGGGGGTGGAATTAGAAATAATGTCGGTGCGAGTGTTCGTGGTGAGCAATATTGTAAAATCATCGGCGCCATAGTTTGAGGTTATGCTGTCAATGTAAACGAATTAATTATTTCTCTATATATTATACGTCATAATTAAAGAGAAAAAAATACTGAAAATAAATAATTTTCACGTACCTTTTATGCTATACCATTTATATTATATGCAAACAGCTAAATTAAATGATATTTGTTTAATACAAATTTTCACGGTATTAAACATATTAAACAATGATAAAAAGAGAGTTGAATCCATTCAATCCTTCTCTATTACCCGCTAGCGGCGCTAATAGACTTCGTGCACATAGCGAATAGTCATAAATAATCGTCTAAAATGTATATTTTACGATATTTTTATTTAAATTATGTGATTGTTAATATGTCAAAGTCCACCCTAGTTGCAACCGCTAGTTGGCGCTGTCATCGCGCACGCTGTGAAACCACCCTTTCATAATCAAAAGAAAAAATAATCAAATAAAATTTAATATTTTTTCTCTTGGTCGTAATTTCAACCAACGTTTCGACAGATACTGCATACGACCAAGAAGTTAATGTACCATATAATGTAATAAGAATAAAATAAACATTATTCTTCATAAGTTTTTGTAGCACAGTACAGTTCTCAAATTACTGACAACCATTCACTGTAACTTTTAACAATATTGTTTTTTTGATATTTTTTGTGCATATAATAATGCAGCAATGTCAGTAAACTTTTAAATATTTGTATACCGTTATTAGACGTCTTATATTTCTTCACCTTCTAATAAATCAATTTCCATTAGCACTCAACTTAATTGGCTTGTCTATTAATAAAACTGTAACATTTTATTGTACCTACATTAAAAAGATTTTTTTATATCTTTTTCTGACGTAATAATATCTATTAAAAAATACTTAATGGAAGATTCTTATTTCGGCATGTTTTTACGTGAAAATAGTATATCGTATCCTCGCAAAAAGGTGTCACAACTCAAAAAATGTCATATTTGAGATAAATATGTAGAATGAATCCAAATTTCTATATATTTCTACTAAAAATTGTCATTAATGTACTTCGTGTACCTGCCGTCAATAAAACTAGCATATTTTATAAAAATGTCACATTTTTTATTTATTTTTAAATACTTAATCAATGTTTTATTATTTTTCAAACATCACAGGAATACTGAAATATTTAAATTAAATACTGTGTATCAGTCATTTTCCTATACTACCTTTAAAATTTTGATTTACCTAAATTGTTATAATTTCATTTATTCTTATTTCCTCAAAACTACATTCTTTGAGTTGAACACTTTTTTTCGGGGGTGCGATATGACCTTTTTTGTAGAGCGTTGAATTTTCTATAAAAATTCGATTATAATTTTTGTATTAAAATAATCCTTACAAAGATATAATTATAGTAATTTGATAATCTCTAAAAAAAAAATTCTACATGTTATAGGTAAACTACTGAACCGATTTTAAAGCAGTTTTCACCAATAGTTAGATAATGTTTCAGTTCATATTCTTAGCTATTAATATTTTATAAAAACCTAAAATTTAACATCAAAACGATTCTAATAGTAATTTGATAATCTCGATTTAATTTTTTTTCTACGTATTATAGGTAAACAACTGAACCGATTTTAATGCGGTTTTCAGCAATAGTTAGATAGTTTTTCTGTGCATATTCTTATCTATTAATATTTTATAAAAACCTAAAATTTAACATCAAAACGATTCTAATAGTAATTTGATAATCTCGATTTTATTTTTTTTCTACATGTTATAGGTAAACTACTTAACCGATTTGAATGCGGTTTTCACCAATAGACAGATAATTTTTCAGTGCATATTCTTAGCTATTAATATTTTATGAAAACTTAAGTCGTGTTTTGTTTCCATGATGTCACAACAACAATTATAATTTTTGTAAAAACATAACCATTGAATTCTATAATTTATAGTTTCATTATTTTATTAATTAGGTGCATAATTTGTTGATTTTAACCCGGGTAATACCGAGTCCAATGCACTATTAATTTATATTTCTATACATTGTATACTGTACACTGTACATAATGCAAGAAATGTATTTCTATATAGTATTTCTCGAATACAATCGAAACGAACGGTATTTTACAATTGCACAATCGACCGATATATTTAACTTATCTTATTGCATTTCAAATAAATAACGTTTTCATTGTCTCCAATTGCATTTATTGTATAGTGAATGTAATATTATTTACGCCATCTTGTTTATTGTACTTTTGCTGATATACAAATATGGTCGATACTTTTCTTAGAATACCGTTTTCTTATTATTATTAAAAGGGGTTAATGTCCCTTCTTAAAGATTCTCCAGTAAGAGTTATTATAGCGACATTATTTTTAGCTAAACTCATTTTATTAAGTTATTATATATTATTTTTAGCAAGTAAAAAAAAATTAAATTAAAATTGGACATAATTTAATAATAAAATGAGTGCATGTGACTTGCATGTCTACTACAACCAATCAAAAATCGATTTAGGCTGTCAGAACTCTTACAATGAGTGTCTCTATCCATTAATAAATTTTACACTAAAAAAAATTTTTTTTACTAAAGTTAACTAAAGAATTATGACTTTCGCGTTGCTTTAAAACGAATTCTCGGCTTCTTGGTATAAACCGAGTAGTTTTGATCGTTACATCTGCTTATATCTATTAATATTTCGACATTTTATGATATTTAATCTATATATAAGTTCTAAACAATCAATTTTACATTTTAACAATTAATTTATTTGTGATACAAATAATACATATTCTGTAATAGTGTGTATGTGACAGGTAATAACGTCGAGTTCAGAGGTACGGGACTGTTGGTAAAGTTATGTTTTACATCTCTCGACTTCGTGTTCTATCTAAACCGCGATAGGGGGGGGGGGTGAAGAGGGAGGGGGGGTCAGCAGTGTAATCGGTAACAAGCCATGTATGTCCCTGCATTCAGACACAATAGGGTTGTTTGTAAAATCACCCCGAGGGAAGTTGATTAATTACAAATTATGATAAACAGAAATGATACTAATTATATAACTGTCTAAGTACTTTTTATTCGAGTGGGTCAGAAAACAATAACAATTACCTACTTAGGTATCTGCATAGAGAGATTCAAACGAGGTAATTAATGCAATAATCTATTCTAAAATATATAAAGGGGCTAGCAAATAAAGTATCAAACTTATATGACAGTTCTCTTGTAGTTTCATGAAGACTTTGACAAGTTTCACGCACGTGTTGTATGTAAATACTAGCAGTGGTGATATTATGATAATTATTTTGTACAGAGTCGCCAACAATACGTTGAAGTATCACTGCTCTAAATTCCATAGCAAATCAATAGATACTAACAAAATTAATACCTTATTTGTGAGTGCTAGTTAGCAAATTTTGATGATACTGGACTTAAGGGGGTTAGCTATTCTAGCGCCCCTGAAAGTACTCAATATTTGGGAATTTACTGTGGTCAAATGAAACAACGAATTAAAGCTAAATTAACACAGCTATTTAATCACTATTTAAAATACATTTCAATTTATTTTTATGAATGAAAATTATTAATCTCTGGCCGATGGTAAGTTTTCATCAAAATTTGGAGTTGACACCTTCCGTACTTGCTTTTAGCTAAATGGTCAGATCTGGAACAATTTTACTAAGTGATTTTAGATTTTGAAACTATCCTCTATGGAATGAACCACTTTTACACCTCAGATATATTTCAATAATTATAGGTATGTTTATACTCTAAAATTTAAGCTTTATTTGAACTGTAATTTTCATTGGCCATAAAAATCTACAGGATTTTTTGTTTCCAACCAAAGTAGTTCATTCCATAGAGGACAGTTTCAAAAACTAAAATCACTTTGTAAAATTGTTCCAGATCTGACCATTTGGCTAAAAGCAAGTACGAAAGGTGTCAACTCCAAATTTTGAAGAAAACCTACCATCGGCCAGAGATTAATAATTTTCATTCATAAAAATCTGAAAAACAATTTAAAATGTACTTTAAATAGTGATTAAACAGCTGTGTTAATTTAGCTTTAATTCGTTGTTTCATTTGACCACAGTAAATTCCCAAATATTGAGTATTTTCAGGAGCGCTAGACTTACTAACTCCCTTAAATTAAAGTTTATTGATGTAATTATTTATATACAAACTTCCATGGAAAAGGGGGGCGTACCCCGTGGAAAAATATTCAACAGACGCCCATAGATATATAACAAATGTAAATATATATGTAAATAATACGGGGTTGTGTGAAATTGTTTACTTTCTCAGACGGAGTCAATTGCGCGAGTTCAGATCGCGTTACAAAAGTGCATTATTGACCTTGGTGAGAATACACAGAGAACCCAGCAGCGCGGAAATTAATGCAACTAGAATTACATATGTAGCATACACTACATATGTATGTCATCTGTACATGCTACATGCACTGCGATATATTATATGTATCTATATCTATACGTACCTAGTATAAAAAAAGGGAGCTACTCTATTATTTATAATTATTCTATTACATATAACATATTACAATTTACAACCTTTCTAAAAATATATTACCCTCTTCACCCCCCTATATTTAATTAAAACTCATTAAACTATTTATCTTTCTATCAAAATTCTATCAATATATCGTCACCTCGGAGTAAGAGTGGCACAACTAAAAATTTTTTTGGGAAATCACGTTTTTAAAGTTACATATATAATTGATTGTTACTTTATTTTGATGATTTAGAAAAGCGCTAGTGAATCCAACTTTTACACGCTAACGTTTGAACAAATTTTACCTATGTTTCACCATCCTACCACACTTTAAATTCCTTAAAAGTTTTGACTTGTGGCAGTTTTTCATAAAAAAATGTGATCAAATTTTGCTCCCTGATGGCCACACATGGAATTAACAGTTGAGAAACTCTTGCTTTGAGGTGACGATATGTTAACAGCTATTAAATAGCAAATGCTGGGTTTTGATTGGTCCATTTAGACATCAACATGGCTGTTAGAAATAACATACCTTGATGAAATTGGGTGTGTGGTATTTTCATTTAAAACGATTATATGATAGTTTTAATTTAAAATTAAATATAACCTCAAACTAGCATCAAGTACTAGGGAAATAGACAAGGAGAAATATATATGTGTAGGGAGTATCATGACCCCTATAAAGGGACAGCTGGTAAGTCTCAAGCCTGAAGGCCCAACGTAGCTAGTCAATAAGCTTTTATTCTATCGTCTAAAAAGTATCTGCAAGAAGGGACCCCTAATAGGATGTAAGGGCCGAGCAGACAGACATAAAAAATATATTGTTTATATAAAAATAATCATAGTAAAAAAATAAATGCATGCCTACTGCAGGGTTAACTTTACACACGTATTTATGACAAATGTACAAAATCACATGCTCATTAACTGCACTCGTACCCTTGACATTAACGCTGATATATGTGTGACAAACTGCAGTCGCCCCCCACAGGATGTGGCGGTTAAACAAAATGATAATTAGCTGTATTAAAGGTGGAATTTAATACACACCGCACATAACACATGCCACCACAAGGTCGCATTTATTGTTTATATAGGGTGATTAAATCAATTTGGTTAAATAATAATAATCATAATATTGTTACTGTGGTGCTATTTAATCTCTATATGATACTTTGCCACGTGCGTGGCATATGCGGAAATAATATTGAATTAATTTAGTCTCGTTTCAAAATTTGATAATAATAAAATATTTGTATCAAGTTTGAGAGCATTTACAGGTCGTAATAATTTTTTTTTTGCCAAATCTAATTAATTGTTTTTGTAGATCAGATTTTTCTCTTCAATTTACTTTTTTTTGTATCACAGTACGACCATTTTTTAACGAGTTATTTACGATCAAAGAATATGATTGTTAAAAAAATTATACACTGGTAAAAAGGATTTCTCAAACCAAGTAAACCTTGTTTTGTATATAATGAAAATAATATTTTCTTAAGATAAGCAATAATCTCTTAAACCAACTATAGTATTCTTGAACGAAGGAATAACGTAGTTGGATTAAGAGTATGTTTCTTATATTAAGAAAATATTGTTTTCGTTATATATAAAACAAGGTTTTCTTGGTCCAATACAGTTTTTTTTTCTGTGTATGGGTAGATTTGAAAAGCTAAAGTATTTTCTTCATAACTTGATCAAAAATGGTCGTACTGTGATACAAAAAAAAAGTAAATTGAAGATAAAAGTCAGATCTACAAAAGTCTTGCAGTAAATTTGATCAAAAAAAAATTATAACGCCCTGTGGAGGCTCTCAAAATTGATTAGAATTTTTAATTTTAATTTAAAATATTGTTGAAAAATATATATATAGAAACAAAATTACTAATCAATGATTCTAAAAATAGTAAATAGGTACAATGTTTATTCAGAAAAAACAGCCATTTATCAAAATTAATAAACATCATTAAATATTGACTAAAATAAAAAATAAATTCCTTGTACTAAATGTCGCCAACACTGTTCTGTTAGAATGAAAACAAAAAGGGACTGTTTGGGGTTTATTTATCGATTTTCTTAACCTTGTAATTTAACGGTTTCACTTCCACGACTAAAACTGCTCGCTTGAAACTTGATATCTCGTGAATAAATTTGAATTAACAGAATTACAAAATAAGTGCTTTTACTTTTTAATTATTATTCTATTTTTACATAAAAACTAAATTAAAAACATAAATCAAAATTTACTTCAAGTCAAAATTAATTTATTTTATATATTTTTAATTTAAATATAAAATCACTAAATTTTCAATTAATAAATAAAAAAAAATTGTTCTGGTCTTCTTAATTCAAACATAATCTTTGATGCATAATATTATTGATACATATAGTAGTCTCAAAGTAAAGATACTCAAAAAAAAGTTATGACAACGTCAACAATTTTTAGCCTAACTAATTTATTCAAAAATTCATTATGTATTATTTCGATTTATATTTTTTCAATTCAGAACTCATATTATGAGTATCTCTAGGTCTCTGGGTGAAGGTTTAAAGTAAGAAAATTCTCTATACTGTAAAAAACGTTTCAGAAACACTTCTGAGACGATATAATAGTCGAAATGTATACGGGAAACCAGATGGTAGTTATATATTAATTCAAAAAATTACATTTTAATTTCCATTTTTTAATTTAAAGAAATAATTAAATATTTATAACACTTTCTCTTGTAATACTTTCAATTTCTTATAAATAGTAATTATTTTCTAAACGGTTTTAATATCTTTATTTATACAGTTATTTTTCATTTTAGTAACTTCTGTCAAATATATAAAAAAAAAACTAAATTGCACTTAAAAAACCGTCAATTTTTATTGGCTATTTAATATCTATATTTAATTCTTTTTCATTTTAACAAATTCAGTTAAAAAAAAACTAGATTGCATTTAAAGATTTCCGCACTCCCCTTCCTGCAAATCGTTTGGTGTAGGGGGAGGTGGTAAATTAACAAAATTGTCCATTTTTAGTGGTTATAAAAAGTAATTATAATATTTATTATTTTTTCAATAAAATGATGAAAAATATGGATATTTCAGACAATATTTTAGAAATAAGTGATATCTGTTTCTAGCGTTACCCACTCAAAGATTTCCACACTTCCCCCCCCCCTCTCTATCGTTTGTTACATTGGGTGGGAGTTGGGGTGAATTAAAGAAAAAACGTTTTTAATGGTTAAAAAATTAAATGTAAATGCATTATTTTTACACATCAATAAAATGATTAAAAAATATAGATATTTCAAAAATAAGTGATGTTTGTTTCTAGAGTTACCCACTCAAATATTTCCGCACTACCCCCCCCCCCCTCTCTATCGTTTGAGCAGGGGGTTGGAATAGGAATAAATTTAAAAAAAACGTTTTTAAATGTAAAATTAATTATTTTTTCACATCAATAAAATAATGAAAAATATGGATATTTCAGACAGTACTTCAGAAACAAGTTTCTATATAGTGTTACCACTCGAGCAGGACAATCAACCTAATGGAGTACCCGTTCCAGGCTTATTTCCGGTCTAAAGGTGTCGCTGCACAATATTTGAACACGGAAATGACATTTGGAGAAAGTCTAATTGTAGTACTGACATTCAAATATTTATCTTTGCACGATATATTTTTTATTATTATTAGACATGTCATGTAGATATTATATATAGGTATATATATTTTACTGAAGGGTGTGATATAGAATATTTTATTTACGGTTTTAATAGGAAGTAGCATTTATTATTATGAGAATTTATAATTTATTTCAACTGAAAACAATTGTTTTATTTTTAATGCGATAATGGAACATTTTTACTGTGGTGAAGAGGGGGCATGCATTTACTTCTCCCATTTTACAGCCACTGGTAAAAAAATTATAAATAATTAACATACCATTTGACGGTAAGTTTAGCTGTAAAAAAAATTTGCAATGAAAAAAAAAAGAAGCTAAATTTGAAACAAGTTTAGACCCCAGTTAAAAAAAAGACTCTTTTTTTGAAACACGTATACACAAGTAGAATGGGTTACTTGAGCCAAGTAAACCTTGTTTTGTATATATAACGAAAATAATATTTTCTTAAGATAAAAAATATATATTTAGTATACTTGGACGAAGAAATAATGTAGTTGGATTAAGAGTACTTTTCTTATATTAAGAAAATATTGTTTTCGTTATATACAAAACAAGATTTTCTTGGTCCAACACAGTTTTTTTTCTGTGTAAGTCTAAACTCTTAATTTATATTAGTATTAAGTTATAACTATAGTTTTTTTTTCTATACGATTTTTTTACACTAAAATCTTTTTTAACCTTTAACTTTTTAAAAAAAATTTTATATAATTTATCTTAAAGTATACATTTCAGGCTTTAATTTCGTTTAAAAAAATCTAACTGCGATTATTTTTACCCAAGTTATATCCATTTGAAATTACACAATTTTTTTATAAAAAAAAAAAATTACATTTTAAAAAATCCAGCTTCCGATGTACACATCATCGCCACATTTAGAAATTATCTAAGTATTTATACTGAAAATAATACTACCTTATATAGTCATACATAATAACAAATAAATATAAACAAATTCCATTGACATCGTATCGTGAGCAAACGTTGACGTTTGATAAACAAACTCGGTCTCTGATATTTAGTCTACATACTGGCGAACTGCTTTAACGCAGTTATTGATTTTTACGAGTTCAAGGTGAGTATAGAATACTCTGATACGTACATGAATTGTTATAGGAAACGATATGATATGTCATTTAATAAATATCATTTACATCTACCTATGTATTCATTTTATACAATAAACAAATGTAGACAGAAAAATTTGAGATGAAAAAATGGTCAATAAATTTATTTTGTTAATAAAACAATATTGCATCAATATAATAATTAAAAAAATTCTTATTGAGGATATTTTATTCATTTATCTTCATATTTATATAAAAATCTTTTCATTTGTTAAATCTATATCTATAAAAGAGTTTGTCCTTAACCACTCACTCACTCACTCATATATCAACGTACAGCCCAAACCCCTGGACCTAGAAACGCGAAATTTCGTAGGTGCCTTCCTTTTATGATGTAAGCACCCACTAAGAAAGGATTTTTCGAAATTCAACCCCTACGGGGTTTAACAGGGTGTCAAAGCTTATATAAAAAAAAAAATTTCGTTCGCATTTAATTGAACTTATCGAACATACTCTATAATAAAAATAATGAAACAATTATTTCAGCATTTCCCAAAATTTAACCCCTAAAGTGTTTAACAAATTAATATTCAATTAAAAATGAAAGTTCGATATTCAAGCCCTAATAGAATGGGACGAGGACGAGGATGGATTTAGATATGGTTATCTGCATACCTGATTTACTATAAAGATAAATTCGGGCAAAATAGTCATCTATTAAAAATAAAAATTTCGACATTCAACCCTTAATAGCGGGGGTAGACAGAGTATGTGTTTTTAATATGTTTATCTGCATAGCTGCTTAAGTTACAAAGGGGGAGTCGGGCAAAATTTTGCGATAAAAGAATTTTATATTTAGCCTCTAATGGTGAGAGTAGACAGGGGGTTAGTTTTTACAATTGTTAACGAAGATCCGAGATATTTATGTTTTTTTAAAGGTAATGAATAAAAATCAATCTAAAAAAATGTAATTTTCATTATCACGTATGGAGGGTTTTAATTAGTTTCGAAGTTTACGCGAGCGAAGCCGCGGGATTTCTCTAGTTAATAAATAATTTATTACACCAACTAACGAAATACTCAAATAGATGAAACATAATGGTTGTATTAATAAATATTTATCAGTGTGAATATTTTTTACACCACCCAACTAGTGAAAGTGCAATTTTCTATATGGTAAATTCAGTGATGTCATTTATTAAGTATTTTTTTGTATTTAAAATATATGTTTTCAATACGAAACAAAATAAGAACATTGTTAGTAATAAATAATATACATTTATCAACAAGATAAACGTGGATATTTCCATATTGGTAAAAAAATTATCATATCAATAAACAATCGGAGCCAAATCGATCACGGAATTTTTACATTGATCACATTTTTTAACACATTTTTCTGTGTAAGTATTGAGTCATTAAAAAAACGCTGATAAAAATTGACACAAGTAAATACATTACATATTATACTTATAATTGGAACACAAAAAATGTTTATAAATAAATATATACGAAACACTAGCTTATCAAAAAATATTTTTGTTTACAATTTTTCAATGTATCTATTTCTATATTTGTCGATTATACAAATCCATTTCAACACCAAAAAAAATATGTGACTTATGCATAAAAATACAATCATATACGGCCTTAACCTGATGTATTTATATATTATTAAAAATGAAACCAAAGTCCCCTCATGTATTATTAATTTTTTTTTGTAAAGAACCACATAACAATTGAATATTATTGTAAAATAATGAAATATGGTTGTAAAACTATTATTTTCATTTCTATACATATCGGCAGTAAAATAAACGTGTTTAAAATGTCATAAAAATCATACAGTGCGTCAGTTTGAATATAAAATTAACTCAGGCGCGTATAACAAAGAGGGGAAGGTAACCCTATCTGTAAATAAATTAAGCAAAAAGAAACAAAAATATTGAATCTTCTAAAATATAATTTTTTAGAACAAATATTTTACTACAAAATTAATTGTAAATTTTACAGTCTAGATTTTATTATATTCATACATATCATATAGTTTTGACCCCCCCCCCCCTTTTGCAAAAAGCAGCTATATAAAAAAAATATTAAAACTTTTAAAATATGATATACATGTTTTACTTCAAAATTGATTATAAATTTTACAGTCTAGATATATTATTATATTCATAGGTACATATCATATTGTTTTTACCCCCCCCCCCTTTTGTTCTTCTTCTCAACTCCTCTAAGTATAAAAACAGGCATTTAAAATTTAAAAACAATAAATTATTTCTAATTTGTAACTGTTAAAAGCAAGTTGAACAACTAAAATATGATATATGTATTTTATTACAAAATTAACTTTACAGTTTAAATATTATTATATCGATAGGTACATATCATATAGTTTTTAACCCCCCCCCCCTCTCTCTCTCTTTCTGCCCAAGTCCCCTATGTAAAAAAAAACACAGGCATTCAAAATTTTTAAAAGCAAATTGATCAACTAAAATATGGTATACATATTTTATTACAAATTTAACTTTACAGTTTAAATATTATTATATCGATAGGTACATAACATATTGTTTTTACCCCCCCCCCCTCTTTTTTTCTTCTTCTCAACGTCCTTATGTATAAAAAAAACACAGACATTTAAAATTTAAAACAATAAATTATTTCTAATTTATAACTGTTAAAAGCAAATTGGTCAATTTTTTTTAATAAAATCCTTTGACAACAATAACAAATTATTTCTAGTTGATAAGCACTGTTTAGCCAATCAAATTGACCAATTTTCAATAAAATTCATTTGTTTAAAATGACGTCATATAGGAATGATAAATGGTTCTAACAAAAAATAGTTTATTAATTTATAATTTACTCTTATGATTGTGGTTAATATTTTTTTTTTCAATCTGACTCACAGATTTTTATTAACCATCTCGCGAATGTTAAGTAAAATGAATCATTTCTTCTCAATAGTTAAAATGAGTCTTTAAAAGGTGAATCATTATGTGGGTGTTTGTTTTATTATAAGAAATAAAATCAATCTTTTCAGAATTAATGTTTCTTTATCATTAATTCTTATTAAAAAAAATATTATGCGGTGTTAACACCGAGAAAACAAAACAGAAACACGGTGTTTTTTTTTGCCAAGAAAGCAAATAAATCCTATACATTTTTAAATACGAATCATTTTAAAGACACGATTTTCTGTTTTGTTTTTTCGCATTACAACAATTATTTTTCCCGCCTAACCGAAAATTCAATAATGGCGGGAAATATCAATCCATCAACATAAAAACAAATAAAAAAACAAAATACCCTAACAATCAAAAAATATTTTACAATACAAATAATTTTTTCGATTTTTATTTTATTAAAAAAATTACACCTACCTTTTTGGTTACTGTGAAAATTATGTGTATCCAAATAAAAATAGCTGTAAAATAAAAACCACAAATCACTTTAGAAGAACACTCTTATTATTATCACTTATTAATAATAAACTATCACTTTTATTGTCTTGGTAGAAACGTTGGAGTTGTTTTTACTTTAGAACTGTTTTATAGAACTGCGGCATATACCTACAACGGTCACAGTGGAAATGACGGAGTTTTGCAGCCACCGGCCTCGCCGGCTCGTTCTTCAGCGTTCAGTCAACATATAGTGTGTCAAGTTGGGTTATCTATATGATTTTAACTTTCCTATACCCGCGTCAAGTAGAATAACATAAGTTCTAGAGCCTGTTTTTTATCTTCTTTTTTTATGACAGTCTAGTAAAATTAATTTTTGTTAGTAGTTAAGGATGTGTTGAAAAAAATAAACCAAACTTATAGACAATATTTTGATTTAATTAATGACTTATATGCCCGGTATTATCAACCAATTTAAAGCTCCTTTAGCGTTAAATGCTCCTTTAAAGTAAATTTGGTGTATTACAAATGTGATTTAAATCAATATTTAAGCTCTCAATGAAAAATTTACGTAATATACGTTGTAAGGAAATACTGCAGAAAATGTAAGATCTATTTAATTAAATGTATTATGCTTGGATCTGTTGATAATATGACAGTTAGTTAAAGGAGCATTTAGTTAAACTTGATAATACTGGGCGATAGTCTTTTATTACAACCTCCGAAAAAAAAAAATTTTTTCTTAAAACCAAAACTAAAAATAACTCTAAAAACTTAAAGATAACTTTATGAGGAATAAAGTATTATAAACTATTCTCAACCAATTTTTCACCATAGCATTCGGAGCATACTCAAAAGTGTAACACCTATACCCGCGTCGCACAGTGGTTTAAAACCATACTTTTTTGCGCGAAATTTCGCTTCAAGCCAATTTTCAACCAATTTTAATGAAACTAGTCTCATTTGAAAGGTTAGTAGTTCTAGTTTCTGAAAATTACCCCATGAATAGTCAATTCACCCTCTTAATTACCCTTTCATTCCCTCAAATCTGAAAAATCGATTGAACGATAAATCTACAAATTAATAAATAGAGTAAGAAAATATGCATTGCACAAATGTAAAAAATAATTTATTAGTACTATTATATAGTATGTGTAAATATGTGTGAATAAATCTATATATGTACAGGCTGAGTCATAAATTTGTATTTTTTTGATATCTCCTCTGTTAATATTTAGAGAAAAATTCAAATTTTGCATGATATTATAAGTAATAATACACAACTAAACTATATTACAATATATAATGTGGCCTCGAAAAATGTGTATCATTACAGGATGAGTTGATAGTACGTATCCCTTCGATATCTCCCATTTTTTGTTTGTTAGATTTTTCAAATTTAGGGGGATGAAAGGGTAATTAAGAGGGTGAATTGACTGTTCTTGGGGTAATTTTCAGAAACTACAACTACTTACCTTTCAAATGCGAGTAATAACATTAAAATTGGTTAAAAAATGGCTTGAAGCGAAATTTCGCGCAAAAATGTATGATTTTAAACCACTGTGTGTCGGTCTTACAGACAAATTGATGTCGTGTACTGGTACATGTCCTATTCGCACGAATGCACTGCACAAAATTGAAGATCGCGACAAAACATGAAGCTACCATTGAAGCTCATTGTCTTAGCATTCTCCGTTATCAAAAAAAAATAAAAATAAAGTAATATGTCGGTCTGACAGACCAATTTGTATCAAAAAAAAAATTGATACAAACAAATCAAGAAGTTCTAGCCTACAAGTGCAAAAATGACTTGAATATATATTATCAAGAAGATTAAAAAATAAATAAAAAACGTAAAATACATAATAAACTATGTAACCCAACTTGACGCGTAAGTTTTATACGAATGCCGGTATGTAGAATTCAAAGCAAGTGAGAAACAAGTCAATTCAGTATGTACTTCACTATACGCGATCTCGTTTTAATAGGCGTCACGTACGGGACCCAAGAAAACGTGATAAATAATTACAAAGGTGTATTTCATTTTGTAACGGATTTTACCGCATTTACAAAATAAGCCCTACTATACAGTTTACAATTTTTTTTAATATGAATATCTTCTTCAAAAATCTTATTAATTAATTATCACAAGCGCATCAAAAAAAATTAACAATAATTAATAATAATCACTGGGGGTGGGGGGGGGGGATTTTTATCACGAGCGCACCAAAATAAAATAAAATAATAACAATAATTAATAAAAATTAATTAAAATAATATCAATAAATTATTGTCACAAGCGCACAAAAAAAATTAATAATAATCAAGGGGGGGGGGATTAAATGTTATCACGAGCGCACCAAAATAAAATAAAATAGTAACAATAATTGAATCGGTGAGTGAAAGAACAATACAAGTGCCAAAAATGGCAATTTTAACTGAGATAGGCAAAATGTTTAAAATTCATAGCTCTATCACATAGCAAAATAATAATACATCGACCAACATCGTACGTGCGACGGGGGGTAGTTCAATTTTTTTTACAATTACTTTTACCTTACTTTTCTGACGAAATCCTCGAATTTTACTACCATATTATTTCTTGGAAAGTCAAAAATGAAGATTCTGAGTAAAAATTACAAATAATTTTTTTTGTAAAGTAATAAAAAATAAAATAATAAAGCCGAAAATAAAGCAATAAAAAAAAAATTAGCATTTTTTTTTAATTGAGTGAAAGAACAGTATAACTGCAGGTATTTTTTTTTTCAAATATCTTTTTTTGCAATTTTTTTTAAATTTATTTATGTACGTATTTATTATTGGTTAACATAAGTTCTATAATGTCACAATTCATAATTAGATCAAATAGTTCTCCTTTAAAACAGTTTTTTTCGTTTTTCTCAAAATGGTCATTTTGGAGATATATTGTTCTTTCACTCACCGATTCAATTAATAAAAATAAAATAAAATAATATCAATAATTAATAATAATCGAGGGGGGTAAATTGTTTAATTAATTATATTGTAACATGATGTTGATGATATGCCCCCCCCCCTCCATAAAAAAATAACTAGTTACGAGTTACGACACTGCTATAAGATTTAAATAATATGATGCTATAAAAACTATAAATATTTTGTTATCATTAAAAGCTAGTCATTTCTTTATACGATAGCAATTTCACTTATTTTTTATTATTTATTATAATATTCCCACGAAATGTTATAAATAGTAATATTAATTATATTAAATTCTGAAAATTAAATTAGTTTTGATAAAAGCATATGATTTCCTAATTATAAAAATTCTTTATGAAGTCATTGAAATTCCATTTATAGCATTTATTTGTAATTATAATTGTGGTTTTCTAAGAATGCCCAATCATATTTTTAGAAACCGCAATAATTCTGTCTATTTTTATTTATTTTTGTTTTGATTCTTGGATATTTTATTAAAAACTAATCATATTTTCACCCATATATATTTTTTACTCAAAAAAATTTGCATCTTAAGGTTATTCGATCATTATAGCAATGTATAGATAAAAGTCTAAAATTTTAATATGTTATTTATGGATAGCTCAAATATTTTACTTAAAATATTGGACGTATGGTTTTTGACTAATTGGATATTAAAAATAGAGTTTTTAACACACGATAAATGAGAGAACTTGCCGAAAGTGCTCTATTTATGGAAATTCTACACAATTAACTATATAGAGACGTTTTAAAAACTAATTATTCGAAACTTCAACCCTTTTAAATACTATAATAATTATAAAACAAATATATTCACGTGTAGTTTATTCAAAATAATGAATAACTAGCTCTGCTATTACAAATTAGTACATGTTACTATTATATACCGTTCTGTCTATTTCAATTTTCAAATTAAATTAAACATTTTTTACTTTTAATAATTAACAAAGTAAAATATTCCATTAAATGTAGGTACATGTGTTCTGAATACAAATTAAAAACAAAATTTTTCGAAACCAAATCTTTACAGCTTGCTATAGATAGACGTATAACCTGAATACCTATATACAGGGCCGGATTTAAAAATTTGCCGCCCGTAGGCAGTTGCGAAAAATGATACCAATTATTCTGAAGACCTTTTTCTTTTTTTTTAGCTCTTCCAAGTAAAATTCATGTCACTTTCTTTCTATTTCTTTTTCATACCAAAATTTGCCGCTATAGGCAGCTGCCTACATTGCCTGCATGGTAAATCCAGGCCTGCCTATATAGATTTTTAAAAAACTGATTTTTTTTTTAATTTTATTTTGAACATTCACATTCCAATTTTCTTTTATAATGCAATCATAATGGGGCTAGCATTTGCTAGTTAGCAAGCACTCTCAAACGAGGTACTAATTTTGTGTTAGTATCTATGGACTTGCTATAGAATTTAGAGCAGTGATACTTGACTACAGTATTGTAACACAGCTGGTGCAGACTCTGACCGTATACAAAATAATTATCATAATATCACCACTGTTTTAACACCCTTGTTAATGTTTACATACAACACGTGCATAAAACTTGTCAAAGTCTTCATGAAACTCCAAAAGAACTGTCATATAAGTTTGATACATCATTTAAGAGTGTTTGCAAGCTATATAGCAATGATACCGCGTTCATAAGACAATCAATAGTATTAATTTTATTTATATTTAGAAGCTAATTAAGAATTCAGTACTGGTATCGACTACATCACATAATCAAAAATAATTAATCGTATGTAATTATTTTGTTTAACTGTCCATTTCCTATCACAAGTCACAACCTTATTGAACTCATATATTTCTGACACTGTATATTAAAAACTAGCGGCATCCCGCGGCTTCGCTCACGTAAATTTCGAAACTGATTAGAACCCGCTATACGTAATAGGGGATGACATATTACATTTTTTTATATTGATTTTTATTCAATACTTATAAAAAACGTAAATATCCCGGATCTTAGTTAAAAAATGTAAAAACTAACCCCCGTCTACTCTCGCCATTAGGGGTTGAATATCAAATTCTTTTATTGCAGATTAAATCCATCCTAGTCCCCGTCGAGCTTTCATTTTTAATTGAATATTAGTTTGTCCGAATTTACTTTAATATCATGAACAGTTATTGTTATTATTCTCATATAGGGGTTGAATTTTCGTAACTGCGATATTTGTCTTGTAGAGTACCTACTTGTGCCATGTTTCATTCGGTGAATACAAAAAAAAATATTTTACATATTTTTCCGCCCCCCTAACACCTTGGGGGTTAAATTTTGGGAAATGCTGAAATAATCGTTTCACTGAGTATGTTCGATAAATTTCAATTAAATGCGAACAAAAAAAATATTTTTTTATATAAACTTTGACACCCTGTTTTAACCTCGTAGGGGTTGAATTTCGAAAAATCCTTTCTTAGTGGATGCTTACATCATAAAAGGAAGGCACCTACGAAATTTCACGATTCTAGGTCCAGGGGTTTGGGCTGTACGTTGATATATGAGTGAGTGAGTGAGTGAGTGAGTGAGTGAGTGAGTGAGTGAGTGGTTAAGGACAAACTCTTTTATAGATATAGATAGATAACTCCTAAAATGGTTCATTTGGAAATATTGTTTATACGATTAAGCAGGTTTTGCTTCCGTAGTTAATTTATGGTCTTGTATAGATTATTATCAACGACAAAACTATGTGTTAACTATACTCTATACTACAAGAAATACTAATAATAATTATAATTAGAAAATGACTCAACTATTTAAATTTGACTTAATTACATCCAAAATAAAATTTTTAATTTATTTACTAAATTTATTTATTTTTAAATAATAATCAGTTGAATTTTTTCAATACGGACCTGATCTAGTTGAAATATTTCATAGCTTTAGTCATAATTTAATTGTATGGTTTTAGTCTTTCGAATAGTGAAATCTACAGCAAAATCGGTTTAGTAATTTTCATGTAATTTCGTTTTTTTAACTGTAAAATATAAATCGTAAATTTTCCTTAATACGGACCTGATAATTTAATAATCATATAGCCTAAACTCATTCTAAAATCTTAATCTTTCGAATAGTGCAATCCCCAACAAAATCGGTTTAGTAATTTTCGTATCACACCGTTTTTTTAACTGTAAAATATAAATCATAGATTTCCCTTAATACGGACCTGATAATTTAATAATCATATAGCCTCAACTAATTCTTAAATCTTAATCTTTCGAATAGGAAAATCCTTAACAAAATCGGTTTAGTAATTTTCGTATCACGTCGTTTTTTTAACTGTAAAATATAACTAATAAATTTACCTTAATACGGACCTGATAATTTAATAATCATATAGCCCAAACTAACTCTAGGATCTTTAACTTTCGGGTAGTGAAAGTCCCATCAAAATCAGTTTAGCAGTTTTTGCGTTAAGCTGAAACGAATAGGCAGACATTTTTTAAAAAACCATATTGTCTAAAAAATTACTCATAAAATCCAAAATAATTTAACTATTCAAAAGAGAGCCTAAAGATTTATAGGTATATGTTAGGTACTGCTGATTTCGCGACACATCATTTGAAAACCACTGAAATGATATATTATACAAAATACCATAGATTATTTCAACAATTTACTACATTTTTCTCTACTACAATATTGATAAGAAAAGCACCACTTTTTTATTTTCTATATCGTCATGATTCACCAATTCTACATACATGGTATGTATGTCCTTATGATGTCAGTGTGCTGTGACGTCATCAGGACACAATATTGCGCAAGAGGCGTACATCTCACTGCGATACAATGCCCGATATTACGTACCATTGAACATATGATTGTGCAAATTCTGTGTCACCCAGTTTTAGCAATTTACAACATCAGATTAAAGTGGCTTCTTACTTGTGTATCGACTTCAATTGGAAGTTTAGTCATATTTAGGCCAGTGGCGTAGTTAGGTGGGGATTAAGGGGATCACCCCCCCCCCCCCATGAGTCTACAAAAATTATGAGATGATTATGATATACGAGTATTTTATCAATAATGAATATATCTAACTTTGCACTACATAAAAGATGATTTTCATAATAAAAAATATAACTTTATAAGATTTAATACTATCATACCCCCCCCCCCTACGACAAAATGCTATCTACGTCACTGATTTGGGCCGCTCATATGTCAAAGTGATTAACTACTTTAGTAAAAGGATTCTTGTTTTCTGATAATATTCACTGAAATTTTATTTATTTTTTAGTACTTTTTTTTATTCAAACTCAAATATCTCAGTACCAAAAAATGCTATAAAAATTTTAAAAATAGCATTTTGAAGCTGAGAAAATTTCCTAAAAAATAGCTATCTTGAAATTAACCCATTACTTCCCAGTGTCCTATTTATAGGACATCGTATTTACTATTTTTTTCGATGAAATAATAACGTTATTAATTTGATTTACATTACTAATGTTTTTTAAGTTTCCCTACTTACAATAATTTTTAAAACGAACTCTAGAGTTCATTTAATAACAAATTATAACACTCGAAATTATAATTCACGATTAGTTAATCAGTTGTTTTCAAAGCATTATTACGTCAATTCTAAAAAACAATCACGGTTATGATACATATTATAAGGTAAAAAATAGTCATATTTAATGAATTGTTTATTTACAAATTGAGAATAAGTTTAGAATAAACATGGATTGAAAACAACTGATTAACTAATCGTGAATCATTTTGCTTTGTGCAATCCGAGGTAAAAGTAACAGTGTAATTATTCTAGCTAGTCGACATTTATAGTTACAATTTTTTATTTAGTAAAGCGAAACTATATAAAATATTACTTATGAGAGTGTAAATAAAGCATAACAATATTTATAATTTCAAAAAAAAATCCAAGTACAGACTATCGTTATTAAAAAATGTGCTGTCCTATAAATATGACATTGGGTTCTCATGATAATAATCTAGTCTGCGACTGATAATTATTATGTCTTGTATTGAATTTCTCTTTTTGGTTATATTTTCAACAATAATTGAGAACTTGATAAAAAATTCGGGAAGTAATGGGTTAAAAAAATATCAGACCCTTTTGTGCAATTGAAATTTTAAAATAAAAAAAATTAATCCTTGCAGGTATGGAAGCCCTGGAGTCCACGATCAACTTCTGGGAAGACGCGCTGGCCGCATACTCTTCCCGTACAGGCGGCAGTAACGACGGTGGGTCTTTAGCGGTGCTCGAGCTCGAAGACGCCGCGTTCTGTCGCGACCTCCAACAGCTATTAGATGTGGCTTACGGACTCCAAGAGAGCAGCGAGTTGTTATTTCTCGATCAACGCTCGGTACTGTTTCGCCCCGAGAGCGCATCTCTAAATGTACAACGCAAGGCTTCCGCGGTCGAGGGGTTCGAGTCGAACATGTCTAGTGTGGAGTCGTTTGCATCGGCACAAGATCAGGTTCGGGGGATATTTATAAAAAAATATATAGAAAATAATATATAAAACAACTAATTGTCTAAACGTCAAAAATATATATACTTATGTCGAATGTAAATTTTATTTCGCCTTTTAACACCTTCTAAATATATTTCTGAAGATATTGTGAAGGATAATAAATATAACAAAACAAATTTTATCCAAAAAAACACACTTTTATTATATACAGGATGTCCAAGATAAGCGTGAAATGCATGGGGATATCCTAAACGGTAAGAGATACATATGTGGTTAAATCAGATGAATTATTTGTAAGAAAGGGGTGAGTATTACAACATCAAAAAATATTAATAATTTGATGTGGTTTAGGCGGTACACCCCAAAAACTGAAAATTCGGAAATTCTTTAAATGACTATAACTTTTTTGACAAAATAGATAGGTAATTTTTGTTTGCGGTTTCTCAGAGCACTTTTTTGTGTAGAATCGATTGGTGTATTTAGAATTTTTATATCACTTTTAGTTTCTGAGATGCAAGCTCTAACTTTAGTTTTTCTTATGGGTCACTTAATTGGCTGTAGCATATTTGAACGTGTTTTTTACTCTACTTTACAACGATATGTCACATGACATACTTATTATTAAAAATAAGTCGAAGTACTAAATACAGTTGATATTTATAAAGTATTTTATTACAAAGATTTAAGTAAGGTATGAAAAACAAAATTTGTTAGACAAAAATCGCAATCTATAATCAAAATAACAAATGAATATTTAAAAACAATTAACTATTTCAAAAAAAAATGTTATTACTTTTTTTCAATAATAAATATGTCATGTGACATATCGTTGTAAAGTAGAGTCGAAAACGCATTCAAATATGTTATAGCCAACATAGTGGCCCATAATAAAAACTAAAGTTAGGGCTTGTAACTCTGAAACTAAAAATGATATAATTTTTTTTAAATAGTCCAATCGATTCTACACAAAAAAGTGCTTTGAGAAACCACAAACAAAAAGTACCAATCTACTTTGTCAAAAAAGTTATAGCCATTTAAAGAATTTCTGAATTTTCAGTTTTTTGGGTGTACCGCCTGAACCACATAAAATTATGAATATTTTTTGATGTAGTAGTACTCACCACTTTCTTACAAATAATTCATCTGATTTAAATAAATTTGTAGATATCTCTTACCGTTTAGGATATCCCCATGCATTTCACGCTTATCTTGGACACCCTGTATAAGTACCTCAATGCATCACTGTCATTTTTCTTGTAGGTATATAACCTTTTACCTTTTATATTGAATCAAATATTTATAAAAAAAAAATATTAAAAAAACAGGTAGCCGATCTTCGTGAATTCGACGAATTCGCCGAAGAACTCGTACCGGATATAGAACGCCTTCCATTGTATGCTTCCGCTCTACGCCGTACCGAGGACGGCGGCGGTGTACCATACCGTGCACTTCGAACGGAAGTAGTACGCTGTGGTGGTGACGCCGAGTACCTTGCCAAACTCCACTGTATCCGGTTAGCTTTCCAGTACATGTTCCGAGACGTCAATAACCGAATCTGGTTCGCCGACTCCGGCAGGCAGCTTTTAGCGGATTTATTACTTTATGCTGATAAGGTATCACCCCCCCCCCCTCTGTTTTTTAGGGTTCCGTAGAAAATTAGGAACCCTTATAGTTTCTCCATGTCCGTCATGGAAAATTTTGACATAATAAGATGAAATTTGGTATACGGTCGTAGAAATGATAAGATTTTCGAAAAAAAATTTTTTTTATCCCTCTTTCATAAAATGAATAGTTTTCAAAAAAAAAATATCACCTACCCCATTGAGTGGGGTGTCGTTAGAAAGGTCTCCTAAAATGCAACAAAAAAAGTATCAGAACCTTTTGATTTTAACCCTTTAATCACGATGTATTTGCTCTCCAAAGTCATTATAAAAGCGTCCCCCCTCTATTTTCTAAACTATCAATTCAAAAAATCTGAAAAAATTCCAGAATGTAGCTCTTAATCAGTACTTATAAAATATATTGGACCCCCCTTTCTTAGACTGAAAAGTGAACTCACATTTTTTTCATTTACCCCATTGAGTGGGGTGTCATTTGATAGATCTCCTAAAATGCAATAGTAAAAGTCAAATGACTTTTTGATTTTAACCCTACAGTCACGAAAATTTTGAAATAACACTTTTTTTATAAATCGTAGTGAGAATGACTACGGAACCCTTTTGCACTTGCCCGTTTTAATTATGGAACAGTATTATATTTTAGTTGTTTTTAGGATCCAAAAGACTTTTTAGTTGCTTATGAAGAAATGTTAGAGTATATTCAGCAGCCAATGAATTGGGAGTACATAGAAAACGAATTAATATTAAAAGGAGTTAAAGCACTGACATTTTACGATATAGTTCTTGATTATATATTGATGGAAGCTTTTGAAGATCTGAATGCACCTCCAGCTTCTTTAACAGCCGTTGTACAAAATAGATGGCTGTCTAATGGATTTAAAGAAACGGTAAGTTGATTTTTTATTATTTACAGTAGTGCCTCGCATAACGAACTTAATTCGTTCCGGGAGCAAGTTCGTTATGCGAAAATTTCGTTATGTGAAACGCGTTTATCCATAACAATACATGTTAAAAAATGTAATTCGTTCTGTAGCATAAAATATGGTACTGTAACATAAAAAAGATTGTACACAGGTTTTTTATTTTTTTAGTCAGAATCAGATTTAGGAGAGTCTACCGAGGCTTGCAGGGTCAAATCCTCTTTCTAATTATTTCTTGTTTCATTTCAACAGAAATCACCTTCCTGCTTTTTTTAGAACTCATAATATAGACACGCAAAATTACATTTATTAAAACAAACAGGTGTGTGAGTTAAGCACAGAAAAGAACGAGTGACGCGCGTTGATGCATGTTCATGCTTTGAGCATCGACTGCGTGCGACCTTGGAAGTTCGGGCGACTTCGTGATACGTAGGAGCGTTCGGGCGGCAAAATTAAACACGATAAAGTTCGTTGTGCGAAGCGAGGTTCGTTGAACGAGTCGCGAAATGAATGAACTGAAAGTTCGTTGTGCGCAGCGTTCGTTATGCGAGGCACCACTGTATTTATTATTTTACGAGCTATTTAGTTTTTATTTTATTCAATGTCATTTTGTCTGTGTGTATGTATGGATTTGTGTGTCTGTCTGTAGGTCTATCTGTCGGTCTGTTTGTCTGTCTGCGACGATCTTCTAACTACTTGAAATTTGACGCATAAAATTTAACCCAGTTTTAGATTTTGTTTAAAGTATGTTTATTATATCGAAAATGACGTGAAAAGTTGAAATTTTTAATCCCCATGCCTGTATCTCAAATCGTTCTCGAGATATGGCTTTTCAAAATTTTCAATTTTTAAATTTTTGGAAAAAATGGCCGTAACTTTTGAACCACTCATCAGAATTGATTTTAGTTGACATATTTAAAACCAGCGTTTCAAATTCTTTATTATTGTTTATTTAAATTACACAAAACCTTTTAATAGTTACATTCAGATGCGTTGATGAGTCAAGCACATGACTTATATTTATAAATATTATATAATATTAAATATTATATAAATATAAACTTACTGTTTGACTCTGGGTATAAGTCACGTTTTATTATAATAATTAAATTCTTAAATAAATTGTTACACATAACAATTTTGTCAAGACGAATTTTTTTTTCAATGTCTGAATTTTTTTCGAGACGTATTTAATAAATTTCATTTGAATGAATTGTAAAATAAACATTTGGCACGCAGACTATTTAATTAACTGTCAAAATATGTATGTAATATGATACAGGATATTTACTTGAATTAACAAAAAAAAAACTGCTTCTTTCTTTTAATAATGATTTTTTTATGTCTCGAAGTGTGGTAATATTATTTTTAGATTATTTTGAATAAAAATAAAACAAATAAAGCAGGCCTGTATTACCCTACCCCCTCATATATATTTATACAATAATTTTTCAGGCCTTAACCACAGCTGTGTGGTCAGTCCTCCGGGCAAAACGTCGTATGCTGAAATTTCCCGGAGGATTTATGTCCCATTTCTACACAATATCCGAACAGATATCTCCACTGATGGCTTGGGGGTTTCTAGGCCCCGACGAGTCCCTGCACGAGATATGTGCTTACTTTAGGGAACAGTTCATGGCATTACTAGCCGATATATTCTCATTCCAAAAAACTAAATTCACAACTGTTGAGGAATTATCGGCAGATATTTTAGCTCATATGAAATTTCGATTTTATAATATAAATCAACGTCTTACTCCATAAAATTGACTCAAAATAGTATATTTATATATTGACAGTAACCAGTAACGTCTGATTTTTTTTTAATAATCACACTATTCAACAAAAAAATACTTTTGTAATATAACAGAGATTTGAATAGAAAATTTAGGAGACTTTTGGCATACCGAAACCGGATTTGTTGCCCAAAACGTCAGGGTTTTGAGATATTCTAACCTAAAAATCCCAAAAACGACTATATTGGCAATGTTAAAGAATTTATTGTCAAGTAGGTAATTTTTTTCTAAAGTTTTCGGTCACGGTAACAAATAGTATTATCTTTCCTCTTTAAAATGAGTTTTAACTTTTTACTGTACGATTTTTTTAGCCGAGATGTACTAGTTGGAAGATATGATAGTGTAGTATATAGCCCAGGAAATAAAGGTTTTTACTAAGAAAAAATTCCGACCAAGCTGGATTTTGGTGGAGACTTTTATTTTGATGTCCTAAACATACCCTAAAAAGTCCCCTTAATTTGGATGGCGGGTTTTTACTTTTTAGGGGGTAAAGGGGGGCTGATTCTAGTTTTTTGCAAATATCTCAAAAATTATTAATTTTTCGAGAAAAAAAAAGGTATTTATACTTTTTTCGTATAATCAAAACTTTTTAAGTAAACTGTTAACCTAGTCAAGGGTGCAGTGAAGAGTGCCAAAATCCGAACTTTTAGAGGCAAGCAATTTTATGGTTGATTATTATAGATTTTGGGGCGTAGAATTCGAAAAAAATAACCCGAACTAGCAAAAAGTAGTGCAACACCCTTAAAAAAGGGGTTGAAGGGTGAAAACCCCGTTTTCAAGATTTTTTTCAATTTTTCTCAAAATCTAAATCGATGATGGGGTCTTTTTATAGCTGATATTTATTCATTATTTATAATAATATTTATAATATTTATTCATTATTTATAATAATTTTTGTTCAAATCAAAATTGATCTCAAATTGTTCCTAAAGTTCTAAAGAATACTGATCAACCATAATTTTTAAAAATATTAATATTTTAATCAATGAAAATTGTTAAAAAAAATTTACGTTACCTACCCATAAACATTAGCGATTTTCATTGGTTAAAATATTAATATTTTTAAAAATTATGATTGATCAGTATTCTTTAGAACTTCAGGAACAATTTGAGATCAATTTTGATTTGAACAAAAATTATTAATTTTTAAATTTTTTCCTCGAAATAAACATTTTTACGTTTTTTTTAAACCCTCTAGAAAGAGTATTTTTTTGTCAAATTCAATATTTTTGGTCCCGATCGATTCGTTTAAGTGTCCCCAATAAATATCAGCTATAAAAAGACCCCATCATTGATTTAGATTTTGAAAAAAATTGAAAAAAATCTTGAAAACAGGGTTTTCACCCTTCAACCCCTTTTTTAAGGGTGTTGCACTACTTTTTGCTAGTTCGGGTTATTTTTTTCGAATTTTACGCCCCAAAATCTATAATAATCAACCATAAAATTGCTTGCCCCTAAAAGTTCGGATTTTGGCACTCTTCACTGCACCCTTGACTAGGTTAACAGTTTACTTAAAAAGTTTTGATTATACGAAAAAAGTATAAATACCTTTTTTGTGTAGAATTTTATAAGCTACAATTTTCTTGAAACAATTTTTCTCGAAAAATTAATAATTTTTGAGATATTTGCAAAAAACTAGAATCAGCCCCCCTTTACCCCCTAAAAAATAAAAACCCGCCATCCAAATTAAGGGGACTTTTTAGGGTATGTTTAGAACATCAAAATAAAAGTCTCCACCAAAATCCAGCTTGGTCGGAATTTTTTCTTAGTTTGACCGTTTTTTTGAGTCTATTGCCTGGGCTAATAGTAGATACAATGAACTTTACTACATATATCTTCAAAATAGTATATTTCGGTAAAGAAAAATCGCACAGTCAAATGTAAAAAATCATTTTAAAGAGAAAAGATAGTACTATTCGAAATCATGAAAGAAAACTTCAGAAAAAAATTACCTACTTAGTAATAAATTCCCCAACATTGCCAAAATCGTCATTTTTGGGACTTTTAGATTCGGATATCTAAAAAACCTGACGTGATGGAATCATTTGGGCAACGAATTCGGTTTCGGCATGACAAATACCTATTCAAATTTCTGTGAATTTTTTTTGTTGCATAGTGTCATTGGCGTAATCAATTTTGTGTTATATTTTATAAATAAAACCCTTCTGATACGCCACTGGCTTATGCACAACTGATATATAATTTATTAATACAGATATTACTGTTAAAATGATGTATAAAAATAATAAAAATAGACGTTACTTTTTAAATTAATTTTATAGCATGTTTATTTCCGCAGCCAATAAATAATTATATTTACAATTTTTGTAATATAGACAGTCATATATTGTATATTTAATATTAAATAAGCTGTTTTTTTAATTTTTTATTTAATATATTAGTTTAAATCCATGTGGTATTAGGGATATAATAATTTTAATTATATTTTAATCGAAAAAAATTATTTTAGGTTAGGTATAAGTAATTTTTATTAAATTAAATATCTGTAAGATATTGTTTTAATTATATTATGTAGAAATTAAATAAGTATTACAAAAATGTTTATAATTATTATGAAAAATCCCAACAATATATTTTTTCAGAATATCGTTTGAATTTTAAACATTTTGCCTCTTCTTTCTCTTCTTTCGTTTGGTTCTTAAAGTTCATAGACTTATAGAATGGACTGAGCTTTCCCTATCCAACTGTCAAGTAAATACTGGCGAAGAGACAAAGCGATAAAGTAACCAATACCTGTCTCTTTCTTGAATATTCATTACAGACCTACAGAAAAGAGACAGATATTGGCTACTTTATCGCTTTGTTTCTTAAAAAAGAGTGGTCAATTTTGTGAGGTTATTGCTCAGTCTCTTAGAGCACGTACCTACTAGAGGCAGCCTTGGCGCTCGGCCGTGCGAACAAGTACGCGAGAGAGAAAATGCAATAACGCTACATCCTTTCTCTCTCAATCCACATGCTGATGCTGCGGAGCGAAAGAAAAAGAATGTAGACTTATTGCGTTTTCTCTCGCAAGTCGCACGCTTGTTTTACACGGTCGAGCGGCAAGGCTGCCTCTAATAGGTACATGCTCTATGGCTCAGTCTATTCTATAAGTATATGTTAAAGTTTTAATGACTACACTCATCGCTTGAATTACCGACGTTGTTGGTAATTCAACCGCTTGAATTGCCGACGTCGAGAGGGGCCCCCACCACATCAACGTTGATTGGTGAATTTAAATTTCGCGCAGAAATATAGCAATTACGGTAGTATTATGGAGGGGATAGGAGAAAGTTGGCAAATCACGCGTTTGGCCCGTCGGTAAATCGCGAGATGAGTGTACCTGAATTCCTTTTGTGAGGCTATTGTAAGTCTATGTGAAAGTTCTTAATGACTATATCAGTTTTATCTATGGATTTTAATTTACCTGAATTCGTTGTCTATGTAATGGGCGTGTAAATAACGTCATGTTTTGTTAAAAAAATGTTTATTTGATTACATTATTTATATAATTTTATTCTTTACTCGTAATTTTAACATGTCTCTTTTAATTAGTGTCGTGTCCGCTTACTCAATATTCTTTATAATCTTAAATACAATACCTCAAAATGAAGGTAAGTACAAAAAAATCAAAAATTCACAATGTTTTGCATTATAACAATTGATCTAACAACTCCATCTCAGGTCAAGTACACGTCCTCGATACAAATGACACAAAACTTATTTGGTGCACTATAAATCCAGCCGAACAAACAAAATGTTTAAATTTAGCACACGCCGTTAAACGTGATCGAGTTATGTTCAAACGAGATTACTTCGAAGTCGTTTGCCACGAAGGTTTCGACAAAGATGAATGCATGGCATTATTAGACGCAGAGAAAGTTCATATCACATCGGCAGATGCAGGGGAAGTGTTTATCGGTGGGCGTTATAACAGCCTTGTACCGATAATGCAAGAAGTTTACGAAGGGGGGTTTAAACATTATTATTCCGTCGCAGTGATTAAACGGGGCTCGTTATCGGATGTTACTTCGATTGATCATTTAAGGGGGAAGAAGGCGTGTTTTGCGGGAGTTGGGAGCCTTGCTGGGTGGATTATGCCGATTCATACGGTAGGTGCATGTTTTTTATATTATTTGACTTTTACAAATGTATAATTTATTTATTTATTAGGATGTATTTTGTCCATTGTTTTAATTGAATAAGAAAAATTGGAAATCGGAAATTTTTTTTTTTTTTTTTGAGGTTAGGAATTTTTTTTTTGAGGTTAGGAATATTTGTTTTCTTTGTTTTATGAGAAAGGCGATTTAATTATTCCGTGTCTTGAGGTAGATATTGGTAATATATATTAAGAAGAATATTCTGACGTTTATTAGATGATTTCATAACCTTAAACATCAGGAAATAAGTTATTTAAATATTTTTTTTAGGTTAGGAATATTTGTTTTCTTCATTTTTGAGAAAGGCGGTCTTATTTTTCTGTATTTTGAGGTAGATATTGGTAATATATATTAACAAGAATATTATGACGTTCATTACATGATTTCATTACCTCAAATGTCGTTAAAATAATATATTTAAATAGTTTTTTGAGGTTAGGAATATTTGTTTTCTTCATTTTATAAGAAAGGCGGCCTTATTTTTCTGTATTTTGAGGTAGATAACGGAAATATGTATTAAAAAGAATATTATAACGTTCATTTGATGATTTCATAACCTTAAACATCAGCAAATAAACTATTTAAATATTTTTTTGAGGTTAGGAATATTATAACATTATTATAACCTTTTGAGAATGACGCACCAATTAAAAAATAATAGTTTTCGATTAGGTTCACTTGTAGTTGTAGTATGTAGGTTGCATGGGCCCTCATTATGTGTCTATACCCCAAATTTCAAGTGATTTGGTTAAAAGCTAACAGAGAGAAAAAATATTTACAAAAAAAACACGATGGAAGGTGCCTCAGATCTTGTAACTCGGAAAATTATTTTATTTAATTTTTAAATCTGAAAAAATTCAAGATAATAGTTTTCATTTAGGTACATCTGTAGTTGTAGGCCCTCATTATATGTCTTCACCCTAAATTTCAAGTAATATATTTAAAAACTAACAGAGAAAATAATATATTTACGAAAAAAAAACACGATGGAAGGCGCCTCAGATCTTGTAACTCTAGGATTTTTTTGTAATGATCAAATTTTAACCCTCTTATTCGGCTCGAGCCTTTGAATATTCATTTTATTACAGCTAATGAAAAAAGGAAGCATGCCAATCGTCGATTGCAACAATCACGTAAAATCAGCTATCGAATTCTTCGGCCATTCATGCGCTATAAATTCCCTCAAAGATAAATACAACCCTATCGGTGACAATTCAGACAAACTGTGCAAACTATGCACCGGTAAAATCCCCGGAGGCAAATGCACAAACGCCGATCCATACGCCGGATTCGAAGGCGCATTCCGGTGTCTTCTCGAAGCCGGGGAAGTCGCCTTTTTAAAACATTCATCAGTCGACGAAATGATATCACATGGGAACGAATTTTCTTCGATTTCGAAAGATGAATTCAACCTCTTATGCACTGACGGTTCTAGACGCCCTTTAGACGATTATCGTTCGTGTAATTGGGGAACAGTTCCGTCACATGCTATTATAACTACATCCGCTGCTAATGATGTTTTGAAACGGAAGTATCAGGAATTTCTTTCTGTAGCGGTTCAGTTGTATTCAAAGAAGGATTCTAGCATTCGAAATGATACAAATAGATACGATCCGAATCGTTATGATTCAAATACGTACGATCCGAATAGAAGAGATGATAATTTCAACGATAGATTCAACTACAATGGTGATAGGACTGACAGATTTAATAACAATGATGAAAATAGGAATAGAGGATTTGGTAATAACGGAGATGAAAATAGAAATAGAGGTTTTGGAAATAATGGAGATGAAAACAACAGAAATAGATTCGGTTTTAATGACGATAATGGGAATTTTGAAAATGAGTATAATACGGAACGTTTAGATCATTATAGTTCATCGCCGTATCCGGAGTTTGAGAGAAATGGGGATTCTTCGGCAGAAAGGCGGCCGGTTTTGTATGAGAATTTTGAATTGTTCGAATCGGCCCCGTTGTATGGATATCGGCATAATTTATTGTTTCAGGTAAGTGTTTTTTATGGTGTATTTATTCATTTGTTTTAGGTATTTTTTTTTCAAGAGGGGCGGGTGGGGGGAAGGCTTTTTGAGAAAGGTATTTTTATAAATTTGAAAAAATGCGCGATTTTTTAGGTTTAAAAAAAAATTTTTTTCGGAATGAAATGAATTTGTTTTTTTTAATTTTTAACACAGTTCTTTGAGGCTGTTTTGTACAGTTATAGAAATACTGAAGTTAGCGGCCAGATAGTTACATACTACGGAATGTACGATTGTTTTAAGTTCAAAAAAAAAATAGAAAACTTTGTTGAACCCTTTTTCTGAAAGATTCTAAAAAAATATTTATTTTTATATTAAAAGCTAGATTAATATAATTTTTGTTAAAATAAAAATGCAAAATACAGCAATCCACCATGTTAAATGGAACACCAATCAGAGCGAATGACGTCATGCATCAGTAAACGTCATTATTTTAGATACATACCTTATTTAAGAATTTATATACTTTGGAATTCATTTTTAACACACAAAATAATTAAATTATTGTCTAACTCTAAAATGTTTGATAATTGTTGACAGGGAGTGTGACGTCACAACTCTCAAACGTCACCTGCGAGCATTTTGGCGTCAAATTCAAAATTAGTTAATTTTTGCGATTAAACCTTTATTTTGTGCAGAAATAAGTATTTTGTTGGAAATGGGAGACACGTAAGATCATCATAGAATAGTTTTTTTTTTTAAATTAGTCATCATACCTATTATAAATTTTGCAACAATGAAAATTTAAATCATTTTGTTTAAAATGTTAGTTTAACTGTAGTATTTTAAATACTGAAGTATTTTTTTGGAAATAGGAGACATCATAGAATAGTTTTTTTTTAATTATTCATCATTCCATTGTTATAGTTAAGGTGACCAAACGTACTCCTTTAGTATACTCCTTTTTAAACTGTACTCTCAAACTACTACTTTTCGAGATTTTATACTCCTTTCTGCTTCCAAAAAAAACATAAAAACTATAACGATTACTATTGATTTTCATATTATTTAAAAATATATCGACAACATTTTTCTGGAAAATCGGGAAAAGTCAGGGAATTTGGTTGGAAGTCAGGGAAAAATGCAAATTCTGCAAAAATATCAAAATTTTATTTATGGGACATTTTTTTAGCTTTTTATCTAAATTTTAATTATAAAAAACGGTAAAAATTCTCCTGGAAAACCGGGAAAAATCAGGGAAATTTGTTCCAGAGAAATACTGGCCACCCTGGACAATCACCTAAAATTAAACGTCATAAAAAAAGCTCATTACAATTTGACAGCATTTTTTTTAAATAATCTTAAAAACACTCCTTTTGTGCCAAAAATAATTGGTCAAATATTCGTTTTAGGACAACTCAAGAAAACTTTCATCCATATCCGAAGAGCTCCAAACGTACATCGGTTATTTAGGCAAAACACTGGACATAATCTTAGAAATCCGCGACTGTCCCGTCAACAGAATGACCCTCTGCGTCACATCCGACCCAGAACTAGAAAAATGTATCAAAATGCGTACCGCCCTCAAAGCACAACTCTTAAAACCCGAAATGGTCTGTTACAAAGGACATTCCCATACGCACTGCATGCAGGCAATAAGTGCCGGTAACGCTGACGTTGCCGTACTCGACGCTAGCGACGTCTATACCGGCGGACTGCGTTACGATCTTGTCCCTTTCATGTCGGAAGTCTACGATCTCGCGTCTAATGATTATTACGCGGTCGCCGTGGCTAAAGAGGAAGATCCGACTACGGATTTGACGTATATGCGGGGAAAGTATACGTGCCATACGGGTATCTATACTGCAGCTGGGTGGGTGTACCCTCTGGCGTATTTGATTTCGAATGGGTGGATTCGGTCGTATGGGTGTAATAGTATTCGAGCTGCTGCGGAGTATTTTACGAAGTCGTGTGTGCCTGGAGCGATTTCTTCGGAGTATAATACCGACGTGCCGTATGATAATATGTGCGATCTTTGTCACGGAGCTAGTTATAGGTAAGATATGGGCTAAAAAGACGTTTTGTACTGACCTATTATGAAATACGACAAAAACATACAATACTCTATAAAATTACAAAGACAATAAAACAAAAACGAACTCGCTACACTTATTTGTTTAGGAGATACAGTCAATCAAAGTTTGGCCTAAATTCACCTAAAAATGCCATTTTTTTTGTAATTCATCTCGTAACTTTTTTTTGACGACTCAAACAAGGAAAACTCATATAATTTGATGTGTACCAGACTATATAACGAACAAAATGAGTCCAAATTGAACTCTCTAGCTCTAATAGAACCGGAGATATAACGGTGTGAAATTGGGTCTCTGCGTATGTGCATGTGAGCATTCGCAATTTGGTAGATCAAAACAAAATAGACACTATTCTGGTTCTATTAGTGGTAGATAGTTCAATTTGGGCTCATTTTGTTCGTTTTTAAGTCTAGTATAAGTTAAGTTCTGTGGATTTTACTCGTTCAAGTCGTTAAAAAAAAGTTATGAAATGAAATACGAAAAAAAATGTTATTTTTAGATGATTATTGAAAATTTTAGGTTAAACTTTGGTTGATCATATCTCTGAAACAAATTAACATAGCGAGTTAATTTTTTTTTCATTCTCTTGGAAATTTAATAGAGAACAAGAAAGTATTATACAGTTTTATCGGATTTCATCATAGGGTCGAAGATAGAGCGCAAAATGTGAAAAATCATATTGTAATTTTTTTTAGATATTGCCGTCGTGACGCGACAGAAGACTATTATGGGTACACAGGAGCTCTGCGTTGTTTAGTTGAAGGGGGAGGAAATGTTGCATTTGTTAAACACACGACTGTTACAGAAAATGCAGATGGAAAACGTAGAGAGTGGTGGGCGAGAAATATTCTCAGTGGTGATTTTGAACTATTATGTCCCGATGGTAAGTGTGATTTTTATTTGCAACATATAAAAATATTTATTGATATGTTATTTTCAGGAACGAGAGCTGAAGTTTCCGATTACAAAAAGTGCAATTTAGGTAAAGTGAAATCGAACGCAATCGTTACAAGAGGGGGGTATGGTTATAACGAAACACAAATCAAGGCTTACATAAATCTGTTTGTTTATGCGCAGCAGTTTTATGGAAGAAAAGATCCAGACGAATTTAGGTAAAAATTACGTCTCGATTTTTCAACTTTACAGCAAAAATAGTTATATACAAAATGAAAGCTAATTTAATTCTCTACAGAAAAGGTGATATACATTTTTTTGTCAGATTTGTACTTCACTGAGTAATGGCCGATTGAATTTATAGCAATAAAAAGAATTTGCTCAGCGTGCCGTGTTCGGCACGCTGAGCTAGTGAAAGTATAAACGTGACAAAAAATATATAAGAACCTTTTCTATAGAGAATTTAATTACCTTTCTTTTTGTATATAACTATTTTTACGAAAAAATTTAAAGAAAAAGAAGAAATCAGCAAAAAACCAAAAATAACAAAATGATATTCAGTTTCAGCATGTTCTACTCGATACCTCCATACAGTGATCTGATCTTCCAAGATGCCACAAAGCAGCTTCGTGGGATTCCTACATCCGACCGGTATTACTCTACCTACCTAGGCAGGGACTTCATGAGGGCGAGACGTATCGTAGACTGTCACGCAAGCGCACCAAAGACATCTCACGCTTTCACGTTAGTTATATTCACGTTAACCTCTTTACAGATATTATTCACATATTATCTTTAGTGCCTGATATATTTTATATATCGAATTAAATTTAAAGAACAAAGGATATTTTGATATTAAGATTGTATTTAGTAGGAATAGGAAATAATCTAAAAAATGTACAATTATTTTTTACGGTTAAGATATTTTTTGGCGTCCATTTTATTAATTAATTAACATATTACTGTAAGTATTTAGTCAAGAGTATTATTTGTTTTATTATTCCTAAAATAGCAGCGTTATATTTAGTTCCGTCCAAATTTTATGAAAAAAATAATAATTTTAAGATATTTTATTTAGCACAATTAATTAATAGTCGTTAATATTTTTCTTGTTCAGTATTTTATATGCGTAGATCTGATTTATGTTTTATTGTTAACTGAAATCCGTCCGAAAGTTGTGTATTTTACTGATTTTGTATGATATATATATGTGGTTTTATATGATCTACAGATTTTTTTATATTTACAAAAAAATATATATTTTATTTTATACTTGAAACTGATGTTTTTAGTAGAAATAATTTCCTAACCTTTAAATTTTGTACAGGTAAGTTACTTCCCTGATGTATATTTCCCTTTGGTTTCTTTTTTCGCCACTAGACGCTATTTTTTGAGGTTATGTTTAACTTTGCAAGAATGAGTCTAACTGTCACATAATTATTTCTACTAAAGTTTTTAGAAGAAATAATTCCTAATCTTTTTCTGCCATTAACGCTATTTTGAGGTTATGATTAATTTTGCAACAATGAGTGTAACTGTCACATAATTATTTTTACTAAAGTTTTCAGTAGAAATAATTCCTAACATTTAAATTTTGTACTGGGAAGTTACTTCCCTGATGTATATTTCCCTTTGGTTTCTTTTTTCGCCACTAGACGCTATTTTTTTAGGTTATGTTTAAATTTGCAACAATGAATGTAACTGTCACATAATTATTTCTACTATACAGTTTTTAGTAGAAATAATTCCTAATCTTTAAATTTTGTACAGGTATGTTACTTCCCTGATGTATATTTCCCTTTGGTTTCTTTTTTCACCACTAGACGCTATTTTTTGAGGTTATGTTTAATTTTGCAACAATGAATGTAACTGTCACATAATTATTTTTACTAGAGTTTTTAGTAGAAATAAATCCTAACCTTTAAATTTTGTACAGGTAAGTTACTTTCCTGATGTATATTTCCCTTTGGTTTCTTTTTCCGCCACTAGACGCTAATTTGAGGTTATGTTTAGTTTTGCAACAATGAGTGTAACTGTCACATAATTATTTTTACAAATGTTTTTAGTAGAAATAATTCCTAACCTTTAAATTTTGTACTGGGAAGTTACCTCCCTTATGAATTTTTCTCTTTGGTTTCTTTTCCCGCCACTAGACGCTATTTTTTTAGGTTATGTTTAACTTTGCAACAATGAGTGTAATTGTCACATAAATTTTTTTATGAAAATATCATTAATTTTAAACAGTTTTCTACTTGAATTTGTTGTGGGGGTAAATTTTCATCAAGTATGAAGGGGAATGTACATTTATATAGAGGTTGTGACGTTCAAAATGAAGGTTATGCTGTTATATTAAAAAAAAGGTAAGTAATATTACGTTCTAATAGAATTAAGACAAAATTATCAAAGTTTAATTCGTTAAATGTCGTTTCGTTTAACGCCAAATTCTTCCAGAACGCATTTGCGATGTAAATTTGAAAAAAAAATTATAAATGTACGCTACTGATTTTTAACTTGAGTGAAGTTAGCTGTTTGTTAGTACACGTGTTTGTCACCTTGACATTTGTTTCTTGAGGAAGAAACTTAAAGTTAATTTATAATGTGAAAAAGTTAAACTATAAACATTCAAAATGATTATGTTTACGTTATTCTACGTTTTATTCTCCGTTTATAAATGTTTAATTCGTTAATGTAGTTTTGTTTAACGCTACGTTCTTCTAGAACGCATTTGCGATGCAAATTTGAAAAAAATAAATCATAAATGTACGCTACTGATTTTTAACTTGAGTGAAGTTAGCTGATTATTAATACACGTGTTTGTCACCTTGACATTTGTTTCTTGTGGAAGAAACTTAAAGTTAATTTATAATGTGAAAAAGTTAAACTATAAACATTCAAAATGATTATGTTCACGTTATTTTACGTTTTATTCTCCGTTTGTGTTATTTATCCGCCGACAGAATTCGTATCTTCCGGTTTAACCGTCGCGTCAATATTCGCGACGTTTTTAGGTTCAGAAGACATACATTTTATTCAGTATCATATAAGGAGGACGATGTTAACTATTTTCATACATTCTTTACTTCCTATGGGATATTTTATCGGTTTAATCTTAACAACGGAAGTAGATATATTAAAACCAGATGAAAATAAACAAGTATCGAATCTAATATTCGTCTTATTTACGTCTGCAGTAATCCTTCCTTCGTTTGTACTAATGAATATCGGGTCTTGGATACAAAACTGGCTTAAACATCCGATTTGTAAAAAGTTAAATCTGTTTTGTAATCCAAATATGGATTGGTTATCCGTTGCAGCTGATATTAACATTGAATATCGCAGGTACGATTGAAATGTGCTCTGTATTCGATAAACATATTTATTATATTTTTATTTCAGAGTCGATAAAGTGTGCATACAAACAAATTCAATAAATAAAGTGATAGCGACCGATAACTGGATTATTAAAGTTACCCCGTACACGATGCATATAGCGCATCAAAGTGATGCCTCGCTTGTACTTACGAGTAGCGATACACATGAAATTGCACAGTACGATCGTACTGAGGTATTTAAAATCGAACATAACCTCAAATTTTTTTTATTAGTTTTTTTTGTTTGTTTTAGGTTCAGTTTGTAAATATTGAGGTTAAGTCTACTAGGACTGGTGTGGAACCTTTTGTAATTCGTGTTAACGCACTGGATTTTAAAGATTTACAAGATAAAATTGCACGCCCGATTGAAATTCTGTCGAATGTTAAATTTCATAAATCGTTACAGGAAAGATTCATCGATGCCTTCAAAGAACAGATTAGTCTGAATGCAAAATATCAGACGTCACAAGTAAGTGAAAGTGATTTTTGTTTTATTTTGACTGTCATATACAATAAGCTCCTCCCATTTGTTGTTATAATGTTTAAATCATTTCTCTGTGCATCAAACGAAGAGAGATATACTAATACACATTTGTTAGACAGAGAAATACTCTGTGACGATTGTCACATCAATTTTATAATGTTTAAATCATTTTTCTGTGCATCAAACGAAGAGAGATATACTAATACACATTTGCTAGACAGAGAAATACTCTGCATCAATTATAAACTTTGCAACAATGAAAATTTAAATCAGTTTATTGTTTAAAATGATAGTTTAACTGTAGCTCCGCCCATTTGTTTTTATATTTGTGCACCAAACAAAGATAGATATGCTAACACACATTTGTTAGACAGAGAAATACTCTGCATCAATTATAAATTTTGCAACAATGAAAATTTAAATTGGTTTAATTGTTTAAAATAATAGTTTAACTGTAGCTCCGCCCATTTGTTTTTATAATATTTGTGCACCAAACAAAGATAGATATGCTAACACACATTTGTTAGACAGAGAAATACTCTGCATCAATTATAAATTTTGCAACAATGAAAATTTAAATTGGTTTGATTGTTTAAAATAATAGTTTCACTGTAGCTCCGCCCATTTGTGCAGCAAACAAGAGAGATATACTAACACACATTTGTTAGATAAAGAAATACTACAATTGTAAATTTTGCAACAATGAAAATTTAAATCAGTTTGATTGTTTAAAATAATAGTTTAACTGTAGCTCCGCCCATTTGTTTTTATAACGTTTGTGCACCAAACAAAGATAGATATGCTAACATACATTTGTTAGACAAAGAAATACTCTGCTATAAATTTTGCAACAATGAAAATTTAAATCAGTTTACTGTTTAAAACTGTAGCTCCGCCCATTTGTTTTTATAATATTTATGCACAAAACAAAGATAGATATACTAACACACATTTGTTAGACAAAGAAATACTACAATTGAAAATTTTGCAACAATGAAAATTTAAATCAGTATAAATGATAGTTTAACAGTAGCTCCGCCCCTAAAACTGTAAAATAACGTTTTTAATATCGTTACTAAAGGAACTGGAACCTTGCATTGGATGCATGCAAGCTCCACCGAACGTAAAGTTGCAGAAACTTTGTGGTAGCAGTGGCGAGAATGCTTGTGGTTCGTGTTACTGTCGACCGATGTGGTGCGCAGATTGCATGGCTAAGTGGTTTGCATCGAGGCAGGATGAGAACGTACCTGATACTTGGTTCGGGTGTAAATGTACTTGTCCACTTTGTAGAACTGTGTTTTGTATTCTCGATGTGTCGTTTATTGAACCTCAACGGTAGATAGGGTGTTATTTGGTTTTAGTTTTAAGAAAAAATACCTCGGATTGATTTTTTGTATAAATGGAATACAAATACATATAATTTAACATTTACTGCCATATGATACAAATATATCATTGTGTAAATAGGGGACATCAAAATATAAACATTAGATTAAGGGGGAACTGAAAATTTAATAATAAATACAAATAAAAGTTAATTTGTTGGATAAACGATTATCAAAATTTTCAACAATGACAATTCAATCAGCAATACCAACTTAAGGTTGTTGTTCACCGAAAGTCGTGGCATCTAGCGGAATTTAGCATGAACTACAGGGTTTTGTTATGTCGGTAAAAGAGAACAGATAGATCTGGCAACAATTTACAATATTAGACAAGATTAAAAGATTTATTTTTAACAATATTATTATTATAAATAAAAACATTAAATGTTAACCAATAATAAATTGCTATTTACAACGCGCGTCAGTTATCAATCCCACGTTTTTACATTTCGAAGAGCGCGCCAAATGCGCTGTTGCCATATCGTATATTTACGTCATGTGTTCGGGAATTTATCAAAGTTAAAAATTAATAATTATTTAAGGAGGTGGTAAATCATTCTAGAATTTTATATATACATTCTTTAATTACTAATCTATAACATATCCGTTTTTGGTTATAATCTGACGTTTAGTTTTAATATACGAATTAAATGAATATCGAATTCCAAATGGATCCCTATGCTTGCAATGTATAAGAGGCCAACTTTGAACGTTTATAATTAATAAACGAAATGGTAAACTGACCTGAATTTTTTTTTACAAATGCGAACTAGTTTACTCAACACAATATTAAAATTTTAACAAATTCTGTAGTGATCGATTTTAGTGAACAACAACCTTAACAGAGCGGTGACTGCGCTAAACTCGAGTTTAACCTCCTTATTATATCCTTAATGCCTGCACTACACATGTCAAATTTTTCAACAATGAAAATTCCATAGAGATAATTTTACATAGAAACAGTAAGCCAGAAAGAGAAAAAAATGTGAACCGTTATCTACCTTTGTCAAACAAATCAGTTTCCGTAGAGATGATGGTTCATAAAGACTTATGAAATCGTTAAAAGACAAAGACGAAAGTAGGTGCACATTTTTCTTTCCCTTATTATTTACGATTAACGTCCACTTGCTATGGCTCACTGACTCTATGTAATATTATCTCTATGGACAATTCAATCAACAATACCAACTTAGATAAAGTGAATATCGAAAAATAAAACCTTAAACTGTCAGTTCAACTGAAATTTATCAAATAAAAAAATTGAAATTAAACGGTTTGAATGCGGTTTTCAGTACTTAAGAAAATAGTCAAGTGTAATACAGGTATAAAATCAGTCCGATGGTATTTCTTATTTTAGGTTATGTGACTATTTGAAAACATTAAAAATTTTTGCGGTGTTTCTTATTTTTATCTATATACAAATAACTCAAAATTTGTATCAGATATATTTGTGATTTAGTTATTTAAGTATATATACTTTTAAAAGTACAAAATCTTGCCATTTTTTTATTTACCGCAAAAATTTTGGATTCTCAATATTTGTTAAATAATAAATTTAAGAGTGGTCACGATTTTTTAAGATAAAAAAAAGATGAGGAATGTTTATGGATTCATAACAAGCCACCTTGGTAATTTTTTATCATGATTCATGATACGCCACTGATTTTACGATGCTCATTTTTGCGGAATATTTTTTACTTCAATGTTGGGTAGCGTGTTATGAGTCGTATATCTTTCCTTATCTATGGTACTAATGAATAAGTAGCACGAATAACATAATACTTATTATAATAGAAATGTATATTTGTTCTTTTAATATATTAACATGTGTTCCTAATTGTTTTTATTAATAAATAAAGTTTATGTGGGTTTGTATGAGGTATTATCCAAAACTATGTGTTCCTTGATATCTCATCGACATGCTATCACTTAAAACAGCTGAGCAGTGAATGGTTAGAAGTTAAAATGACTGTTTAACCAGTTTAACACCTAAACGGTAAGAGATACATGAAAATTGTATAAGAACGATTTGTAGAGTTAAAGTAGCTCTACATAAAAGCCCCTGTAAGTTTTTGTATAACTTTAATATTTAACGTAAAAAATTATAAAAATCGAATATTTTTTTAAATTTATTTATTTATTTGTTTTATACAATAATAATGAAAAAAAATACTTATCTTAAATTACCATATACTTATTAAATAATATACATACATTCATTTTTTTTCTTTCAAAATATTTATTTTACAAAATTTATACAAAACGTTACAACAAAATCAAATATTAAAAAAACCATTTAACTTATTACAATTATTATTATTATTTAAACAGTTTTGTGAAAAAACAAAACATGTTTTAATATCTATCAAATTGGCAAACACACTGGTGAAGAATTCACGAAAATTTATATAAAATCATCCTCGTTATACCCATTTTATTATTTTTATTCATAGGTACGCAATAAAATGAGAAATAATGGCTTAAAAATCAAATTGAAAATATTACGGCTTCACAGTGGGGGCCCATTGTCTTAAAATGTATATTTTTATATATATTTCCCGCCTTTAGACACTAGTTTGAGGTTATGTTTTAATTTTAAATTGTGTCGTTATTTCTAACAATGGAAAATTTCAAATGGAACAATCAAGATTACTTGGCTCTGATTGGTCTATTTGAAAATTTCAACGCTGTCTTTAAAATTTATATTTTTTATTAAATATTTGAGGGGGTATAAGGGAAATATACTTTTATACAATGTTCACATTGTCTTTAAATGTATATTTTTTTCTTTCCCGCCTTTGAGGTTATGTTTTAATTTTAAATTGTGTCATTATTTCTAACAATGGAAAATTTCAACGCTGACTTTGAAATAAGCTTACAATTAGCTTCTTATTTTTTATTCAATATTTGAGGGGTTATAAGGGAAATATACTTTTATATAATGTTCACATTGTCTTTAAATGTATATTTTCACTTCAGTCTCTTTTCCCACCTTTAGACACTAGTTTGAGGTTATGTTTTAATTTTAAATAATTTTTAATTTTAAACTGATTGGTTTCTTTGAAAATTTCAACGCTGTTTTTGAAATAAATTTATATTTATATTTTTTAATAAATATTGGACGGGGTATAAGGGAAATATACTCTTATAGAAGGTTCACATTGTCTTTAAATGTATATTTTTACCTTAGTTTCCCGCCTTTAGACACCAGTTTGAGGTTATTTTAATTTTAAATTGTGTCATTATTTCTAACAATGGGAATTTTCAAATTTCTTTGAAAAATGCTTGTCTCTGATTGGTCTATTTGAAAATTTCAACGCTGTCTTTGAAATAAGCTTAGCTTTTTATTTTTTATTCAATATTTGAGGGGGTATAAGGGAAATATACTTTTATAGAGGTTCACACTGTCTTAATTTTGTCGTAGTCTTCTTTCCCGCCTTTCACTAGTTTGAGGTTATGTTTTAATTTTAAATTGTGTCATTATTTCTAACAATGGGAATTTTCAAATTTATTTAAAATGCTTGTCTCTGATTGGTCTATTTGAAAATTTCAACGCTATCTTTGAAATAAGCTTAGCTTTTTATTTTTTATTAAATATTCGAGGGGGTATAAGGGAAATATACTTTTATACAAGGTTTCCACTGAAAAAAAAAACACGTAAATAAAAATAAAAAACCAATTTTTGTACTTTACTTTAAAAATATTGGCAAATCGATATCACAATAGAGTTTTTAAAACAGAGAAAAAAAATTGGCACATCAGATTTAATGGCACCCACAACTTTTCACAACAATATTACGATATTTCTTCAACACGACTTCAGTGTCGTCTAAGAAATACAAAACGGATATTGCGGAGAGTTTGGTCGGGGCACAGCAAGGTTTAGGTACATGCGTAGGGTTCATCAAATGCACGAGAGCCTGGACGATAGCGTGATTTGTCGCGTTCATGTGAGCGTTCAAAGGGAAGCTGCATTCACCAGTGCAGTAGTACGCTTCGAAACCTGGGGGGGCTATTATCCAATCCTAAAATAAAATGTTATTTAATATCTCTGTCTTTGAATTAATGTTTTTAAGGGACTTGACCACCTTGTAAATTAAAAAAAATCGTTTTTTTTTTTGCTTTTTTTAATCTTTATACTTTTAAAAATCACCCCCAATTTTTTTTTTAAATTCGAATTCTAACATAGTGAAATTAGTGAATATGTTCGCGCGCTTCCATTACTCTATATTTGTTTCAGGCAGCTGTTTCTCGAAACTACTTTTTTCAAATGGCGGACAGTTAGGCCTATTTCACACATATACGGTTTCATTCGGTTCGGTTCGTTTTCGGTCGCTGCCGACAAGTGTGAAACGATGATTCAGTTTGTATTCGGTACCTAATAGAAACCGTACAGAACTGAATACTCCCTCCACACGGACAGATTTCATCAGGTTTCAATTCGTGTCCAGGGAACACAAAGCAATGAACGCGTTCACACATACTCGGTTTAGTTTCGGTTTTAACCTAATAGTGAGTGTTATTTTTTTTTAAGTTTTGTCGCGGATTTTCTAATAAAATGAGCGGTTTTCTAGATGTTGATGTGGATCGTCTTCATGCTCTTTAGCTTCGGGAAAATAGTGTAGAATGCTCCAAATTCCTGCTGTAAAGTGATGAGAGGGTGCTCGCAATGAATTCTAGTATTCCTCCTTCATTTTTTAATTTTCTTATAGAGAAACAACATGGCAACAACTTGCTTTCTCTCCATGATAACTACTGAGTGTACGGAAAAAAATAAAACCTAATATGAACCGTGTATGTGTGAAAGGGTTTGATTCTTTTTCGGCTGAAAACGAACCGAACCGAATGGAACCGCGTATGTGTGAAACAAGGTTTAATCTCCGAAACTACTCGGCCGATTTCAATGATTTTGATCTTGTTTTGTTCGTTGAGATGTTTTGTATGCCAATTTACCACATTTTTACAAAAAAAATTAATTATAACATTTTTTTAGCAGAGAATAGTGAAAAACTGGGGTGTTTTTTCTACTTTTTTTTTCAAACATCCGCCATTTTTTATTTTTGGTAAATTGTCACGTAAGGGACCTTTCTTTTGAAGATGCCGTTTTGTTTTTATTTATTTTTTTCAAATTCACCAATCTTGAGATTAACTGTCCGCCGTGTGACATCATTTTTTTGAGGCCTCGAATTTTGGCGCCTCTTGGATAGTTGTTAAAAAATGAAATTAAAAAAATCATTGTAGGTAACATACTAGTCCTGAAAAAAAATTATTGAAAATGTTGTATTTTTTAGCTTCCCAAGGTGGTCAAGTACCTTAAATTTAATTACCTGCCATTGAAGTTCTTTAAAACTGACGTAGAGTGTTTGGATTTGGCAATTTCTTGTCAAGGGAGAATCACGATCTATAATTTAGTAAAAAAAATCTAATTAGTGCAAGATTAATTAATTTTCTCAGGTTTTTAGAGCTGTTATAATAAATGTACATGGTTTTTCAATAAGAGTGATTGCTTTGTTATGCATGGTCATATTTGAAATGTCAAAACATTCTGTTACTGTCTATTGTTTTCAACAAACTCACCCATACGTGGATAGTAAGAATTAGGGGTGCTATATTCAGCTTTACGTCTTCTATCAGCCCCTCGTGTCCTCCGCCTTCTCGCACCTCCACCAGGTTTGTTTGAGGACGCCTGGAAATACGCCGCTAAGAACGGTTGCTTGGCCGCATCGCCATGCGTGCTCACTAGGCCTATCTCTTCTGGCTTTACTTCATGTCCTTTTAAAAATTATATTTATTCATTATAAATTTCTACTTGAATTATTAAAAGTTAAAAAAAAAGTTTAATTTAATTTGAAAATTGAAATAGACAGAACGGTATATAATAGTAACATGTACTAATTTGTACTGCTGTAATGGCAGAGCTAGTTTTTCATTATTTTGAATAAATTACACGTGAATATATTTGTTTTATAATTTTTATAGTATTTAAGGGGCCATACCAGTGTGAAGTTTTCAAAAAATTATTTTTTGCCTTTTTGGAGAGTTTATAGTTTCAAGAATATTCTGTGAAAATTTCAAGGCCGTATCTCTAATACTCTCTAAACAGCAGCCTTCTAAAGAGCGACCGCTCGCAGATATGAAATGCCCAGGAGCTGACGTTAAATGCGTTTTTCTCGAAATGAGATTTTTGAAATTTGCTGACATTGTAACTCAAAGAGCAATTATCCGATTTACTTGAAATTTGAACTGAGTACTCTTGAATATATTTACTCTACGATGAACTAGGATATTTTTGATTGGATGAAAATTGACGATTTGGTATTAAAAATACGACCATTTTATAGGCAATAAAACATACTTTTTTTCATAACTACGCCATTTTGTTAGATTTTGATATTTTTCGAAAATCTTAGTTCATTGTACAGGAAATACCTTCCAGTTTAACGACATTATTTCATTTTTCAATTTCAACTGCTCCATCGTTCGGAATCATGGCCGTAGTGGAGGAGATTTTTTTTGGCGCCTCCGAAGACAGCGCATAAGTCGCTTAGATATAAATATTTTTACGTGAAAAAATTATTTAATACACCTCTAATATAGCTAAATATATTCTCAATTTTTCAAAATATTTCATTGAGTATTTTTCTTTCAAAAAATTTCCGAAAATCACCCAAATTTCTAGCGTTCACACTGGTATAGTTTCGAATAATTAGTTTTTAAAATGTCTCTTATAGCCAATTGTGTAGAATTTAAAATAATTTGAAAATCGTATTTGATATATTTTATATACGAACCTGGTTTATTGACAGGATGGACGCTGAGGTAGATGCCGTGATTGGAGTGTGGGAAAGCGACCCATGTCACCATGGGCCCGGTCATGTTGAGCTCAAGCCACCCCGTGAACGTATTTGTTGTATTTACGCTGCTTACTAGTTCTAATTCACGCTCACTGAAATATAATATAAATAAATAAATGATTTAAAAATTAATTTAAAGTATAATATAGTCGAAATCGGTTATAACGATATAGAGGGAACCAGTCGTTATGTTTTATTAAACGATCTTTTTACTAAATATAAAAAATCAAGGCAATTTTCAAAAACCGTCAACCGATCTCATAGAAATTTGTAAAATTAATGAACAGATTTTCCGAGAAAGTAATATTTTTGGTAGCGTAAATATTAAATGTTTATTAATAAATAGTTTTAAAGCAATTCCCATGTGGTTGTTAAAAAATGATTAGGTGAATTGCACTAACAATTTAATTAATAAGATTTTAAATAATTTTTTTGATATTAGGATACAACAAAAAAAGATGAACAAGAAATTAGAATTTGGTCTAAAAATACCAAACTGATATTATTTAAAAAAAGCAGTAATCGTTTTTAATAAATAAAATATTTCATAACGTTAGTTAGTTTTTGTCATTTAGCCAAAAATGAAACAGTTACACTCCTATGTATAAATAAGGATAAGTATATTTCCAAACTACTTTCTATCTCTTTAATTTGACACGGCTCTGTATCAGGGCCGCCGAGAGCCAAACCGGGCCCCGATGCAACATGTCGAAAAAAAATTTTTTGGGCCCCCTCCCATAAGCTGAAAAGTGTACTCAATTTTTTTTCACTTACCCCATCATGTGGGGTGTCTTTAGATAAGTCTCCTAAAATTCAATCAAAAATTGCTAGAAACTTTTGATTTTAACCCTACAGTCACAAGAAGAAATATAATTAAGAAATTTAACTATTTTGTAGAGAAAATAATATTATTTAGGTACTTATTAAATTGAATGAATGAAATGTATTTTTAACATTGAGCATTAATAATAAAATTTAAATCCTACACTCGCTTCAATAAAAACACAACCGTTTGTAAAATATCGTAAATTTCATATAATTTGGTTAGTTAGCTAATTAGTTTGTGTATTTCAATAATTTCAATTTATCATATAAAATAAATTAGATTTTATTATCAGGGGCACCTCGCTTTTTTTCTATGATGGGTTACCTAATATTTTCCCAGAAGTATTTCAATAAAATGATGTAAACTTCTTTAATTAAAAATTTATTCAAATTTATATCATTTTGGTTAATTTTTTTACCAAAATGCAAAGATCCGGGCCGCTGGAGCCCGAATGTTAAATCTTTCTCCATACAATTTGTTCTATATTTACATTTTTTTCCTTTGGTTTAAAATTTTTTTTCTATATCTTCTGCTTATTTTGTGAAAATTAAATTATTCTCTAAAAAGGGGCCTGTTATGTTAAATATCAATATTTAATTATAATGAAGATTTTTATAGCTGTTATCAGCAGAACTATTTTTAAATTTCATCATTCAAATAACTTTGAATATTATTATTTACATTTTCTTTTTAAAGAATAGATTCAGTCCGGGCCCCTTCGTGTCTCGGGCCCCGATGATTTGCATCGCCCTCTTGTCGGCCCTGCTCTGTATTCAAGTCAGATATAAGTGTTTTTGACTGTATTTAAATATAATAATTTTGAGGGATGAAAGAGAGGGTAAAAGGATAAAGCTTTTTACCCCCCCCCCCCCCCCCCCCCTCTAAAATCTGCTTTAGGTTATTGTATTCGCTATTCGCAACGACTCAAATCTATTATTTTGATCAAGTTCGCATTATTTTTTTTAATTTATTTAAATTATATTTATATGGAGTAGAAGGGGTGTAAGTAGGGGGGATATTCTACCCCATGGTGGCTGTGACTGTATTTTTAGCAAGGCAAGTGAATCACTACGTTTATTTAAAAAAAAGCATTTTATGAAAGTACACTCAACATTATTTTCCTATACGACGGCATCGGTAATTCAAAAATTCTACTACACGTCGGCTAGAGGGGCACCCACCACCGCGTTGATTGGTGAATTTAAACGCGCAGAAATATAGCAGTCACGGTGGTATTATGGTGGGGATGGGGGAAGGACATTCGTTAGAACTGTCGGCACATTGTATTACGAAGCGGTCGTGTAGTAGATGGTCGTATAGCAGAGTGCTGAATGTATGTATATTTGGTCATATCTAGATTAGAACGCCTGCGCAACCGGATGTTAACAATATAACCACTTCCCTCATTCTAGCAAATAACATAAAATATCACAAACGTGTGATTATTGTGACGAGACTTAAAATTTATCCAATTAATTCGGGAGAATCGTTTCAGGGACTTTTTATAAAGCAATGTACACTGCCGTGCAAAAGTCATTTTTTGCGTATTGTAAATATAAAACTGCAAAAATGGTTAAATGTTGATAAGAGTACTTAATTACAACTTTTGTAATAATCCTAGCATATCTAAAATACAGCATTTACAATTTTCCATATTAAATTTTTGAATTATATGCCAGGTTTACTCAAGTTGAAAGTATTGATGCACAGTGTCTTTCAAGCTAACGATAAATTGTTTTTTTACTATTTTGACTGCGAGTAAACATATTTGGGTATTTTTATTGACTGAAATCTGTATATTTACATTCAAAATCACAGGTGTTCAAAGACTTTTGCACGGTAGTGTAGTTATTACAATTCTCAATAGAATTTTAACAAAATTGAACTATTCAGAAGCTAAATCGATTATCTTTTTGTTTTGTAATGTAGTATACCTATAGACAGGTGCGTATGCAGAAAATTTACCAAGGGAGAGTAGTTTGTATAAGAGAAATAACATTTTTTTAATAAGTACTATAAATACCTATATATATTTTTATACTATTTAAAATATGCTAAATTATTATATGTACACATAGGTATGTTCATTTGCATTTATATATTTTTAAATATATGTATATTGTATATATATTTATATGAATATGGCATTGTTTCTTGTAAATTACTAATGGGAGATAACTTATTGAATATTAATTAAATAAAAAACATGCAAAATGCATTATTAAATCAGTGAACTTAAAGTTTTTTTTAAGTGTTATTTTTTTAGGTACTTAAGTAGCTTGTTGTGATAATAATATGTGTATATCAGTTAAACCAAGGTTTTTAAAGGTTTTATCTTTTCAACTAGGGTTTCGTTATAAATTGTATAAGTGTTTTTTTTAATTCCTAAAAAAAATTTTTTAAAGGACGAAACTTGAAATTTTTGTAACTTGGGGAAGTAATGGTTCAGATGAAAAATTGTAATGGGTGCAACCTGTGAAAGCCCATAATTACCATTCCAGGGGGGGCAAATATTTTTTGAATTTAAAAAAAAAAATATATATAATATTTTTTTTAGTTTAGCAGTTATTTTTATAAAGCTAATTATTCGCAGCGGCAGCGAATAAAAGCTCCGACAGACCGACATATATATATTTTCAAACGAAAAAATAAGGTGAAATAAATTTCGTGTCTTTTCGGAAATTTTTCACGTTTCTTTTCGGGTAAAAAATTCACATCTCGAAAACTATTCATGATTAAGAAATGGAACTATTGTGTTAACTCCAGAAAGAAAGAATCTATAAAATGGCGAAAGCTAAAGCAAAATCGGTTCGATAGATATTTAATTATATAATATGTAAAAATAAAAAATAAATATATATATAAAAATTTCGCCGCGTTTTTATTCGCGCCGTAGTCGCTGCGAATGTTTCGCGTCAGTCTATCGGAGCCTTTATTCACTGCCGCTGCGAATAATTCGCGTCCGTCTGTGGGAAGCTTTATATGGGTTTTTTGTGTGAAATTTCGAAAATATCAGTTTTTCTAAAAGTCAGTGAAGTTAACCCCCCCATTTAGATTTTTTTTGAGCTGGGGATCGGGGTGGGGGGGGGGGATAAATTGATAGACTTTTATGTCTTCAAAATCTTTAGGTTTAATTTGCGTTACTATATAAATGTATAGGTATGTCTAAACTCACCCATTATCGGCGTAAACGACTTGGTATGCTGCCAACGTGTACTGCTCGGTTTCGGTATCGTTGTCGGCCTCCTGGAACACGTGCAGCTCTGCGGACATGATGGTCTCGCCGGCTGGCACCTCGGACACGTCGAACCACAACCGTTTGCCGCGCTCGTGCCTTACGCCGCTCACGCGTTTGTCTGAACACACAATCGCATATTATATTTATGTATACACGTGTTTTGTGTACGAAACCAGTTTTATATACGTGAAGATTGTGACTGAATGTGCAGGCAAGCGTACGTACCCTGTATGGGCGCGTGTATGATACATTACACTGAAGTACAATTTTTGCTTCCTCGCAATATCGAAGATACGAGAAGCTTTACGATCGTTTTAAAACGAGAAAAAAAATGTGTTCTCCGATTTTAAAAATTTTACGAGGTGGCATCACAAAATATTTATTTTTTGATTTGAAGATATCTCAAGAAAGACACATGTTACGTGAAAATTTTATAGAACCTTTTTTGTAGAGCATTCATTTCTTTATAATATAGGTCACCTATTTTTGTTGTAAAATATTCCCTTACAAAGATTTATCTCAATTTGCTTTAAGAAAATCGTCATTTGTTTTTTAAAATTGCTATTTACTTTGACATATTAAATGTCATTTTGACATTTGTATAGCAGAAAAATAAAGATTTCGATTGAAATTGTCAAAAAATTCAAAATATACGACATAATAACCAGGCGCGTGTTAAGAAAAATGTCAAATTAATATTTTTTATTAAAATTGTATGAAAATTAAATAGTTAACCAATGATAAGCAGTTGATTACGAATACTTTATTGGTTTTTATTTAAATTCTTCTATAATTAACTACCTTTGATGAATTTAGCACGAGGAAGCACTGTGCATTACTTGGCAGCTGTTTTTTTAGATATTTTTGAATGGATGCAGTTTTAACCCTTAGCTGCCACTATGGGGTACCAGGCGCCCCCCACATTGTTTTAACTTCAATGTATATAAGCTGTTTGAATTTTACAAGGTTTTCAATTTTTTAAATATTATATTTTTTTTTTAAATAACTGATTGGAGTGAATTTCGTATAGTTTGAAGATGATAGAGGAATTTTATTGAATTAAAATGTTCAATAGCTTACGAGTAGTTAACATTTTAGTATCTGGGGTACGAGGTGACCCCAGTGTGACAGGTATGTTATTCTGGAAAAGTGGAGCAGCTAAGGGTTAAAATAGTTAAAAATATAATTTTAATGCTTGAATGTTCTATTTTTTTTAATCATTAGTTCAATTTTTTTATGTCTTTCAGTATAACATTTCTTTTAAAAAATGAATACAATTTTTTTTATTTAAATCAATTTTGAGAGGCTCCATGTACCCTATAATTTTTTTTATCAAATCTAATACATTATTTATGTAGAGTAGACTTTTTTTTTTAATTTGTTTTTTTTTTGTATCGTTATACGACCATTTAGCTTCCTCGCAATATCGAAGATATGAGAAGCTTTGTGATCGTTTTAAAACGAGAAAAATATTTGTTCCCCGATTTTTTTTTAATTTAACTTGATTTTTTACCTATAGTTTGTTTCATTTAAGTTTGCAGTGGTTGTCAAGTGATTTGACGGTATGAATCGTTAATTGTACCGTCAAATCTCCCGGCAATCACTGCAAACTTAAATGAAACAAACTATAGTTATTTTAAATTAAAGTAAAAATTACATATTTAACTTTGAGCGCCTGTTAACTAGGGAACAAATAATCGTAAATTTTTTGAAGAGTAGATTTGGAAAGCTGAAAGTCTCTTCTTCTTTAAGATTGATTTAAAAATTGCATATTTTTCATTTTTTTATAAAACATCTGGGAAATTATTGAGATCACTAAAATGTATGTATTACGATTTTTTAAAAATATCTTTGAAATTAATTTTAAACTTCAGTGTATCATTAACAAACTTGCTTATACACACACAAAAAACTGTATTGGACCAAGAAAATCTTGTTTTGTATATAACGAAAACAATATTTTCTTAATATAAGAAACATACTCTTAATCCAACTACGTTATTCCTTCGTTCAAGAATACTATAGTTGGTTTAAGAGATTATTGCTTATCTTAAGAAAATATTGTATTCTTTATATACAAAACAAGGTTTACTTGGTTTGAGAAATCCTTTCTACCAGTGTGTGTATTAAATTTCTATATATAGTAGAATTAATAAGAATTAATAATACAACGTACAAGTGCCCCGTTTACCCCCCTCTGCGGGTGGTACCCTTGACCACAACTATTCTAAAAATATTTTCAAGTAGATATAGTAATAATTTCTTAAAGATAATACATATATACCTCTAATAGATTATTTAACCGACAACGAGGGGCATTCTTCTAAGAAATGAGCAACCTTTCTTCATTGGTGGTCTGAATTTTGAAAGGTATAATCATCAATGTGGTTAGTGTCCATATTTAAAAAAATGTCTCAATGTATAATTATATCATACAATTTATTTGTTTTAACTACAGTTTTTTAATTTTATTTGGACCAAATTTTGAATTATAGAATAATTTTAAAAAATATGCCTTATTTTGTAAACGGTTAAAAGAGTATCGTGTGTAAAGGGCCCTTTACATTTCGAGGGAATTTTTTTTTGCATATTTATTAAATTATATGTTATCACTTTTAATTTATTTTATCAAAATTTTATTAATTAATAATACCGACACCTCTTCCTGCTTCTAGTTTATTTATTTTACGACGTAAAAAACGAGTTAGGGAAGGTCTGTACTATAGGTGTTCCGTAAGTAATGATCCATACGGATATCTATTTTGTATTATTTTGAACGCTTAAGGGGGATGGCCACTGTGACGGAAAAAAAAATTTCTTAGATTTTTTTAAAGTTTACATATTCATAAATATGTATACAAAAAATTGAGTTTAAATTTTAAAAATTGACGGAGTTACAGTCAATTTTTAAACACGTTTATCTCGGAATGATGTTTTTCGACCTGGTCGACACGATTCCTTAAAGACTAATGAACCGATTTCAATTTTTTTTATAATTTTTGGAAATGTAGTAGCTATCGTTGCACGTAACCGATTTTTGAAATTTTGATAATTATTATTTTTAAAACCGCTCTAATAAAAAAAAGTAGGTCTTGAAAATGAAAAAAAAAATCAAACGATCGCCATTTCGTGAAAAATAAAATTAAAAAAACGACTACGTGCAATGATAGCTACATTCATATAGATATTGATAAAAATTTTATTTATTTTTTTCATATAACCCTTCTCGAAATTTCGAGTCGACCATAGAGAAAAATATTTTTTTTGGTCGTCACATCGAGGCTCATAACTTTGTAAATATTTAATATTTTTCAATAAAAATTGATATTAAATAAGTTGAATATATACTTAATAAAATGTCCTTTACCTAATTCAAAAATAATTAGTTATATCTGTGAAAAAAATTCCCAAACATTGACAATTTTTTGACCCACCCCTCTTAAGTTATAAATTTTATACTATTATTTTTTCCTAAGGATCTTGATTTATAGGACACCTGTATTTATATATATGGCTGTATAAGAGAGTTAAATTTAATACGTAGAAATGCCCCCCCCCCCTTGTAAATTATAAATCTAGAGCCGCGTTTGTATAATACATTCAAAACAATAAATACAAAAGTCAAAATATTTATTGCTAGTTCATCTTAACTCAAGTCCTATTGTTAAGTAAGTGGTCTTAAAGCGAAACGTATTTGTGTTAAGTAGTTTTTTATGTTGTTTTGAAAGGGGATGAAGTTTGAATAACTCGCGTAACGGGTGGTCTTTGAAAGGTTTTATTATTGTGAAAGCTATTGACTGTAAAACTAGTATATGAAAGTCATGTATTTATTTATATCTATTTCAAAATTTAAATACATGTGTTATTAAGTGACAAAATAAATTTAATATTAATGACTTTTTGACATGTAACGAGAGAAAAAAACAACAACATTATATTATATAACTTATATAACTTATCTATGCCGAGTTTACTCGAGAATAAGTCGATTCGAGTTTTTCGTTCGAGATTTTTCATTCGATATTTTTGTAGGAAAAAAGTAGCATTGGGATTCGAGAATACAGTATAATTTACAAAATCGAGATTCTAGTAAATAACTTACAAGGGAACCTTTTCAGTCGAAAATTCGTATCGAGTTTAAACTTTGTATATAGTTAGAGGAGGTCAAGATAAGTAACAAAAAAATTATCACAGCTGCAGTAAAACTGTTTAAGGAGGTGAAACATCCCTATGAAAATGTGCAAAATAATCATATTTTTTCAAATAACTCTGAAACTAATGAAAATTTAAAAAAATCTACAATACAAAATTTTCATGATTTTCATGATGATGCTCTTTCGAATGGCGATAGTCGAAACTCGAAAAAATTAAACCTATGTAATGTTGATGGGAGGTGTTGGTTAACGGTTTATTTTTTTCGAATTTTAACTATCGCCATTCGAAAGAGCATAAGAAATCATGAAAATTTTGTATTGTAGATATTTTTAATTTTTCATTAGTTTCAGAGTTATTTGAAAAAATATGATTATTTTGCACATTTTCATATGGGTGTTTCACCCCCTTAAACCGTTTTACCGCAGCTATGATAATTTTTTTGTTACTTACCTTGACCTCCTCTAACTATATACAAAGTTTAAACTCGATACAAATTTTCGACTTGAAAAGGTTCCCTTTAGTGACTTTTAGTTTTAATTTAGTAATCTCGAATGAGAAAAAGTCGAACGAACTCGAGAATAAGGGCCCAGTACTTGGTAAGTGAAAAGCACATAAAAAAAATATAGGCTGGTATTAGCAAAGGCCTAAAAAATAGAGGGCCTTGTCGGAGACCCAAGGGTCTTTCGCTTCTGAATATTATACATATATATTCGGTACATTTTTTTAAAATAATTATGAAACTTTTTTTAATTCATTTTTTTATATGAATTCTTCTATTTTAATCATGAATTATTACCCCTTAAATTCGCGAACTAGTATCCCCCATAAAACTTTATAAATTTGGGTTTATAGTTAGATCATTAAAAATTATTTTAACATTTGAAAAAAAAACTGGATAATGAAAATAAATATATAAATTACGTCAAGTAAAAAATGTTTTTTATTGAATTTACCGTTAATATGAACTTTGACCTTAATCGGGAAATAATACACGTTATTAGATAATTTATTTATTTATATATATTTGCTATTAAACTAATAATGTATGATTTATGAAATAAAATGATTTCAAAACATAAAATACGCTGCTTTTATGTATTATTTTGAAATCATGAGTACGTTCTTTATATACATATAAACTGAAATTTAAGCAAAGCATTAAAAATCTAATTAACTACTTAATTTAAATTCCTGTCGAGTAAGAAGTTCACAAATTTTAATTCATACTAGTTCAGAAGGTAAAACGACTAATTAGGATGTTATTAACCTATTATTTCCCAGGACACATATTTTCAAATTTTTTTCTCTGGCATAATAATGTTGTTAATTTGAATTACATTACTGATATGTTTTTTAAGTTTCTCTACTTACAATACATTTTTTCACATAATAAAGCATTTTTAAATTGACGAAATTACATGTATTACTTATGTACCTACCTACACTGAAAAAATTTACAGTTAATTTTTAACATAAAAACCATGTTAACGGGAGGACGAAATTTCATTCTGTGAAAAATTAATCGGAAACGTAGTAATATTTCATACCAACAGTATCAAAAATTACTATACCGTATGTTAAAATAATTATAAAACTTAAATTATTATTTTAACAAGTTATTAATAGTCAGATGAACATATTTCATTAACATTTTTATTTATTTACGATGCATAGGAATGGGAAAAAATAAAAAATTGCATAGATTGATGAAAAAAATTTTGATCCTAGAAATTTTTAACACCCGATATGGTAAAATTTAAAAGAACGTTTACTACAATTCAATATACTGTATAGCAGTTTCTATTTTGGCGATATGCTAGTTATGAAAAGTAACATAGTAAAATTATAGAGAATGTATACGTGAAATTTTCATATGCAAGAAATTAAATTAAAGAATAGCGTATATTACTTTTTCAGAGTAAACAAATTTTAATAGGTACTATGTTAAAAACCAGTATGTCATTGTAATATTTCATTTACTTTATTTTAAATTCCACCGACTTTTCTGTTAATTTTTTTCAGAAGTTGATTCTCTCCTCAGGTTCACAGCATTTTCTGTTAATTTTTAAAAGAATATTCTCTCCGTGTATAAATAAGACATTGGGTTCTCATGACAGTGGCGTAGATAGGGGGGGGGATTAAGGGGATCAATCCCCCCCTCCCATGAGTCCAATTTTTATACTTTTCTACACATAAAAGATGATTAAATACTGTCATATCCCCCCCAATGATGTTTTCATCCTCCCCCCCATCGCAAAAAGCTATCTACGCCACTGTCTCATGATAATAATCTAGTCTGCGACTGATAATTATTATATCTTGTATTGAATTTATTTTTTTGGTAATATTTTCAACAAGAATTGAATCGGTGAGTGAAAGAACGATATATCTCCAAAATGACCATTTTGAGAAAAACGAAAAAAACTGTTTTACAGGAGAACTATGGGTTATTTGGTTTAATTATGTATTGTGACATTATAGAACTTATGTTAACCGATAATAATACGTACATAAATAAATTAAAAAAAATTGCAAAAAAAGATACTGTTCTTTCACTCAATTAAAAAAAAATTGCTAATTTTTTTTTATTGCTTTATTTTCGGCTTTATTATTTTATTTTTTATTATTTTACAAAAAAAAATTATTTGTAATTTTTACTCAGAATCTTCATTTTTGACTTTCCAAGAAATAATATGGTAGTAAAATTCGAGGATTTCGTCAGCAAAGTAAGGTAAAAGTAATTGTAAAAAAATTGAACTACCCCCCGTCGCTCGTACGATGTTGGTCGATGTATTATTATTTTGCTATGTGATAGAGCTATGAATTTAAACATTTTGCCTATCTCAGTTAAAATTGCCATTTTTGGCACTTGTATTGTTCTTTCACTCACCGATTCAATTGAAAACTTGATCAAAAAATTCGAAGAAATAAAAAATTAAACAAACAATAAACAAACCATGGCTTTGAAAGGTCATAACAGCATCCACAATATTAAGATCCTGATGAGTAACATCCGCATCTCGGGTAACCCTATTCGGCGAATTCTCCCGCTCCATAAGCGACTTGTATATCTCCATCATAAACTTAGTGGCCGACTTCTCCAGAGGTGCCCCACCTCTACGTCTTTTCGGTGGTCTATTCGGCAACCCTAGTATATTTAAAAGCTCAGTTTCCATTTCTTGTTTTTCATATTTACTTAACTCATGGTGCATTATAGTTTGATCGAATCCATTATCTACATATAACCCCGAACGTACACTAAAACACGTTTTTAGTGATAGAACACAGAACGACACTATTGCCAACCAACGCATGTTTAATTTTTACAATTAGCATCACTCATAGTTAACTTAATTGTTGTCTCATTAATTTCAATTAAAATTAAAACACACAGGTTCACGCACTTTTTTTGATATTTTTATAAGGGAAAGTACACAGTACACAAAAATTAACTCCGTATTATTTCAATCTCATCTTAAAACTGGTTGTCCTTCCTTGTCAACAATAACTACTTGACTCCCGCCACTTTTGTACAGGTAATGGCAATGTGTTGTTCTCTCTGTTTGTTTGAAATGGTCAGGATGTTCTCTCTCAGTCTTCTGGACAGTGATTGTTGGTATTAACAGGTAAATTGGAAAACAGGTTTATAAAATGATGACCATTTCGAATAGAAAGAGTGCATCTTATATCAGTACGGCCTTTTTTAAATTATTGCTTCAAGTATTATACACACTTTTATGATTTCTAATTTTTGTACTTAATAATTTAACTTTTTGATTATTTAAAAAAATGAATCATTGTTTGATTAAAATTAAAACCACTAATACCACAGTACACTGTTAATTATAATTTGTCACAAAGTTAATGAAATATAGTGTAATAAAATTACATAAAAATATTTTTTTTAATTGTTACAATTATGTTTTAATTTAAATTTTTTTGTTTTAATTGTTGAAATTTATTCTGACTCATAATTCAGAGTTCTTTCTTAGCAATACGCTTCAGGAATGTTGTGATGGGCATGTACAGATTTATACTGTATACCAGAGGTTCTTAATAAGTTTTAATCAAAATCAGTGTTAAAAAAATTGCAATCTAGGCCCTTATTCTCGAGTTTGTTTGACTTTTTCTCATTCGAGATTAGTAAATTAAAACTAAAAGTTGAATTTTTTCAAGTCGAAAAGTCGTATCGAGTTTAAACTTTGTATATAGTTAGAGGAGGTCAAGGTAAGTAAGAAAAAAAATGTCACAGCTGCGGTAAAACGGTTTAAGGGGGTGAAACACCCCTATGAAAATATGCAAAATAATCATATTTTTTCAAATAACTGAAAATTTAAAAAAATCTATAATACAAAATTTTCATGATTTTTTATGCTCTTTCGAATGGCGATAGTCAAAATTCGAAAAAATTAAACCTATGTAATGTGGATGGGAGGTGGGGGTTATCGGTTTAATTTTTATGCTCTTTTGACTATCGCCATTCGAAAGTGCATAAAAAATCATGAAAATGTTGTAATGTAGATTTTTTTTTAATTTTCATTAGTTTCAGAGTTATTTGAAAAAAATATGATTAATTTGCACATTTTCATAGGGGTGTTTCACCCCCTTAAACCGTTTTACCGCAGCTAAGATAACTTTTTTCTTACTTATCTTGACCTGTTCTAACTATATACAAAGTTTAAACTCAATACGAATTTTCGACTACTCCTGGGCATACAGTGATAAAAAATAAATTAAATCATAAAAATACATATTTATCTGAACATTTTTTTTCTAATTAATATATAATTTTACCCCCCCCCCCTCTCCTACCAATTTTTATCTTTAGTTTCATTTGAAGCTTACAATATTTTCCAAAATGTTCGATTTTACGGGGTACTTATATTTTTTATTATTTTTTCTCAACGGTAAAATATTTTTTTTAAATTCAACACAAAAATGCCTTTCTTATTTTTTGTATTAAAGAATTCTAAATAATAAATAAATAGGTTACGTGAATATTGAAGTTTTAAAATTAAAAAAATAACGCCTGTTTGAAACAAAATTTTGACAAACTATTGTATATAGGTAAGAAGGGGTAAACTTAAGAAATACATGAATACATATATTATATTTTTAAACCAGTGACAAATTGGTAAGTACCTACTTGAGTTTTAATGTATGAACGAAAATAAAGGGTGTTAAAGAATATCGTATAGCTTGTTAATCTTCAAGAAGAATCAGCAAGAGGTACCTAATAAACCCAGATTAAGAAGAAATAGAGCCGGATGGAGGAGTGTGTGAATCCGAAGGTAAATAGTAGGGTAATATTACCCAATAGGTAATATTTATTATAATAAATTAATTTTTTCTCTTGTAGTAAAAGTCAAACTTAAAAATAAATTATATACCTAGACTTCGTAATATCTGATTAATCAAAGTAAATTTGTTTTAAAAGCTATATGATATACACCTATCCCCCGATTTACACGGTAGATACGTTCTGCACAAAACCGTGTAAACTGAAATCTTGGTTTTGGCTAACAATAAGTAAAACAATTTAACTAGTTTTTTGAAAATTGTCAATTTATAAATCGTGTAAAACAAGTGCCGTGTAAATCGGGGGATAGGTGTAATTACATTTAAGATTATACGCCTAGCACACTGTAAAAAAAGATTTGGTTTTGAAAAATTTTGTTTTTAATTTATATTCAGAACGCATGTACCTACATTTGATGGAATATTTTACTTTGTTAGTTATTAAAAGTAAAAAAAAGTTTAATTTAATTTGAAAATTGAAATAGACAGAACGGTATATAACAGTAGCATGTACTAATTTGTAGATAATGTAAATTCAGAGCTAGTTTTTCATTATTTTGAACAAATTACACGTGAATATATTTGTTTTATAATTTTTATAGTATTTAAAAGGGTTGAAGTTTCGAATAATTAGTTTTTAAAACGTCTTTGTATAGACAATTGTGTAGAATTTCGATAAATAGAGCACTTTTGGTAAGTTCTTTCATTTATCGTGTGTTAAAACTATATTTTTAATATCCAATTACTCAAATTTCATACGTCCAATATTTTAAATAAAAATGAGTTATCTATAAATAATATATTAAAATTTTAGACTTTTATCTATACATTGCTCTAATAATCGAATAACCTTAAAGGAATATTTGGTAAAACTTGATAATCAATTTATCATTTTTACATTATTTTTATCGTATTGCAGAACTAATGGGTTACCAGATAATTTTTTATCTAATTGTCCTAATATACACTTCAATATTAAATGTAATTACTAATAAGTTAGCAACATTTATTGTACATTTATTTTAATCGAAGATAACGTAAATTCAGATAATGTCATTGTATTAAAAAAAAGCAATAATAAAATTAAATCAATAATGTATTTTATTAGATAATTCAATTATAAATAGTAGGTCCAATTAGAAATAAATCTTTTTGGTAATGATTTGAGAGGGTGGGGGGGTCAGTTTCTCGACCCCTCCCCTCTTGGTTACGTGCTTGACTTTCACACAAAAACCAAGAATAAAATTATATTAATTTGTTTTTTAGTGAATCAAAATGTCTATAAAAATAAATGTGTTTTTTTGGATTAAAATTAAAATACTTAAATCCTTTGGTACTGATTAGTTAAAATCAAAATTAAAGTGAGAGGAGGGCAGTAGGGTTAAGATAGACACCAGTAACCCCTCTCAAAAACATTAAAACTTTTTTAATTCAATAAAAAATAATATGTGTTCTCTTACCTACTAAAAAAAAATTAATATCCATATATAGACGAAAATAAGCAATTTATTTAAAAATATAAGGGTTCCCAAACTGCCTGTCTAGGGCCTATCTCATTATATAAAATCATCATATTAGGTCCTATTGAAGAGAAGGACAGTAGGGTTAAGATAGGCACTAGTCACCCCTTCCTAAAATATTAAAAAAATATTTAATTCAATAAAAAATAAAATGTGTTTTCTTACCTACTCATTTTTTTAAATATATAGATAGAAATAAACAATTTATTTTAATATATAAGGACCTCCAAACTGTGCCAGTCTAGGGCCCATTTTACTTCTAGCTGTATGTATAATACATAATAATAAAATTTAACTTATTACGCATCTGAAATTTTATCTTAAAAAAGTACATTATCAATATCATTGAACAAATCAATTTTCATTTTTAAATATATATGTAATATCGTAATCTAGTTCGATTGTAGTCAATTACAAAATGGCAACGAGAAGATTTTTCAGTTTTTTCACTAGAAAGAATACAGATAATAAATCAAATACAAATAATAATAATACGGATGAAATTGATGACGAAGAAAGTACCTCAAAAGACATGCCAAAGTTTGGTAGAAAAATGTCAGTTTCACATTCTGGAAGATATAAAGAACGGAATAAAAGACGCTCCCAATTGCAGGAAGATCTATTTGTAAAGGACGGCGTGAAAAAGGAACAAAATGGAAATGGGGAAAGTGCAGTTAGTGATAACGGGGGTGTTGATGTTGATAATAATACGTGATTAAAGTTATAAAAAATATTTAAAAAATGTGCGATAGGTGTAGTTAAAAAAACACGTTTTGAAAGAAAATAAAAATGTATATGCTATATATACGATTCTTGGATTCTGGTTATAGACACATTGTATAGTGAATGGTTTCAAAGAAAATATATCAATTGGAATATGTGACGTAAGGTTGGTCAAATTGAAAAATAAATTTTGTAAAGTAAAAACTTGTTTATGGAATTTTGTTAAATTGATTCGAGGGAGGAGGGGGGTCAGTATCTCGTGCCCCCCCCTCTTTTTAGTGACGAGCACGTGCTTGACTTTTACACAGAAATCAAGAATTTAATATTTTAAAAGTTTGTTCCTCAGTGAATCGAAATTTCTTTAAAAATAAATGTGATGATTTTTTTTATAAAAATGCATCAAACTTTTTTGTAGTGATTTGAGAGGATGGGGGAGTGGGGTCATTGGTGACGTACATGTGCTTGACTTTCACACAGAAATCAAGAATATAAGTTTGTTCCTCAGTGAATTAAAATTTCTTTAAAAAATTATGCGCTGATTTTTTTTTTATAAATATACATAAATCTTTTTTGTAGTGATTTGAGAGGATGGGGGGGGAGTCCGTATCTCGAGCCCCCCTCCCTCTTAGTGACGTACACGTGCTTGACTTTCACACATAAACCAAGAATGTAATATAAGTTTGTTCCTAAGTGAATCAAAATTTCTTTAAAAATAGATATGTGCTGATTTTTTTTTTATAAAAATGCATAATTTTTTTTTGTATTGATTTTGGAGGATGGGGGGGGGGGGCAGTATCTCGATGGAGGTTCTTGGTTACGTTCTTGACTAAAACACAGAAACCAAGAATATATTATATATTTATTTGTTTTTTAGTGAATCAAAATTACTTTAAAAATTGATTGCACTGATTTTTGGATTAAAATTCATCTTTTTTGTTGTGATTTGTTAAAATTAAAATTGAAGTGTAAATTTTAACGATGTGAAAATACAGTAAAAAATGACTTTTGAGGGGTGAGATGGGGCCCATAAATCGGGTCCTAATATTATATTATTGACATTAAAATTTGTTATATTATGTATAGTAAATATTAATTTACGAAAAAATTAATACAAAAAATTAAACAGTAGATAGATAATAGTTATTTAATAATGCCCTATGATTGCTTTACCCCCCCCCCTCCTTAAATAAAAAAAATATTCTGTAACCGATTTATTAGTAATAATTAATGATATGTAAATAAATAAATGATACGTTAATTAAGTTCTCTTAATTTTTTTATTCAACATGAACTACGTGTTTTAATTTTAAAAAACCCTTGATTTTCTCGTTACAACAAACGCTTATTACTGTATAGAATAATAATTAATAATATAATTTTCATTTATTTTAATTTATATGTTTTTTAAAAATATTTAAAAGAGTGAAAAAAAATAACTTAAAGTAAAATCAAATATAACATTTGAATAAATTCTAGATGACGTATTTCCTTGCGAACACTGATATAGGTTAAAAGCTAATCAGACATCTTTTACTTTTAATATACCTTTCAGAAAACAGGTATAAATTACTTATAATTGTAATAACAGTAATGTTTGTAAGTCCTTACTAACTGTGTTGATAAACAGGTAACATAGAACTATTGAGGAGCATATTGGTAGATAAATAGATGTTAAATATTCATGCCATAATTCTAACCATAAAAATTGTAAGAGTTTAGACTTATGTACATACATGTGTTTCAATAGCAATGCTATCATCATCAGAGTCCTAAAGACATTGTCCATTATCCAAAAGTATTAATAATTAAATAAATATTGTGTTCGTGCCTATTCAATCAGATGTAAGCGCACTAGGCACTATGTATAATATATAGAATGTATAAGATAAGTATCACCAGTGACTACATATGTACATGTGGTTAATAACTTAGTAAGTATACATGCAATTTTTATATAAATAAGGTAAGTAATTTTTAATAGTATAATACTAAACACCTGTGTAGATAAACAGGTAACATTAATTATCTAACTAAGATAATCTATGTAGATAAATAGATATCAATTCAGTGAGTTATTGAAGAAAAAATGGACTTAATCGGAATGGCTTTTGAAAAAAAAATCATTTCATTTGCTGCGAATTTAAAAATAAGTCGAGTTGGCTTCTGAAAATATATAATAAATTTTTTAAGGTACATGTAACGACATCTAGCAGGGAAAGCTTGAACTAAAAACAATTCTCTTCAAAAAAATAATGTAAAGGTACATGTAATGACATCTAGCGAGTAAAGTCGGAATGACTTTTGGAAAAAAGTAATAATATTATTCCGAAGCCATTTCGACTAAGTTGTGATGGTTCGAGGTTTCTCCGATAGATGGCGCCACACGTACTTTAAAAATTATTTTAAGATGCCATTCCGAATAAGGCCAAATTTTGTTGAATTAAGGACGCTATCGTGTGTATTAGGGTATCCTTTTTCCGAATATTCGCATAAAAAGTTACGTTCGGATCAATATCACTGTTTTTTATCAACTTTTATCTTATATATTTTGTTGATTTTTTGAACCACTGAATAATTTTAAATCTGGTGTGATCTATGATATCAGTGTGTCTTTATACATACTATGGCATGTATAATACTGTCAAATTCAAAACGGGTGTATCAATTTTGATACTGAAAAACACACCCTTATCGAATTTGAAAGTAATAAGCATGTAATCGTGTGTAAGAAGACACTCTGATATCATAAATGATACTAGATTTTAAATAGATTCACTGGTTCAAATTTTCATGAAATTTTTTAAGACAAAAGTTGATAAAAAACCATGTTATCGATCCGAGCGCAACTTTTGATGGGCATATTGGTTATCAGGGTGCCCTAATACATACGATAGCGTCGCTAACTCGACAAAAATTTTTGGAAACCAAAAAAAGGAAGGTAATAGCCTTGCTTCTTTTTTGACCGAAAAAAACTTTTTTCGATTTTCAAGTAATTAGATACGTTATCGTATGTAAGGGGACATGCTGATTCGACTTTTTGTGTCAGTTGTGAAATTCATTGAACGGTTCAAAAGTTACAGCGATTTTTCGACGAAAAATTGATAAAAAACAGTGATGGCAGCCCAGAAGGAACTTTTTATTAACATTTTTGGAATCAGCATGCTGTAATACATACGATAGCGTGCCTAACTAGACAGAAAAAATTTTGGTGTGATGACGTCAGATGACGGCGCCTCCACCATGTATAAAAATCTTTTTCAAGAAATATTGTAAATATGGTTGAGGTGTTTTTTGTCTAATTGAATTTATTAACCATAGCAAAACGATTATAATTTTATTCATTATAACTTACTATCCATAAACCTATATAGTATGTTTCATTTAAGTTTACATTGCTTGCAAATGTGTTTTTTTTAATACGATTATTGTTATACCCTTATTGAATTTGAAAGTATTATACACGTCTTCTTATGTATAATCAGGCCCGGATTTACCATGCAGGCAGTGTAGGCACGTGCCTATAGCGGCAAAAATTTAGGGGCGGCAGATTTGAGCGTGAAAAAATGTTTTGGTAAAAATTTAATCTGATAACCTAAAAAAAGGTCTTCAAATTTTTAAACTAATAAAGTTCTTACTTGACAACTAAATTGGAATAAAAAATTCGTCACTTTTTTATTTTTATTCAATAAAAGGGGCGGCAATTTTCGCAACTGCCTAGGGGCGGCAAATTTCTAAATCCGGCCCTGTGTATAATGATATGCTGAAATCATATATTCCACCAGATTAAAATTCCTTCATTTGTTAAAAATAACAAGCAATTATTTTAAATAAAAGTTTATAAAAAACAGTTTCATTGATCCGTATGAACCTTTTTATGAACTTTTTTGGATTCAGGATATCCTAATACATACGATAGCGTCTATAACTAGACAAAAAAGATTTGACTTAGTCGAAATGGTTTCAGAAAAGTTATTAAAATTTTTTAGTTACATGTGACGACATCTATCGGTAAATTTGTTTAACTAGACAAAAAACACCTCCACCATATTTACAATATTTCTTGAAAAAGATTTTTATATATGGCGAAGGCGCCGACATCTGACGTCATCGCATAATTTTTTTTCCGTCGAGTTAGGCATGCTATCGTATGTATTACAGCATGCTTATTCCAAATATGTTAATAAAAAGTTGCACTCAGACCGCTATAACTGTTTTTTATCAATTTTTCGTAGAAAAATCGTTATAACTTTTTAACCCTTTGATGAATTTAGGAACTGACACGAAAAGTCGAATCAGCGTATCCCGTTACATAGGATAACGTGTCTAATTAATCAAAAATCGAAAAAAGTTTTTTTCGGTCAAAAAAGAAGCAAGGGGTTTGTTTACCTTGTTTCTTTTTTGAAAAAAATTTTTTTTGTCGAGTTAGAGCCGCTATCGTATGTATTAGGGCACCCTGATACCCAATATGCCCATCAAAAGTTGCCCTCGGATCGTTAACATGGTTTTTTATCAATTTTTGTCTTAAAAAATTTCATGGAAATTTGAACCAATGAATTAATTTAAAATCTATTATCATTTATGATATCAGGGTGTCCTTTTTCATACAATGGCGTCTTTATTATTTCCAAATTCAAAAAGGGTGTGATTTTTATAACAATAATTGATACACATTTTTCGAATTTGAAAGTTATAACTACGCCATTGTATGTAGAAGGACACCCTGATATCATAAATGATAAAAGATTTTATATTACTTCACTGGTTAAAAATTTCGACAATATTTTGAAAACAAAAGTTGATAAAAAACCATGTTAACGATACGAGGGCAACTTTTGATGGGCATATTGAGTATCAGGGTGCCCTAATACATACGATAGCGGCTCTAACTCGACAAAAAAAATTTTTCTCAAAAAAGAAACAAGGTAAACCCCTTGCTTCTTTTTCGACCGAAAAAAACTTTTTTCGATTTTCGAATAATTAGACACGTTATCGTATGTAATGGGATACACTGATTCGACTTTTCGTGTCAGTTCCTAAATTCATTAAAGGGTTCAAAAGTTATAGCGATTTTTCTACGGAAAATTGATAAAAAACGGTTATAGCGGTCTGAGTGCAACTTTTTATTAACATATTTGGAATCAGCATGCTGTAATACATACGATAGCGTGCCTAACTCGACAGAAAAAAAATTATGCGATGACGTCAGATGACAGCGCCTTCGCCATATATAAAAATCTTTTTCAAGAAATATTGGAAATATGGTGGAGGTGTTTTCTGTCTAGTTTTTTTCTGAAGCCATTCCGACTAAGTTAAAATTTTTTGTTAAATCCAAAAACGTGAATAAAAGATTTATTCGAACTGTTTGCTTTCTCTGTATTATTGCATGTGTTTTAGATAAATAATGTGTCTGCACCTTTAACGTATGCAGTAGCTGCATCAATAATAAATAGGTAGGTACGTATACAATAATATTTATAAATAGAAGGTAAGTAATTTGAATATATAGTATAATACTTAATATCTGTGTAGATAAACAGTTATTAAAGAACTATACATATAAGAGAATCTATGTAGATTAATATTTTATTTTGTATATTTTTACATGTATGCAATTTGACAATTTTTTTAACTTGGTCGGAATGGCTTTTGAAAAAAATAATGAATTTAAAAGGTACTTGTGTAGATAAGCAAGTAAAAAAACTGATAAAAAACATCTATGCAGATAAATAGATGTAAAAGATTCAATAACAAAAATTTTGGACATAAAATCGCTTCTGAAAAGAAAATAATTTAAGTTACAAGTGGCGCCATCTATCAGGGAAGGCTTGAACTAACACATATGTCGTTGGAAAAAAATATTTTGTGGTCGGAATGGCTTCTGAAAAAAATATTCATAAATTACGTGTTGCGACATCTAGCGGAGAAAGGTTGAACTAACAATTTTATTCAGAGAAGATTTCTACTCAAAGTTGTTGATAGTTCAAACTTTTCCCGCTAGATATCGCTACATGAGGGTTTAAAATTTCTACATATTTTTCGGAAGCCATTCTGACTAAATCGTAGACCGATATCGTATTTATTCGATTATTAGAGAATGGATGTAAAATCTGGTATTATTTATGGTATCAGCGTATTTCTTTACATACGATGACGTATATAATACTTTCGAAATAAATATGGGTGTATCAATTTTTGTACTAAAAAACACACCCTTTTCGAATTTGAAAATAATAGACACACCAATATATGTAAGAGGAGACGCTGTTATCATAAATGTTATCAGATTTTAAATTAATTCACGGGTTCAAATTTACATGACATTTTTATATATGGTGGTTTTATATTTATTTAAAAATACTTTTTTAAACTAAAAGCTTATTGTTAAACCAAAGAGAAGAGACACATTATTTATCTAAAATACATGCAATAATACAGAGAGGGCAAACAGTTATTCACGTTTTTGGATTTAACAAAAATTTTTACTTAGTCGGAATGGCTTCAGAAAAAAACTAGACAGAAAACACCTCCACCATATTTCCAATATTTCTTGAAAAAGATTTTTATATATGGTGAAGGCGCCGACATCTGACGTCACCGCATAATTTTTTTTTCTGTCTAGTTAGGCACGCTATCGTATGTATTACAGCATGCTGATTCCAAATATGTTAATAAAAAGTTGCACTCAGACCGCTATAACTGTTTTTTATCAATTTTTCGTAGAAAAATCGTTATAACTTTTTAACCCTTTGATGAATTTAGGAACTGACACGAAAAGTCGAATCAGCGTATCCCTTTACATACGATAACGTGTCTAATTATTCAAAAATCAAAAAAAGTTTTTTTCGGTCGAAAAAGAAGCAAGGGGTTTACCTTGTTTCTTTTTTGAAAAAATTTTTTTTTGTCGAGTTAGAGCCGCTATCGTATGTATTAGGGCACCCTGATACTCAATATGCCCATCAAAAGTTGCCCTCGGATCGTTAACATGGTTTTTTATCAATTTTTGTCTTAAAAAATTTCATGGAAATTTGAACCAATGAATTAATTTAAAATCTATTATCATTTATGATATCAGGGTGTCCTTTTTCATACAATGGCGTCTTTATTATTTCCAAATTCAAAAAGGGTGTGTTTTTTACAACAATAATTGATACACATTTTTCGAATTTGAAAGTTATAACTACGCCATTGTATGTAGAAGGACACCCTGATATCATAAATGATAAAAGATTTTAAATTACTTCACTGGTTAAAAATTTCGACAATATTTTGAAAACAAAAGTTGATAAAAAACCATGTTAACGATACGAGGGCAACTTTTGATGGGCATATTGAGTATCAGGGTGCCCTAATACATACGATAGCGGCTCTAACTCGACAAAAAAAAATTTTCTCAAAAAAGAAACAAGGTAAACCCCTTGCTTCTTTTTCGACCGAAAAAAACTTTTTTCGATTTTCGAATAATTAGACACGTTATCGTATGTAAAGGGATACACTGATTCGACTTTTCGTGCCAGTTCCTAAATTCATTAAAGGGTTCAAAAGTTATAGCGATTTTTCTACGGAAAATTGATAAAAAACGGTTATAGCGGTCTGAGTGCAACTTTTTATTAACATATTTGGAATCAGCATGCTGTAATACATACGATAGCGTGTCTAACTCGACAGAAAAAAAATTATGCGATGACGTCAGATGACGGCGCCTTCGCCATATATAAAAATCTTTTTCAAGAAATATTGGAAATATGGTTGAGGTGTTTTCTGTCTAGATTTTTTCTGAAGCCATTCCGACTAAGTAAAATTTTTTGTTAAATCCAAAAACGTGAATAACTGTTTGCCCTCTCTGTATTATTGCTTGTGTTTTAGATAAATAATGTGTCTCTTCTCTTTGGTTTAACAATAATGTTTTTTTGTTATTTAATTAAAAATTAATTATTTTTCAATGCAATAACATATTTATTTAACTAATTAAACCTTCCTATAAAGTTTTATTAATTGTTCAAACGTAGGCCCTTTTAGAACAAGGGTCAATACAACAAAAGTTCTGAAATATATATGCACCGAACTGGCTCACTGAGAAACAAATACCCTTTAGAATTAAAAAAGACGAGCCAGTCGCGTTCTGTTTTTATTAAATTAAACAAATTTTTTTTAATTTTTATTATGATTTTAATTTTTATTCATGATTTTATTTCATTTAAGTTTGCAATGGTTGCCCCCACACCGAGGGATATGACGGCACGATTCACGATTCCTACCGTCATATACCCAGCAACTATGTATATTTAAAATATTGTGGTATCACAACAGTGTATTTTCCCACGCTATAGGCGCCAGGGCATTCCACAAATATGTGTGTGTCTTTCCCAGGCGCCCCCGCGCTTGAAGTGCCCCCTCCCACTACTGTGAATTATTTGTGGTATTTTACTTGTTATTATTATATTTTTTATAAGCGCCACATATTCACAAATTTTTTCCCACGCCCACGCCGCGGTGTCAGTACACATTCTTTACTTCATAAAGTTCAATGTAGGCACCTCTAAACTTTAATACATACATATAACGTTTTCCCAAATAGAATAATAAAAAAGCCGGCGGCCGGTCACCCATCCAAGATATGTCTTTTCATGATGCTGCTTAACTTATGAACAATGTTAGACAGGTGTATATGAAATATAGGCTGTCTATTGCATTTGTTTACTGTTTAATTTACAGTATAAAATACGTCTCATGTTTGAAGGCATATACCTATGCTATATTATACATCGTTATAAAATCTAGTTTTATATATTAAAATTTGAAATAATTTTGCTTCAATAATTACAGCCCTAGTGGAAATTTTCAACCAGTGAACTAATAAAAAATCTGGCGTAATATATAATATCAGTGCGTCATATTACATACGAACTAATCTTTTAATACGCATTTTTGGAATCAGGATGATCTATTACATACTTACTCGACAAATTTTTTTTGGCTTAGTCGGAATGGCTTCAGAAGAAAATATTAAAATTTTTAAGTTACATGTGACGACATCTATCGGTAAATTTGTTTAACTAGACAAAAAACACCTCAACCATATTTACAATATTTCTTGAAAAAGATTTTTATATATGGCGAAGGCGCCGTCATCTGACGTCATCGCATAATTTTTTTTTCTGTCAAGTTAGGCACGCTATCGTATGTATTACAGCATGCTGATTCCAAATATGTTAATAAAAAGTTGGGCTCATACCGTTATAACCATTTTTTATCAATTTTTCGTAGAAAAATCGCTATAACTTTTGAACCCTTTGATGAATTTAGGAACTGACACGAAAAGTCGAATCAGCGTATCCCTTTACATACGATAACGTGTCTAGTTATTCGAAAATCGAAAAAAGTTTTTTTCGGTCAAAAAAGAAGCAAGGGGTTTACCTTGTTTCTTTTTTGAAAAAAAATTTTTTTGTCGAGTTAGAGCCGCTATCGTATGTATTAGGGCACCCTGATACCCAATATGCCCATCAAAAGTTGCCCTCGTATCGTTAACATGGTTTTTTATCAACTTTTGTTTTCAAAATATTGTCGAAATTTTTAACCAGTGAATTAATTTAAAATCTGATATCTTTTATGAAATCAAGGTGTCCTTTTACATACAATGGCGTATTAATAACTTTCAAATTCGAAAAGGGTGTATCAATTAGTGTAATGAAAAACACCCCCTTTTTGAATTTGGAAATAATATAGATGCCATTGTATGTAAAAGGACACCTTGATATCAAAAATGATAATAGATTTTAAATTAATTTACTGGTTCAAATTTTCATGAAATTTTTTAAGACAAAAGTTGATAAAAACCATGTTATCGATCCGAGTGCAACTTTTGATGGGCATATTGGTTATCAGGGTGCCCTAATACATACGATAGCGTCGCTAACTCGACAAAAATTTTTGGAAACCAAAAAAAAGGAAGGTTAGCCTTGCTTCTTTTTTGACCGAAAAAAACTTTTTTCGATTTTCGAATAATTAGACACGTTATCGTATGTAAAGGGATACACTGATTCGACTTTTCGTATCAGTTCCTAAATTCATTAAAGGGTTAAAAAGTTATACCGATTTTTCTACGAAAAATTGATAAAAAACGGTTATAGCGATCTGAGCCCAACTTTTTACTAACATATTTGGAATCAGCATGCTGTAATACATACGATAGCGTGCCTAACTCGTCAGAAAAAAAAATTATGCGATGACGTCAGATGACGGCGCCTTCGCCATGTATAAAAATCTTTTTCAAGAAATATTGGAAATATGGTTGAGGTGTTTTTTGTCTAGTTAAGCAAATTTACCTATAGATGGCACCATATGTAACTTTAAAATTTTAATATTTTTTTCTGAAGCCATTCTGACTAAGTCAAATATTTTTTGTCGAGTTAGACACGCTATCGTATATGTATTAGGAGATTCATTCGAACTGAATTATTGCATGTGATTTAGATAAATAATGTGTCTCTTCTCTTTGGTTTAACAATAATGTTTTTTTGTTATTTAATTAAAAATTAATTCTTTTTCTATGCAATAACATATTTATTAAACTAATTAAGCCTTCCTATAAAGTTTCATTAAATGTTCAGACGTAGCCCCTTTAAAAATATTAATTGAATGGCTTCAGAAGAAAATATTAAAAATTTTAAGTTACATGTGACGACATCTATCGGTAAATTTGTTTAACTAGACGAAAAACACCTCAACCATATTTACAATATTTCTTGAAAAAGATTTTTATATATGGTGGAGGCGCCGTCATCTGACGTCATCACACCAAAATTTTTTCTGTCAAGTTAGGCACGCTATCGTATGTATTACAGCATGCTGATTCCAAAAATGTTAATAAAAAGTTCCTCCTGGACTGCCATCACTGTTTTTTATCAATTTTTCGTCGAAAAATCGCTGTAACTTTTGAACGGTTCAATGAATTTCACAACTGACACAAAAAGTCGAATCAGCATGTCCCCTTACATACGATAACGTATCTAATTACTTGAAAATCGAAAAAAGTTTTTTTCGGTCAAAAAAGAAGCAAGGCTATTACCTTCCTTTTTTTTGGTTTCCAAAAATTTTTGTCGAGTTAGCAACGCTATCGTATGTATTAGGGCACCCTAATAACCAATATGCCCATTAAAAGTTGCGCTCGGATCGATAACATGGTTTTTTATCAACTTTTGTCTTAAAAAATTTCATGAAAATTTGAACCAGTGAATTTATTTAAAATCTAATATCATTTATGATATCAGAGTGTCTTCTTACACACGATTACATGCTTATTACTTTCAAATTCGATAAGGGTGTGTTTTTCAGTATCAAAACTGATACACCCGTTTTGAATTTGAAAGTATTATACATGCCATAGTATGTATAAAGACACACTGATATCATAGATCACACCAGATTTAAAATTATTCAGTGGTTCAAAAAATCAACAAAATATATAAGACAAAAGTTGATAAAAAACAGTGATATTGATCCAAACGCAACTTTTTATGCGAATATTCGGAATAAAGATACCCTAATACATACGATAGCGTCTTTAATTCAACAAAAATTGGCCTTAATCGGAATGGCATCTGAAAATAGTTTAAAAAGTACATGTTGTGACATCTATCGAGAAAAACTTGAACTATCAAAAACTTAGTCGAAATGGCTTTTGTTAGTTTTCTAGATTAACTATTATTTCTGAAACCACTTTAAGTCATAGTTAATGCTTTTCCCGCTAGATGTCGAGACATGTACCTTTTAAAAAACAATTCATAAGCCATCTGTTTAAGTTCAAGCTTTTCCCGCTAGATGCCAGCACATGTTCCTTTTAAAAAATAATTCATAAGCCATCTGATTTAGTTCAAGTTTTTCCCGCTAGATGTCGCGACATGTACCTATTAAAAAATAATTCATAAGCCATCTGATTTAGTTCAAGTTTTTCCCGCTAGATGTCGCGACATGTACCTATTAAAAAATAATTCATAAGCCATTTGATTAAGTTCAAGCTTTTCCCGCTAGATGTCAGCACATGTTCCTTTTATAAAGAATTCATAAGCCATTCTGATTAAGTCCAAAATATTTTTGCAAGATCACTGAACTGATATCTATTTATCTACATAGATATCCTTAATTAGTTTTATGTTACCTGTTTATCTACACAGGTATAACGTATTATACTATTCAAAATTACTTACCTTATGTTTATAAATATATTATTTTATGCATACTTACTTACTTATTTTTTACATGGTATCATTATTAAGGTATATACTAATTCACACGAATAGTACGTCACTAAATAATTTTAATTTGAAGTGAAATTATTATTTATTTATAAAACATGATAGTAAATAATCATAGTTGCTGAAATTAAGTTTTATCTGATAATTCAGTGGGAGAGGGGGGGGGGGGGGGAGGTAACTATTAGTAATATTATTCACTTTTGAAAATCATATATATATCAAAATAGGTACTAAAATAAAATATTAAAATGCACATCCTGAAATAAAATAAGGGTAAAATAAATATGTCTTTACTTTGAAAACTGTGATAAATTTATTAATAAAATCATTACAATACAAAAATATTATTAAAAATACTAAAATCACAAGCAGGATATTTTTTTAACTGTTTGAAATTTCTAAAAATAATTTTTAATATTCAACAGATGATTTTGAAAATAACTGTGATTAGAAATATATAGATTAGTATATCTAGTATCTATAAAATGCAATACACTATTGATAATAATAATTTAAATACTTTAAAAAATATATATTATACCTTACTGCGGTCACGAAATAATCATTAAAAAAAATAATACTTTGCCGATGATTTAAAAAAAAAATGTGGTTAACTTAAATGATGGAAAAATACAATAAAAATGAATTCTGAGAGATGAGAAGGGGCCCAAAAATCAATAACATAATAATTTATAACCCTAATATTATATTAATTAAATCAAAATGAGTAAATATTAATTTACGAAAAAAAAAGAAACATAAAAAATCCAAAAAGTAAAAAATGTCATACAAATATTTTCTGATCATTAATTTGAAAAATCCTTGGTTGCATAGGGGGGGGGGGGATATTACACTGTCTTTCCCGTTACAATAAACGCTAATGACTATAATATAAAGTATATTTATTTTAATTAAATGTAAATGGACTATGCGTGTTGTATTTTTTAAACTGACCTTAAAAAATTGATGTAATAATATTTTGTAATATGAATATATGTATGTATATACAAAATATACATATGTAATAACATTTTTTTATTAGGTACTTATAATTATATTTTTCGAATATTAATTTTTGAAGTCTTTACATATCAATTTTAAATTAAAATTTAATTAATACCGTATAAATAAATCATAATAAAACTACTAAAAATAATACATTTGTTAAAAATCAGTGCAAATGTCTAAAAAAAAACTATTTTATAAAAAAACGTATTTAAAAAAAATCTCATTGAATTTTTTTAAATACCATTTCTGAACACTTCGTATCATCTTTTACGAACAAACCTATCAGTTGAATCATCGGGGTTTTTGCCACTACACCACACTAATGATTCATAAAAAAAGATATATTATACATCCATTTAAATAATTTGTAGTTATCTAAAATTTAACTAAAATTAAACAAGTTCAAAACAAGTAACATTTAAAATTTAAAAAATTATATTTTCAACAAAACAACTTTCTCTAATACTGATATTTAGGTCCTTATAAATGTATTCTAATTATTATTTAAATACGAATACATTATAAATATTTATATTGTTATATATGTTTATTAAATAAATAAACAAATAAAGATAACATAAATATAATACATGAACAATATAAATAAACTGTGAACATGGTCACATGATAACATATCATTTAATAGGTAAATGAACGCTGATAAACGAATACGAATAATTAGGTACATACATACACTCATCTCGCAATTTACCGACCTTTAATTTACCGGCAGCTTGATTTACCGACGGACCAAACGCGCGATTGACCGACCTTCTCCTATCCCTACCATAATACCACCAACTGTTATATTCTTTGTTATATTTCTGCGCGAATTTGAGATCGGTACGGTGGTGAGGGTCTCTCTCGTAAATCAAGCGGTTGAATTACCAACAACGTCGGTAAATCAAGCGATGAGTGTACACAAACACAATTGCTTTCATCCAGAACTTGTCAAACATTTTACTGCCCTAGATTCGAATAAAATCAAAACTGTATATATTTTATTCATATAAGTATGGCATAAATACTTATTGAGTTGTTTTAGCTGTATAAAAAAATTATAAAGATATTAAGGGCGTAATAAATCGATAATTAGTAAAACGCTGCATCTATTTGGTACTGCAGTGACAGTATTACAAACAGACCTAGCCATTGACAGCACGGCTTTGTTTGTGTGTTGAGTCGGCCATATATTTGACATTCGCGATACAAATTGTCAAATTTAATCTAATTGGTCATAAAATATACCTTGATATGATTAAACTGAATATTTTCTAACGGTGTCAATATTTTACATATTAAAGTACAACAAATAACCGATAAATAAATAAAAATGAACCGTCGACGGACAAATAATTTTACTTACGTTAGTTCTTGTGTGAAATATATGATATTTTTACTAAATTTTATATTTTGGGTAAGTGTACTTTTAAGTTTTACTATCTACATTTTTACGTAGATTTAATTTAATATTTTTTTCGATAGTTAATTGGAGGTCTTCTGATAGCAATTGGTTTGTATGCATTCATGGAAAAATGGCAATTAACAGGTTGGGTAAAACTGGAAACAGTTTACGATGTCGTATTAAATATATCGTTAGTAATGGTTATCACCGGGGGTGTAATATTCATAGTCAGTTTCGCTGGTTGCGTTGGAGCCCTACGGGAAAATAGATGCGTTCTTATTTTTGTAAGTTATTTCATAAAACGCAAACTAACCCGATAAATAAATTATACATTTTTTCACAGTATTCTTTGTGCCTATTGATTTTCTTCCTTCTCGAAATGGCGATCGCTATAATGGGGTTTGTCTTCCCCCACAAAATGCAAGCGCTATTAGAAGAAAACTTCACCGATAGGATAATTCATTCTTATAGAGAAGACGCCGACCTACAGAATTTTATTGATTTCGCACAAAAAGAGGTCCGTAAAAAATGTATTTTTCCCGGACGAAATTATTTAAATTTAAATTTTTTTAGTTTCAATGTTGTGGCCTAAGTTCCGAAGGTTATATCGACTGGTCTAAAAACGAATACTTTAACTGTACGAGTCCGAGCGTAGAAAGATGTGGGGTGCCGTTTTCATGCTGTATCAACGCTACTGATATTAGTTCGGGATTGGTTAATATAATGTGCGGTTATACTGTTCAAACACTTCCCGTCGCTGAAGCCAGTAAAAAGGTAAGTTCGAAATTAAATTATGAAATATTCACCTTTAAATGTTTGTAGGAAAGTTAAATTCGTTTTTAAACTACATAAATAATATTAGTACTTATGTTTGAAACCTTATTTCGTATTTTTTAGCCAAAAAAATTAATTGTTGTTTGTGAATGTTATTTAAAATTTTAAATTCATCTGTCAGAAATAATAACTCCAAATATTTTATTATAAATGACTTGATAAGTGAAAATACTTACTTGATAAGTTTAAAAACACAATAAATATTATTAAATAACACTGTTTAGAACATAAATGTAATGAAAATGATAAAATAAGTTGTTTACACGCGTAAATGTATGAAAAAAATACAACAATTAAAAATACAAGATGGTGGCAACCTAATTGTAATCTGATTGGTCCAATTCAAATTGCCATTGTTTGAGTAATTAGTGCATTGTTGCCAATTCGTCACTTTTAGTATTTTTTATAGTTTTTTTACACAATAATTGTTTTTTTCTCTGAAATGAGTTAGTAAAAACTAATAAGTTTTGTTCAGAAGTAAAACAGATAGTTTTTACTATAAATAGAAATGTTTTTTCGGTGTTTAAAATTTAAATAAGGTTTGAATTAGAATTTTTTCAAACATGTTAAAAAGTACAAGATGTGGTAACCTAATTGCAATCTGATTGGTCAAATTCAAATTGCTATTGTTTGAGTATTTAGTGCATTGTTGCCAATTCATCACTTTTAGTATTTTTTATAATGTTTTTTTACACAATAATTGTTTTTTTCTCTGAAATGAGTTAGTAAAAACTAATAAGTTTTGTACAGAAGTAAAACAGATAGTTTTTACTGTAAATAGAAATGTTTTTTCGGTGTTTAAAATTTAAATTAGGTTTGAATTAGAATTTTTTCAGACGTGTTAAAATGTGCAAACGGTGTAAAGTAAATTGCAATTCGCCTCATCATACTTAAAATTACATTCGATCAAATTTTTAATATCCTATGTACATTTTTGATCACCGCCAGAACATCTTTAATTTTAATATACACACATTTCGCAGGTATGGACATCAGGGTGTATAGAAATCGTCCGAACATGGGTAGAGCGCAACTTACTTCTGATAGCAACAGTAGCGCTAAGTGTGGCCTGCTCTCAGCTGTTCGTAATCTATTTATCAAAAACCCTCGAAGGTCAGATCGAGCTACAAAAATCCAGATGGACTACGTGAAAGTATTGGTGGCTCTCTGACAATTATTAAGTGTCTGTGCTCAAAATAGTGCGTGTTGTTTCCCTCTACCCGTTCCAATTGTCCATTTAGTCAAACACATCATAACATACGCGCTAGCATATTTTTAATTTTTTTTAACGTCGACTAATTTTTAGTTTGTGTCAAAAAAAGTGAACGTCTAAAAAAAAAGTGTCGTGTTTTTTTTTTAAATGGACCAATTTTTTTTAATTTCGTGTCAAATATGTAATTCCCGTGCAAAATAATTTAAATAAAGTATTCTCGCGCGTGTAGACGATAATTAAAAATTGCCTTGACAATAAACGGAACGGCGGTAGTGTAATTAAATATTTTATATAATATATCAAAGAAAAGCCAAATTTTCTTCTGTGTTATTCTACGATTAGAGTTTGAGCCCCCAATCTCCCAAACCCACGAGCCCCCAACGTGTGACACCAGTTTTTGTGAACATATTATTTAGAGATCTGTGAAGCGCGTTTTAAATTAAATTAGTGTATTAATTTCGGCCTCAAGTTTCATAGATCTTTAAAATTGTTCTTCTTCTTCGAAATAGTTACGTTGTAGTCATCATAATAAATATTACAGTCCATATAACTTAAGATATATAATATAGTATTTTTAGTTTATTACAATTGATATCTCTTCCACAAAATGGCCACAATTAGTGCGATTGTGTAAGAATTATAATTGATATTATAATTTTTTTAACCGTTAGTATGATGATATAATAATATATATATATTTTTAAATGCAAAGTGACGACAAAGAGATTTGAATTTTATGATATCTTTCTATATTTTTTAATATTAAGGCCCAATTTCTAAATATGAGTTTATTTAAACTTAAGGAGGAATGGGAGTACTTTTGAAAACATTACCATTAATCTAAAATTTTGCAGAGTGAAAGATAACTATACCAAATGTTCACTGTCAAAATTTGAGATTGATTGTCCACACCGTTTTTGAGAAAATAATTTTTAAATATTTCTCTTTAACATGGGCTTAAATGAGAAATATTTTTGAATGGTTGTACAATCTATACTAACATTACCATTTACTCTGAATTCACATCAAGAGTAAATATGATATTTATGAATCATTAGCCAAAAAATCGTTGACTTCTACCACACCGTTTAAATTATTTTCAATAATAAATACAAAAATTTAACATAACCTCAATGTGATTAAAAATTAATTATTAAGTATGGCAACATCGCAAAATCTTCGAACGGCGCGAAATTTAAAATATTTCTGTGAAAGTATAAAATTAGTATATTTACAAATAAAAAACTGCGAATCATTAAATGTATCTACATATATATTTATACAAAAAATATGATTTTAATTATCAAATTATGCATTACTGACAAATGAACTGACAGTTAATAATTGTTGACAAATTTTGTCAACAATCAAAAATAAATAATGTTTTTTATGCTTTTTCGTATATTAATTATTATCTGTAATAAATTTTAATGAGTGGCATGGAAGTTTGTTTAACAAATACCATTATTAATTTTTTATAGCTAATTTCATGCTTCGATGTTTAAAAATTTAAAATAACATCATTTATTTTTCTAGCCCAAATATTGACATCCGATTTCTTTTACATTTTATAGTAGCACTATATTGTTTTATGAATAGACATGGTGCCAGTAACAAAGTATTATGATTTTAAATAATGAAATAGGTTAAAAACATTCTAAACTAGCTGTCGGATCCAATTTTACCCTGGGATATAAAATTAAACTATATAACGTATAATGCTGTGGGGTGCGATCCTTTAGGTCCACACAATCAACTTCCCAACATGGTATGACTTACAATACTTGAATACTGATTACTTATTGTTTCCATAACTAATATTACTATGTTATAGTTTGTAAATTTTTTTTTTTTTTAATATGTATATGAAAAATTTTAATGGAATTTATCAGAAATAAAACTCACCCTTTGTATTATGAATATTAGTTTTCTAATATCCTAATAATGTCAATAATGTAATGCACATTTTTAGAAAAACTAATCTGACAGTTTGAATTTTGAATTGTGTTGTTTCCAAGGCAACATGAATTATTAGATGTATTTATAAGTATGAAATTCAAATTTTGATGGTGGTTTTCATCCCTTTAATGGCTGTTTGGACCCATATAAAAAATAAATACTGAAATACACATTTCGTAATTTGTATTGTATAGTATTTATTCTAAGTTCCGACTAAATTCGACCAAGAAAAAAAATAAAAATGAAAAAAAACACCCTTTTTACCCCCGTAGGGGTTGAATTTCGAAAAATCCTTTCTTTCAGATCATATTCACGTCAAGACGCTTCGATTAGCACCCCAACGAAGTCAATAGCATTTTTTGTTCGCGAGATTTCGTCCCGGAAAAAAATGACACGTACGTACGTACGTACGTACGTACGTACGTACACTACCGCTCAAAAGTTTGAATACACCTAGTTAAATCAACGAAAATTGATATAAACCTGTATTAATTATTAATTGTTTAGCAAAAAAACTTACAAAAGTATTTTTTAAAACAATGTGACTAAAAAATAACTGTATTTTGTAGTTAAATATAATAAAAAACACTAATTATAGACCTCATCCAAATATCCTCCTCGAGCCTTGATAATTGCCTGACAAATTCGGGGCATTCTAGAAGTGAATTTATCTAATATATCTGCTTTTATATCCTTCCAGACATCTTGCAATGCTTCCCAGAGTGCAGTTTTACTATTGGGAGCTATTTTGGGACTTTTCTATCGAGTTCCTCCCAAAAAAATTAATCATGCGATTGTGGCGACCACATCATCAATTTCAATTGTCCAGCCTTTTTTTTCGACACAAAATAGTTCTTACAAAGTTTAGATGTATGTTTTGGGTCATTATTTTGTCGAAATACAAAATCATGACCCAAAATTTTTCGTCCCGTAGGGATTACTTTATTTACAAAAATGTTATGATATACCTTTTTGTCCATAATACCATCTATTTTTACTAATTACCCAACTTTTTTCCCTCCAAAACATATCCACACCAGAACACTATCACCACCATGTTTCACTGTGCAAATTAAGCATTCTGGTTTGAAGCGTTCACCAGCTGGCCGACGGACGAATTTTCGACGCTTTGACTCAAATACTTCAAACTTCGATTCATCCCTCCAAAGAACTTTACGCCGCTAGTCTAATGTCCAATCCTTATGCTGTTGAGTCCATTTCAGTCTTTAACAATATTTTATTACCTTACCAGAGGTTTTTTTGCAGTCACTCGAACATACAACCCTGTATTGTTGAGGCGTCTCATTATAGTTGAAATTGAGACGTTGTTCTCTGGAGTTATTTATATCTGTGGTAATATCAGTGGTGGTTAACTTTACTTATACATTGATAACATTGCTAATTTTCTTTCTTCATGTATTGTTGTCACTTTAGGCCTCTCAGAGCGTAGCTAAGATTTATTTTTGCTAGTTTCTTCAGCCCTAGCGAGCGAGCGCTGCATAGCGCCCAGATAAATCTGCAATTTTTTTGTAATATTTCGAAGAGAAATCTTTTCCTTTCTCACAATAACTGTCTGAACATGAGTTTGTACGCTTTATTCAGTTCTTTTTAGCTTCATTGTATATAAATTTTGAAAAAATATGTATTTTTTTAATTTTTTTAATTTTCACTATGTAAAATCAATTTGACTAGTTGGAAAAATGTAAAAAAGCCTTATAATGCTTTATATCACTTTATGTACTAAAATTGTTTGCCCTACAATTATATTATGTTGAATTAAACACTAACAATAAACAGAAAATTGGCAACAAACAAAATTTAAAAAAGTCAATTATGACAAACGTGCACATAATAAGAACAACAATGATAATTTCTTAACAAAATAGTCAAATCTAGTTTAAAGGGATAGTTTCTTACTATTAACCACCTTAGAAAACTAGAAAAAAAGAAAATATTCCATTTTTAGCTGGTGTATTCAAACTTTTGAGCGGTAGTGTACATACACACACACACACACACACACACAGACATTTTTCTAAAAATAGTGTCAATATACTCTAATGCCCTTGAAACATGAAAATATGTTAAAAATTTTGATTTCGATTTTCGGACCAATTACAATAACTCCCTATTGGGAAGTTAAAAATGTATTTATTTTTATATTAAAAGGGAGATTAATATAATTTTTGCTAAAATAAAAATGCAAAATACAGCAATCCGCCGCCATGTTAAATGGAACACCAATCAGAGCGAATGACGTCACGCATCAGTAAACGTCTTTTATTTTAGACAAATATCAATTCCTCTTACAAGATTATTTATTTAAGATACTTTGGAATTCATTTTTAACACACAAAATAATTAAATTATTGTCTAACTCCGAACGTTTGATTATTGTTGACAAAGAGTGTGACGTCACAACTCTCAAATGTCACCTTCGACCGTTTTGCCGTCAAATTTAAAATTAGTTTTAAAAGAGTCAATTTTTGCAATTTAACTTTTATTTTCTGCAGAAATAAGTATTTTTTTTTTAAATAGGAGACACGTAAGATCATCATACAATAGTTTTTTTTAAAATTAGACATCATGCCTATTATTTTACTAAAATTAACTCGTTTTTTATCACATTTAATATAATAATTTGAGGTTAATTTATAGTTTGACATAATAAAATGCGCTAAGAAGGACGTTCAGCTCTACTGCGCACGTGCAAGTTTTAAACGTCAGATTCCGTTAAACTTAAGGTGCTTTTTCACGTGACGCTCGACGCTGCGGCAAATCTAGTCACGCGACCGATTTTGAATTTTAAATGCTTGCTATTGGTCAGCGACAAGTGAAAAAAGCTTGCCGCTAGAAATCACGTGAAACCTAATGACAGTATTTTTGATATTTTGTGTATTCTTGTTTGTTTTACGAATAGTATAATGAAATGTAAATCAATTTTAAATAACTGAACGTAATTTATTGGTTGTTTTTTCACACGTAAACGTCAAACAGTAGTTGACAGCTAAAATTCAAAAATTCAAAATTGGTCACGTGACTAGATTTGACGCAGCGTCGAGCGTCATATGAAAATGCACCTTTATTGAGAAACTATTTAAACTGAACATTATGTCTAGTTTTTAAACTCATATTGAGAACCTGGGTCTAAGTGGTTGATTAATAATAAATTTAAACCGTTTGATATCGAATATTAATTTACAGGAATTTGAATTAATTCATTGTAAAGTGTTCTAACACTTATACACCCATACCTCACTTTGCGTCGTGGTTACGTTCCAAAAAAACACGACGCAAATTGAAACGACGCAAAGTGAATTATTTAAGTTACTCTCGTTTTAATTAAAAAAAAATTAAAGACTCGAACCCAAAACAACGCAACTTCGAAAATTTAACGACGCAACTTCGAAAAAAACGCAAAACGAAACGACGCAAAGCGAGGTATTGGTGTAATTCGAATACGTTTAATTGTTAATCAACTTCTGATATTAAAAATATTTTATTGTATTTTTAATTATATGTAAGGCCAGATTAATAAAAAAAAAAACAATTAGTATTATATTTTTATCGAATAGACAAATTTTCTCGAATCTATTTTTTTATATTCTAGGCCGAAATCTTTACATTGTTTATTTTTTTTAAGGGACTTCCCCTGTAGTATTTTTTATTGTATTATTTAGAAGTATATTTTTTATAATCTGGCCTTATCTCTATGTGATAAATTATATTATAAAAGATCATTCCTTTATTGAATTTTTAGTATTATCATCTCACTGTATTATTATTTTCACAGATATGTTTATAAATATTTTACAATTTCATAAACTATTTTTATTTATATTTTAATTGTATTTATATATAATACTTTATACTGCATTTATATATTTAATGTAATTATATATATTCCAGTATGTTTATCTTTTTAAATGAATATATAGTTGGATTTATTGTTTTGCAATGATCTTATGAACAAATATACATTACAAAAAAAATTAAAATACGTTTTTATTATGTCTGTATTTTATACAGGGTGAAGAAAAATAACCGGACTTCTGAAATAAACCAAAGAGAAAATGTTAAATCATTTAAATGTAAGTTAAGATCCTCTAATAAAAAATATGTTAACGTAAATGAGTGAGAAAAAAAAATTAACATTTTCTTTCTCCGATTTTTTTTAACTCATCCTGTATATTAAGTGCATCACTGTAAAATAAATAAATTATAAATTAGTTAAAAATGAAGATGTATGAATTTGTAAATAAATATAAAAGTATAGTAATATTATGAAAATTAGAATAAACGAATTTAAAATGTAAAATTGTTTTTATTTTATTATAACCTAAAAAAAAATACACAGTAAATTATTTTGTACGAAAAACATACAAAATGTACTAAAATAAGATGTATATAGTTTACATGGATTTAGGTTAGGTAGACTGCCATCCATAGAGAAAAATAAAAAGAAGAAAGGTAGGTAGGTAAAGCAGATGCCTATTTTTTATCTAATATGTATAATTTTCAGAATATAAAGTAGCATATGTTTTTCCTCGGGGTGTAAGCTATCTTCCTGTGAAATTTCATAAAGATAGGTTAGGTAAGAACTGTCACCCATAGAGAAGAATAAAAAGAAGAAAGTTAGGTAGGTAAAGCAGACACCTATTTGTATTTGCATCTAATACAATTTTCAGAATATAAAGTAGCCTATGTCCTTCCTCAGGATACAAGCTATCCCCCTGTTAAATTTCATAAAAATAGGTTGGGTAAGAACTGTCACCCATAGAGAAGAATAAAAAGAAGAAAGTTAGACAAGTAAAGCAGACACCTATTTGTATCTAATACAATTTTCAGAATATAAAGTAGCCTATGTCCTTCCTCAGGATACAAGCTATCCCCCTGTTAAATTTCATAAAAATAGGTTGGGTAAGAACTGTCACCCATAGAGAAGAATAAAAAGAAGAAAGTTAGACAAGTAAAGCAGACACCTATTTGTATCTAATACAATTTTCAGAATATAAAATAGCCTATGTCCTTCCTCAGGGTACAAGCTATCCCCCTGTTAAATTTCATAAAAATAGGTTAGGTAAGAACTGTCACCCATAGAGAAGATAAAAAGAAGAAAGATAGGCATGTTAAAGAGGTACCTATTTATTTCTAATACATTTTTCAGGATAAAAAGTAGCCTATGTCATTACTCAGGTTGTAAGCTATCTCCCTGTCAAATTTCATAAATATAGGTTAGGTTAGAACTGTCACACATAGAGAAGAATAAAAAGAAGAAAGTTAGGCAGGTTAAAGAGGTACCTATTTTTATCTAATACATTTTTCAGAATATAAAGTGGCTTATGTCCTTCCTCAGGTTGTAAGCTATCTCCCTGTTAAATTTCATAAAGATAGGTTAGGTGAGAACTGTCACCCATTGAAAAGAATAAAAAGAAGAAAGTTAAAGGAGGTAAAAGAGGTACCTATTTTTATCTAATACTTTTTTCAGGACAAAAAGTAGCCTATGTCCTTACTCAGTATGCAAGCTATATCCCTGTCAAATTTAATAAAAATCACATCAGCGGTTTAGCTGTGAAAAGGTAACAAACAGACACACATTTATGCAGTTATAATATTAGTAAAAATAATTTATTTAATTAACTATTAGATATTTAATGTAAAATTAACAGTTTATGAAATAATTAGCAAAAAAAAAACTATTTTCAACTACAAAAAGCGGGGTTATAGAATGAATAAAACACGGTAGACAAATTAAACTTGTATTAAAAAAGATAAGTCAATACAAAATAAAATTATTAAACTATACAACTTACAATAATAAATTGGAAAAATATATATAATTAATAATTACATTAGATAAATAATAAAAAAAAAAACCTAACACGTTTTAAAAAAAAAATTAATAGCTGTTGGTTGGAGTATACATACTTAATAAAAAATAAACGAGTTAGAACTTATAACCTATAAATACTTATTGGAATTGTAAACTCAGTCTTCTACTTTCATTTGTTTATTCATTCAAACATTGATAAAATTATTCATTAATACTATATTTACGGGAGATTTCCTGTGATCAAAGAGAGACAGATACAGTTTCTACGATTGCGTTTATTTGTTCCGACCTTAGAGCATAAACCTACTAGCGTGCGAGAGAGAAAGCGCCATAACGCTGCACTCTTTCTCTCTCGCTCCGCGTGCTGATTGGTCGGTGGGGAGAGGCAAGTGCTTCCCGCTATTACCGGTACAAATCAGCACGCGAAGCGAGAGAGAAACGATGTAGCGTTATGGCGCTCTCTCTCTCGCACACTTGTTTTGCACGGCTGCCTCTAGTAGGTATATACTCTAAGATTACGACTATTTTAGACTGAGATTGAACGTAAATTCAAAATTTTCAAAACGGGTTTTCGTTAATATACAAAAATATTATATTCTTGTGTAATATTTAAAATAAATATATTATATGGAGTTGACGCATATAATATTTGATTCATTTTAAATATTTTTTTGAAAGAATAATAACGTTTTTTTTAAAAAAACATATCGACGAAAAATTGATAAAAAAAATGATTTCCGTTATTAAAAGCAGTGTTTTTTTGTGGTTATTTTATTTAAATAGTCATACTGCATGTTTATATATAAATAAAGTATTAAAAACAGACTTTATAGCCCTGCCAATAGGTAATTTTGGATTACATTAAATCCAAAATCGACCCAAAAAAAAAAACAGTTTTTTCGTAATTTCTCGTTCCCAGTTGCTCCTACAACCAAAATAGTTATTATCAATAATATAGAAGAGGCAATTCCAAACAACTTTTGTCATAAATATTTTTTTATAGGTTAAATAGTTTCTTAGATACGTCCATTAATACATTTGTCTGTGACGCGCAAAGTATTTTCACTCGCCGTTTTTTTTAAAAACTATTCAACCTACAAAAAAACGCTTAAGACAAAAGTTATTCAAAATTGTCTCCTCTATATTATTGATAATAACTATTTTATTCGTAGGAACAACTGGGAACGAGATATTACAAAAAAACAGTTTTTGTCGGCCATTTTTCAAGATGGCTGGATTGAATGTAACCCAATAGCCTTTATTTTTGACTAAATTGACTGGGTTATTAATAGAGAGCAAGTTTGATACATTTAGTTATTATTTCACGAACAATATTTCCATTTTCTGTGTAAATAATGGAAATATATATTTATTATGTAAACAAAATAATGTCGCAGCTGATGTTTATATGTGATTGGTCTACACGGAAAGGCGTTTTTTTTTGTTTCATAATTATTCACTACCTACATTACTTACGATACATAAATACTAAAATAAAGTTTTTTTTTGTCATGACACGGATATGGAAATACTATTCTTAAAGCAGAATAATAATTAATTATTATTTATAATATACCTTCATAAAATATTTCTCAGGTAATAAATATTAGGTTTTCCTAAAACTCGTCAAAAAAAAATATTTTCATAAAATGCATTATTCAAAAAAACTTTTAAATGAATCTTAAAGTACACTAAGCGCTCTATACAACGACCTTCTAATTAACGACCGCCCCATACAACGACTGGCCAACCGCTCTATAGAACGACCTTCCCCTATCCCCACAACGGCCTAGAACGTACTAGGGATTCTAAAAACATCGTTGAATGGATGCCAGTAACGAAGTATAATTGAAATTATGATTTTAAATAATGAAATAGGTTAAAAACATTCTAAAAAAATGTATTTATTTTTATTTTTTTATATTAAAAGCAGGATTATTATAATTTTTACTAAAATAAATATACAAAATACAGCAATCCGCCATTTAAAATGAAACACCAATCAGAGAGAATGACGTCACATTTCATTAAATGTCAAAAAATTAAAATTAACCTCAAAAGTGACATTTATTCGATGATTAGTTTTATTAGGTACTGTTTTTATACTGGGGGACCCCCCCACCATTTTTACACTTTGGGATTCATTTTTAACACACAGAATAATCAAATTACTGTCCAACTTTGAATGTCAAACGCAAGTGTGACGTCATAACTCTGAAATATCACATGCGAGCGTTTTGGCGCCAAATTCAAAATTAGTCGATTTTTGCGATCAATCCTATATTTTTTGCAAAAACAAGTATTTTTTTGGGAATAAGAGACACATAAGATAACCATGGAAAAGTTTTAAAAAAAATAGGCATCATATCTATTACCGATGCCGTCGTTATATAGAGCGTCGAGTGTAGATCGATATTAAAAAAATTCGTTTATTTTTACCGAAGTTATTTGAATTTTTCTGACGAGTGGACTAATATCAATATTGAGTTTTGTCTAAAAGTGTTTTACGTCACCGTCACTGAAGATAGAAAACAATAAATAAGGTAACCATTAAAACAGTTTTGATGAACACAAAAATAACTTAAAATATTTACTCTAAAGACTGTGTGTGCGTAAAGCGCAAAATAATCGCAAAAGACTCCGTCGTCGTTCTCTGCAAATATTAACTGAGATTATTTATGAAGTTTGATCTCAAAGCCTTTAAATATTAAAACGAATAAGGTTTGTCGTATCTCAGGTAAACATTAAACTTTTATTTGTTTCAATACAAACAACTGATCGTCCCCAAACTGTTTCACGAACCTATAATTCGTTGAAAAGAACTTCCTTAACGCCGTCTCGTCAGGCTGCATATTACCGCACGGCGCTACGCGTACGGACACAGCCTGAATCTGGACAGCCTCGAACGGGAGTGTCTCGAGAACGTCCAGTTCCGAACATTCCGTATCGAGCGACAGAAAGTCAAGTTTCGTCGTATTCGCTGCGAGCATTAGCGAGTACAGAGGGAAACACTTAATACGTGTGTGGAATAAATCAGATTCTTCGGAGAAGACGCTGTTTATTTTTACCCCATCCTGTAGAATGTTGAATTATTTTAATGTCGTAAAATTTTTTTTAGGTTATGTTTCATTTTTAAGAGGGATAGCCACTGTCACAGGCCAAAAAATTGGGGAATTTTTTTCACAGATGTTTTGGTACATGAAAAAACGTTGCACTGTGGTCATACAAAAGGTCAAAAGAAAGATTTTCAGATATGGAAAGACTTTAAAATCCGTGTAGAACATTGTTATATGGGCAATCAAAGATAACCCTCACTGGTGTTATAAAATCAGCTTTATCTCAGCTCCTAATTATCCGATTTCAATTTTCTTTAGTTTATTTTAAAGTTCTTATTACGAAGATTATTTTTTGTCATTATTCATTTTTCTCTAAATCTTAAGGGTCCCCCACAATTTTTGAAAATCTGAAAATTTTACTTTTATTACAAACTTAATTGTTATATAACTTTTTACCGTGCCTAGTATCATTTTTTTACTTTTATATAAGGAGATATAAGAACATTTTTTTATTGTATAAGAAAGTTCAGTGACATTCATGACAATTTTTTAATTTTTTTTTAACATAGAATAATCCAAAGTTAGTCTATTTTTCTTAGTTTTACTCGCGATTTCCAAAGAAATGTTCATCAAAATAGTATTATCTTGATGTAAATGAAATGCTGAAAAATTATCTTTCTTTTTTATATGAAGTAAAAAAACGATATTGGGAACGATAAAAAGTTATATAACAATTAAATTCGTAATAAAAGTGAAATTTTCGTATTTTCGAAAATTGTGTGGGACCCTTAAGATTTAGAGAAAAATTAATAATGGCAAAAAATAATCTTCTTAATAAGTACTTTAAAATAAATTAAAGAAAATTGAAATCGGATAACTAGGAGCAGAGATTAAGCTAATTTTATAACACCGATGGGGGTTATCTTTGATAGCCCATATAACAGTACTCTACACGGATTTTAAAGTGGTTCCCTATCTGAAAAAAAATCGGTTCATTAGTCTTTGAGGAATCGTGTCAACCAGGTCGAAAAACGTCACTCCAAGATAAACGTGTTTAATGTTTTTGTTATGTCATAACCGGCCGCGCTACCTCATCTCACTAAATTGACTGTAACTCCGTCAATTTTCGGAATTTAAACTCAATTTTTTGTATACACATTTACGAATATGTATACTTTAAAAAAATGTAAGAAAAAAAACAGTGGCTTTCCCCCTTAAAGCAAAAATCGTCATTAAATACCTGAGGTATAGATATCTCCTTCGGATGAGGTTGGCCACTCAAACATGCGTGCACCAGTTGTGTTCTAGGCCGCCCTCGTTTCAGCAAATAAAAGAAATCCGGGGGGTATGTCTGGACCAAAACACCAGACCACGATAGATTCCGTTCTAGCCATTCTGTGTTAGATGGCCGCCCATGTCGTAGCGCTTCGAAAAACAACCCACCTGTTTTATTATCTAGTAAACTAGCAACAGTTCGTTCCATATCCGTTGGTACGCGTTCGTAATCATCTACATTGTTAGTACCGTGTTCTGGGCTACTTGGTTTAATATGTACCTGCATAAAAGTCATTGTTTAAAATCGTACGGTTAGAAATATAGTAGAAATCGGTTATAACGACACCGAAGGGACCGGAATTTGAGGTTATAATTTTTTAAGGTATTTATCAGAAAAACTAAAAATTTCATGAGTATGCTGAAATTTTGTGAAATTCACTGTCTGTTAGTGAAGATATCGTCAAAATAAAATCAAAATTTTTGCCATTATGAGGTGCAATTCTGATAGATTACTCTCCACCAATTATGATTCGTATACGAATATTTGAAATCAGTTTTTTGTTTATTAGAATTAAACCTAACCTACAAAATATGATGTATTATGTATTATGTTAAGGTGACCAGAATTATAAAAATAAAAAAGAGGACAATATTTCAAAATAGAAAACTCCTCGGAAATAGGTCACTTTATTTTTGGACCTCGAAAATTTTATAAAAAAATAAAAAATTTAAACTGAATTGATACGTTTTTCTTGTAAATATGTATGTGCTTGTACAATATACAAAAACAGAATTATAAATAATTTTTATAACTTAAAATGTTTTTATTTTATTGTAATTTTATGGATAGTATTTTTATTTTACCAAATAACAAAAAAAGAGGACAAAAGTTTTTAAAAAAAGAAGACAAAAAGAGAACAAGTTTTTCTATAGAGGACAGTTGGCCAAAATACAGGACTATCCTCTTCAAAAGAGGATGGATGGTTACCTTAACCCTCGGAGCCTCTTGTGGGTCAATTTGACCCATACACCGACTTTGATCGTGAATAGCGCTCAGATATTTTAAATTTTTCGCGATTTTTTTTAAGTATGTTGAATACTTCAAAGGTATTTGTAACACTTATAAATTCATTTACCATGAGTCAAAGTATACCTTTGAATTTTGGTAAGTCAAAAGGTTTCGTAGTTGCAGAATTATAGGCGATCAAAAAGTAAGCAGGGTCAAATTGACCCAGAGTGTACTAGTAGGTTGAAAAAATAGGTGTGTACTCCGAGAGTTAATTATGCCAAACAATATTTTTTATTGTATAAAAAATTAAATGCACAAATTATATCAAACACAATAAAACATCACGGATTATTAAAGGATAAACATAATATTCTTACGTTAAGATTATTGACATAAAAACACAAAATTGTTTTAATTAATGTTAAATAACACAAGTGCAGAGAGTATTGCTTGTCAGTCCGCGGTAATCGATACCAGATAGTTACAAAAATATTTTGCGAAAATGAATACTAAAATATAAAATTAACAGGCTATTTAACATCAATTTTCATAAACCAATTTTCAAAATATTTCAAAAAAGACAACAAATAAGGTGAAATCACAATAACTTACTTAAAAAATGATCGTGGCAAGCTATTAAGAGTCTGACAATTACATATCAAACGTGACGTTTGACCAAATTAACAAAAATTACCCTCACCAACAATAACGACTAAGGGTAACCGCATTTATTATAAATTTAATGAGTGTATTGATGTATTTGATAAATAATTGTTATAAGTATTAGTTAATAATATCAATAAATAATTAAACACATAAATAGTACTCTTATTGTAACCTTTTATTCAACGTGTCACACCCGTCACAATGTTTGTTGAGTAATAACCAGTTAAATAGATTACGTATTTACCCGATGCTCTTGTGTTATTAAAAAATAATTTATTCGTAATATATTAAAGTATAATTATTATAAAGAAACTTCAATATTTTCGCTAAACTTTTGAGATTTTGAATAGAGGGGCTGCAAGACTTGCAATAGTTGGCGTCACAACCGTCACAGGGCTTTGAACGCTGGCATTTTTTTGTAAAATAACCGTAGACCTTTTATTCTTTCAATATACATGTATTATTATTATTATTAACTAGTATTATTTAGAAATTATGAACTCCAATCCGAGTTGAAATGTCACACCCGTCACCGCAGACTGACCCTATATTTAAAAAAAAATGGAAACAATAGTCGGTCTGTCATTAAACCGATAAAATTCTCCGTAAAAATTGTAAACAGAGTCGTTAAAAGCAATATCGTTATAAACGGTACATTATAAAAGGCGATCATATGAGATCCAGGCGAGACTTTTAATCTGAGTCATTATAACCAGTTTCTACTGTATGTAAACGTTAGCAGGATAATTACCTGCCGAATATAGGTAATAAGTTGTGGATTATCTTGAGCTACGCTCATATCGTAGTCCTGAGTCATGTTGACTCTAAACTGGTGATGCCTCACAGCTGTAGCATCCATGTAAACTAACAACGCACTCATCACAGCTGCGAAAGTTAGTACGAACGCTACAACTGGTAGCATTTTACGTAACATATGTGGTGGTTTGTTTAATTTCGTTGTTTCTATTTTTTCCTTAGGTGGCGTGTCGATTATTTCTGCCATTGTGATTTTCTTGAATAAAATATACATACGTAAATCAAAAAAATCGAATATGTAAACACACAATGTCTTACCTTTATTTTTATTATCACTGTATTCTTTGATTTAATGTATTTTATAGGTTAAGTGCACTTTCGTAAACGTAAATATATATATCGTAATTTTATAAATAATATTAAGTTTTATCACAAAACAATAAATTAGCAAAACATAAGACACCTACATCTTTTGTGTTTTTGAGGAAATTTCACACTGAAGTAACAGGCAGGTGTACCAATACAGTGAGATTAAATTACACCATATTGTGAAATAGGAGCCAACTTTGAAAAAAATCAGTCATGCGATTCATTAATTACATGGAACAATGAATTTCGTCTCGTTTCTAAACATCTTATCCCATGCATGTGCATATTTATCATTTTAATTACAAATAAACATTGTCGCATTGACGTTGAATTGAATTATGAAAATTACGTACAAACTATGAAGGATATAATGAGGAGAGTGAACTGTGTATCTCTGTAATACAATTTTATGTCAAAATCATAGACTTATAGAACGGACTGAGCTTTCCCTATCCAACTGTGAAGAGACAAAGCGAATAAGTAGCCAATACCTGTCTCTTTCTAGAATAGTCATTACGGACCTACAGAAAAGAGACAGGTATAGGCTACTGTCCTTTAAGGTAGTTGGTCCGTAAACATTGTTTAATTAAGTCAGATTATGTTTAAATTGCACAGTAATATTCCCTAGATTAATATCTGAAAATTAACCCATTTTTATTAAAATTGACCATCTCAAAGTCCCCTTGCACTCGAGTTTAACCTCCTTATTATATGCTTTATGATACAAACCATAGATAAAGATGAACGTAAAAGAAACAATCGAAATAAAACAAAATATGTCCCACTTTGACAGCTTATATCTCCGCAATGAATAATCGTAGAGCAATAAATAAAACGCCAATAGATAGGTTATATAGTCCAGTTTATAATAAAATAAATTTTAACCCACCATCTCTCAACCCTTAAATAGAGTGTCATAAAAAAGTTCAACTAAAAAAAAAATACAAATCATAGATAAAGACGAACGAACGTAAATGAAATAATCAAAATAAAAAAATATGTCCCACTTTGAAAGCTTATATCTCCGCAATCAATAATCGTAGAACAATAAATAAAACGCCAATAGATAGCTTATATAATCTAGTTTATAATAAAATAAGTTTTAACCCTCTATCCCTCAACCCTTAAATACAGTATCATAACTAAAAAAAATCGTAATTGAAGTTAAAAATACTTACCAACAATCATGTAAAAAAAAACAGGTAATAATATACGAGTTTTTTATCATTTTATTTTATTTAATTTTTGTCATACAATATTAATCTGATATGACTGAATAATTAATTAATAAATATTCGCTAGCATATCACATATCTTTTTATTCAAAGAAATAACTTAAAATAAATTGTGATTTATTAAATATATATGATATGATTTTTTTTAAATGAGGAAATCATAATGAAACAGTCTTATTTTTTATTTTCTTATAAATTAAAAAATCTAATACTACATTTTAATACAAATATTTGTGCCTTTTTTTTATCTTAAATGACAATTATTGTCCAAATGGAATTTAAAATTAATCAATTTTGAAATCAGTTTGATAAGAATGTATATTATAGTATATTTAATTCAAAATTCAGTCAACATTTCCATTCAAATAGCGTCTTAATTTATTTATTTATTATTTTTAAATTAAATATACAGGGTGATTCATTACTGTCGTGCCAAACTTAAACAGTAGATTAAGAAAAATATTATAAGTAAAAAACTTCTAATAAACATGTGTCCGGAAATTTTTCGTGAGGGAACTACAGCCCTCCAAAGATTTTGCTCAAAATGAGTTTTTATTTAATATCTAGAGAACCCTTTCTGATAAAATTATGAAATTTGGTATTCGGTTTAGTAATAATAAGTGTAATAGATTTCTCGTATTAGACAATTAAAATTTAGACCAGGACTGTATGGGGCCAGTGAGCCCATCTATTTTTATGAAGTATTTTTTGTTCTTTAATTTTTTTATAAAGTTGGGCACATATTTAAGATTATATGACACAAAATACTTTGCTTATTTGTCATACGATTAACCGTTTTCGAGAAATATCGATGGAAAAGAAAGCATGCAGAATTTAACTTAATAGGGATGCTTCAAATTATAAATAATAAATTTATATTCTTGTTCTATGATAAAAATTAAGAAAAAAGTTAACACAAGTATACCTCAAAAATGCATCCTTATCAACAAATAGCCATTTTTAGTTTCGTTTTTTTAGTCAAGTTAGTCAAGTACATGTAACAGTAATAGAACTGGCTATAGATCTTAAAGGATTCATATTAGGAGGTTTCTTTATATGAACTTTTTTTCTTACCCTTAATCATAGAATAAGAATATAAATTTATTATTTATAATTTGAAGCATCCGTATTAAGTTAAATTCTGCATGCTTTCTTTACCATCGATATTTCTCGAAAACGGTTTATCCTATGACAAATAAGCAAAGTATTTTTTTGTGTATTTTGTGTCATATAACCTTAAATAAGTGCCCAACTTTATAAAAAAAATTAAAGAACAAAAAATACTTAATAAAAATTTTATCATTTTATCACAAAAGGTTCTCCAGATATTAAATAAAAACTCATTTTGAGTAAAATCTTTAGAGGGCTGTAGTTCCCAAACGAAAAATTTCCGGACACATGTTTATCAGAAGTTTTTTACTTAAAATATTTTTCTCAATCTACTGTTCAAGTTTGGCACGACAGTGCTGAATCACCCTGTATAGAAGAAAAGATATTGGTATGAAAGGCTAAAAGTATCAAAGGTAAGATACATTTACGAGTATTATAAAATCTACTGAATTAAAAGATTTACCCCTACTTCGAGGGGTTTTTTCATACTGACAATGAGGCATTTAATAGATCAGGGGTTCCCAACAAGGTCCAGGTTGCCCCTTTTGGGGGGTCGATTGAAGTTTAAAAAGGGTCTATATACCATTACTATTATAATTATGTTGAAAATGTCTCGAGGTCGATTGTTCTTTAAAAATGGGTCGAAATAGGAAAAAAGTTGGGGACCCCTGTAGTAGATATTATATGGTTATCAATTAATTACTTATAATATATTAAAATATAAGGTGTCCGGAAAGTAGACTTTGATATTATAATTAATTAAATAAGGGATCGAAAATAAGGGTTATTTTTTTTCAAAGTTTTGTAATTAGGGTAAAAATAGTCGTATTTAAATAAAAAAAAAAGCAATTGAAAGATTGAAATCTGTACTTTTTAGTGGTTATTATTATTATAAATTTGAATTTTATTATTTTTTTAAAGAGTTATAGGTTTTTAAAGTAGGCGAAAAAAATGTATTTTTTTTGTAAGATTTGTTAACGCACATAAGGTTAAAAAATTTTTTTTGGGTAAATTTTTTTGATATAATTTGGAAGTGGGTTGTTTTAGCTTCAATATGTTTTTTTTTAATTTGAGTTACGATTTTTTTCTCAGAAGTTATTTGAAATTAAGTACAAAAAAAACGAATTTTACTAAATTTTAAATAACTCCCCCGAAAAAAATCGAAACTCAAATAAAAAAAAAACGAACTGAAGCCGAAACTACACTTTTTGGAACTACAACAACCATTTTTGCCTAAAAAAATTTTTTTAACCTTTTCAACTTCAACAAAAAATGTATTTTTTTTGTTTGCTTTAAAACCCCATAATTTTGCACAAAAAAATTAATAAAAATAAAATTTGAAAAAACTACGAAAAAGCAGACATTCCAATCTTTAAAATATTTTTTTATTTATTTATCTGCGCCCATTGGTATCATAATTAGCGATGTTTGAAAATTCAATTTTTTTTTATAAATATTTCGATCCCTTATTTTTTTTTTAATGATTCTTTATTCTGATAAATAAAATGTTGAATTTTAGCTAGCTAGTATTTTAAAAACTACATTGAACAATATACTAATAGATATGTTGAGCATTTTTAAGTAAATTTCAGTTTTTTCAGTGTGATTAATTAATTTATTTACATGAAAGTAATGCTCGTCAATTTACACATACGATTATTTTTGGTAATGGGTGCGACCACTTCTAAAGGGGCACAAAATAAATACTATATACAATAGACGCCCAGTATTATCAACTTTAACTAAATGCTCCTTTAACTAACTGTCATATTATCAACAGATCCAAGCATAATACACCAATACCTCGCTTTGCGTTGTTTCGTTTTGCGTTTTTTCGAAGTTGCGTCGCTGCTGAATTAGTACTAATTTTCACTGTGCGTCGTTAGATTTTCGAAGTTGCGTTGTTTTGGGTTCGAGTCTTTAATTTTAACTTAGTATTTTAACAGAGTTTTTAATTTAACCTCCAAACAAATTTCCAAAGCGATGTGTTTGATTGACGAAGCTATGGAGATTTTTTTTCAAAAACGATCCTGACAGCGGAAGGAGTTTTAAAGTGTCCCAGGCGGTAGCTACGAATATCAATTGCTACAAGGATATTTATTTTACGTTGAAAAAAAAAAGCTGTTCAGTAAACATGGGACAATTTTTGTGAAAGAAAGCCGACTTACAACAACAGCCACTATGGACTCATCAGACAGTGATTAATTTTTATTTTGTTTTTATAAATTAATTGAATATTTTATTTTGCTTTAATTGAATTTGTTTTTTTGTATGTATGTAATAAAATTTTATATTATTTTTGTTTTTTAAATGTCAAATTTGTTCTATTTTCTTTTTAAAAAGTAGTATTTTTGTAACCTTGGAACCTATCTTCGATCTTTACATGGTTTGCTATAGAAAATCATAATTCACTTTGCGTCGTTTCAATTTGCGTCGTGTTTTTTTGGAACATAACCACGACGCAAAGTGAGGTATTGGTGTACTTTTAATTAAATAGATTTTAAATTATCTGCAGTATTTCTTTACAACGTATATTATGTCTATTGAGAGCTTTTAATATTGATTTAAATCACGTTTGTAATACAGCAAATTTACTTTAAAGGAGCATTTAGCGCTAAAGGAGCTTTAAATTGGTTGATAATACCGGGCAAGAGTATTTTATTAATGATCTAAATCAGGCCCGGCTTATCGTAAATGGCCCCTGATAAAACATACTGACTTAGGCCTACATTAAATAAATAATGGAATGTATTTTCTACTCACGAAAAAAGCTATTTTTACAAATTGCAGTTTTTTTTTTTGGTTACACCTCCTTTGAAGTTAGGCAATTGTATTTATTTTACTAGAAATTCGTTTTTGGTCTCTTTTTTTTCTCTCTAATTATAAATATATATAATATATACAACTAATATAATTAAAGTAATAATTAATAAATTAAATTTGGTTTGGTGAACTTAAAAAAAATTATTTAAAGGGCTGTTCTCTCATCATAAACTATAACAGCCTCATTATCGACCAATGTATCAGTGTCTTTAGTATTTGAATGTAAGAATTGAGATTTACTTAATGCTATGATGGCAGCTTCGTCATTTCGCATTCGATTTTTACGTTTCTTGCTAAAATTCACCTAAAATCGAATATAAAATAAAAATCATCAGCCTTAATCCACCCCTGCTTATTTAGAAGAAAAAAAAACGACACATGCACCTAAAAAAATTGAAATAAGACGTGACTTTTACCCAGAATCCAAGAAAACATTTTTTTACTGAACGTATCAATTTTTGACGTGTTTTTTAATTTTATATTTGGATTGACCTCTTATAAAAAAAAACAGGCAAGTACGTGTTGGGCTCGCACATGATAGGGTTCCGTAGTCATTCTCACTACGATTTATAAAAAAAGAGTTTTTTCAAAATTTTCGTGACCAAAGAGTTAAAATCAAAAAGTCATTTGACTTTTATTATTACATTTTAGGAGACCTATTAAATGACACCCCACTCAATGGGGTAAATGAAAAAAATGTGACTTAACTTTTCAATCTGTGAAAGGGGGGTCCAAAATATTTTTGACAATGTTCGTTATAATTTTCAGTGAAAGTACTAATTAAAAGCTACATTCTGATTTTTTTCAGATTTTTTGAATTGATAGTTTAGAAAATAGAGGGGGGGGACGCTCTGACAGCGACATTAAAAAGCAAATCTTTCGTGACTGAAGGGTTAAAATCAAAAAGTTATCTGACATTTTTTATTGCATTTTAGGAGACCTATTAAATGACACCCCACTCAATGGGGTAAGTGGGAAAAAAATGAAAGTTCACTTTTTAGTCTATAGAAGGGGGGTCCAAAATATTTTTGACAATGTTCGTTATAATTTTCAGTAAAAGTACTAATTAAAAGCTACATTCTAGAATTTTTTCAGATTTTTTAAATTGATAGTTTAGAAAATAGAGGGAGGGGACGCTTTCAACGACTTTGGAGAGCAAATACATCGTGATTAAAGGGTTAAAATCAAAAAGTTCTGATACATTTTTTGTTGCATTTTAGGAGATCTTTCTAACGACACCCCATTCAATGGGGAAGGTGAAATTTTTTTTTTAAAACACTTAATTTTATGGAAAGGGGGCCTAAAAAATTTTTTTTTTTTCAAAAATCTTATCATTTCTGTTTTTGGGCCATTAATCTACGACCGTATGCACAAATTTCATCTTATTATCTCAAAATTTTTGAAGACGGACGGACATGGAGTAACTATAAGGGTTCCTAGTTTTCTACGGAACTCTAAAAACGTATCTGCTGTAAAAAAAGTTTGAGAAACGCTGCTTCTGTAAAATAAAAATAAAAAAGTACGAAAAACTTACTTTAGCGTAAAGTTCTGCTAAATCATCTTCCGTCGATAAAGGTCTGGGCTTAGATCTAACCCACGCTGGTAAAGACCGCGTTTTCAAAGTGGAAACTTCAACTGGAGATCCATCTTCGTCGTATTTCGTACTTACTTCATCCAGAACTAAAAAAAAACATTTACACATATTCCAATACGGGCCAATAATAAATACATTAAGGGGTTAGGTGTAGTCAGAATTTTCAAAAAATCGATTTTTGTTTTTTGCATTTTTGGAAGCTGCTACAACGGCTGAAGAACTATTTTATGGCCCAGGAATAGTTGACTCGGTGTATGTAATTAAATAATACGTATATTACTTTACGTAAATTGAGTGTAAAACTTTAAATGCGTTTTTCTCAAAACTATTTTTTTGAACTGGTGACCAAAAATCGGTAGAATTTAATGAAATTTATACAACTTTTTGAAAACATGAAAAACTAGTGCCTGATCGAAGGATTTTTTTTTTGTTTTTAAATTTCGATTTGTTATAAACAATTAACTGTTGGTTTTTTTCCCGAAAATCTTGAAAAAAATTTCCTGAGGCTGCCATTTTGTTAATTTAAGAAAGAAAAAAAAAGCTTCGATCAGGCACTAGATTATCTATTAAAAAAACTAATTTTTTTTGTCCGATTGAATTTGGATGAATCTCCAAGGATAAGTGATGGTCACCGCAAGGAGCTTCGGTTGGAACTGGATCAACACAAACAGCCATTACTTTTAAAATTATTATTTTTTTTTTCTAAAATTTCTGTCAAGTAAAGTCGAAACCTTATTTAATGATGCTATGTTTTTACTTTTATAAAATTAAATAATTTACTGGCAAAAAAAAATTATTTAAAATTGTCATTTTTTCATGTCTTTGACTACACCTAACCCCTTAATAAAACTGGCCGACAGCCATTTTGATGCAGCAGGGTGACCAGTATTTCTCTGGAACAAATTTCCTTGACTTTTCCCGGTTTTCCAGGAGAATTTTTACCGTTTTTCCCTGTTTTTTATTTAAAATTTCGATAAAAAACCTAAAAAAGGTCACTGTTTAAATATTTGACTTCCAACCAAATTCCCCGACTTTGGTTTTCCAGAAACTGGCCATCCTGTGCAAGGCATACAACAACTTTTGAAGGGTAATTTGGACACGCTGAATCCAAAAATGACTACCATTTTGCTCAATCAGCTCTTGTTTTGGCAGCATTGCAAAAATAATGTTTTCTTTCGATATGCAAACATTCAAATTCGTATATTTATTTTTTAAATCAAAAACTTCAACCAAAGATCATTTAGAATGAAGTTATTGGTCCTAATTGAAGTTATTCTCTTCGAAAATTATGTTTTAATCGAAGAAAACGACTTTTTTAGCCAAAATTCGGCAATTATCAAATTTCAAAGCGCTGTTACTCAAACAATTTTTATCCAATTTTAATGTTATTCACTAAATTTGTAGCTTTATTCATCTTTTTATTGTGTTAAAATTTAAACGTAATCGAATGAAAATTGGCGAAATGGTACTATAGTCAACTACGCGTGTCAAAATTACCCTTAAAAAGTTATTGTATTATTGTAATTTTTTTTTGTCGGCCCGTGTAATAAATAAATATACTAACTGCTGCTAGATAGATATTGGTTATGATTTGCAATAGAATGAGCCGAAAATTCACAAATCTGCGGCATTGACTGTCTATTTGTCGCGTTGTTAGTGTCACCGCGTTCACCGCAAGATACAGGCGGCTGACTTAGAGGCCTTGGAGGCCTCTTCTCGTGAATGGTGTTACCCCCTCCACCACTAGTTACTCCTGTATGGCTGCTAGAACGGGGCACAGTCCCCATCGTATCTGCAGGTGCTAAAAAAAGGTATATATTCAAAATCATATAATCAATAATACAACGGGGATAGCCACTGTGACGGGTCAAAAAATTGTCAATGTTTGGGAATTTTTTTCACAGATATAACTAATTATTTTTTAATCAGGTAAAGGACGTTTTATTAAGTATATATTCAACTTATTTAAAATCAATTTTTATTGAAAAATATTAAATATTTATAAAGTTATGAGCCTCGACGTGACAACCAAAAAAATTTTTTTTCTCTATGATTGAGTCGAAATTTCGAGAAGGGTAACGATTGCTACTACAATTAAAAAAAAATATATTTTTTTTTTTTGAAATCGGTTCATTAGTCTTTGAGGAATCCTGTCAACCATGTCGAAAAATGTCATTTCGAGATAAACGTGTTTAATGTTTTTGTTATGTCATAACCGGCCGTGCTACCTCGTCTCACTAAATTGACTGTAACTCCGTCAATTTTCGGAATTTAAACTCAATTTTTTGTATACATATTTATGAATATGTAAGCTTTAACACTTAGGGACTCGCTATTGGGTCTTACGGACCCAGTCCTTCGTATTTTGGTTAAAATCTTTTAAAGTTTGAAGTGTGTGACATTGCCGATTTCAGTATCTTTCAACGATAGAATAGCACGGCAGATGACGGTCATAATCGTCAGTTTGTTCAAATTGTCATAGCTAAATTTGATACAGAAAGCGACTGAGATGTGATTTTATCCCAAAGAAGATATTTTAATTTTGTTAATTTTCAAAGTTTTTTTTTTATAATGATTGTGATTGATCTCTCATTGTTAATTCATATAAGTACATTATAGTAGTGTAAGAAAATATAGAAGATTTTGTTTAAATTAAGTAATTACAGAAATTCCAACAATTACTCTAAATCTTGTCATAAAAGTATGGAAAAATTCCTTTTATTTTTGTAATACAATAAATATTAGTATATGATTGAATATTGTCTTTCTTTATTGACAAATTATCCTTATAAGAAAGTAAATGTGCACTTCTATTCAGCAGTTTTGGAATAAACATTTGATATTAAACTGCGTCCAGCGCACCTGGTAGCGAGTATTTATGTTACAAATCAAGGCGCGAGTCCCTAAGTGTTAAAAAATATAAGAAAAAATTTTTTTTCCGTCACAGTGGCTTTCCCCATAAGAAAAAAAAACTTACCTAAACTGACAGTGACTCTCCCCTCTAGCCCCGAGACAGACCCCCTCTTCAAAATCCCCCCAGGTGGTTTCTGTTGATGCGTGGTCCACGCAACGTACTGCCCTTGTTGTATCCATCCGGGCCCGCTCGCTTGCGGGCTTTGTAACGGCCCTCGCGATACCCCGGCACTACTGCACGGCCACGGTACGTGCATAGGGCCAGACTGTGGGCCCGGAGCGACTATTCGGCTGTTGTACGTCCACGCACCCCGTTTGGGGTCTGCGAACACAGCTGTTTGCTGGGGATGTTGTTGTTGCTGTTGACCGGAGAAATGGGGATGCGGGGGTGGAATACCCCCTGAGAATGAGGGTTGGGGGATCGGACATGATTGAGGATCTTCTTCTTTTCTTACGTCTGAAATTATATTATAAATAAATATCTTTTAATTCCTTAAGGAGTTATATAGGTACAGTTAGAATTTTCAAAAAATCGTTTTTTTTTTTTAAATTTCATTTTCGTAATGTACATATATTTAAATACACATACAAAAAATTTTAAGTCAATCCGGTGATTATTTTCAAAGTTACAAGCATATTTGTAAAGACGTCTCAGATAGGGATTGCAATCCCGGTCAAAAAATTCAATCCCGGAATTTCGAGATTGGACCATTTTCAAATCCCGGGATCCCGGGATCCCGGGATTAGAATATGTTTTTGTAAAAGAAATATTTAACCATTTAATAACTTGTAAATTAGTTTTGAAATGTGTACTTACGGTTTTATGTGTAATTATGAAAAATATCCAAACAGTTAACTTTCGTGGCAAAATAATAAATTGATTTTATAAATAAAATTTAAATGCGTACAAGTCCTTTTGTGGAACCTTAATTCTTTGTTTGCTTATTTTGCATTTTGCAGATAGTTCATTCACTTCCCGCAAAAAGTATTTCCATACAGAAAATTCTTGTGCACTATTTAATACCACATATTTTTTATTAACACATTTAGCTGTTTGACCATAATAAGTAACTACTAATAATTCACCGTTCAAAAACTATATTATGTAGATACGTTTACAAGTGTTTATAACGATATTACGGCCATAAATATTTGATATATTCAGATCTATGTAAAAAGAAATGTAATCAGATACTAAAAGTCACAATGGTGTTGCTAGTTCTATGTCGATAACTTTTACGCCTAGACGTAAATAGTAAATATGTATATTGTAACCGATCCTTAAAATTTGTTAAAATGCATTTTTTTTACACATTCTTGGAAAAGACAATGCAGCCAGTAGACCCTTGTAAGGTTACAGTTTCTAAAAGGGTCGTCTTTATTGCAACCAGATGTGTTGGCGCTAAACTTAAAAATTTCACTTTCTATATGGGTTAGCGTTACAATATCCTCATAAAAATATCAGAATGCAAATGCAGATTCATTTATTAAAAAATCCCGAAATCCCGGTATTTATGTGTTTCTAATCCCGGGATTTCGAGATCCAATTATTAGGCGGGATCCCGGGATTCGGGATCCCGGGATTGCAATCCCTAGTCTCAGAGCGTCGGTCGGAGCGGCAGCGCGTTTTTCTTAAATCTGTGTTTTTAAAGTCGGTGACCACGATTCCTCGGGAACGGCTGAACCGATCAGACTTAAATTTTAACACAAGTTTCTTAAGTATATTTTTTAGCAATTAATCAAAGGTTTTTTCTCACCGATAAATATTTTGTTTTTTATAAACTATTTAAGGTCAAAATTTTTGTCAAAAATCGATTTTTTTTTTGAGAAGCCGCCATTTTGTCAAAAAAATTTATTTTGCTTTAACGAAATCCGTTTTGATTTTTTATTTTAAATGATCCAGTCCAGAGATATCGTGGTCACCGCAAGGTGCCTTTTTTGAGAGGACCTCCTGGAGAACAACTGTAGCAGCTTTCAAAATTATTATTTTTACAATTAAAAAATGTTAAAATACAATTAAAAGTTACCATAATATATGTACAAATTTTTACATTAATAAGTTAAAAGTCTTCTCTTCAAAAAATTCTTGAAAAAACGCTTAAGGCATTTCTTGATGAGCAACAAAGTTCGCTATTTGATAGAAAAATGAGAAATATTTCATCATGATTCGTAAAATTTATCGTAACATTAAAACGAAAATCAAGAATAAACCCAAAAGAAGTAAAATTCAAAATCACCATAGTCAATTTATTATTTTCAGTACCTAACCTAACATTTATCTTCATTTCAATATTCGAGAAAAGTTACACCAAAAATCTCTTATTTTGTTGACAGTAAATAATATTTTGTGCATGCCAGAAATAATATTTCAAATACAAAAAATGGCTGATATACAGCTTTATACATATCTACATATTTAATATAAAAAAAAGTACTTCAAATTCTCATAGAGTCGCACTTATATCTTTTTATACATGGATACATTTTTTGATATAAAATATATAATAGCTACTACATGTATTTACTTTTTGAAATTTCAAGTTGTTGTATATAATATATAGTATAAAGTACATCGGTATATAAGATTTCAAATATCGGCGCATATATGGAGCTAACATGGAACATGTATATAACAAAATATTTCAAAGGAATACGAAAACTTTCATGTTCTAAAGGTGGTATCACTTACAAAGTGAACACCAAATGAATATTAGAAAAAATATATTAACATCTATTGAGTTCATATTTTAATTTTAACCTCTAAAAGGCCGAAACCCAATATTTTGGCGCACCAAAAAATCTTCAATTTTTGTTTTTAGATTAAAAATTATCAGATCTGGAACAATTTTACAAAGTGACTTTAGTTTTTGAAACTATCCTCAATGGAATGAACCACTTTGGTTGGAAACAAAAAATCCTGTAGATTTTTATGGTCAATGAAAATTGCAGTTCAAATAAAGCTTAAATTTGAGAGTATAAACATATCTATAATTATTGAAATTATATAATTCTGAGGTGTAAAAGTGGTTCATTCCATAGAGGATAGTTTCAAAAACTAAAGTCACTTTGTAAAATTGTTCCAGATCTGACCATTTGGCTAAAACCATGTATGGAAGGTGTCAACTTAAAATTTTGATGATAACCTACCATCGGCCAGAGATTAATAATTTTCATTCATAAAAATAAATTAAAATGTATTTTAAATAGTGATTAAACAGCTGTGGTAGTTGGTCCGTAAACATGTTTTCGTCAGATTTTGTTTAAATTGCACAGGAATATTCCCTAGATTAATATCTGAAAAATAGCCCATTTTTATTAAAATTGACCATCTCAAAGTCATGAAAAACGATCTCAAAGTTTATATTTTTAACACAGCTTATATGGACTAACCGTACACTAACGTAACGTTTTATTAGATAAAATTTAAACGTAGCGTTAGTTTTTCATAAAAAAACTGACATGTATATTTATATGAAAGAAAACAGTATACAAAAAATTGGAATTATTGACCATCCCGTTATTAATATTTAACCAGATTTAACTACCAAACCATCACATAAATTACAGTATTGTTGACAATGTGGCAACAACGTATTCATTTGATTATAGTAAAAAATACACGAAATAATGAAATAATTTTTTACAAAATATGATAAGTGGATTGAAGGGAATTATAATCGATTTCATTAATTATTAATATATTCTGTGGTAGTTTAGATGATAAAATATAATCATTTGACAAGTAGTTAATAGTAGATAATGTACAGCGTTGCCATGATCATTTCTCTAAATTAAAAATACGTGCTTATGACCTAATGTGATCACATTATGATGGACCAACTACCTTAATTTTGTTTTAATTCCTTGTTTCATTCGACCACAGTAAATTCCCAAATATTGAGTATTTTCAGAGGCGCTAGACTTGCTAACCCCCTTAATAATTACACCAAAACAAAATAAAAAAATAATTGGCCATTGAAAACGAAAAAAAAAATCCCTTAGATATAATTATGTATATAGTATATACAAGATTACGTAGAGTGTTGGGTGGGCTACTGGGGTGAGTTGCGGGTGTGGAGAAGGTGGTCTACCTACGCGCTTGATTTACTTCCTAAGCTATTTATCCGGCATACAGTTCCACGAGAACATAATTAAGTCCGAAATGTTTTTGCAAACCGATTTCCTTTCAGATCAAAAGGCAATCAGTCTAAGGGAGGAATTGTAAATTAAAATCTAATTTGTATGAGTAATTTACTTCGTGGTATTAATACACACATTCTCACTTGATGTGTGTGTGTATGTGTAAGAGAGAGAAAGAGAGAGAGAGAGAGAGAGAGAGAGAGAGAGAGAGGATGCCTATAGAGAAGAGAAATGTCAATGGTATATGAAACTATAAAGGAAATATGTACCAGATCAATCGAACTTATGTTTTTGACGTTGTAAGTAAATGAATTGACAAAAAGTTGTACATATTTTCTACATAACTTGGTAATTATTTATTTTCAGTGGGGTGGGAGGGTGGAAGGTAGGGGGTAAACCCAAAATACCGATATATTTCTGTATTTCGAATCATTTTAGTGAATTTTCCAAATGAAAATGTAACTAATTAAATTTTAATATTTTTTATAAATTATGTTACATTTAACAAGTATTTTGAAAGGGGGAGGGAACCCCTTCTCAAGTTACAGCATTTGCTATCACTATCAAATGAGGTATTAATTAGTGTCCGACCGAACATTCGGCTTCGGCCACCTTCGGCTGAATAATCGGCTTCGGCCGAAGGTTTGGCCGAAGCCGAAGGTTGAACTATATAGTATAATATTATACGAATCTAGGTAATTTGTTCGAATGTAATTTGTTCGAAAGTAATTTGTTCGAAAGTAATTTGTTCGAAAGAAATTTGTTCGAAGGAACTTTGTTCGAATGAATTTTGTTCGAATGGAAATTTGTTCGAACGGAAATTTGTTCGAATAACATTTGATCGAACGGAAATTTGTTCGAATTTTTAAAATTATTTAAAAAATACGTGACAAAATGTAGACTACGAAAATCTTATATATTTGTCACGTGTAAATTAAAAAATATACGTGTAATTGATTTGTTATTAATTACAAATAATTAGCTCAGGGCCGTATTATTTTTTTTTACAAATTTTATTATAAAATACAAAAAAAACTTTAAAATGTGTACTTAGGAATATGTTTTTTTTTATAACTAAGAATTATATTGTTCTTATCGTAATTGGCCTCAAATTGTTAAGGGTGTTGCTTATAATAATACGGCCCTGAGCTAATTATCTGTAATTAATAACAAATCAATTATACGTATATTTTTTAATTTACACGCGACATATATATAAGATTTTCGTAGTTTACATTTTGTCACATCTTTTTTAAATAATTTTAAAAATTCGAACAAATTTCCGTTCGATCAAATGTTGTTCGAACAAATTTCCATTCGAACAAATTTCCATTCGAACAAATTTCTTTCGAACAAATTACTTTCGAACAAATTTCTTTCGAACAAATTACTTTCGAACAAATTACTTTCGAACAAATTACATTCGAACAACTTTCCGGATACGATATTATACAGTAAAGTTTTTTTATATGCGGTAGGTACGTTCCACAGAAAAACGTATATAAAAAATTATACAAAAAAGACATAGTGCACATTATAAAGTTAGAGATAACGTAGATACATAAATACACTAAAATGCAAAATTAACGGATCAATAAATTTTTGAAATATTTTTAGGTGTTTTTAAATAGCTGATATTATATAAATATTTCCGCGAAAAATGGTCGCAGAAGAGTTTAAAAAAAAACTATTTTAAAGCTTGAACGTTCTAGTTTTTGAATCATTTATTGAAAATTTTATTATCCTTCAGGATAACCTTCTTTTTTAAGATGAAACGCCAAAAAAAATTATATTAATTTTGATAGGCTTTACAGGACATGTAATTTTTTTTAGTCAAATCAATTAAAGGACTTGTAAATCAGATTTTTTTCTTTAATTTAATTAATATTAAAGATATTGGCAAGGACAAAATATTTTTATGATTTTTAAAATTTTTAATGACAAAACGTTTACATATTTGAATTCCTTTAACTGACAGCTTTTATTTGATACCCCACTTGAATTTGGATAAAATATCGTATCGCATAAAAAGATACGCTTAAAAAGAGACTCGACTGTAGGTATACTCGTATACTCGTATTCTTATATAGATATTTATATTTTTAAGAAGTGAAGAGTAAAAAAATATCATTCATTATTCATTTAAAAACAATTTGTGAAAAAAAATTATAATTAAAGACGAAAAAAAAAGGTTACAAGAAAAGCCGAAGTTCGGCTTCGGCTTCGGCCAAAAACTGACCTTTGGTCGGATACTAAGTATTAATTTTGTTGGATTTGCTATGGAATTTAGAACAGTGATAGTTCAACGTATTGTAACACAGTTGGTGCAGACTCTGACTGTACGTGGTAATTATCATAATATCACCACTGTTTTAACACCCTTGTTAGTGCTTACATACAACGCGTGCGTGAAACTTGTCAAAGTCTTCATGAAACTACAAGAAAACTGTCCTTTAATACAACCTTTAACACTGTAAAAAAGATTTGGTTTCGAAATTAAAATAGACAGAGTAACATGTACTAATTTGTACTGCTATAATGGCAGAGCTAGTTTTTCATTATTTTGAATAAATTACACGTGAATATATTTGTTTTATAATTTTTACATTATTTAAAAGGGTTGAAGTTAGTTTTTAAAACGTCTCTATATAGCCAATTGTGTAGAATTTCAATAAATAGTCCACTTTCATTTATCGTGTGTTAAGAACTCTATTTTTAATATCCAATTACTCAAAAACCATACGTCCAATACTTTAAGTAAAATATATGAGTTATCCATAAATAACATTAATATTTTATACATTTATCTATACATTGTTAGTGTTTACATGCAACACGTGCGTGAAACTTGTCAAAGTCTTCATGAAACTCCAAGAGAACTATCTTATAAGTTTGATATCTTATTTCGTCTCTTAGCTTACAGCACCGCTCAAGTCGTTTTGACCAACTTTACAGGAGAGCGAAAAAATCGTGTATGTTTTATATAGGCTATCGCGCTCTCACTATTGGTCTCTTATTGTCCGAAACGTCTAGAATGTGATTGGTAGATTGACGCGCAATGAGTAGCTCTATCCAATGGAATTAAAATGTAAAAACTGCTAATTTTTGACTTATGTGGTGTTGTTAGCTAAAGGACGATTTGCTAGTACCTTTCTTTATGATATATTTGCTGTCTGAAATTAACTCCCAACTATTCTGTAATAATGTGATCACACTTACAGTAGTTTTTGTGGTTTCGCGGCATGATGCAGCATCTGTAGAGAACGAGAGCGAGCAGGAGTAACGTGACGAGAAAGCCGCCGCAGAAGACTCCCACAACAAGGGGCAGTCGTTCGCTGGCCACGCGCCACCACCCACTTCCGCCGGAACCGCCGCCACCCTCGAAGTCCCACCTATACAATAAATATAACAATTCATCATTAAATCACTCTCCCCCCTCTCGTTTTTTTCATTTTTCGGCACGCGCAAGAAATACTTTTATTTAAAAAATACGTTTCTATAAAAAAATGAATTTAACGATTTTTTTACATATTTTACCTAAAACATTTTATTCCAATTCGTACCGTTTCAAAAATAATAGAAAAATTTAAAAATTGATAAGAGGAAACAATGATATCCGTTTCCGGTTAGGCGAAAGTAAAATGGATATTCGTTATTCGCATAAAATTTTATTTTTAGATCGTTTTAAAAAATAAAAGGTTTTTTCCCGAAAGAAAATTAATAAAAATAAAATTTCGCTTTTCTGCGTTTTGTCGTTTTTTCGTTAAAGCAACGACAGACAGACATCATTAAAATATCGAATTCGAAAAAAAATTATTTTACTATATTTTCTTATATACTAAATGTATTTCATAGATCGCTAGGGGCTTTAGGAAAAAATAATTTGGAGCCCCTTGTTGAATCATTCATAAAAAAGCAACAATTTTACGAAAAAAAAATGTTTTTCAAGATTTATTTTTCTTAAAAACAAAAAATAAGAAGTATCTTTGTTTTACCCCCCCCCCCCCCTCGAACTGCCTACTGTATAACGCGCCAATGGAGCTGTATACGAAATTAAAAATGCTTTAAAAATTATAAAAGTTTTACGAAATATTAAATATTCGTAATAACAAAATTGTTTAAATTTTTCAAACTTAAACAATACTAAATAATTAGTATTTTAAGGTAAACAAAAAACATTTCTATGTTGTGTAAGCCTTACCTGGAAACGGAAAGCTATTATATGAAATAAAAATTGCGATAAACTTCAAACACGAATTTCCCAAATGCCTAATAAAATTATAAGAGTTCCATAAACCGGGGAAAAAGAAAATAACTGTATTTTTGGTAACTTGTTACTAGTTATAGGGTTTTTTATATTGATAACAATCATAATTTTATTATGTGGTCGTGTATTTAATATAAATATTAATAATAATAAAATAAGAGAAAACAAAAAAATTTCCAAACGCGTCAAATATCTGAAAAATGTGTTATACAAAAGTTTCACGGCTTAAAAAATATATTTATTTTACTTAGTTAAGGGCAAATTTTTAAGGTAAATTTATATTTAGTTTCATCGTCATATTCGAAGAAAAGGGGAACATATGTGATTATTTTTCAAATCAGAAATAGCATCTTTTCCGATCTCAAAATTTTTACAATTTTCGTCCCATGTGTGTCTGTTTATCATACGCATAACTCATGAACCACTAAATCGATATTAATGAAACTTGGTAGGTTGGCTGAGTCTAGTTTGTAGACGGCCCCATATAAAAATCATCAAAATCGTGTGTAAGAGGGAGGGGTGACATACCAAAATATATTTTTAAAGATATCTCAAGAACGACATATGTTACGTGAAAATTTTATAGAATATTTTTTGTAAGGCTTTTAATTTGCTATATTCAATGTCATTTTGACGTTTGCATAGTAGAAAAATTTTGATTTGTATTGAAATTATCAAAAAAAAATATAATAATAAAAATATACGAAAAAAAATCAATTTTTTAATAAAATTGTATAAAAATTAATTACTAACTTATCTCAATACTTAATCGGTTTTTATTTAAATTATTCAATAATTAACTACCTTTGGCGAGTTTAGCATAAGGAAGCACTATGCATTTACTTCGCAGATATTTTCAGCACAACCCACGGATTTTCTGTCCGTCCGTCTGTCTTCCACCGCGAAATCTCGGCCCCCTGACCACCTAGAGACCTCGGGTTTTCGCTAAATGGTAGATCAGTGGTTCTAGTTTAGCCCATTTTAGGAATTTTTCCGGTCATGACCTCCCCCTTTCAAAATTTTTCATATATTACTTCATGTACCTCGTTGGTCTCGGGATTGATTCACGAATCGATTGGCAAGGGTAATTTTTGAGTTGAGTATCCAAGTGGGTTGCGCACACAACACCCATGTGTGGGTTTTGACAGTATAATTTCTAAATTACTCTCTACCCCACAAAAAACACTTTAAAAAAATCACGAAAAAAGTTTCGACATATAAAGGTATAATAATAAATGACCTGGAATCTGGCGCGTGTATATCGGTATCGTCGTCTCCGTAGACAACTCCGCCGCCTCCCGGTGCCATCCTGGCGGTCAACGTGACGGACGCACTGTACATGTGCGTCGCGACATCGTGCGACGGCGAACCACCTCCGTGGTGACGGCTGCCGAATATTACGTCATCGTCGTCCTCACTTGGTGTACGAGTCACTGCGTATTGTCGATATACGAGATTCGCATCGTCAGCTGGAACGAAAAATTAGTCAACTGTTTTTATTTTATACATATTTAAAGAACATACAATAACGAAACCAAGGAGCGGGAGGGCGAAAAAATATATTCATTAATAAAAGAAACTAACCAACTAGCAACTAGCACATAACTTTTTACCCCCCCCCCCCCCTTCAATTGCGCTAATTACGCCAACGAGGACAAATATACTCAATTGCTTTTAGGAGTACACCCAACTCTGTTTTTACACGGTCTTTTTTTACACGGTTTTGATTTAACATGGTCTAGAAAAAAAATTGATTCCGTTTTTTACACGATTTTATTCGATTTAGCACGATTAAAAAAGCTATTTGATTTAAATTTTAAAGCAAAATATTTTTATTAACCGTAATCTTCTAGGAATTTTTTTTTACCTGCGTTATTTATAAAATATGTAGTTCGGGAATTCCCCTTTCTAATTTATTTTCATAGCAGCTTTGCTGTCTTATTTTTACACGTTATTTCTAGAACGTATCTACCGTGTAGTGATGTAACGAATATTCGCATTCGCATTCGCAATCGCGAATATTCGCACATTTTCAAACATTCGTATTCGCATTCGCATTAGCACATTTTGAAATATTCGTATTCGCATTCGCATTCGCAATGCAGTTGCGAATATTTTTGCGAATATAATATGGTGTATTAACAAATAAAAATATCGTTTTTTCATCAGAAGACCTTTTTTTCTTTTTTTTTAGCTTTTTCTTTTCAAAATTCAATATTCGCATTCGCATTCGCATTCGCGAATATTGATCAGCAAATATTCGCATTCGCATTCGCATTCGCGCAAATATCGACAGCGAATATTCGCATTCGCGAATGTTTAAAATCATACATTCGTTACATCACTACTACCGTGTAAACACAGAATTAGGTGACTTATTGTCAGAAATGTACTTACTCAGGAAAAAATTGTAGATCTGTAGATTTTTTTTGAGACACGTCATATTTTTCATTGGTTTTTCATCTGTGGAGATTTGCAAAGATCTACAACAGACTATAAAGATCTACAACGATCTACAAAGATCTCTGAAGATCATTGTAACGTTGAAAATTTCAACGTTTTAATCTCAACGATCTACAACGATCTTTAAAGATTTTTGTAGATCCTTTTAGATCTTGTAGATTTTTGTAAATCTTCACAGATCAAAACCAGTAAAAAATATGATTTCTCAAAATGCAAATCTATCGAGATCTGAGTAAATATCTGCAGATCTACATTTTTTTCCCGGGATTTTTTAAAGTTTGGTTAATTTTTTTCGAGTTCCCTATGCAGTTAACTAATTTACCTACTGTGTAACGCACGACTGAATAATACCTTTAATATATATAGGTATTAAATAAAATTACGATAAAATAGCTTATTATAAATATTTTTTTTCTAGGCTAGATAAATTATAATAGGTATTATATGTATTAATGATATATACATTACATGTACATTAAAATAATTATCTATCTAATTATATTGATAACTCATCAATAAATCATTAAAATGTAATTTGTCACCGATATAAAATAAAATAAAAAGTATTGAAAATAAAAATATTAAATAAAATATTGGTTAAAATATATTCCCTTACAAAATATTTCTTAATTAATAACACAGATGACAGGTAAGTAAATACCTTAATTTATAAAAGAATTCGTATATTGTTATCATAATTATCTAATAAAAAATTCGATATACTGAAATACATATTAATGATAAATATTTCAGCTATGAATGAATACATATTTTTCTTGAATTAACATACATTAAAATACGATATTGATAATAATTACTATGATATTAAAGAACCTTATCTATTCTATAAAGTAGGTAGGTATATTAATAATGTAAAACTGATAATAAAGGCGTTTGATATTAAATATTTATTATGGGCAGTGGTAGGGTTCTATTCGTTCCCTAAAAATAATATTAAAAAAATGTGTCTAAAAAATTTTATATAAATTTTTTTACTGTTTGTTTTAAAATCCTATAACTCCATAAAAAATTAATTAAATTTCAATTTGCAAAAAACATTAAAAAGTACAGATCCCATTCTTCAAAATGAATTTTTATTTATTCATGTATCATTTTTTCTACCATAATTACAAAGTTTTGAAAATTGTACTTTTTTTAAATAATATTTTGATATATTAATTTATTTTTGATGAGTATATGTTACGAGATACAGTATTAGAATCCGAATATAACGACTAATCGTTTTTAGCGACGAAAATGCAATTAGGTTTCATATATAGACGTACTATGAAAATATATCCGTATAGTACGACTCCGGTTTAAGCGATCTATTTTGACAATAAATTGTCCGGTTAGAACGACGCGCAGTGTAATGTTTCTAATATCTACGCACAAGCAATACCTCTCCCGGCTTTCTCCTCTCTCCTACGTATGTTAATTGTTGATTAGTAAAATTACAGACTTTCTACGTCAGTAAATACATATTTACATGCATAGAATGTAGGTACATTGTATCTCTGATCAAACTGTAATACATTATGTATGTATGTAATGTGCAATGTTTAAGTAAATAAGTTACTTTTTGTTAATTTTAATATTTGTTTTATTTAAATAGAAATTAATCTAACAATGTATATTATTATTTCATAATAAAAATTACAGTAATATTAATATGTACATATGTACATAATAAAAAACAAGCTTGAAATATCCGGTCGTTTAGTGTGTCGTCCGGTTAGTACGATCAAGTTTCGCCGGTCCCTTGAGGGTCGTTATATCGGGATTGTACTGTAGGGGAAGGTGGGGTAAGACGGGGTAGCGAGGTAAGATGGGGACCGTAACAAAACTGATGATACAATGTAGCTAGAATTGTTCTGCTATGACCATTTGACGTTATTTAGCAGAAGTTATTAATGTCACAAATAGTTTGGTTAAAGGTGTGCACGTTGTGATTTTGTAAGTATTTTTTAAAATTTTTAGTGGTTAGATTCATTAGATCTAATTTTTGAGGTATATAAAGTGCGTGACTGTTCAAAATGTATGGTGTACAAGATGTATGTCATATTTTTTTATTGATATTTGTTTATTTTACTATTATAATGACATTAACTCGTTCCGGTTTGCTTCGATTTATAACCTCAAAAAAAATACAACTTGGGAATCCAGTTTGGGAAAGATGGGGTACCTACTTGAGGGTAAGATGGGGTAGGTATGATTCTTTGGATAACACAACATTCGTTGTGTTATCCAAAGGTTATCCCGAAACAGTTAATGCCGTATCCATGAATTTCCGAAAAAAGGCCAAGACAAGTTCGAAGAAGAGGAAAAACAGCTATTATTACTGCGTCTCCGTATAAAACAGAGTTAGAGAAAAGACAAAACAGTAAGAAACCAAACAAAAGGTAACAAATAAAAAGAAATTGAAAAAAAAAACAAATAAAAGATCTAAAAGAATCAAGAAAGCTGATGAGTTCTGAGGACGAAGATACAGAATGTCTGTACTGCCTCGGCTTATATTATGAGTCTGTACCCCATCTTGCCCTATAGGTGGGGCAAGATGGTGCAAATTAGTTATTTTTTTCAAGTTGATATTTCTATAAGATGAATTATATTTTTTTGTTTTCACTGATTAGAATTTAAGGAAGAAAGGCTGATTATTTTCTTAATAAAAGTTCCTACAATGTGCAATCAAAAATAAAGGGTTTTATTTATGAAATACCTTAAGGTCCCCGTCTTACCCCACCTTCCCCTATATAAAAATAGCAATTGTTTTGTTAATGTCAGTCACATTTGCCTGTGAATATTTCGTTTAATTTAGTTATAATACAGATGTCAGTAAACTCTTTCAACTTTCCGTCGCCAATTTTCATTAAATCTTCCATTTACAAAGAAATGAGGTGTCACATTTTTGGCAACTGGCTTCATGTTTTTTGTTGAAGGAAATTCCGCAACTCATTTATATTTAAAATACGTTTCAGCGGTTGTGATTAATCACAAAAATGATATATTATTTATTTTTATTTGTATATACACGCCATTTGTTTCGGTGGAGAGAATTTTAATAGAAAATATGTAGAGGACATTTTTTTTTATTTATTTTTTTAGTATAAATATGCCATTATTTAAATTTTATATTTTGTATATGTAATTAACTTTTAAATTCAAATTCTTTGTATTTAAATAAGAAATTATAACGAAAATTTAATGGAATTTTAGTCGAAATTCAAGATGGAAAATAATGCTTAATAATTTGATCTTGTTAATATAACAATAATTTATTACACCAACTAACGAAACTCTCAAATAGATTACACATAATGGTTGTATTAATAAATATTTATCAGTGTGAATATTTTTTACACCACCCAACTAGTGAAAGTGCAATTTTCGATATGGTAAATTCAGTGATGTCATTTATTAAGTATTTTTTTATATTTAAAATATATGATTTCAATACGAAACAAAATTTTCACCGTGGTAAGAACATTGTTAGTAATAATATACATTTATCAATAAGATGAACGTGGATATTTCCATATTTATAAAAAAATTATCATATAAACAAACAACCTCTATCGGAGCCAAATCGATCACGGATTTTTTATAATGATCACTTTTTTTCTGTGTATCAACTGCAATATGTCTTGAAACATTGGTTAAAAAATAAATAAGATAAAGAGAGAAAAATCCTGACTGACTGACTCATCAACGCACATCGCAAAATATATTTTTAATAAATTAAAAATACACGATATAGTCAAAAAAACTAATATAAACCCGGGTGAATCCGCGGACGGTAACTAGTGAAATTACAAATGGCTTCTTTTACACGAGATTAAATCAAAATAAGTCTCGTTTTGACCAGAAACCCAAATTAAATAATAAAACTAATAAATATAAAATTGTCAAATTTTATCCAATATTTTTATATCCAGAAATTAAAAACAAAATTTAAAAAAAGCAAAATTTTTAATTAGACCTACATGTTTCATAGATTAAAAGGTAGTTTACTTTTATAATAAATAAAACAAAATTTAGTTTATTTTATTTTTATTCACGTACGAAATTCATTGTTATACTAAAAATACAAATAAATCAAATAAATATTTTTTATTATCGATACGAACAAATAAAACATGAAATTAAAACAAGAATAGATAGATTTAACCATAGTCAGCAATAAAAATCTTGTAATAAATGTTCAATGAAGTGAAAAACGCTGATTCTATAATTCAGACTTGATTCTTTATCATCAAAAAATATTTAATGAAAATGACGCGGACTTCCGTCGATATTTTATGGCGATTACATATCGAAAATAAAATTCAATAAAAAAACCATTTCACCGTTCTTTGTTTTAGGGGAGTCATATACCTATTTCAAATACACCTAATTCTGTTTTTACACGGTAGATACGTTCCAGAAATAAAAAAACGGGCAAGTGCGTGTTGGGCACGCACATGATAGGGTTCCGTAGTAATTCTCACTACGATTTATAAAAAAAGAGTTATTTCAAAATTTTCGTGACTGAAGGGTTAAAATCAAAAAGTCATTTGACTTTTATTATTTTAAGAGATCTATCAAAAGACACCCCACTCAATGGGGTAAATAAAAAAAAATCTGAGTTCACTTTTCAGTCTATGAAAAGGGGTTCAAAATATTTTTAACAGTGTTCGTTATAATTTTCAGTGAAAGTACTAATTAAAGGCTACATTCTGGAATTTTTAAAGATTTTTTGAAATGATATTTTAGAAAATAGAGGGGGGGGGAAGCTCTGACAGCGACATTAAAAAGCAAATATATCGCGACTGAAGGGTTAAAATCAAAAAGTTATCTGACGTTTTTTATTGCATTTTACGAGACCTATTAAATGACACCCCACTCAATAAAGTAAGTGGAGAAAAAAATGAAAGTTCAATTTTCAGTCTATGAAAGGGGGGTCCAAAATATTTTTGACAATGTTCGTTATAATTTTCAGTGAAAGTACTAATTAAAATCTACGTTCTGGATTTTTTCAGATTTTTTAAATTGATAGTTTAGAAAATAGAGGGGGGGACGCTCTTTTAACGACTTTGGAGAGCAAATACATCGTGATTAAAGGGTTAAAATAAAAAATTTCTGATACATTTTTTGTTGCATTTTAGGAGACCTTTCTAACGACACCCCATTCAATGGGGTAAGTGAATTTTTTTTTTGAAAACACTGTTCATTTTATGGAAAGGGAGCCCAAAAAATTGGTTTTTCAAAAATCTGATCATTTCTGTTTTTGGGTTATAAATCTACGACCGTATACCAAATTTCATCTTATTATCTCAAAATTTTTGAAGACGGACGGACGGACATGGAGAAACTATAAGGGTTCCTAGTTTTCTACGGAACCCTAAAAACAATGAATTAAATTTTGATGTGCATTCATGCACAGTTTATTTCATAAAAATAAAAGGCAATTCAATTCTTAAAGTAAAAGTAACATAAATACAAAATTATCGCAAGTTTAGGAACTGAAAACTCGTACAAGTCTAAAATATATACTTACTTAAGTTGCTATGAAAATAAATTAGAAAGGGGAATTTCCTAACTACATATTTTATAAATTACAGATAGAAAAAAAAATCCTAGAAGATTACGGTTAATAAAAATATTTTTCTTTGAAATTTAAATCAAATAGCTTTTTTAATCGTGTTAAATCGAATGAAATCGTGTAAAAACTGAATCAATTTTTTTTCTAGACCGTGTAAAACAGAAATTGGGTGTACGTTTAAAAAATTATGTAATAAAAAAAAAAAGGTAAATTAAATTTTTTATAAAAATGTATTTCTTGGCCCTTCTTTTTCAATATTTTCTAACCAAATTTGGTACACGTATTTGTAATAATTAAAGGTATATTTTCATAAATTTTCATTAAACTCAAACCAAAGATATTGAGGAAAAATGATAAAATAAAGTTGTATTTGACTAAATTTAATTTCATTTGTTATAAAAATGTATTTTTGGCCCTTCTGTTTCAATATTTTTTAACCAAATTTGGTACACGTATTTGTGATAATTAAAGGTATATTTTCATAAATTTTCATTAAATTCAAACCAAAAATATTGAGGAAAAATGATAAAATAAAATTGTATTTGTCTAAATTTAATTTCATTTGTTATAAAAATGTATTTTTGGCCCTTCTTTTTTAATATTTTTTAACCAAATTTGGTACACGTATTTGTGATTATTAGAGGTACATTTACCTAAATTTTCAGTAAATTAAAACCAAAGATATTGAGAAAAAATGATAAAATAACAGTGTATTTGAATAAATTTAATTTCAAAATTTGTTATAAAAATGTATTTTTTGGCCCTTCTTTTTCAATATTTTTTTAACCAAATTTGGTACACGTATTTGTGATTATTAAAGGTACATCTAGCTAAATTTCTATTAAATTTAAACCAAAGTTACTGAGGAAAAATGATAAAATATAATTTAATTTACACAGTTTGAACAAAAATAAAATTATCTTTTCAATAGATATATTTTAATTTTATCTAAACTCAGCATTTCAACAATGTCGCTTTGTCATTATTAATTGTACATCTGTCAATTAACAGAATACGCTGACAGCTAGATTCGTTAGCGAACTTTATAGATTATTTTTTTTGTAGTATACCTATATGTATGTAGAACTAACGAGCTCTTAACTGATATACATATTTTATTCATAATTAGAAAATTTGAGTTGAATTTATCTTTCAATAAATGTTTTTAAATTAATAGTGTATTGCTATTTCTGGGTTCTGTATACAAGTTGCGTCTTCTCGATTGTGAAGATAACGCATATATACGTATATACGAGACTAGCGACCCGCGGCTTCGTTCGCGTTGTTTGAATTTTATGAACATTTAGATAATTTATAAAACTAGGCACAATTTTTTTACCGCTATTAGAAGAGTATTTTCTTTGAAATGTAATATAGATATAAATATAAATAAACGTATTAAAATAAAGAAATTACCCCCCCCCCCCCACAGCCCTTTGAAGATTGGCGCGTGTCACTCAGAACTTCTTTCATTTTATTTAAATATTGATTTTTAATATTAGATATGAATTAAAACTAATACAAAAAACTGGACTAGATTTTTTCAGTATAACCATTGATGGCATTTCTGGGTGAAAGATTAATTATATGTATATACTAGCTGACCCGGCCACGCGTTGCTGTAGTTAACCTATACTTTAGCAACATGTGGTGGTTATGCTATTAAATTGTAGGTTATATGAAACGTTTGGAAGTTTGACATAGCGCCATCTATTGAATACTTACTCAATCCAGTCAACAGATGTCACCATCTGTTAGAATCGTTTGGAGCTAACAGATAAAGACAAATAATTTGCAATAAAATAATATTGCGATCATAAATTTAGATGTAAGCTATCCTATCTTTCAAGTTGGATCAAACTGCACACGGTGTACAAATTTGACTAAAATCGGTTAAGTAGTTTAGGAGTCCATCGCGGACAAACATGTGACACGTAATTTATATATATTAAGATTTAATATTTTCAGAATAGCCAATTATTAAAAAAAAATAACGCAGTAAAAAATGAACGAGAAAAATTTTACTAAAGAATTAAAATTTATGAAAAACTCAACCTTCCAACTTCTTAATTTATTAAAATTTGTAAAATTATTACATATTCTAGCGTTTCTTCGTTACGCTGATTCTACAAAAAAAAAATTAAAATTCATGTGCATTCTAACAAAAAATAAAACGCGATTCAGCTTTTTTAAATGAAATATTAAATTTCTTCTGCTCATTTAAAAAATATTATTGTTACCAAGCGCATATATCTCGATTTACAATTTAGGGAGGAACATGGGTCATGGTCTGTGAAATGGGTAAAAAAAAGTTACTTTAGTTTATTATTCAATAATCATTTTTATATTCCCCCCCCCCCCCCCAACTCTACAGTATTTTAACCAACGATGGTTACACTATATTTAATAAATATGTAAAATATATATTATTTTTCAGTTTAATTCCTCCCCCAAAGAAAACAACGTTTTTTTTAAAATACTTTTCTGCATTATGTTTGTGTATAAAAACTGTTCTATGGTGTGAAAATACTATTTATTTTAATGGTAAACTGAATGCTACTTGAAAATTTAAGAGTAGATATAAAGAAAGAATAAAAAACAGTTGTTTTTTTATAAATGATGGTCGGGTGAATTTTTAACAAGTGAAAGTTCAGTGTTTTTGACACATAAACTTTACTACATGACAATGAAATATTTAGCGTGATACAAAACGAAAACGTGTTTTTAGCATACAATTTATTCCTATTGTAAAAAAAATAACATAATGTTTGTTCACTAATATTCAATTCGAAAAAATATGTAGATATATAACAACAAATTAATTTTATTTATTTAATAATATGTATATTGTGAGTAAATTTTAGACATTAAACCAGGGGTGGACAACCTTTTTGAAAGGTGGGCCAAACTAAACAATTTTTGTATATATTTTTACTTTAAAGTTATAAATAAATTTATTGTCAGTCAAAAATAGACGCAGAAAAAATCTAAAAAAAAAAATCATTTTGAAGTTCTAAACTTAAAAATGGCACCGAGAAATATTGTCTGTGATATTTATTTAGACAAGCAGTCAAATTTGAATTAATTATTTCATTTTTTCTGTAATATCCCTGTTGGAGCTAATATTGAATTCCAACAAAATATTTTTGATAATGTTTTTATTTATTAGTGGACTGAATTTTGAAAATAATTTTTATAAAAAAAAAATATTTTACATTCAATAACGACGAAATAATTAATTTGAAGTATTTTAGATTGATTTAAATAAAAAAAAATTTATTGACAATATTTTTCTAGAAACAGATAAATTATGTTTTTTTTATTTTTCTATTTTTTTTTTCTTAAACAACCCCACTGCACGAGAGTAAGGTCAAATTTTACAAGAAACAGTCTCGTCTAGTAAAAATTGAAGCCATTTCATTTCGATCTCATATACTTTCGATTTTAGACAGTTAATATTATATACTTAATTCCTAACACGACGATTCTGAAAATAAATATATATCTACCCCTATATTAATACTGTTAAACTAGCTATAACGAGACATGATATCGTGTCTGTACCTTCATTATTTAAGCATCATACCTTTAAGAAAGTACATCTTCACGCATTAGTTTAAATATTTATGAAGAAAATGCCGCTGCTAACAGCCAAGCCTTTAATGCGGGGTAGATGTTTTAAAATTAGTAACACAAATTTTGTACAAAGTATCTAAGTACTTACTGAAAATAGAATAAACATAAATATAAATTTAAATGTTGTATACACTATAATAAAACCATGGGCGTAAATGTATTGATATTTATTATTTTATTTATTTGAAATTTTTTAAATTAGAAATTTTATATGAATTTTGAGGGCCTGCAGAGGCCGTGATAAATTTTTTTGGACCAAATCCATTGATAGGTTTTTGTAGATCAGACTTTTTTCTTCAATTTGATATTTTTGTATTGCTGTAAAAGCATTTTTGACCGAATTATATGAAGAAAAGATTTTCAGGAATTTTTTTACGATTTTTTTCAAAATAATTTTTTGTTTGGATGCAAAAACTCGGTCAAAAATGATCATACAGTGATACAAAAAAAGCAAATTGAAGAAAAAACTCTTATTCATTAGATTTTATAAAAAAAAAATTATAACGGCCTGTAAAGGTTTCCAAAATTGATATTAATTTTTTACGATTATTTTTAAAATAATTTTTTGTTTATATGTAAATTACTCAGTCAAAAATAGTCGTACAGTGATACACAAAAAAGCAAATTGAAGTAAAAACTCTGATCTACAGAAAAAATTCATTAGATTTGACCAAAAAAAAATTATAACGGCCTGTAGAGGTTACCAAAATTGATATGATTTTTTTACGATTATTTTAAAAATAATTTTTTGTTTGGATGCAAATAACTCACTCAAAAATGGTCGTACAATGATACAAAAAAAGCAAATTAAAGAGAAAACTCTGGTTTACAAAAATAATTCATTAGATTTGACCAAAAAAAATTATAACGGCCTGTAGAGGTTCTCAAAATTGATACAAATTTGTTTGCAACTTTTTTTTGTAAAAATTGTTTATTATGTATACATAGATTTGTTTTAATTCTACACGAGATCGAGAACGAGACCGTTATAAATAAGTATACCTATCGTCATCGTAAGTAAATAAAGCATAGGCATACAAAAACAAACAATATATATATATTCGTAGAGGGTGCGAAATGAAAAAAAAAATAGTTAATCACGTTTCTGTTCGGGGACCTCTAATCGGACAATTCCATTAAATTTCACGATTGTTAAAACCCACGACATGAGATTTTCATCTGAAGTTTATACGTTTCGTCACATTTTTCCATTGGGAAATGAACTTTTATTGATTTTACTTGTAACATTAAGTTTTGTTTCTATACGTCCAAATGTCACAACTGTTAAAATATGATAATTTAATAACAAATAACATAAAACTTAGTATTAGATAAATATTATTTGTGAATATGTCACAACTTTTGATTTTTTTAAATTTTGTGTGTGTGTCTGTCTATGTCATTCTATGTAGACGTTGTAACTCAAAAACGACAACCGAGTGATCATTGCTATATTTGTTATTATTGGAGCTAGAAGAGCGGTTAAATGGGCATGTATTACATTATTATAAGGATGTTAATTCTCAGCTATAAAATCCAATAACAATATACAGAGAATTCTATAAAAAAAGTTGTATTTTAATATATCTATTAAATTCGACATTCAATTGTTTTTTTTTTTACACCGCCATTATTTATCCTAATACTATCTTCTAGCTACAATAATAACAAAGTTAGCAATGATCACTCGGTTCCCGCGAACACCCTGTAAATTAAAATATTAACGAAAAAAAAAATCATCGAAAAAATTGTCTTGTCTATGAAAGCTGTAACACCCTGTATATATGAGAATTATCTACATTATAAACGGTCAAACATAGTGCTGGTAATATAGAACACGTCTGAAAATGCAAACTACTAAAATTAACATCATGAAAGAGCACGGACTAGAAATCTGGGAAAATAATAAATTTTAGTAAACTGCATTGTCGACAGAATCTTTCTCAAATCTCAAAACACAGATGAGATAATATTTGGTTTCATATATAGTTTCATATTATCGCTTGTTCAGTAAAAATGAGTTTGTTATCATATCATGATATTAAAGAAGCTAATCAAGTAAAAATAGCCACGGGACTTTCTTATACGTAATACTGACAGTGAACAGTGTACGCGATTTTTAGGGTTCCGTAGAAAACTAAAATCCGTCCGTTTTGAAAAATTTTGACATAATAAGATGAAATTTGGTATACTGTCGAAGATTGATGACCCAAAAACAGAAATGAAAAGATTTAAAAAAAATATTTTTTTTTAGTTCCCCTAAAAATTATATCATTATAAAAGCTATTTTCTAAAATATCAATTAAAAAAATCTGAAAAAATTCCAGAATGTACCCTTTGAATTAGTACTTTTACTGAAAATTATAACGAACATTGTCAAAAATATTTTGACAAAAAGGAGGTTTCATAGACTGAAAAGTGAACTCACATTTTTTTCATTTGAGAATAAAATGAATGGGACATAAACTATAGATATTATTATTTTCTACATTATTTTTTAACGTTTTTTTATTAATTATTAAACCGGAAACGGATGTTTACTCTTGTCAATTTTTGAATTATTTTTTAAAAAAACTTTACGTACTCTTTTCCTTACACAAGGAATCCCCCCCCCCCTTTGTAGGGGGGATATTGCACTGACTAAACTTTATCACAAATGCAGTACGAGAAACACTGATATGTCAGCAGATACTATACAATATTGCGGCGACGAATGCAACAGATTCAAGACTAGGTCACGGCAGTAAAGGTTCTCTATGTATCTCGAGCTTGATGCCAATATTACGTTGGGGGGGGGGGGGGGTATCACCGGCTGACTTCTTCTGTCGTCATAGATAGAACAACACGCAGCTGTGTGGATAGATATTCTTTATGAATGTAAGTAGGTAGGTATGTAACTGCAATAACGTACAGAGAAAATCGATTCATATCGATTTCTGTGTACACTTACTGTATGTGTAGGTACATACGTTTGCATGCATTGTAAATAAGAATATTGATGTCATGCAATATGTATGCGGGTGCACATAAGCATTTGTCGTTTTCACATAACGTACTGGTGCCAGATTTTGATAATACAGAATTTTTGAATACGTGTTTAATTAAATGTATATGTTAGCGGCAAAGTATGTAATTCAGGCATTCTATATAATGCCTAGGAGTTCTGTACAATGCCTAACGATTTCAGGTAAAGTATGAAATAATTTTTATTTATTGTTATAATAAATAAAATAAAATAGTAGTTCAGTCGAATATTGATTATATGATTTAAAATTGTTAAAATAAAAAAATATTAGATATTTTTTAGTCATTTAAAAACATATTAGGCCAGTATTAAGTAATCAGTATTTTAGTATTTTATTACATAAAGTAAGTCAATATCTGTGCCTGAATCAAATGGTTGGTTCGCCCTATTTATGTTTATATTTCTAGTCTATAAAATGCCTAGAAAATGTATATAATTAAATTCATTTCATACATTGCCTGGTGATTTTTAGGCATTGTATAGAATACCTAGGAATTTTATACAATGCCGGATTTCATACATTTCCGGTAACATACCGGGTATTAAGAGTGTAAAATATTTAAAGAGGTACCTAATAGTATGGACCAAAATAAGCAAAAAACTTCTAATAAATATGTATCCGGAAATTTTTCGTGAGGGAACTATACAAAGATTTGGCTCAAAATGAGTTTTTATTTAATATCTAGAGAACCCTTTCTGATAAAATTATGAAATTTGGTATTCGGTTTAGTAATAATAAGTGTTATCGATTTCTCGTATTAACCAATTATAATTTAGACCAGAGATGTATGGGGTCAGTGGGCCCATCGATTTTTATCTAGTATTTTTTTATTCTTTAATTTTTTCTTGAATAAGGGACTTATATAAGATTACATGACACAATATACACAAAAATATATTTTGCTTATTTTTCACAGGATAAACCGTTTTCGAGTAATATCGATAGAAAAGAAAGCATGCAGAATTTAACTTAATACGAATGCTTCAAATTACAAATAATAAATTTATATTCTTGTTCTATGATTAAAGATAAGAAAAAAAGTTCATATAAAGAAACCCCCTAATATGAATCCTCTTAGATCTATAGCCAGTTTTATTACTGTTACACGTACTTTACTAACTTGACTAAAAAACGAAACTAAAAATGGTTATTTGTTGATAAGGATGCATTTTTTGTGGTATACTTATGTCAACTTTTTATTATTTTGACCTCTTTAAAATAATTTCCACCCTAGAAAACATCCCCCCTTCCGCATTAAAATCATATATGTATATCAAAACAACAATAAATAATTAAAATAAAACAATCAAATACAGTAACATTTATTAGGCGTATGTATTAATTATAGATAAATTAATTAAAGTAAATTCCCATATAAACTATAAACTAACTCAGACGTTATGTATTTTCATGTTTGTGTCATATATCCCCGTAGATTTTATTACTTCATAAATTACTAACGGTACGTGATAAGGAAAAGTGGTTTCAGTGTTTATATAGTGCCCGTTTGCACTACACTAGCTTTTATATCATCCGGCCTCTATTTGCGAATGTTCCAGATACTTAGGCCGGCTTTTCAATATAGGGTCAACTGGGGTAAAAGTGAAACAAAATACAAATCTTTCATTTTTTTTGGCAGTTAACGATACAAATTCATATTTTAATTTTTTCTACTAGATGTGCCTATGAATAACCCTTTCAAATACCTACGTCATTTGAACTGTACTATACAACACAGATTTAAAAAATGAAAAATGTGTGTTTCATTTTTAACCTCTAGTTTGGGAAAAAGTGAAACAGGTAAGGGTAAAAATGAAACAGGCTTCTAACTTTCATATAATGCGTTATATTTATATTTGCTGGGTAAAAATGAAATAAGTGAGAAAAACTGCATAGGAAACATGTGTCGCACCTTGCTAGGTTATAAATGTCTAACCAGCAGGTAATGAAATATATTTAAAGGTTATGGAAATTACAATAAAACTTAGAATATGCTTGCGAATAATGTATTTTTTTAAAAAGAATATTCGTTCTTGCTAATATATCACATACAATGTGTACTCTTAATATCATCCTAAATACATCTGCAAAGTTTGAAAAGTATCAAATAAATATTTAAACCGAAAAAGAATTTTTTTTAAATAATGGGCTAAAAGTGAAACATTTTTTGTGCTCTTTTAACTGCTTTTAAACTCTTGCATTGCATAAAAACATCGATTTTCAAAACATACAAATTGTTCCATAGACCTCTGATGTACTATTGACTATTGACCCCTTTCAAACTTCCATAGGACCGGAATTCCGGTACAGCCTTATTTAGGACCTTTTGAACGTAATTTCGTGGCATTTTGAAGACTGCAACCAAAATGATGCGTCCACTCTGAAATCTGCACTCAAACTGACATTAACTGTAACATGTGTGACTTGCCCAGACATGCAAAAACTGGTTCAGATTATCCCCGGCTGTGTTTCATATTTTCCCATATTTCTGTTTCACTTTTTCCCGAATTTTTAAATCTTAATTAGATGGAAAATACTTATTGAAAAATTAAAAGAAAAACTACAAAGGCAACTTTGATTTATTTTCTTTATGGCATATCAATGTGAAATTTGTAACTTTAATTTATACCTGAGTTATGCAGAAAGTTATATGCACAGAATCAAATTTAATTCACACGTTTTGCCATCGTCTAACAGAAAAGTCTGTAGGGGGGACATATCACTTACTAGGCGATTTATATTTTCAGATCGCTTTAACAAATCTTTAAAGATCATGTCAGTTTTTATAATTCTTCTGTAAAGAAATTAGTTTTTTAGTTAGAAGCTTGTTTCACTTTTACCCCTTTTTTTTCGTGTTTCATATTTACCCCAGTTGACTCTATATACTATAGTAGTGACTCTACACAGAAAAAAAAACTCGATCTTATTGAAAATTAGAGATGGAAAAATGCTTAATAAATTTATCTTGTTTATATAACAATATTTCCACAATATAATAATAAAAACAATATTTTATTCATTTGAAAAATATATCTTCATAAGTTTATCTAAAAATCTTTTCATTTGTCAAATTAATAAATAATTTATTACACCAACTAACGAAACTCTCAAATAGATTAAACATAATGGTTGTATTAATAAATATTTATCAGTGTGAATATTTTCTTACACCACCCAACTAGTGAAAGTGCAATTTTCGATATGTTGAGAAAAAGGATTATTTTGGCCATAAATCCCTTTTCTCACGGCTAGATTTTAATTAAGGTAGTTGGTCCATCATAATGTGATCACATTAGGCCATGAGTACATATTTTTAATTTAGAGAAATGATCATGGCAACGCTGTACATTATCTACTATTAACTACTTGTCAAATGATTATATTTTATCACCTAAACACCCACAGAATATATTAATAATTAATGAAATCGATTATAATTCCCTTCAATCCACTTATCATATTTTGTAAAAAATTATTTCATTATTTCGTGTATTTTTTACTATAATCAAATGAATACGTTGTTGCCACATTGTCAACAATACTGTAATTTATGTGATGGTTTGGTAGTTAAATCTGGTTAAATCTTAATAACGGGATGGTCAATAATTCCAATTTTTTGTATACTGTTTTCTTTCATATAAATATACAACATGTCAGTTTTTTATGAAAAACTGACGCTACGTTTAAATTTTATCTAATAAAACGTTACGTTAGTGTACGGTTAGTCCATATAAGCTGTGTTAAAAATATAAACTTTTAATAAAAATTTTAAAAAAAGTCTTATGACATTTATTAATCAGGAAGTAAAAAAAACATCTTTATTAAAACAGTTAAAGTAGAGACAAATTCTCGATTTTATGTTTAATTGCTAAAAATATTTGTTTTTTAAAAGTTGGAAAAGAAACTTTTGAATTATTTTACCAAAAAAATTTAATAAACTGCTCGATTCCATTTGATTAATGTTCATTAAACTTTTAAATAAATCTTTTAATCAAACTCAAAAAGTTTTCAAAACTTTAATGGAATATGAATATATTTTATAAATAAATAAATCTTTGAAAGCTTTAATATAATAATTAGACAACTAAGAAGAATACAAAATTATAACTAAATTTTAATAAAATACTCTTTAAAGAAGTATTTTCTTAAGATATTATCATAATTATCTTATAGGTGAAATAAAATAAAAATGGTTACGTGCAACCATAGCTACATTTAAATAAATACCTATTGATAAAAATTTCGATGGACTCATGGAGAATTTTTTTAATAATTTATAATAAATTTTGTTTTTAATTTATATTCAGAACACATTTAATTGAATATTTTACTTTGTTTATTATAAAAAGTACAAAAAGTTTAATTTAATTGGAAAATTGAAATAGACAGAACGGTATATAATAGTAACATGTACTAATTTGTACTGCTGTAATGGCAGAGCTAGTTTTCATTATTTTGAATAAATTACACGTGAATATATTTGTTTTATAATTTTTATAGTATTTAAAAGAGTTGAAGTTAGTTTTTAAAACGTCTCTATATAACCAATTGTGTAGAATTTCAATAAATAGAGAATTTTCGGCAAGTTCTCTCATTTATCGTGTGTTAAAAACTCTATTTTTAATATCCAACTACTCAATACTTTAAGTAAAATATATGAGTTATCCATAAATAACATTAAAATTTTAGACTTTTATCTATACATTGCTCTAATAATCGAATAACCTTAAGAAAGTACAAACAAATTATCATAAGACGTAAAACAGCATATTTTAAAAACATCATATTGACTTTATTGTGTTGCTTTTCTGCTGTTAAAACAGTATTAATATTTTACCAACAAAAAAACATTGTTTCTTTTTCAAAGAAACTATGCATTTTAAAGGCGCCCAACCCCTTGTTTGTATGTACTTATGCGGCTCACCACTATACTCCAGAAAAGATAAACATTAAAATGCATGCTTTTCAAATAACATTTTCTTTTGTGCACTTCATTTCATTCTCAAAAGCTGTTCAACATTTTCTCTATCGAATAAAAATAGTTTCACATCTGGTCTTAATTTTTATTTATATGTACATAATTCAGGGGGCTTTACTTAAAGTATAAATATAATATTATAAGATATCAAAGAGAAGAAAGGCTTTGAAAATTTTCAATAAAATTTTATTACTTGATATATTTATTATATTTTTGTCGATTTATTTCTTACCTTGGGTTGCTTGAAGCAAAATTAACCACGATTAGTTAATCAGTAGTTTTCAATCTATGATTAATGTTTATTCTAAACTTATTCCCAATTTGTAAATGAACAATTCACTAAATATGACAATTTTTTTACCTTATAATATGTATCATAGCCGCGATTGTTTTTTTAGAATTGACGTAATAATGCTTTGACAAAAAAACTGACTAACTAATCGTGAATTATTTTGCTTTGTGCAACCCGCGGTAAGTATTAAAACTTTACATAGGGATATAACTGTTATATTAGAAACATACAAATATTTTTGGGAAATTTGTAACAATATATTTTTCTTAGAAGTTTGATATTAATTTAAAAATTATTCAAGTGCGAGTCGAGCTTCATGTATTAGTGCCCTGTACAGTATAGTTTTTTTTTTAAATTGATTCGATTAAAGCTAGACAGATAACCCAAAATGCTATTTATTTATTATTTGTGTAAGAACAGAATCCTTATTTAAGGACTTAGGAGCGCCCGTTGTGACTTTTGATCTGCTCATTAAGGACTATCAGAATCCAAAATTTCCAAGAGGTTGACAGATGTCTAGTAACATAAGGGACTAACAAAATTTGCTAGTCAGCAAGCACTCATAAATGAGATATTCATTTTGTGATAGTATCTATAGATTTGCTATGGAATTTAGAGCAGTGATACTTCAACGTATTGTAACACAGTTGGTGCAGACTCTGACCGTACGTGGTATAATTATCATAATATCACCACTGTTTTAACACCCTTGTTTAAGTTTACATACAACACGTGCGTGAAACTTGTCAAAGTCTTCATGAAACTTCAAAAGAACTGCTTTATAAGTTTGATACCTCATTTGAGAGTGCTTGCAACCTAGCAATTTGCTAGCTCCTTTATGATCCCTGCGGGATCCTTTCAAGATTTTTTTAATATCTTTTAAAACTCTCATCAATAATTATTTTACTCATGTTCATATTGCACTCCCGCAAAAAAGTGTCACAACTCAAAAAATATCATATTTGAGATAAATATGTAGAATGATTCCAAATTATTATATATTTCTACTAAAAATTGTCATTAATGTACTTCGTGTACCTACCGTCAACAAAACTAGCATATTCTAAAAAAATGTCACATCTTTTATTTTTATTTTTTAAATACTTCCGTTTTAATAGTTATTATTTTTCAAACATCACAATAATACTGAAATATTTAAATTAAATACTGTGTATCAGTCCTTTTCCTATACTACCTTTACAATATTGATTTACCTAAATTGTTATAATTTCATTTATTTCTATTTCCACAAAACTACATTTTTTGAGTTGTGACACATTTTTTGCGGGGGTGCGATATAAGCTTTTTTCCGGTTAAAATCATTAAATTAAGAACACTTTAAAGAAACATTAACGTTGAAATATAAAATTTTCTTTTAATTTCTCCATTAAAAACCTTTCAGTTTTAAAAGGCTATCGATTATTAAATTTAAAAATCAAAACACGCGTCCTATACAAAAAACCATGCGGCAATTAAGTACATCTGGACATTTTGTATGAATTACGCGGGCATTAATTCGCATTTATTGAAATGGTCCACAATTATCACTATAGCATTGTCCTCTTCGTTTCAGAAAGGGTCTCTCTGTGCAGATCCGTTTAGATGAAATGCAATTAATTTCAATAGAACAGCGGGACTTGGAAAACTACACATGTGTGCGAGATTGTATGTATACGTGTAGATGTTCCCTCAGTGGTTCTAAACATTTTATCAACGAGAATTTAACCCTCGGAGTACACACCTATTTTTTCAACCTACTAGTACACTCTGCTTACTTTTTGATCGCCTATAATTCCGCAACTACGAAACCTTTTGACTTACCAAAATTCAAAGGTATACTTTGACTCATGGTAAATGAATTTATAAGTGTTACACATACCTTTGAAGTATTCAACATACTTAAAAAAAATCGCGAAAAATTTAAAATACCTGAGCGCTATTCACGATCAAAGTCGGTGTATGGGTCAAATTGACCCACAAGAGGCTCAAGGGTTAATAACTTTATACTAATTCAATAGAGTTGATCGAAAAAAAATACGTAAGACTTTAGTGGGATACAAATATTAACGTATAGAGGACGAAGGGTAACCTTATATTTACGGACCCGAATCTATGAATTTGGGAAATTTTTAGGACTGTAATTAAAATGAAATTTCAATGATAAAAAAATCATTAAGGTTATACGCCTAGCACACTGTAAAAAAATATTTGGTTTCGAAAAATTTTGTTTTTAATTTATATTCAGAACACATAATGGAATATTTTACTTTGTTGATTGTTAAAAGTAAAAAAAGTTTAATTTAATTTGAAAATTGAAATAGACAGAACGGTATATAATAGTAACATGTACTAATTTGTACAATGTAATGGCAGAGCTAGTTTTTCATTATTTTGAATAAATTACACGTGAATATATTTGTTTTATAATTTTTATAGTATTTAAAAGGGTTGAAGTTTCGAATAATTAGTTTTTAAAACGTCTCTATATAGTCAATTGTGTAGAATTTCAATAAATAGAGCACTTTTTGTAAGTTGTCTCATTTACCGTGTGTTAAAAACTCTATTTTTAATATTCAATTACTCAAAAACCATACATTCAATATTTTAAATAAACATTAGTAAAATATATTATGAGTTATCCATAAATAACATATTAAAATTTTAGACTTTTATCAATACATTGCTCTAATGATCGAACTTGACGGTTTCAATAAAAAGGCAGTTATCTGGAATATAATATCGATCCCATTCTGAAACATACAGGTGTCCCGTAAGTCAGGACTCAATTTTTTTTATTAGGTTATAATGTGATACATTTTTGAATTGTTAATATTTTTCTCGGACTTTCGGGACACCTGTAGAAACTGTTCTCTCCCCACTCTTATTATACTGTCAATTAAGGACTGTGATTAGTCAAACCTACAATTTAACTTTGCTAATTAAACATCCTGTGGAATTCCAGGATATTTGAAATTTTTCCTATTTCATATTTCTTGGAATTCGATTCCAGAGAGATTCTTGCAAATATTTGTCGTGGAATTTAAATATTTTTTATAAGGGTGACTTAGAGACACTCATAGTAAGAGTTCTGACAGCTTGTAATAGCCAATTGTCTACGTAACTAACGACTGTCAACGGTACAAAACTCTCAGGGCGCGAGTTTTCCTCGCACATGTCCATATATTTTTTATGGTAGCTAAATTCGCAAAATTCTTTGTACACATGTGATTTTGAATATAAATATACAGATTTCAGTCAATAAAAATCCCGAAAATAGCGAAAAGAATATGTTTACTCGCAGTCAAAATAGTAAAAAAAACAATTTCTCTTTAGCTTGAAAGACACTGTGCGTCAATACTTTCAACTTGAGTAAACCTGGCATATAATTCAAAATTTTTCCTTAACATGAAAAATTATAAATACTGTATTTTAGATATGCTAGGATTATTACAAAAGTTGTAATTAAGTACTCATATCAACATTAAACAATTTATGCAGTTTTAAATTTACAATATGCAAAAAAATGAGTGCCCAAAGAATTTTGCACGGCAGTTTACATAATTTAATTTTTGAATAAATCGATTTGGTTAAAAATGGCGTCGCTGTCACAACTCTTACTATAGAGGATCTTTAAGTTGATTGTTAATGATGATATTTGGTACACAGTTTAGGAAATACTGTACGACGGCTTTTATCACATTATTCTTCTCTCTCTCTTTCTATCGCTTTACATAAATCCCGAGATAAAATATTTATTTCTCATGCAGAACTACGTTGTTCTCAGATTACGTAAAACGTCGTTATTGTTAAAATTTAATACTTATTTATTATGTACTTTATGTGTTCCTCGTTCCAGTTTTTGTATGGAAATCATTCGAGATGAAGAATTGTGTTTAATAACAACAAATATCCTGCGAATACGTTCCTTTATTGTGTAACGAATTCCCTTCCAGGATATTTCAGGATAAATAATGGAAATTATTGCACTCTATCTTATACATATACACATTTTTTTTCCTCCATGTCATATCCGAAGCATATACAGGTAAAAAATTGATTTGGGCCAAGAAATTTGGTATTATAAAAGAGCTTATAAATATTTGCAGCTTGCAAGAACTTTCAAATGAGGTATCAAATTTATACGACAGTTTTATTGGAGTTTTTGACAGATAGTTTCATGTATAGTAAGTTAAAATAAAGGTTTGTAAAGTATATTTACTAATCTTGAGTAAAAACGGTAAAAACCAATTTACTGCGCTTGCAAATATCTCTTAAAAACTTAAAGATATTTGTCATATTATGTATAAGTTTGGTACCTCATTTGAAAGTGCTTCCTAGCAAGAAAATTTTGTTAGTTCGTTTATAACACCAGATTATTGTTAGAGTTACGTTGGTTAAGGTAATAATGCAACTTATATAAAGAACATAGTCCATAAAGTTTACTACCTTTTTTGATATTTAAACAATAAAAAAACTCGATCTTATTTTGAAAATTTAAGATGCAAAAATTATCTTTTTAATATAACAATATTTCCTCAATAAAATAATAATAAAAAAGTAAAAATCTTATTGAGGATATTTTATTAATTTGAAAAATATATCTTCATGTTTATCTAAAAATATTTTCATTTGTCAAATTAATAAATAATTTATTACACCAACTAATGAAACTCTCAAATAGATTAAACATAATGGTTGTATTAATAAATATTTATCAGTGTGAATATTTTTTACACCCACCCAACTAGTGAAAGTGCAATTTTCGATATGGTAAATTCAGTGATGTCATTTATTAAGTATTTTTTGTATTTAAAATATATGTTTTCAATTTACGAAACAAAATTTTCACCGTGATAAGAACATTATTGTTAGTGATAATATACATTTATCAATAAGATAAACGTGGATATTTCCATATTGGTAAAAAAAGTATCATTTTAACAAACAACCAAATCGATCACGGATTTTTTAAATTGATAACATTTTTTAACACAGACAAATTATTTTTTTCTATACACTCCTATAGTTACCGTATAATAAAATTGAAGTAAACTCTTAAAGAAACCAACTGTAACAGGTAACGATACGTTGGCAAAGAAAACAATACAGTTTACAGTAAGAACAACCTTTTTTACGTTTAAACAAAAAAACAACTTCACCTCTAACCCCCTAGTTACTTAACCTGTATTAAAATATAATAATAATAATAAAGTTAACTCTTAAATAAACCAACTGCAATATATAACAAAACGTTGGCAAAGAAAACAATGCCAGCTTACACCAAGAAACTTATATTTAAATAAAAAAATCACAAACAGCAAGCAAATGTTTTTAGTGCATACCGCATAAATTCTAAACTTGATTGCAGTTTGAATAGTAAAGGGACACCCCCCCCCCCTCGAAATTAGAGACGCAAACTCTAGATTTGGGAACTATTCAGGAGCATTGTGTTCGCGCGCTTTATGTTTTGTACAGTTTAATTAAAATCTATGAAACATTTACTGCGTTGTGTTGCTGAATCAACGATTCAAAATACAGAAAATGTTTTTTAAATTCGTATTATTTTGTGCGAACTGGATAATATGAAAGTTATTTATAGATTTCATATTGCATTTGTTTATTTGTTGAAAATCTGCGAATTTGATTGACAGTAAGGGGTAACACTGGCCAACAAAAAAATACAGAGATCTGAATAGATAATTTAGGAGGCTTTTGGTATGCCAAAACCGAATTTGTTGCCCAATTGGTTTCATCATGAGATATTCTAATCTAAAAGTCCAAAAAATGAATATATTGCCAATGTTAACGAATTTATTACCAAGTAGGTAATTTTTTTTCCTAAAGTTTTCGGTCACGGTAACAAATAGTATTATCTTTCCTCTTTAAAATGAGTTTTAACTTTTTACTATATGATTTTTTTAAACGAGATGTACTAGTTTGAAGATATGATAGAGTGTAGTATTATAGACACAATGAACTTGACTACATATTAGGGTGATTCATTTCCGCAAAACATTTTTTTTTCAAGGTGCTCAAGCAAAATTTTAATCTACATATAGAAAAAAAAATTCTCACCAAGATTGAGCTCTTAATTCCTATTTTAAGTACTTGCAATTTAAATATGAAGTTTTCCCATTTAAAATGCATGTAAAAAAATTTTTTTTTTCATATTTCTAATGCTTAGACACCTTTTATCATATTGGGAATCGGTTTGATGGACCTTACGGGAAATTTAACGCTCTTTAAAATTGCCTTAGTGTTTTTTTCTGTAACTCACACTGGTTCGCCAGTAGGAGTCATCTAAATACAGTTTTTGGAATAAATTATTGTATTAAGTAATTAATTAAGTATTGAGACTAAGAAATAGTTTTTTAAGGAACTCATATAAGAGATATAAAAAAATGAATGGAATGTAACATATAGAAAATAACGTTCTCTACAACTTTTATTATAAACATTTTCTTCTCTTATGGACCGTTTCAAATATAACTTCATTAAAACAAAAATATATATAAAGAACTAAAAAAAAACACTATGATTTTTATTTTAAGTTAAAGTGGATTTAGGATATAAAAAAGCGATTTATGTATAAATACAGACATGCATTTTTATGCAGTATGCACTTGTCTTTCTATGCATATATGAGATAATGCACTTTTCGATGCTGTTGTAAACACAAATAGACACTAGACATTTAATGTATGCGGTGATGATACAACATTATACAACGACGTGACGACGGAATGCCGGTTTCTTAATCGTGTATTTATACAGTAGAGCACTGTGGCAACGAGAATTGTTCAAATATTAAAACTACTTTAAAATTTCTTGTTTGGTTTTGATTGTTTCATTTTTTTTCCGAAAAATGATCGTTTGAAATTTAAAGAAAAAAGCTGCCATTCGTGCCATAAGACTTTATTATACGTAGTACCTACTGTAAAAAAAGATTTGATTTCGAAAAAAATTGTTTTTAATTTATATTCAGAACACATGTACCTAAATTTAATGGAATATTTTACTTTGTTAGTTATTAAAAGTAAAAAAAAAATAATTTAATTTGAAAATTGAAATAGACAGAACGGTATATAATAGTAACATGTACTAATTTGCTGTAATAGCAGAGTTAGTTTTTCATTATTTTGAATAAATTACACGTGAATATATTTGTTTTATATTTTTTATAGTATTTAAAAGGGTTGAAGTTTCGAATAATTAGATTTTAAAACGTCTCTATATAACCAATCGTGTAGAATTTCAATAAATAGAGCACTTTCGGCAAGTTCTCCCATTTATCGTGTGTTAAAAACTCTATTTTTAATATCCAATTACTCGAAAACGATACGTCCAATATTTTAAATAAAAATTAGTAAAATATAAATGAGATATCCATTAATAACATATTAAAATTTTAGACTTTTATCTATACATTACTCTAATGATCGAATAACCTGAAAGCAAATATTTCTGGGTAGGTAATAAAAGTAGAAAAAAAATACGACATAAAATTATAGAAAATAACAATTTTCTGTTATGAACCATTTGAAATATAACTTTAAATTATTTAACTGTTTTATTTGACAAACAGACACACAGACATTAATAGTCAAAATGGATATTTCCATCAAAATCACGAATTTGAACAAATATTTAAAAAATAGTTAAGGTAGTTGGTCCATCATAATGTGATCACATTAGGCCATGAGTAGGTACATATTTTTAATTTAGAGAAATGATCATGGCAACGCTGTACATTATCTACTATTAACTACTTGTCAAATGATTATATTTTATCATCTACACTACCACAGAATATATTAATAATTAATGAAATCGATTATAATTCCCTTCAATCCACTTATCATATTTTGTAAAAAAATATTTCATTATTTCGTGTATTTTTTACTATAATCAAATGAATACGTTGTTGCCACATTGTCAACAATACTGTAATTTATGTGATAGTTTGGTAGTTAAATCTGGTTAAATCTTAATAACGTGATGGTCAATAATTCTAATTTTTTGTATACTGTTTTCTTTCATATAAGTATATAACATGTCAGTTTTTTATGAAAATCTGACGCTACGTTTAAATTTTATCTAATAAAACGTTACGTTAGTGTACGGTTAGTCCATATAAGCTGTGTTAAAAATATAAACTTTGAGATCGTTTTTCATGACTTTGAGATGGTCAATTTTAATAAAAATCGGCTATTTTTCAGATTTTAATCTAGGGAATATTCCTGTGCAATTTAAACAAAATCTGACGAAAACATGTTTACGGACCAACTACCTTAAGTATTTCATACACAAGAAAATAAAAATAATTTATAAAATCACCCTATATATTATTATATTTCGTACCCACATGTATTTATTTTATCTAAATATAGAAAAACAATAATTGATAATGTGGTAGGCAATTATATTCATGTGCAATAAAACGTGAACGATATCTATATATTGATTGTACTCGTTATTTAATTATTTATTTGTAAATGTTTATAATTAATATATTTATCCGTTTAATTATTGTTTGAAATAAATGGTAGTATTTTGGTAAAAATAATTACACTAATAAAATTACGTATCATGATATTCAATACGAAATATCATAGTATGGAAAATCATATATGTTCTGTTATTAATTCATATGGAAAATTTCAGTAAAATTGACCGGAGAAAGGAGAAAAGTATTTCATAACAATCACTCAATTTAAAAAAAAAATATTATTTGACGTAAACGGTCCAAAATATTGTAATTCTTGCTAGGGTAGGTCACGTGTTTGTTAAATTACTAAAGTTACAATATCAATTAGTAATTATTGTGTACAGGATCTAAATCTATATTATTGGTATAGTTTAATTTGTTATACAAATAAACAAATATACTATTAATTTCTATAATTAATTTTAAACAATCATAATATTTATTGTATTGTCTTTTAATTGAAATTAAATAATTTGTATAGCACTTTATTAACTTAAGAATAATTAGTTCAATAAATCATGTAAATGATATTTATGAATATAGTAAAAATAGCTATTATAAAAATTAGAAGTTACTCAATTGACAACAGGTAGGTACATGTTAGTTAAAACTGATAGTATTTTTTGACACAAAATTGAAATTTTTAATCAGCAATTGTACATTTAATCATCAATTTACCCCCCCCCCCCCAAAATTGGGAGATTAACTTGACTGACTTCTAGACAAACTTATATTTTCGAAATTTCACACACAAAAAAACCATACATTTTATAACAAAACTGCTAAACTAAAAAACTGATTATTTATATAATAAAAAAATACATGTTACCCCTAGAGTGGAAATTAATGATTTTCATAAACTGTCGTGCAAAAGTCTTTGGATTTTTTTGCGTATTGTAAATATAAAACTGCAAAAATGGTTAAATGTTAATAAGAGTACTTAATTACAACTTTTATAATAATCATAGCATTAGTGAATACAATACCGGACCAAAATCGTAATACCGGTATTACGGTATTTTTTTAGGTCAAAACCGGGATACCGGTATTAATACCGGTATTAAAAAAAAAATTAAAGATAATATATCTACATATATACAATTATAATAAATGTAAAAAACAAATATATAAAGTTTCATTTGCATTTTTTATTAATAAAAAAATAAAAACAATTAAATAAGTATAATAATAAAGTTTAATTCTGTTGAAAATAAATGTAAATATTATAAAATTTTATAAATAAAAAAATATTGTAGTTAATTTTAAAGTGAAAGTCATTAAGAAGAAATTATACATGTGTAGAAAATTTCATAAATATCAGACAACTTTGTAGAAATTGATTTTTTTAAGTACCTTCATATGTATGATATTATAAAATCTTTATGTACCTATACAATATTGAATTTAAACAGTTCACAACGACTTTGATAAAATAATAATTAATTTAATTAATATTGAATTTTAATATTTTTCTTATACCTTCATTAAAAAAATAATTTCGATATTGTTGTAAGTTGCCATTGGTATATTTTTAAAATACTGAAGAATATTATATTTTCGATAAAGTTTTGTTATACATACATAGATATATTATTATAGTATACATAGAACATTCAATTTTGTTTTGTTATTACACCTATTCATGGATCAATCCAGGAATCGTAAGTAGAACTGGGGGGAAACATAATTTTTGAGTGGAGAGCTAAAGCCCCTTAAATCCGTTACTACACGTATCGTGAATTATTTAAGACAAAAATTAAAAATAATAAATATTTGATATATTTATTATGAATTATGTATATTATAGCTTTAAATCCATTGACATGACTGGACTGATTATAAGTCAAACATGATGGCTAAAATTGAATATTTCCTAACAACCGAAACAGGTTGTGCGCATGCGTCAACGGACGTTCAAAATTCAAATTTATCATTTTTTTTCGTTAAATATACAAATAAAACCATACAATAATACCAAATCAGTGCTTTAACCCCAAACATACTTATGTACCTGGATAAATAGTTATCAAAGATTTAAATAATTTAAAATTAATTAAAATGAACTATAATTTTTAAAATAGGCGCGCAATTGTTTGTTGCAAACTAATTTAAAATTAAAATTTAAAAGGCATATAAAATAATTAGCTCTAAAATCTAAAAAGTTTTACATTTAATTCTGAGCGAGACCGTTACTGCAATGATGTATAACATATTTTTCCGAAATATGATCTAGGTGCATGTATAATATTAATAATAAAAATATATTATCAAAAAAAAGTTTGGTTATATTTAACAGATTGTTGGCAGTTATCAGATGTACTCGTTTTAAAATTCTTAATTTGTATGTTTTAATTTTTTTTTAAATACCGAAAATATACCGAAATACCGGTATAATTCGACCCAATACCGGTACCGTAATACCGGAGAAAATTGACCGGTATCCCGGTTTTCGGTATTTCGGGATACCGGTATTGTATTCACTACATAGCATATCTAAAATACAGCATTCACAATTTTCCATGTTATTTTTTAATTATATGCCAAGTTTACTCAAGTTGAAAGTACTAACCAAAGGTGGGCATTAACTCGTTAATCCGTTAATCGTTAATTAACGAAGTTAACAACATGCTTAACGGATTAACTTTTAAGTTAACTCAAAAAAATGTTAACGCTTTTGTTAACTTCCGTTAAATTCAACTTCCGTTAAATTTAGTCCGTTACATTGGTTATTTGATGAAAAGTACATAACAAAGTTGTCGAAATAGCTAAAAAAAGGTCTACAAACATTCTAGATGGTTAACTTTTTAACGGATTAACTTTAACTTTCGTTAAATTTTCGAATTTTCGGTTTACTTTAACTTCCGTTACATTTTCGGAATTTTAACGCTTTAACGGTTAACGAAGTTAACTTTTTTATTAACGGATTAACGATTAACGAAGTTAACTTTTCGATTAACTGTGCCCACCTATGGTATTGACGCACAGTGTCTTTCAAGCTAACGAGAAATTATTTTTTTTTACTATTTCGACTGCGAGTAAACATATTCTTTTCGCTATTTTGTGTATTTTTATTGACTGAATTTTGTATATTTACATTCAAAATCACAGATGTCCAAAGACTATTGAACGACAGTTTACAAATTAAATTTCAGCGTATTTCCAAAACCGTTGATCTGAACAATAAGTTTTTTTTTCATTCGTCAATTATTGAAATATACATTATACTTTTATTATTATTAAACCCGCATGTTTCTTTATCAAATAATATTTAATGTGATATTTTATCACGTCTATAAAAACGGTTATAAACCACTCGAAGTTAATCAAAAGTGTTAATATTTCAGTAAGTCGCGGATACGGAAATACTATAGTGTTACAATGTTATAAAAACCTTTTTTGTGTACGCACACATTTCACCGTATACTATACATTTTACTAATAGTTGTAACAAATTTTATGACCGCACCTGAACTTTATATACATATATACATCTTTATAAATAATCAAATATTATCACTGTATTGTCAACTTTATTTATTTATTCAGGGGCGCATCTTATTATTTTCTTTTTGTTACTTGTTGTTACATTTATGTAAAAAAAACAACGCTGTTTGTCAGCGTGTAACTCGTGAACTACTGATCTGATTTGCATGCGGTTTTCTTTTGTATGTAGGTATGTTTTTCTGGTTAAGTTTTAGTTAAAATTTGATTAAAATTGATCAAAAAGTTTTCAAATTATGACAATATTTGTTTAATACAGATTTTTTTTTATTTAAGAAATTATATATTTTAGTGTTCTGTGTTTGTATGTCTGTCTGTCTGTCAAATTATCGAACAGATTGAAGAAATATACGTTATGCGACACTAATACTGAAGATTTAACTCGCATTTAACAATTTTTACTTTCTTATACCTATGTATATGAAATATACATATAGTAAGTATTGTAAAGTCGATTTTTTCGAAATCAAAATTTTTATTGAATTATCCATATTTTGACCTTCTCTGAATCCATTCTGACTATTTGGGCCATGATGTCTGTGTGTCTGTCTGTAGACGCTGTAACTCAAATACGACAAATCGTAGAAGGGTGAAATTTTATACTTAAAATTAATTTTTGTCCGGGAAGAAATCCTCCTATTTTTATTTTATACTGAAATTCAGATTCCGACAGAAAAAAATGTATTACCTTGGTGCTGTTCAGAATCCACGTAACCCCTCACAAACATTTTGAAGTGCACTGTTTTTTCTTCTTCACATTTTCAAGATAGTATCACAAAAGTTCACATGAAATAAAAGTTTTAGTAGTTTGTAAAAATGTATAATATATAAATTCATACACGAAAATCGCATTTAAAGTTTCCAATAACACTGTTATTAGTGTTCTTTGTATTCTATAATATCCGTAACACAAATAAGGGTTACTGTAACACAATAGTCGATTGTTTAATGTACATTATTTATGTTTTTAATGTTGGTATTTGAAATGTCAAATTGTATTATTATTTTCAAGAAATATGTTGTGTATCATTGGTGCCGATATTTATTATACCCATGGGGGCAAGATTGTCATAATCAGTATAGAATTCTGGGTAGATTTAGGTTTTCAAATTGTTTTCGTGTATTTAAAAATATATATTAAGGTATTTCATTGGTTTAAGTGTTTGTACAGTAAGTTATGATTTTAATTCTTATTTTTCTTGTATTTGAGTAAAAATTTATATACCAAATTGAAGTTTGATGCGTGAAATTTTATGAAAAAATTTTGAATTTTAGATTTCGTTGAAAATGTGTTTATTTTATAGAAAATGATGTGAAAAGTTGAATTTTTCAAACCGCAGGTCTGTAGGTCGAACCGTTCTCGAGATATGGCCTCTCAAAGTTTGAGATTTTCTAAAATTATGGAGAAAAATGGCCGTAACTTTTGAACGTGTGGTCGGATTTGATTTTTGTTGACAGATTTGAAATCAGCGTGTCAAAATCTATATAATGACATATATAATACTTCGAAATTCGACAAAAAAAATTTTGTCAAAAATCGGCATTTTTTTAAGGTATACCCCTTTGAATTTTTTCGATTTTTCGCGAAAAATTTTTTTGTCGAATTTTTAGGTATTATACATGTCATTATATAGATTTTGACACGCTGATTTCAAATTCGTCAACAAAAATCAAATCCGACCACACGTTCAAAAGTTACGGCCATTTTTCTTCAAAATTTTCGAAAATCGAAAACTTTGAGAGGCCATAACTCGAGAACGGTTTGACGTACAGACCTGCGGTTTGAAAATTTCAACTTTTCACATCATTTTCTATAAAATAAACACACTTTTAGCGAAATCTAAAATTCAAAATTTTTTAGTAAAATTTCATGCATCAAACTTCAATTTGGCATAGAAATATTTATTCAAATTCAAGAAAAATAAGAATTAAAATCATAGATTACTATATAAACACTAAGTTATCAATATTTTTCATTTAATTTTTCATTTAAACCACATATATTTAAACTTAACGCCTTTATAGTTATATTTAAAAGCGCGAACATCAAAAATATTGGCCTATAAATTTTAAACATGCAGTAGGTACTAGATGTTTTTTTTTTAAAGAATCATAAAGTAGAGATCTCAAGCTTTAATTTCCTTTTTGAAAAAAATCATTTAGTCCATTTTTACCAAAATTACAGCTATTTGAATACTGCACATTTTTTAAAGAAAATAAAAAATTCAAAAAAATCAAAACGGGGAGAATAGCGACCCCTCCCATCCCCCATATAGTTTCTTAATTTGTATGATTTAACCAATCAAATTAACACAGTCGAAAAAATACAGAAAACTAAGTTACAAACAAACAAAAAACTTTTCATGAATGACTTATGTAAAAGAAAATGCAGCTAAACAAAAATAATAAAGTAAGAGCACACAAATAAATTACAGATGTCCTCGAAACGAAATAAAAAAAAACACAGATAAATAAATTATTTCTAGACATTGTCTATGGTCAGTAATAAAAGATACGGTCACGTGATGCGCGCAGTTTAACCTAATTGAATTGCTAGAAACTAGAAATCTAAAATAAAACAGATGTGAATTCTTGTATAATACAGGATGTTCACAAAAAACTACCATCTAAATAAAAAATAAATAAATGACCCCGCAGAATCCTTATGGGAAAGGGGTTTCGGTCAAACTCTTTGAAACTTTGGATTCTGATAGTCCTTGATGAGTAGATCAAAAGTGTCAATGAGCACTAAGTCATAAAAACTCAAACTTTTAAGATATAGCCCTCTGAAGTTGGGGATCATGATTGTCTTTAATTTGCAATAAAAATTTTAGTAGAACCTTAATTTTCGCACAACGTTTTGTATGTGTTCCCAAAGACATCTATAATAATCGATTGCCACCATAAAAAAGTCAACTTATCAATTCATTGAGAAATGACAACACTTAAATCTTATTGTTACGTTTTTTTAATTATAAACAAATCCACTTGTTTTATAATAAAAAAACGTAATAATAAGATTTAAGTACTGCCATTGGCTAAAGAATCTAAAAGTTTACTTTTTTATGGTGACAATCGATTATATAAGTCTTTGGGAACACATACAAATAGTTGTGCGAAAATTAAGGTTCTACAAATACACAGTTCATTTAGTTTTAATTTTCTTAGGTTGGTAGCTTTGAAGTATTAATTAATTTGTTCTATATTAGGTTTAAGATATATTGTATATACATATATTCATATAAAATATACAAATCAGAGACACTCATAAGAAGAGTTCTGACAGCCCGAATTGTATCCAAGTATATATTTTCTCATATTATTAAATATATTTTTTAATTTTTAGACTTGCTAAAAATAAATTAATTTTTGAATAGATCGCATTTGGTTAAAAATGGTTAGGATGTCACAACTCTTACTGGAGTATCTATAAACGGAAGTAAAGAGTATGTTATTTGGGAAAATTAAATTGGTGGACAAATATGTATAAGCATACTTTTACATATGTAAATATTTTTTATTTCATCTCAAGAAAATGTTAATAAGGTTTTTTTTTGTTTTTACGTACATATGGTATTTAAATAATTGGATTTTTTATACTGTATTTACAAATAAACCAACGATTTTACTGTAAGTATACAGCCGAAGGAAAATAAGAAGAATAACAAAGTAATATCTTCTATCAACAAGAAAAAAATAATTGAATATTCAAGAGAGAATTCTTAGAACTAGTAAAAATATAATACATAGGTACATATATAAATATTGATGTGATTAACATACGTATATGTTCATATCAGTGCCGTAGGTAAATATTTTTTAAGGAGGTATAATCTATATCTATAAAAGAGTTTGTCCTTAACCACTCACTCACTCACTCACTCACTCATATATCAACGTACAGCCCAAACCCCTGGACCTAGAAACGTGAAATTTCGTAGGTGCCTTCCTTTTATGATGTAAGCACTCACTAAGAAAGGATTTTTCGAAATTCAACCCCTACGGGGTTAAAACAGGGTGTCAAAGTTTATATAAAAAATATTTTTTTTTTGTTCACATTTAATTGAAACTTATCGAACATACATATATAAATAGTGAAACGATTATTTCAGCATTTCCCAAAATTTAACTCCTAAGGTGCTAGGGGGGTGGAAAAATTTGTAAAATATTTTTTTTTTGTATTCACCGAATGAAACATGGCACAAGTAGGTACTCTACAAGACAAATATCAGTTACGAAAATTCAACCCCTATGGGAATAATAATAATAACTGTTCATGATATTAAAATAAATTCGGACAAATTAATATTCAATTAAAAATGAAAGTTCGACGGAGACTAGGATGGATTTAATCTGCAATAAAAGAATTTGATATTCAACCCCTAATGGCGAGAGTAGACGGGAGTTAGTTTAAAAAAAAAATTAAATAAACATCAATATAAAACAAATGTAATATGTCATCCCCTATTACTTATAGAGGGTTCTAATTAGTTTCGAAGTTTACGCGAGCGAAGCCGCGGGATTCCGCTAGTAAATTTATATATTTTTTAATATCAATCAATAAACACACATTTTTTAACAACTGCCATACGACGATTTATTAATTTTGCTTAGATGATAGATATATTTATGAAAAAAATTGTAAATCAAATTCTAAAAAAATCATTTTAACTCATTAACGTCCGCCGTATACATTTGTGTACACCTCATTTTATAATTAGTGCTGCTGTCTATGGATATTAATTAATTCACAATATTTCTTTAAAAATCAGTTGGTAGAAGTGCAACAAACAAAATCTGTTAACGTTATTAGTTTCATAAGTGTTTATTTGTTCTGAATAATTTTTATATGAAAAGAGGTACATGGTATGCTAATATATTTTATCCAACTAGAGCATGTGATTTCGAATTTTGTTCAAATCATATGAAAAAACTTAAATATACATATAACATGACTTTAAAATGAAATTTATCTAAATAAAAATGATATCAGAAAAGCAGTCTCACACAAAATAGACTTCATATCTGCCCAATTTACTCCCTTGAGTACACACTGTATTTTTTTCTTCTAAATATTAAAAAAAAAATGTGTTGTATATTTAATTAAATATATTGAATACGTACTTAATTTCATTAAAAAAATCTTTTGCATGTTTTTGTTTTCTTTCGGGCATTAATGGGTCAAAGCCGAAACTATACACTTGCAAAAAAACGCAAGCAGAAATTACCTAAAAAATTTTATTAAAAAATTTGTAAAAAAAAAATAAAAAACCTCTACAAACATTTTATCTCGAATATCGATGGGATAAAAATGTTTCTTTACTATCCTGAAAGTTAGAGAAACATAAAACTCACTATTTGGAAACAAGTTACTAAAGTCTATATATAAAAGAGTAGAGTATGAATTTTTAATCGTTATCAAAACTAAAGTTATACAGAGGTCACTTGGAATGTTTTGGCACTCTGATGGGTAAAATAAAATGATATATTAAATTGGGTATAGTGTACACTTTATGACCCAGTGTGTGTATGTATATATACGTAATTTTGTACGGTAGTATATCATAATGCCATGTTTTTTCGTCGGCATGGCTGTCATACAAAGACTGATTATTACTGGGTAGCTTATATATTACAGAATATAACATTTTTTCTTGCCTGTGTATAGTACAACGTCATTACTAAATAACTGTATTTGCGCCATTTGTTTCTAATATACAGGATGGTTTATAACATAACGAACGTAAAAAAATTGAGATTGAGGAAAATCGATTTTTTATGCATTTTTTTAAAATATACACTGCCGTAAAAAAGTCTTTGGACACTCATTTTTTGCGTATTGTAAATATAAAAATCTTAAATGTTGATAAGAGTACTTAATTACAACTTTTGTAATAATCCTAGCATATCTAAAATACAGCATTTACAATTTTCCATGTTAAGGAAATTTTTGAATTATATACCAGGTTTACTCAAGTTGAAAGTATTGACGCACAGTGTCTTTCAAGCTAACGAGAAATTGTTTTTTTTTTTTTACTATTTTGACTGCGAGTAAACATATTCTTTTCGCTATTTTGTGTATTTTTATTGACTGGAATATGTATATTTACATTCAAAATCACAGGTGTCCAAAGACTTTTGCACGGTAGTGTACATATTTAAAAATATATAAAAAAATAATTTAAAATTCTGAAAATTGACTGATTTGCAGTCAATTTAGTGAGAGCAGATAGCATGGTCGGTTATGACCCTAAGAAAACTTTAAATACGTTTATCTCGAATGGTTACAGCGATTCCTCAAAGACTAAAGAATAAAAATGGCCTAAATCAAAATTGCAGTGGCTAAGTCTGTGCGTAGTCAAGTTTTGAAATTTTGATATTTACTTGAATTAAAAAAATGTGTTAAAAATAAAAGAAAAATTTTCAAACCGTCACCATTTAGTGAAAAAATTAAATAAAAAAAAACTACGATGCACAACGATAGCTACATTCATATAAATATTGATAAAATATTTATTAATTTTTGTCCGATAACTATTTTTTAAAACCGCTTGAATTAAAAAAAAAGTGTTAAAAAGAAAGAAAAATTTAAAACCATCACCATTTTGTGAAAAATTAAATAAAAAAAGACGGCTACGTGCAACCATAGCTACATTCATAGATATTTAAAAAATATTTATAAAATTTTTGTCCGAAATTTACCGATGAAACCATTTTTTTGGATCGTCACATCGAAGCTCACAACTTTGTAAATTTTTAATATTTTCAACTAAAAATTGGTATTGAATAAGATGAATATATACTTAATAAAATGTCTTTTACCCGATCCTAAAATAATTTGTTATACCTGTGAAAAAAATTCACAAACATTGACAATTTTTTTTAAATATACATGGCATGAAGAAGTTAATCGGCTTAACAATGTTATTTATACACAGGTAGAAAGGTTTACTTGACCCAAGTAAACCATGTTTTGAATATAACGAAAACAATATTTTCTTAAGTTAAGCAATAATCTCTTAAACCAACTATAGTATTCTTAAACGAAGAAATAACGTAGTTGGATTAAGAGTATGTTTCTTATATTAATAAAATATTGTTTTCGTTATATACAAAACTAGGTTTTCTTGGTCCAATACAGTTTTTTTCTGTGTACTGCACATTATATTACAAAAAAAGGCTGTATAAGTAATTAAAAAATAATCCATCATATCTGACCCCTTTCTCCTCCCCTATAATACAATTTTATCACAAACTACCACGAAATTTCGTCACATGAAGAAAGCATGAAATTAAGACGGACCGCATGCATTATTAACACGTGCTTGCCACAAAGGTGAGTCGCTGGCGCGGTTTTTCTTTCGCAAATAATGTAATTTGGGACACTGAGGGCAGGCGGGAGTTACGTTTTATACGTCGACTATACGGACACGGTGACACGATGCAGTCTGCGCCTGGTGCATTATTAAAATATATGTATATACGCGCAGATTCGAATTACCATTTTTGCTAAATAGTATATTTATAAATAATAATAATAAATTGAGATGGAAAAATGCTTAGTAAATTTATCTTGTTTATATAATAATATATCTTCAATATAATAATATAATTAAAATAATCTTATTGAGGATATTTTTATTTTGAATTTTATCTAAAAATCTTTTCATTTGTAAAATTAATAAATAATTTATTACACCAACTAAAAAAACTCTTAAATAGATTAAACATAATGGTTGTATTAATAAATATTTATCAGTGTGAATATTTTTTTCACCACCCAACTAGTGAAAGTGTAATTTTCGATATGGTAAATTCAGTGATGTCATTTATTGAGTATTTTTTGTATTTAAAATATAAGTTTTCAATACGAAAAAAAATTTTCACCGTGATAAGAACATTGTTAGTAATAATATACATTTATCAATAAGATAAACGTGAATATTTCCATATTAGTAAAAAATTATCATATTAACAAACAACCTCTATCGGAGCCAAATCGATCACGGATTTTTTTACATTGATTTTTTAAGCTCCATGTCTCTGGCACCCCCTTTTTTGAAATTCGAATTTTATTATATACAGTTCGTTTGTGCTTCGTTTGTGCAGGAAATCCTTTCGTTTGTGCTTTAACCCTTTAGGAGATATTTAAAAAAATAAAATGGGGTGCTGTAGACATGCGAGCCCCCCCTTTCTTGAAATTTAAAATTTATTGTATGCAGTTCGTTTGTGCTTCGTTTGTGCAGGAAATCCCGTTGTTTGTACTTTAACCCTTTAGGTGGTATTCACAAAAATCAAAGTGGGTGCTGTAGCCATGGGAGCCCCCCCTTTTTTGAAATTCGAATTTTACTATATGCAGTTCGTTTGTGCACGTTTGTGCAGAAATTTTCATCGTTTGTGCTTTAACCCTTTACATGTTATTTATATGTAAAAATACCGAAAACATGTCTTTGGCACCTCCTTTTTTGAAATTTAAATTTTTGAATGTGCATTTCGTTTCTACTTCGTTTGTGCACGTTTGTGCTGAAATTATATTCGTTTATGCTTTAACCCTTTAGGAGCTATTCGTAAAAAACTGTTACTGCGTTATAAACATGATTACATTCTCAATATTAGTTTTCGAAAAAAATTATACGTCTTGTGTTTCTTATTTATCTAGCTAGAAGCTCTGTTAATGCTTTAACCCTTTAGGTGTCTACAGCCCCCCCATTTGATTTTTGTGAATACCACTTAAAGGTTTAAAACACAAACGATGAAAATTTCTGCACAATCGTGCACAAACGAATTACATATATTAAAATTCGAATTTCCAAAAAGGGGGGGCTCGCATGTCTACGGCCCCCCATTTGATTTTTTTGAATATCTCCTAAAGGGTTAAAGCACAAACAAAAGGATTTACTGCACAAACGAAGCACAAACGAACTGCATATAATAAAATTCGAATTTCAAAAAAGGGGGTGCCAGAGACATGGAGCCCATTTTTTAACACATAGACTCTAGAATTCATTTTAAAAATTATTGTAAGTAGATTGACTTAAAAAACATATTAGTAATGTAAATCAAATTAACAACGTTATTATGTCAGAGAAAAAAAATAGAAAATATGATGTCCTATAAATATGGAACACTGGGAAGTAATGGGTTAAATGTAGATACATTTTTATTGTAATAAAATACGTGTATAGACTGAAATATACCAGAATTACTGTCACAATTCATGAATTATATGTATTTCTTCATACACATAAATGATTTTAACCCTCGGAGTACACACCTATTTTTTCAACCTACTAGTACACTCTGGGTCAATTTGACCCTGCTTACTTTTTGATCGCCTATAATTCCGCAACTACGAAACCTTTTGACTTACCAAAATTCAAAGGTATACTTTGACTCATGGTAAATGAATTTATAAGTGTTACAAATACCTTTGAAGTATTCAACATACTTAAAAAAAATCGCGAAAAATTTAAAATATCTGAGCACTATTCACGATCAAAGTCGGTGTATGGGTCAAATTGACCCACTAGAGGCTCCGAGGGTTAATTTAAGATGTATGATTTTAAATATACCAGTAGTCTTAAGGATTATTCTTTAAATCCAAAGTTTATCCGTTTTTCACATGGATAAACAGATGACAGTCATCCTTATTACTGTCGTGTTTTTTTCCTCGCAGGATTAAAAATGTACGTTTGATGTTTGACATATTACAACGTATCCTAGACAGACATACTACATATGGTATTTTACATCTTGTTCATACATAATACACTGAAAAAATTTACTGTTAATTTTTAACATAAAAAAACATGTTAACGGGAGGACGAAATTTCATTCTGTGAAAAATTAATCGGTAACGTAGTAATATTTCATACCAACAGTATCAAAAATTACTATACCGTATGTTAAAATAATTATAAAACTTAAATAATTATTTTAACAAGTTATTAATAGTCAGATGAAAAAATTTCATTAACATTTTTATTTATTTACGATGCGTAGGAATGGGAAAAAAATTAAAAATGTATAGATTGATTAAAAAAAAATTGATCCTTAACACCCGACATGGTAAAATTTAAAAGAACGTCTACTACAATTCAATATACTGCAGTTTCTATTTTGGCGATAGGCCAGATATGAAAAGTAATATAGAAACATAGTAAAATTATAGAGAATGTACGTGAAATTTTCATATGCAAGAAATTAAATTAAAGAATAGCGTATATTATTTTTTCAGAGTAAATAAATTTTTAATATATATAAATTACGTGTCACATTGTTTTCTCCGCGATGGACTCCTAAACTACTTAACCGATTTTAATCAAATTTGTACACCGTGTGCAGTTTGATCCAACTTGAAAGATAGGATAGCTTACATCTCAATTTATGATCGCAATATTATTTTATTGCAAATTATTTGTCTTTATCTGTTAGCTCCAAACGATTCTAACAGATGGTGACATCTGTTGACTGGATTGAGTAAGTATTCAATAGATGGCGCTATGTCAAACTTCCAAACGTTTCATATAACCTACAATTAAAGTATAGGTTAACCACAGCAACGCGTGGCCGGGTCAGCTAGTAGGTACTATGTTAAAATTTACCAGTATATGGCATTGCAATTTTTCATTTACTTTATTTTTTGTTAATTTTGTTGATTCTGTCCTCAGGTTCACAGCATTTTCTGTTAATTTTTAAAGAATATTCTCTCCGTGTATACTTACTGACCTTTGAATTTTTATTAGTTATGCATCTCCATAATTCACGCGACATTTAAGGTACCTATCAGTTACCCAAAGAATATTAAATAACCATACTCAAGGTGAAAATGTGATTCGATGATATATGTTATGCATAATATTTTATTTCAAACGTGTTATATTTAATATTATGTATAACATATTGCAGACGAAAAGTATTCCTTCAAAAGAAACTGTGGTGAAACGGATTCGACTTGTATAAAATTGAATTTCAATAACAAAATAGGTATCGTTTGATGTTTTCAAGTACGGAATAATTTTTTTTTTCTGTAAATAAATATTTCCATAGAATGTATTTATGTATTGAATTCTTTTTATTTTTGATAGACATTATCGACGAATTAGTATAGTACAGAAAAAAATGTGATCAATGTAAAAAATCCGTGATCGATTTGGCACCGATTGTTTGTTAATATGATTAATTTTTTAGGAATATGGAAATATCCACATTTATCTTATTGATAAATGTATATTATTACTAACAATGTTCTTATTTTGTTTCGTATTTAAAACATATATATTAAATACAAAAAAATACTTAATAAATGACATCACTGAATTTACCATATCGAAAATTACACTTTCACTAGTTGGGTGGTGTAAAAAATATTCATACTGATACATATTTATTAATACAACCATTATGTTTAATCTATTTGAGAGTTTCGTTAGTTGGTGTAATAAATTATTTATTAATTTCACAAATTAAAAGATTTTAAGATAAACATGAAGATATATTTTTCAAATGAATAAAATATCTTCAATAAGATTTTTTTATTATTATATTGAGGAAATATTGTTATATTAACAAGATAAATTTAGTAGGCATTTTTCCATATCAAATTTTTTTTTCTGTGTATATACAAAATATATTGATTCATTTTTAAACCTAGGCAAATAAAACAGCGCCGTAACGTCACCGCATCGACCTTAATAATCCGTAAAACCAAAATTTTCAGAAAACAATTAATTTCATATTCCATTCATTATAAAGCTTCAAAAAAACACCGCGGATATAATTGAATTTGAATTGAAATAAAACGATGCATTTTAATTATACAAGTATCCCGTCTACAGACCGCCCCCCCCCCCCCCCACTTCACTGTCTATTTATACACAAACTTTCCTATAAAAGGGCATGCAAAGTAACTGACAATATAATATGTTCTCTGCATTAAAAAACAGAACTACAAAGTGTGAATGAATATTGTGCATGTGTGTGTGTGTGTGTGTCTATCTGTGTGTGTCTGTGTGTGTGTGTGTGCGCCAGCACGTCCGTATTCATTATATTTGTACTTACGTTGGCAATACTGACTTCCTCAATAATAAGCTATTCGCGCGCATTTCCTACTTTTTCGGATAATTTTTTACATTTTAATATTTTTACCTAATATACATTACTTAGATTTAATTTTTGATATTCAGTGGGGCTGGGGGAGGAGTTCATTAGGCGGTTATTACACTATCAAATAAATATGTCAAAGATCTTTGAAAAAGATTTGATCATATATTAAATTATAAGTAATTTCGTAGCCGAAACCATCCACGAACACTTTTCAGTCGCCATTTTGATTTATCCGACAAAAAACTTTGATTAAATATAAGAAACTGTCATTATCTATGATAAAAGATATATTATGAAGGTAAATATTACGTAAATATTATAAAAGTTGACGTATTACACTGCCATATTTGTTTGATCAAAGAAATTTTATCACATTTCTTTGATAGTGTAATAGCCGCCTTACACCATATAATATATCTGATAAATAGTACCCTTACTTGTAAATCCCCCTCTTTAAAAAAAAATTGTTGCGCTACTGGATCAGTGGGAGAGGGGAAGGGGGAGCTCGTTACACCATTTAATATATCTGAAATACAGTACCCTTGCTTGTAAATCCCCTCCCCTCTTTAAAAAAATCTGGTTGCGCTACTGGGTCACAAAGCGGAAGTTCGTAGTGAAAACTCATTTCCTATAGAACATCCTATAGATCTAGTAAAAAGGAATGTATCTGAATACCAAATTAATTATGTGTATTTAGAAATACTACAGCAATTATTTTGTTCATTTCCGATTCATCATTTTTCAATTTTCTTATTCATATTCATAAAAAAACCATAAATAAAAAAGTTAAGTTTTTCTAAAATATAATGTTTTATTTTGAAAATAATACTGAATGAATTTGTATTGATTAAATTTTGTTAAATTCAAATACAGTGGTTTCTCGCATAACGAACGCCTCGCATAACGAACGCTGCGCATAACGAACTGCATCGTGTTTAATTTTGCCGCCCGAATGCTCCTACGTATAACGAAGTCGCCCGAACTTCCAAGGTCGCATGCAGTCGATGCTCAAACTTGCATAAACATGCATCAACTCGTGTCAGTCGTTCTTTTCTGTGCTTAACTCACACACCTGTTTTAATAAATGTAATTTTGTGTGCCTATATTATGAGTTCTAAAAAAAAAGCAGAAATGAAATTTCTATTGAAATGAAACAAGAAATAATTAGAAAGAGGATTTGACCCTGCAAGCCTCGGTAGACTCTCCTAAATCTGATTCTGACTAAAAAATAAAAAACGTGTGTACAATCTTTTTTATGTTACAGTAGGTACCATATTTTATGCTACAGAACGAATTAAAATTTTTAACATGTATTGTTATGGGAAAACGCGTTTCACTTAACGAATTTGCTCCCGGAACGAATTAAGTTCGTTATGCGAGACACCACTGTAATCGGTTTCGACTGTACATATTTCATAGAATAATAATAATAAATGGTACAAGGACTTTTCAATAATAATGCTTTAAATTAATACAAATCCATGCAATGTTGACACAAATTCTTTAAGAGTTGAAACTTGAAAAGCAGCCAAGTATTAATTGAAAATGGCGTTATATTAGGAATGTTAGGATTTCAAAATCGAACGACTTAATGAGAGCAATCCAGTTTTAAAATCATTTTAAACTTTAATTGTTTCCAATCAATGATATTTTTTTCTAATTCGTAACGTTTCAAAAATAATTCGAAAAATTCAAAACTGATAAAATTAAACATCCGTTTCCGGTTATTTCAAAAAATAAGAAATTTTCTTCCAAAACGAAATATAAAATTTTACCCTTTTTGAGTTATGGCGTCTGCAGACAGAAGGTCTCAAATAGCACCCTCGCAAAAAAGTGTCACAACTCAAAAAAATGTCATTTATGAGATAAATATGTAGAATGATTCCAAATTACTATATATTTCTACTAAAAATTGTCATTAATGTACTTTGTGTACCTACCGTCAACAAAACTAGCATATTCTAAAAAAAATGTCACATATTTTATTTTATTTTTTAAATACTTAATCACTAAGCGTTTTAATATAGTTACTATTTTTCAAACATCACAAGAATACTGAAATATTTAAATTAAATACTGTGTATCAGTCCTTTTCCTATACTACCTTTACAATTCTGATTTACTTAAATTGTTATAATTTAATTTATTTCTATTTCCTCAAAACTACATTTTTTTTAATTGTGACACTATTTTGCGGGGGTACGACATATGAATGGCAAAAATAATATATAAAATCGTTGAAACATTATGATTTAAAACATAAATAAGACACACACACACAAAAATGTAAAACTTTTTTGACAGTCACGAAAACTGGTTCAAATTAAAAATTTATTATAACCCCGTTCCTCATTCAGATTTATTTATTGTCTCTATAAAAAGAAAACAGAAAGCCCAAGACGTAAAAACAGTTTGGAATAAACATAAACAAGATTTAACATTGATTTTCATTACTGTAAAATATCATTTCATTTGTGTATATTACAACTAAAACAACATATATAAAGAAAGGAAAACTATTTCTTTGTACTGGGGTATAAAGTTTACACCTTATGCCGTGTTTACACCGAATAAACAAAACAACAATATTGTGTCTTATTTACAAATTGGTAAATTTTTCATTATTTCAAATAATTCAAAAAATTTACCAACATTATAATTCAATAAATGTCCAAATTGGATGTTTTTGAATTATTTTATAAGAAAATAAGGCTGCTTTGTTTTGAATTTTAGTTGTAAATATTTGTTTTTTGATCAAAAAATCAATGAATTCATGAAACTAAAAATGTAAATAACTTGACTAAAACTAAACGGATTTGAAAAAAATAAAAAGAACCGTATTTAGAATGAAAATGAGGTATCACTTGCCCTATCATGCTATTTAAAATTTTAAGGGTTGTGCTCATAGAGCTGAGGGTTGAAAAGATTCTTGCAAAAAATTTATAGCAAAATCGACGTGTTCGAGCTTTTTTTCAAAATCTTATTTTAAATGACTAAAAGCGTGCCCGTTTCGTTTTACTTGGGTCATCCTGTATACAGTAGAAACCGGTTATAACGACATTGGTTAATACGATGTATCGGTTTTAACGACTCAAAATAAAAAACCAACTGAATTCAATATAGTTGCATTACATTTTTACTGGTTATTACAACTATCCGTTTTTTACAACCAATATGACCGGTTTCTTCAATATCGTTATAACCGATTTCTACTGTATCTGATTTTGTAAATGGGTTAAACTGGTAAAAGTAAAGAGAAAAAACATTAATTTTAATTATTACCTTCCATCTTTGCGTCCCCGTTTTTAAATATTAAGAAAAACAAATAAACAAATAAAAAAATAATAATGAAAAAATAAAAACATGATAAAAGTCAATCGCCTTAACAAAACTAAAAAACGTTGAAAAGCTGTCTAAAAGAGACCATCGCAGGTCTCAAAAGACAAATTTATTATAAAAAAAAATTATTACCTTGAAGACCAATCATTTTCATATTTTTTTAATAAAAATTAACTTATTCAAACAATCCAGTACACTTTAAATATAATTTATTTTCAACATTTTCAATCAAATTAAAAATAAAACAACAAATCCAAACACAAATTTTAAATTTCACATTATTTTAAATAACTTCAACATCATTTAATAACAAGAAACTTCAAGTTGATTCATCCTCCGAGACCCCGTACAACCCCCCCTCCTCAAATCACATATTATGTAAACAAAGATACCACCACATCATATTAAATATTCCAAACACTAACACAAAATCACTGCACACAGTATGACAGAAGCGCGCGTTTATACTATATGTATATAGTAGATATATGTAAGTACGCATATAGACACATGTACGTATGTAAGGGGTACATACAATACCGGTAGTGTGGTGGATATGACGGCGCACAGACCGACACTGAAGCGACCGGCGTGCATTCTCGCTAGTTGTCGCATATAGCGGACATGCGCTTGTACTCTAGGGTTGGCCAAAAATAATTTGGTTTTTTTTTCAAGAATTTTTTGAAGATAAGACTTAATTTATTAATGTAAAAATGTGTACACATATTATGGTAACTTTTAATTGTATTTTAAAAAAATTTATTTGTAAAAATAATTATTTCGAAAGCTGCTACAGCTGTTCTCCAGGAGGTCCTCTCAAAAAAGGCGCCTTGCGGTGACCACGATATCTCTGGACTGTCTCTTTTAAAATAAAAAAACCCAAATGGATTTCTTTAAAGTAATGTATAACCTTGTACTTAATCGAAGGAATAAGCAAAATCATTTTTTTTTGATAACCCCTTAACTCCGACCTCCTACTTTCAAACGCTCTGATACGTCTTTACAAATATGCGAAAATAATCGCCGGATTGACTTGAAATTTTCTGTGTGTGTACTTAAATATATGTACTCTACGAAAATGAAATTAACAAAAATCGATTTTTTTAAAATTCTAACTGTATATAACCCATTGAAGCTATCGTGAATTATGCATTTGTTTATAAATTTTACTATATATCATATAATATATTTTTGGGGGTTACAACTAAAGACTAAAAAAGTTATCGTTAAAAAATTTCTTAATTTTGAGAGCCTCGACGAGCTGTGATAATTTTTTTTTACCAAATCTAATGAATGATTTTTGTAGAGTAGGTTTTTCTTTTCAATTTAATTTTTTTTTGTATCGCTGTACGACCATTTTTGTGCAAGTTATTTGACTGCAAATAACTCGGTTAAAAATGGTCGCATAATAATACAAAAATAAAATAAATTTGAAAGAAAGGTCTGATTTACAAAAGAGACAAAAGTATTTAATAATTTTTTTACTATTAACGATATTTTTATAATTTTTACTTGGTATGTAACATGTAATTAAAAGGTCGTTTGCGTATTTATTTATTTTAAAAAGAAAATTAGGTTAATAACTGCAAAAAAAATGAAATTGACAGCAAAATATTTTTTTTCTATTACATTTTTAACGTACATTTTAAAATAGTTAAAACGAAAGAAAAACAATTCTTTTACCCCAATTTAGACCCCCCCCCATCCTTCCTCTAACACCCCAGTTAATATTCGTAAGTTTTTACACACCCCTTATCCTTTCATTTTAATAAAATCTCAAGAAATTTGAAAATTTTTATGTAAAATAATTAACAAAAAATTTCTATGCAAAGCATAATTCGACTGCTATTATGAAATCTATTTCAAGTATAATAGAATATTATTCCATCTATGTTTTACCTAAAACACAAACGCTGACATTTATAGAAATGTTAACTATTGTATACATACGTAAGTACCTATATCTATATGTAGACAATATACATATGTATAAAAATGTAATTGTGAATAAATTGGAAATGTCATTGTGACAATCTAAATTTCGTTTGTAGTAGTTGAACACAAAATTACTTTTTGTATTGTATTTTACATTACATATAGAACTGATGGGAAATTCTGCAGTAGCGTGTAACTATTTTTTTTTGAGGGGAGGGGGAAAAAAGATCAAGTACCTACAAAAAATTTAAAATTTGTGAAAACTTTTTTTTGCTTTCTACTATTTAAGGTTATTCGATCATTAGAGCAATGTATAGATAAAAGTCTAAAATTTTAATATTTAATTTATGGATAGTTCATATATTTTACTAATTTTTATTTAAAATATATATTGGACGTATGGTTTTTGAGTAGATATTAAAAATATAGTTTTTTACACACGATAAATGAGAGAACTTACCGAAAGTGTTCTATTATTTGAAATTCTACACATTTTTGGTTATATAGAGACGTTTTAAAAACTAATTATTCGAAACTTCAACCCTTTTAAATACTATAAAAATTATAAATCAAATATATTCACGTGTAAATTATTCAAAATAATGAAAAACTAGCTCTGCCATTACAGCAGTACAAATTAGTACATGTTACTATTATATACCATTCTGTCTATTTCAATTTTCAAATTAAATTAAACTCTTTTTACTTTTAATAATTAACAAAAAGTAAAATATTCCATTAAATATAGGTACATGTGTTCTGAATATAAATTAAAAACAACAATTTTCGAAACCAAATCTTTTTTTACAGTGTGTTAGACGTATAACCTTAAAAACACTTTTATTTTAGCTTATTCAAATTACAATACGTTCTGAATACACAAACGTCTAGGAAAAAGGGGGGGGGGGTAGGGATAGTCAACCTCCTTGTTGACACCACAGTGATTTTAATTGAAAAAATATTTTTATGTGAATCTATATTGAATGCAAGTTTTGCCATGTTACTAATTAACTTTATAAGTAAATAAATATTCACTATTTATTTTATTTTAGCTTATTTCAATTACAATACGTTTCGAATACACAAATGCTGAATGCTGATGTTAGGGGGGGGGGGGGAGAATCAGCCCCCTTGTTGACACCACTGTGATTTTACTTGAAAAAATATTTGTAAACCATTTTTTTTAAAGCAGGTTTTGCCCTATGTTACTAATTAAGTTTATAAGTAAATAAATATTACTCTTGCTCACCCCTGGCGCAGAACACGCGGCATTTGCTGAGTTGTGTGGGCTGTGTAATGGAATGGCATAGAACGTTTCGATAATGAACTTTTATTTCTTTTACCCATTTGATAATTACAGGGGTGGAGTTATGCGGTCATAATCATAATAAAGTCCTAACCATATGCGGCGATTTAATAATATTTATATAAAGTTGTGCCTATCAGATCAACTGAATTTAATTTTTACTCGAAATAGTTTATGGTAACAAAATTTTAAATTATTTTTTAATAACCAATTCGAACCCCCGCAAAAAAGTGTCACAACTCAAAAAATGTAATTTTGTGGAAATAGAAATAAATGAAATTATAACAATTTAGGTAAATCAAAATTGTAAAGGTAGTATAGGAAAAGGACTGATACACAGTATTTAATTTAAATATTTCAGTATTCCTGTGATGTTTGAAAAATAGTAACTATTAAAACGCTTAGGCCCGGTTTCTCAATATGAGTTTAAACTTAAGATTACGTTTATCAGTTAATCTTCACCCTAGATATGAACCTCACTCAAAATGTGTTTGTTGACATAAATTGTAAACAATCAAAAATAAATAATGTTTCGTATTATCCAACTTCTTTTACATTCTATAGTAGCACTATATTCTTTTATTAATTCTAGTAATGTACCCTGTTCTCTTTAACTGAAATTAACTCGTTTTTTATCACATTTAATATAATAATTTCAGGTTAATTTTTAGTTTGACACATGAAGGTTTGACATAAAAGCCGCCATTTACACTTATATTGAGTGAGGTTCATATCTACGGTGAAGATTAACTAATAAACGTTAATCTGAAGTTTAAACTCATATTGAGAAACCGGGTCTTAGTGATTAAGTATTTAAAAATAAAAATAAAAAATGTGACATTTTTTTAGAATATGCTAGTTTTGTTGACGGTAGGTACACGAACTACATTAATGACAATTTTCAGTAGAAATATATAGTAATTTGTAATCATTCTACGTACTTATCTCAAATATGACATTTTTTGAGTTGTGACATTTTTTTTGGGGGGGGGGGGCGATATGTTTTAGCCTAAGTCCTTCTTGAGGATGTAATCTATCTCCCTGCCAAATTTCATCAAGATCAGTTCAGCGGTTCAGTCATGAAAAGGTAACTAACAAATATATAGAAATAGCAATTATAAAATAATTTTAATTTAAAATCAATATACATATTTAACTTCTTCAATAATAATAATAATTTATAATATTTAGATTCAACCCATTCATACGCTGCGTTTATGTGTAGGTAGACAGAGAAAAAGCTTACAAAATAAATACGTGGGTGTAGTAGAGTTTTCTTACCCATTCACCCTCATAAAGTATCTGCGTATATCGGAAATTTAGCGTAGGCGATATCAACACATTTTGAAAATCGTTAAACTATTTAAAACTGATGTTAAAATGTTATCATAAGCTATAAATAAATAAAGAATTTTATCATCATTTAAAAAACAATGTCACTAAACTATAGTAATTATAGGGGCTAAACTGTATAATTAATACAAGTGTAAACTATATATATTCTTGGCCATAAGCTCCCCCCCCCCACACTTAAATTATTGAAAATTTTGAAAAATGTTTAAGTTGTCTCTTACATCGTGAGAATTTTTTTTTGTCAAAAAACTTTATTTTTAAAACTAATGGTTCAGCCGTTGATATTACTCTTTATTCTGGGTCAATCCATATCAAGTGGCCCAGAATTGAATTAAATGGTTGCTTTACTATACTCAAAAAAAATGTTTTTTTTATGCAGTAACCCTAACATGTTAATAGTTCAAAATGACCATAATTTTAATTTATAATTATAATTTAATTATATTTGTTTTACAAAACGTAGCGTTTTTTGCACTTTAAAAGGTTTGAAGAAACTATAGAATATCTCATATTTATCCTATCAACATGCGACTAGAAATACTTTATTGAGAAAAAAACGGGCTACAAGATTTCTTCTACACTTTTTCACCTAAATTCAATTCTAAAGGGTGAAATATCGACCGAAATTCTTAGCTCTCTTTTTAAAAAATCCCATTTTCAAAGGGATGTTTTTGCAAGAAGGGATAGAGTCAATAAGTAAAAAAAAATTACAAAGAAATGAGTACTAGTTGTATTCACATACCAAAGTTCAACCCTGAGACTGCCCCCCCCCCCACCTTTTTAATTCACCAAATTTGAATATATGAGAAAACGGCACTTTCGAAAGAGCATAAAAAATTATAAATATTTTGTATTGTAGATATTTTTTAAATTTTGATTAGTTTCAGAGTTATGTATTTGAAAAAGTATGATTATTTTGCACATTTTCATAGGGGTGTTTCACCCCCTTAAACCGTTTTACCGCAGCTGTGATAATTTTTTTGTCACTTATCTTGACCTACTCTAACTATATACAAAGTTTAAACTCGATACGAATTTTCGACTTGAAAATGTTCCCTTGTTAGTGTTCTGTACAATAATAAAATAACTTAACACCAATTGTTTGTGTAGGTACGTCCGGGTATGTATTGTACAATCTGTTCACAGCTGGTGTGGATGTGTGACGTCACACAAACACACACACACACACACACACACACACACACACACACACACACAGATACGCATTGAGTCATCCCCGTCTCGACGGCGGCGTCTGTGAGGCGACCGGCGTCACGGCGACGCGCTCTTAACTTGTTGGTTGGAGCACAGATTCGCAAGAGTTCTTATATGAGTATGCGATGCTATTTGTTTTTATTTAAACTTGTATTTCGGTAAAATTTATTTTTATAAAACGGTGTGAATAAGGAATATGAATTATTTGATGCATGAAATTTCATGTATATAAATTTTTTTTACAAAATGTAATGCTTTAGTTAGTTCTAATCAATTTTTAGAAACACGTTTAGGGTGACCCAATGATGTTATTAACTGTGATGTATAGAGAAAGAATTTGTTGACAATATTTCGAGTTTAAACGTATTTTGTCTGTCCCCAAAAGTACCTAATACAAAGCAGTCACAAAAAATGTTATACATGTTTTTAGCAAAAAAGTATAAAGTAAGCATTTTTTTGTGTCTTGGAAAAAAGTCACTATTGAGGTTCTTTTCATATTTTCTACATACATAAATTTTCATCCGCATTGAAGTGGTTTTGTTTTGTCTGTTCCTTATTCCGACAATGTTGGCTACACACACACACACACTCATTCGCTTGTTTTATTAATTTTTGATCATAGCCCTCTAAGAAGAGAGCCCCTGCTTTCATCTCGCAAGTCAAATAACAGCACAATGAATAGATCCTCAATGTATTATATAATGTATATGTGTACACATAATAATGTCCCCGGCATTATAAAGAATATAATCTCGAGAAAAAGCTATCAGCAAAGGTATTAAATATAAATAACAGCCCACGGCAGTGTACGTGGTAATTATCATAATATCACCACTGTTTTAACACCCTTGTTAGTGTTTACATACAACACGTGTGTGAAACTTGTCAAAGTCTTCATGAAACTACAAAAGAACTGTCATATAATTTTAATACCTCATGTGAGAATGTTTGCTAACTAGTAAATTTACTAGCTACTTTATGATAGGTAGGTAGTAGGTACCGGATATTTAAATCAAATAGTAGAAAGGGTATTCCCCGTACTGGACGAATTGGTTGATATAATTATGTCCCGGCGCTATATAACGACGTTAAATTCACTCAACCGCAGATAACGATGTTTAGAAGCCGATATAGGCGTTGGAAGTTGAAACATATTATGTATATATGAAGCCCCAGACTTGGCAACAAAAATATACTTACTAGAAAAATACTAAAAAAAATTCTGATAGCCCGAATTAACTGTAGCAGTATATACCCAAGTCGAATTTTATGATTTTATCAATCAATATCATTCAATAATAACAAAATTAAACTTTAAACGGCTCTAAAAATTTTTTTCCACAAGGCCTATACTTTTGTGTACACTAGTAGAAAGGATTTCTCAAACCAAGTTAACCTTGTTTTGTATATAACGAAAACAGTATTTTCTTATGATAAGCAATAATCTCTTAAACCAACTATAGTATTCTCGAACGAAGGAATAATGTAGTTGGATTAAGAGTATGTTTCTTATATTAAGAAAATATTGTATTCGTTATATAAAAAAACAAGGTTTTCTTGATCCAACACAGTTTTTTTTTCTGTGTACAGACGTACTATAATGTATACTACATGGGTACCAAATTTCATTGCACTCTGAATTTTTCCCTCCATTGCCTGTACTATATTTATACGTCATATTATTATTACATTATGTAGGTATTTTTTATACTTAAAAAAATAATACATAAATGAATTTTTTTTATAAATCGGTTAAGTTAAAAATGAATGTCATAATTATTATTCGAGTATCTCTATTTAAAATTATCACTTTATTTAAGGTGTATATACACTGCTGTGCAAAAGTCTTTGAACACTCAATTTTTTGCGTAATGTTAATATAAAACTGCAAAAATGGTTAAATGTTGATAAGAGTACTTAATTGAATCGGTGAGTGAAAGAACGATATATCTCCAAAATGACCATTTTGAGAAAAACGAAAAAAACTGTTTTAAAGAACTATGGGTTATTTGGTCTAATTATGTATTGTGACATTATAGAACTTATGTTAACCGATAATAATACGTACATAAATAAATTTAAAAAAAATTGCAAAAAAAGATATTTGAAAAAAAATGACAGGCAGTTATACTGTTCTTTCACTCAATTAAAAAAAAATTGCTAATTTTTTTTTATTGCTTTATTTTCGGCTTTATTATTTAATTTTATTATTTTACAAAGAAAATTATTTGTAATTTTTACTCAGAATCTTCATTTTTGACTTTCCAAGTAATAATATGGTAGTAAAATTCGAGGATTTCGTCAGAAAAGTAACGTAAAAGTAATTGTAAAAAAATTGAACTGCCCCCCGTCACACGTACGATGTTGGTCGATGTATTATTATTTTGCTATGTGATAGAGCTATGAATTTTAAACATTTTGCCTATGTCAGTTAAAATTGCCATTTTTGGCACTTGTATTGTTCTTTCACTCACCGATTCAATTACTACTTTTGTAATAATCCTATAGCATATCTAAAATACAGCATTTACAATTTTCCATGTTAAGGAAAAATTTTGAATTATATGCCAGGTTTACTCAAGTTGAAAGTATTGACGCACAGTGTCTTTCAAGCTAACGAGAAATTGTTTTTTTTTACTATTTTGACTGCGAGTAAACATATTCTTTTCGCTATTTAGTGTATTTTTATTGACTGAAATCTGTATATTTACATTCAAAATCACAGGTATCCAAAGACTTTTACACGACAATGTATATGAAATTCCATCTGATTTTTTTTAAAACTCTTTTGTAAATTAATTCGAAAGCAAATATTAAAAAAAATCCTCAAAGAACGAGTTGTTAAATATTTGACATCACACCCAAGCAGGTGAAAGTAAAATTTCAGAAAATAATTCAGTATTTACGTCGTGCATGTAAAATGAATGTGAGAGAAAAAAAAACGTAGGTACATTTATTAAACTGATTAATATTTAAACATTTCTCACATTGCTTTATAACACGTTCTAAAATGCGTAAATAGCATAAATTCATATCAACAATAAGATTTATTTATATTTCTCCCCCGGGGTCTTAAATCTCCATATAATAATAAACTTTACTTATTATTATGTACATATGTACATAATATATGTAATTCGATAATTTGTTGTAGGAGTACATTATCTATATAATAAAATTAAATATGTATATAAATATACAGAAAAAAATAATTTGTCTATGTGTTAAAAAATGTGATCAATGTAAAAAAATCCGTGATCGATTTGGCTCCGATAGAGGTTGTTTGTTAATATGATATTTTTTACCAATATGAAAATATCCAAGTTTATCTTATTGATAAATGTATATTAATACTAACAATTTTTTTATCATGATGAAAATTTTGTTTCGTATTGAAAACATATATTTTAAATACAAAAAACTATATACTTAATAAATGACATCACTGAATTTACCATATCGAAAATTGCACTTTCACTAGTTGGGTGGTGTAAAAAGTATTCACACTGATAAATATTTATTAATACAACCATTATGTTTAATCTATTTGAGAGTTTCGTTAGTTGGTGTAATAAATTATTTATTAATTTGAGAAATGAAAATATTTTTAAATAAAAATTAAGATATATTTTTCAAATGAATAAAATATTTTTTTTTATTATTATATTGAGGAAATATTGTTATATTAACAAAATAAATTTATTAAGCATTTTTCCATCTATAATTTTCAATAAGATCGAGTTTTTTTCTATAAAATATTTTGGGATTTTATTTTTTCCAAAAGTAATTTTTTTTCTGTATGACCCCCTCCGAGAAATAATGCTGTATACGCACCAGAGTCTCAACTACTAGATTTTAGATTGTTGTCAATCTTATAGTTTTCAATAAATCCTTGAACTATGATTTTATATAAAAAACAAATTCATACAAATGGTTACATTTACGTAACAACGGAAAAAAGGAAGTGGAGGAAACCGAAAAACATTGAAAAACGTTTTCCGATATATTTTGATTCATACATTTGAATTTTAAGGTTCAAAAGTATGTACGTATATTACAAATGTTGATCGACAGGATGATAACGCAATAATGGAACGACGAATTCTGTAACAGAGTTGAATCTGGCGACAGAAATTATGCAGGACCAGAAATTTACAATTATATAGAACAGGAAAAAAACTCGATGTTATTGAAAGTTTCAGATGGAAAAATGCTTAATAAATTTATCTTGTTAATATAACAATATTTCCACAATATAATAATAAAAAAAATATTGAAGATATTTTATTAATTTGAAAATATATCTTCATGTTTATCTAAAAATCTTTTCATTTGTCAAATTAATAAATAATTTATTACACCAACTAACGAAACTCTCAAATAGATTAAACATAATGATTGTATTAACCCTCGGAGTACACACCTATTTTTTCAACCTACTAGTACACTCTGGGTCAATTTGACCCTGCTTACTTTTTGATCGCCTATAATTCCGCAACTACGAAACCTTTTGACTTACCAAAATTCAAAGGTATACTTTGATTCATGGTAAATGAATTTATAAGTGTTACAAATACCTTTGAAATATTCAACATACTTTAAAAAAATCGCGAAAAATGTAAAATACCTGAGCGCTATTCACGATCAAAGTCGGTGTATGGGTCAAATTGACCCACAAGAGGCTCCGAGGGTTAATAAATATTTATAAGTGTAAATATTTTTTACACCACCCAACTTGTGAAAGTACAATTTTCGATATGGTAAATTCAGTGATGTCATTTATTAAGTATTTTTTTGTATTTAAAATATATGTTTTCAATACAAATTTTCACCGTGATAAGAACATTGTTAGTAATAATATAGTACATTTATCAATAAGATAAACGTGGATATTTCCATATTGGTAAAAAATTATCATATTAACAAACAACCTCTATCGGAGCCAAATCGATCACAGATTTTTTTACAATAATCACATTTTTTAACACATAGACAAATTATTTTTTTCTGTGACTGTCCCAGCTAACTTTTCTAGTATCTCTACAAAAAATACAGATTTAGTTAATCCTTTGGGTCCACGACTATCGACTTTTATTTTAAAATAAAATATTAAAAAAAAAAAAAAAATACATATTTTGATGAGCCCCATTTTTTTTTAATACTAAGTGTTTCGCGACATCGTCGCGTCCAAAGGGTTAAATAAGATTAATCATTTGTATGGAAAAAAATTCTTAATTTTTTGGCCATAACTTTTCCATTTTTGCGATTTCTTTATGGAACTTTTTTTTATCTAGTATTAAAAGCGCTATTAGAATTTTTATATCAATTTTCGATTTCGATTTAGTTTTTTTTATGGGGCATACAGTTGACTATCGCCTATTTGAACGTGTTTTTTTTTTAAATTACTATAAAAAAGTTAACTATAAATTTTTTTTTGAAAAAAAGATGACATGAATATAAACGGATGAAATTTTTCACAGTCTAGATACGACCCTGTTCTCATATCCTCTTTCGCAAATATAGGAGCTAATAACATGCTGTATGAGTAAGTAGAACATCGGAGCTATGCTATGTCATTAGCTCTGTATCAGTGACGCAGATTTATATAAAGGATGTTCCAGAATATATAGGTGAGTAAAATTATATTTGTAATATACATAAATATATAAAAAATACTAAAATTTTTTTAACTAAATTATTCCATTGAATTTGCACAAATCTCCTTCCCCAAAATGGTTATAGGCACCCCTGATATAAAATTTAGAGTACTTAATAATATTAACACTAGAAAGACGGGAAAAATCTATATACCTACCTACAAAGACGGCGACCGGTCAAATGACTACAAATTTACTAAATATCTTTATTTATGAGTAATAATTAAATGTCAAGAAAATAAATAAAAGTAGATGTAATGTATGTTTAATTTTAATATTTATACACAATTTTTACATGTTACAAGAGCCGCAAAGCGGTTTTTTACAAGTATTAGTATCGCATACTTTATTAGTTTTATTTTTACATTTCTGAATAAGACATTCTCGCCTTCTTCGAATTTCCTGGGCTTTTTTCACAAATTACTCACAATATCATCGATACATAATTACAGGCTTATTTGACTGACAATTAATATAGGTACGTATTTATTGTTGTACCCTCTAATACAACAATTAAAAACATATTTATCAGATCATAGCCGTCAAAAGACCGCCGCCGTCTTTGTCGGTATATCAACATTTCAAACAATAAAGAAAATAGATGTGAATTATTTTGATACATAGTTTCATTTAACTACTAGTATTAATAAAAGTCACAAAGTCTCATTACGGTAAGTCAAATAGTTTTTCAATTATTCAATATTGAAATTACCGTCAAATGACTGCTCCCGTCTTTCTAGTGTTAATAAATTAAAAGTGAATCTATACAAGTGAAGCCGTAAAAAAGACATAAACGGTACTGGATAGACTTATTTACTATAGAGAATTACAAGCTTTTATGATAAACGGGAGAAGCCTTATACATGGAGAGAGCAACAGGCGATGGCGAGTGTACCGGAAGACGGCGGCTCTCAATAGCACTTCCGGTTTTATGCAAGAGGAGATAAGTGTGAAGATGTTTTCTAAGGAAACGCGCTGTTTTTTCATGATGTTGACATTCTTGTACTTGTCGAATACATTATATTATGCTGAGATTTCGATTTTCTGATATTTTATAAAATAATAATATATTACAAATAATCGTTTTGTTGTGTTAGTATCAAAAAGTAACGCGCAAATTTTGCTACAAGTGAAAAGTTAAAAAAATAATGTATATAAAAAATTGTAGTAGGTATTATAAATTTTACTATAATTTAAGATTTAAAAAAATTATAATGTAGGTACTTACAAAGGGGCTGTCGAGTGAAAAAAGTTAGGATTTTAGTCGGTTCTGGAGGGGTAAATCTAGTACAATTAAATGTAACATTAATATTAACTCGCCTTCTGTACACCGGGTCTTTTAAGGAACAGTCGAAATTTCAAACTTCAATATCTCTCCTACGAATGGGGGGGGGGGGTTGTGCTACCTCGCCTAAAAAACTAGAAATGAGTAGGGACTAAAGACTCAAAGGGCACTCGGGTCTGACAATTTTCTTGCAAACGCCAGCAGATGCAAGTTGCGTCCGTTCCCTAAATGGGTCAGTGTACAGACGGCGTTAGTGTTTTCTAAGGTAAATGGATACCGTTTTTTTGGCTTTTTTCGTCTTTTCATGGCTAAAATAAATGTTTCATGTATTTTAAACTATTTTTATGTCAAAAAAACACTAATTTTGGGCAAAATATTTACCATTTCGTTTATTTATGGTATACCTGAAATACGTAAAATATTTCCCACTTTCAGGTGCTGAAATAATTCAACTTTTTGGAGACTATGACAATGACACTATATTCTTTTGAAAGGTCATAGTCTAAGTTTCATAACCATATAACCTTTTTTAAATATATTTGTTTATTGCAAAGTTACAATTTTTTTTAACAAAATCCCGTTTTTCCTCCATTTTTGACTATACTTAAATTTGTATTACCAATGGATTTTAACTTTAGGCTTTGGCAACTGTTGAGCCATGTAGTAGACACTTCAAGAAGTAACCTTGATTTTTTTCAGATTTTTTGAAAGCCTATAAAACATTGAAAACGCGACTGTTCCCTAAAAGACCCAGTGTACAGACCGTGTCTCGAAAAATATAGTGTACAGACGGAGGGTTAAAATACAATATAACAAAAAAATATTTTGTTTTTTTTTCGTATCATATTTTACTGTTTTGCAATGTAAAAAATAATTATATCCGCGGTATCATAAAATGGTTAGCAAAATTTACTAGCTAGCAAGCACTGGATCCCCTTATATAACCTCTCCTAACTACGCCACTGTCAATAATATATATAATTTTTGTCTCGTATCATGTACAACATTGATTTTAACGTAAAGAAATATCACTTTTTTTTAAATTTTAATAACATTCGCACAAAAAATTGTTAAAAGTAACATAAATGGAAACAAAATCTATCCAGACATATTAAAAAATATGTTTCTAAAAGTCATTATAAGATATATCAATATAAAATAATACAGAAACCCGAATAAAGCAAAAACATAAAATTTTTTATTGCAAATAATATCATTTTTATACTTATAATTATTTTTTTTTTAATCTATTGATCGGATGAGATGAGAACATTTTGGACACAAAACAAGGTAAATACTATTAACATTAACCTATTTAAAACACGGATTGAGTACCGTTCTATGGTACAAGTTGGTAGGTACCGACTTGAATAACAATTTACTTTTAATGGTATTATTTTTGTATAGGTATACATTAGGCTAATTCACAGGCCTGGCCTTCAAAAAAAAAATACAGTAGCATTTCGAAATAACGGTGTAGTTAGGATCTGGGCTCTCGATTTTAAGTGAATAACACCGGTAAGTAAATTAAACACGTGTCGAGTGACATAAATTTTGTGGTTAAGGTGTATTTTTATTTTAAGTAAGTAAATTAGGGATACTTTTGTGCCTTTAACCTCTATTAAACAATATAAATAAAATCTTAAATTTTTGTTTTTAGATTAAAATACATCGAAAACGTATATTTGCACTTCCAAATAAATAAAAATCGTTCACGCGAGGCAAAGGGGTAATTTTTACCCCATTATAAGGGTCGTCTTCAGCGTCGAAAAATACATCGAACACGTATATTTGTATAATGAAATAAAACGGGCAAGTGCGTGTTGGGCACGCACATGATAGGGTTCCGTAGTCATTCTCACTACGATTTATAAAAAGTATTTTCGTGACTGAAGGGTTAAAATCAAAAAGTCATTTGACTTTTATTATTGCATTTTAAGAGACCTATCAAATGACACCCCACTCAATGGGGTAAATGAAAAAAATGTGTCTTCACTTTTCAATCTATGATAGGGGGGTCCAAAATATTTTTGACAATGTTCGTTATAATTTTCAGTGAAAGTACTAATTAAAAGCTACATTCTGAATTTTTTTTAGATTTTTTTAACCGATAGTTTAGAAAATAGAGGGGGGGGGGACGCTCTGACAGCGACATTAAAAAGCAAATATTTCGTGACTGAAGGGTTGAAATCAAAAAGTTATCTGACCTTTTTTATTGCATTTTAGGAGACCTATTAAATGACACCCCACTCAATGGGGTAAGTGGGAAAAAAAGAGAGAGTTCACTTTTCAGTCTATAGAAGGGGAGTCCAAAATATTTTTGACAATGTTCGTTATAATTTTCAGTGAAAGTACTAATTAAAAGCTACATTCTGGAATTTTTTCAGATTTTAAATTGATAGTTTAGAAAATAGAGGGGGGGGGGGGGCGCTTTTTTAACGACTTTAGAGAGAAAATACATGGTGATTAAAGGGTTAAAATCAAAAAGTTCTAATACATTTTTTGTTGTATTTTAGGAGACCTTTCTAATGACACCCCACTCAATGGGGTAGGTAAATTTTTTTTTTTTGAAAACACCCTTTCATTTTTTTTTTACAAAAATCTTATCATTTCTGTTTTTGGGTCATTAATCTACGACCGTATACCAAATTTCATCTTATTATCTCAAAATTTTTGAAGACGGACGGACATGGAGAAACTATAAGTGTTCCTAGTTTTCTACGGAACCCTAAAAAGGTTATGTACTATTTAAAATAATATTTTTTCGAATTTGAAATTTTTAACACGGACTGTTCCCTTCCGGGCCGGAAAGCCAATATATTGGCTCAGCCCGTGATCGACACTTTACCTATAATCAATCAATGATATAAGATACCTTTTATACCAGTTTTCTGAGGGCGAAATGCTCTCTTAATTATATATTTAGTACGTACAGAAAAATAAAAATAATGATATTTAAGAGCGCATTTATTGCGCAACGCCGTTAAGCGAGTATAGCCGTTATTGCGAGGTCCTACTATATAATGTATGTCTCTCTTAAGCTATATAAAAACTTAATTCGATTGTAGCAGGTGAAATAAATCAAATAAACGACTTACATACAAGAAATTAATTATTTAGAAAAAAAATTACGTAAATAATGCTTCAAGATCTCCCCCCCTAGTTAGTTTCGAAGAACATCCCCCTCAAAAAAAATTATCATTAATAAAAAAAATTCTTACCTTTCTAGATATGCATTGAAGTTCTTTTCAAACCGGAAGTAAGATCTGAAATAAATAAAAACAATACATTATTTCTATTATTATTATAGATATCTACCCCTTTCAATATGAAAAATATACACTTTCTTATAAAAAATGATGTTCGCTGATAAAAAATAGATGCTTATATCGAAAACATATTTTTATGTTTCTGCGATTTACCATTTCTATTGTATCATATACAGGTTGAGTCATATATCAGGTGAAACAAACTTGAAAAAAAATATTTCAAGCTAAAAAGTTTATATGAAAATGTATCCGGAAACTTTCGTGGGGGAGCTACAGACTACAGACCCCCCTCCAAAGATTTTGTCTAAAATTAGTTTTTATATATTTAATATCTGGAGAACCCATCATGATACAGTTATGAAATTTGATACTCAGTTTAGTATCAATACGTGTTATCGAAAATATATATTTTAAGCTAAAAAGTTTATATGAACATGTGTCTGGAAACTCTTTATGAGGGAGCTACAAACCCCCAAAGATTTTACCTAAAATTAGTGTTTATTTAATATCTGGAGAACCCATTGTGATACAGTGATGAAATTTGATATTCAGTTTAGTATTAATACGTGTTATCGAAAAAAATATATTTCAAGCTAAAAATTTTATATGAACATGTGTCCGAAAACTCTTCGTGAGGGAGCTACAGACTACCAAAGATTTTACTTAAAAATACTTTTTATTTAATATCTGGAGAACCCATTGTTATACAGTTACGAAATTTGATATTCAGTTCAGTATTAATACGTGTTATCGAAAAAAATATATTTCAAGCTAAAAATTTTATATGAACATGTGTCCGGAAACTCTTCGTGAGGGAGCTACAGAATTCTAAAGATTTTGCCTAAAATTAGTTTTTATATATTTAATATCTGGAGACCCCATTGTGATACAGTTATGAAATTTGATACCCAGTTTAGTATTAATATGTGGTATCGATTTTCGGTACCTATTAACCAATGATTTAGATCAGAGATGTATTGGGTCCAGTGGGCCCTTTGATTTGTATCTTATTTGGCATTTTTATAAGATAATGACTCAAAATATACAGAAATATACTTACAAGGGAACAATTTCAAGTCGAAAATTCGTATCGAGTTTAAACTTTGTATATAGTTAGAGGAGGTCAAGATAAGTAACAAAAAAATTATCTTAGCTGCGGTAAAACGGTTTAAAAGGGTGAAACACCCCTATGAAAATGTGCAAAATAATCATATTTTTTCAAATAACTAATGAAACTAATGAAAATTAAAAAAAAACTATAATACAAAATTTTCATGATTTTTTATGCTCATTCGAATGGCGATAGTCAAAATTCAGAAAAATTATACCTATGTGGGTGGGGGTTAACGGTTTAATTTTTTTTCGAATTCTGACTATCACCATTCGAAGGAGCATGAAAATTTTGTATTGTAGATTTTTTTAAATTTTCATTAGTTTCAGAGTTATTTGAAAAAATATGATTATTTTGCACATTTACATAGGAGTGTTTCACCCCCTTAAACCGTTTTACCACAGCTGTGATAATTTTTTTCTTACTTACCTTGACTTTTACCTCTAACTATATACAAAGTTTAAAGTCGATACGAATTTTCGACTTGAAAAGGTTCCCTTGTTAGTTAATTTGATTAATTTTAAGATCAACCGTTTACGAGAAATACGATAGTAAAGATAGTATTACAGAATTTAATTTGATATTAAATAAATTTATATTCCTGTTCTACGATTAAAAATAAGAAAAAAATGATGTAAATTATTCTTTTAATATGAGTCCCCATTGTCAGTGGCGTAGTTAGGAGGGAGTAATAAGGGGATCAATCCCCCCATGAGTCTACGAAAATTATAAGATGATTACATATTACATTGCACCACATAAAAAATGATTTTCATAATAAAAAATATAACTTTATTATTATTTAATTCTGTCATATCCCCACTCCCTCCCTCATCACAAAAAGCTATCTACGCCACTGCATATTGTCCTTTTATTATTACTAATTTGACTACACATTGTTATCTGTTGATAAGGATGCATTTTTAGAAATATATTTAGATGAACTTTTTTGCTTTAAATATTTTTCTCGGCCAACTATTCAAGTTTATTCCACCTGATATGACTCACCCTGTACATATATAAATTCTGCGTGTTGTAAACCATGAATACAATAAAAAACGTGATGCAAATTACTATGCATCATGCGATCTACGTGAAAGATATGTGCTTTATTTCACACTTAATGAAAAAAACATTTTGTGTAGTGTATGTCAAAGAGACCTATGTGAAGTTAGCCCCCCAATATGTGCGAAAAAATGTTTAATGAATGCCATTGATTGCTCGGCGTTTGCTCGTGATTGCCATTTAAAAATTTTCGTTTGCCCCTTTTAAGTTTAGAAATTAGGAATTTTTCAAATTTGGGGGGGCCAACTTCCACCACAAAATGATAATTTCGGATTTTTTTCGTATAAAACTTGTAGCATTTCGTTTGCCCTTTAATGCCCCATACTTAGTTTTCGAGTAAAAAAAATATCAAATTAGGGGGGCCCAACTTCCACCCCCAAACATGAAAATTTTTGATTTTTTTCAATACCAAACTTGAAACATTTCGTTTGCCTTTTAATGTCCTATATTTAGTTTTCGAGTTAAAAATTTATCAAATTCGGGGGGCCAACCTCCACTCCCCAAAATGGACATTTTTGATTTTTTTAATACAAAACTTGTAGCATTTTGTTTGCCTTTTAATGCCCTATATTTAGTTTTCGAGTTAAAAATTTATCAAATTCGGGGGGCCAACCTCCACTCCCCAAAATGAAAATTTTTTATTTTTTTAAATACAAAACTTGTAGCATTTCGTTTGCCTTTTATTGCCCTATATTTAGTTTTCGAGTTAAAAATTTATCAAATTCGGGGGGCCAACCTCCACTCCCCAAAATGAAAATTTTTGAGGAAAGACAGGGTTGATCAGATACACCTAAGAATATGTATCTCCTAATTAACAAAAAAAAATTTAAATTGCGGCGGATATGATGTATTTTGGTTGTGTACAAAGGCATGTGGCACGTCAAAATTTATAATCGAACCAGTGAAATTTGTCTCCCCCTTCTTGCTCGGTAACTATTGACTCAAAAAATCTTAACATTTTTTGGTAATGAGGTTTTAATGAGACTACCAACGACAAATACTAAAGTCAACAATATCATTTCAAATTTTTTAGAAATTTTATTTTTATATCAAGGCATATGGGGTGTCAAAATGCAGATCTCAATTAGTGAAATATAACGCTATTTTTATTTATTTTTTTCAAAAATGCATCTATGGTACCAAAAAGTCTACGTAGTATGTAGTTCGGAACCATTGTGGCATATACCCGTGTATATCTTGATCAAATTATTAGTGTAGATTTTGTTTGAGAGATGAAATATTTTGGAATATGAATATGTACCTATATTTAAAAAAAATATTTGTAAATGGTGATTGTAGTTTTTAAATTCCAACAATTAAGTTTCATGTAGTGGCGTCAGACTGGCGCCGAATAGTATTATATGATACAATTGAATCTCTATAAGACGTATAAATAATGCAATTTTGAGCAACTTCTCCTCTATTTTGTTGAGCTAAGCTATTTTGTTTTGTAGAAGTAAATTATTATCACCATAACAGCCTTTAACTTCGCAGGTAGTGAAAAAATAAAACACAAAAATATCTGTTGATATAAATTTTAAAATTAAAAATTAAAATAAACAGATTTGTGCTAAGAAAACATGTGAAACAATAAATTTTTAACTCCAAAACTAAGTATAGGGCATTAAAAGGTAAACGAAATGCTACAAGTTTTGTATTGAAAAAAATCAAAAATTTTCATTTTGGGGAGTGGAGGTTGGCCCCCCGAATTTGATAAATATTTAACTCAAAAACTAAATATAGGACATTAAAAGGCAAACGAAATGCTTTAAGTTTTGTATTGAAAAAAATCAAAAATTTTCATTTTGGGGAGTGGAGGTTGGCCCCCCGAATTTGATAAATATTTAACTCCAAAACTAAGTATAGGACATAAAAGGCAAACGAAATGTTTCAAATTTTGTATTGAAAAAAATCAAAAATTTTCATTTTGGGGAGTGGAGGTTGGCCCCCCGACTTTGATAATTTTTTAGCTCGAAAACTAAATATAGGGCATTAAAAGGCAAACGAAATGCTACACGTTTTATATTGAAAAAAATCAAAAATTTTCATTTCGGGGAGTTAAGGTTGGCCCCCCGAATTTGATAAATTTTTAACTCGAAAACTAAATATAGGGCAATAAAAGGCAAACGAAATGCTACACGTTTTGTATTGAAAAAAATCAAAAATTTTCATTTTGGGGAGTGGAGGTTGGCCCCCCGAATTTGATAAATTTTTAACTCGAAAACTAAATATAGGACATTAAAAGGCAAATGAAATGCTTCAAGTTTTGTATTGAAAAAAATCAAAAATTTTCATGTTTGGTGGTGGAGGTTGGCCCCCCCTAATTTGATAATTTTTTTACTCGTAAACTAAGTATGGGGCATTAAAGGGCAAACGAAATGCTACAAGTTTTGTACGAAAAAAATCCGAAATTATCATTTTGTGGTGGAAGTTGGCCCCCCCAAATTTGAAAAAGTCCTAATTTCTAAACTTAAAAGGGGCAAACGAAAATTTTTAAATGGCAATCACGAGCAAACGCCGAGCAATCAATGGCATTCATTAAAAAAAATTTCGCACATATTGGGGGGCTAACTTCACATAGGTGTCAAAGAGATCTAATGACTTAAAATAATAGTAAATGTTGTACTGATTTATTTTTTGATTTAATATGTTATGTTTATAGTCCAGTAGTACCAACATGCACGACAAAAGAAATTTGTACATTTTTAGATATGTATTTCGTAGTAGGTGAAATCCGACACGACTGGATACTCTAAATACGTATGTATTACCTACGGTCTAATTCAGATTGGTTTAAATAAATTATTTTTTATTGAACCTAATTAAACTGGTCAACAAAAAATACTTTTGTAATGTAACAGAGATCTGAATAGGTAATTAAGGTAGTTGGCCCGTAAACATGTTTTCGTCAGATTTTGTTTAAATTGCACAGGAATATTCCCTAGATTAATATCTGAAAAATAGCCCATTTTTATTAAAATTGACCATCTCAAAGTCATGAAAAACGATCTCAAAGTTTATATTTTTAACACAGCTTATATGGACTAATCGTACACTAACGTAACGTTTTATTAGATAAAATTTAAACGTAGCGTCAGATTTTCATAAAAAACTGACATGTTGTATATTTATATGAAAGAAAACAGTATACAAAAAATTGGAATTATTGACCAACCCGTTATTAAGATTTAACCAGATTTAACTACCAAACCATCACATAAATTACAGTATTGTTGACAATGTGGCAACAACGTATTCATTTGATTATAGTAAAAAATACACGAAATAATGAAATAATTTTTTTACAAAATATGATAAGTGGATTGAAGGGAATTATAATCGATTTCATTAATTATTAATATATTCTGTGGTAGTTTAGATGATAAAATATAATCATTTGACAAGTAGTTAATAGTAGATAATGTACAGCGTTGCCATCATTTCTCTAAATTAAAAATATGTACTCATGGCCTAATGTGATCACATTATGATGGACCAACTACCTTGTTGCCCAATTTTTGAGATATTCTAACCTAAATTTCCCAAAAATGACTATATTGGTAATGTTAAAGAATTTATTACCAAGTAGGTAATTTTTTTTCTAAAGTTTTCGGTCACGGTAACAAATAGTATTATCTTTCCTCTTTAAAATGGGTTTTAACTTTTTACTGTACGATTTTTTTTAGCTGAGATGTACTAGTTTGAAGATATGATAGAGTGTAGTATAGTAGATACAATGAACTTTACTACATATATCTTCAAAGTAGTATATTTCGGTGAAGAAAAGTCGCACAGTGAAATATAAAAAAATCGTTTTAAACAGAAAAGATAGTACTATTTGGAATCATGAAAGAAAACTTCAGAAAAAAATTACCTAAATTCCCTAACATTGCCAAAATCGTTTTAGGTTCAGATATTTCAAAAACCTGACGTGATGGAATCATTTGGGCACCGAATTCAGTTTCGGCATGACAAATACCTTCTAAATCACCTATTCAGATCTCTAGGAAAGAATTCTACTTTGACTGACGTCACAATTAGGCCTATTTCACACATATACGGTTTCATTCGGTTCGGTTCGTTTTCGGTCGCTGCCAACAAGTGTGATACGATGATTCAGTTTGTATTCGGTACCTAATAGAAACCGTACAGAACTGAATACTCCCTCCACACGGACAGATTTCATCAGGTTTCAATTCGTATCCAGGGAACACAAAGCAATGAACGCGTTCACACATACTCGGTTTAATTTCAGTTTTAACCTGATAGTGAGTGTTATTTTTTTTAAGTTTTGTCGCGGATTTTCTAATAAAATGAGCGGTTTTCTAGATGTTGATGTGGATCGTCTTCATGCTCTTTAGCTTCGGGAAAATAGTGTAGAATGCTCCAAATTCCTGCTGTAAAGTGATGAGAGTGTGCTCGCAATGAATTCTAGTATTCCTCCTTCATTTTTTAATTTTTTTTATAGAGAAACAACATGGCAACAACTTGCTTTCTCTCCATGATAACTACTGAGTTTACGGAAAAAAATAAAACCTAATATGAACCGTATGAGAACCGTGTATGTGTGAAAGGGTTTGGAACCGCGTATGTGTGAAACAAGGCTTACTAATATTGATAAATTATGCGCTTACATAAATAAGTAAAGAAAAAAATCAGTCCATTAGCTGAGGCAACAAAGCGTGCCAAGTCAACAAACAAAAACAGTTATTATATTGTATTATAACATTATAATGACATGCACTTTCTCGAAAAACAAACAGTGTTATCGATGTGCCAAAGCCTTAGAAAAGCTGTCGAGTCATGTACCCGTAACGAGCTATACGCGTCTACCATTTGACCTTTTTAATCCCTTATAATATATAGCCAGTATGCATACTGATGTAACGCGAAAACCTTTACCCCCCCCCCCCCCCCTTCGCTCCTGATAGTGACATTGGCGTCCAAAGCTCAGGATATTCTACGCAACGGAAATCAAGAACTCGATTCAAAAATACGACTGACCCGATTTCAAAAAAGGAATTGTATGTTCGGGCATACCTCTGACAAATATGCACCAATTTGGATGATTTTTGGTTTGTTTGGAAGAGTATACTCCCTATGTGGTCCCATATAAATTTTATCAAAATCTGATACGCAATTTAACCCTTCTGTCAACCACAGTTCTAAAACCTTTCCGTCTACCATATAGGTCTGGCTGGACCTTCATATATTTTGTATGAGAATGAAATAAAATAAATGGAAAAAATGAATAAAACTTTTTTTATAGATTAATTTGAATATAAAATATATATTTTCTCTTATTTTATGCATTTTGAATTTTATTAAAAAATTTGTTTGTATTTTTATTTATCTTCTAGATTTACACATTCGAGATATTTTAAATATTGCCGGCTATGTTGCAAACATACCGGGTCTGCGCAAGCATTGCACGTGAATCTTGTTTTTCTTTGAAATTTATCATTTATTCGGCAAATCTTGCAGGATTTCTTCTGGTTTGCTGCTGTTTGTCTAGTGGTCGGTTGTGAAATTTTAAGTTGTAACGGTGCCCCATTTTAAAGGTAATTAAAGGTATGAAGGTCTGGCCAGATCTATAAGGTAGACAAGAGGTATACAAATAGAAATATAATTTTTTTTCGCACTCCCACACACCCTATTATTATTTTTTTGCACTGAATCATAGAAAAGAGGTAGATTAAGGAATTCAAGGAATTTGATAAAGATACATAAAATATTTCTATCAAAAAAACTTATGGAAAGATCAAAAAGGTCTGGCCAGACCTAATGGTTGACAGAAGGGTTAAAAGTGAAAAATAAAAAACTTTTTACGAAAAATATAAAATCGATTTCAATAACTGTTATTAATTTAATTATTATAATAATTTTTGGTTTTACAGGAGCGTTTAGCACTTTTATATTTTATTAAAGTTAACAGTATTTAAATTATTTTTTCGACGAACCTGCCTATTGGGTAGATTGGGTAATATAAAATCTACGTATCTACAAATTTTAATATTGCTCGTATAGATACCAATAATTTGACCGAAGTTATTTTATGACAAAATTATGGTAATATCTACCATTAAAATTAAACAAATGTATTATTAAATTTGACATTTTATATGTAGATATATACACAGATTAAATTCATATGTATTTCAATATATTTAAGAATGTGGTTATTTGAACATATTGTATTTGTACCTATGCAATTGCCTATTTGCACATACTGTAAGTGTACCGAATTAGGTTAGGTTAGATCAGATTACGTTAGGTTAAGCGCAAGGTTAGTAAATGATAAAAAATTATATGAAAAATAATAAAAAAATATTATTTGCATGTTTTTCCATTTTATTTTCTTAATTTTTGGTTAATATTTCTATGTTAAATTAAAATTTGGTGTATGAAAAAGTGCTAAAAAATTTTGAATTTTAGATTTCGTTAAAAGTGTGTTTATTTTATAGAAAATAATGTGAAAAGTTGAATTTTTCAAACCGCAGGTCTGTACGACACTTCGTTCTCGAGATATGGCCTCTCAAAGTTTTTGATTTTTCAAATTTTTGGAGAAAAATGGCTGTAACTTTTGAACGTGTGGTCGGATTTAATTTTTGCTGACAGATTTGAAATCAGCGTGTCAAAATCTATCTAATGACATGTATAACACTTTAAAATTCGACAAAAAAAATTCGTCAAAAATCGACATTTTTTTAAGGTATACCCCTTTGAATTTTTTCGATTTTTCGCAAAAAAAATTTTTGTCGAATTTTCAAGTATTATACATGTCATCATATAGATTTTGACACGCTGATTCGAAATCTGTCAACAAAAATCAAATCCGACCACACGTTCAAAAGTTACAGCCATTTTGCTTCAAAATTTTCGAAAATCGAAAACTTTGAGAGGCCATATCTCGAGAACGAATAGACGTACAGAACTGCGGTTTGAAAATTTCAACTTTTCACACCATTTTCTATAAAATAAACATACTTTCAACGAAATCTAAAATTCAAAAAAATTTCATAAAATTTCACACACCAAATTTATTTTTTCATAGAAAAATCAACGTTAAAGATAAATTACATTTATTTAAAAAATCAAATTAGTAAAATATATGAGTTTTTCATGAATAATATATTAAAATTTTAGACTTTTATCTAGACATTTCTAGATAAATCGATATAATAACCATAAGCAAAATGTTTATTTCTTATCTTTATTTTTAACTATCAAATAAATTACACCTCCCGTAAAAAGTCATACAGTGCAAAGTTAAAACACAATTAACCCTTTTCTTCCTTACACTTTTATCAGGTCACCAATAATATGCAAATTTCCTGGTTGTTTATTTTATAGATAAACATCTAAAATACAATTTATGCGAGAGCAAGCTGATCCGTGTTAACATTTTCTGTACATGTGTGCATTAATTTTGCATTTTATGGAAATCCAATTACCCCGTTCAATTTGCAATTTTTTTTGTTACAAAACCTATCATTAATCTGCGCCGGGAAGGGGGGGGGGGGAGGTCGACAATTAACCAAAATGAATTCACACGTACTTTTGTTGGGGTGAAAATTTGATGTGAGTAAAAACTTTTTTTTTTTTTGTTAAAACTATAACGGTGGTTTGTAAAATACGGGGAAAGTATTTTATATCGAGCACTGAATTTTTAAAGAAATATTATTATTTGACGTAGTAATCATGAAACAACGGTAAATATTGTAATTCTTGCTAGGGTAGATTTAATGATCAGGTATGTCTTATAAATTCTGTCAGAGTGTAATGACATTTTTTACTTAAATGTAGTTTTAATTCTTTTTTGTATTTATTGATGGGTAAGACTTTTATATCATTTGGTATTGCGTTATATATTCTAATTAACGTGTTTTCAACTCCATAGTGGACTAGAGACAAGTTTGATTTATTTATATTTAAGTTTGTATTGTTTCGTGTTAGATGATTATGAGTTTTTATGTTGTCTGTGAAAAGATTTAAATTAGATTTGACAAATATGCTACATTCATAAATAAACAAATCGACTAGAGTCAATATTTTGAGTGTTTTAAAATGTGGTTTACAGGTTTCTCTTTTGATTTTAGCACTCTTAGTAGATACGTGTATGTGTTAAGTTTGTCTTGTAAAGTTTTTATATGGTAGTTCCATTTTAGGTCTGTCTGTATGTGGAGTCCTAAAAATTTAACTGTTTTTTTCGTTTCTATCACTACAGAGTTATCTACTTGAATATTATTTAAATAGCCACCGTATTTACCAAATTTTATGATTTGTGTTTTATCAATGTTCATTTTTAGCGAGTTGTTGTCAAACCAGTTGACTAAAGATTTTAATGAATTCGCGATTTGAGTCGATAGTTCCTGTACGGATGGTGCTGTGCATAATACCGCGGTGTCGTCGGCGAATAGTAGAGTTTTGTTATCTATACAAGAGACTAGAGATGTAACGAATGTATGATTTTAAACATTCGCGAATGCGAATGCGATTGCGAATATTAGCTGCCGATATTTGCGAATGCGAATGCGAATGCGAATATTGACTGGTCGATATTCGCGAATGCGAATGCGAATGCGAATATTAACTTTTTGAAAAAAAAGCTAAAAAAAAAAAAAAAAAAACGGTCTTCTGATTAAAATTGATATTTTTATTTGTTTATACATCATATTATATTCGCAAAAATATTCGCAACTTTAACTGCGAATGCGAATGCGAATACGAATGTTTAAAAATGTGCTAATGCGAATGCGAATGCGAATACGAATGTTTAAAAATGTGCGAATATTCGCGAATGCGAATGCGAATGCGAATATTCGTTACATCACTACAAGAGACTATGTCATTTATATATAATACGAATAATGTCGGTCCGAAAATAGATCCTTGCGGTACTTCATGGCTTTGATATTTGACGTCTGATCTAATTTTTGTAGAGTAATTGTTGTTGCAATTTATTTCTGTGTATTGTGGTCTATTATTTACGTAAGATTTTATTAGCTTTAATGCAGTTCCGCGTATTCCATACTTTTCTAATTTGGTACAGAGTAAGTCTAAGTCAATACAGTCGAACGCTTTAGAAAGATCTACCAGAACGGCTGCTGTTGTATCGTTGTTATTCCAGCTATCTAGTGTATGCGATATCGCTTTAAATATAGATAGTGTAGTAGAGCTGCCTTTCACAAACCCATGTTGGTTTGGACTAATAAGTTCATATTTTATTAAAAAATTGCTAATTCGCGAATGAATTGTTTGCTCTAGTATTTTTGAAAAGTTATTCAAAAGTGATATCGGTCTATAATTTGAGATCAATGTTTTATCGCCTTTTTTAAAAATTGGTCTTATAATAGACGTTTTTAATAGATCAGGGAATATTCCATTATCAAAACATTTATTAATTACAAAACATAATGGTTTTGAAATAGTGTCGGCACACAATTTTATGATTTTTATAGGTATTTCATCAATACCAACTGTAGCTTTATTTTTTAATTTTAGTTTTATTATGTTGATTATTTCTTGCTCCGTGCACGGAGTAAGAAAAATAGAGTTGGTTTTATTTTCAATTGATATATTTCTTATGTCTGGTTTGTTTAAATTTAAAATTTTCGGGATAGAATTAAAATAATTATTAAAAGTACATGCAATATCAATTGGTGACGATATGTCGCTTCCGTCGTGTTTTATTTTCGTTATTTGATCTTGTTTTGTTTTTGACTTTATATTGCATTTATTAATAATATTCCAGCTAAATTGTGATTTATTTTTAGAATTATTAATTCCATTTTCGAAATAAAGTTTTTTAGCATGGTTTGGTAAATCCCTCCATTATTTATTAACCAAACAATGTAGACTCCATTCAAAATCCTTTTTTTCTGCAAACACATTAAAACGAAGCTTTTAAAACTATTTCGCTTGTATCAATATTAGATCGTTATATGTGCTTGAAAATGCATTACTGATAAAGTTACTACAGAATAGTTTACTATGGCGGAAGTGGCATGTTCTCTCTATATATACATATACTATGCATGTATGTGTATTTTATAGAATATAAAGTATGTATGTTACTATAAAGGCACTACATTAAAACAGCAATAAAAACAATTTAGCAGTAACCAGCTTCCAATAATTGGGAATACAAAAATAAAAAATACCATACCGAATTATTATTATTTTTTTTAATTGTACTACTTATTGTGAAGTCAAAATAACGGTTTCAAAAACAATGGGTTTGGTAACTAAAAAACATTTACTATGACTATAAAAATCGCACATAGGTAGTCTGACATACCTAATCTAAATATAATAAATAAAAAATTACAAAAAAATGTTACTTAAAAGACAAGAATAAACAAAAAATTAAAAATGCTCAAATAAATAAACATTTAAACATATTCAAAATTAAATAATAACAATACTCTAATAAAAAATAATAATAAAAAAACGTAAATCATAGTCGTAGCTGTACGGGGCCCACCCTAACGCCAAAACTCTAAAAAAAAAAAAAAATACGATCGTCGAAAATTTTGAAAGATAATTTTCTTTGTTCAAATCTAATGAATGACATGTATAGATCTGACTTTTATCTTCAATTTACTTTTTTTGTATCTCTATACGACCATTTTTGACCTAGTTATTAAGAAAATACTTTCAGGTTTCCAAATAAGTCTTTAGAATTAAATAGGCGTTCAAATTTTGCTTTCATCACAAATAACACAGTCAAAAATGGTCGTACAGCGATACAAAAAAATCAAATTGAAGAGAAAAACCTGATCTATAAAAACCATTCATTATATTTGACCAAAAAAATTTTTAAGGATATCATTGTAGTCCTTGTTTCCAAAAATACCTTTAAAATTAAATATACGTTCAAATGTTGCTTTCATCACTAATAACTCGATAAAAAATGGTCGTGCAGCGATACAAAAAAAGCAAATTGAAGAGAAAAGTCTGATCTATAAAAACCATTCATTATATTTGACCAAAAAAATTTTTAAGGATATCATTGTAGTCCTTGTTTCCAAAAATACCTTTAAAATTAAATATACGTTCAAATGTTGCTTTCATCACTAATAACTCGATAAAAAATGGTCGTGCAGCGATACAAAAAAAGCAAATTGAAGAGAAAAGTCTGATCTATAAAAATCATTCATTATATTTGATAAAAAAAAAAAAAATTCACGGATATCATTACAGTCCTTATGTACAGCAGTTCAATTCAGCATCCTGTAGATGTACTATTTTCATACATTACGCATTACAAACACATGCATGTATTAAGTATTGACCGAGTCTGAGACCATCATCATATAGTCGGTGAGAAGTGGTGAAAATTGAATTATAGTTTGCAGTCAGGTTCGTAGACAAAGGTGAAAGTAGGTCAAATTTTAAAAATATATATAGGTACACCCAATTCTGTTTTTACACGGTTTTGATTTTATTAACAAGGTCTAGAAAAAAATTGATTCCGTTTTTACTCGATTTCATTCGATTTAGAACGATTAAAAAAGCTATTTGATTTAAATTTTAAACAAAAATATTTCTATTAACCGTAGGATTTTTTTCTATCTGTTTTTCATAGAAATATGTAGTTAGGGTATTCCCTTTCCTAATTTATTTTCATAGCAGCTTAAGTATATATTTTAGTCTTGTACGAGTTTTCTGTTCCTAAACTTGCGATAATTTTATATTCATGTTACTTTTACTTTAAAAATTGAATTGCCTTTTATTTTTATGAAATAAACTGTGCATGAATGCACATCAAAATTTAATTTATAGTATTTTTTGTATGAATCATTTCATTTTATCTATTTTTACAAGGTTGAAGGATATGGAACTAATCCCCTTTTTTCTATGTACTTCATGTCTTTATTTTACACGGTTTTTTCTGGAACGTATCTACCGTGTAAAAACAGAATTAGGTGTATAACATATGATATTACATGCAAAATATTAATAAAAATTCAAGAGTAAGCCCCAAATTTTGCAACTACTAAAAAAAGATTATAAAAAACTACATTCAAAACCCTTAAAAGATTTACCCCCCCCCCCCCTCACCAGAATGAATAAAATTTGAGACAAAAAGTTTGATGAATTTTTAAAGAAAAAGTAAATTTTAAAAGAAATACCCATTTTGAATTTTCCTAAATCAATTCTGACTATTTTTACCACATCTGTCGGATATTGTTTTGCTAATAAAACCTTGAAAACATTTGCCCTCCCCCCCCCCCCCCCCCCCCAAACCTAATTCATAAAATTGAAGACAAGAAGTTTGAGGATACATTCATCGATAATTTTCCAATTCGAAATTTTAAAAGAAAATAAATATCCATTTGAATTTTCCATCTGTCTGTCTGTCTGTTTAATAAAAAGAGATTATAAGAAACTACATTTAAAACCCTTAAAAGATTTACCCCCCCCCCCTCCACCCAATTCATAAACATTAAGATAAGTTTGAGGATACCTCCATATCGATAATTTTCCAATTTGAAATTTTAAAAGAAAATAAATATCCATTTGAATGTTCTTGACTATTTTTGCCACGTCTGTAGACACTGTTACTCACAAACAACAAAGAGGGGGGGGGGGTATCTTTCTCGTATGGGGTTTAATTACAATATTCAATTGACTTAGTTGTTTTTAATTTTCATTTGCATTCAATACTTTATAGTTCTGCTATACATATCTGAAAACATGTTATATCGATATTGAAAATTTATGAAGACTATTATACGTATAATAAATTACCCATTCACCCCTTTTATATCCATCATACAATAAATATTAGTGGTCAATGACCTCAGTGCCATTATATGTATTTTTGCATCTACACGACATATAGTTGGGTTGATATTATTGGGATAGGGTTGTAGTTTGTAGGCTTTAAGGACGTAAGGGTTGAATGATAACAGAGATGGACTTTATATAAAGGTGTACGTATACAGGGGGCTAAATTAAGGCCCTTTAGAGCGTAGATATATGTGTATATTAAATGAATTCAATAGTATAGAATATAAACAATATTTTTTTATGATTAATTTTTCCCCATTTTCAATAAAATAGAACAGAATTTATATTATTTTATTTTTATGAGTGTAACCAGTAGTCAGGTTAAGTAATGGGTTTAATCTAATGAACTTGAATAGAGATAACTCCTGTTCGAATTGTTTAAAATATTAAATAAAAAAAAGATATTTATTTTAATTTTGATAGTTTTTTTATAGATTTTTTTAGTACGTTCTAACTTGATACGAAATCTACTGAATCAATTTGAATAGAGTTATTTATTAATTACTGTGTTACAAAAATCCAAGACTAACTAATTTTCTAATAAAAACATACAGAAAAAAAACACTAGATACAAAAATAACGATAATTCCCAATTTTACCAACTGTATTTTTTTTTATACATATCGATTTAAAACATGCACATTTTTATGACTCAGGTAAAAACCCACCTATTAAAAAGCTGCAATAAATGCATAGTGCATATTATACAAACATGGCCCACATCCCCCCCCACCCCTTCTCAAATGTAAAATATTTGTTTACTTTCAATACGTAATAAATTAATTAAGACACTGTTAATAAGAAATCTAAGATTTTTTTGTTAACTAGCTGCATTGGGCCCCCTTTAACCCCATGCCCCATTAACTAGAAACCTGTCAGTCCTCTCCCCGTCCTATATACAATGTTTTTTTTCTCTCATTAGATAATAAATAATAATTAAGACACTGTTAATTAATAAGAAATCTAAGATTTTTTTGTTCACTAGCTGCATTGGGCCCCCTTTAACCCCAGACTTATAAACTAGAAACTTGTCAGCCCCCTTTCCTCACGTATACAATATTTTTTTACTTTCACTACGTAATATATTAATTAAGACACTGTTAATAAGAAATCAAAGATTTTTTTGTAAACTGACTAGCTGCGTTGGGGCCCCTTTAACCTCAGACCTATAAACTATAATCCTGTCACCCCCCCCCCAGCTCTTATATACAATATTTATTACTTTAACTACATAATAAATTAATTAAGAGATACTGTTAATAAGAAATCTAGAATTTTTTTGTAAACTGACTAGCTGCGTTGGGCCCCCTTAACTCCAGACCTATAAATTAGAGCCCTATCACCCCCCCCCCTCTCAAATATAAAAAAAAATATTTACTTTCAATATGTAATAAATTAATTAAGACACTGTTAATAAGACATTTTGTTAATAACTAGCTGCGTTGGGCCCCCTTTAACCCCATACCTATAAACTAGATCCCTATCAGCCCCCTTTCCTTACGTATACACTATTAATTACTTCCACTACGTAATAAATGAATTAAGATATTATTAATATTTGAATAACTAACGGTATAAATAATCATATATATATGTAAAGTATGCACCTAATATAATACTTACACTTTATAAATGAATTCTAGGACACCTCTGTATAAATTACAGGTACATATATACCTCAATAAAATACCCCAACAATAAAACTTCGAAATAATAATAAAACCACAATAAAAAAAACATACCTGAAGAACCTTCTTTTGTTTATGTACACAAAATTCGCATAATATTTGCTTTGACTTTTCAAAACAACATATACGAACTAAACTACAACTCCACAATAAATACAATTTAATATTTCAATCACGAAACCAATATAACTGTGACAAGTACACTACAATAATTTTGATCGTTTGCTAATTTTTAAAAACATATAATACGAAATATATAAGTCACACGTTATACAAAAGGACACTTTAGATTTAAATTAATTTAGTAATAATGATATATTATAAACGTACTAGTTAACCTAACCTACAATATTTGGCAGACGTGATACCTGAAAGAAAATTTATTTCCTTCTACAGTGCACGTAATTGGTAATGAATGTGAGGTTAGATCGGTATTACAGGTGTTTACTATAGACATGCTGGTAAAAGTGTAGTGTATAAACGCGCATGCGCAGTTTAAACGATTTCAATGTAATGAACATCGTACGTAATGTTTTAATTGTTAGAATTAAAATGTTTATTATTGATTTTTTAATAAAACGATGAAAAGGGTGTTTTAATTTTTATTAATGAGTCACCGTCATTGATAAAAATGACTCGAGTTTAATTTCATTAATATGGAATTGATTTTTGTATTATGTATGTACAGGCCCGGATTTAGAAATTTGCCACCCCTAGGCAGTTGCGAAAAGTGCCGCCCCTTTCGTGTGGTACGAGAAGTTTTTCAAAAAATTTTGATGACCTTTTTTTAGGTTAAAAAGTTAAATTTATTTATTAATTATTAAAAAGAAAGTATGAAGACCTTTTTTTGCACTGGCTGTATGGTAAATCCGGGCCTGTGTATGTAGTATAGGGAAAATTTCGAAACTAATAACAATATGAGATAAATAAGAATATATTAATTATTATTGTAAAAGCCCCCCTCGTTGGACCAAATTTTATTAATGATTTTTGTAGATCAGAGTTTTTTCTTCAATTTGCTTTTTTTATATCACTGTATGACCATTTTTGATCGAGTTATTTGAGATTATAGCAAAAACTATAATTTTGAAATACGTAAAAAAAAATTAAATTCAGATTTGGGAAGTTTTTCTTCATAACTCAATCAAAAATAGTCGTACAGCGTTAATTAAAAACGGAAATTAAAAAGAAAAGTCTGCTCTATAAGACCTTTTCATTATATTTGGCAAAAAAAAAATTATCTAAGCCCGTGGAGGCTCTCGAATTTGAAATTAATTTTCTATTATTTTTTCAGTTTTTTTTTACGATGGCTTAAAAATATAGTGCATTAATTAAAAACAGAAATTAAAGAGAAAAGTCTGATCTATAAGACATATTTATTCAAAAAAATATTAAGGACCGTGGAGGCTCTCAAAGTTGAAATAAATTTTCTATTATTTTTTCAGTTTTTTTTTACGATGGCTTAAAAAATAGTCGTAAAGCGTTAATTGAAAACTGAAATTAAAGAGAAAAGTCTGATCTACAAGAACTATTCATTATATTTGGCAAAAAAAAAATTAGCTAGGCCTGTGGAGGCTCTCAAAGTTGAAATAAATTTTCTAATACTTTTTTTTCAGTTTTTTTTTACAATGGCTTAAAAAATAGTCGTACAGTGTTAACTAAAAATGAAAATTAAAGAGAAAAGTCTGATCTATAAGACCTATTCATTATATTTGGCCTAAAAAAATTATCAAGGCCCATGGAGGCTCTCAAAGTTGAAATAAATTTTCTAATACTTTTTTTTTCCAGTTTTTTTTACGATGGCTTAAAAAATAGTCGTAGTGTTAATTTAAAACGAAAATTAAAGAGAAAAATCTGATCTATAAGACCTGTTCATTATATTTGGCCTAAAAAAATTATCAAGGCCCATGGAGGCTCTCAAAATTGAAATAATTTTTTTATTTTTTACGATGGCTTTTTTACTTTCAAATACTAAACTGTTAAAATTGGAAGGTATTTCTATCATTCTCTATTTAAGAATAAGAGGTATTTAAAAAGCTTTCATTGTTAGATACGACTGTAATATTTAAAAAAAATCACTTCTGACATCTAGCGGTAGAACAGTGAACTAAATCGATTTGATAAAAAATATCCCTACATTATCTTCCACTCGTATGTTATCGATTAAAAAGCAGGGGTGGACTGAAGAGGAATTTCAACCCAATTTACCTAAATATAGATTCATATAAATTTTTTTTCAGCCTGAAATTATTAGGGATTTTTTTATATTAAAAAAAAAAATATTTTCAAAAATATCATTTTTATTGAACACTACAATAATTGAGTAAAGGAACTACATATTATATAAATAATAACAAATATAATAATTGAAAACAAATATTTTTTTGCAATTATGTTACACAAAATATTGCAAAAAAAAAACACTTTAATATTTTTTTTTACTTACTCTAAAAAAGAAACATTATAGTTATATGTGCATTATAATACTAACAATTGAAGATTAATTCAAGAAAATAGATTCCAAAGAAGTGAAGGGAATAATTACTAACGAATTTCCCCCCCTAAATAAAATAATAATTAAATACAGGCCCGTCACAAGAGAATTCGACCCAAAATACTTGGAAAAAAATTTATTATGGCAGTACTAGGGGCAGGTATACTTGCCCCGCCCCCCTCTTCAGACGGGCCTGAATATACGCCCCCCTTGGATATATATTTTCATATAAATATTAATATTTATGATAAATAAATAATTTTTTCCTAATTGTGCTTTTTAATAATATATTTGGTTTAAGTTTTTATATAAAAAAAAAAAAACGTAGTGTTCGAATAGAAAAGGAAAATAAATAACTCTATCTGTCTTTTCGTCCGCTTGTAACTCCAACCGATTTTTATGCGGTTTTCTAAATCCTCTCAGTACGAACGTAAATAATAATTGATTATTTATTTTGATAAAACCTTTCACTTCGAACAATGTAGTTGTAAAAATTAATTATTCACTTTATTTTATCTTTATTTGTTTACAATACAATTTATTTTATCAGTGATAGTAAATAATTAATTTTAAATAGTTAATACTGCTAGAAAACAATTTAAGAAACTATGAATATACCAAGTCTAAATTCTCTAGTTATCACATTTAGTTTTCAAACATACAGGGTGTCCCATAAATATATCGACAAACTAAGGAGTTGTCAAGGACATTAAAACAATCACTTTTTTTAATAATTATCGTCCGCAAACAAGCCGTTTTAGCTATAAAGTAAAAGAAAATAAAATACCCCACATAAAATCAACCTCTTGGTTGGATTTTTTTGTAATTCAGTGAAATGATACACTCGACGCTTGAATTAACGACGGTGTTGTTAATGCCAGATCCCCCCCCCCCCCACCATGACTTTAAATTTCGTACAATGGGTTATATGGAAAATATCTCAAATTAAGTTTGTGAAAAAAGGTAAAAAAAATCAATAAAAAATATTTTAAACAAAATTGTAATACTTGGATCTTATAGAGGAGATTCAGTTCTACAATTTTCATTGTTATCAATTTCTTGGTAAAATTAGCCGTTAAGGAAATATTTACGGTGAGAAATCTTGTTATATCGATTTTTCCTTGCATTCCAAAAACAACCCTTCATTTTGAGCATTGAATGCTAGAGTAGGCTGAGGATTAGCCGAATAGTGCATATGACATTTTTTACGTAAAATTTCATGTTTAATCTTTAATTCCTATAATATTTTTTTCTCCGAGCGGTAGTTCGGATGGAAAATGGGAAAAACTGGAATAAAATCTACTCCGGGGGTGGTTTTTTCACGTGAAAGGGGATGTTCCATCCACGATTCAGGTGGGAACATTTCGGGCTTTTATTCCGAATTTGACAAAATATCAAAACTTTATGATTTTTTCTAATTCGAGTATTAAGTCCGTCGTTATTTCAAGCGGTCGTTGATTCGGAAGGTGAATGTATACTGATCAAAATTTGTAATGGGTGCAACCAACAAAAATCCGTAAATTTCGCTCCAAAGGGCATCCAAACATTTTTATAAAAAAATGTCAAACCAAGAAACTAAAAAATCACACCAAATGTTTAAATAATACATACAGACTGTCCCGTAAGTCAGTACCTACATAAAATTTATTTCATAATCTGTCCAAAAAATAATAATACTCACTTACTTACCGAACGCCTATATTTATTACAATTTACAATATTTACAGTCACGAACCTTTTAACGATGGAAAATATTTAAACGCAATTTTTATCTAACCAGATTTTAAAAATGCAACTGTTTCTCTCATTTTTCGTAATTAAGTAATTGTTATAATATTGTTACACAATATAACAACAATCGAATAAATAATTATAGCGATAATGTACTTGGCATAGCTAATACTAATTTCAAATAAATAAAATGTATGTATAATTAATTAAATTATTAAGAAATATTAATAAAAGCACCATCTATTCTATAAATAACTTCTAAATATAATTTATAACAAATACAAAGATTGTTTATTACCTAATAACAAAAAACAATACTCGATATTACAAATTAAGTTTAATAATAATAAAAGCAACTCAACTGATAAAATTATTTAAAACTAATAAAATAAACTATTTTTCAAATAGCAGGCGTACAAGTGATAAGCTGTAATTTGGTTTACGATTTACGAAAATACTGTTTGAAAACAAAACATAAATTAATTAATTCAGTAGCTACATTATTAATATAAATATATAAATAAATATCAAACTATAATGCAGAAAAATGCTTCAGAAAAAATCATAAAAAAATGTACAGTACCTGTAACATAACCTTACTAAACATATACGTCTTGAGTCCCGATAAACTCTATAATAAAAGTATTTATTTGATAAATAACTCACTGGACTCACTCCACATTAGAAATGTTTAAAATTTAATTATTAAACAATATATCAACAAAATAAGTGTGATGTTTCTATTTAAAAAGATTTAAACTCAAATGAAAATTATACTGATTGTTGCAAACAAAATTAAACCTAACCTCAAACTAGAAATGGAAACAATGAAAAAAAAAAAACGTATACATAACCTTACTACAAGGTAAGTAAATGACTAGGTATGCTGACTTGCCTTGACCAATCAGCGCGGACGAAATGACGTCACCACGAAGTTCTTTTTAACACTCTAGATTTCAAATGGTCGCCAACGCTGTGTTTAATATTATGGCAGTTAAAATCATAGATAAATAAAAAAATCAAGTAGGTAGAAAAGAACTTCGTGGTGACGTCACAACTCACAAGTCAGCAAACCTGTACATTTACTAACCTTGACCTTACTAAATATATACGTCTTGAGTCCCGATTAAACTCTATAATAAAAGTATTTATTTGATAAATAACTCACTGGACTCAGTGGCGTAGATAGCTTTTTGCGATGGGGGGGGATATGACATCATGGGGGGGATATGACAGTATTTAATCATCTTTTATATGGTGAAAAGTATAAAAATTGGACTCATGGGGGGGGATTGATCCCCTTAATCCCCCCCCCCCTATCTACGCCACTGACTGGACTCATTCAACATTAGAAAGGTTTAAAATTCAACTATTAAACAATATATTAACAAAATAAGTGTGATGTTTCTAAATTAAAAAGATTTAAACTCAAGTGACAGTTATACTGATTGTTGCAAACAAAATTAAACCTAACCTCAAACTAGAAAGGGAAAGATTTAAACTCAAATGACAGTTATACTGATTGTTGCAAACAAAGTTAAACCTAACCTCAAACTAGAAATGGAAACAACAATGACAAAAAAAAAACGTATACTTTAAAAAAGATTATACTGTACATAAAATAAAAGCATAACGATTATAAACTATCAAATTTTTATAACTAAAATATTCCGTCAGTTCAATAATAACAATAAATTAACTTTGGTTGTAACGTATACAAAAATGGCAAGGAATCGTCGAATAAAATATTTGGTTTAAAAATAATCACAAATAGCACCGTATAGTTTCAAAAACGATTGATACTTTCCAATAAATCAATTTATATTCGAGTATGAGTGGATAATTCTCAATATATTTTCAACAATAACTTTTTTTTTTCAGATCGATTATTTGTTTTTAAGATATTGATAAACATTCATAGTAAAAACGCACGAGTCTTTTTTATTATATAATACAATTTAGTTACCTATCAATATTGTAAGTACTTTAAAACAATATGTACATATGTACTAGGGACGACTAGGGTGGCCATTAATTTACTTTTTTACGAATTTCTTTAAGGTCACCCCCCAAATCTCTTAAAAGTACGAAAAAAATAATGAATACAAAATTTTAAAGTGATTGGATATTATTAACACGTGCCACCGAGAGATCAAATATTAACATGTTTGATTTTTTCAATTTTTTTTTGAACTGCGCAAAATCTTTAGGTAAAATCTAGGGGGAGGGGGGGTACAGAAAAACGTTACGGCGCGTTACATGGGGGAGGGGGGGGGGGGGGGGTCAAAAAATCTCCAAAAATTGCGTTACGTAATACTTGAACGCTCCCTTAAAGAAAAATTGAAAAAATCAAACGTGTTAATATTCAATTGCTCGGTAGCACGTGTTAATAATATCCAATCATTACATTATTTTTTTCGTACCTTTAAGAAATTTGGGGGGTGACATTAAAGAAATTAAAAAAAACAAGTAAATTAAGGGCTACCCTACTACATACGTTTTGTCTTACCGTTTTAAACAAATAAATTAATTCAATAGACAAAAGCCAATATTGAACATTTGGATTATTATTAGATCTACTAAATACGACGTAACAAACTCTAAATCATACCCTGTTCTTTTCTTAAAACAACGCATCAATATTTTTGGCATAAATAAACGTTAATCATCCTCAAATAAAACATTTCAGATAAATACTGTAAAAAGAATTTCACTAATAAAAAATTGCACTACAATTATTCTAATCTACGACAAATTCAATAAAACTTTTTCATCTGTTCGTACGTAATAAAGAATATAATATTCCAAGGCCCCATCCTAAACCACGTCGGTATAAACCCTTTATACAACGCGAGGAACCCCTCCATCTTAACCGTCTTCATAAAACAATCAACCGTACCAGAATAAATATGTACATCAGCCGGGACTATCACCACAACGCCTCTCTTTAGCCTCTTCTGGTTCATAAGCCTCGTACGGACGACATCTAACGGAGTAGAAGCGACTGCGCTGCCAAGACTCGCAATAAAACTTGATATGAAATGGTTTGTCACGTTATTCCCAAACGTTTCCATCAAATAAAACTTGCTGAAGTCGTATACAGGAAGCTCTACAGCCGCTATTACGGCGGCTCGTTGAGAAGTAGGCCCCACGCCCTGTAATTTTAATTTTAACGTATTTTAATTGGGAAATTGGGACGTGGTGAATTTTGTTTTACCCGCCAGAGCCCCGCTACGCCTTCAGTCTTGTAGATATCGACGAAACACTGCATAAGTCTTTTTGAGAGTCCGTGACGCCCGTGTATTTGCATACGGACTTTTAATACATCGGTTGGATTGGCTATGGCACTTGACACTGCACCGGCAACAGCAGCGCAGCTTATATTCACCCATAAGTTCTCTATGTTTTTATCGACAATCATTTTTTTTAATGAGTAATATGTACCGAATTTTATTGTTCCGTATGTGGCTTGACGTAAAACTGCTGGTGCGATTCTATATTAATTATTAATATGATTAATTTAACATATCTTTGGTAGAATTGCTTTGAATACTAACCCGTAGTATAAAGACCGGCCGCCTTCCTCTTTTATAATTTTAATAAATACATCTGTCATTCCACGGTACTTTAAAATTGCATGTTTACTATCTAATACTTGACCTTGAACTTGGAGTCGAGTTTTAGCAGTATCGATAGGGAATGTACCTTTAGAAATAGTTTTAAAAGAATGCAATGATTTTTATCGTATTTTTTTTTACACTAACTTACCAAATTCTGCAGTAATTGAAGCTAAACCACCGTAAATAAATGGTCGCCAGTCTTTACTTAACTCCATTTTATAAGTAAGTTGGTTCAGTAAACCTAAAATATTATATTTAGTAATGATATTTATATTTAAACATTTCGATTGCAAAACTTACGAGTTACTGTAACCTATTTAACCTCACTTTATTTTTTTGACATTTCAACTTTTGTAAACACATGGTATGATTATCTTTTATCTATGACTGACGCATAGAATCTTAGAGCATATACTACTAGAGACAGCCTAGCCGTAAAAAATGTTACTAATAATTCTGAAGAGCTTTTTTTTTTTTTAGCTCTCCCAGGTAGAATTTATGTCTATTTTGTTTCCATACCAAAATTTGCCGCCCCTAAAAATTTGCCGCTATAGGCAGCTGCCTACATTGCCTCTATGCCGACCAATAAGCACGCGGGAGCGAGAGAGAAAGGAGGTAGTACTCTTCCGCTATCTCTCTAAAGTGCCATTCACAATTGACTTAGTGCAGAACTTAGGCCGCGGCAATACGCTTCCAGTCGACTAGACCGAGTTCACAGCAGCAGCGAACTCGCATAAAATAATCACGTGTAGACATTAAAAAGCAGGACATCTTTTGCAACATGCTGCCTAATACTGCCTGCTTTTTAATGTCTACACGTGATTATTTTATGCGAGTTCGCTGCTGCTGTGAACTCGGTCTAGTCGACTGGAAGCGTATTGCCGCGGCCTTAGTGGTAGTGCAGTTGCAGTGTAGAAGTTTGGAACCAATAGATCCATTATATCGTTCACATAAGATTAGTGCAGATGGCAGTGGTAGTTGGTAGTGGCAGAAGTTTGCAATCTCCAAACTTCTGCACTGCACGAATGCAACGCTATTACAACGACCAATTGGTAATATGGTACATATTACCAATTATGAAATTACATATTATGTAATTTCATTATTAAGAATCATTATTTATTTTAAGATTTATACGTAATTAATTAAAATATTTTACTGTAACTTTATTTTCATCGATGTATTTGATTTTTCATATAAAACATTTAATTTTTTGTTAATTTAATAATTGTTGTTTGAATTTTTGTTGTGACCGCTATTCTGCACTACCGCTACACACTACACTGCCACTGCAACTGCACTACCACTAAGTTCTGCACTAAGTCAATTGTGAATGGCACTTAACACACTTGTTCGCACGGCCAAGCGGTAAGGCTGTCTCCAGTAGTACATGCTCTAAGTATAGAATAAATAATAAAAATTTTCCATTGTTACGTTTTGTTTTGAAAAAGTTATCAATTAAATGAGTAGATACTTTATTTATTTATTGATTAAATAACCTATGTATTAGAAAATTAATAATTCTATTATATTAAAAGTTGCAGGTATTACATACATAAGCGCCGAAGCGAAATAATCATAACCAGTGTTGGATTCTGGGTAGGGCAGGACCGCCCATATGTGCGAAGTGTGCGGCGCACACAGGCGCCAGTTATCAGGAGTGCCGGGAGGCGTCTTTTTAGGTTTAATGAAATACCAGCGCCAATCATTAAAAATAAAAATTAATCGAAAGAAATAGAAGAAAGAATTATATCGTATCGAACTTTTTTTTTTAAATTAAGACAATTAAACGCAGAAGGGTCGTTTATTCTAAATTACAACTGATACAAAATTACCTGCGCTCAACTATGAGCCAGAAAAGGTTAACAAATTTAACAACATCTATAGAAGTATATTGAGCACGAAAACTATTATTTTATTTACTATTTTTGCTTTCTTTTGCAAAATATAATAGGTATACATATTAGGCGCTCAGCGCTGAAACAGTTTAACCCACACATATTAAAACTTTACATATCGTTCTAACCGAAAATTTCCAATTTTTAAGAAACTAATTTGGCCTCAGCGTTTCAAGCTATCATTACTAAGGTGACCAATCGTACTCCTTTAGGGAATTTTGAAATCCTTTTTTGTGGCCACTACTCCTTTTTTAACTGTACTCCCAAACTACTCCTTTTTGTGATTTTATACTGCTTTCTACTTACAAAAACGACTGCTAATATTTCACATTATTTAAAATTAAAAATATATAGCCGACATCAGTTATCACTGTAATTAGTAAAGTTTTTGCAATTGAACGTCTTAAAAAAAAGGTCATTCTAATTAGGCAGCATCGTTTTTTAGATACTTTTTTTTATCAATTGTTTAATTGGTTTAACTACTCCTTTTGTGCCAAAAATAATTGGTCACCTTATCATTACGCAATGAGAATCAAAAACATTTTTTTCCTTACAAGATATTCACAAAAACTTGTGTATGCCAAAATGGTCTAATTGTAAGCAGCAAGTCAGAATTAGTTTTAGAAATAAAAAAGCTGCGTGGTTTATAGTGTCCTGCATCTCATCAAAAGTGAACAAAAAGTACACGTCCTATCGAATGCAATAAAGCTATGGCAAAGCAAAGGTAACCTGATGAAAAGAACAGGGGATTCCCGGGCTTGTAAAATATACATTTAAGGGAATCCCGATAATTTGTGCGTATGTATGTATGTAAAATAAATTGAATATCTACTTATATTACTTTCATATGTTTGTTGTTTTATGAACTAAGAACAATTTTGAGTTTTCCAAGATGTATGACTTTTGTTTTACTTAAATAAATTACTGAATTATGCACATTTTGTTTTTTTTTTTCGATTTATACGATTTTACTTACAAGGGAACCTTTTCAAGTCGAAAATTCGTATCGAGTTTGAACTTTGTATATAGTTAGAGGAGGTCAAGATAAGTAACAAAAAAATTATCTTAGCTGCGGTAAAATGGTTTAAGGGGGTGAAACACTTCTAGGAAAATGTGCAAAATATTCATATTTTTTCAAATAACTCTGAAATTAATGAAAATTAAAAAAATCTATAATACAAAATTTTCATGATTTTTTTATGCTCTTTCGAACGGCATAGTCAAAATTCGAAAATATTAAAACGGTAAATCTCACCTCCCACCCAGTTGAATTTTTTCGAATTTTGACAATCACCATTCAAAAGAGCATAAAAATCATGAAAAATTTGTATTATAGATTTTTTTAAGTTTTCTTTAGTTTCAGAGTTATTTGAAAAAATATGATTATATTGTATTTCACCCCCTTAAACCGTTTTACCGCAGCTGTGATAATTTTTTTGTTACTTACTTTGACCTCCCCTAACTATATACAAAGTTTAAACTCGATACGAATTTTCGTCTTGAAAAGGTTCCCTTGTTAGCAAAATCCAAGATTTCAGTTTACACGGTTTTGTGCAGAACGTATCCACCGTGTAAATCGAGGGACATGTACATATATTTATATGATAGTGTAATAGCCGCCTTAACCATTTTTCATGATGGCCATGAACTTATATGTGACATTTCTTGAACACAATAGTTTTTTATTTTCAAATCACGGCCGGAAATGATGAAACGGATTAAAAGTAAGGACAGTTGACAGGAGAGCTGTTGTGGGTGTGTGTCTGTGGTGGATGTGTGTGTGTTATGATCCAATACACACGTACAGTATCCCAGGCGGGATTTCAGAGGATTTGTTTCGCACATCTTACCAATATCCTTGTACGAATTTATCCCCGTATGACATTTGCAATAGTATTTTATATTTTAGAAAGTTTTCTTGATATTCCAGACAAAATCCTTTCTTGTATCCATGGCTGTTACATTTGTTGTATTTATGTAAAATTTATTGTACAGATTTAGTTTTTTTTTAATAATAATAAATGTAATTTATGATTTTAGGTAAATTCTTTTCTAGAATTTCATTTTTCATTAAGATATAAACGTGTGGATTCAAAGAGGGGGTATAGGGGTAATTTTGATTGACATTTATAAGATTTTCGACACCTATATTTTTTAAAACATTTAAAAGATGTACCATATTCTATTGCGGGGCCCCCAAGCTAGGATTTTCTGTATGCCTCTTCCCACTAAAAAAATAATTAAAGAGGACCATGGTTTTATGTTTAAATGTGAAATTATGATGTAGAAAAAAATCGAAAATTAAATCTAAAAAAAGTATTTCAAAGCTAAAACTACTTATTTTTAAAATACACTACCAGATTTTCTCTAAAAAAATATTTTAACACCGTACATCTCAACAAAAATTACAAAAAAATGATTTTTTAATTTGTATTCATAACCCCTTAACTTTAAAAAAATGGTGAGATTTAAATTTACAAAAAACATTAAAAAGTAGAGATTCCAATCTTTAAAATGATATTTTATTTATTCATCGCCGATCATTTTTGAAATAATTAGAATACTTTAAATATTATTACCCATTAAAAATTTTCTTCAATAATATAAAAATCGAATATCAAATGCAAATCCCAAAAAAGTATTTCGAAGCTAAAACTACTTATTTTTAAAATACATTAGCAGATTTTCTCTAAAAAAATATGTTAGACTCCGTACACCTTAACAAAAATTACAATTTTTTTATTTAAATGTACAACCCCATAACTTTTCGTAAAATGGGTGAAATTTAAATTAGCAAAAAACATTTAAAAGTAAAGATTCCAATCTTTAAAATAATATTTTATTTATTTAACTACGACCATTTTTAAAATAATTAGAATACTTTGAATATTATTACCCATTAAAAATTTTCTTCAATAATATAAAAAACGAATATCAAATCTTAAAAAAAGTATTTCGAAGCTAAAACCATACATTTAAAAAAATATTTTAGACCCCATACACCTCAACAAAAATTACAATTTTTTTATTTAAATGTACAACCCCATAACTTTTCGTAAAATGGGTGAAATTTAAATTTGCAAAAAACATTTAAAAGTAAGGCCTATTTCACACATATACGGTTTCATTCGGTTCGGTTCGTTTTCGGTCGCTGCCAACAAGTGTGAAACGATGATTCAGTTTGTATTCGGTACCTAATAGAAACCGTACAGAACTGAATACTCCCTCCACACGGACAGATTTCATCAGGTTTCAATTCGTGTCCAGGGAACACAAAGCAATGAACGCGTTCACACATACTCGGTTTAGTTTCGGTTTTAACCTGATAGCGAGTGTTATTTTTTTTTAAGTTTTGTTGCGGATTTTCTAATAAAATGAGCGGTTTTCTAGATGTTGATGTGGATCGTCTTCATGCTCTTTAGCTTCGGGAAAATAGTGTAGAATGCTCCAAATTCCTGCTGTAAAGTGATGAGAGGGTGCTCGCAATGAATTCTAGTATTCCTCCTTCATTTTTTATTTTTTTTTATAGAGAAACAACATGGCAACAACTTGCTTTCTCTCCATGATAACTACTGAGTTTACGGAAAAAAATAAAACCTAATATGAACCGTACGAGAACCGTGTATGTGTGAAAGGATTTGATTTGTTTTCGGCTGAAACCGAAAACGAACCGAACCGAATGGAACCGTGTATGTGTGAAACAAGGCTAAAGATCCAATCTTCAAAATGATATTTTATTTATTTAACTACGACCATTTTTAAAATAATTAGAATACTTTGAATATTATTATCCATTAAAATTTTTCTTCAATAATATGTACTTATAACTGCTTCCATTATATATTTTCTCGAAACCACTTTTACTAATGAAGTATTCTCATATTATTTGAATAAGTACCAAATGATTATTCCTCAAACAAACAAAATGCGAAAAGTATTACAGAACACAAAAAGTAATCAAATTTTACCCCTTCCACTGTTTTGCTGAAAACTCCTACATAATAAGGGAGAGATTCATCAAAAAAATATATCCTTGATTTATTTTTTAATCAAAATAACACATTTTGTATGTTTTAAATGAAAAAAAAATATATCCTTATAAATTAATTCATGGAAAAACACGTCAGAAAAAAATATATAAATTTTCTCATATGAAAAATTGTTTAGTAAAATTAATTTGCATGTCACCAAGAAACATTTTACATTAATAACGTTATAATTTATTTCTTGCAATAGACATAAAGTATATAATAGAAAACATATCATATTTTACTCGGTTTTGAATTGGTTATAATTTTTTTTATTATAAAAGTTGTTAATTATTATTTATGTTTTATTCATAAAATCATATTACTTCCCTGTGTCCTATTTCTAGGACATCATGTTTTCTAATTTTTTTTCTCTGTCATAATAACGTTGTTAATTTGATTTACATTACTAATATGTTTTTTAAGTTTCTCTACTTACAATAATTTTTAAAACGAACTCTAGAGTTCATTCAATGACAAATTATAACACTTTTAAAGTAACAGTGTAGGGTAGGGTTGCTTAAGTTGTACCCCGTCAATATCTAAGCATGTTTAGTTTCAACGGCGCTTCTAGTGGTTGTAAAATGTACTTCCCAGTCGACCATTTTAGTGGACATTGAGAATCGTTCAGTTAGTGTGTTCATTTAAAAAATATTTAATATGTTTCATCTTATTTTTTAACTAGATTCATTAGAATTTTTGTTGATAATATGGTGATAAAGACATTTTTAATGTTCACTACGGATTTTGTAGTATTTAGTGAGTTATTTTTATAAAATGAATCGACTTGCAGTTTTTAGGATATGTGATTGTGATTTTTTTAAGTTTTAATTAACATGTGTCCTAAGTCGTACCCCTACAAAATTCGTAAGTCGTACCGATAAGACTTAAGTCTATGTAGTAAACTTCCAATTACATTTTTTTTATAGTTTACTATTCTAGTTACGGAGCAATAATATAGAATTTAATGAAGCGCATAGATTATATAAAATCCCGAAACCCACCTCGCGACGTATAATTTAATTTGATATTATTTAATATTAGTGCCTTCTTATTTCTGTTTGTTTTCTTGGTTGCTTCTACCAAATTGATTATAATTTTATTTATTATAATATATAAATTACCTACTTAAAAGATGTTATATGTTGTTCATTATACCTAAGTACGACTTAAGCTATAAGTGGTACGACTTAGGAAACCAGTGTTCTAAGTCGTACCGAATGTATTTTTTTTAATTAATAAAATTACTATCAAAATGATAAAAATTTCGTTTTTTGTTGTCACAAATAGATACATAAATAATCAAATTTTCAAATAATGTATACACATATTTTTTTATCAATCAATCATTCAATCTATATGCATTTTCCCTTACGGGGTACGACTTAAGAAACCTTACCCTAATTATTCCAGCTAACTGAAATTTATAGTTACATTTTTTTCACTTATTGTTAGTAAAGCATTTTTTAATTGACGAAACTATATATAATATTACTTATGAGAGTGTATCAATAATTTTAAAAATAAATCCAGATACAGACTATCGTCGTTAAAAAAAATTGCTGTCCTATAAATATGCCATTAGGTTCTCACGATAATAATCTAGTCTGCGACTGATAATTATTATGTATTGTACTGAATATTTTTAGTCATATTTTCAACAAGAACTGAGAACTTGGTCAAAAAATTCGAAGAAATAAAAAGTCGGAAAGTAATGGGTTAAATAAAATTTATACAACAAAATACACAGTACAAAAAAAATATAAGATATGGTGGTATTGGTTTTAGCTTTAGATACAGAAAGAAATTAGCTAAAGGGAAAATTGCTAATTAAATGACTATAGACGTAGTAGATAAATATCTTTTATAGAGAAGAAAGAAAACAAAAGAGTACTGAAATTCCCATGTCGTAAGCATTGAACAAAAAAGATAAAATATATTTCTTCCAAAACTGTGACAAAATATATTTTTCTAATTAACACTTAGGGACTCGCGCCTTGATTTGTAACATAAATACACTACCGGGTGCGCTGGACCCAGTTTAATATCAAATGTTTATTCCAAAACTGCTGAATACAAGTGCACATTTACTTTCTTATAAGGATAATATGTCAATAAAGAAAGATAATATTCAATCATATACTAATATTTATAGTTTTTACTAAATAAAACAGTCATTACAAAAATAAAAGGAATTTTTCCATACTTTTATGACAAGATTTAGAGTAATTGTTGAAATTTCTGTAATTACTTATTTTAAACAAAATCTTCTATATTTTCTTACACTACTATAATGTACTTATATGAATTAACAATGAGAGATCAATCATTATAAAAAAAACAACTTTGAAAATTAAAAAAATTAAAATATCTTCTTTGGGACAAAATCACATCTCAGTCGCTTTCTGTATCAAATTTAATTATGACAATTTGAACAAACCGACGACTATGACCGTCATCTGCCGTGCTATTCTATCGTTGAAAGATATACTGAAAGCGGCAATGTCGCACACTTCCAACTTTAAAAGATTTTAACCAAAATACGAAGGACTGGGTCCGTTAGACCCAGTAGCGAGTCCCTAAGTGTTAATAGGGACTTTCAACAGGGTATTAATTAATTATTATTCTTATTTTACACTGAAAAAATTTACTGTTAATTTTTAACATAAAAAACATGTTAACGAAAGGACGAAATTTCATTCTGTAAAAAATTAATCGGTAATGTAGTAATGTTTCATACCAACAGTATTAAAAATTATTATACCGTATGTTAAAATAATTATAAAACTTAAATAATTATTTTAACAAGTTATTAATAGTCATATGAAAAAATTTCATAAACATTTCTATTTATTTACGATGCGTAGGAATGGGGAAAAATAAAAAATTGCATAGATTGATGAAAAAAATTTTGAACACCCGACATGGTAAAATTTAAAAAAACGTTTACTACAATTCAATATACTGTATAGCAGTTTCTATTTTGGCGATAGGCCAGATTTGAAAAGTAATATAGAAACATAGTAAAATTATAGAGAATGTACGTGAAATTTTGATATGCAAGAAATTAAATTAAAGAATAGCGTATATTACTTTTTCAGAGTAAATAAATTTTAATAGGTACTATGTTAAAATTTACCAGTATGTCATTGTAATTTTCCATTTATTTTATTTTAAATTCTAGCGACTTTTCTGTTAATTTTTTCAGAAGTTGATTATGTCCTCAGGTTCACAGCATTTTCTGTTAATTTTTAAAAGAATATTCTCTCCGTGTAGAATTTAAATCAATGATACTTCAACTTATTATAACTCTGGCAGTATAAAATAATTTTTTAAATGTATTAAAAATCATATCAATATTAATTTTTAAATTAATACAACTTAAAATTATACACCTAATTATATTTGCAATTTGTAATTGGGGCAGGTGTATTGTATATGCATACATATTTATTAAATATGATTACAATATTAACGTGAGAGCGAATTTAGTTGTTAAATTAATTTCTATAAATACACTTAGCATTACTAACAATAATATATGTTTAATGCATTTGTAACTAAAGTAAATTTTAAATACATGTATATACAATATTATGTATAACATACATATTTAAATTAAAATTTAGTAGGTATCAATTACAATGGGGTGTACAAATAGAAATTATCGAAAAAAAATCAAATAATTTAAATTACTTAGCCTTCCTCTGAATGATTAAATAGTTTTAAGGACCACTATAATGTTAATAAGGCATAACATGCGCTACGAACGACCCTAATAATTATCCAATTAATTTTCCAATAATATCAGATCGTTTTCAGATTTCAGAACATTGTCACGACATCGAAAACGGTTTTCACACCGATTAAATTTCGCCTAATTATCGTTTATTTTACAGGTAGGTAATACAGGAAGCTTTGAAGATAATAGTCAGGGAGGTGAGCGCTAAGACTTGCAACTACTTTCTAAAAGCTGATTTTTTGATATTATGTCACATTTGTGATGTAGATATACAGCCTGCCGTCAGTCAGCTAATTTCGTTAGCGTTTGGCGCGGGGGTGGTGTATCAGCTGCTGACGGCATTTTTTAAGGTAAAATTCGAACTGACTATTTTTTTTAATAATAATAATATTCCTAACTTTTATACCGAATTTCTTTCACGATGTATAGATTTTTTACGAGTTAAACGCGCTGCTGACGCGCCAGGTTGCAAGATTTTGATGACTGACTATGATAAAAGCGGTTTTTACTTACAATTAGTATACTGCTTACAAAAAAATTTTTAGATTTTAGAAAGTAGTTGCAATGTGTATAGTTTTTTTTTTTACAAAGTTAAAACCACCCCCGCGCCAAACGCTAACGAAACTAGCTGACTGACGGCAGGCTGTATATCTACACCACAAATGTGACGTAATATCAAAAAATCAGCTTTTAGAAAGTAGTTACAAATTTTGGCGCTCACCTCTTGGACTATAAAGACAGTCAGGTTATACCGCAAGTTTTGAATGGAGTTTTCTATTCTAATTTTTTCTCATATTCAAAACAACTTTTTCTCAATGAAACGTGACATGCCAATTGTGTCAAAAAGAACTTGGCATGTTAGTCTTGTCAGAAAAAACGTGACATGCCAATCCTGTCAGAAAGAACGTGGCATGCCAATCCTGTCAGAAAGAACGTGACATTCCAATCTTGTCAGAAAGAACGTGACATTCCAATCATGTCAGAAAGAACGTGGCATTCTAATTTTGTCAGAAAGAACGTGACATGCCAATCTTGCCAGAAAGAACGTCGTATGTTAATTTTTTTTTGTTAATCCTGTCAAAAAGTATATGGTGTACTGCAGATTACTGATGATATTTGTCCCAAATCGTGTAATATATTCAATCAGTATCAATTCTGACGAGTGTTTGTGGTGGATTTGTAACCGAATTCATTATAATTACACGCTTCGATATGTTTTAATTAATTTTCCTTGATGTGACCTGTACCACTTGATTAAACATCGATATCCAGAAATTGAATTTCGAATTGGTTATTCTAATTTAGTTTTGTCATTATCTAGAATTATTTAATTGTGCAAATTATATTGTATTATGTATAACTCATAATTAAATGCATTATAGTATTATTTGATAAAGGCTTTGTTTGTAATTAAATAAGGTACTATAGGTACTGGCATAAATCTTTGGATTTAAATGTACTAAATTAGAAATATTTTATTACTCTGTCATAATCTATAGACGCAGTTAACTGTAAAACATACTGAAAAAAATTACTGTTAATTTTTAACATAAAAAACATGTTAACGGGAGGACGAAATTCCATTATGTGAAAAATTAATCGGAAACGTAGTAATATGTCTTACACCGGCGCCGACTACGGGGGGGGGGGGGGGGGGGGGGGCGAGGGGGGCGACCGCCCCCCCAGATATTATACCAGGGGGGCTTTGCCCCCCCTGTGCAGCTGAACTCTAGTTTCTTTTAAATTAAAGATTTTTACTTTAAAAAAAAGGTGTAAATATTCAAATACTTGTCACTTGAGTAAAAATGATCACTAAAAATTTCTTCAAAAAGGAAATTAATACTAAAACATCTTTTATTTCCTTTACAAAGCTTAGTTAAATCAACAGCTTTAAAAAAAATTCTACTACTTTTCTACACTTTACTATATTTTCAGCTAAAATCGTCGTTTACGTTTCATGAGCCTCTACCCTCTGTAAATTAAATACAAATGTCCACTTTTCAATTATTTCAAATAATTAAAGTTTGATAGATTTTTATCGAAACTACAATAATTTGATGCAAAAAATTTTTTTTTAACTATTTTAACAAGTTATTAATAGTCAGATGAGAAAATTTCATTAACATTTTTATTTATTTACGATACGTAAGAATGGGAAAAAAATTAAAAAATTGCAGATTGATGAAAAAAAATTTGATCCTTACCCGACATGGTAAAATTTAAAAGAACGTCTACTACAATTCAATATACTGTATACAGCAGTTTCTATGACGGCGATAGGCCAGATATAAAAAGTAATATAGAAACATAGTAAAATTATAGAGAATGTTTTTTTCAAAGTTTCCGCCAAAATTTGCCGCTATAGGCACGTACCTATTCTGCCTGCATGGTAAATCCGGGCCTGATTCTATAGTACTTGATTAAAATAGATTTACTCAGCAAAAACTGCTTGAGTAAATTCCACATAGAGCAATCAATAATCAACTAGTACAATATCCGGTTGTACCGGAAGTCCAGGTACCTACCTACCATAGATACCTTGACACAATGCGGCGCTAAGCTCACCGCCGTGGGCTGTAGAGCTATCCCTAGGGAGTGTTTCACACTGACATCAAATAACCACAATTAAGTAGGTACACGTGCGGGAACACTTACTGTCTATGTATGTATGTGAAAGGTGTTACTATTCAGACAATGGCGGCTAGTGCATTTTTTAAAAGGCGGTCACACAAAAAAAAAACTGTATTGGACCAAGAAAATCTTGTTTTGTATATAACGAAAACAATATTTTCTTAATATAAGAAAAGTACTCGTAATCCAACTACATTATTTCTTCGTCCAAGAATACTATAGTTGGTTTAAGAATATATTTCTTATATTAAGAAAATATTGTTTTCGTTATATAAAAAACAAGGTTTACTTGGCTCAAGTAAACCTTTCTACCTGTGCAGTTGTAAAAATTCGATATTAAAATGGAACTAACAAAATATGCATTTTCAAATGAGGTTTCAATCCTTTATGACAGTTCTCTTGAAGTTTTATGAAGTATTTGATAAGTTTCACGCAAGCGTTGCATGTAAACATTAATGATATTAAAACAGTGGTGATATTGTGAAAATTATTAAGTTACCATTCAGACAGTGGCGGCTAGTGCGTTTTTTTAAAAAGGCGGTCAGTTGTAAAAATTCGATATTATAAACGAACAAACAAAATATGTATTTTTAAATGAGGTTTCAAATCTTTATGACAGTTCTCTTGAAGTTTCATGAAGTATTTGACAAGTTTCGTGCACACGTTGTATGTAAACACTAACAAGGGTGTTAAAACAGTGGTGATATTGTGAAAATTATCTGTGTTACAATACGTTGAAGTATCACTGCTCTAAATTCTAAAATAAATACTAACACAGAATTAATACCTCATTTACACAGAAAAAAACTCGATCATATTGAAAATTTGAGTTGGTAAAATGCTTAATAATTTATCTTATTAATATAACAATATTTCCCCAATATAATAATAATAATAAATTCTTATTGAGGATATTTTATTAATTTGAAAAATATATCTTCATGTTTATCTAAAAATCTTTTCATTTGTCAAATTAATAAATAATTTATTACACAAACTAACGAAACTCTCAAATAGATTAAACATAATGGTTTTTTTAATAAAAATTTATCAGTGTGAATATTTTTTACACCACCCAACTAGTAAAAGTGTAATTTTCGATATGGTAAATTCAGTGATGTCATTTATTAAGTATTTTTTTGTATTTAAAATATATGTTTTCAATACGAATCAAAATAAGAACATTGTTAGTAATAATATACATTTATCAATAAGATAAACGTGGATATTTCCATATTGGTAAAAAAAATATCATATTAACAAACAGTCCGAGCCAAATCGATCACGGATTTTTTACATTGATCACATTTTTTAACAAAAAACAATTTTTTTTTTGTGTACAATAAATCTATTTGAATATGTTTTCCTATAAAAAAAAAACAAGCATACACCACTGTCCCGATTGTATGCATATCGTTACAGACAGACAGATATAAGTTTGATCGGGTCACGAGTCAGACAATAGATGTCGTAGTTATATTTAGATAGAGCAAAACTTTACTCAATCTACCATATGTATATATACTATATACCTATGTACCTACAGCTTCCCAGATAACTTTATTATTGTGCCATTAAATAGAACTTTTCTTATTTGGTTTCTTCGTTTACATTCTACCACAGATGTGCAGTAATGAAATTGTTCTTTTTGTTTTCTAGTCAAATGTTTATCTTTCTATGAACTGAAAAACTGTATTTAATATATGTATATATGTACATTGTACATATATTCTTATTATGAATCTTGACTCTATATAAATGATATCATTGATGGTCAAATACAGATAAATAATCTGCCGTGTGCCACGGGACTTTCTTATACATAATAATGACAGTGAACAGTGTACGTGATTTTAATTTTATTGAAGGATATTTCTGACAAACTAATAAAAGATAAATTAAAATGAATGGGATATAAACTATAGAAATATTTTTATATTTTACATTATGTATAGGATCTTAGAGCAAATACCTACTAGAGGCAGCTTTGTCATCCGCCGCGCGGAGAGAGAGAAAGCGCCACAACGCTGCACTCTTTAATGGTACCTATGGCAAACACGTACACATGACACTCATGGCAGATATTTCTTCCCTGTTATGAACCATTTGAAATGTACTTAATTTAATGAAAAATTCAAATTTTAATCATGGAAAATCATAACTTTTTTTTGTGTTTTACATTTCGTTAAAATTATGTTTATTTTATAGAAAATGATATGAAAAGTTGAAATTTTCAAACCGCAGATCTGTATCTCATATCGTTCTCGAGATATGGCCTCTCAAAGTTTTTGATTTTGAAAAAAATTGCAGAAAAATGGCCGTAACTTTTGAACGTGTGGTCGGATTTGATTTTTGTTGACATATTTGAATTCAGCGTGTCAAAATCTGTATAACTACATGTATAATACTTTAAAATTCGAAAAAAAAAATTTCGTGAAAAATCGACATTTTTTTTAAGGTATACCCCTTTGAATTTTTTCGATTTTTCAGCAAAAAATTTTTTGTCGACTTATGAAGTATTATACATGCCATTATATAGATTTTATCACGCTGATTTCAAATCTGTCAACAAAAATCAAATCCGACCACACGTTCAAAAGTTATAGCCATTTTTCTTCAAAATAAAAAAAAAATAAAAACTTTGAGAGGCCATATCTCGAGAACGGTATGAGATACAGACCTGCGGTTTGAAAATTTCAACTTTTCACATCATTTTCTATATAATAAACATACTTTTAACGAAATCTAAAACACAAAAAATTTTGTGATTTTCTATGGATAAAATTTTGAATTTCTAATTAAAATATCAACTTTAAGTTACAAAAATATGTAAAAAAATCATATTTTTAATTTTATAGCATTAATTTAAACAAGGCAATTTAATAAACATCCAAAATTTCGCGTTTTTATATTACACTAACTCAAAAACTTATAACTATAGAACAATTTGGGTTATAACAAATCTAACATAAGCCTTTCTAGGTCAAACAGTTCAGTATGTATGTATACAGCTAGTAGGCTGTGATAAACAGACAGACAGACAGACAGACACATTGTATCTGCATGTCTGTCTTATTGTCTATTCAAAATTATATTAATAATAATTCAATACTGCATAATCAAAAAAAAATTAATTAATATACATATTTTATAAAGGCAAAAAACCCTCTAATTTACATAAAATCAATTATACCCGGTTAAAAGAAACAGAAAAATAATTTACGCGTGTTCACATTTGTGCACTTAACTTTATTAAAAAAAAAAAACGCAGCGTTGACGAAAGAAGTAGAAATAAAATCGAAATCAAGTAAAAAAAAATTACCACACGGAGATAGAACTCGTCCCTGATCAAACGGTGCGACTTGGTGCGGGTATAAACGTTAACTTTTCCCACAAGGGCGTTATCAGATCGTCTGCTCTGATTCCTAAAACAAAGCTAATCGTCTCTTCTCTTTTACTCCTATGTTTTCTTAGGCCTATGTCTTGAGATGTATTTAGTAGCAATGTTTTTAACTTTGTTTTACATTATTTCATATACAACTTAGAACGACAATTTTTAATCAAATCTAATAATAAAACCCTAATTTGAATAGATTAAACAAAATATTTATAGGTTATTAATTTTCTGTATGGGTCCTGACTTACGGGACACATGTATAAAGTAATACATATTTATTAATTTTATTAAAAAAATTAAAAGGATTTATTTCTAAAACAAAGCTAATCGTCTTTTCTCTTTTACTCTTATATGTTTTCTTAGGCCTATGTCTTGAGACGTATTTAGTAGCGATGTTTTTTAACTTTGTTTTACATTTCATATACAAATTAGAACGACCATTTTTAATCAAAAACAGGCTTTTGTATAACCCTATTTTGAATAGATTAAATAAAATATTTATATGTTATTAATTTTCTGTATGGATCCTGACTTACGGGACACCTGTATAATGTAATGCATATTTATTCATTTTATTATAAAAATTAAGAGAATTGAACTTATATAAGAAAAAAAAGTAATTTGCACAGAGACGAAATTTCTAGGCTTCGGTCATACGTATTTGTCGAGTTTGAGACGAGATTTATTTAAAAGTTGTCTCACAGGAAGCTCTATTCTCATTTTTTCATTTATTTCAAGAAAATCGATGAGGCAGGAGCGTACACAGCCTAACTTCTCGAAGGGGATCATACAGATTTTTTTTATAAATTTAACAAACAACAGACAAAAACTATGGTTATGACTTATCAAATACAAATCCCCTAACCATAAAAATTCTTTTTTATGGTTAGGGGATTTGTATTTGATAAATTTAACTTTTATAAAAAAAACTTGAAATAAACGTATACTAAATCTCAAAATATTTTATCGTTTAGTTTTTACAAAAAATAAATAAATAATACACAGGCTGTTCCAGAACAGGATTTCGTTTATTCAGAAAAATTCTTTTTTTTATCAAAAAAAATTAGAGCTGATATTAGTTTACAAACATTTTCTTGACTGAAAATTTTTTAATTTCAATTTTAATAAAATAAAATTTCGAATTTTGCAATAAAAGATAGTAGAGAGAGATGCGCAATATGGCAACTAGAAATTAAGTCAAATCAATTTCCTATAACTCATTAGCAGTGTTAAAAATTAATTATATTAAAAATAATATTTCAATCTTCATTTCTACGTATAGTTAATTATGATAATATAAAATTTTCATTCAAATGATTTTGTACATAGTTGAAAATGTATTAATTTCCTCATAATATCTAATGTATTCTTGGGGGGGGGGGTCATAACCCCTAGACCCCCCCCCCCATTGTATACGCACCTGAGACCAGGTAATAGAAAAATACCTTCGTGATAAAATTTATAAATAAAATTAATTATATACATTCTATATAGCACATTTTACAACCACAAAATTGAAAATTGAAAAATCATTTTATTCAACTTATTTAGTTGACTTTTTCACCCAAGTATCGATTACATTTTATAAGAAATTCCGGCATTTTTCGATTACATTTTAGCAACGTAGAGATTCAGTGGAGGAAACTGATAAAAAATATTAACATAATATGTATCTATTTATATATTATTTATTTCACCTTCAGGTCGAAGCCCTTGGTAGAAAAAAGACAATAAATCTCGTTCTGTAGACGGGAATGAGACAGAGTTATCGGTTCCGCATCCTTTGCTGCTGTATGTAGTAAGTTCAGCTTGGGTCAGCGAAAAAAAAAGTGAAACTCGGAATATATATCACTATAATTCTGTTTTCTAAAACAATGGAAAACCACTTGTACTTTTAACTTGTGTGGAAAAAAAGGTTCATTCTTTTTTTTTATTTGCTGATTCGTAGTTTTTTTTAGTTAAAAAAAGATATACATTATTTTGTAATTATTAATGGACAGTGTTATGCAGTAATGTGTCTGTATGTATTTAAATGTGGGTAATTATTTTAATTTTATAAATATTGTAAAATATGGTAAAGGAATTTTCGGATTTTTTCTTTATTAAAATTTTTTTTGTTGGTTTGGTACTGACTTCAAAAATTGGAAATTTAATTATTAGATTTTTAGGGTTTCTTTTTAAGTTGTTTTAGTTTTTTTCTTGAAATAAACCGAAAAGAGTTTTGTGTAGTATGTATTTTTGTCAAATAAAATTGAAATAACCATAGCTATTGTAAACTTTATTTCAAAATTATTATTTTTTTTATTAAAAGTTATAGAGAATTTTATGATCTTCAATTTATATTCTATAAATTTTTCCAGAAATTATTTTTGTAAAGGTAATATCAAAGTTTTAATATTGATTCGTAAAAAAATGTTTTAAATAAAAATTGTAGAGAATATTATAATGTACAGTAATTCATGTTATATCCCCCCCCCCTCCGCCCCAATATTGAGGTCGATAATAAAGAAAATTGTTTTAAATAGAAGTTGTAATAGATAATATAATTATCATAGTAATTTATTTTAAAGAGACAAATAAATAATAAAAAATATTTACGTCAAGTTAAATTCTAATAAATTAATGAAAAAAGGTCATTTTAAGTGTTCTGGTTTCGATTTTCTTTCCAAATAAATTTAATTATTAGTTACAACCATTCTTTGTCATAAGAAATTTACGTCATTAAATTTTATGGCCATATTAGATATAGGTTTTATGTCGGGAGTTTTTCTTCTCCATACAATTTTACCGAAATACTTTCTACAATATAATAAATCTCTTGTTTCGATAAAAATACACGTAACTGGGCATTTCAGATCGGATAAATTATATCTATATATATATCAGATAAATACAGTATATAAAATTAATTAACCCAGGGGCGTCCGTAGAAAATTTTTTAAGAAAAAGCAAAAATTCTAAACAATGCAATTTTATTTAATTTTTAATTTAAATTACACAAACTTGGTTACACATTTTGATGTGCCACTTGCCTTGGTATAGAAATTTTTTTTGTCTGTATTTAGCCTCTTAGCACCCCCCCCTAAAAAAATATTTTACCAAAATATTTGTACATATTTTACTAGAGGGTGTCATTTTACATATTCAGTAAAAATTTCAAAGTTCTAGCTTATATAGTTTACGAGCTATTGAGCTTTGAGTGAAAAGGACGGACGGACGGACGACAAAGTGAGATTAATATAGGGTTTCTTCGGAACCCTAAAAAGTATTGATTTACTTGATCCTAGAGAGGGGAAATGGGGTGCCCCGTTCAATAAAAATGTATCTATTAATACTTAACTTATCAATTTATTCGTATGTTTGCCCGTCATAGAAAAATATCTCTACATTTCATTTCAACTTGTTTGTATTAACTTTACAGGGCCGGAATTTCAGGGGCATTTCGCACTCAGAAAACTGGTATAAAAGGTAACTTATATCATTGATTGAACATAGGCAAAGTGTCGATACGGGATGAGCCAATATATTGACTTTCCGGCCTGGAAGGGAACAGCCCGTGTTAAAAATGTCAAATTCGAAAAAATTATATTTTAAATAATAGTACATAACCTTTTTTCATTATACAAATATACGTTTTCGTTGTATTTTTTGACGCTGAATCCAAATCTGACGTCAAAAATACAGTAAACCCAAAGACAACTCCTATAATAGGGTAAAAACTACCTTTTTCCTCGTGTGAACGATTTTTATTTATTTGGAAGTGCAAATATACATTTTCGATGTATTTTAATATCTAAAACAAAAATTGAAGATTTTTTGGTGCGCCAAAAGATTGGTTTACCGGCCCTATAGAGGTTAAATACGAGGATACATAATATTAACTAACATACATATAGTTTGCCAAATGCATAACTCTCTTCTTGGCTTCGAGTAGTCTGGTAAAAATTAAATTAAATTTTGTTATAAATATTATTGAAAGTTCAAACAGGAAATAAAGTTTATTTACAACAACTTTATGTATTTATTTGGCAACTGTACATATAGGTGTACATTAGGGTGATTCATTTCCGCAAAACATTTTTTTTCAAGGTCCTCAAGCAAAATTTTAATCTACATATAGAAAAAAAAATTCTCACCAAGATTGAGCTCTTAATTCCTATTTTAAGTACTTGCAATTTAAATATGAAGTTTTCCCATTTAAAATGCATGTAAAATTATTTTTTTTTCAAATTTCTAATGCTTAAGACACCTTTTATCATATTGGGAATCGGTTTGATGGACCTTGCGGGAAATTTCACGCTCTTTAAAATTGCTTCAGTGTTTTTTTTCTGTAACTCACACTGGTTCGCCAGTAGGAGTCATCTAAATACAGTTTTTGGAATACATTTTTTTTTCCATTTTTTTTCTAGCAAACCGCAAAAATTAGGGAGAAAAAAAGAGCTAACTCGTAAAAAATAGTTTTTTTACCAATATTTAATGAATTTACAGCCATTTTTAGGCCTTAAAACGCAAGAAATTGATAAATACTAACTAATAATGCTGCGTTATTAGTTAGTATTTAGATGACTCCTACTGGCGAACCAGTGTGAGTTACAGAAAAAAACACAAAGGCAATTTTAAAGAGCGTGAAATTTCCCGTAAGGTCCATCAATCCGATTCCCAATATGATAAAAGGTGTCTAAGCATTAGAAATTTGAAAAAAAAATTTTTCTTTACATGCATTTTAAATGGGAAAACTTCATATTTAAATTGCAAGTACTTAAAATAGGAATTAAGAGCTCAATCTTGGTGAGAATTTTTTTTTCTATATGTAGATTAAAATTTTGCTTGAGGACCTTGAAAAAAAATGTTTTGCGGAAATGAATCACCCTAATACATATAGTTTGCCAAATGCATAACTCTCTTCTTGGCTTCGAGTAGTCTGGTAAAAATTAAATTAAATTTTGTTATAAATTTTATTGAAAGTTCAAACAGGAAGTAAAGTTTATTTACAACAACTTTATGTATTTATTTGGCAACTGTACATACATCGATATCATAATACGTAAACTCGTGGGAATAGTTCAGAGTATAACAATAAGACATTCAAACTCTCTATAGAACATTTGTCTGCGGATGTAGAACTTACAAGATGAAAATATACAATATTCATAATATAAATATTTACAATTTTCATGTTCTGTGACAAAGCGTAATTTTCATACACTTGACTTTTGTATTATATAGATTAATTCGCTTTCTTGAAGAGCATTATCGAGAATTATAATTTGAATGACTCTCCGTCAAAAAATAGCTGAATAAAGGGAAAAGTTAGAACGTGAATATTCATTAAAACTAAAAAGGTTTGTGGTTTTTAATCCAAAGAATTTAGTGATATTTAATCTTTTATAAATTACAGTACAAGCTTTTTAAAAGTATTTTACCCTTTAGCCACCCCCCCCTGATAAAAATCGATTATTCATCAAATTAAATTATAGTTTTTTTTTGTATAAATAATCTTTTATAAATTACAATACAAACTTTTTTAAAAGTAATTTACCCTTCCCCCACATACTTGATAGAAAGCGATTCTTTATCAAATTAAACTATAAAATTATTTTCTTTGTATAACAGGATGGACAGTATTTCTCTGGAACAAATTTCCCAGACTTTTCCCGGTTTTCCAGGAGAATTTTTACGTTTTTCCATGTTTTTTTTTTTATAAAAAAAAATTTAAGCATATTTTATACGTTATATTGAAGAATACAGAACTTTAAAAACGATCTTTAATATTTTATATCCAATATACTGATTTCAAAGTATCAAAATTCTCTACAAAATGGTTATTTTAAAATTAAATTTTCTACATAAATGCACTCCGTGGCATGTGTTAAAATACGCATTTTTATTTTATTTTTTAAATTATATAAAAACGTCAAAAAGTTAAAATATGGTGAGGAATGAAATTTCCATTATTTCAGAAAAAAATTTTCAAATATTTGAAAAATACTTATATACTTGGTCAAAAATTAACTAATATTAGTTAATTATTATGATATTAATTTGTTATGTGATTTTTTACTGAAAATAATATTTTTATTAAACACAATTTCGTGAAATTTGATTTTAGACACCTAAAAATTAACCAATATAGGTTAATTTTTGAGCAAGTATTGAAAACAGGCTATTTTTAGGTGTCCCCTTAAAATCAAATTTCATGAAATTGTGTTTAATAAAAATATTATTTCTAGTAACAAATCACATAATATATACATTAATATCATCACTGTTAAAAATCATAAATACATCAACAATTGAACCTTTGCTTAAAGAGTGGTATATTTCTAATTGGTTAAAGTACTAAAAATTTAACCATGCGATAAAACATAATAACAATAAAACTTTTTTGAAAATTTTGCATGTTTTCTTTTAAATTTTAATATAAAGCTGTTTAAATATTTGCAGGAATTTGTGTGGTTTTGCATTTTTACAAAAAATTCCCCGACTTTTCCCTGACATTTCCCTGTATAGCAAAATTCCCTGAATTTTACTGGCACCCTGTATAAATAATTTCAGTGGAGTTATCAATAAGGGGGCAAGTAGGCCTGAAATTATAATAAATAAAATATAAATGGATGGACATTTTCGTTAGTAAATGACCCCCTCGTACACCCCCAGTCGTTTTATTGTAAATTAAAAAAAAATTATTAATTAAAAATGTATTAAATATATTTTTGCCCCCTCCCTCCAAATGATAAACATAAACTAGCGTTTACTGGTATGAGAGAAGAAAGCTTGGGAAATTTCATATACATTTTATAGGTTAAGAGAAGTTTTACTTTATTCTTAATTGTTGTTTGGCCGGAAATGGCTTGAGTAGATCTTCATTGTTAGTATTTTAGGGTAGTTTTGTTGTTTTAGGACGTGTAATTTAATATAAACAATGTTTATTGTACTTATTTATGAAATTATGTATATTATTTCTACAATAAAGTTTTCAGATTTGGTTTTCTTTGAAATAGGGCACTCTGTTTACCAAATACTCATATATAATACAGTTTTTAAGGGGTTATTTTACATTTTGGATATTGGTGATAATAAAAAAAATCCTTATGATTAGTATTATATTTTTAAAAACTTTTAAAACAGATGGCAAACAAAACTTTAAATAAAATGCTTTTACAGAACATATTTACTACGTTAATTACACAAAGTTTCATACAAATCTGTTCAGTACTTCATGACGTATGCGTGTGACACTTATATTTCTCTAATTTAAAAATATTATCATAATACAGTCGAACTTCTTCAGAACGTTTTGCTTTTCGTACATTTTTCGCTTGCACAGTACAAAAATACACGATTTTTTTACTTTAAAATTCAACATCGAGTTTTCATCATGTTAACGAAGCCTTTAAATACATCATCATTCATGAAGCGAGTGACCGAGTCCTCATTAAAACGTTCCCTGACATTCTACATTTAACACCAACAACTGCGTTATTAACGTCTAAGCTCATACGCTTGAAGTAAGGATTTAAACTGGGAATAATTTTATTTAGATCAATTGCCTCCGTGTTTGTGCGTGTGCGTGTGTGTGTGTCTCCAGCCACTATCTCTGTGCGCATTCTCCAAAGGAGCAAAATGTGAGCACGCGCCAATTTATGACTGTCATAGAGCTATAGTGTGAAACGGGCTTTATTTTTAATTATAAAACATAATTGTACTTTATAGATTATTCTACGAGATATTAAAAACAGTACGTAGAAAAATATTATAATATTTATGTTTATGCATTTTTCATATCAGTAATCACAGCTTGCGTGTATAAGCTCTAGAAAAAAAATGGAAGGGGATTTATTGTGTATTTTTCTATGTTCATATTTAAAATTAAAAAAAATATATATTTTAATTGACAATAACTGATATTAATTAAAGTAAATTTTTTTATACCCCCAAACTAAAATATTTTCCTGAAATTCTTTAGGGTCGATATACATAGCAAATTTTTTTTCATAAAACTCTATCTTGAATAGTTTAGGCGTAAAGCATAGTGGACGGGTGGTCTGGAACACCCTGTATATGTAGAAAGCAGATTTTTTTTGTAATTTGTATATTAATTATTATTAAACGACATATTTAAGTAAAGATAATGGGCCTAATTCCTAAGGCATCTTTATGTTACGTAGACACATATGAAATAAACCGCAAAATATAGTTTGTCATATTAAATAAAAAAATTTCAAATTTCAATTTTTTTACTTGTATTATAATTTTTTTCTTGTACTATAAGACCTCCCTTCCAGCCAAATTTTAAGTTTCTAAATCAACGAGAAGTATTCTATAGGTCAGTCAGTCTGTCTGTACCAAAAAAATTTAGAAAGGTCGTATCTTTTTATTACTTTGAGTTGAAATTTTTACAGGACTATGAATGAAGCTTTACTTATGTATTTGATACCTATTAATTTTTGCTTGATACCTATAGCGATCATTGGGTGCGTTTAGCGAACGTCAGCGGCTGAGATGCTGACCAAATCGGTTTCGCTAAACGGGCCGCTGCGCAAACGCTTACTTCAAGCTGTTGAGTAAACAAGTCAGCGCAAAAAAATAACGCTGAGTCGATCAGCTTTTAGCTGACAGATGTAATGCCGGTTAATAATTAAACTCAAATCACAATAATATTCAGTTTTAAATCATCCAAAAATAAAATGAATGAACAGTCAGTACCAAGAAAGAGTTTTACATTTTGCCTATGTATTGGAAGATTGATATTTATTAAAATAAATATGTATTTAGGAATGTGTTTGTTGACAAAAATTGTAAACAATCAAAAATAAATAATGTAAGTATTTGATGTTATTTCGTAATATTATCTGTAATAAATTTAATGAGTGCTATACAAATATGAAGGTATACATTATAATATACTGTATTTTAACTACTGACGCTGTCTTGTCATACCAATATAAATTTTTTTAAACTAAAAAATAGCATCAACATGTAACCAAAATTTATTTTTCTAGCCTAAATACTAACTTATTATCCAGCTTCCTTTACATTCTATAGTAGCACTATATTCTTTTATTAATTCTAGTAATGTACCCTGTTCTCTTACTGAAATTAATTCATTTTTTATCACATTTAATATAATAATTTGAGGTTAATTTTCAGTTTGACATAACAAAAAGCCGCCATTTAAACTGACTGTAAGCGCACGGTTTAGAGAATTTGGAGCAGTTGACTGTCAGCATACTCAGCATAGTTGACTGCTGACTTTCAACCGCTGATCTCGCTAAACGCAGCCATTGTCACATACAATATTACGAAATCGACCTTTATTTTATTTTATTTTATTTAATCCAATACAACAATCAGATGACGAACAAAAGAGAAAGAGGGAGATACAGAAAGACAGAGAGACAGATAATAAAAATACACACAAAAGTATATGGCGTTTTTTTTTCGCATCACCTGCAGACCTTGATCCAGATATATCTGTCTAGTGTCTGCGCTAAATGTAAGTCTGTGGTGGCGAGATGTAAACTGCCGGTCGTCGGCGTGGAGCACGCCAGTCATCTACGCTCGTTCGCGTGCGCGTGAGCTCGTGTGTTGTGTTGTATTTTACTTAGAGGTAAAACTCGACGACGACGTCGCGATTTGGTAGAACCACGCGACCGGTGACGGGTGATTCTGTGTTAATGATACCTAACTGTACAGGTTAATTTTTATGTATTATATATATGTATATGTATACACGTGGGGTTCAGGGGGTTGTTTTCATTCATAAGTGTGGTATATTTGTTTAAACTTGAGAAATATACTTTAAAAAAAATTATTAATAATTTTCTTGTCTGTAAAATAATAATAAATAGTGTTTACTTGTAAAGTTAGAATAATCATGTACCCCTTTTGACAATTGAGTATTAAAGGCGTCCTGGGTTTGGTAGATTTTGTGAAAAATTAATAGCGAAATAAAATATATGAAAAATATACTTTAAAAAAATTATTGATAATTTTCTAGAGTAAATATATTTTTGTTTGTAAAATAATAATAAATAGTGTTTACTTAGGCAGTGTTTACACTGAAAAATTAAAAAAAATGTATGGGGTTTATAATTGCACTTTTGTAAATAAGACACGATGTTACTGTTTTGTTTCTTCGGTGTAAACACGGCATTATAAAGTTTGAATTATGTATCATGTACCCCATTTGAAAATTGAGTGTTACTGGGGTATTGGGTTTGGTAAATTTTGGGAAAAATTAATAGCGAAATTAAAAAAAAAGAGTTTTAAAAATCGCAATGATTCAGAATTTTTTGTTCAAAATAGGTATAGTTAATAAAAAATACGACGCGTATTCCAAATTCTGCTTAACATATTATAGGTACCCCATTTTGAGAGTTAATTATTTAACAGTGAAGTTAAAAAATAATTTTGAAAATTGCATTTATGCAAAATTTTTATCCCATAAAATAAGTATTTAAAAAAACAGTAAAAAAGTATTGTGACATAAAAAAATGAATATGTTTTTACTGAAAGGTAATTTTAAATTTCTCGTATTTTTACTTTTCGTAACAATTTTCAAAAATAAATAGGTAATATTCAAACCTCCTTAATTTCAGTAAATTTTTATAAGTATTAAAAAAACCAGTAAAAAGTATTGTGTCATAAATAAATTTAATTTATTTTTACTAAAATTTAATTAATTTTTCTCGTATATTCACTTTTTGTGTCAATTTTCAAAAATAAACGTTTCATTTTTCAAACCTCCATAATTACAGTAAAAACTGTCACACGTAAATAATTAAAAAAATCATTTAAAAACTTTCATAATTTTTTTTAAAAACTGATTTTATAAAAAGCAAAAAGGTGCACGTAGTTCAAAAATAATGCACATTATTTATTTCATTCAACATAAAATGCATTTTTAAAATTATATACACGTGTAAAAAAAAACAAATCTAAATATACCAGCTGTTTTATTTATTTATTTATTTTTGGCACGAATTTATTTTCATCTCCATAAATCCATCTATCTACCTGTTAGGATATAATTAACACTTAAAAACACGCGAAATAACCTATATATGTATAAAATAACGTTTTACTTTCTTCCAATTCAGTATAGGTATGATATTTATATGATATTTATTGATTCTACAATATGCTATTATAGTTATCTGATTTTCCTGTCGAGAATATTTTAATTGCTTTCTATATATAAACACAAATACGTGCCTACGCTATATATCTATGTTTTATATGCGATGAAAACAAATATTATTCGTATTGGTATATACCATATTTCAGATCAGATATATTGAGTATTCAAAAATTAAAAATTCTGACATTTTTTTTAATATCAAAGTTATTACCTATATAAGTTTTAGCATATCCTGCAAAATGTTCATATATTAGCAGACTAGAAGGGGGGGGGGGGGCTTTTTTATATAGTTATCTAATATTATATTAAACAAATCTTAATGGCTGACTATTAAAAATGAATGGGGAAAAATGATAACGTTCTCTACAACTTTTATTGTAAATATTTTTTCTGCGCAGAAAAAAAACTGTATTGGACCAAGAAAACCTTGTTTTGTATATAACGAAAACAATATTTTCTTAATATAAGAAATATTCTTAATCCAACTACGTTATTTCTTCGTTCAAGAATACTATAGTTGGTTTAAGAGATTATTGCTTATCTTAAGAAAATATTGTTTTCGTTATATACAAAATAAGGTTTACTTGGTTTGAGAAATCCTTTCTACCAGTGTGTTTAATGATAATTTAAAAAAATCGTTTTTTATGAACAGAACATAAATTATAGATAATAATTTTAACCTTACACTTTTTCCTAATAGACACTATTAATTCAAAATTTTCCAAGTATCTACTATTGGTTAAAAATTAAAAATGGGCGTTCATAAATAAATAAATAAAAACATTTTAAATACGACCATCCCTACTTTTCATTGGTTAATACATTTTTCACAAAACCATACGATTATAAGCAAAAAAAAATAAAATATTCAAATTCTAAAAATAAAATATATTTTTTTTAAGATTTTATCAATACGTAAATATTTCAGAAATGCAAAAACCGTGACCCCCTTTTCAAGATTTAATAATATCCCACACACAATTGACTGAATTTGACTGTAAGTTTTATCACAAACCGCTATTTTTCAGACTATTAGAAATCTAAACATTTTCAATAGTGTTCAGTGTATAAACATTATAATTAGACTATAATAAAAACAGAAGTTAATAAATGATATTTAATGTAGTGTTAATCGTCAAGATATTAAAATCCGGTGCAGTCTCAAATCAAAGGTAAGATAAGAAAAATATAAACCACTATCATTTCAGGTTATTCGATCATTAAAGCAATGTATAGATAAAAGTCTAAAATTTATGTATAATTCATATATTTTACTAATTTTTATTTAAATTAATGGACGCGGTATGGATTTTGAGTTATTGGATATTAAAAATAGAGTTTTTTAACACACGATAAATGAGAGAACTTACCAAAAGTGCTCTATTTATTTAAATTCTACACAATTGGCTATATAGAGACGTTTTAAAAACGAATTATTCGAAACTTCAATACTATAAAAATTTTAAAACAAATATATGTATTCACGTGTAATTTATTAAAAATAATGAAAAACTAGCTCTGCCATTACAGCAGTACAAATTAGTACATGTTACTATTATATACCGTTCTGTCTATTTCAATTTTCAAATTAAATTAATTTTTTTTTTTTACTTTTAATAATTAACAAAGTAAAATATTCCATTAAATGTAGGTACATGTGTTCTGAATATAAATTAAAAACAAAATTTTTCGAAACTAAATCATTTTATTTCCATGTTCGAAGAAATGGAAGTATTGTAATACCGTCAAAAAATCGTGTCCGAGATAAAAGCAGATTCTGATTGTACTAACTTCAAAACGTAAAGAAAAGTTAATTTCCGCATGGCGGCTGTGCGTGTGTGTGTCTGGATGTAGAATTTTCTTCCGTGTACGATAACTACTGTAAATATGCATCGATTTGAATTATTTTTAGAGAAAATGTTTGCCTCAGTGAGTACTCCAGACTTATTGATTTTGGTGCTAATCGGATTAGGGGTTTCAGAAATATACCAAATTTTGTACCAATTATCGTCTAAAAAGTGAGTATTATCTCACCAATTTTGATAAGACTTGGTACACTTGTAGTTCAATCCAATCTGAGGGGCACTTATTTCATAAACGTACCCAAAAAGCCACTGAAGGAATGAAAACCACCATCAAAATTTTAATTTTAAATACTATTAAATTCATGTTGCCATGGAAACAAACGCAGTTAAATTCAAATGTCTCATTATTATTATTCTACAAAAATGTGTATTATACAACTGACATTAGAATATTAGAAAACTAATATTTATAATACAAAGGTGAGTTTTATATTAAAAATTATTGTAAAATATATTACAGAACATGGAAGTCATGTATGGTTCTCCATACCGATATTTTACAGTGTGCTAGACGTATAACCTTAAAACTAAACTAGATTTTTATACGAATCTAATGAAAATTGTTTTTTACTCTAACTGTTTTTATCATCCGAATAACCATTTGTAAACTATATCCGCATATTGCGGGCATCACATGGGTTTTTTAAATGTCGCAATTTCTAGTTTTGTAGAAAAAAGGTTTGATGCACATACAACTGTACCAGTTTTCATATTCTCGTATCATAAAGTGCAAGGTATAGTTGGAAGATATTCCGAACTACTATCTGCTCGTTAACTACAATAAAACCATATAACAAAATACGTGTTTCTACTTCACAAGAAGTTCTCATAAAGAGTCGAATAATACCAGACTCCAGTTTTCAGTTTTTCTAATATTAAGATGGCATGTAATTTACACAGTATATAAAAAGATTAAAATTAAAAAACATAACATACCGATAGGCTGCATACATATTCAAAAAAATTTTCTGGAAAAAAAAAGAAATACATATTAATCTTTGTATATCAACAATAATCATAGAATAAAAATAATCTGCCGTGTGCCACAGGACTTTCTTATACATAATAATGACAGTGAACAGTGTACGTGATAAAATTATAGATAATAATATTAACTACAATTTTCAACTTGGCCATTTTTCTCTAATTTGCACTGTTTCAGTGTAATTCGAAAAATTCAAAACGATGACCACTGCAAACTAAATGAAATAGAGTATACAGTGTTTATTCTCAGTATTACGTATAAGAAAGACCCATGGTACCTATGGCAAACATGTACAGTCTCTGTAATACGTATAAGAAAGTCCCATGACACTCATGGCAGATATTTCTTCTCTATTATGAACCATTTGAAATGTACTTAAAAACAAATACTTGGTAAAAAAAAATTAAATTTGTTTTTTCGAAAAAAATGAATAGAACATAAATTATAGATAATAATATTACCTACAATTTTCAACTTGGCCATTTTTCTCTAATTCGCACTGTTTCAGTGTAATTCGAAAAATTCAAAAATCGATGTAGGTAAACATCCGTTTCCGGTTGAATGATCGTTTTCAAAAATAGGAGGTTTTCTTCCCAACAAAAATCAATCTTAAGTATAAAATTCCACCTTTCTACGATTTGTCGTATTTGAGTTACAGCGTCTACAGACAGACCGACCGACAGACAGACCGACAGACCGACAGACACACAGACATCATGGCGAAAATAGTCAGAATGGATTCAGGGAAGGTCAAAATTGATAATTCCATCAAAAACCGGATTTCGAAAAAAATCGCGTTTACTATACTTACTTATACTATATGTATATTTCATATACATTGGTATAAGAAAGTAAAAAACTAATAAAGAAAATGTCCAGACACATATAAATACAAATAAAATATTTTTTTAGTACCTTGTACATTATGTATGTACATTGTACACTGGTAGAAAGGATTTCTCAAACCAAGTAAACCTTGTTTTGTATATAATGAAAACAATATTTTCTTAAGATAAGCAATAATTTCTTAAACCAACTATAGTATTCTTGAACGAAGGAATAACGTAGTTGGATTAAGAGTATGTTTCTTATATTAAGAAAATATTGTTTTCGTTATATACAAAACAAGGTTTTCTTGGCCCAATACAGTTTTTTTCTGTGTACACATAATAAACTATAGGGATACAAAAAAATAAATAAAAAATACTTGAGGTACAGTATTAACTGTATAATTTAATGGTTGATGGATTTGGGGGGGGGGGGGGGGGGGTAATATAAAATTAAAGCATAAAATACTCTTACATCACACTCAATCTATCAAAAAGTGGTAACATATAAATTAAAAGGAGTTGTTTTTAAGAAAACTTTTAAACAAATGAATAAATTATACTAAATTTAAATAAATAAATAGTTTATAAAATATATGTAGCCTTTTATTACTAAAGATAAGAAATGTAAATAAGGATTCTATTTAACAGCTATACTAGTTGTAGGTTTGATATGTATTACTTCTTTTTTAGAACAGTCGTACACACAAGTTCAAAAAAATAATTTATTTACTTTCATAATTATAAATCAAATAAGTCCATACTAATATTATAAATACTTATTTTACCCTGTAGGTCACTCTTTAAAGCTTGAAAAATGTATATGTATAAAGAAAGAATACCTATTGCTTGACTCATCAACACCCTCATGAAAAAACGATAATAGAAAAGCGCATAGGTTTTAAAAAAAAAATTATATTTTTTTTCTCATATACTGAAAAAAATATTTTGTAACAAAGAAATTATTATATTTAAAGGGGGGGGGGTACTCTTTATTATATGTATATTCAATATTTACGAAATAAGAAAATGTATAGTGCTTGACTCATCAACGCCCTCATGAAAATAAATAATAGGAGAGCACATAAGTTTTCTAAAATTATTTTATAATTTTTTTCGTATATGTGACAAAGAAATTATTATATTTAGGGGGGGGGAAGGGAGGTACTCTTAATTACATGTATATTAAATATTTACGAAATAGAAAAATGAATTGATGAAATTAGTTTTCTTAAACGATTCAATCAACCGTAAAATAACTTATAGAAAAATAAATAAAAACTTTTTTTATTGATTCACCCAAAAGATTTACTTATAAACTTCTTACGATATTACAATAATATTTTAAAAAACATTTCATTTGCAAGCCTTATTGTTAAATGGAGAGTGAATAATTTTTATCCGGTCTTTCCTTTCTACAGCCTTAAATATAAACGTTATCATCTCATAGCGACGTTTTTCTTGAACGGAGGAAAACAAAGAATAATTTCAGGGTCACATTTACTCTAAAGCTTTATTAAAACTTTACTGATCAATGAAGTGAGAAATTTTAAATGAATTTCTTATTTGATTGTTTTCACTCGACTTTGACACGAAAAAATTATACATAAACAAATTTCAGTGTAGATTTATTGAATTTATTAAGTTAATGTTTTTTTTCGATAGTTCTTTTTAACTTAAAGCGGCTGGCAACACAGAAATTAACGGTATGAAGAACCATACATATTTTTCTAATGTCAGTTGTATAATATACATTTTTGTAGAATAATAATTATCTGGCATTTGAATTTAACTGCGCTTGGCAACATGCATTTATTAGTATTTAAAATTAAAATTTTGAGGGTGATTTTTACCCCTTCAGTGGCTATTTCGGCACGTTTATGAAATAAGTGCCCCCTAGATTGGATTGAACTACAAGTGTACCAAGTCTTATCAAAATTGGTAAGATAGTACTCACTTTTTAGACGATAATAGGTACAAAATTTCGAATATTTTTCATAAACCCCTAATCCAATTAACACCAAAATCAATAGGTCTGGAGTACTCACTAATTGTAAGACAAACAATTTCCCCAAAAATAATTCAAATCGGTGCATATTTACGGTAGTTATCGTGAACGGAAGAAAATTCTACACCCAGACACACAGACACACGCCGCCATGCGGAAGTCAACTTTTCTTTACGTTTTGAAGTTAGTACAATCAGAATCTGCTCTTATCTCGGACATGATTTTTCGGCGGTATTACAATACTTCTATTTCTTCGAACATGGAAGTAAAATCGACATTTCAATAAAAATCGGTTTTAATATACCTACATACTTAATATGTATATTTAATATTTCATATTAAGAAAGTAAAAAAAATATTCCATTTCATGACGAGAGCATCATTATAATTCGCTATTCAGCCACTTAGAGTAATGAAATTCACTTATTATTATGTATTTTTATGTTAAAGAGATTAATTTGAATATAACGGTTTACAGAGCGTTTTAACTACTTACTTTTCATTCGCGAAATAACAAAGAAAATAATACGGATAATATTACAAAAGAATTCGCGTTTCGATTTCTTTAAATATATTTTATAATTTGCATTCATTTTCTTTATTTGCAATATTTACATATCGTCAAATTGTATATCTAATTAGGGTAAGGTTTCTTAAGTTGTACCCCATAAGGGAAAATGGATATAGATTGAATGATTGATTGATAAAAAAAACATGTGTATGCATTATTTGTAAATTTGATTATTCATGTATCTATTTGCTACAACAAAGGATGGAATTTTTGTCATTTTGATAATAATTTTATAAATTAAAAAAAAAATACATTCGGTACACTGGTTTCCTAAGTCGTACCACCTATAGCTTAAGTCGTACTTATGTAGAATGAACAGCATATAACATCTTTTAAGTAATTTATATATTATAATAAACAATGATAAACAAAATTATAATCAACTTGATAGAAGCAACCAAGAAAACAAACAGAAAAAAGAAGGCACTAATATTAAATAATATCAAATTAAATTATACGTCGCGGGGTGGGTTTCGGGATATTATATAATCTATACACTTCATTAAATTCTATATTATTGTTCCGTAACTAGAATAGTAAAATATAAAAAAATGTAATTGGAAGTTTACCACATATACTTAAGTCTTATCGGTATGACTTACGAATTTTGTAGGGGTACGACACATGTTAATAAAAACTTTAAAAAATCACAATCACATATCCTGAAAACTGCAAGTCGATTCATTTTGTAAAAATAACTCACTAAATACTACAAAATCCGTAGTGAACATTAAAAATGTCTTTATCACCATATTATCAACTAAAAACTATAATGAATCTAGTTAAAAAATAAGATGAAACATATTAAATATTTTTTAAATGAACACACTAACTGAACGATTCTCAATGTCCACTAAAATGGTCGACTGGGAAGTACATTTTACAACCACTAGAGGCGCCGTTGAAACTAAACATGCTGAGACATTGACAGGGTACGATTTAGGCGGCGATACGACTTAAGTAACCTTACCCTATATTAAATATAAAATGTGTCAGAAGAATTACTTACAATTAACACTATATACCCAAGTGCCGATTTTCTTGAAACTTTGCACACACGTAGTACATAAAAAAACATTAAACACCTCAATATTAAATATCAAAAACAACCCTCCTTGACTATTTTTGTTATGTCTATCTGTCTGTCAGTCTGCAACTCAAAAACGAACATCTAGAAATAAATACCACACATTTTTCTGAAGTTTCATTTTTCTGTCAACATTATAATTAGAAGCGACATTTGAATATATATATATTCAGTTTTTATACCATTTTCAAATAAAGTACGCCTAGAAACCAAATAAAAATAATGAGTTTTTTTTTTTTAAATTAAGTTCTTGCCATCTAAGAATTTCTTTTGACACTCGTTCTTTGAAAATATAAGAAAATATTCCAAATGAGATAGCATTTTTCATTCAAATAAAATAAATGTCTGTGAACATTTAATTAAAATGATATGTAGCTATGTTCATCCATAATCCATATACACGTTTGAAGCCTGTGAAGTCAACAACACGTGGGTTTTTAAACATTATATTTCGAGAGAGAGATAATGACTTCTTGAAAACTCTAATCTTGATGTAGATAAACGTTATAACTAATTAATTAATTTTATAATAAAATACACGTAGTAGGAATGTTATTATTATTCCTTTCATTAATTAATTTTGTTGAGTGTAAAATATCATATCTATAAATACATTTCTAAGTTTATCTTAATATATATCATAAGGTAATTAATTAATCAAAAATATAACATGCATTGATCGTAAAATGCATACCTTTTAACCCATTAATTTATAGAAAACTAGCTGACCTGGCCACGCGTTGCTGTGGTTAACCTATACTTTAATTGTAGGTTATATGAAACGTTTGGAAGTTTGACATAGCGCCATCTATTGAATACTTAATCAATCCAGTCAACAGATTTCACCATCTGTTAGAATCGTTTGGAGCTAACAGATAAAGACAAATAATTTGCAATAAAATAATATTGCGATCATAAATTGAGATGTAAGCTATCCTATCTTTCAAGTTGGATCAAACTGCACACGGTGTACAAATTTGATTAAAATCGGTTAAGTAGTTTAGGAGTCCATCGCGGACAAACATGTGACACGTAATTTATATACATTAAGATAAAATTAATTTGATGTTTTAACTGCATTTTATTACAAAATATATTGTATACTCAAATAACTATTTTTTAAGTAAAAAAAATCATGTTTTTTTTTTCAACAAAATGTGTTTACGAAACGTTGGAAAAACAAAAGTTATTACTTAGTGTGGAATAGTTTAAAACACGATGTTAGCAGCAAAAAAAAGTCATTTCATCAATGAGATATTAAAAAAAAAACAATTTTTTAAAAATGTTTCGTTTACGCAACGTTGAGGATTAATGGGTTAAGGAGGTTAAAAGTTTAAACCATTTCAGCATACACCCATACCTCACTTTGCGTCGTGGTTACGTTCCAAAAAACACGACGCAAATTGAAACGACGCAAAGTGAATTATTTAAGTTACTCTCGTTTTAATTAAAAAAAAAATTAAAGAATCGAACCCAAAACAACGCAACTTCGAAAATTTAACGACGCACAGTGAAAATTAGTACTAATTCAGCAGCGACGCAACTTCGAAAAAAACGCAAAACGAAACGACGCAAAGCGAGGTATTGGTGTATATTCTTTATTCATTTACAAAGATATCTGCAAATTTTCAGAGCGTTTTTTAACTAAAAAATAATAAGTGTATGAAAAAAGGGAGATTTTGCATGCTTTAGAAAGAGACACACCTTGTTTTCAGTGCTCTTTTTATAGCTTACCCCGCACCCTATAGTTAACCTCCTTAACTATGTTTAATGTATTAATAGAATTTTCAACTAAATACGATTTGTGTGAAAAATATAAAAATATATTTGCAAGATATTCACTCCTACACAGAAAAAAACTGTATTGAACCAAGAAAACCTTGTTTTGTATATAACGAAAACAACATTTTCTTAATATAAGAAAAGTACTCTTAATCCAACTACATTATTCCTTCGTTCAAGAATACTATAGTTAGTTTAAGAATATATTTCTTATCTTAAGAAAATATTGTTTTCGTTATATACAAAACAAGGTTTACTTGGCTCAAGTAAACCTTTCTACCTGTGTATGTATGACGAAACGTTGGTTGAATTAACTTAGCTTAAATTAGAGATACTCTAGAAGGAGTTACGACAGCGTAACCATTTTTAGTCAAACCAATTCATATGTGATGTTTGAAAAATAGTAACTATTAAAACGCGTACTGATTAAGTATTTAAAAAATAAATAAAAAATGCGACATTTTTTTAGAATATGCTAGTTTTGTTGACGGTAGGTACACGAAGTACATTAATGACAATTTTTAGTAGAAATATATAGTAATTTGGAATAATTCTACATATTTATCTCAAATATGGCATTTTTTGAGTTGTGACACATTTTTGCAGGGGTGCAATTTAGTGATATTGATTGGTAAAATCAGAAAATCGATACTGAGGCTGTAAGAACTCTTAATATGAGTATCTAGGAATATATTTAAAAAAAAAATAGACATAATTTTCTATATTTTGTCTATACGCAATCAAAAATGTATGAAAAAAATTTTTTACTTAGTATAATAAAAAAAATTAATAAATAAAATACTTAACACGTACATTATTAATAGAATTTATCGCAGTATGGATGTGTAACGAAAAAATTAACGGCGTTATAAAATATTTGTGCAGTAAAATATGCTTTATGAGTTTACAAAAACAGTTTTTTTATACAAAATCAGAACACGCTAAAATGTATGTATGTTTTTCCTTCTACATTAATTTATGATAAGAAAGTAAATAAAGTAATCAAGTTAAATATGCCTAGTTCAATGTCATGGCCAGGTAAGTACACTGTAATTTGTTTTGATTATTACAACTGATAAAGTCGTTTTTTTTTATACAGATTTTCCTCAACTAAAATTGTGTTTTTTTTTGTTATTTACATTATTAAAATGTATTCACAATACAATTTTGAATGAATACATTTTGTGATACATGTTTATTTCTATTTTTTTTTGTATAATAGTTAAACATGAGGTTGAATTAAATAATTCTGAATAATCCTTAATTATTTGTGTCATATTTAGTTGATTGTTTAGTAGATACGATTGCATATTTCATTTATAAGTTACTAGCGGAATCCCGCGGCTTCGCTCGCGTAAACTTCGAGACTAATTAAAACCCTCCATACGTGATAATGAATATTACATTTTTTAAGATTGATTTTTATTCATTACCTTTAAAAAAACGTAAATATCTCGAATCTTCGTTAAAAATTGTAAAAACTAACCCCCTGTCTACTCTCGCCATTAGGGGCTGAATATAGAATTCTTTTATCGCAAAATTTTGCCCGACTCCACCTTTGTAACTTATGCAGCTATGCAGATAAACATATCAAAAACACAGACTCTGTCTAACCCCGCCATTAAGGGTTGAATGTCGAAATTTTTATTTTAATAGATGACTATTCTGCCCGAATTTACATTTATTGTAAAGCAGGTATGCAGTTTAACATATCTAAATCCATCCTCGTCCCCGTTCCATTCTATTAGGGCTTGAATATCGAACTTTCATTTTTAATTGAATATTAATTTGTTAAACACTTTAGGGATTAAATTTTGGGAAATGCTGAAGTAATTGTTTCATTATATTATATTATTTATATTGTAGAGTATGTTCGATAAGTTTCAATTAAATGCGAACAAAAAAAATTTTATATAAACTTTGACACCATGTTTTAACCCCGTAGAGGTTGAATTTCGAAAAATCCTTTCTTAGTGGGTGCTTACATCATAAAAGGAAGGTACAGACGAAATTTCACGTTTCTAGGTCCAGGGGTTTGAGCTGTACGTTGATATATGAGTGAGTGAGTGAGTGAGTGGTTAAGGACAAACTCTTTTATAGATATAGATAAAAGGCGATTTTTGTTACTAATCTGAAGTCAAAATGATTGGGGATGATTTGAGGACATATGAATAAAAATATGGCATTTTTAATTAAGAAGGATTTGTATATTTTTTTCAAGTTTTGCATCGCGTAATTCATAAAAAGGTTGGTTTTATACATATGTAAAAAAACGTGTGAAAATTTAATTAAACTTTTTTATGCTACTATATTTAAGGGTTGGGGAATTGAGGGTTAATCATCATTTTATTATAAAGTAGTCCTCTTTAATAAATAAACTATATTTTGGAGTTTTATATATGTATTTCTCTATGAAGATATATAAGTTTTCAAAGTGTGACATTTTTTGTTTCCGACGTACCCTTTATTGTATTTAAGGGTTGAGGGATGGAGGGTTAAAATCATTTTATTATAAATAAGACTATATAAGCTATCTTTTGGTGTTTTATATTATTCTCTACTATTATTATTTCTGAAAATATGTACTTTCAAAGTTTTACATATATTTTGTTTCCGAGATTACCCTTTACTGTATTTAAGGGTTGAGAGATGGAGGATTAAAAATAATTTTACTTTAAACAAGACTGTATAAGCCAGTGATTTCCAAACTGGGAGGCGAGGACTAGTGCAAAGGGAAGCGCGAAAAGTTTAAGAGAAATTTAATTTTCATAACATCACATTAAGGCAGTGGTCCCCAACCCTATGCCCGCGGGCACCATTGTGCCCGCCGACCGTTTTACGTGTGCCCGCCGCTGACTGAACGATAAAAAAATTAAGTTTTCAATTACATGTTATGTAATTTATTTTTTATTTTTAGTAACTAATTAGAGAAACATAAGCGTATTTATTTGAAAAAAAAAATGTTGTTTATAAATATATTATATCATTTTACATTTTATTCTCTCAAAAACGTGTATACCGTAAAGTAGAGCCAGAAAAATATGTAGGTAACCATTAATTCTTTTTCTGGCTGTACGCAATTACAAAAATCACTTACATTAAATCTTAACATAAATAAAAAATATTTTGTTGGTGCAGATTTGTTAATAAAAAACATTTGTGCATATATCAAACATTGTACAAATTCGTTCAACAATGATCAAAGTATCAGTTTTAAGAGTAGCATATACAGCCACGGCTTACGTAAGAACTAAGAAATATATGAAAAAATGTATCTGAACCTTTTTGTAGATTACAAAATTTTCTATCAAAAAGTCAGCGAGAGCATAATAATATGTCTGACTTTTTTAGTTTAGGTCTGAGAAACGCCTGAGTGTCTGAATCAAAATCGCGATTTTGATGTGAGCACATTGAAAAAAATAAATGGTGCCCGCCGCCCAATCGGTATTCTAGAATGTGCTCTTAGGTACAAAAAGGTTGGGGACCACTGCATTAAGGTGTATAAATAACAATATATAATTATAAATAAACTTTTAAAACAACATTATATTTTTCTGTTTCTAAAAGAGACGTTACTGTGTAGTTTTTGACTGACAACTATTATTGAAAAAGCAAAACTGATAGAATTATAATAAAAAAATCAGAGTGAAATCACCTTCCCCCCCCCCCCTTAATAAGACCTAGATTTAATGAAGTTTGTACTAATAGACAAGCATATTCATCGCATTAAAAATAAATTTTATACGCAAAAAAATACATTTCATACCTTTTTAAAGTATGTATGTATAATTTTATGAAATAAGGGGGGAGGGAGGCGCCAGAGATAAATTTTTTTTAAAGGGAGGCGTAGTTACATAAAGTTTGGAAACCACTGGTATAAGCTATCTTTTGGCGTTTAATATTGTTCTCTGCTATTATTACTTTCAAAAATATGAACTTTCAAAGTGTGAAATATTTTGTTTCCGACGTTACCCTCTGCTGTATTTAAGGGTTGAGAGATGTAGGGTTAAAAATCATTTTATTATAAACAAGATTACATCAACTATCTATTTGCGTTTAATATATTTCTCTACTATTATTATTTCCGAAGATATGAACTTTTAAAGTGTGACATTATATATTTACTTTCCAAGGTTACAAATTTTACGTAAAAAAATCTAAAAATACAACCTTATCCCTCCCCCTCCCACCCAAAACGTACACATTTTATAAATCATTACTAAAAAACAAACACCACCTTTATAATATTACTATAAAAACACGAATAAAAAATATATTAATTAAATAAATAAACTGTGATTTAATTCAGCCCCCCTTTCCACTTCTACGTGAGCCACCTATTACCTGTTGATCCTTTTACGTCCCACACATAATGTATTATGTATGTATGTATGTCTATATGTGTGCGTATATGTGTGAATATATATAGAGGAAAGTACCCATATTTCGGATACCATTTCTTTAACATGATGTAGTTTCTTAAACTAAAATTGCACTTTAACCACAAAAGTTACGTCACTCGACACGTGTAAGGAGCCTAAAGATTCCAGGTGTCGAGTGACATAACTTTTGTGGTTAAGGTGCAATTTTAGTTTAAGTGACTAAGAAACCACAGTTTCTCCGTTTTTCAAGTAAAAAAATTATGTAGTTTTGTCAATATTGATCTGAAATGTATAGGTAATATTTGAATATTCGATACTTCATTTCATATGGAACAATTCGCTGAAATACAATAATTTTATCAGCCATAATAATAACCTAAAAAAATGATATCAAATTCATGCTTATTTTAACATTTTTTATTTGTAAAAATAATAATTTCGAAAGCTGCTACAGCTGTTCTCCAGGATGTCCTCTCAAAAAGGCACCTTGCGGTGACCACGATATCACTGGACTGGATCATTTAAAATAAAAAAACCCAACCGGATATCGTTAAAGTAATGTATAATCTTGTACTTAATCGAAGGAATAAGCAAAATAAAATTTCTTGACAAAATGGCGGCTTCTCAAAAAAAAAAAAACGATTTTTGACAAAAATTTATCGGTGAGAAAAAGCCTTGATTAATTACTTAAAAATATATTTAAGAAACTTGTGTTAAAATTTGATTCCGAGAAATCGTGGTCACCGACTTTAAAAACACAGATTTGAGAAAAACGCGCTGCCGCTCCGACCTCCTACATTCAAACGCTCTGAGACGTCTTTACAAATATGCGTGTAACTTCGAAAATAATCACCGGATTGACTTGAAATTTTCTGTGTGTGTACTTAAATATATGTACATTACGAAAATGAAATTAAAAAAAAATCGATTTTTTGAAAATTCGAACTGAATACATATAACCCCTTAAGACGCTATCCGACATTTGGGTACTTTCCTCTATGTGTATATGTGTATATATGTATGTATGTATTAGTTGGTTTGATTCACACAGTTTCGCACGCTATTATACGCGCGTGCTAAATGTTGCGAAATCGAAACTTTCTGATTTGGGTAATTGAACAATGGGATTAGAGGTTGACGTATTTCTAAGACCACTCCTGTTCAGTTAAATTTAGATTCAGTGTTTAAGGGTTGATGTATTGATAAAGTATGGTTTCGCCCTTCGTCTATTTATCATTAGGGTTTTTTATAAAAGGTTTGTACTCTATTTGAGTCCTTTTTTTACATACAAATTTATTTAAAGTCTGTTTTTGTGTATCGACCCCCGCAAAAAAAGTGTCACAATTATTTCAGATAAATATGTAGAATGATTCCAAATTACTATATATTTTTACTAAAAATTGTCATTAATGTACTTCGTGTACCTACCGTCAACAAAACTAGCATATTCTAAAAAAATGTCACATTTTTTATTTTATTTTTTTTAAATACTTAATCACTAAGCGTTTTAATAGTTACTATTTTTCAAACATCACAGGAATACTGAAATATTTAAATTAAATACTGTGTATCAGTCCTTTTCCTATACTACCTTTACAATTTTGATTTGCCTAAATTGTTATAATTTCAATTAGGTATTTCTATTTCCTCAAAAATACATTTTTTGAGTTGAGACACTTTTTTTACGGGTGTGCGATATGAGTTAGTAATATTACTTATTTAAATAAGACGTTATGAAATTTTTACCCCACGGTGTAAATAATTATTATATTTTTCCCAAAATTAATAATAAACAGGCTAACTTATATAGAAGAAAATATTTTGGTTCATAACTCATAAGTTATACAGAATTAACTTGATAATTCAACAATTCAGATGCTAAACTGACTAACTACACTATAAATGTACATTGTCCTGTGTTAGTTTTGATTCTGCTTCTTATTTTTTTTGTATTTTAGTTCATATTTCTATGACAAATTGAAATTTAGTGCATGAATTTTAACTGAAAAATTTTGTGTTTTGGATTTTGTTAAAAGTACGTTTATTATATAGAAAATGACGTGAAAAGTTGAAATTTTCAAACCGCAGGTCTGTACGTCAAATCGTTCTCGAGTTATGGCCTCTCAAAGTTTTCGATTTTTCAAAATTTTGGAGAAAAATGGCCGTAACTTTTGAACGTGTGGTCGGATTTGATTTTTGTTGACAGATTTGAAATCAGCGTGTAAAAATCTATATAATTACATGTATAATACTGTAAAATTCGAAAAAAAAAAATTTTGTGAAAAATCGACATTTTTTTAAGGTATACCCCTTTGAATTTTTTCGATTTTTCACGAAATTTTTTTTTGTCCAATTTGTAAGTATAATACATGTCATTATATAGAATTTGACACGCTGATTTCAAATCTGTCAACAAAAATCAAATCCGACCACACCTTCAAAAGTTACGGCCATTTTTCTCCAAAATTTTGAAAAATCTAAAACTTTGAAATGCCATATCTCGAGAACGGTTAAAGATACAGACCTGCGGTTTGAAAAATTCAACTTTTCACGTCATTTTCTATAAAATAAACATAATTTTAACCAAATCTAAAATTCGATATTTTTTGGTACTTTTGCATACATCAAATTTCAATTTAACATGGAAATATCAACCAAAAAGTAAAAAAATAAGATCGAAAAAACATAGAAACAATAATTTTTTAATTCAAACCACATTTATTTTAACTATCCCAGAATAGATAATTTCGATTAATAGTCAATTAAAAAATAACTAGTTTTATTAAATCGACAATAGTCAATATTTTGAACTTTTTTTATAGTAAAAAGTGACAGCAAAAATTTCATATGAATTCCAGAACAAAATAAATTATATCTTGAATAAAAATTTATTACATATTGTACCTATTTGAATCTTAAATCGAAGAAATTGTTCAACATGAAATGGTCATCGAGTTTTTTCGTATTTATTTATATTTTTTATTATTTTATGCATCGAACTACCGCCTTATAAAAAGTAAATAGAAATTTAAAATATTCAGTATCCTTATAAGATACGCAAGGAATCAATAAATGAAGACAGTTTGATGAAGGGCGTATTTTGTGGTCTAAACAAAATAAATAAATAATAAGGTAACATACATAAAATATAATAAAAACAAGAAAAAAAACCTATATGAGTATATTTTATTTCTTTGTTAGTTTATATTGTATTTTTGTTATTTTGATTGTATTATGTATAGGCATTTGGACATACAGGATGTTCAAAATAAACCATTATGAATTTTTATTTAAAAAATTTAACTATTAACAGACAAAAGTTACCCTATCGGATATTATTTACTCCTGAAAAATTATCTGCGAGATATCAAATCGTTATGATTTTAAAGTAGTGATAATGAATGTATAATAATGTAAGTTCTATTATTATTTTTATTATGTACACTTGTCACCACTGCTTATTTGTATTAAATGCCATTTATATAAACAGTTGGTGGGTTGTCATTTAAATTTAATACCCCATAGATAGTGTTAGCTTAAATTTTACTTGAGATACTTAAGGTTATATGTCTAGCACACTGTAAAAAAAGATTTGGTTTCGACAAATTTTGTTTTTAATTTATATTCAGAACACATGTACCTATATTTAATGGAATATTTTACTTTGTTAATTATTAAAAGTATTAATTTGATAATTGAAATAGACAGAACGGTATATAATAGTAACATGTACTAATTTGTACTGCTGTAATGGCAGAGCTAGTTTTTCATTATTTTGAATAAATTACACGTGAATATATTTGTTTTATAATTATTATAGTATTTAAAAGGGTTGAAGTTTCGAATAATTAGTTTTTAAAACGTCTCTATAAAGCCAATTGTGTAGAATTTCAATAAATAGAACAATTTCGGCAAGTTCTCTCATTTATCGTGTGTTAAAAACTTTATTTTTAATATCCAATTACTCAAAAACCATACGTCAAATATTTTAAATAAAATATATGAGTTAGCCTTGTTTCACACATACGCGGTTCCATTCGGTTCGGTTCGTTTTCGGTTTCAGCCGAAAACGAATCAAACCCTTTCACACATACACGGTTCTCATACGGTTCATATTAGGTTTTATTTTTTTCCGTAAACTCAGTAGTTATCATGGAGAGAAAGCAAGTTGTTGCCATGTTTGTTTCTCTATAAGAAACTTAAAAAATGAAGGAGGAATACTAGAATTCATTGCGAGCACCCTCTCATCACTTTACAGCAGGAATTTGGAGCATTCTACACTATTTTCCCGAAGCTAAAGAGCATGAAGACGATCCACATCAACATCTAGAAAACCGCTCATTTTATCAGAAAATCCGCGACAAAACTTAAAAAAAACTAGCTGTCGGATCCAATTTTACCCGGGGATATAAAATTAAACTATATAACGTAAACTGTGGGGTGCGATCCTTTAGGTCCACACAATCAACTTCCCAACATGGTATGACTTACAATACTTGAATACAGATTACTTATTGTTTCCATAATTAATATTACTATGTTATAGTTTGTAATTTTTTTTTTTTAATATGTATATGAAAAATTTTAATGGAATTTATCAGAAATAAAACTCACCCTTTGTATTATGAATATTAGTTTTCTAATATCCTAATAATGTCAATAATATAATGCACATTTTTAGAAAAACTAATCTGACAGTTTGAATGTTTGAATTTTGAATTGTGTTGTTTCCAAGGCAACATGAATTATTAGATGTATTTATTAGTATGAAATTCAAATTTTGATGGTGGTTTTCATCCATTTAATGGCTGTTTGGACCCATATAAAAAATAAATACTAAATACACGTTTCATTATTTGTATTGTATAGTATTTATTCTAAGTTCCGACTAAATTCGACCAAGAAAAAAAATAAAAATGAAAAAAAACACCCTTTTTACCCCTGTAGGGGTTGAATTTCGAAAAATCCTTTCTTTCAGATCATATTCACGTCAAGACGCTTCGATTAGCACCCCAACGAAGTCAATAGCATTTTTTGTTCGCGAGATTTCGTCCCGGAAAAAAATGACACGTACGTACGTACGTACATACACACACACACACACACACACACACACAGACATTTTTCTAAAAATAGTGTCAATATACTCTAATGCCCTTGAAACATGAAAATATGTTAAAATTTTTGATTTCGATTTTCGGACCAATTACAATAACTCCCTATTGGGAAGTTAATAACACTCGCTATCAGGTTAAAACCGAAACTAAACCGAGTATGTGTGAACGCGTTCATTGCTTTGTGTTCCCTGGACACGAATTGAAACCTGATGAAATCTGTCCGTGTGGAGGGAGTATTCAGTTCTGTACGGTTTCTATTAGATACCGAATACAAACTGAATCATCGTTTCACACTTGTCGGCAGCGACCGAAAACGAACCGAACCGAATGAAACCGTATATGTGTGAAATAGGCCTTATCAATAAATAACATATTAAAATTTTAGACTTTTATCTATACATTGCTTTAATAATCGAATAACCATAAAACAAAAATATAGATTTTCATTTAGGAAAGACAAATTTATAAAAATATCAAAATAAGAGGTTAAAATCAAAATCCAAAGTGCATTGAATTTTTTATAAAAATCCATTCACAGCTGAGCTCTTCGTATATATAAAGTCAAAATTTAAATTCGAGTAAATAACGTTCATTTTTTATCTTTTCACTGTCAACGCCCTTTTTAATATTAAGCTTTCGCTCCTTTGAAGGCGGCTGTAACTTTGAAGTATATACATAATACATCAATCACATTAAATACGGAATCAAGTTAAAAATGCAAAGCTTTCTATTTCGTTGTAGTATATGAATTTTTTAAATGCATTATTGATCCTGTTATTTTGACACATTAAAATGCAGTAAAGTTTAAACTGATTTAAAAGTTATCTAAATAATGTACATAACACGGAAAAAATATTGTAATAAAAATTACTATGTTATTATGGTACTGGAAGGACGGTTCTGTATTATGGTAAGAATTGCAATGTTCATTAAAATTTTTATTAATATTATAGTAAAATGTAATTTGTAATCTCTACAATTTTACTAATATTCTAATAAAATGTTTAATGAACATTGCAATTTTTACCATAATACTGCATAATAACATTGCATTTTTACCATAATACTGAACCGTCCTTCCAGTACCATAAAGCATAGTAATTTTTATTACAATATTTTTTCCGCGTATATATTCATTGACAGATCAATTGATTTTTAAATATGTAGAGTCTCTTTAATATGAAAATAAAAAAATACATAGAAAATTGTTTATATCCGGTATCATAAAAAAGCTAGCAAATTTGATAGTTAGCAAGCTATCTTAAATGAGGTATCATTTATATGACAGTTATCTTGTAGTTTCATGAAGACTTTGACAAGTTTCGCGCACGTGTTGTATGTAAACACCAACAACTGTATTAAAACAGTGGTGATATTATGATAACACTATTCAACAAAAAAAAATCACAGAAATTTGAATAGGTGAAACCGAATTCGTTGCCCAAATGGTTCCATCACGTCAGGTTTTTTAGACATCCGAATCTACAAGTCCCAAAAATTGGTGGCAATGTTGGGGAATTTATTATTAAGTAGGTAATTTTTTTCTGAAGTTTTCTATCATGGTTTCGAATAGTACTATCTTTTCTCTTTAAAATGATTTTTTACATTTTACTATGCGATTTTTCTTTACCGAAATATATTACTTTGAAGATATATGTAGTAAAGTTCATTGTATCTACTATACTACACTCTATCATATCTTCAAACTAGTACATCTCGGCTAAAAAAATCGTACAGTAAAAAGTTAAAACTCATTTTAAAGAGGAAAGATAATACTATTTGTTACCGTGACCGAAAACTTTAGAAAAAAATTACCTACTTGATAATAAATTCTTTAACATTGCCAATATAGTCATTTTTGGGACTTTTAGGTTAGAATCCGGTTTCGGCATGCCAAAAGCATCGTAAATTTTCTATTCAGATCTCTGTTATATTACAAAAGTATTTTTTGTTGTTGAATAGTGTAATTCTACTACATACGGTCAGAGTCTGCACCAACTGTGTTACAATACTGTAATCACTGCTCTAAATTCCATAGAAAATTCATAGATAATATCACAAAATTAATACCTCATTTATAAAAATCTATTAACCCTTTTGGCCCTGACTCTTATCTTAAATAAATTGGTCTGTAATTTATTATTTTATAAAATATATTGTTTAAAATTTTTTTATTAATTTTGACCTTAAAAATCTAGTGTAACCTTTTTCTACATTTTTTACACTTAAAAAAATAGTTCAAAATTGACCAGGTACTCCAATGAATAATTAATAAAAAAATCATTTTGTTTAGTAAAAATTCAGTGCTGAAAGGGTTAATTTTTTTTAACTGATTGATCTTTGAATTAGATTCATTACAAAAACAAATTATACATTTTTTCTAACCCTTCAATTTTCTTATACGAATCAATTACACGTTTTTTTTCTCTTACAAGAAAGTTAATTTTCTTTTACACTCGTATTTTAACAGCATTAAGAAATCTCTTTCATTTTCAACTCTTTCACCCAGTTCCAGGTTCTTTTACACAAAGCAAAGTAAATTAATTGAATGAAACCAAATGTTAATAATGGCATTAATTTAACTGATAATTACACTTACACTTCGCCTTTGAAAATTTTCACTTTCCCGAGACAAACGTCCTTGGAATACTTGACAAATTAGTTGTATAAGACATTTAACAGCATCCTTCAGAACTATAAAAATATTTCCACATTTTACTCTTTGCTTAAATGCCGTACATTAAGTGTATAATTTATAGATACTGTTGAAAAGTGATGGTATGTTCTGGCACATAAAATATATAGGGTTTAAAAAAGTCATACTTTATGAAATAAATGTCTAAAGTATGTACATAGATGCATGCATACATCCTTTCTTAATGTATAATATTTATTTATTACCTCTCCCTCTACTCCACGCTACTGAGTGACTGACTCATCAACACCCAGCAAAAACCTCTGGACCTTAACGATTTTGGTAAATTTTTATAAACAGTCTTTAAAAAAAATTAAATAAAATCAAACATAACTTTGTTTATCTGTTTGTTAGCTTTTCACGGCTATACCGCTGGACCGATTTTAATGAAATTTGGCAGGAATTTAGCTTGCATCCTGAGGAAGGATATAGGTTAGTTTATATCCCGAAAAAAATGGGAGTGTGACATTTGAACGCGTAATATTTTATAGTTTTTTTTGGCGTAGTACAGTCTATATCATGCTAGTAATAGAAACTTCTAGATCTATACAGAAAAATACTCGATCTTATTGAAAATTTGAGATGGAAAAAAGTTTAATGAATTTATCTTGTTAATATAACCCTATTTCCTCAATATAATAATAAAAAAAATCTTATCAAGGATATTTTATTCATTTGAAAATTTTTTTTTCATGTTTATTTAAAAATCTTTTCATTTGTCAAATTAATAAATATTTTTTTACACCAACTAACGAAACTCTCAAATAGATTAAACATAATAGTTGTATTAATAAATATTTATCAGTGTGAATATTTTTTACACCACCCAACTAGTGAAAGTGCAATTTTCGATTTGGTAAATTCAGTGATGTCATTTATTAAGTATTTTTTTGTATTTAAAATATATGTTTTCAATACGAAAAAAAATTTTCACAGTGATAAGAACATTGTTAGTAATAATATACATTTATCATTAAGATAAACGTGGATATTTCCATATTGGTAAAAAAAATATCATATTAACAAACAATCGGAGCCAAATCGATCATGGATTTTTTACATTCATCACATTTTTTTAACACATAGACAAATTATTTTTTCTGTGCAGAAACGTGTTTAAATGGTATTGATTAATTTGTATACCATAAACTAACAAAATAAATAAATAAATAATTTTACACGTGAGCACACAAAACCTCGATACTCGATATAACCTATACCAGCGGTCGACAGTCTTTTAAATTAGAAGAGCCAAATTGTTAAGGAAACAGGATTGCAAAGGTATCAGAGAGCCATAGGTATAAATACTGTCTCCAATTGTAATTACCTTTTTTTTAAACATTCAATTGTAATAACTGTACTAATTACAGTTGTAGTATAAGGATTTAAAAAAATGTGATAACTGCAAGATTTTTATTTAAAATTTACTTGCAAATATAAAATAATTTGGAATTAAATAAATAGTTAAAATCACTGAAGAGCCTGTGCAAAGAACCGCATGCGGATCGCGAGCCACGGTCTGCCGACCGCTGACCTATACATTTAAAATTCCCACATTTCCACAAATCTAACAAAAAATTTACATTTTCTTATTTTATCTACTGTAAACGTCGTATCAAATTTATGACAGTTCCTCATCCGTGACCTTTACTAATAAAACTACACAATAAAACCATTTTTCACCACGAACAAGAATAAACTCTAATATAAACCCATTTAAATAAACACAGGGCGTGAAGTATCACATCGGGGATTTGACTGCGGCGCGGCGTATACAAATAAACAAATCTACTTTTATGTACCTTTTCACGTCGATTTACTCTACTATATATCTACATACACATATTTGTGCTGGATTGCATATAAACAACTTTCGAGCAACATATGGTTCAAATCAATCAATCACGCAGCCTCTCCCCTGCCCCCACCCCTTCGCTGAATCTTGCGTAAATCTGCACACGAACAAAACAAAAAGAATGGGCTCAAGATATTTGATATATTTATTTCACACACATGTGTTTTTTCTATTACTATAGTAAATCCTTTATTATCGATCGATTTCGTTTATTGTCATCGATGATTGATTATATTATTAGGGATGAGTATAATTACACGCATTTTGGAAAGGGGGGGGGGTTAAAAGGTTAGTTATGTAATTATTTAAAAATATGTTGATTTGTAACCAGTTTTGGGTGTTGAAATTAATTTTTTCGATATAATAATAACAATTTGTTATTAACAGTATACAGTTGTCCCGTAAGTCATAACTCATGAGGATTTATATTATTTTTATTTATTATGTTGTAGGTACACTGGTAGAAAGGATTTCTCAAACCAAGTAAACCTTGTTTTGTATATAACGAAAACAATATTTTCTTAAGATAAGCAATAATCTCTTAAACCAACTATAGTATTCTTGAACGAAGGAATAACGTAGTTGGATTAAGAGTATATTCTTATATTAAGAAAATATTGTTTTAGTTATATACAAAACAAGGTTTACTTGGTCCAATACAGTTTTTTTTTCTGTGTAGAATGGTAGATACTTTTTGTGTCTTTAAAATACTTCGTATTTAAAAATGTATAGGTTGCTTTTTTGTCATAAAAATACCGTGTTTCTGTTTTGTTTTCTCGGTGTAAACACCGCATTAGTTTACTGTTTTCTTTACTTTTTATATTTGATAAATAAAATTAAAACGACACGGCTTGTACCCAAAAGCCAAGTCTAACATCAAGATCGTGTTAAAAATTGGATTATTTATTTTTTTTCATTTTCGTTTACTTTATGGATCATGAGTTATGGGACACCTGTATCACATTTCGTTTAACTTATAATAAATTTTATTGATCAAGTAAATTTTTAAGTTCCTTTTTAAAAATTTTGATATCTTTAACCTCTAGAGGGCCGGAAAACCAATAGTTTGACGCACCAGAAAATCTTCAATTTTTGTTTTTAGATTAAAATACATCGAAAACGTATATTTGCATTTCCAAATAAATAAAAAACGTTCACACGTGACAAAGGGGTAGTTTTTACTCTATTATAAGGGTTGTTTTTGGGTTTATTGTATTTTTGACGTCAGATTTGGATTCAGCTACAAAAAATACATCGAAAACGTATATTTGTATAATGAAAAAACGTTATGTACTATTATTTAAAATATATTTTTTTCGAATTTGAAATTATTAACACGGGCTGTTCCCTTCCAATATATTGGCTCACCCTGTGATCGACACTTTACCTATGATCAATCAATAATATAAGATACCTTTTATACCAGTTTTCTGAGGGCGATATACCCCATGAAATCCCGACCCTCTAAAGGTTAAGTAACATACATTTTCTAAATTTTTAATTTAGTTTTTAAATTTTTGATAAAAGTAAATTTCGTATAGGTAAGGATCATCATAATCTTACGAAACTTTACAAGAGTTATGGAGTGACGGGGTTGCAAGGGGTGAGTGGGGCGGTGATGAAAATGAGATAAAATAAATGACATGATTGGTTTTGTTGTTCTAGAAAACTAAGTTTAAAGAGATATATTGTTCTGAGTAGTTAGCTGAGTTTATTATAAACAAACAAAGATTAAAGAGCATATATTAGATACATACGTATGTATGAGACAGTGGGAGTATGAAAACTTTAGAGAAAATCTGTAACTATGTTAACAAGATTTTGTAATTTAAGTTTCCATGTTCTTAACATTCAAGTGCATCAACATTTCAGGTGCAATTTCAGTTAGACATGTTTCTATAAAGAACATATGGGTTTTTATTTTTTTGTAATTATTCTACTCCAATATTTTCGTCATTTAATCAACTGTTAATAAGTCTGGAACTATTAGGCTCCTGATGTTGATTTCTTATTAAATCGAAACACTTATCATGTGGTTAAAGTGTATATTTATTTAGTTATATTGGTTTATAGTTAAATTTAGATAAATTAGATAAAATCTATTTTTTTTGTCTTTTCTCAAAGTAGATTATTTCAAAAGTATTCTCTGAAAATTTCAGACAAATCGGACCGTTATTTATGGAGATATATAACTTTTAACGAAGCCGTCTCTAATGTATTCAAATAGGCAGGTAGCGGCAACTGTGCGCTTTTTCTCGAAACCATGTTTTCAAAGTCGGTGATCACTGTAACTTGAGAACGGCTTTGCCGATTGGTTTGAAATTTGTCTCACTTATTCTATACATAATTGTCCTCCGGATGGACGAAGGATTTTTATTTTCAACGATATTTTTATAGCCGAAAATGCGAGTGAAATTTTAGTCGAATAAAGAACTTTGACTTTCAACATCCGCTTTTTTTTTGTTTTATTTCTGATGACCCTATTTGGACCCCTCCCAAATTTGCTGTATCCCACTTATATTTTAATATTTTGCCATAAAAAAATTATAATAGTTTCTGTAAATACATATCTTTTATATGGAAAAACATTTGTTTTAATGCGTGGCCAAAAAAATCCTAAAAAAGAGCTTTTTTTTGGAAATCCCAACTGGGTCTGCCCCCTTAAGGAATATGTATATTTTTAATTTATGGCGTCTATTTTTTGTAAAGAGAGGAGGGGGGATTTGAAGTGTTACTTATGCATGTATCTTCTTTTTAATCATTAGTTCTGGTTGTTAAAATTTAATTTTCATACATATAATATAATTAAAATATTAACTAGAAAAAATTACACTTTTTTTCGCATTATAGTCTGTTTTATTTATGTATACAGAGGTTGTCTCGTGATTTGACGGTATGAATCGTAAATCTTACCGTCAAATCCCCCGGCAACCACTGCAGACTAAAATAAAACAGACTATAGAGAGAAAAAAATAAAAATCATGCCTTCTTTTAAATTATTGTGTAATAAATGCATTTTTTTCATAAACAATATATTAGTTCATTTTACGAAACATAAATTAAAAGTATTTTTAAAAGTACGAAACCGTGTAACATGAAAAATCATTTTTTTTTAATAAAACATAAAATAACTAAACGAGATAATATTTCAACCGCTTGCGAAGAAATTTTCACGTAAAAAATAATTCTATTAAAAAAATCTCACAAATCAAATATAATAGATGTCTTTAATGGGGCACAGGTTAATATTAAAATTACCAACTTAATTTTAAGATTAATTAATACTCATTCTTTTTTCTACCCTGATTCGTCTCTCAAGCTTGTTTTCAAGGGGAAATTTAAACTCGTTTTTATAAGAACGTGCGTTAAGAAATTTAAGGATATTTTTTTGTAATGTTTTATTTTGAACATTTTTTCATTAAACTAACGTATTGGGCCCGGTGTTACCCGGGTTAATATCTACAAAAACATAGTGACCTAAATTAATAAAATATTCAAACTGTAATAACAGAAATCTGTATGCAATACCTACTATGTTTATATATATTTTTTTGTCTTTGATGTTAAACCTTAAGGGGGCAGACCAATGTAGAATTTTTTTATTGCATTTTCTCAAAGTAGAATATTTCAAAAGTATTCTTTAAAAATTTCAGACAAATCGGACCGTTATTTATGGAGATATATAACTTTGAACGGAGCCGTCTCTAATGTATTCAAGTAGGCAGGTAGCGGCAACTGTGCGCTTTTTCTCGAAACCATGTTTTCGAAGACGGTGATCACTGTAACTTGAGAACGGCTTTGCCGATCGGTTTGAAATTTTTCTGACTTATTCTATACATAATTGTCCTCCGGATGGACGAAGGATTTTTATTTTGACGGTTATTTTTGTTTTTATAGAGGAAAATGCGTGTGAAATTTTAGTAAAATAAAGAAATTTGACTTTCAACATCTGCCATTTTGTGAAAATTCAAAAATTTTCAAATCCCTTCGTCCATCCGGAGCATTAGTCATTAATTAATGATGTCACTCTCAAAAAAATCAAATAAATAATTAATAATAAATATTTTTAAATTTCTGAAAAATACGTGTTTTTTTATATGCCTAAAGTTGTCTCATTATCATCATAATTTAAGGTTGTTGTTCACTAAAATAGATCACTACAGAATTTGTTGAAATTTTAATATTGTGTTAAGTAAGCTAGTTCGCATTTGTTTACCATTTCGTTTATTAATTATAAACGTGCAAAGTTGGCCTCTTATACATTGCAAGCATAGGGATCAACTTGGAATTCGATATTCGTTTAATTCGTGTATTAAAACTAAACGTCAGATTTTAACCAAAAACGGATATGTTATAGATTGATAATTAAGGAATGTGTATATAAAATTTTAGAATGATTTACCATCTCCTTAAATAATTATTAATTTTTAACTTTGATAAATTCCCGAACACATGACGTAAATATACGATATGGCAACAGTGGTATTGACAACTGACGCGCGTTGTAAATAGCAAGTGATTATTGATTACATTTAATGTTTTTATTTATAATAATAATAGTTACTATTGTTATTATAATTATTACTATTGTCAGCAACAGTAATAATTATAATATTGTTAAAAATAAATTTTCTGTTCTTGTCTAATATTGTAAATTGTTGCCAGATCTATTTGTTCTTTATTACCGCCATAGCAAAACCCTGTAGTTCATGCTAAATTTCGTTAGATGCAACTTTTCAGTGAACAACAACCTTAAATTTTTAAAATATTGAGCTACAAAGGGTAAATATTTTATGAAAACCTAAGATTTAATTTCAAAATATTTTTAAAATCTTTATCAAGTCGTGTTTTGTTTCGATGATGTACAATTTACGACATTTTAAAATAAACGCCTATACGTTATTTATGGAATCTAAAAATAACTATGACATTGAATTTGGAGTTTAATGTTTCTGATATAATAAAAACTGAAATATATATAGATGTTCACAATTACGTAATGTATTGAAATTTTTTGAAACTTTTTAAACAGATTTTGTATAATAAAAATACATAAACAAAATTATTAATAGGTCGTAATTTAAGAATTAAGTACAATAATGTCAACTTCCGGGTTTTTTTTTATAAGAAAAATTAATCAGTGAAATATTTTAAAATTTATCAAATTTACTTTTTTTATGTGAGTAAAGAAATCTTTTTCTTTCATAACATTTTCTATCTAGATATTTTACTTTACTGAAACTTTAAACTTTTAAATATTTATACGGGAATTTCATCCATAAAAGTTCTATTTTAATTAAAGTTAGTATAAGATAATAAAACTATAGTTACTTATAATGATTTTTTTTTTCACAAAACAAAATATAAAACTTATTATATTAACATTCACGAATATTTTTGGTTACATTGTTATTTTTTATTTTTCATCTGTATGGCTACAATAATACCTTATTAACGGATAGACAGACAGACAGACGGAACGGTATCAGTTATAGATAAGAGACTTTTTTTAATGTCATCTACATAAAAATGTTGAAAAGTGAAATATATATGGTACAAATGTAAATTATTATTTATTTTCTCATAACATAAAATATTTTAAGTAAGGAGATACACAAAGAAGGTAAGAATGTAATACATAAAGGTAAATTAAATTTTAAATATGATACACACACTTTTGCGAATTAGAGGCGTTGAGTAAAAGCCTGGGAGACGTAATATTTATAAATATTCAATAATGTTTTTAGGCAGGAATTCGTTCTATAGTACATTTAATAACCTTTCTGTACTTAAAATTACGGACATAAATTGTTTACAATGTAAATTATTGAAAGCCATATTTATAATTCAGTATGAAAATTTATTAACTTTAAAATTATTATTTTTCCCTGATGAATTCTAATGGATGAATTAAAATTTCGTAATTCGCATCGAAAATTATCGATGGAATAATCGATAAATGTAAGGGAATTGATATTTTATAATAAAATTTGTAATTAACTTTTTTATAGATAATTTAATGCTCTACAAAAAAGGTTATGTATAATTTTTACGAAATATAAGCCGTTTTTGAGATATTTTGAATTAAAAAAAAAATTACTGCCACGAAATCGATTTTTTTTGTTCTCCGATTTTAAACATTTTACCGGATCTATTCGTTTCAGGTCAATACAAACACTTTTTATGTCTGTCTGTGTGTGTGTGTCTGTCCCCTAATTCTTGTCACACGCATAACTCATGAACCACTGAACCGATATAAATGAAACTTTGTTGGTTGGTTGGGTCTGGTTTGAGGACGGTAGCATTTCAAAAGTATTAAAATCGTGTGTAAGAGGGAGGGGTGACATCCCAAAATATGTATTTTTTGATTTGAAGATATCTCAAGAAAGACACATGTTACGTGAAAATTAATTATCAAAAAATTCAAAATATACGACATAATAACGAAGTGCGTATAAAGAAAAATGTGGAAATAATATTTTTTTATTAAAATTGTATGAAAATTTAAATGGTTAACCAATGAGGTCTATTTCACACATATACGGTTTCATTCGGTTCGGTTCGTTTTCGGTCGCTGCCGACAAGTGTGAAACGGTGATTCAGTTTGTATTCGGTACCTAATAGAAACCGTACAGAACTGAATACTCCCTCCACACGGACAGATTTCATCAGGTTTCAATTCGTGTCCAGGGAACACAAAGCAATGAACGCGTTCACACATACTCGGTTTAGTTTCGGTTTTAACCTGATAGCGAGTGTTATTTTTTTTTAAGTTTTGTCGCGGATTTTCTAATAAAATGAGCGGTTTTCTAGATGTTGATGTGGATCGTCTTCATGCTCTTTAGCTTCGAGAAAATAGTGTAGAATGCTCCAAATTCCTGCTGTAAAGTGATGAGAGGGTGATTTTTTAATTTTTTTATAGAGAAACAACATGGCAACAACTTGCTTTCTCTCCATGATAACTACTGAGTTTACGGAAAAAAATAAAACCTAATATGAACCGTATGACAACCGTGTATGTTTGAAAGGGTTTGATTCGTTTTCGGCTGAAACCGAAAACGAACCAAACCGAATGGAACCGCGTATGTGTGAAACAAGGCTGACAGGCAGTTCATCTGAATACATTATCGGTTTTTATTTAAATTGTTCAATAATTATAACTACCATTGACGAATTTAACACGAGGAAGCACTGTGCATTTACTTGGCAGATGTTTTACTTTTAGAAGCAAAATATACTTTAAAACAACATTATTCAAATAAATAAATAAATTTAATTACATTATACACAAAATTTTTATCTCCACAATTTTGTTAAATTATTGTTACATCATGTAATATGTTAATACTTGTACATGTACCTATGTTAATTTTTATGTAAATTAAATATCCGAGTAACAAGTCAAAGGATTAAAAGGGGTGGCGAGTCCAGTAGCTAGCCTGTCCGTCAGGGAATGTTTATTCATAAATAATTAATTAATGCACACCTTGCTGTAATAGCAGAGCGCCCGGTCACCCATCAACGTTTAATCTTTAGTTAGTTGTAAACGTGTTTATAGTGACATATTTACTAATGTCAAACAAATTCAACAAGCAAATTTAATGCTACAACAACTTTTAGATTTATCTTATAGTCTATATAGTTACATACAGTATATCGCACCCCTGTAAAAATGTGTCACAACTAAAAAAATGTAGTTTTGAGGAAATAGAAATAAATGAAATTATAACAATTTAGGTAAATCAAAATTGTAAAGGTAATATAGGAAAAGGACTAATACATAGTATTTAATTTAAATATTTCAGTATTCCTGTGATGTTTGAAAAATATTCTTAGTGATTAAGGATGTATGGCACGTACAGTCTGAGTCAAAAATAATGTAAATCTAGATGCAATGGACGATCAGAATCAAATTATCAATTATTCACTTTAAATGTTTGTAGGAAAGTCAAATTCGTTTATAAACTACTTAAACAATATTAGTACTTATGTTTAAAACCTTATTTCCCATTTTTTAACTGTTATTTTAAATTTTAGTCAAAAACTTATTATTTGTGTTGATTACATGAAAAAATTTTATTCTGAATTTATCTGTCAGATTTAAAAACAAAAAACTCATTTTATTATTATAAATGACAGAAATTAAAATATTATTAACATTGTTTAGAACGTACGTAGAATATACAAATGCAGTTTATATGCTTTTATATATGAAAAACTATGTAATAAAACAAATCTTTACATTTAAGAACGCCATTTTTTTTTATATTTTTCAGCAGTAATTATTTTTTTCTCGCAATTTAAGTTCTGTGAAAAGGCTCTAAGAGTATAATTTTTTTTATGAAACGTGTTACTAAATATGTAAGTGACGTGTTGTGAAAATTTCAGAAATTTTTCGGTGTTGGATCCATGTGTATTATAATTTAACCGTCAATACACCATTCTGCCATAAGAGCCCATGTTAATTTCGTTAATTTAAAAAAAATAATTACTCTCAAACTATGTAGTAGAACCTTCTGAAATTTTGTGTGGGTACTTATGTTTTATTAAGGAATAACTCCTCCAAATTTAAACCATTTCTCGGTGAAATTAATGAAAATAATTTTTTAGTAGAAATATATAGTAATTTGGAATCATTCTACATATTTATCTCAAATATGACATTTTTTTGAAAAAAATAATATTGAAAAAAAAAATGAAGTATTATGTGAAAATGTAGAAAATTAATAGCTCACGTTCGGCTTTTGTCGTATTGGGTTTAAGTTATTAGAAAGAAACACTGAATTATTATGTTTGTATATTGAAATAAAAATAGAGAGGTTGTAGAAAAAATAGCCACTGATAGATATAGAAGTTGTATAATACATTTTGACGAAAAATAAAGATGAAAATTTAATGTTTAGATTTAAAGATATTTTAAAATAAATTTAGAAAGTTAAAAAAAAGTAACCCATATGTAAATATTATTTATTGAATACCTAGACACCTAATTATATTAGTTTTTATAGTTTTCTGATTTAGAATAATAAATATAATCGTATTAAACACGCATGGGTACTTACATACATAGTACAGCCTTGGCCAAAAGTATTTGCCACCCCCGTCAATTCTTAGATATGTAACTTTTTTTGACTTGACATGGAGTGGGCGAAATCGTGTTGTGTAAAGGGCCAAATGGGTTAAAAAATAGACACCCAAGTACTGTAAACTGCGTTAAAACTATCTCTTTATAAAATGTTCGGTGATACCAACATGAACAGCGCCCGTTTAGAGTAAGAAAACGCGTCTGTCACAAATCGCGAGTGACGATGAAGTGGTTCTCAGATAATGGGATTGAGCTCCTGTTTTGGCCATTGGACCTCAACCCCATTCAACATCTTTGGTCGATATTAAAGCACACGATTAGGGAACACTCAATCACATCAAATAAAAATATAAACAATATCTTGAGTGGCAAAATAATTACTACACAATAATGACGATGCTTAGTATCGAGTTGGTATAATTGCTGTTATCATAACAAGAGGTATATTAATTTATTATAATAAATATTTCCGTTATCATCAACTGGTATTATTTATTTAACCTGGGTGGCAAATACTTTTGGCCAAGGCTGTACTTATTAATTTGTACTTCTTTAACATGTAAATAATATACTTTTTATTGTCGAATCGAACAAAATTCTGTGACTTCTATAAAAGTATAATATAATGACTATAATGTAATCAGTTACAAGTACTTTTCAGGAATAAATTAATAATTCAAGCAACGATTTTTTTACAAGTATTAACGATTCTTTTTCACGCAAGAGTTAGTATAGAAATGCTCTTATACATTTGTATTTTCTCATATACTATATATTTTTATGAGCGCCGCGCCGCCAGTATCGCTGTTCATTACAAATTGATCAACAAGTTTGTTCACAGATGATTACAATAATAATTTGATTGTGTTTTCAAGAACACACAAACAATACACAAAACTCGTTGTGTTTGTTTATATAAAACAATTCAGACTGTTTGTTACTCTCAGAGTTACAGTTAGTATATATTCCATTTTGTATTGTTTTAGTTTTACAGATATCAATTATATATGTTTTATGTCAATCTTGTTTGTATATTAAATATTAATAAACGGGGGGTGGGGGGGGGGTATGGTTCATATAAAAGAGGGGTTGACAAGGCTTCAAGGGAGATGGTAGTTTCAACTCAGTCATTTGAGTTACATTTGTTTTCTATTGAGGTTAGGTACTTAATTTGGAATAACTCTTCGAAAAAAAATCTAAGATCTGATCTAAAAAAACTATTTTGAAGCTGAAACTATGCACTTCTATATGGTACTAATAAATTTTACCTAAAAAAATGTTTAACTCTATTTTTTTGCTTGTTTAAAATAAAATCCTTTTTTGCAAAAGAAATGATTTCAATCTTTAAATTGTATTTTTTTAAAGTGATTATACATGTCATTAGATAGATTTTGATACGTTGATTTCAAATCTGTTTACAAAAATCAAATCCGACCACACGTTCGAAAGTTACGACTATTTTTTTCCAAAGTTTTGAACATTTAAAGGCCATATCTCGAGAACTTTTTGACGTACAGACCTGCGGTTTGAAAATTTTAATAACTCTTCGAAAAAAAATCTTAAATCTGATCTAAAAAAACAATTTTGAAACTAAAACTACTCATTTCTAACTGGTACTAATAAAGTTTGTCTAAAAAATTGTTTAACTATTTTTTTCCCTTCCTAAAATAAAATCCTTTAAAACTATATTTTTAAATTTGCAAAAAAACAACGATAATTCAATTTTTAAATTGTATTTTTATTTATTTTTTACCTAAATTGGATTATGTTTTGCACTGAAGTATCAACCCATACCATTTAACCTGTAGAGGGCCGAAAAAAACAATATTTTGGCGCACCAGAAAATCTTCAATTTTTGTTTTTAGATTAAAATACATCGAAAACGTATATTTGCACTTCCAAATAAATAAAAATCGATCACGCGAGGCAAAGTGGTAGTTTTTACCATATTATAGGGGTTATTTTTGGGTTTACTGTATTTTTGACATCAGATTTGAATTCAGCGTTGAAAAATACATCGAAAACGTATATTTGTATAATGAAAAAGATAATGTACTATTTAAAATAATATTTTTTCGAATATGAAATTTTTAACACGGGTTGTTCCCTTCCGGGCCGAAAAAAGCCAATGATATAAGATACCTTTTATAACAGTTTTCTTAGGCCGAAATGCCTGAAATCCTGACCTTCTAAAAAATAAACTTGAATTTCAATAAAAATTATTTTATTAGCTATGAATTATTTCCTAAATATAATAAATATGTAAACTTTATTATGAATAATACACTGTTCAATTAGAGTGCTTTGGATATCACCCCCCCCCCGCCCCTTTTTTTTCTTAGTTATTTAACGAATGTACATATAAATATTAAAATTAACTTGGAAACAATTTAAAAAAAATATTATGCAGATATATCAAATCAGATAAATTTGTTTATGGCTTCAAATTCATTTTCATTTCAAGTTGGGGGTTGGGGTAAAATAGCAATTACTCAACTGAAAACAAGAGTGGAAGACAATAGCATTCTCAAGATTATTAATGTGAAGTTTAGTGCACAATAAAGATATTATGGTTTACTTTAACCACTTTTGCTTGAATAATTGTTCATATTTATGAGAGACTGTTTTCTTCTGACCTTCAAAACGTGCTCTTGAACTTTATATTTAATATACAGGATGATTAATTTAACCTGGAATTTTGTATACCTCGAGAACTAAGCAAAATAATGAAAAATGGTTTAGACAAAAGTTATAATGTATCGAAAGGGTCAAATATTGGTGACCTTGAATTTCACCTTGATATTTATTTTCATGGTCAAATGAAGGTCAACTTTGATTTTTTTAAATGAGAATCTAAATTTTTTATTGCATATTCGTATTATACAGAAAAAATATATAACCTTTGTACGAAAAAATTTTTTTTAATGTAATTTTTTTGTTTCTAACGAAATTTCCTTGCACTTGCAATTTACTAAATAATTTTTCTTTTTATACAGTCGATTAATAAACTACTTTTGGCGTAACTCTGGAATTAATCGACCTTATAAAAAGTTAAATTATTTAGTAATTTTAAATTTACGAAGCAAATAGCAAGTGCATAGAAGTTTCGTTAGAAACAAAAAATTGCATTTAAAAAAAACTTTTTGTACAAAAGTTACATTTTTTTTTCCCGTATAATACGAATATGCAATAAAAAATATAGGTTCTTATTTAAAAAATCAAAGTTCACCTTCATTTGATCATGAAAATAAATATCAAGGTGAAATTCAGTCACCAATATTTGACCCTTTCGATACCTTATAACTTTTGTATGAACCATTTTTCATTATTTTACTTACAATTAGTTCTCGACATATACAAAATTCTAGGTTAAATGAATCACCCTGTATATTGTTGTTTAATAATGAATGTAATAATGTTTAATATGATTTTATTTACTCGAAGAAGATGATTATTTAATTTATATATATGTATACATAAATATAAATTCTCAAATACGGTATTTTATTATTTCTTGCAAACGTAATTAGAGAAATATCATATTAAATAATATTATTTCCAAGAAATTTTATTGGATCGGTTTTAATAATGATTAAAAAACATTTCTACGTGAAATTTAAGTACATTGATGTGTACAGTGTCTGTTCTAAAAACGATTGATCAATTTTTTTGGTAAGAAATTCGATATTTTTTTCAATTTAAAATAAGATTTATGCAGTATCAACTCGATAATTCAACAATTCAGTTGCTAAACTGATTAACTACACTATAAATAAACACTGCCCTAGTTAAGTTTTGTTTCAACGTCTTATTTTCTTGTATTTGAGTTAATTTTTCTATGAAAATTTTTTATTTGATGCATGAAAAAGTACTAAAAAATTATGAATTTTAGATTTGGTTAAAAGTACGTTTTTTATATAGAAAATGACGTGAAAAGTTGAAATTTTCAAACCGCAGGTCTGTACGTCAACTCGTTCTCGAGATATGGCCTCTCAAAGTTTTCGATTTTTCAAAATTTCAGAGAAAAATGGCTGTAACTTTTGAACGTGTGGTCGGATTTGATTTTTGTTGACAGATTTGAAATCAGCGTGTCAAAATCTATATAATTACATGTATATTACTTTAAAATTCGAAAAAAAAATTTTTGTGAAAAATCGACATTTTTTTAAGGTATAACCCTTTGAATTTTTTCGATTTTTCACGAAAAATTTTTTTGTCCAATTTTTAAGTATTATACATGCCATCATATAGATTTTGACACGCTGATTTCAAATCTGTCAACAAAAATTAAATCCGACCACACGTTCAAATGTTACAGCCATTTTTCTCAAAAATTTTGAAAAATCGAAAACTTTGAGAGACCATATCTTGAGAACGATTTCACGCACAGACCTGCGGTTTGAAAATTTAAACTTTTCACGTCATTTTCTATATAAAAAACATACTTTCTACCAAATCTAAAACTCAAAATTTTTTAGTACTTTTTCATGCATCAAATAATAAATGTTCATAGAAAAATCACTCATAATCAATTTAAAACATAATATATCAAATCTTATCACAAGGGTGATCTTTTAGAAGCATATATTAGAAGCTATATAATAATATTTGTTAATTTTACTCACAGAAAATTACGAGAAATAGAAAATATAAATAATAAAATAATGCCGCAAAAAATGAACTCGTATTATAAAAACAAAGTAATATAGAACATAACGAAATATAAGAAATCAAAATTTAATGAAATATTTCAAAAGTTCAAATATACATTATTTGATATAAAATTCTAAGAATGCTTCGTATAGAATTTTTCATTATTTTCCACATTTATTTACAATAACTGAATTAAATTTCTTCGTAAATAGAGTACCCTTAAATTTTATTCTATATAAAAAAACATTTAATGATATTAGACAAAATTGAATTAACTTTGGTTTTATTTTCCTTCAAATTTTATCCACGTTTACTCTATATTATTCTTTATTACCCCATTTTTTCAATATTAAATATTTTTTATAGTATATGTACAACGATTATAATTAAAATTAATATAGATGTGTCCATTTATTTAAAAAAATCTAATTGCCTGTATTTATTAATTATTGTATTCTAAAAATGTATTTAAAAAAAATTAATTGATTTTTTAGTTAAGTTACTCTTTATTATTCTTTCCGATTATGAATTAAATAAATATAGATGCCCCCTTACTTAAAAAATATAATTGCCTATATTTATTAATAATTGTTTTCTAAAAAGGCATTTAAAAAAATTAATTGATTTTTTAGTTAAGTTACTCTTTATTATTCTTTCCGATTATGAATTAAATAAATATAGATGCCCCCTTATTTAAAAAATATAATTGCCTATATTTATTAATAATTCTTTTCTAAAAAGGCATTTAAAAAAATTAATTGATTTTTTAGTAAAGTTTTAAGATGGTAAATGATAAAATTCAACATGAACATGTACTTAAAAATAATTATCTATGACTTAATAGATTAATAGATAGTATAGTAAGTAGAATTTACAATGAATAATTAAATTTTAATTCATATAGACTGTAATCTTGATTAATTTATGGTTTGATATTTTTCGACTAAAAGCACGAATATTTATCATTAATTATTCATAATAATATCGATAATAATTATAAACAGTAAGGCTTTCTATGAAATATTTTCGTTTGTGATAATTATTATAAAGTATAAACATAAAAATGCTGATTTTTATATATTTTTTTACATCATATTTAAAAAAAAACTAACACCACGTTATTTTGGAATAACGTTTTACCCCTTATTTAGGGATGAACTATGAAAAATCGTGACACAATTATATTTTTTGAGCAAGACAATGCTCACTGGAAATTTTAGAAACTATATAACTCTGTGGAAGAATTTTAAACTATTAGAACAATTGATTTTTTTAATAAACGTCAATTTTTTTTACTTCAATTTGGTTGATTTTTTAACAGAATTTGCTTGCGTGCAAAAGCAAATTAGCTTCCAGCTAACGCTATCTGCTACACTGGTAGAAAGGATTTCTCAAACAAAGTAAACCTTGTTTTGTATATAACGAAAACAATATTTTCTTAAGATAAGCAATAATCTCTTAAACCAACTATAGTATTCTTGAACGAAGGAATAATGTAGTTGGATTAAGAGTATGTTTCTTATATTAAGAAAATATTGTTTTCGTTATATACAAAACAAGGTTTTCTTGGTCTAATACAGTTTTTTTTCTGTGTAGGTGTCAAATTATTATGAAATTGCTCGATATTTTTAAAACAGTGGTAATAAATATATAACAATGTACATACTATGCATTTTATGAGGTACACTTGGCACCACTTATTTTAAGTCGTTGATTTTTACTTATCATGCATGCATTAAGTTTATTTCATTCACTAACTTTAGTTTTGTGACCTGTAACGTCGGTTTGAAAAAAAAGTACAAACTATTACAGAAACAGTGGCATAATTATAAGGAGGGGGTCAAGGGGATCAGTCCCCCCCATGAGCCTTCAAAAATTATAAGATGTTTATGATATATGAACATTTTTTTGCAATAGTTAATACATCTAACGTAAGTGAAGAACATAACCAGACGATTTTCATAATGAAAAATATAACTTTATGAGATTGAATACTAAGTCATACCCCCCCCCCCCAATCACAAAAAGCTATCTACGACACTGTACATATAAATATGCAAAAAAAATACTCGAGGTGTTAGATTCAAACATTACAGTCACAAAAAAAAACGATAAATTAATAATATAAATGCAAAAATAAAAAAAATTATAGATATGATAAACAGATATCTATGTATAGACAATTTTTTTAACGTAAATATACACTTCATAAATGACTATATTCGTCTGTCAATTTATTTACAAAACCAGCGTAATTGGAAATGAAAAATGTATGATTAACTACTGACGTAAACGAATTAGAAATTAACTGTTTGTTCAGAAATATCATCACAGTCTAGTAGCTCTCTGATGTATTGTTTATTTGTATTTGTATTTTGACTTACAATACACAAAAAACCATATATATGTATTACGTATGTAATTACTTACATTTCAAGTATAGACATTCATATATTTGTTTTAATCATACACCACTTTTTACGTTGATTAATTACTGTTTTTTATTTCATTTGTTTGTATATAAAAAGGTATTTGATCTATCTTAAAACAAATCTATACTATATGTACATACAACCTTGGCGAAAAGTATTTGTCACCCCCGTCAATTCTTAGATATGTAACTTTTTTTGACTTAACATGGAGTGGGCGAAATCGTGTTGTGTAAAGGGCCAAATGGGTTAAAAAAAAGACACCCAAGTACTGTAACCATCTCTTCATAAAATGTTCGGTGATACTAACATGAACAGCGTCCGTTTACAGTAAGAAAACGCGCCTGTCACAAATCGCGAGTGACGATCAAGTGGTTCTCAGATAATGGGATTGAGCTCCTGTTTTGGCCATTGGACCTCAACCCCATTCAACATCGTTGGTCGATATTAAAGCACACGATTAGGGAACACTCAATCACATCAAATAAAAATATAAACAATATCTTGAGTGACAAATAATTACTCCACAATAATAATGATGCTTAGTATCGAGTTTAAAAAAAAGAGTAACAGCTGTTATCATAACAAGAGGTATCTGTACAAAATATTAATTTATTATAATAAATATTTCCGTTATGGTATTATTTACTAGCGGAATCCCGCGGCTTCGCTCGCGTAAAAATGACATATTTTTTATATTGATTTTTATTCTACTATAAAAAAACGTAAATATCTCGAATTTTAGTTAAAAATTGTAAAAACTAACCTCATGTCTACCCTCGTCATTAGGGGTTGAATATCGAATTTTTTTATTGCAGATTACTATTTTGCCCGAATTTACCTTTATAAGTAAAGCAGGTATACATACAAACATATCTTAATCCATCCTCGTCCCCGTTCCATGCTATTAGGGCTTGAATATCGAACTTTCATTTTTAATTGAATATTAATTTGTCCGAATTTACTTTAATATCATCAACAATTATGAAGATAAATATATCAAAATTTAACCCCCCCCCCCCATTTCCATAGGGGTTGAATTTTCGTAACTGATATTTGTCTTGTACAGTACCTAATTCTGCCATGTTTCATTCGGTGAATACAAAAAAAAATATTTTTCAAATTTTTCCATCCCCATAACGCCTTGGAAAAGGCTGAAATAATTGTTTCATTATTTATATTATGTTCGATACGTTTCAATTAAATGCGAACAAAAAAAAATTTTTTTATATAAACTTTGAAACCCTGTTTTAACCCCGTAGGCGTTGAATTTCGAAAAATCTTTTCTTAGTGGGTGCTTACATCATAAAAGGAAGGCACCTACGAAATTTCACGTTTCCAGGTCCAGGGGTTTGAGCTGTACGTTGATATATGAGTGAGTGAGTGGTTAAGGACAAACTCTTTTATAGATATAGATTTAACCTGGGTGGCAAATACTTTTGGCCAAGACTGTATGTCTATATTAGTGGAACCTACAAGAAATACGTGTCTGCGAACGTGTTAATATTAGATCATCCTGTATATAAACAGTTTCTCACACATGATATACTTCAAGTACCACAAAATACATACACACAGAGCTTTGATATACAGCTCTCGTTTATCTCTAGTAATATTTATGTCTGTATTTATTTTATAGAGTCCATTTCTTATACAAGTATCTGCAAGTTTTTTTTTCATATACTTCTCACATATCTGTTTTATTATAAAAAAGTATACAATGATTAAACGACTCTAATAATGATTTCTTGATATGTATTATATTACATTAACCCATCTTGGATGTTGATATATACAGGGTGATTATAAAGTTTCGATCAATTAGGTTTTAATAATAATTTTTTTATATTTATTTATGAAAAAATACAAAAAATATATTACTTAATGACTTATGTCCGGTATTATTATAAAGAGAGTATCAAATTTGCAAGCTAGCTATTACTCACAAATGAGGTTATTAATTTTATTATAGTATCTATGGATTTGCTATGGAAATTAGAGCAGTGATACTTGACTACAGTATTGTAACACAGTTGGTGCAGACTCTGACTGTACGTGGTATAATTATCATAATTTCACCACTGTTTTAACACCCTTGTTAGTGTTTACATACAACGCGTGTGTGAAACTTGTCAAAGTCTTCATGAAACTACAAGAGAACTGTCATATAAGTTTGATACCTCATTTGAGAGTGCTTGCTAGCTTGCAAATGTGCTAATAAATGTTTTTTTATTCTATTACTTTATGTACAGAAGAGTTATAAAGGATTATAGGTATACAGGGTGAATCAATATTCTGCGAAACTATTATAAATATATTTTAATTCACAATGAAAAAAAAATTGATTCATTAAAAAATATATTGACAAAAAAAATGTACACCAATTTGTTTAATTTTTATTAATTCTAAACTAACCCTCATGAATTCAGATTATTGGCGGTTGGTAGACTAACTTCATACTGAACAAAATATGCATACACAACCGTGCAAAAATCTTTGGGCACTCAATTTTTTTGCGAATTATAAATACAAAACTTTAAAAAATCTTAAATGTTGATAAGAGTACTTAATTACAACTTTGTAATAATCCTAGCATATCTAAAATACAGCATTAACAATTTTCCATTTTAAGGGTAATTTTTGAATTATATGCTTGAAAAGTCAGGTTTACTCAAGTTAAAAGTATTTACGCACAGTGTCTTTCAAACTAACGAGAAATTTTTTTATTTACAATTTTGAATACGAGTAAAAATATTCTTTTCGCTATTTTGGAGATTTTTATTGACTGAAATCTGTATGTCCAAAAACTTTTGCACGTACAGAAAAAAACTGTATTGGACCAAGAAAACCTTGTTTTGTATATAACGAAAACAATATTTTCTTAATATAAGAAACATACTCTTAATCCAACTACGTTATTCCTTCGTTCAAGAATACTATAGTTGGTTTAAGAGATTATTGCTTATCTTAAGAAAATACTGTTTTCGTTATATACAAAACAAGGTTTACTTGATTTGAGAAATCCTTTCTACCAGTGCGTCAGTGTATCTACAAATACAATTTAAAAAATTAACTTATCCATTAAAGGGCACACCTCCAAAATTTTCGGAATAATAACTCTTTTTGCAGTGAAATTATTTTGCTCAATATTCAAATGATTTAATTTCTTCAAGCCAATAAACGCTTCATAATTAAAAACTTTAATCAAATTATTCTTAAGATCTAAACTATACAATCCAGATAATTCATTAAACGCCCCTTTCTTCAATTCTTTCAATTTATTATTCGATAAAATCAAAGTTTCTAATTTACTTGCCCCACTAAACGCATTAGGTTCTATATTAACAATATTAGAATCACGAAGACTTAAATATTCAAGAGTTTTAGTTCCATTGAACGTATTTGCTTTAAGAACTGGCAAGTTATTACCATCTAATATAATAAGAGAAATATTACCATTTGAAAATACAAAAGGCACTATATGATTTATCCCACAATAAGTCAGCATAACATTTCGTAAATTCCCCTTATTTAAAAATGTATTTGGTTCAACCAAATTAAAACTACCTGAATTATTATTTATAGCTAATGTTTCCAACCGGTTTAAACCAAAAATTATATTGTAACTTAATTTATTGATAGTGCAATTCGTTATTGTTAATTTTTCAATCGTATTACTCACGAAGCTATTCGCTTTTATAGTTTCGATGTCTTTCATATTATTTAGATACACTGATGTTATTGTATTTACTGAATATAACGTTGCGCTATTATATTCTTCTAATGTTACATCGATGCAGTCAAGCCTTTCTTCTTCTTGTTTACATTCGGCTTTTGTCGGTGAATATTTCCATAGGAATAAGAGCGTGAGAGATGCAAATAGTGTATGTTTCATTGTTTGATTTCTGAAATAGAATTATTTACTGTATATTCTTTTAAAAATTAACAGAAAATGCCGTGAACCTGAGGACAGAATCAACTTCTGAAAAAAATTAACAGAAAAGTCGCTAGAATTTAAAATAAAGTAAATGAAAAATTATAATGACATACTGGTAAATTTTAACATAGTACCTATTAAAATTTGTTTACTCTGAAAAAGTAATATACGCTATTCTTTAATTTAATTTCTTGCATATGAAAATTTCACGTACATTCTCTATAATTTTACTATGTTTCTATATTACTTTTCATATCTGGCCTATCGCCAAAATAGAAACTGCTATACAGTATATTGAATTGTAGTAGACGTTCTTTTAAATTTTACCATGTCGGGTGTTCAAAATTTCTAGGATCAAAATTTTTTTCATCAATCTATGCAATTTTCTATTTTTTCCCATTCCTACGCATCGTAAATAAATAAAAATGTTAATGACATTTTTTCATACGACTATTAATAACTTGTTAAAATAATTATTTAAGTTTTATAATTTTATAATTTATAATTGGCTTTATTTGCCACGTACCATTATATTTATTCTCAAATAAGAGAAATAAATAATAAATAAATATTTTGTTTAAAATTTTGAAATAAGTATTTATTAAATTTGATCTTACCTACGTTTTTTTATGGCTATAACAATAAGCTACTGTTTGTAGGTATAACTGATAATAATATAAATATAATTTTCAAATATAAAACATACTTAAATCACTATAAATTAATGACTTAATGTAAGTATTGAAGTCATTAATGGCAATTATTGTATTTTTTTAATTATTCATTTGGTTTTTATCTTCATAAAGAATAATTAAATTTTAATATATATATATATATGCCTAAAGGGCTGTTAAGGATTATACAGGATGATTCAATATTTCTCCGATATCTTTTATAAATAAATATAGATATATACATGTATATATTCTTAGGTAATCGGCATAATGACTAATTTGAAAAAAAAAATTATTCTATAATGATCTTATATGTCTCCTATTTCCAAAAAAATACTTATTTCTGCAGAAAATAAAGGTTTAATCGCAAAAATTGACTCTTTTAAAATTACATTTGAATTTGACGCCACCCAAAACGCTCACAGGTGACATTTAAGAGTTGTGACGTCACACTCCTTGTCAACAATAATCAAACATTCAGAGTTAAATAATAATTTAATTATTTTGTGTGTTAAAAATCAATTCCAAAGTATATAAGTTCTTAAATAAATAATCTTGTAAGAGGAATTGATATTTGTCTAAAATAAAAGACGTTTACTGATGCGTGACGTCATTCGCTTTGATTGGTGTTCCATTTAACATGGCGGTGGATTGCTATATTTTGCATTTTTATTTTAAGAAAAATTATATTAACCTCGCTTTTAATATAAAAATAAATACATTTTTTAGATTGTTTTGAACCGATTTCATTATTTAAAATCAAAATTTCAATGATACTTTGTTAGCCTTGTTTCACACATACGCGGTTCCATTCGGTTCGGTTTGTTTTCGGTTTCAGCCGAAAACGAATCAAACCCTTTCACACATACACGGTTCTCGTACGGTTCATATTAGGTTTTATTTTTTTCCGTAAACTCAGTACTTATCATGGAGAGAAAGCAAGTTGTTGCCATGTTGTTTCTCTATAAAAAAATTAAAAAATTAAGGAGAAATTCTAGAATTCATTGCGAGCACCCTCTCATCACTTTACAGCAGGAATTTGGAGCATTCTACACTATTTTCCTGAAGCTAAAGAGCATGAAGGCGATCCACATCAACATCTAGAAAACCGCTCATTTTATTAGAAAATCCGCGACAAAACTTAAAAAAAAAATAACACTTGCTATCAGGTTAAAACCGAAACTAAACCGAGTATGTGTGAACGCGTTCATTGCTTTGTGTTCCCTGGACACGAATTGAAACCTGATAAAATCTGTCCGTGTGGAGGGAGTAGGTCTTCAGTTCTGTACGGTTTCTATTAGGTACCGAATACAAACTGAATCATCGTTTCACACTTGTCGGCAGCGACCGAAAACGAACTGAAAACGAACCGAACCGAATGAAACCGTATATGTGTGAAATAGGCCTTATTGGCATTATGCCTATTAAAATATGATAAAATAAAACATAAAGTAATAATTTACTTTTATTTATTTAAAAAGTGATAAACATACATCAAATAGATTTATTTTAATTATTTCTAACACTACGTAAATTTAAGTTATTTGCGGTTGGCAGCATTGGAATATTAACTTTATGTATGCAAATAATATTTAAACAAATAACTTAACTACTGGACAGAATTCAGTCAATTTTTCCATATCAATATCCTTAGAAGTAAAATTATTATGCTCTAAATTTAAATCATTTAATTCTATCAAACCATCAAAAGCATCATAATTGATTTCATTAAGTAAATTATGATGTAGTATCAAATCATTCAATTCAGTTAACATATTTAATACACCTTTCTTTAAAACAACCAGTTTATTATTCGATAAATCTAAAAACTTTAATTTACTAGCCCCTCTAAAAGCATTAGGTTCGATATTTTCTATATTGGAATTTTGAAGACTTAAATATTTAAGAGATTCAGCCCCATTAAATGTATCTTCTTTAAGAGTTGTTAAGTTATTTCCATCTAGTATTATTAAAGAAAGACTTTTACTTGAAAATGCAAAAGGTGCTATATTTTTAATATGGCATTTTGTTAAGAATAAATCATTAAGATGTGGTAAATTTTCTAATGTTTTTTTATTGACATTAAAACTTCCTAGATTAATATTTATTTGCAAAATAGATAAATTCGTTAACCCAGAAAATGCGTTGTCTTCGATTTTATTTATAGTTGTTTCAGCAATTCTAAGCATTATTAAATTGTTATCAATAAAGTATTTAGGTTTTATTGTTTCTATATTTTTCACTCGCTCCAGACCGAGGTACTCAATTGGAGACGTTAAGGACTTTATTTCTTTATGTATTTCGTCTATTGTAGTATTGATGCATTCTAAACTGTTCATAAAACGTTCACAAAACAGCTTTTGTCGGTGAACATTTCCACAGAATTAAAAATGTAAGTGATGCTAAAGTGATACTTTTCATTGTTTAAATTTCTAAAAAAAAAATAATAGAATTTAATCATTTACTATATTTTTAAATCGTTCCTATAAATAAATATAAACAGAACCCTTTGTTGTCCGTCTGTCTGTCAAGACCCTTTTTTCAGAGGTATCAAATTGAAATTTATATCAATTACTTAAATCTTATACAGTTTCATAGTATTGTACCAAAATTTAACTCAATATAATAAAAAAAAATACGGTTTGATTATCAAAATTTATAGGGTACTTCCCACTGATCTAAAATCTTGAAATTTGGTATAAAGGAAGGTCACATAATATAAGTAAAGAAAAAAATACAAAAATCATTAATTTTTAATTTTTTTATGAAATAATTACGTGATGAACTTAATTTTGAGATTTCTTTTATACAGCGTTTACGTAAAGAAGTAAAGACCCCCTTATATCAATTCAATTTTTAATATATCTAGTTAAAAAAATATATTCTTACCTATGTTTTTTATAGCTAAATTAATATGTTAGCGCTCGTAGGTAAAACTGATAATATAATATGATTATTTTCAAATATAAAACATACTAAAATCACTTTTGACTTAATGGCTTAATTTAAATATTCGAATCATTAACGATAATGATATTCTTCTATTGTTAATTTACTATCAATAAAAAATAATAAGGTTTTTATGGATTATAAAGGATGACTCAAAAGTGCGTATTTATTTAATATATCATTCTTTTTAAAATATAAAAAATAAAAATTAGTGCTTCCATCTTTTCACGTCAGTATAGTTTTCTGTATAAATTGGTCCTTTTAGCTTTAACCGATTATACCTACTAATGATTTTAACCATTTAATGCCAATTAATGTCAAGTTTGTGAATTTCATGCTATCAAGTGTGATTGCTGACAAAAAGTCAAATTTATATAACGTACGGACGGAACACTAATGTGCGAAGCGTGACTCATTTGATAATTTTTTTGTGGACATTATTTTTTTGTTAAGCAGTTAAAAATACCTATTAGAAAGTGTTAAGTAATTTATTTATAAATACATATATATTAAATGAGTTAAAAACGAAAATACTGTTCAACATTTATTTTATGTATAATTTACAAATAATAAATTCAAGACACTGGCGTTAACATACACAGAAAAAAAAATGTGATCAATGTAAAAAATTCGTGATCGATTTAGCTCCGTTAGAGGTTGTTTGTTTTATATGATAATTTTTTACCAATATAGAAATATCCACGTTTATCTTATTGATAAATGTATATTATTACTAACAATGTTCTTATCACGGTGAAAATATTGAAAACATATTTTAAATACAAAAAAATATTTTATAAATGACATCACTGAATTTACCATATCGAAAATTACACTTTCACTAGTTGGGTGGTGTAAAAAATATTCACACTCATAAATATTTATTAATACAACCATTATGTTTAATCTATTTAAGAGTTTCGTTAGTTGGTGTAATAAATTATTTATTAATTTGATAAATAAAACGATGAAGATACATTTTTCAAATTAATAAAATATTTTTTTTATTATTTTATTGAGGAAATATTGTTATATTAACAAGATAAATTTATTAAACATTTTTCCATCTCAAATCGAGTTTTATGTACAGAAATATAATTTAATAATATATATTAATTATAACTGGACATACTTTTTTCAATTGTGGGATATCAATATCATCTGTATTAAATTTATTAAACATAATATTTAAATTAATTAAATTTTTCAACCCATCAAAAGCATCATAATTGATTACCCTAAGTAAATTATTATCAAGTAACAATTCCTTCAAAGCAATCAATCCATTAAATACACCATTTTTTAATACACTCAGTTTATTTTTCGATAAATATAAATCTTCTAATTTACTTGCCCCTCGAAATGCATTAAGTTCAATGTTTTCAATATTGCAATCTTGAATACTTATGTATTCAAGAGATTCAACTCCATTAAAGAGTTGTTATGTTATTACCATCCAGTGTTAAATAAGTAAGAAATCTATTTGAAAATGCAAAAGGATCTATATTTTTTATACCACAGTTACTCAATAACATATTTTTAAGATTACTTATATTTTCGAATACCCTTCTATTCACATCAAAACTTCCCAAATTCTTAAATATTATTAAAGTTGTCATTTTGGGTAAACTTAAAAATGCGTTGTCTTCGATTTTATTTATAGTGCTATTCATTATTGTAAGTTCTTCAATATTTTCACTAATAAAGTAATTATTTTTTATTGTTTCGATTTTTTTTATATTCCATAATGATAATGACGTGAAAATATATTTGTTTATCACTTTTAGATATTCATCAATTGTAATGTTGTTACAGTCAAGTCTGATTTCATATTGTTGACAAACGGCTTTTATCGGTGAACTTTTCCAAAGAAATAAAAATATAAGTGATGTAAATTTGATATTTTTCATTGTTTGTTTTCTAAAAAAAAAAATAATATTTTTTCAATCGTTGTCTAAAAATGAACTTATGTCTATATGAATCTTACTTAACCCTTAGCTGCCATTGTGGGGTAACAGGTGCCCCACATTTAGCTGTTTTAAATTTTTTAAATATAATATATTCTTTTAAATAACCGATTGGAGTGCATTCCGTATCGTTCGAAGATGTTAGAGCAGTGGTTCCCAAACTCTTTTGGCCCACGGACCCCTTTTGATACTCAAAACTTGCCCACGGACCCCTTTTCATAGACAAAACATTCCCACGGACCCTGGGTGAAAAACTACTAAATTTTGACACGTGCAGTTGATTTTAGTACCACTTCGCCAATTTTTATTCGATTACGTTGAAATTTTAACACAATGAAGAAGAAAGATAAAGCTACTAATTTAGTGAATAACATTAAAATTGGACAAAAATTGTTTGTGGTAATGCGCTTTGAATTTTGAAAATTGCCGAATTTTTGCTAAAAAATAGATTTTTTTTCGTTTAAAAAATGATTTTCGAGGGAAATAACTTTATGAATGTATATAATTTAAGGCTTTTTAGTTCAATTAGGACCCATATCTTCATTCTGAATGATCTTTGGTTGAAGTCATTGATTCAAAATATATATATACGAATTTGAATGTTTAAATATCGAAAAAAACATTTTTTTGCAATATTGCAAAAACAAGAGCTGATTGAGCAAAATGGTGGTCATTTTTGGATTCAGCGTGTCCAAATTACTCTTACAAAATTGTTGTATGCCCTGCAGCAAAATGGGTGTCGCCAGTGTAATTTATTCATAGTTATTTATTTTAACTTCCATATATTAATAAAAATGTGCGAGGACCCCCTGACGTTGATCAGGGACCCTCAAATCGATTTTAATTTTCCACGGACCCCCTGAACGATGCCAGGGACCCCTTGGGGTCCGTAGGGACCACTTTGGGAACCACTGTGTTAGAGGAATTTTATTGGATTAAAATACTCAATAGCTTAAAAATAGTTAGCAATTTAATGTCTGGGGTACGAGGTGACCCCAGTGTGGCAGGTATGTTATTCTGGAGAAGTGGAGCAGCTAAGGGTTAAGTCACACCACGTATGAAAGTCCTAATTCCATATTGGTTCTATACGATATTTAAGTAATATGAAATTTAAAAATGATATGATGTATTTAATATAACTATTAAATATTTTTTATACCTGAGTTTTTTTTGAAGACATAAACAATATTCTAGCATTCGTGGGTATAACTGATAATAATATAAATATAATAAATATATAAAATATACTTAAAACACTATTAATTAATAACTTAATGATATGTAAGTATTGTGATTATTAAATAATGATAATATTTTTTTTCTGCTAGTTTATCAACTATATTTAAATAATTAAATCTAATAGAGAGGTTGTTAACGAATTATACAGGTGAGTATTTCTTCGATTTTGGGTGTGTAAATATACAATTACGTATTGAAGAAAATTATAAAATAAAATATACAAATTATGGCTTTAGAAAAATTACTTATCTATTTATTAAGTCGTTAAAAATAGTAAATATTGAGTAAATGAATAAAAAATATCTTTACCATTAAGTTTTTAAGTTTTTATCTTCTTTATCTTAAATAATTAAAATCTAATATATGTATACAAGGGTTATTAAGAAATCTACAGGATGGTTTCAATATTTCGTCTATAAGTAACTATTTTTTAACCCTTCATAGCTGAAGATCTTAAAAATTTAAATTATGTTGATAATGAGACATGTTTAGGCATATAAAAAAACACGTATTTTTCAGAAATTTAAAAATATTTATTTGACATTTTTGGGAGTGACATTACTGTGAGTTAATCGTAAAAAAACACTTATGAGGTATGGCAGGATTTGAAACAATTAGTTAGTTTGTTGTAGCATAATGCTACATCGTATTTTTCGCAAATGCTAGGGAAACTTACAACGTATTCTTTTTTCTACCCAAATCAGCCAGTAGCCGATCTGGTCCTACCTTACTACCAATAGTTACGTAATAATACGTAAGTCAATAGGTTATGCTATCTGTGAATTTTACTTGATACTAAGTTATTCAGTGGTATGTTACAGTAGTGTTACACATATTTGAATGAACTAAATATATTTAGTAAGTATATTAGCGGGATTATTGAGGTTTGTTACAGAAATGTCACATGCGGCTACAAAGGGTTAAAATAGATCAATAAAATATTATTAAATTAAATAGGCAGTTATAGTTTTTTTTTCTATTTATTTAATGAATAACAAACATACATAAATAAATAGTTTATTTTTAGAATTATTTCTGACCCCCACACTGGTAGAAAGGATTTCTCAAACCAAGTAAACCATGTTTTGTATATAACGAAAACAATATTTTCTTAAGATAAACAATAACCTCTTAAATCAACTATAGTATTCTTGAACGAAGAAATAACGTAGTTGGATTAAGAGTATGTTTCTTATATTAACAAAATATTGTTTTCGTTATACCTATACAAAACAAGGTTTTCTTGGTCCAATACAGTTTTCTTTCTGTGCAAGTTATTGGGGGTTGGAAGACTAAATCCATTCAGAAAAAGCAAACAGCTTAACTTTAGGACAAAACTTTCTCAATTTTGCCAAATCAATATCATTATCAGTCATATTATTCAACACTATTTTTAATTGTTTTAATTCTGCCAAACCATTAAAGGCATCGTAATTGATTCCAGTAAGTAAATTATGAGCAAGATTTAGTTTATTCAATCCAGTTAACCCATTAAATACACCTTTCATTAAAACAATCAGTTTATTGCCAAATAAATCCAAGGATTTTAATTTACTTGCCCCCCGAAATGCATTAGGTTCGATATTTTCTATATTACAATTTTCAATACTTAAATCTTCAAGAGATTCTGCCTCATTGAATGTATCTTCTTTAAGAGTTGTTAAGTTATTTCCATCCAGTGTCAACTCTTTAAGAGTTTTACTTGAAAATGCAAAAGGTGCTATATTTTTTATATTGCAATTTGTTAATAACAATTCTTTAAGATGTGGCAAATTTCCGAATGTATTTTTATGGACATTAAAACTTCCTAGATTCATATTTATTTCCAAAATGGATAAATTCGTTAACCCAGAAAATGCGTTGTCTTCGATTTTATTTATAGTTGTTTCAGTAATTGTGAACATGTTAATATTATTATCCATAAAGTATTTAGGTTTTATTGTTTCTATATTTTTCACGCCCTGCAGAACGAGGTACTCAATTGGAGACGTTAAGGACTTTATTTCTTTATGAATTTCATCTGTTGTAGTATTGATGCATTCTAAAGTGTTCTCAAAATGTTCACAAACAGCTTTTGTCGGTGAACATTTCCACAGAATTAAAAATGTAAGTGATGCTATAGCGATAATTTTCATTGTTTAAATTTCTAAAAAAAAAATAGAATTTAATCATTTACCATATTTTTAAATAGTTCCTATAAATATATATAAACAGAACCCTTTGTTGACTGTCTGTCTGTCTGTCTGTCAAGGCCCTTTTTCTCATTGGTAACAAATTGAAATTAATATCAATTATTTAAATCTTAAGCCGTATATAGTACTGTACAAATTTTTATTAAATAAGGGAAATAAATATTTATGGGGTTAAATACAGTCAGAAGGCCAAAAAAACGTTTTTTTTTTCAAGATTTTTTTAAGAGAAGACTTTTAAATTTATTAATGTAAAAATTTGTACACATATTATGGTAACTTTAAATTGTATTTGAACATTTTTTATTTGTAAAAATAAAAATTTCGAAAGCTGCTACAGCTGTTCTCCAAGAGGTCCTCTCAAAAAATCTCTGGACTGGATCATTTAAAATAAAAAACCCATACGGATTTCGTTAAAGTAATGTATAATCTTGTACTTAATCGAAGGAATACGCAAAATAAAATTTTTTGAGAAAATGGCGTCTTCTCAAAAAAAAAAATCGATTTTTGACAAAAATTTTGACCTTAAATTGTTTATAAAAAAATATATATTTATCGGTGAGAAAAAACCTTCGATTAATTACTAAAAAAATATACTTAAGAAACTTGTGTTAAAATTTGAGACTGATCAGTTCAGCCGTTTCCGAGGAATCATGGTCACCGACTTTAAAAACACAGATTTGAGAAAAACGCGCTGCCGTTCCGACCTATATTCAAACGCTCAGAGACGTCTTTACAAATATGCGTGTAACTTCGAAAATAATCGCCGGATTGACTTGAAATTTTTTGTGTGTGTACTTAAATATATGTACATTACGAAAATGAAATTAAAAAATCGTTTTTTTTTTAAATTCTAACTGTATATAACCCCCTTAAATTAGTAATATATTTATTAAATAAATATGTCTTACGTTTTCTTCGGCAATATTCAGTTAATAAGTATAGTATATGCTCGTTTGTATAACTTTTAAATAATATGATTTTTTTAAAATATACATAGATATGTATATAAATAGAGCATACTTACAAAACTATTAAAATAATGACTTTGATAAAGTATTTGGATCATTAACGAATAATGATTGTTTTTAGTTTTTATAATCATTATTTAAATAATTAAAATCTAATATGCATTCTTATAGATTATACAGGGTGTGTCTTTTCCAGGGACTTGAACCAGAATTTATTTATGGTTCAAATATTTCTAATTGAGTAAAAGTTCCCAATTTTATTATCGAATACTGTTTCCACGTTATAATAGTCGGGGAGGTGAGCGCCAAAATTTGCAACTACTTTCTAAAACACGGCGTTTTTCTGAGGCAAATAGGTTTGAAAAAAATGTCTCCAAAATGTGAAAAATGGGTTTTAAAGCGCATGTCACATACATCCAAATCTTTTTGAAAAAAAATCGTAGCTGCTTCGATGGTTAAAATGTCGACTTTCAATGATTTTGCTATATAAAAACATGATTTTTCGACTTCTGTAGTTACCGTTCGTTTTATCCTTCCTCAAATATTTTTGTTTGAAGGAGATAAAAATTATTAAAACAAGACACTTTCATTTATTCTGAATCTCTTAATGAATTATGTTACTATTATAAAAGTTATAAAACTTATTTTATTTTTGGGATTAATTTTTGTGACATTAATTATGTCACAAAAATATTTGAAAACATAAAATATAATCTTATAAATGAAAACATGGACTATCTAATTTACAAATGAAGCGAGGAGAATTCAATAACTGTTGCTTTTAAATTTTTTGCATATGAGGCTGAAGAAATACAGTCAATTTTACGACGTTCCCAAAATTTCATAAAATCTTTGTGCACCGATTCCCCAGGCTGTTCAAACCAGACACCTAATTTACTGTTTTCTAAAAATTATAAACATTGCAGTAAATGTTTTAATACATGTACTTCTAGAGTTTCTGTTAAATTAGTGCTTTTCAAAGACTTTTCAAGTTCTTGAATGTAATTACATAAATTCTCAATTGGTTGAGATTGTCTCAAAGCAAAATACTCATGAACAATTTTTTTATAGATTTCAATGATGAAATGAAAGGTACCATTGCTACTGCTAGTGGTCCTAGATCTCCGTGAATATCGGATATTATTTAATTTATGCGCTTCTTTTAAAATAGTTCTGCATGCATTTCCTTCGAAACAATCACCATAAAAACTTTGAGAGCTGATATTTAAACTCCTGGGCCAAATCATTGCGCTTTCTTTACCGACAAGTTTCACTATACCATCCTAAAATAAATGATTAACAAGTCCCAATAATACGTGCAATTCTGGTATAATACATTTTTGAATAACGCATTTCATCTTTTTCATCTACAAGAGGATTATTAATAGTGCTGTTACATTCTTTTGCTAATATTTTTTTTACCAAGCGTACAATAGCGGTCATAATCCTTTCGTAAATCTCCGTAAGTTCTTAATGTATCATTATTAACACTACAAACTACCATCACATTTTCTCAAGGCTTGCAAAGGAATAAAACAGTACGGACATGGGTAAGAGGATGTTGCTGTCTGTTGTCCATTAATAATTAATAAAACTTTAAAATCATCAACTAGCTTAAATGAAATAACGTTTAAATTGATTAATTCAAATAAAAATTTAATATTGTTATAAGTTTCTTTGATCAAGGGAACAATACATAAAATGATTAACTTATTAACGCTTGAGAGTTTAATGCTGTGATCTTCACTTATACATCGATTTCGACTGTGTCTGTGTTCTGAAAAATGCTCATACATATTTAAAAAAGAAAAACGTTTCCACCATCGATCATAATTTTAATAGAATAATCGCCTATTAAATATCTTTCAGAAACCACAGTTTAAATCATTTCATGAGTATTTGTCCATACTATAGGCCTTTCTTCTTGTATTGTACCATATTCATTAGTGTCAAAACTGTACTTATCAACTTTATAAAACATTCCTAATTTTTTCGATTTTTATACTATTTCTATTAATTATTATTGTTTATTTTTTTATTTAAAGTAAGTTTATTATTTAAAAAAATCAATATATTCAGGTTCAGATATAAAAACAATTAAAAAGAGTGGTAAGTTCAGAAGTTTTTTATAACAAAATAACTACAAATCATTGAAAGTCGATATTTTAACCATCGAAGCAGCTACGATTTTTTTTCAAAAAGATTTGGAATGTATGTGACATGCGCTTTAAAACCCATTTTTCACATTTTGGAGACATTTTTTTCAAACCTATTTGCCTCAGAAAAACGCCGTGAAAAGCTGATTTTTTATATTAGGTCACATTTGTGGTGTAGTTATACAGTCTGCCATCAATCAGCTAGTTTCGTTAGCGTTTGGCGCGGGGGTGGTTTTAACTTTGTAAAAAAAAACTATACACGTTGCAACTACTTTCTAAAATCTGAAAATTTATTTGTAAGCAGTATACTAAGTAAGAACCCCTTTTATCATAGTCAAAATCTTGCAACCGGGCGCGTTTAACTCGTAAAAAATCTATACATCGTGAAAGTACTTTCTAAAATATGAAATTCGGTATAAGAGTCAGGAATGTTATTATTATTAAATAAAAAATAGTCAGTCCGACTTTTACCTTAACAAATCAGCAGCTGATTTACCACCCCCGCGCCAAACGCTAACGAAACTATCTGACTGACGGCAGGCTGTATATCTACATCACAAATGTGACGTAATATCAAAAAAAAAAAACTTTTAGAAAGTATAGTTGCAAATTTTAGCGCTCACCTCCCCAACTATAACAACCAGTTTAATTTTCAAGCAAGAATCTAACACGTACTATATAGGTATCTTATATATACAATTGTGTTGTGCAGAATCGCCAGTAAATCTCAATTCTCAAACAGATAAAATATATATAATCATTTATTAAGCCAATGCAGCAGATACAGCAGATAGTTAGTAATCCGACGCCCACGACGCCCAGATAAATTACACACAGTGCGCGCGAGGAAAGTAAAAAGCAATTTAACATTTCACTAACAAACGTGCACTCGCGACTTTCTCACAAACCACCTGCACTACGCCCGTTTTTAATTTCGTAGATTATACTCGTTCTTCCGGCTGACCTGAAGGTCAGTTTTATTTGTAATTAATAACAAACCCTTTACACATCAGTGGGCTCTCACAACGTTGCAATATAGCAACACAGCAATAAAGTAACTACCAATAAGCAACTAGCAATATAGCGATATCATATTGTTTTGGTGTGAAACAATATGTCCGATTCAATGTATATTGACAGATAGCAATAATATCGCTAGTTATAAGTTGCTATATTGCTATATTGCTCCGCACCAGTTTTAAAATCAACGGGAAAAAATATAGGGTGTTTATTAATCTCTAGAGGGCCGGAAAGCACCCAGAAAATCTTCAATTTTTGTTTTTTGATTAAAATATATCGAAAACGTATATTTGTACTTACAAATAAATGAAAATCGTTCACGCGGGGCAAAGAGGTGGTTTTTACCTTATTATAGGGGTTGTTTTTGAGTTTAATGTATTTTTGACATCAGATTTAGATTCAGCGTCGAAAAATACATCGAAAATGTATATTTGTATAATGAAAAAAGGTTATGTACTATTTTAAATAAATGTTATAGATGATTTTACTAAACTATATGTATAATGCTGTATAAAAACGTTTTGTGGGGGCCACAGCCCTTCATTTTTTAATACAGTCCCCAGTGAAACTTATATTGTACGAATTCAGATATATATTTATATTTTATGATAATTTTATAAAAGTAAAAAAACTCTTTCGTAAATAACTTGTTTTTTTTGTAATGTATTTTTCTGACATGAACTAAATGATATTTCTATTTAGTATGACATGTTTCATAAAGCAGTATAAATATTTTACATGAAAATAAAACACGATTTAAAGTTCTTGTTTGTATTAAATTCATAGCATAAAAAACTCACACATAAAAATGAATTTATTTTTGATAACACTTTTTTTTAATTATTACATAGATATATATTTAAGTACTATAGAAACCTATCGTTCGTGAAACTGTACCATGTATGACAGCTTACTATATTTAATGTATCTGTATACAGAGTGTGTAAAAAAGAATCGCTATATAACCGAAAAAAACAACAGAAATATTGCGAGATCCCTGTTACGAAAAAGAAAAGTCCAAATTTTATAAATAACTAAAAAAACTATCAAAACCCATACGTGGCTGTTGCCGGGCAACTCACGTGATGGACACAATTCAAAAAATACCCTTACCAATCGATTCGTGAATCAATCCCGAGTCAAACGAGGTACATGAAGCCATATGTGAAAAATTTTGTTTTGAAAAATGGACATTATGTCTGTATGGAGGGTCATAACCGAAAAATTCCTAAAATGGGCTAAACAAGAACTACAGAGCTACCATTTAGCGAAAACCCGAGGTCTCTAGGTGGTCAGGGGCCCGAGATTTCGCTGTGGAAGATAGACGGACGGACGAATGGAAAATCGAGCATATAAACGCTACCACCTTTAGTGGGTTACGCTAAAAAATATTATAAAAAGCTCCATTCAAAATCCGGGAATGTAGCTTCTTTCAATCTTTTTTTAGTTAATTTACAAAATTTGGGCTTATTTTTTTTCTGGTCTAATATTTTGATAGGGTAGAGTGGGGCTAAAAGTCCGTCGGGTAAAAAGTCCCGAATTCAAAATCTCAGCATAGCAACAAATTATAGATATTGTGTCATATACATTATGTGAGGAGGGGCATGAGGTAACAAAGCCAAACTGAACACTTGCGAAAGTCACAGGTAAACTATATTTATTTCATGCGTGAAAAGTAAAAAAAAATATAATTTTCTTTTTCGTCTAGTTATTTTGCAGGTAAGATTGATTTAAAAATCAGTGTAAATGTAGTGAGAGTACTCCTTTGGTAGTTAATTTATATTGAAATTGTTATTAAACATTGACACATTTTTTTACTATAAGCTGATAAAGTATCCAAAGCAGTATTGGGGCAAAAAGTACATTTTTTGTATGTATTAACTGTGACAGTGATTATGAATTTTAAATTGATTTGAATTTAAATGTATTAATTCTCTCAATGAATAAGACTGATATCTTAGACTAAGAATCAATAATTTAATAGTTATTTAAAGAAATGTTAAAAAAGAAGAAATATACTAATTTTAGATTGAATAAAAAAATTAATAGTAAATTCAGTATATCTATATAAAATTTTATATATAATTTACATATAAAAAGATTTTTCATTTAATCATAAAAATAAACAACTTACAAACTTTCGGATGTTTAGGTACTTTTTGACCCCTGTACGGGGTAAAAAGTACACTATTTCTTTTGTTATATTTTGCTTCATATCTCGGTATGGTGTAGTAATACGGGTGCAAAATGTATTGGAGGTTTGAAGCTGAATAAATATAGAATATATTAAGACATTAACCATTAAGATAAATTTTAATTCTAGTGAGTAATCACTATTTATGTGAAAAAACGGACTTTTAGCCCCACCCTACCCTACTTTCAATTTCCTTTAATCTCCTTCATATTACTCAAATTCAAAACAATCCAATAAACGATTTTATTACTATTACAACTGTAACTATAACTTCGACTATAGTAGAACAGTAGGTCCCTATATTATTTTGTAAAGCGAGGTGAAATGGAAACATTCTATCGATAATGATCTTTATACGCTGTGTGCCCCCAAAGGGTTAATAGCCAGTAATGTTTGTTTGATTAGTTTCAGATATCGGCGCTGATAATTATATTGTATATAAACACATTTTAATACACTACAAATAAGGGTGTGTTAATTGGTACATAATAATAAATGTCGCTCTGAATTAATTTTGAAAATGTATTAAAAATAAATGGTGAAATTTACTGTCACTTTGACATTTTAATCAATATTAGGGAAAGTGTTAACAAACGTGTAAAAGGGGTGGTAAAATTATTATATGTTTCGTTAGTATAATTCCCAAAATTAGTCAGGACTTAAAAAAAGTTAAAATTACAAATGTATATTTATACACACGGAGAGAATATTCTTTTAAAAATTAACAGAAAATGCTGTGAATCAACTTCTGAAAAAAAAAATTAACAGAAAAGTCGCTAGATTTAAAATAAAGTAAATGAAAAATTATAATGACATACTGGTAAATTTTAACATAGTACCTATTAAAATTTATTTACTCTGAAAAAGTAACATACGCTATTCTTTAATTTAATTTCTTGCATATGAAAATTTTACGTACATTCTCTATAATTTTACTATGTTTCTATATTAGTTTTCATATCTAGCATATCGCCGTCATAGAAACTGCTATACAGTATATTGAATTGTAGTAGATATTCTTTTAAATTTTACCATATCGGGTGTTCAAAATTTCTAGGATCAAATTTTTTTTCATTAATCTATGCAATTTTTTATTTTTTTCCATTCCTACGCATCGTAAATAAATAAAAAATGTTTATGACATTTTTTCATCTGACTATTAATAACTTGTTAAAATAATTATTTAAGTTTTATAATTATTTTAACATACGGTATAGTAATTTTTGATACTGTTGGTATGAAATATTACTACGTTACCGATTAATTTTTCACAGAATGAAATTTCGTCCTCCCGTTAACATGTTTTTTATGTTAAAAATTAACAGTTATTTTTTTCAGTGAAGTTAAATAATTAATCGGAGAATACCCCCCTGCATATATATCCCAATATAAATGAAGTAAGCCAAAAATGAGTCCAAAATTTTTTCTCCCGGATTATTTTGTTTTTAATTTTACACTTCTAGCCCTTGGATTACGAAAAAAAAACAAATGAATTTTTTTGTTATTTAAATCATATTTAATATGCCAAGAAAATAACTAAATAGTTAAACTTTTTCTCTTTTTTATATACTGCAAAGATTAAAGTTTCTTTTAATTTTAATTAGTTTTAATAATGTTGAAATTAATATATTAATTGACTTTATAAACTTTTGTGCAAACAACTACTAGGTACAATGAATAATGAAGAAGTCTAGGAAAAGTTAAATATATATGTATAATGTTTATAGATATCTATCTTAACTTACTAATTTTATAATAATATTATTTTAGAAAGATAATCTAAAAGTTATAGTTATTAATTTTTTTAATGAATACTTAATACTGAATGTATAAGCTACATACTATAATATAGTCTCAAGTATATTAATTTTTAAGCTAATATTAACTATGATTAAAACCCCTTACAAACTACACTGGTAGAAAGGTTTACTTGAGTCAAATAAACCTTGTTTTGTATATAACGAAAACATTATATTCTTAAACCAACTATAGTATTCTTGGACGAAGAAATAACGTAGTTGGACTACGAGTACTTTTCTTATATTAAGAAAATATTATTTTCGTTTTATACAAAACACGATTTTCTTGGTCCAATACAGTTTTTTTGTGTGTAGCGATTTTTATTTAAAATATTAGACGTATGGTTTTTGAGTAATTGGATATTAAAAATAGAGTTTTTAACACACGATAAATGAGAGAACTTGCCGAAAGTGTTCTATTTATTGAAATTCTACACAATTGGCTTTATAGAGACGTTTTAAAAACGAATTATTTGAAACTTCAATACTATAAAAATTATAAAACAAATATATTCACGTGTAATTTATTCAAAATAATGAAAAACTAGCTCTGTCATTACAGCAGTACAAATTAGTACATGTTACTATTATATACCGTTCTGTCTATTTCAATTTTCAAATTAAATTAAACTTTTTTTACTTAATTTAATAATTAACAAAGTAAAATATTCTATTAAATGTAGGTACATGTGTTCTGAATATAAATTAAAAACAAAATTTTTCGAAATCAAATCTTTTTTTTACAGTGTGCTAGACGTATAACCTTAAAGAATCCAAGATTGGTCCCAGTACAGGGTGGCCAGTATTTCTCTGGAACAAATTTCCCTGACTTTTCCCGGTTTTCCAAGAGAATTTTTACAGTTTTTTATAATGAAAATTTAGATAAAAAGACTAAAAAAGGTCTCATACATGAAATTTTAGCATTTCCCGGTATAGCAAAATTCCCTGACTTTTCCCAGTTTTCCAGAAACTGGCCACCCTGCAGTACCAGTACCTTATTAGCTATCTCAATTAAAAATAAATTACATAGATGAAAAATTTACATGTTTTCTTTAATGAAGTATCGACCGCTTATTAACGACACGATGCAAACGACACATTGCTTTATTTCTTGAAAACTAATTTCACGTGTCAATAAAAACTTAACAAGAAGGGTAACTATGTAGTAGGAAACATATTAAATTCAAATATGCATATTACACGGGCCACATACCGTTTGTATATATACATATATAATTTTATGGTACTTTTAACATTTTATGTGTACGTACAGACGTGCCACTTGTATACAGAATGTTCCAGAAAACGTATTACTTTCATTAATCACAGAGTTTTCATTTGAAAACTATGTGGTACCCTTCGTATATTTACGTTCATTTTAATGGGGTTAACAAGTCTAGCGTCCTCTGAAAATATTCAATATTTGGGAATTTACTGTGGTTAAATGAAACAACGAATTAAAGCTAAATTAACACAGCTGTTTAATCACTATTTAAAGTACTTTTTAATTTATTTTTATGAATGAATATTATTAATCTCTGGCCGACAGTAGGTTTTTCATCAAAATTTGGAGTTGACACCTTCCGTACTTGCTTTTAGCCAAATGGTCAGATCTGGAACAATTTTATAAAGTGACTTTAGTTTTTGGAACTAACCTCTATGGAATGAACCACTTTTACACCTCAGAGTTATATATTTCAATAATTATAGGTATGTTTATACTATAAAATTTAAGATTTATTTGAACTGTAATTTTCATTGGCCATAAAAATCTACAGGATTTTTTGTTTCCAACCAAAGTGGTTCATTCCATAGAGGATAGTTTCAAAAAATAAAGTCACTTTGTAAAATTGTTCCAGATCTGACCATTTGGCTAAAAGCAAGTACGGAAGGTGTCAACTCCAAATTTTGATGAAAACCTACCATCGGCCAGAGATTAATAATTTTCATTCATAAAAATAATTTAAAATGTACTTTAAATAGTGATTAAACAGCTGTGTTAATTTAGCGTTACTTCGTTGTTTCATTTGACCACAGTAAATTCCCAAATATTGAGGATTTTCAGAGGCGCTAGACTTACTAATTGTAAGTAGAAAAATAATATTAATACGACAAATATATTTTTAACTTAATAAATCCGGTAAAGTTAAGATTACAAATAAACAAACTTGTATGCATACATACATTCCAAATGCATAACCCTTGTTTTGAGTATACAATAACAATGTTTCAACAAGTAGAAATATAATATTATAATTCGATAAATTTATTTTTAAGTTAGTTAATTATAACTATAGATATAAATAAGTTACAAATGATAAATTACCAGTCATCAGAATAAATTTAAAGAAAGATATACTAGATGAAACCTAGAAGATAAATTATAGCATTCTTTATTTATTTTTACTATATAAATAGATGCTCGCTTCATAATTAGATGTAGATTTATTTTTATATAGCTTCACTCAAAAAATAAATAAAGAAACTGCTTTATTTATGTTTTTAATTAAGAATTATTTTGTACTCATTGTTTTGTGCAGGTACCTATTTGTGAAAAAGAATTATTGTGTAGTGCTTATCAAAAACGATAAAGATCAAATTGGAGATTAATTTTAACCTTCACAGAAAAAAAAAGGATTGTGTGGTTTTATGAGACCACGGTAAAAGTGAAACTTTTTTTCACATTATAGACATTTAACTAAAAATTTTCGGAATAATAAATTCAAGCACTCAAAATTGAAATAAATCCATAAACAACAACATGCACCAGCAAAAAGTTCTAATATTTCTAATAAATTCTATATAAAAACCAAGATCTTTTTTCATTTTTCTATAAGCACGTGCTCTGTCGGCGTTCTGTTTTTTACGGCGTAAAATTAATTCATCGTCATTCATTTTTGCACTATTCTTTCTCGTTGATCAGTTTTTTGGACTCACTAGCTGTGCCGTTGTTTACCAAAAGCAAATAAATAACAACATTTACATTAAACACTGACAAATTACAATACAAACTTACTAAATATGTATAATAGCACACAGTACATAAACTGTCATACAATGAATGGCTGCTTGTTCCACGCATGCGCAGTCCAAACGTCAGCGACATGCAACACACAGACCAAAAAGTTTGAGACGATATAATAAAAGTTTCACTTTAAAAAACTCGATCTTATTGAAAGTTTGAGATGGAAAATGCTTAATAAATTTATCTTATTAATTATAACAATATTTGCTCAATATAATAATAAAAAAATGTGAAGATATTTTATTAATTTGAAAAATATATCTAAAAATCTTTTCATTTGTCAAATTAATAAATAATTTATTATACAAACTAACGAAACTCTCAAATAGATTAAACATAATGGTTGTATTAATAAATATTTATCAGTGTGAATATTTTTTACACCACCCAACTAGTGAAAGTGCAATTTTCGATATGGTAAATTCAGTGATGTCATTTATTAAGTATTTAAAGAATATATGTTTTCAATACGAAACAAATTTTTACCGTGATAAGAACATTGTTAGTAATAATATACATTTATTAATAAGATAAACGTGGATATTTCCATATTGGTAAAAAATTATCATATTAATATCGGAGCCAAATCGATCACGGATTTTTACATTGATCACATTTTTTTAACACAGAAATTTTTTTTTCAGTGTACCTATACTTTTTTTAATTTAAATAAAAATTATATTTTCGTATGAATTTGATTTTTTATTCATTAAATTATATGTTTTTACTCACAATAAATTTTTATTAAGCAGAATTTCTCGACACAGTTTTTTTTGCTTTTAAAATAATAATAATAAAAAAGTCTTATGGCGGCCACAACAGGAGTTTATTTACAAACAAGGATTAGTTTTATACATTTACAAACATAGAATGAATATAAAACATGCCCTAAACCAGTGATTTCCAAACTGTATACATATACATACTATCTGTTTCTGAAAGGGACGTTACTGTGAAGTTTTTGACTGACAACTATTATTGAAAAAGCAAAACTGATAGAATTGTCATAAAAAATTTGTGAAATCACTCCCCTTAATAAGACCTTTGTAGATTGTTTGTGCTAATAAACAAGCATATTCATCGCATAAAAATTAAATTTTATACGCAAAAAATTACATTTTATACCTTTTTAAAATATGTCTGTATAATTTTATGAAAGGGGGGCGGGGGGCGCCAGAGATTAAATTTTTTTAAAGAGAGGCGTAGTTACATAAAGTTTGGTAACCACTGCCCTAAACGATGCTGGGGGGGGGGGGACATTTGAGTTATATAAAAGTTTGTTGATCTTTCTATACGATATCAAATCCTGAATGTTGTAGACCAATATTGATATTTGGGAAAAGTTTGACATGAATTCATACAAAGTAAATAAAAAAAATTTTTTGTAAATAAATAAATATGTATATAATCTGAAATTGTATTGTTTTACAAAATGGAAACTCGAGTTAGTAAATGAGGGGTTTGCAGCAACAAGGAGTTATCTCCAGTTTTTATAGTTTGTGGAAAAATAGAAAAAACTGTTTAAAAAATTGAGAATGTATTTAAATCGCCTTTGTCTTCGTCCAATTATTATTTATCAACGACCACATGTTTTGGCCAAATTCCATTGAGAAATTCGTCAAATTCGCAATTCTAGAGTTCATTTTATTCTGGAGTTAACTCCTTTTCTGACCCAAATAGTTGAAAATTATTTTATTTTTAAAGTAAGGAAGCATTGAATAAGAACAATTTTCAAGAAAATTAGTTTATTTCAAGAAAGAACACAATAACGAGTGTACTAACTAAATTCTAAGCCCAAAAACAAAGAGTTAACTCCATTTTTACCCAAGCGAATGAAGCAGCTAACTCATTCTAGCGGATACCTTGAGAACTATCAACGATAGGTAACTTTTAGTTGAACCAAACGAAAGAATGATTTTTTCCCCCAAGAAACGGTTGTTAACTCTGTTTGGTTTAAAAATGGATTTAACTCGTTGTTGCTGCAAACCCCTCAATTTTTTTCCCAGATGGTGTCAACATATTTAAAAAATAATTTTATAAATTTTTGATTAAAAATATTTTTGCAGATTTCTTTTGCGACAGCCGGTATATAATTTCGGTGATAGGATACCCAGAGAGCTCTTTGATATGCGTGTCACTTTCGTTAGACATTTTCATTCATGTCTGATGTTCTTGCGAGATTGCTAAACGAATTAAATTTATTTTCGAGGCAGACATGAGGCGCAATCCGTAAATACTGATTGCGCGCCTCTTAATTCATCTCCAACAACCCTTCTCTAACCAAACTTAATGGATAGAACAACAGAAGTCGTCAAACATTTAACTCAGATCATTTCATATCAAAACGTGAATACGTATTTATTAAAAAAAATCAATCATATAAAAACAAAATCTATTTAAGGTTGTTCGATCATTAGAGCAATGTATATAGATAAAAGTATAAAATTTTAATATTAGTGGCCTTGTAGGTACCTAAATATACTCCTGGTTATATCTTAAAAATTATCTATAGATAGTTTTTTGTACATTTTCACGACCGAAAATTCCGCGAAGTTTTCGAGCGGTTTCAATGTAACTTTCCCCATTTTTGTAATGGGTTTTCACTATGATAACGCGTTGTTTGTTTGTGTAGCGCTCCATATTTAATAATCGGAACATTCGTTAAGGACGATTTTCAAATTTCAGAGCTGCCTCTTGCACAGAAAAAAATTGGCGCAACATTTAAATCAGGCATTCTTATTGGGACACCCGTTATTAGTTCAAGTATAAATACATATATCGCGTTGCTGTGGTTAACCTATACTTTAGCAACATGTGGTGGTTATGCTATTAAATTGTAGGTTATATGAAACGTTTGGAAGTTTGACATAGCGCCATCTATTGAATACTTACTCAATCCAGTCAACAGATGTTACCATCTGTTAGAATAGTTTGGAGCTAACAGATAAAGACATAATGATCGCAATAAAATAATATTGCGATCATAAATTGAGATGTAAGCTATCCTATCTTTCAAGTTGGATCAAACTGCACACGGTGTACAAATTTGATTAAAATCGGTTAAGTAGTTTAGGAGTCCATCGCGGACAAACAATGTGACACGTAATTTATATATATTAAGATAAGATAATATACTAGTAGTGACGTTAAAATATAATAAATAAAACAACTAATTGTCTAAACGTCAAAGATTTAATAAGCAAGGAAACGTAGCGAGCTTTCGATTCACAGAATCATCGTCAGGCTATGAAAATTGTTGAGATAACGACACCGTTCTCGCATTCTCCCCTTTAAATAGCCTGACGATGATTCTGTGAATCGAAAGCTCGCTACGTTTCCTTGCTTATTAAATCTTTGACGTTTAGACAATTAGTTGTTTTATTTATTAAGATAAGATATATATATTTGATAACGGTTATTTTATTTAATAGTTAAGGAAAATAAGAAGTAAAAAAACTTACCCATATTGATGCAACAAAGCTGATTCTGAAAAAATAAATAAAAAATATTAATTAATTTATATATGTGAAAAAAATCACCTATGAATAAAATTCGACCAATATTTTACCTGCCTTAATGGCAACATACACACATGATTTTAATGTTTGCACATCTATGGCACAGTACCTTTAGAATGATATAATTTTTATTCCCCTTGTTTTATAATAAATACAAAAAATATATATACGACAATTTTTATAAATTATTTAGTACCTATAATATTTAATTTGTCAAATTGTACATTTAAACTGGTAGAAAGGATTTCTCAAACCAAGTAAACCTTGTTTTGTATATAACAAAAACAATATTTTCTTAAGATAAGCATTAATCTCTTAAACCAACTATAGTATTCTTGAACGAAGGAATAACGTAGTTGGATTAAGAGTATGTTTCTTATATTAAGAAAATATTGTTTTCGTTATACCATATACAAAACAAGGTTTTCTTGGTCCAATACAGTTTTTTTTCTGTGTATAACAAGTTTGGTAGCCACTGGTTTGGAGTAATATACCATTCAGAATTTCTTGATCACGTTCTTTCAATGAATGACATTTTCTAATTGGAAAATTATAAAGATTTACATTGGTAATATGATTTTAATTAATTGAGTGAATTTTGAAATTCTCTTAATTAAATTCAAATCAATTTAATATTCAACCTAAGATTAATCCACAGGTATTGTCACTCCTTGGGGGGGGGGGGAATACTTTAAATGACAAGTGGAAAACTTATGTACAAAGAAAACGTGCCACTGACAGCTGGGAAAGTGATTATATTTCAACTTATTAATTATAAATAATACATACAAAATAAATAATTTTTCTGATATACACTGCCCTGCAAAAGTATTTGGACACTCATTTTTGCGTATTGTAAATATAAAACTGCAAAAATGGTTAAATGTTGATAAGAGTACTTAATAATAATCCTAGCATATCTAAAATACAGCATTTACAATTTTCAATGTTAAAGAAAATTTTTGAATTATATGAAAGGTGAGGTTTACTCAAGTTGAAAGTATTGACGCACAGTGTCTTTCAAGCTAACGAGAATTTGTTTTTTTTACTATTTTGACTGCGAGTAAACATATTCTTTTCGCTATTTTAGGTATTTTTATTGACTGAAATTTGTATATTTACATTCAAAATCACAGGTGTCCAAAGACTTTTACATGGCAGTCTACAATGCAAAAAATTAATAGAATATAAATTATAGAAAATAATATTTCCTACAATTTTTACTAAAAACATTTCATTCGAAAACGTACCATTTCAAAAATAAATAAACAATTTCACTTTTCGTTTTTGTGTTATTGCGTTTACAGACACACAGACATCATGATAAATATATTTAAAATGGATTCAGGTATACCCAAAATGAATATTTCCATCAAAATCCACAATTTTTTTACATCGCACCCCCGCAAAAAAATGTCACAACTCAAAAATTGTAGTTTTTAAGGAAATAGGAATAAATGAATTTATAACAATTTAGGTAAATCAAAACTGTAAAGGTAGTATAGGAAAAGGACTGATACACAGTATTTAATTTAAATATTTCAGTATTCCTGCAATGTTTGAAAAATAGTAACTATTAAAACGCTTAGTGATTAAGTATTTAAAAAAATAAATAAAAAATGTGACATTTTTTAAAATATGCTAGTTTTGACTATAGGTACACGAGGTACAATTTTTAGTAGAAATATATAGTAATTTGAAATCATTCTACATATTTATCTCAAATATGACATTTTTTGAGTTTGCAGAGGTGTGATATGTAATATAAACTAATTATGAATTCGACATATGTAAGTTTCGAAAAAGAAAAAAAGGCAGCAATGTATTTTTATTGTAGTAGCTAGCTGGTACTTAGCTACAAACAAGCGATAATGGTCATCAATAACATGCGCTGCGGGTGACATCTGTCGCCAATTACTACAAAACGTCCGGAAACATGTAGCGTAAACTGTTGCACTTATGCTTAAATTATTATTATCAGTACACAAGAACAAATTATCGATGTTTTATCTTAACCCATTTGTACCTAAGGCGGTTATTACACTATCAAATAAATATGTCAAAGATCTTTGATAAAGATTTGATCAAATATAAGAGACTGTCATTATCTATGATCAGAGAAATATTATGAATATTATAAAATATGACATTATACTGTCATATTTTTTTTATTTAAATTTTTTTTTCATATCACATGCATAGAAACAACTAGTTTTGAACCCTGTTTTGACAGTCGAAACAAGACAATTTCAGACCAATGCGATTGTACCGAGCAGAAACAAAGAAACAACGTTGTTTCTGCCCGGCACATTCATTTATTTATTATTTATTTCAAGTCTGCCAGAATCGCATTTGTAATAAACAAAAGCGGATCTTATTTCTGAATTATTCTATTATTAAAATAGTATAAGATATTACTGCGCTATTTGTCTGCAATAGTCTTACTTCGACTGGCTACAGAAATCAAAATTCGTTGTTTCAATGCATGTGATATGAAAAATACAATGTGTGTGGCACGGGATGAAACAAAGACGATTTCAGACCAGGGAGATGACAGCCCTCGCTTCGCTCGGGCAGTCAACTCTCGCCCTCGTCAGAAATCGTCTTGTTTCAACCCTTGCTACACAATATACTAATATCACATTTAACATAGGCGGCTATTACACTATCAAAGAAATGTGATAAAATTTCTTTAATCAAAGAAATATGACATTTATTTTATTATCTTAACCCATTTGTACATTTGTACTTATTTGAGTATGTAGAACATAAAATCAATTCTATTATTTTTTTCCAGTAGGTATATCAAAAATAGAACTCGATTTTTTTTTAAAGTTACGGCCACTTTTCTAAAAAAAAATTCAGAAATCGAGGAAAGGTTATATCTCGAGAACGGTTAGAGAATTTTACCTTAACCCTTTTAAACACATTGTACTTATTTGAGTACGTAAAACACAAAAATGATTCTATTCTTTTTTTTTCAGTATACCAAAAATATAACTCGATTTTTTTTAAAGTTACGGCTATTTTTCTCCAGTATACAATTATTGAAAACTTTTTGAGAGGCAATGTCTCGTGGACGGTTAGAGATACAGACATGCGGGTTGAAAATTTCAAGTTTTAACGCCGTTATCTATATTGAAAAAAGCATACTTTAAAAAAAAATCTAAAATGATTTTTTTTATTGAAATTTCATGGTTCAAATTTATTATTTTACAAACAAAAAATACAACTTTACTATACAAACTATAATTTTTCATTGAAATCACATTAATTTAAGCAAACAGATTTAGTAAATACAACCAAATGCGTAAAAATCCAAATTTTGAAAATCTGACCCGAAAAATTGAACTCTGGTTATGATGAAAGTCCACCCCTCATTGGGGTAAAATAAAAATTCCACTTCTCCGCCTACATATCAAAGAAAACCTCATGAAAATCAGACAGACAGAGAGACATTGTATTTTATAAAAGTAGATATTACTTGAAAAGTACTAAAGTTAATGTTATTCGATTATTAGAGCAATTTACAGATAAAAGTCTTAAATTTTAATATGTTATTTATGAATAACTCATATATTTTACTCATTTTTATTTAAAATATTGGACGTGTGGTTTTTGAGTATTAAAAATAATGTTTTGGATATTAAAAATAAAGTTTTTAACACACGATAAATGAGAGAACTTGCCGAAAGTGTTCCTTTTATTGAAATTCTACACAGTTGGCTATACAGAGACGTTTTAAAAACTAATTATTCAAAACTTCAACCCTTTTAAATACTATAAAAATTATAAAACAAATATATTCACATGTAATTTATACAAAATAATGAAAAACTAGCTCTGCCATTACAGCAAATTAATACATGTTACTATTATATACCGTTAAGTCTATTTCAATTTTCAAATTAAATTAAACTTTTTTTACTTTTAATAATTAACAAAGTAAAATATCCCAATAAATGTAGGTACATGTGTTCTGAATATAAATTAAAAACAACATTTTTCGAAACCACAGTGTACTAGACGTATAACCTTAAGAATAATAATAAAAATAAACGTAATTCCATTTTGAATGTTTGTTTCAACTATACACATACTTCATTATTGTAAGTTTCTACTTAATTTCTATTCAATGTGTTGCACATTTCTGTGGGTTTCAGTAATTTTCTAACTTTATTTTCTTTGAAAGTTTGTTCGCAGTTTCTTCACTAATGTAATTTCTATCCAAAACTTTAGTTATGTCTTACTCACAATAAAGTATTTAATTAAATAGTGCCTTTAAACAAAAACTAATTTAAATATAACCCCATGTATATTTGTATTTTCAAATTATTTAAATATATTACATATTTATTATATTTTAAATTTGCCTGCCAAAACGTTACAGACATTTTCATGATTCTAGATTTTGTAGAATTTTTGATAAAATTTTCTTTAGTTTCATTGTGACAGGTCAAAAAATTTACAATGTTTGGGAATTTTGTTCACAGATAAAACTAATTATTTTTGAATCAGGTAAAGGACATTTTATTAAGTATATATTCAACTTATTTAATATCAATTTTTATTGAAAAATATTAAATATTTACAAAGTTATGAGCCTCGATGTGACGACCAAAAAAAATATTTTTCTCTATGGTTGACTCGAAATTTCGAGAAGGGTTATTATGAAAAAAATAAATAAAAATTTTATCAATATCTATATGAATGTAGCTATCGTTGCACGTAGTCGTTTATTTTTATTTTACTTTTTCACAAAATGGCGATCGTTTGAAATTTTTTTTTCATTTTTAAGACCTATTTTTTTGTATTAGAGTGGTTTTAAAAATAGTAATTATCAAAATTTTAAAAATCGACTACGTGCAACGATAGCTATTACAATTACGAAAATTATAAATTAAAAAAATTGAAATCGGTTCATTAGTCTTTGAGGAATCGTGTCGACCAGGTCGAAAATGTCATTTCGAGATAAACGTATTTAATGTTTTTGTTATGTCATAACCGGCTGTGCTACATCGTCTCACTAAATTGACTGTAACTCCGTCAATTTTCAAAATTTAAACTCAATTTTTTGTATACATATTTATGAATATGTAAACTTTAAAAAAAATCTAAGAAAAAAAAATATTTTTTTCCGTCACAGTGTCCATCCCCCTTAAGTAATTAAAAAAATTAATTTGATTATTAAAGGTAGTTGGTCCGTAAACATTGTTTAAGTCAGATTTTGTTTAAATTGCACAGTAATATTCTTTAGATTAATATTTTAAAAATAGCCCATTGTTATTAAAATTGACCATCTCAAAGTCATGAAAAACGATCTCAAAGTTTATATTTTTAACACAGCTTATATGGACTAACCGTACACCAACGTAACGTTTTATTAGTTAAAATTTAAACAAAATGTCAGTTTTTCATAAAAAACTGACATGTTGTATATTTATATGAAAGAAAACATACAAAAAATTAGAATTATTGACCATTCCGTTATTAAGATTTAACCAGATTTAACTACCAAACCATCACATAAATTACAGTATTGTTGACAATGTGGCAACAGCGCATGCATTTTGTTATAGTAAAAAATACGCGAAATAATCAAATATTTTTTTACAAAATATAATAAGTGGATAGAAGGAAATTCAAATTAATTTCATTAATATTAATATATTCTGTGGTAGCTTAGATGATAAAATATAATCATCTGACAAGTAGTTAATAGTAGATAATATGCAACGTTGCCATTATCATTTCTCTAAATTATAAAAATGTACTCGTGACCTAATATGGTCAGATTTTGATGGACCAACTACCTTAACACATGTTCTTTTATCGTTGCATAGTAGAACAATTTTATTGTATTTAAAACTCTATCAGAAAATAGTTAATTTGTTTAAAAAAAAAATATAAATTAAAAAAACTAGAAAGTAAGTGCCCCCCCTTACATAATCAATTAGTTTTTTAATTATATATATTTAATTAATTTACATTATATTTAAAATGTCAATGTTTTTTTTTTTTTTAATTTCGTCTAGGCTTTCGCCGCTCTAATCTTTTTAATCAAATGTTGACATTGATGAAAAAAAAATACTCACACTATTATTGTTATCTACAGATTACGTTATCTATAAATTAAGCTATCAATAAAAACAGTTTTTTGTATTGCTTTTCAAATATTTCACTTTTACTTTATAATTTTGTTTGTTCTGTGATAGTTAAATTAATAAAAATAATTCACTTCGTTCAATAACAACTTAATGTTAGTTAACAAACACTTTCAACGGGGTATTAATTCTTTGTTACTATCTATGGATTGTTTTAGAATTTAGATCAGTAATACTTTAACTTATTGTAACACAGTTTGTTGCATCCGTTCGTAAACGATCCAAAAATCGCTGTCGTTCCCAAATAAATTAAAAATCGATAAAAAAGTGAACTGCATTTCTTTTAAGGGGGATAGCCACTGTGACGGGTCAAAAAATTGTCAATTTTTGTCAGAGATATAAATAATTATTTTTGAATCAGCTAAAGGACGTTTTATTAAGTATATATTCAACTTATTTAATATCAATTTTTATTGAGAAATATTAAATATTTACAAAGTTATGAGCCTCGATGTGACGACCAAAAAATTTTTTTTCTCTATGGTTCACTCAAAATTTCGAGAAGGGTTATATGAAAAAAATAAATAAAATGTTTATCAATATCTATATGAATGTAGCTATCGTTGCACGTAGCCATTTTTATTTTATTTTTTCACAAAATGGCGATCGTTTTTTTCATTTGTAAGACCAATTTTTTTATTAGAAATAATAAATTTATAGCTACAATTACGAAAATTATTTTTTTTAAATATTAAATCGGTTCATTAGTCGATCTTTGAGGAATTTTGTCAACCAGGTTGAAAAATATAATTTCGAGATAAACATGTTTAATGTTTTTGTTATGTCATAACCGGCCGTGCTACCTCGTCTCACTAAATTGACTGTAACTCCGTCAATTTTCAAAATTTAAACTCAATTTTTTGTACACATATTTATGAATATGTATACTTAAAAAAAAATGCAAGAAAAAAATATTTTTTTCCTCCTTAACCAACGAAAATTTATTTTTCCCTTAAACTACATAATACTCAAAAACCATACCTTATTGTCATGATGTATACTGCAGCAGCTCCATAAGAAAAATGGGGCGGGTAGGCAGAATTGCATTAGTTCATCAAAAAAACTGCGTCCTGCAAGATGTGTGCTGCCCAAAAACTGTTACTTCATATAGTCTATGTTAACTATTAACTATACTTTTACACTTTACATATACACATAAACAAGAATTAATTCGAAAATAATATTATCTATTAATTTATCCGCATAACAAAAATTACCGTAACCTCACTTTTCACTACCATGTGGTAATAATATACTCTTTAAAACAGTTATTTGCAACTTATTTGCAGTTAATATCACTTAATATGTTCAGTTATCAAAATATACGTAGAATTTAATATATATAATAACCAAAAATTTGAGATACCTTAACCGTAACACAGATTTAATAGCACTGGACTCTTTAAAACAGTTATTTGCAACTTATTTGCAGTTAATATCACTTAATATGTTCAGTTATCAAAATATACGTAGATTTTAATATATATAATAACCAAAAATTTTAGATACCTTAACCGTAACACAGATTTAAGAGCACTGGACTCTTTAAAACAGTTATTTGCAACTTATTTGCAGTTAATATCACTTAATATGTTCAGTTATCAAAATGTACGTAGCTTATAAAATATATAAAAAACCCAATATTCGAGATACCTTAACCGTAACACAGATTTAATAGCACTGGACTCTTTAAAACAGTTATTTGCAACTAATTTGTAGTTAATATCACTTAATATGTTCACTTATCAAAATATACGTAGCTTATAAAATATATAAAAAACCCAATATTTGAGATACCTTAACCGTAAGACAGATTTAATAGCACTGGTGAATTTATATACATTATGTACAAATTATAAATTCTAAATCAAACTTGTAGCAATATAAATGCTATAACTACAAAAATTATTACTAACGTTATGCAATATTAAAAATTCAAATTAAACTAAATCTAATTACTGATTTTTAATATATCGGTACAAATACAGTTGTAGACTCAGACCGAAACATTACCTGTGTGAAATGAGCCCCCCTTTTGTTGAAATTTTAATGGTTTTAAGGGGGCAGGTTCAGTTAAAATTTTGAAAAAAAAAAATATTTTTTTTTGTTGCATTTTCTCAAAGTAGAATATTTCAAAAGTATTCTCTAAAAATTTCACAAAAATCGGACCGTTATTTATGGAGATATATAACTTTGAACGGAGCCGTCTCTAATGTATTCAAGTAGGCAGGTAGCGGCAACTGTGCGCTTTTTCTCGAAATCATGTTTTCAAAGTCGGTGATCACTGTAACTTGAAAACGGCTTTGCCGATCGGTTTGAAATTTTTCTCACTTATTCTATACATAATTGTCCTCCGGGTGGACGAAGGATTTTTTTATAGCCGAAAATGCGAGTGAAATTTTAGTCAAATAAAGAACTTTGACTTCAACATCCGCCATTTGGTGAAAATTCAAAACTTTTCAAATCCCTTCGTCCATCTGGAGCATTATGTCATTAACTAATGATCCCTTTTGTTTTTTTTTTTATTTGTGATGATCCAGTGAGGAGTATCCCACTTATTTTTTTAATATTTTGCCATAAAAAAATTATAACATTTAAATACATATCTTTCATAAGGTAAAAACATTTCTTATTAATTGTTTTAATATGTGGCAAAAAAAATCCTTAAAAAGATCTTTTTTTGGAAGTCCCAATTGGGTCTGCCCCCTTAATATTATGAACATTTGAAATTCAATAAATTGTGGAATGCTATTAGGAAAAAATACCATTATATTATATATGTATATACCTACATAAAGTTTTTATGTGAACCTTAATAACTGCTTTTTCTTGTGAATGCTTCCTTTAGAGTAAAAATCTGTAAATAAGTAATATAAATGGAGTAAAATACTCTTTGAAATGAACTTCACTCGTAGAGTAAGAAGATTAGAAACGTATTTTAAAAATGAAAAGAATTTTAAATGAGTTCGAAAGTTATTAAACGAAATGATTTTTACTTTATTTTATGTTTATGATAGAAATGTTTATATTATTAAAATGTTATTACATAACATAGTAACTGTATATACAGGGCATCTGCAGAAATTTTCCCAAGGGGACTATGTGTATGTGACTATTAATACATTGAGTTCAATTATAATAAAATTTAATATACTTGCTAAAAATAATTCAAATATGAATTTTTAATGTTTAAATTAATGGCATTTGGCTCAAAATGGTGCAGTTGTCATAACTCTTACTAGTAGAGTATCTATAGTTTCATCTTTCTACACTGGTAGAAAGGATTTCTTAAATCAAATAAACCTTGTTTTGTATATAACGAAACAATATTTTCTTAAGATAAGCAATATTCTCTTAAACCAACTATAGTATTGTTGAACGAAGGAATAACGTAGTTGGATTAAGAGTATGTTTCTTATATTAAGAAAATATTGTTTTCGTTATATACAAAAAAATTTTTTTTGGTCCAATACAGTTTTTTTTCTGTGTAGTAATAAGTCAAAATCTATTCAAAATTTTAAGAGGAAAAATAGCAAATTTGATTTTTATGGTTATTTCTATAGGATTTTTAAATTACTGGATTTTTTATTACACTCCTAATTAAAATACAGAAAAAATTTGATCAATGTAAAAAATCCGTGATCGATTTGGCTCCGATAGAGGTTGTTTGTTAATATGATAAAAATATGGAAATATCCACGTTTATCTTATTAATAAATGTAAATTATTACTAACAATATTCTTATCACGGTGAATATTTTGTTTCGTATTGAAAACATATATTTTAAATACAAAAAAATACCTAATAAATGACATCACTGAATTTACCATATCGAAAATTGCACTTTCACAAGTTGGGTGGTGTAAAAAATATTCACACTGATAAATATTTATTAATACAACCATTATGTTTAATCTATTTGAGAGTTTCGTTAGTTGGTGTAATAAATTATTTATTAATTTGACAAATGAAAAGATTTTTAAATTAACATGAAGATATATTTTTCAAATTAATAAAATATTTTTTTATTAGTATATTGAGGAAATATTGTTATATTAACAAGCATTTTTCCATCTCAAATTTTCAATAAGATCGAGTTTTTTTTCTGTGAATCTATAGTCTGTTTCTTCTAAGTTTGTAGTGCTTCCAGCGATTTGACGGTACGAATCGTGTACCGTACGGTCAAATCCTCGGCAACTAGTACAAACATAAATAAAACAGACTATAGCCCCCTATAAATCCTTGATTTAATTAAATTAATAATAATAACTGTATCATATAAATGTTACAGAGTACTGTTTAAATTTTATTATACCATCACGTTAATTTCTATCATAGTGCAGCTTGTAATATTAGCACAGGGAAGAATCCTTCAGAAGGGTATATATAAGGGTAGGTATATGTTATTTTAAAGCAAGCAGATCTTGTTTACATAATATAAATCAGAATAGCAATGGTTGGTTTAGGTTTGTTGGGATTGCAGTTGGTAATTTAGGAACAGATTGCTGGCTAATGATTATTTCTGAGGGAACTAGCATAAATATGCAAATATATAGTTAGAGATGTGCTTTTTATTTCGTTTATGTTTTAAAGTTGTTTTCCTTCATTTTATTTACATGAAATTAAAGAGTTTGTTAGAATAAATTAGGCGTTGAAAATTGTTTAATGTTGAGGATAATTACTATTATTTAAAAAGAGAATAACCGGTCAAAAATGTTTTGTCATATACTCTAATTCTAACATTACTATTATGTATGTATAGATATAAATATAATCAAATTAGGTATTAAATTTAGTCAATTTAAGGGAAACAAAGTAGCCTATGTCCTTTCTCAGGATGCAAGCTATCTCCATGCCAAATTTCATCCAGATCGGTTCAGTGGTTTCCCTGTGAAAAGGTTAGAAACAAAACTTTCGCATTTATTTACCTATAATATTAGTATGGCTCAATTCAGGCATTTTTATTGATATTCAAGTCGGTTATTTTATTGTAAATAGATCACAGATAATGCCTTTAATAAAATATCAAAAATACAAAGTTCTAAATCTCCGAGAAATATATTAAAATAATAAAATATAAATATAAATAAAATTTTTGCATAAATCATCGATGCAAAATACATAATTATTTTTTAAAATGAATTAAATAGGTATACAATATACATCTAAGTTAAACAGTTATGTAGTTAGTAAGGGCTGTAACAGACAGACAGACAGACAGACAGACAGATTGATATCTTTTTACGATTTTAATACAGAGCACTAAAAATTGTAACAAAAAAAAATTGTTTTAAGGTTATTCGATTATTAGAGCAATGTATAGATAAAGGTCTAAAATTTTAATATGTTATTTTGGATAACTCATATATTTTACTTAAAATATTGGACGTATGGTTTTTGAGTAATTTTATATTATAAAACTTGCCGAAAGTGGTCTATTTATTGAAATTCTACACAATTGGTTATATACTGACGTTTTAAAAACTAATTATTCGAAACTTCAACCCTTTTAAATACTATAAAAATTATAAAACAAATATATACACGTGTAATTTATTCAAAATAATAAAAAAACTAGCTCTGCCATTACAGCAGTACAAATTAGTACATGTTACTATTATAAACCGTTCTGTCTATTTCAATTTTCAAATAAAATTAAACTTTTTTAACTTTTAATAACTAACAAAGTAAAATATTCCATTACATGTGTTCTGAATATAAATTAAAAACAACATTTTTCAAAACCAAATCATTTTTTTACAGTGTGCTAGACATATAATCTTAATAAAAAAAATTAAGACACATACATACGTATTTATTAGTAGGCTTTCTTGTTCTCTTGTATACAATAATTATTTTACATACTCGTTGTAGTAAATCAAAATTATCCTTCACGCATTTGTCGTGTGTGACAGAAACAAGCAATTACTCGCTAATTTATAGCAGAGTTGTGACAACTCTATTATCATTATAACAAAACTGTTTCTATATACATATTGTGTTCTCAAGGAGATGTATTTGGGCATTTCTCTACATACAGGGTCAATTTCATGGGTAGTGTCCCAATGATATTTTTACTTGATTGATGCAATTTAGTATTTTAGATTGAAGATAAAAAATAGACAAATACAGTCAATCATGGGACTCAAAGTAATCTGCAGTATTATACGATATAATAATACTGATTAAAAAAGGAACTGTGCTCAAAATTTCACGACAAAAGTGTAACTCATTTTTACACTAATAAACATCAATTTCACAAAATTAAAGTATAGTATTTGCATATGATAATTATTTCTGACAATAATAGTGAATTTCTAATTACGCGTTTCTGAAATTAAGTTATTCTGTGTTGGTGACCGACCAGGGGACTGTGTTTTACAATTTCAAAATAATATTAAATAAGTGACAGTATTTTTATGGTAACTTTTTATATAACGCACAAGTAGAATTCATTATTAATTTTCATTTTTTATAATAATTACAGCGAAATAAAAATAAAGTGTAAGACACCAAATTGCCCAATTATTGGAAAATTCTGCAGTACTTTCTTGTTATCAATTTTTCTCGAAAACGGTTGGTCTTATAATAAATGAACAAAGTATATTTTTATGTATTTTATGTCACATAATCTTTTACAAGTACCCAACTCAGGAAAAAAATAAAGAACAAAAAGTTTTAGGGCAAAAACTGGCCCTACAAACCCCTGGACTCAATTATTATTGTTCGATACTGGAAATTGATAACACTTATTAATACTAAACTGGATATCAAATTTCATAACTGTACCATAATGGGTTCTCTAATTATTAAATGAACACTAATTTTGAGCAAAATCTTTGAAAGGCTGTAGCTCCCTCACAAAGACTTTCCGGACACATGTTCAAATAAAGTATTTTGTTTAAAATAACATCCTCGATCTACTGTTAATTTTTTTACACTAGTTGTAATTCATCCTGTATATATAAGCTTAGCTTTTGTTTGAAAATTACAATCTGTAAGATATTTCTAACAGTAATTTTTGATTTAGCCAACTCTACAAGTTTACAACGTCTAGTACAACTAACAAGAAAGGTGCTATAAAATATTTGTACTCTGACTTCAACACTGTGAATCCAATTTGCAATAAATATTTAAGAAACTAATTGTAAGCTCTGTACGAAATGTAATTTATTATATTTAATATGTACATATAGTCTTGTCTTAAATCATACATACATATACCTACGTATACAAATGTTATCTTATTTGTTTATTTATAATATTTACTCTTAGTTATAGCTTTAATTATTGTTTACTTATCTTCTTATTGTTAGCTATGAAAATTTATAAATTTGTATTAAGATGCTGTGAGAACGACATAAATTTGACTTAAATAAATAATTAATATATCTTACAAGTTCAAAGTCATTAATTGCCTTCTAAACAGTGGCGTAGTTAGAAAAAATTTCGGGGGGTATTAATACTTTGGGGGGGGGGATATATACATATGTGTTAACATATATTTTGAACTGTTTCCTCAAAACATACGTTTTTTTAGAACACTGAACATTTCAGGGGGAGGGGGCGGTTGTCCCCCCCCATTACTACGCCACTGCCTCTAAAGGTAGCATTTCTATATTAACCCATTACTTCCCGACTTCGAATTTTTTGATCAGTTCTAGTTATCAATTCTTGTTGAAAATAGTAGGTACCAAAAAGAAAAATTCTAAATTCAATACAAGACATAATCAGTCGCAGACTAGATTAATATCATGAGAACCCAATGTCATATTTATAGGACAGTACTTTTTTAACGACCTGAATTTATTTTTTAAATTATTGACATTTTTAGGCTTTATTTACACTCTCATAAGTAATATTATATATAGTTTCGTCAATTTTAAAACGCTTTACTAATGAAAAAAATGTAACTATAAATTTCGGCTAACTGGAATAATTACACTGTTATAATTTGTCATTGAATGAACTCTAGAGTCCGTTTTTTTAAATATTGTAAGTAGAGAGACTTAAAAAACATATTAGTAATGTAAATCAAATTAACAACATTATTATGTCAGAGAAAAAAAATTAGAAAATATGATGTCCTATAAATAGGACACTGGGCACTAATGGGTTAAGATTAATAGAAATATGATATTATTAATTATAAGTGAAGCTCTATAGCCCATCTATCAGTCTGTCTCTCTCCAACATAACTCAAAAACAAGTGAAAAATATGAATAATAAAAAAAAAATTGGCGTGATATAAAAAAATACGTCACATAATTTTTTTTTAACTTAATTCACAAACTTGTAAATGATAGACTGATAAATCGTATGTATGTAAAAAAATGATAGATGATGTATTAAAAAGGAAATAAACAAAAAATTACTATGATTAAAGTATAATCAAAATATACTTCCGATTTAAAAAACTCATAACGTGAAATTTCATTCATTCATTTTACTGAAATTACAAAATATAAAATAACAACATAAAGGCATGTATAGAAATTAAAATAAAAGTTTCTATATAGGTATATGTGTAAGTACATACATATATGTACTTACACATATACACAGTATGTACTTTGTGTATTCTACTTGACATTATGAAAGCAAACAAAAACTTATAATTTGAAAAAAATAATCATATAGGTACAAAACATTGTCATTTTGAAATTATCGTTTTTATTTGTAGGAAATAAATATTGTACAGGGCTTTTGTTTAGAAAACATAGTAATTTTTATTTAATTTAATAATATATTTGATTCATTTAATTCATAATACGAGTGGATGTCGATATGTCACCAATTAGATTTAAGTAGGTACCTTCTATTATTGCTATCAAAAATTAAATGTTTTGTCAATTCTTTTTTATATATAAAATGTATTTTTAATAATTGAAATAATAACAAAATTCGTTAGTTAACAAGCAGGGGTATTAATTTTGTGATATTATATATATAGATTTGTTTGGAACTTAATACTTGACTACAGTATTGTAACACAGTTGGTGCAGACTCTGACTGTACGTGGTATAATTATCATAACATCACCACTGTTTTAACACCCTTGTTTGTGTTTACATACAACACATACGTGAAACTTGTCAAAGTCTTCAGAAAACTACAAGAGAACTGTCATATAAGTTTGATATCTCATTTGAGAGTGCTTGCTAGCTTGCAAATTTGCTAGGTCCTTTATAATACCGGACATAAGAGAACCACCATATAAATTTGACACCTCATTTCAAAATGCTTATAATTTTGTTATAATACATTTTAACCTTTGTTTGACACACTGGGGTACAATCAGAGCTGTCAATACTTCAAGTAAAATACTTGAAAAATTACTTCAAGTACCAAAAAGTACTTGAAGTACTTTACTTCAAGTACTTTTGAAAATTGCGCAATGTACTTGATACTTGAAGTAATTTTTTAAAAATACTTGAATTTAGTACTTGATTTTGCAAGTAAAATACTTCAAGTATTTTACTTCAAGTATATTTTTAAATACACCATGTCGTTTTTCAAGTACTTACTTTAATAAACTGATTTTCCATAAGAAAAGTTTTTTTAAACAAAATAATTAATTTTATCACTTATAAAAACATGGAAAGAAATTTATAAAGCCTTTAAAATATTTTAAAGATATCAAAGAGGTATATTCGTTGATTATTTACGATATACCTACTTACTCCCTATAGTCACTTATTGCCTATAGTCTGTTTTATTTAAGTTTTCAGCGGTTGCCGGGGATTTGACGGTAGGAATCGTGACTCGGTATACACCCTCGCCCTTAAAACTTTTTTTTGTTATTCTCTCATTTATATACCTTTTAAGATGAAAATTGGGATAAATGACGTAGATTGATGGTCCAAAAACAGAAATTATGAGATTTAAAAAAAATTTTGATAGACGAAGTGTTTAAATTTTTTTAGTTACCCCATTGCATTGACCAGAATGTTATTAGATAGGTTTCCTAAAATGCAACAAAACATTTTTTGGAACCTTTTGATTTTAACACTTCAGTCACGAGATATTTGCTTTCAAAGTCGTTATTCAAGCGCCCCCCTAGCCCTCTAATTTCTAATACGGATAATTCAAAATACACAACATAAATCTATAGATGGGTTCTAATAGGCCACATATGTTATTTTCTATTATAAAAAATAGTTTTAACAATTAAAATTTTTAATTGAGTGACATAAATAAAACAATATTTTAAAATTTATTTTTAAGAAACAATAAGAAATTAAAATCAGTTTCATACATTCTGAAATATCCAATACTTAAAAAACACATAATAAAAACATAATTTATTAATAATATGTGGCCGCGGCCCGCAAACAAAAGCTCAGCTGATTTTCACGTGTTTTTAAGTATTTTTTTTATCCGAATACTTGACACTACCCTTGTTAGGTAATGAAGATAGTATGTATATAAATATTTAAAATTACCATTTTTTTGTATTTTAATGGTTCTAACAATTAAAATTTAAAATGTACTTGAATTTTCAAGTACTTTTCGGTACTTGAAGTACTTTACTTCAAGTACTTTTAAATATTGCGCAATGTACTTGAAACTTGAAGTACTGTCACTAAATACTTGGTACTTGTACTTGAAGTACCTTGACTAAGTACTTTTGACAGCTCTGGGTACAATCAACCCCACGTTTTTAATCAAATGTGTTTTGTTTTTCAGTTTCTTTGAGTATTCCAATTTTTTAACATACTTACTTTTAATATTTTACTATATAACTTATACAGTTTTCAAAAGAAACTTTTCAAAAACCTGTAAAAAAATTATCAAGTAGAAATATTTAATATTTTATTTTTTATGATGATTTTTGTCGATGGAGTACAAAAAACCCACTGTGTCAAGTATGCTATTCTAGAGAAGTGTATCTAACAATTTTAGCTGATATTTTTATATACAATTATTTAACATTGTTTCGAAATTGAACAAAAAAAGTTTTCTGTAAGCCGCTTACCGGTCAAACAAAAAAAATAAACATTTTATTTTGAAAACACGCGGATGAAGAAATATCTGATGCTATTTTTATGTAGGTACCATATTTATCGTGGACATGATCAGTGCAGCTTTTAAATAACACAAATTATTATCTGAAAAAAAAAAACAACCGTTCCAAAAATACATTTGTATTCATAATTATAAAACACGCATATATGCTTGCGTATTGTATACAACATTGTACATCCCTATCTGTAAGGGGGGGGGGTTCTTTCCCTTGTTGTTTTTTTACCACAACAGCCCCCCCTCTCCCCACTTCCAGAATCACCGTTCCAAAAAAATCAAATGTATATTCATAATTATAAAACACATACTTGTGTTGTGTCGTATACAACACTGTACATCCCTATCTATGATATGAGGGGGGGGGTTGTTTCCCTTGTTGTTTTACCCCCCCCCCCTCTTCCCCCTCCTCCCACAATCACTGTACTAACACGCCAATTGATGTAATTATGATAAATACTACTTGTGTTGTACATAGTGTAAAACATTGTTTTCATAAAAAAACTCATTTTGTATGTATATTCCTCGTTTTTTTTTTGTTGTATCAACTTAAATCGACCTGTTTATCTTCTGTACCTATCTATGTCTCTTGCTGCCTTTTTTTTGGTGTAATGTATGTAAAAAAGAAGTAATTAACATACATAGGTATCTATTTTTTTACTAAACTTTTTTTTAAAGTGAATGAAAATGACTTTTTAAAACATACTAGGTTTTCAAAATGAAGAGAGAAAGATTAGTATATATGTATAAGAGAAAGATAGATGAATATTGCATGAGTGCACAGAAAAAAATAATTTGTCTATGTGGTAAAAAATGTGATAACAAATGTAAAAAATCCGTGATCGATTTGGCTTCGATTGTTTGTTAATATGATAATTTTTTACAAATATGGAAATATCCACGTTTATCTTATTGATAAATGTAGATTATTACTAACAATGTTCTTATTTTGTTTCGTATTGAAAACATATATTTTAAATATCTACAAAAAAAAACTTAATAAATGATATCACTGAATTTATCATATCGAAAATTGCACTTTCACTAGTTGGGTGGTGTAAAAAATATTCACACTGATAAATATTTATTAATACAACCATTACGTTCAATCTATTTGAGAGTTTCGTTAGTTGGTGTAATAAATTATTTATTAATTTTACAAATGAAAAGTTTCTTAGATAAACATGAAGATATATTTTTCAAATGAATAAAATATCTTCAATAAGATTTTTTATTATTATTATATTGAAGAAATATTGTTATATTAACAAGATAAATTTATTAAATAAGCATTTTTCTATTTCAAATTTTCAATAAGATACAGTTTTTTTTTCTGTGTACAAGTAAAAAAAAACCGTGATGAAAAATTATGTCTTTACCTTTAATAGCTTAAGGCATTTTCTTATAAAACTTATAAATAACACAACTTTTCCTAAAGTAAGAATTAAAAATAAATTATTAATTATTTGTCACCCCTCCCTTTCACCCTATTTTCCATCTCTTATATATCCGAACATAAAAAGTCGAAAATGAAATATTATAAAAATTTTCATTCAACGTTATTCAAAATGTGTATTTTATTAAAATTTTATAATACTTATGGGTTGCGTTTACATTTTTATTAAAAAGTAATAGAAAAATATATTAAAACATAAAATATAATGCGTATTATGGTCTAACAGAATCCAATTTATGTGGTTATTGATTTTTAAAGACGTTATTTATTGCTGTATAAATGATAAATTGATTTAATATTAGAGAGAATTTTTTTCCGTTAGTTTTTATTTATAGGCCGGGAAAATGTCAGCTTTAATTGTTGTATTTAATTTATAAATGCTATTAATATGTTTTTAGTAGACATATTAAAAGGGGGTTGGGTTTTATAGACATAAATATTTATTTAATTATTTTTTAAATAATTAATTTTATATTTTTGAAATTATGACAGTTAAATGTATTTATTAATTTTTGAAGGCAATTTTGGTAGTTTTGTTAATTCAACGATTAATTCTGATATTATAGGCTAGATAATAATATTTGCTAGTTAGCACGCACTTTCAAATGGGGTAAAAAACTTAAATGACAGTTCTTTAGGAATTTTTGATAGATACACGGAGAGAATATTCTTTTAAAAATTAACAGAAAATGCTGTGAACCTGAGGACAGAATCAACTTCTGAAAAAAATTAACAGAAAAGTCGCTAGAATTTAAAATAAAGTAAATGAAAAATTACAATGACATACTGGTAAATTTTAACATAGTACCTATTAAAATTTATTTACTCTGAAAAAGTAATATACGCTATTCTTTAATTTAATTTCTTGCATATGAAAATTTCACGTACATTCTCTATAATTTTACTATGTTTCTATATTACTTTTCATATCTGGCCTATCGCCAAAATAGAAACTGCTATACAGTACATTGAATTGTAATAGACGTTCTTTTAAATTTTACCATGTCGGGTGTTCAAAATTTCTAGGATCAAAATTTTTTTCATCAATCTATGCAATTTTTTATTTTTTCCCATTCCTACGCATCGTAAATAAATAAAAATGTTAATGAAATTTTTTCATATGACTATTAATAACTTGTTAAAATAGTTATTTAAGTTTTATAATTATTTTAACATACGGTATAGTAATTTTTGATAATGTTGGTATGAAATATTACTACGTTACCGATTAATTTTTCACAAAATGAAATTTCGTCCTCCCGTTAACATGTTTTTTACGTTAAAAATTAACAGTGTAGTTACTTAAGGCGGCTATTATTACAGTATCAAATAAATATCATATTTATTTGATCAAAGAAATATGACAGTGTAATAAGTCATATTTTACAATATTTATAATATTTCTCTGATCATAGATAATGACAGTCTCTTATATTTGATCAAATCTTTGTCAAAGATCTTTGACATATTTATTTAATAGTGTAATAGCCACCTTATACACTTAATATGCATGCAACTATCTGTCAAAAACTCAAATAGAACTGTCATTTAAATTTGATACCCTGTTTGAAAGTTTTCACATCGAAATACTTTTTATAGATAGTTATTTTTCACAATATAAAAAATTGTTGTTCTTAAGAACCATCTTTACATTTTTTTTTTACTTTTTATGATAAATTAATAAACAGCCACCAAGTATTGCTATAATCTTTCTACCAAATTAATAGACTCAAATTCTTTATACCCCATTACGTATATAAAGATAAAGTATATCGTTATATAAAATACGTATATCATAAAATGTGTTACACATCCATTCTGAATTATGTACATTTATATCCCAACACCCCCATCAACCCTACTATCAGTGGCGTCACATAAATACCTAAAATAAAAATATTATTCGAAAAAAAAATTTTTTTTTCAAGGCTCTTGCGGTCATAACTAATTGAAAGCGAGTATTTTTTAAATGCATTATATACTTATTTAATAATACAGCAACGCACGATACGGTACGAGAGTAAGGTTAGTTGTCTGGTTTCAATCTTGTCTTATGAAAATGATTCATTTTTATCAGAAAAAAAATGTACATATATCTGTTTGTCACAACATTTTAGCAACTGTAAATTGTGAAATAATAATTCACTGATCAACAAAAAATACTTTTGTAATGTAACAGAGATCTGAATAGGTAATTTAGGAGGATTTTGAAACCGAATTTTGAAATATTCTAACCTAAAAGTCTCAAATATGACAATGGCAATGTTAAAGAATTTATTACCAAGTAGGCAATTTTTTTCTAAAGTTTTCGGTCACGGTAACAAATAGTATTGTCTTTCCTCTTTAAAATAAGTTTTAACTTTTTACTGTACGATTTTTTTAGCCGAGATGTACTAGTTTGAAGATATGATAGAGTGTAGTATTATAGATACAATGAACTTTGCTACATATATTTTCAAAGTAGTATATTTCGGTAAAGAAAAGTCGCACAGTGAAATGTAAAAAATGAATTTAAAGAGAAAGGACAATACTATTTGTAATCATGAAAGAAAACTTCAGAAAAAAATTACCAACTTAGTAATAAATTCTACAACATTCCCAAAATCGTCATTTTTTGAATTTTTAGGTTCGGATATCTCAAAAACCTGACGTGATGGAACCATTTGGGCAACGAATTCGGTTTCTGCATGACAAATACCTTCTAAATCACCTATTCAGATCTCTATAAATTTTTTTTGTTGACCAAATAAATTTTTGGTGTATTTTAAGAGGGGCATATGGGCTACCCCATTTTTTTTTGTTGCATTCTGACAATACTGACGCCACTGCATCGTACAGTGTCGTGATTTATTAATAACTTTTACGAGGTAATGTCGCCTCGCAGGTTTGATTAATTTTTCAAACTGCGGCAGACCAAAAACGCACAAAATGTCACTCTATGTCGTCACCAAGAGCATTTGTGGTTTTTTTGTTATTTGTAATACGTTTCATGTTGGCCACAGTGTAACTCTATAATAATGAATCTAATTACTGTCCGAAATATGTCCGCAGTTGTTCAATTGTTTATACAAAAAACAAACAAAAGTTTACGTAAAAATATTGTTTTGATGATTGCATGAATTTTTTTTTGTTTATTTTATTTACGAAGTTTTTGATAATAGAAATTGATAAACAGTTATTGATTTTTGCTCGAGGGTATTTTTTATTTTAACCTTATAGTCCAAGAGGTGAGCGCCAAAATTTGCAACTACTTCCTAAAATCTGATTTTTTTATATTACGTCACATTTGTGGTGTAGATATACAGCTAGTTTCGTTAGCGTTTGGCGCGGGGGTGGTTTTAACTTTGTAAAAAAAAAACTATACACGTTGCAACTACTTTCTGAAATCTGAAAATTTATTTGTAAGCAGTATACTAAGTAAGAACCCCTTTTATCATAGTCAGTCATCGAAATCTTGCAACCGGGCGCGTTTAACTCGTAAAAAATCTATACATCGTGAAAGTACTTTCTAAAATATGAAATTCGGTATAAAAGTTAGAATTATTATTATTATTAAAAAAAATAGTCAGTCTGAATTTTATCTTAATAAATGTCGTCAGCAGCTGATTTACCACCCCCGCGCCAAACGCTAACGAAACTAGCTGACTGACGGCAGGTTGTTTATCTACACCACAAATGTGACGTAGTATCAAAAAATCAGTTTTTAGAAAGTAGTTGCAAATTTTGGCGCTCACCTCTTGGACTATTATTTTTATAAAATGTTGTGACGTGCATATATAAAGGATATCTCATTTGTTTTAAAAATAGAAATATCAAAGTTTAAAAGGAATTTTCTTCTATCATAGAATATTTTTCATAAATCATTTGTTTGAATACAAAGCAATTACTTTGTGGAGTATTTGTGGAAACAAATATTTTTTCCAATTAATTTATTGATTTGAAATTGATTATATTCAAATAAAGTTTTCTTTAACAATGTAAAAAATGCTATGAAGAACCATACATGACTTCCATGTTCTATAATATCTTTTACAATAATTTTTAATATAAAACCCACCTTTGTATTATAAATATTAATTTTCTAATATTCTAATGTCAGTTGTGTAATACACATTTTTGTACGATAATAATTAAAATTTTGAGGGTGGTTTTCACCCCTACAGTAGCTATTTCGGTACGTTTATAAAATAAGTGCCCATTAAATTGGATTAAACTACAAGTGTGCCAAGTCTTATCAAAATTAGTGAGATAATACTCATAGGTATAAAAATTCGAATATTACCGAAACTCTTAATCCGATTAACACCAAAATCAATAGATCTGGAGTACTCACTAAGACAAACATTTTCCCCAAAAATAATTCAAATCGGTGCATATTTACAGTAGTTATCGTGAACGAAAGAAAATTCTACATCCAGACATACAGACACACACACAGCCGCCATGCGGAAAACAACTTTTCTTTACGTTTTGAAGTTAGTACAATCAGAATCTGCTCTTATCTCGGACACGATTTTTTGATGGTATTACAATACTTCCATTTCTTCGAACATGGAAGTAAAAATACTAGCGGCTTCGTCTTTTCAACATTGGTACACCCCTTAAACTATGGTAAAACCTGTGGGGGGGGGGGCAGTTACAACAAATAATTTAATCGTTTATTTTTTTGATTTCCGGTATATATTTTACTGTAGTACAAAATCATGTAAGTAATTACAAAGTAAATAATATTATCCATTTTCAAAAACGATGAATCAAATTAACTATACAAGATACTGTCCATTTCACTTGCTTTTACCCCAAATTCAGCACGTTTTTTAACCATCAATCATCCAAACATTACAAAGATCAAAAACTGCAAGCTTCAAGTAAATTTAACGCGTAAGCTAACGGGGGTAAATAGGGGTAAAGGGGCGAGTCTGGTGACATCTAAGTTATTTGTCAGTAATAAATTACACCTAATGGCCACAACCCACTTCTTCTTGTCAATGAAAGTGAACCTATTTGTGAATGATTTTTTATATTATACAGTCGAACGACTTTGCAATTATCAAATATATGTACCTACCCCATGCCCCTCCCCAGAAAACTGTAATTAGTAAAAAAATATATTTCATTATTTAACCATATTTTTTTATTTATTGATTTTTTTACCATGATAATTTAAATATAGTTTAATTTTCTCTAGGAATCATCTGAAAGTGTTATTAATTATTTTTGATATCAAAAAATCATAATAAATAAGTAGCTGGAAAAATAAAAATCGTTTACTAAATGATATCAAAACTAATAAAATTAATAATGAAAATAAAAGTCAGATAGAAACTAAAAATAAATATATTATAATGCCTTCTTTGACATTGAAACTGGAAAAAAATAACTTGAGAGTATAATCTTGAAGTTTTTTCAGTAAATAACCCACGATTTAATTTTAATCGAGCTTTTGTCATTATCATACATTTCTACTACATTTGCTTTTTATTATGCTGAGGTTTTTTTTTCTTTCAAGCATCTTGAGTTAATATCTACATCATTATTTCGAGTATATATTTAACTTTATTTTCTATAAAAATGTGCGGTTAAATTTTATTTCTTTTATATTTGTATTATTAAGAAGAGAATCTTTTTTTAAAACTAAAGGGTCTTAAGAGTAAACGTACAAAATTTCATCGCGAAATATCTAAAACTTTTTAAGTTTTTTATTTTCCCCTTTTGAGTAGCGTATCTTCAAAATTCCTGGTCAGATTCTGATAAAACTTATATGGGGCCATCTCAGGAGTATTCTCTTTCAAATAAACAAAAAAAACGTCCAAATCGGTACATATTTGACAGAGTTATACATTGTCAAAATGAGAACATTTAAATCTGTTAAAAAATATAATTTTCCCATAAAACGAGACAATACTAGGTTTAAATATATCTTCTCTCGTCCCAGATTGATAAGCGACAGTCACGTATCGTATCAGGATGTAGAGATCCCCCCCCTGTAATCAATTAAAAAGTATAATATTTTATATCAAATACAATTAATTTTATACTTGTAACATTTATTTGAATAATTATAATATTTGACGTTATTGGTGTGAAAATTAACAACCGTAAATAACAAATTTAACCGCAAAATATCATCATGTTTCATTAATTTCAACAATAAAACCGGTTTGAGGAAAATGTCGAAACGTTAATATGGAAAAACCGTGCGTACTTTTTAATGGCATATAATTTATCACAAATATATATTATTTTCATTTCAACGAATCCAGTTTCAATTTGAAATTTTTACAAAAGTGTTCTCGGGAGAGTGGCTCTTAATCACGTTTTATGAATCCCATCAAATGCATTAAAAATTATAATTCAAGCTGCACTTATACATTACTCCATACGCAGTTAAGTTTACAGCGGGTAGACAATGCATTAATTTGAAGATTTCATGGTGGAGCTTTGAAATTTAAATATTTTTGTATTTATCACAAAAAAAAATCAAATTTTGTAAATAACTAATACAAAAAATTCTGTGAGCAAATATATTAATTTTATTATAATTCCAAAATTTATTTTATGAACCGCTGATTTTACGGAGCACAGTTTTTTGGAGTACACTGGTAACAATATTAAGTCAAAACACTTGCTTTTTTGTATTTTTTCTCTACCTTCCACTTAATTTTTGTAATATTACCTGCTACATAATAAATATATATGTAATTTAAAAACTAATACTTCATTTATTATTGATAATCTATATCTATAAAAGAGTTCGTCCTTAACCACTCACTCACTCACTCACTCATATATCAACGTACAGCCCAAACTCCAGGACCTAGAAACGTGAAATTTCGTAGGTGCCGTCCTTTTATGATGTAAGCACCCACTAAGAAAGGATTTTTCGAAATTCAACCCCTATAGGGTTAAAACAGGGTGTCAAAGTTTATATAAAAAAATATTATTTTTGTTCGCATTTAATTGAAACTTATCGAACAGTATAAAAAATAAAACAATTAAAATAATTATCATCTATTAAAATAACAATTTCGACATTCAAACCCTAATGGCGAGAGTAGAGTTAGTTTTTACTATTTTTATTTTTTAACTAAGATCCGAGATAGTTACGTTTTTTTATAGGTAATGAATAAAAATCAATTAAAAAAATGTAATATGTCATCCCCTAATTAGTTTTGAAATTTACGCGAGCGAAGCCGCGAGATTACGCTAGTCTATGTATAATTTAAAAACTAATACATCAATTATTATTGATAAATATATATATATAAAATATACATTTTTTTATCTTTTCCCTCGAGGGTTTTGTATCCATTTCAAACAGATTATGTTCTATGGTTTCTCAATATATAGCATACTGTCCCATTCCTTTAGTACAAACTTTTGTGGGGTTTAACACAGTCTCTTGTGTTCAAATTAACTAAATATTATTATAATATTATAATCCATCATATAAAAGTCACACGAGGAATAATATGTTGCCTATTTTTGTGACATAATTATCCAACAATATTGTTCAAAAAGTTTTGGCATTATACCAACAAATTATATTATATAAATAGTTAATATAAAAAGAAAAACTTTGTATTTGTTTGTCGCATGTTATCTCGAAAACTAATGAACCGATTTTGATGAAACTTGCACTAACGTGTTCCTTGAAGTTTCATGAGTCATATAAGGTACATAACATCATGCTATTATTCAAAAAAGCTGAGCAGCGAATCAAAAATAATATTATATAAAAAGAAAAATTTATATAATATTATATAAAAAGAAAAACTTTGTATTTGTTTGTCGGATGTTATTTCGAAAACTACTCAACCGATTTTGATGAAACTTGTACTAACGTGTTCCTTGAAGTTTCATGAGTCATATAAGGTACATAAAATCACGCTATCACTGAAAACAGTTGAGCAGTGAAACAAAAATACTTATTATTTTATTTATTATAAAGAGAAATGTTTTGCGCGTGTTTGTCGGAAGTTATCTCAAAAACTACTGGACCGATTTTGATGAAACTTGCATCAACGTGTTCCTTGAAGTTTTCGGAGTCATATTAGGTACATATCATCACGCTATCACTCAAAAATAGCTAAGCAGTGAATAAAAAAGTCAAATTTAAAATTTTAAGTTTTACATATTTCGAGTTTCACTTTCTAAATATACAATTTATATATGTACGTATTATTTTGCTGGTACATGACTTTAACCCAGAAGCCTTTGATTGTTGTGTGTATGAGATACCAGTTTAACTATTGTATATACATATATAGTTTTTTGTTAACGAGTCGCCATTTCCTTATTTGATGTCTGTATTTTTTATTACACCCCATAGCAATTACATTAATGGCCCCATTTACTTTTATAGTGATTTTAGATATTGTAGAACATTTTCGTTTTTATTATTATTATAGTTGCTGGTGTAATATATTTTTATATTTGACATTTCATATCTTTATACTTTATATATGTATATTATAATGCACGCGGCTTCGAACGCGTGAATTTTTTTTTTTTCAAATCAAATTTTCGCGATACAAAATAGCTTTCATCCTTTCTCAGAATGCTAGCTATCTCCATGCCAAATTTCATCAAGATCGGTTCAGCAGTTCAGCCGTGAAAATATAACAAACATACAGAGTTTCCTAAGCCAAAAGACCAAATTGGATTCTGTAAAAGACAAATTATATCTACATTAAGTACTTATGACGATGAAATCATTTATTTCGATAAGGATTAAAGTTTTGCAGGTTATAAGTCCATGTAAACAGAACCCAAATATTTTTATTTTTTTTGTAACATAAAAGCAGTCATTGTGGCTGAGATATAAAAGTTAGACATATGGTGTCGAGGACTTTATTGTAGGACTTTTGATTCTACACATTTCTTTAACACATTATTTTGTTCTATATTCAACGGTTTAGGCAGCGTATTGCAAAACAGCGCACCGACGGCAAATTTTTTTCCGACTTGATTTACTATTATCATCACTGCTTAGTTGTTATGTTACCTAACGTAACAAAATATAGCCTATAACCTGGTCAGAGAATGTACCTATGAATTAAAAAAAAAAAACACGTAAATCGGATAAGTGGTTCTCGAGTGATAAACGCACTAACGGACGGACAGACAGACAGACAGACAGACGTTGAGCTTTATATATAAGGATGATAACACAACAATCAAAGTTGATGTTTTACTTATGGGAATTCATCTATTCATTGAATTAAAACTATCGTAGAATTTTAGGTACATACTCGTATATATGTTAAATGTATTCAAAATGTATGAAAACCATATTATCAAAAACCTAATTTTCCGTGGGTATATTCATGTACACATGTATGTACATATATGTGTTAGTGTAAAAGCTTTTTAACAAAACCATTGTGGTTGTAGTACTATTGTTGTCCTGTAGATAGAATCCTACTAGCTTTGTGGTAAAATGTGCGCTTATTACTAATAACATTTCATTATATACATTCATATAGAGACTTAGGTGGATATATATATATATACATATGTATAAACACAGGCCCGGGTATGTACTTTTTTCTCTTTATTTTCTTGTATTTAAGTTGATTTTTATATGACAGATTGAAGTTTGATGCATGAAATATGACTAAAAAATTTTGAATTTTAGATTTCGTTAAAATTATGTTTTTTATATAGAAAATGACGTGAAAAGTTGAATTTTTCAAGCCGCAGGTATGTACGTCGAACCATTCTCGAGTTATGGCCTCTCAAAGTTTTCGATTTGTGAAAATTTTGGAGAAAAACGGTCGTAACTTTTGAACGTGATGTCGGATTTAATTTTTGTTGACATTTTTGAAATCAGCGTGTCAAAATCTATATGATTACATGTATAATACTTGAAAATTCGACAAAAAAAATTTTGTCAAAAATCGGCATTTTTTTAAGGTATACCCCTTGGAAAAATTTCAATTTTCAGTAAAAAAATTTTTGTTCAATTTTGAAGTATTATACATGTCATTAGATAGATTTTGCCACGCTGATTCCAAATTTGTTAACAAAAATCAAATCCGACCACACGTTCAAAAGTTACAACCGTTTTTCTCCAAAATTTTCACAAATCGAAAACTTTGAAAGGCCATAACTCGAGAACGGTTTGACGTACAGACCTGCGGTTTGAAAATTTCAACTTTTCACGTCATTTTCTATATAAAAAACGTACTTTTAATCAAATCTAAAATTCAAAATTTTTTAGTCATGTTTCATGCATCAAATTTCAGTTTAACATAGAAATCAACTTAAAGATACGAAAATAATAAAAAAAAATCATAACTTAGTGTAAAATCAACAATCCACCGATGGGGGTGATCTCCCCCCCAATTCTTCCCCCATCTATGGGTATAATAATTAATCCAGACAAACTTTATTCGAATCGATCCATTAGTTATTGCTAGGGCCCGTATTGGAGCTCGATTCGGCCCTGAATATATGTATGTGTATAGTACTTATATATACAGTTGTATCTAATATTTCATCTTACATCGGTAAAGTAACTTCAGAATAGGGAAACTATTTAATAACATATTGCAGAGAATTCAATTTTAACAGTAAGTAAAAAAGAAATTGTTCATGTTTTGATTTTCTTAATAAAATACAAGTAGGTAAGTATTGTTAAGCCGATTTTGTTCTAAATTGCGATTTTGATAGAAATATCCACTCTGGCTATTTTTTCCCATAGTGTCTGTCGGTCTGTACACACAGTCACTCAAAACGAATTATATATTTAGTATCAATATTAACTATATTTTTGAAACGGTGTGTATAAGAAAAAAATGATTTTGAGAAAAGTTGTAGTGAATATTATTTTCTATAATATTGATTTTTTTATATTTTATCAATTAGTCAGAAGGTAATTTTTTTTATAATTAGATACACATACACATTTTACTCTCAGTATAACGTATAAGAAAGTCTAGTGTCTCCCGTGTCGATATGGTTTCGAAAAAAAATGTTTTTAATTTATATTCAGAATACATGTACCTACATTTAATGAAATATTTTACTTTGTTAGTTATTAAAAGTAAAAAAAAGGTTTAATTTAATTTGAAAATTGAAATAGACAGAACGGTATATAATAGTAACATGTACTAATTTGTACTGCTGTAATGGCAGAGCTAGTTTTTCATTATTTTGAATAAATTACACGTGAATATATTTGTTTTATAATTTTTATAGTATTTAAAAGGGTTGAAGTTAGTTTTTAAAACGTCTCTATATAGCCAATTGTGTAGAATTTCAATAAATAGAGCACTTTCGGCTAGTTCTCTTAATTATTGTGTGATAAAAACTTTTTTTTTAATATCCAACTACTCAAAAACCATACATATAATTTTTTAAATAAAATATATGAGCTATCCATAAATAACATATTAAAATTTTAGACTTTTATCTGTAATGATCGAATAACTTTAAATACAGTTTTATTCCATGTATATTTTTTTATGATCTCTTAAAAAAATTATAAGCGAAAATAAATATTTTACGAATTTACTTTATATGACAGGTAATTATAAACAAGAAAAAATCATTGATTTATTTGACATTTATATAAGTACAAGTTTATTTTCATGTATAATAATAATTAATTTACAACTTGGTACATAAATCATTTGCTTATGAAGTAAGAAATTAATTTTTTTGAATTACCCAATAAAAAGTATTATAAATTTTTATTTCAAACGATATTTCTGTAAAATACGAGCCAGTTTTTTTATTTAATGTTTTATTTTCTTTAATAAAATATAAGATAATGACTCCAGTAACATTAAAACTTTACAGATAGATTTTATTGGATTCAAAAAAATTCTTTGATATTTAAAATTTATAATAAGTAGAAAAAATAAAGCTTATAAATTTTATATCAAATTGAAATTAATTTAATGAGATATTATAAATAGAATAATTTGATCTATCTTCAACTCATAGAAAAAAATTCTTATAATCATTTTTGTTGAGAATTTTCAGACGTAAAATTTTTATTATAATTATTTTTGTCACTCGACCAAAAAAATAGAGTTATTTAGACAAAAGGTGATCTTTATTACATTACATACAAAGAAAATATTTGCCATAGGTGCCACAGGACTTTCTTATACGTAATACTGGCAGTGAACAGTGTACGTGATTGCAGGCCCTGTGAGAGCTTCAACGGGGCCCGGGCCAACCCACATTTTGGGGGCCCCATACCCCCCCCACCGAGCATAAGGACATTCCAAATAAATTTCGTATTGGTAAAATTCTAATAATTTTCTGATATTATTTTAGTATTAAAAATTAGGGGTTTTTTAAGAAAATTTTGCTTTCTACTTAAACTTTTACCACAGGGTGTATCTTTTTGCAGTATATATATGTTTTTTAAATAACCTCTGTTAAAAATAGTATAAGTATCAAAAAATATGTAAAATACAAATAATTTTCAAGGCGCCGGGGCCCCTGAGACGCAGGGGGCCCGGGCCATATGGCCCTCCTAGCTCCCCCTCTATCTGGGCCTGCGTGATTGTTATTTTATTGAAACATATTTCTGCAAACTAATAAAAGATAGAATAAAATGAATTGGAGATATGTAAACTATAGAAATATTATTTTATACATTATGTATCAAATAAATTTTGTTTAACGTAATTACTAAACCGGAAACGGATGTTTACTGTTGTTAATTTTGTAATTTTCATACTATTTTTTAAATAAGAATAAAATGTTTTAAATATTGACATTTATACTATAAAAATATACATTTCTGACGTATACGAAAAATGCCAATACTTTTTTTTGCTAATAACACTGGTCAACAAAAAAATCCTAAAGATTTGAATAGGTTATTTAAAAAGTATTTGTCATGCTGAAACCGAAATCGTTACCCGAGCGGTTCCATCACGTCAAGTTTTTGAGATATCCGAACTTAAATCCCAAAAATGACGATTTAGGCAATGTTATGGAATTTATAACTAAGTAGGTAATTTTTTTCAGAAGTTTTCTTTAATGATTACAAATAGTACTATCTTTTCTCTTTAAAATGATTTTTTACATTTCACTGTGTGACTTTTCTTCACCGAAATATACTACTTTGAAAATATATGTAGTAAAGTTCATTGTATCTACTATACTACACTCTATCATATCTTCAAACTAGTACATCTCAGTTAAAAAGTTAAAACTCATTTTAAAAAAGGAAAGCTAATACTATTTGTTACTGTGACCGAAAACTTTAGAAAAAAATACCTACTTGGTAATAAATTCTTTAACATTGCTATTATAGTCATAGACATAAAGAAATGAACAGTGCATCTGACTCGAAAAAAGAGCCGTGTTAAATGAAAGAGACAGAAATTTTTTGGAAATATCATATATGTAATACTGTATTACATATATGTTCCAAACAACTTGCATCTCTCTTTCACTTACAGAACAAATGTTACACCATTATGTTAAATACGAATGCGCTGTCCATTTCTCTATGTCTATGATTATAGTCATTTTTGAGACTTTTAGGTTAGAATATCTCATGATGAAACCAATTGGGCAACAAATTCAGTTACAACATACCAAAAGCTTCCTAAATTACCTATTCAGATCTCTGTTACTTCACAAAAGTATATTTTTATTGACTAAATATAATTTTTAACCTAGATAACATTCATAATATTTCCCAATTAATAAAAAAAAACACATTTATTTTCATTATCTCCCAAAAAAATAAATAAATAAACAGCAAAATAGAATCAACCGCAAAACAAAAGAATACGATTCCACTTCAAACGGTCCGAAGACAAATAATCTTTTTTTAATAGTTAAAGCACTAAATTAGTGGCCGAGTTAAACCCCAAAGCTTTTCCCCCCTCTCCCCCAACGCCCCGCTCGTATCGCCGCATTTCAGCCGACCGGCTATACTACAACAATGCCTCAGTGTTGTCTATTATTGTCAGTGACCGTGTATGCCGCGCACGTCCGCATGATAAATTGACTCAAAATAATTCTTTAATGGAGACCATTACTCGACCAACAATTAAATGATGTTTCAAATCATAATAATCTAGTAATTAAGTATTTTAGGTTATTTTATCTATTACTAGCGGAATCCCGCGGCTTCGCTCGCGTAAACTTCGAAACTAATTAGAACCCTCTATAAGTAATAGGGGATGACATATTACATTTTTTTATATTGATTTTTATTCATTACTTATAAAAAAACGTAAATATCCCGGATCTTAGTTAATTTTTTTTTTTAAAACTAACCCCCGTCTACTCTCGCCATTAGGGGTTGAATATCAAATTCTTTTATTGCAGATTAAATCCATCCTAGTCCCCGTCGAACTTTCATTTTTAATTGAATATTAATTTGTCCGAATTTATTTTAATATCATGAACAGTTATTATTATTATTCCCATAGGGGTTGAATTTTCGTAACTGATATTTCTCTTGTAGAGTACCTACTTATGCCATGTTGCATTCGGTGAATACAAAAAAAAATATTTTACAAATTTTTCCACCCCCTAGCACCTTAGGGGTTAAATTTTGGGAAATGCTGAAATAATAGTTTCACTATTTATATTTTAGAGTATGTTCGATAAGTTTTAATTAAATGCGAACAAAAAAAAATATTTTTTATATAAACTTTGATACCCTGTTTTAACCCCGTAGGGGTTGAATTTCGAAAAATCCTTTCTTAGTGGGTGCTTACATCATAAAAGGAAGGCACCTACGAAATTTCACGTTTCTAGGTCCAGGGGTTTGGGCTGTACGTTGATATATGAGTGAGTGAGTGAGTGAGTGGTTAAGGACAAACTCTTTTATAGATATAGATTATTTAATACTGAGTGCCTGACTCATCAACGTACAGCCCAAGCACTTATCGCACCCCCGCAAAAAAGTGTCACAACTCAAAAAATGTCATATTTGAAATAAATATGTAGAATGATTCCAAATCACTAAAAAAATTATCATTAATGTACTTCGTGTACCTACCGTCAAAACTTACATATTCTAAATAAATGGCACATTTTTTATTTTTATTTTATTTTAAATACTTAATCACTAATCGTGTTAATAGTTAGTATTTTTCAAACATCACAGGAATACTGAAATATTTAAATTAAATACTGTGTATCAGTCCTTTTCCTATTTTAAATTTTGTTTTACCAAAATTTTTATAATTTCATTTACTCTTATTTCCTTTGAGTTGTGACACTTTTTTGCGGGGATGTGTTGTATCTAGAAACGCGAATTTCAGTAAAATAAAGAATTTGCTTTCGAACAAAAGCTAAGGACGTATCCGCACTAATATTATAAATGCAAAAGTCTATCTGTCTGTCTGTTTGTTACCTTTTCGCGACTAACCACTAAACCGATTTTGATGAAATTTGGCAGGGAGGTAGCTTGCATCCTGAGAAAAGACATATGTTAGTTTATATCCCTAAAAATGTATCTATCTATACAGGGTGGCCAGTATTTCTTTTGAACAAATTTCCCTGACTTTTACCTGTTTTCCAGGAGAATTTTTACAGTTTTTCCCTGTTTTTTTATAATTAAAATTTAGATAAAAAAGCTAAAAAAAAGGTCTCATACATGAAATTTTAACATTTTTGCAGAATTTGCATTTTTCCCTGACTTTCAACCAAATTCCCTGACTTTTCCAGGTATAGCAAAATTCCCTGACCCTATTCCACAGTTAATCGAAAAGTTAACTTAGTTAATCGTTAATCCGTTAATAAAAAAGTTAACTTCGTTAACCGTTAAACCGTTAAAATTCCGAAAATGTAACGAAAGTTAAAGTTAACCGAAAATTTGAAATTTTAACGAAAGTTAACCGTTAACAGTAACCCATCCAAAATGTTTGAAGACCTTTTTTTTAGCTATTTCGACAATTTTCTTATGTACTTTTCATTCAAACAACCAATGTTAACGGAAGTTAAATTTAACGGAAGTTAACATTTTTTTGAGTTAACTTAAAAGTTAATCCGTTAACCATTTTGTTAACTTCGTTGATTAACGATTAACGGATTAACGAGTTAATACCCACTTATGCCCTATTCTTCTTCTTTTCGTGAGTTTTATGTATGTCTGATAGCTCCTACCTAACCTAAATTCTACGTGTATGGAGTGAAATGATAGCCCACTGACAGTTGTAATCATTTTATATGAATTATTTAATCAGCGATTTAAAAGCAGTGGTAATAAGTGTACCTGTTAAAATACATAGCATTTATATTACTATACATTTACTACCACTGCTTTAAAATTCCAAGCAAATTGAGAAAGCAATTTAGTACATTTTTAAATAATAATAAGCGAGTAATAAAAACTATCCCAAAAATACAACTTTTTTTGTTTGGTTAATAACTTTTCTGTTTATATTTTATTTCTAGACCAATTTCAGATATATTGAGAGGATTTAAAGAGCAACATTTTGTACTAAAAAAAAAACAATATTGCTTTCAACTAGTCCGAGCTACATAACTTCGTAATAATGACAAGAGTTACTAGCTATAGTGGCTACATATTTGTAGTTTTTGTTCGTTAGGTACAGCGCATTATCTGACATTTTCTGAAATCCAATCACTTATCGATTAGAAAGGTATCTGATGTAGGTAGGTAAAGGTGCTCTATACCATCCTAATTAACTCTGATGGGAATAGTAGAGCTTTTCAAACATGTGGAGAAGTTTCAACCCGTACAATCACGGTTTCGGATGCTATGTTTTTGATCAAATAAAGCCAACATATACACGTGGGTGTATCGTTCGATATTAGGGGGGGGGGGTCGTATTACTTTACGATTCCATAAGTCCAAAAACGTTACATAAGATTATAAATTAATTATGAAAAAATAAGTTTGAAATTTATTTTTTCGTCTAGGTATTGTCTTTTCTTAAGGGGTTACATACAGTTAGAATTTTCAAAAAAATTATTTTTTTTTATTTAATTTTCGTAATGTACATATATTTAAGTACACACACAAAATTTCAAGTCAATCCGGTGATTATTTTCGAAGTTACACGCATATTTGTAAAGACGTCTCAGAGCGTTTGAATGTAGGAGGTCGGAGCGGCAGTGCGTTTTTCTCAAATCTGTGTTTTTAAAGTCGTTGACCACTATTCCTTGGAAACGGTTGAACCGATCAATCTCAAATTTTAACACAAGTTTCTTAAGAATATTTTTTAGTAATTAATCGAAGGTTTTATCTCACCGATAAATATTTATTTTTTTATAAACAATTTAAGGTCAAATTTTTGTCGAAAATCGATATTTTTTTTTTGAGAAGCCGCCATTTTGTCAAAAAATTTTATTTTGCTTATTCCTTCGATTAAGTTCAAGATGATATATTACTTTAAAGAAACCCGTTTGGGTTTTTTATTTTAAAAGATGCAGTCCAGAGATATCGTGGTCACCTTTTTTGAGAGGACCTCCTGGAGAACAGCTGTAGCAGCTTTCGAAATTATTATTTTTAGAAATAAGAAATGTTAAAATACAATTGAAAGTTACCATAATATGTGTACAAATTTTTATATTGATAAATTATAAATGTCTTCTCCAAAAAAATTCTTGAAAAAGCACTTTTTTTGGCCTTCTAACTGTATGTAACCCCTTAATAATAGTTTATTTTTACTCCCCATAAAAGTAAAATACCCCCTCCTTCAATCTCAAATTTCATTCAAAAAACACCACAATGACTTTTTTAACACTGAAAACTTTTTTTTTTATGTCGAGAGTAAACAAAATAAAAGATTTACTTTAGTAGCAGTAAATTTTGAAAATTTCCATTTCCATATGTCCCTTGGGGTGCGTTCGGTCTCGACTAAAACGGCACTAGTTTAGTTCTCTATATTCTTACTCCACTTTACCTCACGTATATAACTCGCAAACTGTTTATAATGATAAATTCATGAATAATAAGCCCCATACCCGTATTACAGTCTAACATTGTTCTCAAGCTATGCTTAAATGTATACAGGCTGTCATATCAGGTGGAACAAACTTGAACAGTGTATTGAGAAAAATATATTAAGATAAAAAGTTCATATGAACATGTGTCCGGAAATTCTTCATGAGGGAGCTACAGATCCCCAAAGATTTAGCCTAAAATTATTTTTTATTTAATATTCTTATAATTTAAACGTACATTGTAGAGCTGGGCGCGGGCCGTGAATTCTTCGGGTCACGTCGTGTCACGGCCGTGACCCGCGCGAGCGTGCGTGATCGTGAGTAACAATAAAACAATCGTGCGTGACCGTGCGTGAGTAAATTTTTGTCGTGCGTGAGTCCGTAAGTCGTGACTATGCATATTTTTAGAATGATACGTTTGGATTCGTTTCACATATTTAATTGTTAATACGAAATGCTACAATTGACTACAATAAGAATTTCAAAGAAGAAGCACTGTAAAATTTAATAGTCAGCGTTGCCAACTTGAAATAAATTTAAAATCCCTCTGTCGACACGTTAATAATCCCCCAGATTTTAAAATGTATTGGTTGTTACTATTACATACTATGTTTTATTTCCATTTTTTTGTTATTATTTGCACTAAAAATGTAGTTTAAAAGAAATAATACAAATATAAAGTATACACATATTATATTGCACAAAAAAAAAATTAATTAAAAATTTTATTTATTTCATATTATTAAATCGTGTCACGACCGTGACCCGCCGTGCGTGATCGGGCGTGAGTAAAAAAATACAATTCGTGAGCGTTCGTGATCGTGAGCAAAAATTACTCACGCGCCCAGCTCTAGTACATTGACCTGAAACAGAAAAATCGAGTGAAATTTTAGAAATTGGAGATTTTTTTTCCATTTAAAATACGATCGCAAAACTTCTTGTATCTTCGATAATAAAACAACTCATAACAAAGGCATTTTCATTTATTCATTATTGAATAAAAATCACTATTGCCATGGAAAACTAAAATGTGAGACGTCAGCGAAAAACTCGAGTGCAATATTAAATTCAAGTAAAGTAAGCTTTGGAAAAAAGAATGGTTGATGTTTGAAATTTTTATATTTGTTAAAATTCGTTGTTTATTTTGTTAATTTATTTAACAATGCTGGTTTCAGGGAGGACCGCCCGGGGTGCCAGTTCAAGGTATATTAAATTAGCACAACAAATGTAGCACACATTAATAAAAGAAGAGTACTAAATTAGAGCAAATTTAGTGCTAATTTAGTACGCAAAAAAAAAATTTATAACTCCATTATTTTTTAAAATTTCATATGAGTGTGCCAGCTTAAGAGTTAAGCTAGCACACTCGGGTAAAATAAGGTAAAAACTTAACAAATCAGATGACAAACATTTAGTGCTAATTTATAACCTGCATTAAACAATTCAGAAGCAATTATTTATTAATATATTTGAAAATAAACATAAGGGGGCGCTGACTTAAGACTTAAATTAGCACACATGCGTCGAATTGATCGTTCGATAACGAAATTAGCATGAACATATTTAGTGCTAATTTAATACTACGAAAAAAATAACTTTGGAGCGATTAGTTGTATTTTAGCGCATGCATGCTAGCTTAGTGTTTAAGTTAGCACAAATCATTGTCGAAAACGCAACCAAAGTGGTGTACTAAATTAGTGCATATTTAGTGCTAATTTAGTACCATCTTAAAAAATTTATAACTCTCATTTTTTTTAAATTACAAGCAAGTGTGCTAGCTTAAGATTTAAGCTAGCACACTCACATAAAATGACTCAAAATTTTCAAAATTCTCGTGTCTCGTATTTAGTGCTAATAAGTTACAACAAACAAATAATTTATTACCCATTCAGTACCTATTTTTTTTCAAGATCAATTCACGTGTGTGCTGACTTAAGACTTAAATTAGCACACATGCGTCGAATTAATCGTTCGAAAATGAAATTCGCATAAAAATATTTAATGCTAGTTTAATACTACGAAAAAAATAACTTTGGATCGATTAGTTGTATTTTGACGCATGTATGCTAGCTTAGTGTTTAAGTTAACACAAATCATTGTTGAAAACGTAACAAAAGTGGTGTAGGTACTAAATTAGTACAAATTGTTGTAATGATGTTAGCTTTTTAACATAAAAGGATTTAAAATTTGTCATAATTGAGTGTCTAATATTCTGTCCTGATTGTAGTTATAACCATATCACATCATGTTTAATTTTCTACAAAAATATGATCATAACTAATTGTTCACTAATATTTTATGTATAGCAAATTAGGTAACTTACTTTTTTTGGTGGCGCACAGTGTGACAGAGCTGGACAAATGCATTTGAATTAAATTCAATAATTATAATGCAACAAAATTTTAAATTTCCCGCTCTGCGAATATTTTTGGCAACAATGTATTTTTTGTAAATTAGTTATGAAAAAATTACTTTTTTATAATTAGGTAATATTTTATATTTCTTAAATATAAATTAGAAAATTAGAAAGAAATTAAGTACACACTGCAATTAAAAGTGCATAACTGATATAATATTTATAATATTATTATTATTTATAATATCATGATTATTATATTATTGTTTGACAGCTGTATTTACCAACTTGAAAATGTTTACGTTGTTGCCAAAATTGATGTTATATATTCACGTCAATAATGATTAATTCAGGAAGACTAGAAACAGGAGAGTAAAAATAGGTAGGTACTGAATGGGTAATAAATTATTTGATTGTTGTAACTTATTAGCACTAAATACGAGACACGAGAATTTTGAAAATTTTGAGTCATTTTATGTGAGTGTGCTAGCTTAAATCTTAAGCTAGCACACTTGCTTGTAATTTAAAAAAAATGAGAGTTATAAATTTTTTAAGATGGTACTAAATTAGCACTAAATATGCACTAATTTAATACACCACTTTGGTTGCGTTTTCGACAATGATTTGTGTTAACTTAAACACTAAGCTAGCATACATGCGCTAAAATACAACTAATCGCACCAAAGTTATTTTTTTCGTAGTATTAAATTAGCACTAAATATGTTTATGCTAATTTCGTTATCGAACGATCAATTCGATGCACGTGTGCTAATTTAAGTCTTAAGTCAGCGCCCCTCTCATATTTATTTTCAAATATATTAATAAATAATCGCTTCTGAATTGTTTAATGCAGGTTATAAATTAGCACTAAATGTTTGTTATCTGATTTGTTAAGATTTAACCTTATTTTACCCGAGTGTGCTAGCTTAACTCTTAAGCTAGCACACTCGCATGAAATTTTAAAAAATAATGGAGTTATAAATTTTTTTTTTGCGTACTAAATTAGCACTAAATATGCTCTAATTTAGTACTCTTCTTTTATCAATGTGTGCTACATTTGTTGTGCTAATTTAATGTACCTGCCAGTTCAGAAGGGGCAAAAAACATAGATTAAATTCTAGTAATTTTTTTTTCTATTAACAAACGATCATCATTAATAAATTAAATTCTTGAATATTATTTTTACTATCATATTTCTCGTAAACGGTTGATCTTATGACAAATGAACAAAGTGTATTTCTATGTATTTTTTGTTATATGACCTTATAAAAGTGCTAAACATAGGAAAAATTTAATAACATTACTGATAAAAATCAAATGACCCACTGGCCCTACACATCCCTGGTCTAAAAAATCATTAGTTGATACTAGAAATTGATAACAAATGTTAAAGGGTTACATACAGTCAGCCAAAAAAAAGTTTTTTTCAATAATTTTTTTAAGAGAATACTTTTAATTTATTAATGTAAAAATTTGTACACATATTATGGTAACTTTTAGTTGTATTTTAACATTTTTTATTTGTAAAAATAATAATTTCGAAAGCTGCTACAGCTGTTCTCCAGGAGGTCCTCTCAAAAAAGGCGCCTTGAGGTGACCACGATATCTCTGGACTGGATCATTTAAAATAAATAACCCAAACGGATTTCGTTAAAGTAATGTATAATCTTGTACTTAATCGAAGGAATAAGCAAAATAAATTTTTTTGACAAAATGGCGGCTTCTCAAAAAAAATCTTTATCAAATATTTTGACCTTAAATTTTTTCACTGATCTTTTTAAAACAAATCCATAGATGATATCACAAAATTAGTACCCCAGTTGAAAGTGCTATCAATTTACAAAATTTGTCATTATATAATTTTCTACTTCTACAAAATATTTTCATCCAGATAAAAAAAGATCATAGAAAAAAACTTAACATATGTATATTTTTTTTCAGAACAACTTTACTGATGCGTCAGCCCTTAAAGTGAGGGAGGTGAAGTAAAAAAAAACATCTCATTAGTGTGAACGTAGCCACGTTTGCTTCATGCAGGTTGGTGTTTTTACTGCATTTTTTTACTCGTTACAATAATTATATAAAAATGTGAAACATGCAGTTCATTTTCATAAAAATGATATGTAATGAATTTTGACGCAAGTGGAATAAAAAAACATTGAGTTTTATTTTAAAAATCTCAATAGCTTTTACAATTACATACTTTTTTTTACTGTTTATAATATGCGATGAATTTTATTTTGTATTTTGCTATGGTTTTTATCATATTTTAGCATTAAAAATGTATTGAATATAAATTATCGATAGTTAAAAAATATTTTTCTATTACGAATCATTTTTAAAATTATTAAAAATACTAACCGACCATTTTTGGGTTTCAGATTTCTTTCAGATCTTTCAAAAATCATAATAATTCTTAACTATATAAAATATCAAATTCTATATATTGTAATTTTTTAATAAAAGCGTAAATACACACAAAAAAACTGTATTGGACCAAGAAAATCTTGTTTTGTATATAACGAAAACAATATTTTGTTATTTCTTCTTCCAAGAATACTATAGTTGGTTTAAGTATATATTTCTTATCTTAAGAAAATATTGTTTTCGTTATATACAAAACAAGGTTTACTTGGTTTGAGAAATCCTTTCTACCAGTGTAGGTATATTTAAAAAAATAGTATTTTTTGTACTAACGCGAGCGACTTTTTTATCTCAGGGTTTGTCAGGATCTACGTAATCTAAAATCAGGGTATACATAATCTGAAATCTGGTCACCCTAGACACCAAGTAAAAAAAATACCCACAGGCATACAAAGAGTATTAGTAAAAAATTATCAAAGAAGAAATTCCAATCGCCAATCAAATAGAAAATTCACTACAATATTCATTTGAAACAAAGCACTTTCAATAGAATTACTAAACGATCGATCTACATATTGCATACCTATACCTACATACATTACAGACACTACAAAGAGCGAATGATCACCGGCGACACAACACGACATAACACGACACGACATATGGACGATCTCATAGATGCAATGTAGTTACTTTAACGCCATTGAAGGTATGCGCGTTACAACCAACACATATTGCAACCTATGTACAGTCTTGGCCAAAAGTATTTGCCACCCAGGTTAAATAAATAATACCAGTTGATGATAACGGAAATATTTATTATAATAAATTAATATTTTGTACAGATACATCTTGTTATGATAACAGCAGTTATTCTTTTTTTTAAACTCGATACTAAGCATCGTCATTATTGTGGAGTAATTATTTGCTACTCAAGATATTGTTTATATTTTTATTTGATGTGATTGAGTGTTCCCTAATCGTGTGCTTTAATATCGACCAAAGATGTTCAATGGGGTTGAGGTCCAATAGCCGAAACAGGAGCTCAATCCCATTATCTGAGAACCACTTCATCGTCACTCGCGATTTGTGACAGGCGCGTTTTCTTACTGTAAACGGGCGCTGTTCATGTTGGTATCACCGAACATTTTATGAAGAGATGGTTTTAACGCAGGTGTCTTTTTTAACCCATTTGGCCCTTTACACAACACGATTTCGCCCACTCCATGTTAAGTCAAAAAAGTTTCATATCTAAGAATTAACGAGGGTGGCAAATACTTTGCGCCAAGGCTGTATGTATGTATATGACAATACGATTAAACGTCATGGATAAACGTGAAGTTAGCTCCCAGACAACAACAGCTATCTTCATTGTGTTTTAAGATGCATAATATTAAAGATAAATATGTTAGACGGTGATGCAGCGCTTCTGAATATTATTATTTATTGCGACAAATTCATATTTTTAAATTACATTTCATATTAATAGTTGATTCATTTCGTTCTTGAATGTATCAAAATTAAAAACTAGATTTAACCCTCTATCCCTCAACCCTTAAATAAAGTAGCATAAATTCTTATAGTTCATTTTAAAAGGGCTTACACGTGGAATACCTTTATATATTTCTGCCGAATGTAAATTTTATAATAATATAATGGTTGATAAAAAATCTTAAATGTTGTTAAGAGTACTTAATTACAACTTTTGTAATAATCCTAGCATATCTAAAATACAGCATTTACAATTTTCCATGTAAAGGATAATTTTTTAATTATAAGCCAGGTTTACTCAAGTTGAAAGTATTAATGCACAGTGTCTTTCAAGTTAACGAGAATTTTTTTTTTGCTATTTTGACTGCGAGTAAACATATTCTTTTCGCTATTTTGGGGAATTTTGTTGACTGAAATCTGTATATCTACCATCAAAAGAGAATATTATTTTAAAAATTAACAGAAAATGCTGTGAACCTGAGGACAGAATCAACTTATGAAAAAAATTAACAGAAAAGTCGCTAGAATTTAAAATAAAGTAAATTTAAAATTACAATGACATACTGGTAAATTTTAACATAGTACCTATTAAAATTTATTTACTCTGAAAAAGTAATATACGCTATTCTTTAATTTAATTTCTTGCATATGAAAATTTCACGTACATCCTTAATAATTTTACTATGTTTCTATATTACTTTTCATATCTGGCCTATCGCCAAAATAGAAACTGCTATACAGTATATTGAATTGTAGTAAACGTTCTTTTAAATTTTACCATGTCGGGTGTTCAAAATTTCTAGGATCAAAATTTTTTTCATCAATCTATGCAATTTTTTATTTTTTCCCATTCATACGCATCGTAAATAAATAAAAATGTTTATGAAATTTTTTCATCTGACTATTAATAACTTGTTAAAATAATTATTTAAATTTTATCATTATTTTAACATACGGTGAAGTAATTTTTGATACTGTTGGTATGATATATTACTACATTACCGATTAGTTTTTCACAGAATGAAATTTCGTCCTTCTATTAACATGTTTTTTATGTTAAAAATTAACATTACATTTTTTCAGTGTAAGTGTCCAAATACTTTTGCACGGCAATGTACCTGTACAAATCTAAAAGATAAATGGGTGCGTTTAGCGAACGTAAGCGGCTGAGATGCTGACCAAATCGGTTTCTCTAAACGGACCGCTGCGCAAACGCTTACTTCAAGCTGTTGAGTAAACAAGTCAGCGCAAAAAAATAACGCTGAGTCGATCAGCTTTTAGCTGACAGATGTACTGCCGGTTAATAATTAAACTCAAATCACAATAATATTCAGTTTTAAATCATTCAAAAATAAAATGAATGAACAGTCAGTACCAAGAAAGAGTTTTACATTTTGCCTATGTATTGGAAGATTGATATTTATTAAAATATATACGTATTTAAAAAATGTGTTTGTTGACAAAAATTGTAAACAATCAAAAATAAATAATGAATGTATTTGATGCTATTTCGTAATACTATCTGTAATAAATTTAATGAGTGACATAAAAATATGTATAGGTTTACATTATAATATACTGTATTTTAAGTACTGACGCTGTCTTGTCATACCAATATTAATTTTTTTTAAACTAAAAAATAGCATCAACATGTAACCAAAATTTATTTTTCTAGCCCAAATACTATTATCCAACTTCTTTTACATTATATAGTAGCACTATATTCTTTTATTAATTCTAGTAATGTACCCTGTTATCTTTTACTGAAATTAATTAACTTTTTATCACATTTAATATAATAATTTGAGGTTAATTTTTAGTTTGACATAACAAAAAGCCGCCATTTAAACTGACTGTAAGCGCACGGTTTAGAGAATTTGGAGCAGTTGACTGTCAGCATACTCAGCATAGTTCACTGCTGACTTTCAACCGCTGAGCTCGCTAAACGCAGCCAATATTTTGTGTACACAACTTTACTTCAAAATACACCTGTCAAATGCATACACTAACATCAAAAATCAAGATTAACTTGGAATATACTATTTTCAATCAACACAAACTATTTCGCATCTATATGCTTTGTATAATTATTGTTGTACTACTCTAGCTTACATAGTTGTTGCTAACTAAAGTAGTTTTGTCAGTCACTATAAGATAAAGTTTTAACGGGCTCTCACACAAACGTTTTGCACGATAAAGGTTTTGTGAAACAGACATAGCGACGGCGGCACGGACGGGCGGGCGGTGGTGGTAGTATAGGCCTCGCTATACAGGCAGAATGTTAGCTACTCTAATGGCACAAACATTTTAAGTGCTTCCAGTAATTTTCCTCTCAGATCTCTACAGATTTTGCACGACTGTTATGTATACGCAGTTATTCCTGTATACGCAAATATTGTTGCAATATTAATTAGATGTCTTCGAGAGATTATTTGAATATTTATTTTAGAAGTTGTTGGAATAATATTATTTATTTGTTTGTATATAATATTTATCAAGTATTTATTTAAGTTACATTTTTCTCTCTTTCCCTTATTTAAGATAAGTTAGATTTGTCTCCCCCCCCTCCCCTCCAAACTCTCCTTACATAAGAGAACACAAAAATTGTGATGGGTAAAGAAATCGATTTAAAAAAATATTATCTAAATAAAAAAATTTCAAATCAAAATATTACAAATTAACGAAAATGCAGAAGTAAAAAATTATAATTTTTATAAACCTTTTAGTTTTTTACATAAATTAGTAATTTTTACCCCCCCCCCCCTTATATAAGAGGGAACATCATTGTAATAGGTAAAATAAATCAAAAATATATAATAAAAAAAAATTAAATTAAAATATTAAAAATTGACGAAAATACAGTAAGTTAAAAATTATAATTTTTTAAACAATTTTTTTTACACTACGTCCACCTTTTAGTTTTTTACATAAATTATTTGCTTGTATATAATATTTATCAAGTATTTCTCTCTTTCCCCTACGTAAGATTAGTAAGATTTGCTCCCCCCTCTCTTTACATAAGGGGTAACACCAATGAGATGGATAAAAAATCGATTTAAATAAATCAAAAATATCTCAAAAAAATTTGAAATCAAAATATTAAAAATTGACGAAAAAACATAAGATAAAAATTAGATATAATTTTTGAAACGACCTTTTTCAAATTAATCAAAGCGAGAACTCGAACGCTTTTTATTATTTGAAAATTACTATTTTTAATGTACCTTGAATGAATGAAAAATTACCAAAATAAATATGAAAATATCCTCATTTTTTTTTTCATAAACCAATTTGAAAAAAATAGCTATTCTTAACGATAACTACATTCATACAAATTAAGAAAAAATATATATATAATGTACCACCATATTATATTTATTGATAACGATAATTTTTAAACATTAGTCAATAAAAATTTGTGTAACCATATTTAAAAGTATCCTTAGTAAAATAACCTTCCCTATATCCTAAAATAATACATTTAAAAACCTATGACAGTGATACCCCTGCCCCCACTCTTAATAAATGTACGCCCTCTTAAACCAAAATGGAAAGTTTCAAAATATATGTATATTTTAGTTCTTTCTATACTTACATACGTATTAAAATTCATATTTCAGATTTACTATAAACATAATATTCCATTTATGTACGGTGTACAAGTTAATAAAACTATATATCAACGATTTCCAAACATGGGAGGCGCGCCTCCTTGGGGAGACGCGGACTAGTGCAAAGGGGGGAGCGAAAAGTTTAACAGAAATTTAATTTTCATGATAACGTCACATTAAGGTGTATAAATAAAAAAATATAGGTACATATAAATAAACTTTTACATTATCTGGGACGTTACTGTGTAGTTTTAGACTGACAACTATTATTGAAAAAGCAAAACTGATAGAATTATCATGGGATTTTTCTTAAAAAAAATTCAGAATGAAAGCACTCCCCTTAATAACACCTAGATTTAATGAAGTTTGTACTAATAAACAAGCACATTCATCGCATTAAAAATAATTTTTATACGTAAAAAATACATTTTAAACCTTTTTAAAATATGTCTGTATAATTTTATGAAATAAAGGGGGGGGGGGATGCAAGAGATTTTTTTAAAAGGGAGGTGTAGTTGCATAAAGTTTGGAAATCACTCCTATACATACTATATATATACAATTTCTATCTGCGAGTTATGTTACAAAATTATTAATAAAATACATTTGTTTGCATAAATTATATGAGTTCTAAAAAAACCAACAAGAAATATCTGTTTGAAGGAAATGTATATTTGTGTTTTCAATATTTGTCGAAGTTTAGCCCAAAGCAAATGTAAAAAGTAATATAATTTATGTTATATATGTGAACTAGAGACACTCATAGCAGGAGTTGTGACAACCTGAATCGATTATACTAACCATGCCTCACATACATTTGTATTTTATCAATTAATATAAATAAATATACTTCACTTAATATTACATCATTTTAATTATGATTGCCAAAAATAATACATATAGTTTGGATAAAAATGGCGTAGCTGTCATAACTCTTACAACGAGTATCTCTAACGTGTAGTATTGGTTTGTAAAAAAGCAACAGAAAACTGTAAACAATAAATGAAATGAATGAAGTGGGCGGGATATTAAATTCAATATTTGGTTCGCCTTTTATCGAAATATATTTTTTTACCAGGAATATTATTTAATATTTTTGAAAAAATAAATATTAGTTCTATTTTTGTTAATAATCATGAAAATTTTTTCTTTAGGTAAGAAAACAAAATATGATTGCAATTGCTTACAAATAAAAATTGTCCAAGAAATTTTATACAATAAGTGCCCCTTAGATTAGATTGAACCAAAAGTGTACCAAGTCTTATCAAAAGTGAGATAATACTCACTTGGTACAAAATTTCGAATATTTTCGAAACCCCTAATCCTATTAGTACCAAAATCAATAAGACTGGAGTACTCAACGGGACAAACATTTTCCCCAAAAATAATTCAAATCGGTGCATATTTACAGTAGTTATCGCGAACGGAAGAAAATTTTACATCCAGACACAGCCGCCATGAAGAAATCAACTTTTCTTTACGTTTTGAAGTTAGTACAATCAGAATCTGCTCTTATATCGAACACGATTTTTCGACGGTATTACAATACTTCCATTTTTTCGAACATGGAAGTAAAATTAATGTATAGAATAAAATTTAATATTTTAAAAATTCAGTTAGTGAGTGTATTACTAGGAATTTTATGTAAAAATAAATAAACAAAGATAGAATATGCATCATAAGTTACTTAAAAACAAAAATGCATTTTTATTCTACATTCAAGTTTTACTTTTTTCAACTTTTATTTACTCGAACTTTGTTATTACTGTAAAGTTAAAATATATTCTTTTATTTTCTGTTCACTATAAATTTAAAAGAATAGAACTTTTTCAATTACATTTTTTACTACTCGTTTTGTTACAAAATATTTATCTTCTAGGTATATACCTATTGATAAATCACAAATTAATTTTTGCCAATATAATATTATAAATAATGACTATAAACTATCTATTTATATTCGATTCCAGTACGAGAACCACTGCACTGATTTAAATGAGATTTGTAAGATAATATTCAGTATTTTCCTGAGAAGGTTTACACACAGGTAGAAAGGTTTACTTGAGCCAAGTAAACCTTGTTTTGTATATAACGAAAACAATATTTTCTTAAGATAAGAAATATATTCTTAAACCAACTATAGTATTCTTGGACGAAGAAATAATGTAGTTGGATTAAGAATACTTTTCTTATACAAAGACAATATTGTTTTCGTTATATACAAAACAAGATTTTCTTGGTCCAATACAATTTTTTGTGTATAAAGTAAGAAAATTTTGTATTCTTTCGTATCAATAGATATATATACTGCCGTGCTAAGCACAAAAGCGGTATCTCAAAAAAAAATCATAAAGTTGATTTTTATGGCATGGAATAGCTTAAAAAAATACGAATCCAATGAACTAAGCCAAATAGCGATATCTTATTTAAAACATATTAAAAAACCCTTGAAAAAGTTTTTCCTATCTCAGGTTTACCTTAAATTACTAAGAGAATTAGAGGTATATCAATAATACGTAGGCGAATAACTGTATATTTTGATACCGCCAAAATTCCCAATATAATGAATAAATTCCATTTAATAAATTAAAAAAACAATCTGTAAAGTAAAAATAAAACTATTTTAACAAAACGTTGATTTTCTCGAAACTCGCCTTTACTGAGATACCGCTTTTGTGCTTAGCACGGCAGTATATTGTTACAGAACCTATAATATTATGTATAATGTGTATAGTGTATAGATATTATGTAGGCAGTAATATTTTAGTATCAATTTAATAATTAAATCAAACAAAGGTAAATGCTGATGTGACGTAGAAGACGGTAAACGTGTTAGACTTGTAGGACAAAGTGTGGGTAGAAATCTATTAGTTTATTAATAACATTTAATACAAACTGCATGATATTATTATTGAACACACCTGTTTCACGTTACGAGCTTTTGTCTTAACTATTATTATAACATCAAGTATCGTATGAATATTAAACTGACAATGATAACAACAAGCATGAAATTAGCTATAAAAAATTAATAATGATATAAAAGATAGCTGATAGTGTCAATAGTTAAAATACACCTAATTCTGTTTTTACACGGTAGATACGTTCCAGAAAAAAACGTGTAAAAAAATACATGAAGTACATAAAAAATAAGGGGATTAGTTCCATATCCTTCAACCCTGTAAAAAAATAGATAAAATGAAATAAATAACTCACACAAAAAAAAAAAACTATAAATTAAATTTTTATGTGCATTTATGTGGTTTATTTCATAAAAATAAAAGGCAATTCAATTCTTAAAGTAAAAATAACATAAATATAAAATTATCTCAAGTTTAGGAACTGAAAACTCGTACAAGACTAAAATATATACTTAAGCTGCTATGAAAATAAATTAGAATGGGCAATTCCCTAACTACATATTTTATAAATAATAGAAAAAAAATTCCTAGAAGATTACGGTTAATAAAAATATTTTTCTTTAAAATTTAAATCAAATAGCTTTTTTAATCGTGCTAAATCGAATGAAATCGTGTAAAAACGGAATCAATTTTTTTTCTAGACCGTGTTAAATCAAAACCGTGTAAAAACAGAATTGGGTGTACTTATTTCTCTAATTCTCTATGCCACTTATTAAATTTATTACAGATAATATTACGAAATAGCATTAAATACATACATTATTTAATTTTGATTGTTTCCAATTTTTGTCAACAAGTCTTAAAAAACAGATACAAGGACTTAAAGAACATAAAGGAAAGGACATTCGAATGTAAATTAAAATTACTAAATTCACTTGATCGATGGTTTAAATTGTAATAAAAGACTAATATTTCTAGTTAAATGTATACAATGACTTATGGAACATGCTGTATATAATGGTTTCTTAATTCTTTCCACACCAACCGTATAATAATAATACTTAAGGCATGCAGCTTGGCTTAAACCGACACGATAGATAGTATCTCTGTAAATTAATTACATTTTCGCTGTCAGCGTCTACTAAAAAGCGAGCTGATTTTGTTCGACATGCCAAGTTGGCGTCGGACTTCCGTAAACAAAACACAATCAATTAAAATTATGTCTCGCAGATAGAATTGGGCTAATCTCTGCACAACAAAAGAATGATAAATTGCCTTTGTTGTTACGCAATATGGTCAATGTTGCCCCATCCACCCCTCTCCCCCCTATTATTGAGAGATATATGATATTTTTAGTTATTGCACACACGCTCTGTCGATAATGCCGGTATCCAATTTAACCGATAATATGTAATAAGAGTCAAAAACTTGATTCCAATATATGTAGTAGATCTAAATCATAGATGTATAATATTACATAGAATGGGTTGATAAAAATAGAAAATGTTTCAATCGTAATATTTGAGGCAAATGTGCTCCGTAAAAATGTACTCCGTAATGTTAGTGGCGTATTGTTTGGATCTTTTTTTTAAATTTATAATCTATAATACATATGTATGTATATGTTACCGGCAAAGTATGTAATTCAGGCATTGTATATAATTCCTAGGGAATTGTATACAATGTCTAACGATTTCAGGTAAAGTATGAAATAATTTTTATTTATTGTTATAATAAATAAAATAAAATTAATGAACTTATGAGTTGCAAAACATTGAAATAAATGATTTCGTTGTTATAACTATTTAATTTATCCTTTACAGCATCCAATTTGGTCTTACATATATCCTAAACAATAATTCCGTAGTATACGGTAATGAAACCGCGGGCACAGTTGGTAAAATATAAAATAGTAAAGAGAAAAAATTACACAGAAAAACTTAATAAAACAGAAAAATACTGGATATGTATTTACTTAAAAAATGAGAATAACCAAAAATAAATAAATCATTATAATCGGTATTCATGTTCAACAAAGAAATAAGCTAAACGATTGTAAACTTAGATAACAATGCAATGTAAGATATATGTACATATGCACAGAGGCGTATACACTCTAACTTTTCGGGGGTCAAAAAATATACAGGCTTTTCCAGAACAGGATTTCACATATTCAAAAAAATTCGCTGATTAATAATTTGTTAATCAGAACTTATTTAGAGCTGTTGTCTGCGAGATATTAGTTAACAAACATTTATCTTGATTGCAATTTCCTTAGTTTCAATTTTAATAACTTAAAAAATCGAATTTTGCAATAAAATGTATAGTAGAGAGAAATGCACAGTATGGTAACTAGAAATGAAGTCAAATTAATTTCTTGTAACTCATTTAAAATAATATTCAAAATTAATTATATTAAAAATAGTATGTCAATCTTTATTTTTACGTCCTAGTAGCTTCGCACTATTTACGTCAATTATTAACTTTTCTATTTTAAAAAATCAGGACTCAAAGGGTTAAGCAGCTAATTATCATAATATAATAATTTTATTCCAATGATTTTGTAGTTGAAAATGTATTAATAGATAGTGATTTAAACTCAGCCAATTGTCATATGACTACTTTCAGATTTCCTAGTAATATCTAGTGTAGGTATCTTTTTAATTCTTGTTAGAGGGGGTCATAACCCCTTGCCCCCCCCCCCTCCCCGACTTGTATACGCACCTGTATATGCACACATTCGTTAGATTACGTATAATAATATTTTTATAAAAAATGCTATTTTATTCTCTGACAGTTGGTTAGTTCTGATAGATTTTTTTTCGATCTGTTTGTACTAATTCTAGTAACAAAAGAATGATAAATGAAACTCTGACATTGTGAATTGAATGGTTTGAATAAAATACACTTATAGATATCTCATTCAAATGTATTTTACATACATTACAGTGTTGATACCAAAACGCTTTACTCTTGGAAGATTTTATTTATTTTATTTATCGACCCCTCTTCATCATTTGTAAGTTTTTTTAACTCATAGCATTCGAAAGTAGTTTAACAAATCAACAGAGACGAGATCAAGGGCGTCACCCCTTCACCCCACGTCCAAAAAAGTATGTTTTAGTTCTTGCAAATGTGAAGAACTTATCTGTTTGTCTATTTTTTAATGAATTGGACGGTTATTACCCTTTATAGTCAATTGTTTTTCACATAAAACCTTCTTTAAGCTTTCTTAACAAAAAAATAGGATATTTTATATAGTACCCCCCCCCCCTCCACCACTTCTAGCGACAGTACAGAATAATCACATATAGTATTACTTAATTTCAATAATAATGAAAAAAATACTTAAATTTTTATTAACGTATGTATAAAATTAAAAACAGTTAATTAAATAAAGAAACTTTCCCCTAAATGAAAACTCCCAATTATACCTATCATATAATACAAATATATTCACGTGTAATTTATTCAAAATAATGAAAAAGTAGCTCTGCCATTACAGCAGTACAAATTAGTACATGTTACTATTATATACCGTTCTGTCTATTTCAATTTTCAAATTAAATTAAACTTTTTTTACTTTGAATAACTAACAAAGTAAAATATTCCGTTAAATGTAGGTACATGTGTTCTGAATATTAATTAAAAACAAAATATTTCGAAACCAAAACGTTTTTTACAGTGTGTTAGATGTACATATAACCTTAATAGTTTTTACTATACAAGAAGTATTAATAAGTTTTTATTGCACACCCCAAGCAGGCTCTGCTTGGAAGTGTGTTCTACTCTCGTCCTAAAATTTTTTTTCGTATATAAATTGATAAAATGAGTATTATATCTTAAATTTCTTCAGTATCTCACTTACATTTTTACATTTTCTGATAGAAAACATTACAGTCTCCATTTTTGCTTAGTTTAATATCGATCGGTTTTAATTTTCTGTTATAAAAATATAAATAAAGTTCAATTTGTCGATTTAACCCACTTTTTTGATAGAAACGCCGAACTACATGCTACAATTCGAAATAAATTTGCACCAATCCTTTTGAATTCACTTCATCTATTATCAGAATAGAACCCTATTAAAACTCAACAAAATTGGATAACTAGAAGTAACGAAATTTGCAGTTTATTTAAACAAAAATTCATATTTTGACAAGAATTTTTTTTACAAATAGAGTAGTTGCTATTTATAATTTATTAATAGTAGTAGGCGCTATTTCTTCATATGTCAATTCAAATTCCATAATTATTATATTGTGTTAATTAATATATAAATACACGTACATCGATAATCGATACGTGCTGTATTTTAATTATTTTATTCAAAGCCAATCAATCTTTTTAATCAAGATAAAATCTGGTAAGTTTGCATTTTTAAAACAAATATATAATATACGTCATATAACCTATAAACGTTACATTGTTGTTTCATTTTAAATGCTAGATATCAGGTGAACACAGCTGTTATCGCTGCAAAATGTGGATGTATTTATCTTTTTAATTATTATTATTAATTAATTTATTTACTTTATACATTTTACAAAAAAAATATGTTTTATAAAAATTGTAAATTAAAATGATTGTTGTTTTATTACAATACATCCTAAATTCAAATAAAAAAAGGTAATAATCGATTGATATCAAGATTCATTGTTGATTTTCTAAAAAATCTTAATGAGTGATAAACTTCATATTATATATTTATATAATATTTATTACCTCCAATATTTTTTTCAAACATCCTTTTAAGTTTCACCAATTATATTGTACCTGTACCGTATTTATTTGATATTATAAGTTAATACATTTTTTTATGTTTAAGGGGTGTGCATTTTATGGCCTAGTCATAGTATTTATTTTATATTTTGTGTCGCAAAGCGCCACTTAACCATTTATTACTGCCCGGACCCAAAACAATCAAATTTGAATAAATCTCTGTACACAAAATAAATGATTGTATACAACAGTGTCACTTGACATCATATAAATAACTTTACATTAATCTCTCCTATGATAATAAATTTAACCAAATGCCTACAAAATTTGAAAGCTCTTGTCGTAAAGCATAATATGGGTCACTAAAACCTCAGATGCAAGCCACAAATTACATGTAAAAATATTCCCTTTACAATATTCCATGCATACTTACATATACATATATTACAATTATCACCAGTGGTGTACCGACGCTACAAAAAAATAACTTCGGGTTGCACAAAGTAAAATATTCTTAAAAAAAAAAAAAAAAACAATCACGGTTATGATACATTTTATAAGGTACAGAATTGTCATATTTAGTGAGTTTTTCATTTAAAATTTGAGTATACTCTAGGAAAACATCTGTCAAAAACGACACGTCGCCACCTAGTGAGCGCCGTTAACAACTTTGGGTATATTACTTTTAAAAAAGGACAGCCGAAAGTAATGTTCCCAAGTTCCGATTTCGTTAATTTTTTTTCTTATCTATAAACCTATGTATGAAGAAGTACTTGACCAAGTTTTAATTAATTTTAATAATTATTTTAGCTGTAATTAATTAAAATTTGAAAATCGAAAACCTTTTTTTTTCTACTTAATGGTTTGATATAATTGGATGATATTTTCAGTAAAACTTAAGGGTAATATAAGGTCTTGAAAAACATTAATTTTTTATTTTTACTAAATTTTTTCATAGCAAATTTTTATTTTTTATTTTCAAATATCCGATATGTTTAGAATAAACATTAATCATGGATTGAAAACAACTGAATAACTAATCGTGAATTATTTTGGTTTGTGCAATCCGAGGTTAAGTATTTATCTAAATTCCAAACCACTTGGGCTAAAAATGGGGGCCTTAATGTTATTTAAATTAATTTTAGAGTATATTATCGATTTTTAAAGGCTGATTTCAATTTAAAACATCTGTTTATTTGATATTTCTATGGCAAATTCAAGTTTGATACATGAAATATGACTAAAAAATTTTGAATTTTAGATTTGGTTAAAAGTATGTTTATTTTATAGAAAATTAAGTGAAAAGTTGAATTTTTCAAACCGCAGGTCTGTACGTCAAGTCGTTCTCGAGATATGGCCTCTCAAAGTTTTAGGTTTTTCAAAATTTTGAAGAAAAATGGCCGTAACTTTTGAACGTGTTGTCGGATTTGATTTTTGTTGACAGATTTGAAATCAGCGTATCAAAATCTATATGATTACATGTATAATACTTTGAAATTCGACAAAAAAATTTTTGCGAAAAATCGACATTTTTTTAAGGTATACCCCTTGGAAAAATTTCAATTTTCAGCAAAAAATTTTTTGTCGAATTCCGAAGTATTTTACATGTCATTATATAGATTTTGACACGCTGATTACAAATCTGTTAACAAAAATCAAATCCGACCACACGTTCAAAAGTTACAGCCATTTTTCTCCAAAATTTTCAAAAATCGAAAACTTTGAAAAGCCATATCTCGAGAACGATTTGACGTACAGACCTGCGGTTTGAAAAATTCAACTTTTCACATCATTTTCTATATAAAAAACATAATTTTAACCAAATCTAAAATTCAAAATTTTTCAGTCATTTTTCATGCTTCAAATTCAAATTTTTCATACAAAATTCGACTGAAAGGTTAGAAAATAACAAGAAATATCTGTTTCCATTCAAAATAAATCAAATTTTCTAATTAAATATAACTTAATAAACAATTTTACCCATGACAAAAAAACCTACACCGTTTTGTATAATATTTATGTTTTCTCAACCCCGCCATTGCCTTCCAATGAGATGCTAATAACGCCATTTACTTCGTAATGAAACTCGTTTGGCGCACTTATGTATTTCCGATATATAATTTGTATTGGAAATGAATTAATTTAAAATTCCTATTGAAACTGATATGTAAATATTGCCAATGTCGAAATTAAATTGCCTCAGAACTCAGAACGAAATTAAAGATAACGATTGCAAACAATAAATATCTAGAGGGCTGAATAATCAAATGTCTAGTAAATATACTGATTTACATTATGTAGGTATACCTCATTAGGTAGTTGATATATTATTAGTAAAAAGATTGAATTACCTTTACTGTATCAAGACTGGTTTAACCCTTTGTAGCCCAAAATCTTAAAAATATAAATTATGTTGATTATGAGACAAGTTTAGGCATATGAAAAAAACACGTATTTTTCAGAAATTTAAAAATATTTATTTGACTTTTTTGGGAGTGACATTACTGTGAGTTAATCGTAAAAAAAACACTTTTGTCGTAATGCAGGATTTGAAACAATTATTTTGTTTGTTGTAGCATAATGTTACACCGCATTTTTTGCAAATTGTTTGTGAAACGCCAGTACACTGGAGAAACTTACAACTTATTTTTTTTTCTACCGAAATCGGCCAGTGGCCGATCTAGTCCTGCCTTACTGTCAATAGTTACGTAAGTCAATAGATTATGCCATCTGTGAATTTTACTTGATACTAAGTTATTGAGTGTTATGTTACAGTAGTGTTACACATATTTGAATGAACTAAATATATTTATTACGTATATTAGCGGGATTATTGAAGTTTGTTACAGAAATGTCACATGCGGCTACAAAGGGTTAATATAATCCATAACAAAATCTAATTAACTTATTGCTTGTGTTGTATGGGACCTAACTTCAGACGATACAGATAAGTACCTATTAATTTAATACAGTACAACTGTACTATTTTATTTATTTATTTTAACATTTTTAATGGGCTGATTCACAGGAAAAAATAATGTGTTAAAAAATGTGATCAATATAAAAAATCCGTGATCGATTTGGCTCCGATTGTTTGTTAATATGATAATTTTTTACCAATATGGATATATCCACGTTTATCTTATTGATAAATGTATATTATTACTAACAATGTTCTTATCACGTCGAAAATTTTGTTTCGTATTGAAAACATATATTTTAAATACAAAAAAATACTTAATAAATGACATCACTGAATTTACCATATAGAAAATTGCACTTTCACTAGTTGGGTGGTATAAAAAATATTCACAACACTGATAAATATTTATTAATACAATCATTATGTTTAATCTATTTGAGAGTTTCGTTAGTTAGTGTAATAAATTAATTATTAATTTGACAAATGAAAAATTTTTTAGATATATTTTTCAAATTAATAAAATATATTCAATAAGATGTTTTTTATTATTATTATATTGAGGAAATATTGTTATATTAACAATTTTTCCATCTCAAATTTTCAATAAGATCGAATTTTTTTTTCTGTCTACACTGACTCATTTTTACAAGACCTAAAGTATAATTTAATAATATATAAATACATTAAAAAAGGTAAATATCTATAAAGAAGAAAACATTAAACCCAAAAATAACCTAATTCGATTAGGAACTTTTTAAAAATAAGTTTAAGCTCTTATAAGTTCACTGTCTTTGGCAATAAGCGAGACAATGAAAAGTCCCGTTTCTCGAAGACATTAGAATAATGCTAGTGACCTCAATGAGATCCTCAGAAACTATTATACTCACGTAAAACTTATCGAACTAAATCTTATATTGTATTAATAATGGTATCTATGATATTGTCTGTGGGATTCGAATGACAATTATAAGAAATAAATTACTATTTTGGTATTATATGATTATATTTCGTTCTCAAGGGAAATCATTATATATATTTTTTATCGTAAAAATAACTAAACAAATGATCTATTGTACTATACACTGGTAGAAAGGATTTCTCAAACCAAGTAAACCTTGTTTTGTATATAACAATATTTTCTTAAGATAAGCAATAATCTCTTAAACCAACTATAGTATTCTTGAACGAAGGAATAACGTAGTTGGATTAAAAGTATGTTTCGTATATTAAGAAAATATTGTTTGCGTTATATACAAAACAAGGTTTTCTTGGTCCAATACAGTTTTTTTTCTGTGTTTACTAAGTATATAACTAAGCTGTTTACAATTAGAGAGGGGGGGGGGGCACTGTGTCTGTCTGTACATCTATCTGTAACAGTCTTTTAGATTACGCAGTTAAAGTTATACGCCTAGCACAATGTAAAAAAAATTGGTTTCGAAAAATGTTGTTTTTAATTTATATTCAGAACACATGTACCTACATTTAATGGAATATTTTACTTTGTTAATTATTAAAAGTAAAAAAAAGTTTAATTTAATTTGGAAATAGAAATAGACAGAACGGTATATAATAGTAACATATGTGTACTAATTTGTACTGCCGTAATGGCAGAGCTAGTTTTTCATTATTTTGAATAAATTACACGTGAATATATTTGTTTTATAATTTTTATAGTATTTAAAAGGGTTGCAGTTTCCAATAATTAGTTTTTAAAACGTCTCTATATAGCCAATTGTGTAGAATTTCAATAAATAGAGCATTTTCGGCAAGTTCTTTCATTTATCGTGTGTTAAAAACTCTATTTTTAATATCTAACTACTCAAAAACCATACATCCAATACTTTAAGTAAAATATATGAGTTATCCATAAATAACATATTAAAATTTTATCTATACATTGCTCTAATATGATCGAATAATCTTAAACCAAAAATAATGAGTCCGAAATAATCGCTGAACATTTTACTATTGTCTTCAACTCAAACAAAACATAGAGGTCGGGTTATGGGGTTTAGGGGCGACCGTTGGGGGGGAGGGGGTTGTAATAAATACGAACTTATACCATAACTAATAGGTATTAAATGCCCTTCTAGATGTGGGTGGCCTCTGCAAACAAATCAGACATCGAGATTATCAACATTTGTGTACATTGTATACAGCGACGAGGTTATACTAGGATATGAAAGGATCATTTTACACTCTCTGCATCCAATGATTAAGTCCTGGAACTTTAAAATGGCGTCTATTAATTACGTTAGTATGGTTTTTTAAATCCCCCCCTCCCTTCATTAATTAAAACTCGAGTAAGTTAAAACCAAAAATTATAAAAACATTTTTTTAATGTTTTTTTTTTAATCGCGTTGTGGTCATAAAAAACTTTTAATAATATAAAAATACCCCTGAATTCGAAAAGTAGATGAAATTTCATTCAATCTTTATCCCCTATAAGCCAAAAAACGATCAAATTTGACCTACTAGCTTTGATTTCAAGATGAATACATTTTTAAAAAAAATAATTTTTTTTTAGTAATTTCAACGGCTGAAATAAATAAAAATAATAAGTTGTAAAGAGAAAATATAAGTAAGTAACTATTTGAATTTACCCCCCCCCCCTCATTAATTAAAACTCGAGTAAATTAATACCAAAAATAACATTTTTTAAAGTTTGAAAAAATTGATTTTTTTTATCAACCACGGTATGGTCATAAAAAACTTTTAATAATATAAAAATACCCCTGAATTTGAAAAGTAGATAAAATTTCGCCAAAAAACGACCTAATTTGCTCCACCAGCACTGATTCAAAAATGAATAATTTTTTCGAAAAAAAAATAAATATTTTTTTAGTAATTTCAACAATCGAAATTGGGTTAAATTACCGTATATATAAAAATAATAAGTTATAAAGAGAAAATATACGTATAACTCTTTAGATTTTACCCCCCCCCCCACCTCTCTTACAAGATTGTTATAAATTAATGAAAAAAAGAACCCATACTACAAAATTTATTTTAATTCCTAACAACATTAATAATAATATAATAATTCATAGTTACTGATTGTTTTACTTTGACAAGAACGCCAACAAAGGCAGAAGAAAAAGAAGAAGACAATTAAACCTACCCCTAAAATAATACAATTAGAATTAAATAATCAAATTTGATTAAAATGGGAATGAACATATTTAACTGTATTGTATTAATTTCATATATTATAAATCTTGCGTTCCTCGAAGATTATAAATACAAAGTTTAATTAAATTTAGCATAATAATGCAACGGGATATTTTCTGGTTTCACGGTTTTCATATGTACACAATTTGCTACATTTAATTCTGACAATACGGGGTTTATTCCCAAATCAGATTAATTTTTGCTTATTCCACTGGTAGGCTTTAATAAAATAGGTCAGATTAATTTGATTGTAGTAAATGAAGTTATTTTCTAAACGTTAGTATCTAATTGATATTTTCGTACATTTATATTTATATATACGGAGTTATATTATACAGGGTGTACAAAAAAAAGTACACTATAGGTGAATTTTTAATTTTTTTAATTTATACATATAAATTTTCACATATTTTTGATTTTTCTTAACCTTTTAAGGGGGCATTTTGCCCTCAGAAAACTGGCATAAAATCATTGATTGATCATAGGTAAAGTGTCGATCACGGGGTGAGCCAATATATTGGTTTTCCGGCCCAGATGGGAACAGCCCGTGTTAAAAATTTCTAAATCGGAAAAATATTATTTTAAATAGTACATAACCTTTTTTCATTATATACAAATATACGTTTTCGATGTATTTTTCGACGCTGAATCCAAATATGACGTAAAAAATACAGTAAACCAAAAAACAATCCTTATAATAGGGTAAAAACTATCCCTTTACCTCGCGTAAACGATTTTTATTTATTTGTAAGTGCAAATATACGTTTTCGATGTATTTTAATCTAAAAACAACAAAATTGAAGATTTTCTGATGCACCAAAATATTGGTTTTTCGACCCTCTAGAATAGAAGTTAAAATCACAAATAAAAAACCCCAAAAACGCTGTTGTTTATCAGTAAACCCCCTTTAGTTTAAATTAATTTTTTTAAAGTAGTGCTGAATTAACAATACTGATAAAATATATTTCACCCCTTAAAAAATTTTTCACCAGTAAAATTCGACCAAAGGGCTGATAAAAAAATGTATATTTTGTTCTGAGGGGGCGAAAAATTAATGTTTTGAAACAATGTGATGATTTTTCAAAATTTTAATTTTCAACAAAAGAGGAGCAAGTGAAAAAAAAGTTTAAAAAAAATTATTCAACCAAAGGGGGTGGGGGGTAACTTCACACATGTCTTCCATTATCCCTAAATAAGCTGAAACTAACCTTTTTCCCAAATCCATCTACCCAAACCTCATACATTAATTTAACAACGTAGAACTGACACTGTCAACAGATTCGTAGAAAAGTGTTAAGAGTTACATAGAATAATATATAATAAAGGGTAAATTAAATTAATGTAATGAACAGGTGGATATCACAACAGAGATGATATAGAACAGATAACGCACCTACCAATTAACACAGTGGGCAAAAATGTATAAAAACAAGCCATATAAATAAACTTACATTTATCAAAATTAAATTTTATCAAAATCAATACTTTTTTTTTAAGATATATTTCAGTCGAAAGTATCTTAAATAAATATAAGCGCTAGAGAGCTGAATTTTTGCACGTAGGTGTATTAAAGCATCAAGTAACACCCAGGGCCGGATTTACAAATTTGCCGCCTCTAGGCAGTTGCGAAAATTGCCGCCCTTTTCATTGAATAAAAATAAAAAAAGTGAATATTTTTCATATCAATTACCTTTTTTTTTTCGTTATCAACTAAAAATTTAGAAATTTTTTTACCAAAACTGTTTTTCACGCTCAAATTTGCCGCCCCTAAATTTTTGCCGCTATAGGCACGTGCCTACACTGCCTGCATGGTAAATCCGGGTCTGGTAACACCTCTTAAAGTTAAAAGTTCGCAGGACCCTAGGAAGGGGTTGAAAAAAATGAATTGGAATACTCGAAAAATGATTTTGTATAAAAAAATTTTCGATTCAAACAAGGGAACCTTTTCAAGTCGAAAATTCGTATCGAGTTTAAACTTTGTATATAGTTAGAGGAGGTCAAGATAAGTAAGAAAAAAATTATCACAGCTGCGGTAAAACGGTTTAAGGGGGTCAAACACCCCTATGAAAATGTGCAAAATAATCATATTTTACAAATAACTCTGAAACTAATGAAAATTTAAAAATATCTAGAATACAAAATTTTCATGATTTTTTATGCTCATTTGAACGGCAATAGTCAAAATTCGATAAAAATTAAACCTATGGATAGTGGGTGGGAGTTGGGGGTTAGCGGTTAATTTTTTTAGAATTTTAACTATCACCATTCAAAAGAGCATAAAAAATCATGAAAATTTTGTATTGTATATTTTTTAAAATTTTCACTACTTTCAGAGTTATTTAAAAAAATATGATTATTTTGCACATTTTCATAGGGGTGTTTCACCCCCTTAAACCGTTTTACCGCAGCTAAGATAATTTTTTTCTTGCTTACCTTGACCTCCTCTAAATATATACAAAGTTTAAACTCGATACGAATTTTCGACTTGAAAAGGTTCCCTTGTAAGTTAATCAAGAAAAATTAATTTTTTTTAGTTTTTCACGCTCCCCGGGGTGTTAAAAATTTAAAAATTCACTTTTTATTATTTTTTTTTTCAAATCCTTCCTGGGGTGTTACGGGGTTGTCGCTTTAGGGGATGTTTCGTGATGTTTAAACAAACCCCTATGAATAAAAATACATCTTTCTATCTCCTATACCGATTTCAGATCCTATCAGATTACTAAATATAAAATTAAATTGGTCGGAACTTTGTCAAAAGTCGATCCACTGTTCGTGAGTAATTTTTAATCATCCACTCGCACAGACACACCTTTTTGTACCCACGTATTCTCATATTTCCACACTTTCCCCCTCCCTTTTCACTCGTGTATCTCTGTCACCCTCTATTTATCTGTCTCGCTTTCCTTTTCCTCTACGGAACAAATCCGTTTTGACAATTTTCAAGATTCGTGCTTCCAAATTAGTTTTGTTGTTTCGAAAAAAAAATTGAAAACGTAGTATACAAATAAGATTTACCAATAATGGGGGGGGGGGTATGTGCTTATTTAAAATATACGGAAATGTTTGTATTTGTATGTAGTAATTTTATTTTTACAAAAAGAAAAATGTAATAGGATTTAAAGATTTTTTTTTGTTACATCAACATATTTTATCCTACCCCTTTTTTAAAGGAAAGAGGGGGGGGGATAGCGAAGAAAATTTTATATGAATGATATTTGAAATTTTACGAAATATAAGGTGACCCCTCCCCCGTTCAGTTTCTTTTTTTATCTATATATATTAGGGTGATTCATTTCCGCAAAACATTTTTTTTCAAGGTCCTCAAGCAAAATTTTAATCTACATATAGAAAAAAAAATTCTCACCAAGATTGAGCTCTTAATTCCTATTTTAAGTACTTGCAATTTAAATATGAAGTTTTCCGATTTAAAATGCATGTAAAAAAATTATTTTTTTTTTCAAATTTCTAATGCTTAGACACCTTTTATCATATTGGGAATCGGTTTGATGGACCTTACGGGAAATTTCACGCTCTTTAAAATTGCCTTAGTGTTTTTTTCTGGTTCGTCAGTAGGAGTCATCTAAATACTAACTAATAATGCAGCATTATTAGTTAGTATTTATCAATTTCTTGCGTTTTAAGGCCTAAAAATGGCTGTAAATTAATTAAATATTGGTAAAAAAACTAACGAGACAGCTCTTTTTTTCTCCCTAATTTTTGCGGTTTGCTAAAAAAAAAATGAAAAAAAAAATTATTCCAAAAACTGTATTTAGGTGACTCCTACTGGCGAACCAGTGTGAGTTACAGAAAAAAACACTAAGGCAATTTTAAAGAGCGTGAAATTTCCCGTAAGGTCCATCAAACCGATTCCCAATATGATAAAAGGTATCTTTTATCATATTAGCATTAGAAATTTGAAAAAAAACCAATTTATTCCAAAAACTGTATTTAGAGTGTAATGGTACGCTTTCATAGTTGTATGATATTCATATTAAATATTACTTTCCCTTATTAAAATACTGTAAATTATTAAGTACTTATATATACAATTATTTCATAATTAATAAAAATTCTATATTATTAGAGATCGTTAAGAGCTCCTAACTAAACTAGTATATATGTCAAATGGAACAACCATAATTACTGTAACGCAAAACATTTTCATTAAAAAACTATTTTATAATTAATAAGACACTGCTTACGAAAAAATTCGAAAAAATATTATTTTAAATAGTACAGCACCTTTTTTCATTATACAAATATACATTTTCGATGTATTTTTTGACGCTGAATTCAAATCTGACGTCAAAAATACAGTAAACTCAAAAACAAACCTTATAATAGGGTAAAAACTACCCCTTTGCCTCGCGTGAACGATTTTTATTTATTTGGAAGTGCAAACATACGTTTTCGATGTATTTTAATCTAAGAACAAAAATTGGTGCGTCAAAATATTCGTTTCCGACCTAGAGGTTAAAAAAAAGAATAATTATTTTAACGCGAAACATTCTCATTAATAAACTATTTTATAATTAACAAGACACTGCTTACACACATAAACCAAGACCAATTTACAAATGAAATAAAGCATGTAGGTAATATTAATAAATTAGTCTTTCTAGATGTACAATATCATTTTTCCAGAACACTTTCTCATTTCCTTTTTCCTGTTTCTACCCCATGCTATTTTACCCCCCCCCCCCCCCCAACGCTACCCGTTAGTCTAAGTGAGAGCAAATTAGTTTACCGCAGCCCAGCTAGCATAGCAGACATATTTAGTACCGCTTGGTGGAACATAACTAAACTTTTAATACACTTGCTACGTTGGTAGGCCTAACTTATTTTGTGGGTAGAAAAAAAAAACTTTCTTCAACGCTGTACTCAAATTTAATATTGTTTACATCAAAAACTGATGGAATATAAATGTATGAACCGTAAATGTTTAAAATACTGAATGTAAAATATTAGTGTGATAAATGTCAAATTTTGATATCGATTTAATTCATTTTGTTGCAGTAACAATTTAACATATTTTGGGGGGGGGGGGGGGAGGGGGGTGCTCCAAACAAAGGAGCCATATGATATGTATGCACTGCCGTGAAAAAGTATTTGGACACTCATTTTTTGCTCATAAAACTGCAAAAATGGTTAAATGTTGATAAGAGTACTTAATTACAACTTTTGTAATAATCCTAGCATATTATCTAAAATACAGCATCTACAATTTTCCATGTTAAGGTAGTTGGTCCGTAAACATGTTTTCGTCAGATTTTGTTTAAATTGCACAGGAATATTCCCTAGATTAATATCTGAAAAATAGCCCATTTTTATTAAAATTGACCATTTTTATTAAAATTGACATGTTGTTGTATATTTATATCATAATTATTGACCATCCCGTTATTAAGATTTAACCAGATTTAACTACCAAACCATCACATAAATTACAGTATTGTTGACAATGTGGCAACAACGTATTCATTTGATTATAGTAAAAAATACACGAAATAATGAAATAATTTTTTACAAAATATGATAAGTGGATTGAAGGGAATTATAATCGATTTCATTAATTATTATTATATTCTGTGGTAGTTTAGATGATAAAATATAATCATTTGACAAGTAGTTAATAGTAGATAATGTACAGCGTTGCCATGATCATTTCTCTAAATTAAAAATATGTACTCATATCATATCATCACATTATGATGGACCAACCACCTTAAGGTAATTTTTGAATTATATGCTAGGTTTACTCAAGTTGAAAGTATTGACGCACAGTGTCTTTCAAGCTAACGAAAAAATTTTTTTTTTTACAATTTTGACTGCGAGTAAACATATTCTTTTCGCTTTTTTTTTGAGATTTTTATTGACTGAAATCTGTATATTTACATTCAAAATCACAGGTATTCAAAGACTTTTGCACGGCAGTGTATACATATATGACCTCAAAGTTTGACTAAATGTACTACAATTTGTTATTTTCATGTTAACATAAGTTAACAAATTATTGTAAGACATTTTAGCATATAGATCAACAACAGGTAGACTATAAGCTATTAACTAATCAATAATTAATTAGTTTTCATCTTACTTAATGAGTTGGGTACACCTGCAAATCCTTTGCTGTCCTAAAATAACATTTGCATATTATTTTGTATCAATATTATTGATGTTTAAAGTAATAATAATATAATATTACTCGATATATACTTGAAATATAAAGTGAATAACGAATTTATGAACGAAAAAAAAGGGTATTAATTCTATATACCCCCCCCCCTCCCCTCAAGAAACGACGACTGTCCCGTACTCCATCTCACCACTAAAAAGAAAAAGTAAAGTCAATTTTATTTATGTGTTAAATAAATTTTATATTTTTTAGCAGAAATAAAAAAAAATTAAATTATGTTTCTAAATTATCTGAAATTTTTCGTAACCCTGTACAACCAACAATAAGCAAATGCTATATTTTAATACTACAAAAAAATTGTCTAGGGCCTAACTAGATCATAGACTGTGCGTCTAAAACAAAAATCGAATCTTCACTTAAAAAAAAAGAGGTAGCACATATTTTGGGTCTACACTTGCCTTTATTTTAATATGAAAAGTAAAAAATATTGTGAACGAATTTTTACATTTTTTTTATACAGAATGCGCAGTCCATGTATCTATGGTTAAGCTAGACTAAAAGCATTTTAACCCATTAACGTCCATTTGTGTACAACCGCATTTTATAATTAGTGCTGCTGTCTATGGATATTAATTCACAATATTTCAGTTGGTAGAAGTGCAACAAACAAAATCTGTTAACGTTATTAGTTTCATAAGTGTTGTTTTAATTGTTCTCAATAATTTTTATATGAAAAGAGGTACGTGGTATGCTAATATATTTTATCCAACTAGAGCATGTGATTTCGAATTTTGTTCAAATCATATGAAATAACTTAAATATACATAGGTATAACATGACTTTTAAATGAAATAAAATAAAAATGATATCAGAAAAGCAGTCTCACACAAAATATATTTCATATCTGCCCAATTTACTCGCTTGAGTACACACTGTTATTTTTTTTCTAAAGTTTGTGTTGTATATTTAATTAAATATATTGAATATGTACTACTTAATTTCATTAAACAAATCTTTTGCATGTTTTTGTTTCCTTTAAGGCGTTAATGGGTTAAACTCTAAAAGGTTTAATTTGCTCTAATTTACTAAAAGTTTAAAAAACAAAAATAAACTAACCACGTTATTTTTAAAATAAAAAAAAAAGGTAAAACAATTGTATTAAATCTTTATTATTGTCTTAAAGCTATCCATACATTCCAATCTAATCTTAAAACTGCGACTAGAACTCCCAACGCAATAAAACATTACATTTGTTTTTTTTATTTTTCTGAAAGCGGGTAGCGATTGTAGTAAAGAAAATAAGATTAATGTCGGCGTTCATTTTTCAGTATTAAACAGAGAAAAAAAAAGGTTCCGATATGTCGACAACCTAATAAATATATTGAAGATTGAACGGTTTTAAATAATTTACTTTTTTGCACATATAGAACATTTGGGGGGGGGGGGGTAACGTGTTGAGATAGGTACTTCTCTTTCTTTTGTTTTGTTTCTGAAAGCCTTTGATCTAGTGACATGCCTTCAAGGCGATTTTTATATTAGTAGGTATTTCTGCCTTTTCGGCGATACGTGTTAAATATTTGTTTTGCTGTGAAATACAAAAAAAAATTGTGGTACTGAATTTAAAAATATATATATTTAATTTTGTCCTTTATCTGCATTTTTTTAAAGATAATAGCCAACATCTTAAATTTATAGAACCCCCCCCCTCCCTTCAAGGGTCTTAATGTCCAACGAGACTAGGTACGAGTCTCGGGTTTAAAAGATATTTAATAATAAATCTAAATATATTATCTAAGTCTTTTTTTTTAATATAATAATGTCTTATTATTTTCAAAGTTTCAACAAAATCTATCTTTTATTGCTTAACGCATAACTCATGAACCACTGAACCGATATTAATGAAAGTTGGTTAGTGGGTTGGGTCAGATTTGAGGACGGTTTCATTTCAAAATTATTAAAATCGTGTGTAAGGTAGAGAGGTGACATCCCAAAATATTTATTTTTTGAAGATATCTCAAGAAAGACACATGTTACGTGAAAATTTTATAGAACCTTTTATGTAGAGCATTCAATTTTCTATAATATAGGAAATATTGTTGTAAAATATTCCCTTACAAAGATTTATCTCAATTTGCTTTAAAAAATCGTCATTTGTTTTTTTTTAATTGCTATTTACTTTGACATATTAAGGTAGTTGGTCCATCATAATGTGATCACATTAGACCATGAGTACATATTTTTAATTTAGAGAAATTATCATGGCAACGCTGTACATTATCTACTATTAACTATTTGTCAAATGATTATATTTTATCATCTAAACTACCACAGAATATATTAATAATTAATGAAATTGATTATAATTCCCTTCATTCCACTTATCATATTTTGTAAAAAATTATTTCGTGTATTTTTTACTATAATCAAATGAATACGTTGTTGCCACATTGTCAACAATACTGTAATTTATGTGATAGTTTGGTAGTTAAATCTGGTTAGATCTTAATAACGGGATGGTCAATAATTCCAATTTTTTGTATACTGTTTTCTTTCATATAAGTATACAACATGTCAGTTTTTTATGAAAAACTGACGCTACGTTTAAATTTTATCTAATAAAACGTTACGTTAGTGTACGGTTAGTCCATATAAGCTGTGTTAAAAATATAAACTTTGAGATCATTTTTCATAACTTTGAGATGGTCAATTTTAATAAAAATGGGTTATTTTTCAGATATTAATCTAGGGAATATTCTTTTGCAATTTAAACAAAATCTGACGAAAACATGTTTACGGACCAACTACCTTAAATGTCATTTTGACTTTTGTATAGCAGAAAAATAATGATTTTTATTGAAACTGTCAAAAAATTCAAAATATAATGTCGAGTTAATATTTTTTATTAAAAATGTTCAATAATGAACTACCTTTGATGAATTTAGCACGAGGAAGCACTGTGCATTTACTTGGCAGATGTTTTTTTCTACGGTGTCAAACTCCTTAAATTAATAATTTAAAACAAAATGAATTGTAAAAGCAAAAATACCTTATTTATGTTTCGTGTGCCCTCCCCCCCCTCCCAGCAAATTTTATTCAATTTGTTTACAATACCGAAACATTTCATATACCCATTCATCATAGAGTTAACTGATAGCACGCTGTCTCGTTTGGAAGAAGCTAACATAAAACTGAATACCCTTTAGATAAATATTCATAGCAGAAAGAAAACACAAATATTCATTATAACATGATTCTTGGCCGTTTTCCAAAACTGTAGCTATCGACAGATTTGTTTATCTTAAATGTTCATACGTCAGAATTAAAGACTCAATAATCGGAACTTTTTTTTTTTGATACGTAGTTTATTTATACTCGAATGAACGTATTTTAAAATAGATGTTTCATAATCAATATTTATTAGGAATTTTATACTTATTTTAGTTTACTTTATAAAATGGTTGGCCTGTATCATAAAATTTGCTACACAGAAAAAAAATTGAGATGGAAAAATGCTAAATAAATTTATCTTGTTAATATTTCCTCAATATAATAATAAAAAAAATCATTTTATTTAAAATGGATTTATCTAAAAATCTTTTCATTTGTCAAATTAATAAGTAATTTATTACAGCAACTAACTTTTAATAAATATTTATCAGTGTGAATATTTTTTACACCACCCAACTAGTGAAAATGTCATTTTCGATATGGTAAATTCAGTGATGTCATTTATTCAGTATTTTTTGTATTTAAGGTTGTTGTTCACTGAAAGTCGTGGCATCTAGCGAAATTTAGCATGAACTGCAGGGTTTTGATATGTCGGTAAAAAAGAACAAATAGATCTGGCAACAATTTATAATATTAGACAAGAATAGAAGATTCATTTTTAACATTATTATAATTATTACTGTTGCTGACAATAGTAATAATTATAATAACAATAGTAACTATTATTATTATAAATAAAAACATTAAATGTAATCAATAATTACTTGATATTTACAACGCGCGTCAGTTTTCAATACCACGTTTTTATATTTCAAAGATCGTGCCGAATGCGCTGTTGCCATATCATATATTTACGTCATGTGTTCGGGAATTTATCAAAGTTAAAAATTAATAATTATTTAAGGAGATGGTAAATCATTCCAAAATTTTATATACACATTCCTTAATTACCAATCTATAACATATCCGTTTTTGGTTAAAATCTGACGTTTAGTTTTAATACACGAATTAAATGAATATCGAATTCCAAGTTGATCCCTATGCTTGCAATGTATAAGAGGCCAACTTTGCACGTTTATAATTAATAAACGAAATGGTAAACTGACCTGAAATTTTTTTTACAAATGCAAACAAGCTTACTTAACACAATATTAAAATTTTAACAAATTCTGTAGTCATCGATTTTAGTGAACAACAACCTTAAAATATATGTTTTCAATACGAAACAAAATTTTCACCGTGATAAGAACATTGTCAGTAATAATTACACATTTACCAATAAGATAAACATGGATATTTCCATATTAGTAAAAAATTATCATATTAACAAACAACCTCTATCGGAGCCAAATCGATTACGAATTTTTTACATTGATCATATTTTTTAACACATAGACAATTTTTTTTCTGTGTAGGTAACACAGTTGATGCAGACTCTGACCGTACGTGGTATAATTATCATAATATCACCACTGTTTTAACACCCTTGTTAGTGTTTACATACAACACGTGCGTGAAATTTGTCAAAGTCTTCATGAAACTACAAGAGAACTGTCATATAAGTTTGAAACCTCATTTAAAAGTGCTTACATTTATAATACTACGGACATACTATCAAAAGTTTCAATACGTAAATAATTGATACTCCCTGACCTATTTTTTTAAATTTTCTATTTCTAATCATCGTCAGAACGCTGTCATTTCATGAAATATAAACAGGAAAACTACATTTGTCCTGAAACTATATTCATTAATAACATTTATTTTTCATGCTTCATTTAATCCAATATAAATTGTATATACAATACATATACCGGGTGTCCCAGATAACTTTTCCAGCATGGGGATCTCAGTATCTATAAGAGATACAGGTTTGGTTAAATCAGATTAATTATTTGTAAGAAAGGGGTGAGTATTACTACACAAAAAAATATTCATAATTCTATGTGGCTTAGGCGGTATAACGAAAAAACTGAAAATTCGGAATTTCTTTAAATGGCTATAACTTTTTTGTCAAAGTAGATAGGCACTTTTTGTTTGCGGTTTCTTAAAGCACTTTTTTGTGTAGAATTGACTGGTTTATTTAGATTTTTTATATCACTTTTAGTTTCCGAGTTACGAGCCCTAACTTTAGTTTTTCTTATGGGCCACTTAGTTGACTATAGCATATTTCAACGTGTTTTTTACTCGATATGTCACTTGCCATACTTATTATCGAAAAAAAATTATAATGAATTTTTTTAAATAGTTGATTGTTTTCAAACATTCATTTGTTATTTTGATTGTTGTTGTTGTGATTTTTGTTTACAATTTTTGTTTTTCATGGCTCACTTAAATGTTTGTAATAAAATACTTAATAAATATCACTGGCATTTAGTACATCGACTTATTTTCAAAAATAAATGTGGCAAGTGACATATCGTTGTAAAATTAATCTGATTTAACCAAACCTGTATCTCTTATAGATACTGAGATCCCCATGCTGGAAAAGTTATCTGGGACACCCGGTATGTAGCATATCTATAACATACATATCTCTTTCATTTCTCTATTTCTCTCTCTCTCTCTCTCTCTCTCTCTCTCTCGAACATTATTTAATAATACAATTCGCGCTGCAGTATTTTCACACACAGACACACACATGCTTACAAGTTCCTAAGTTTGTAAATAATTAAATGATAATGCTATATTAATTTCACATTTATGCATAAGGGCGAAACCAATGAATTATTGTGTATAATTTCAAATTCTGCGACGCATTGTATGTGTTAATATTGATTTAGGATATACGAACAACATACATTTAATCATATTTAATTGATTTAAATAATCTAACACATATGTATATGACGTAAAATAACGCAATTGATAAGTAATGTGCGTTCAAATAATTGAAATTTGGGGAAATGATTAATGAATATAATACCGGATCAAAATCCTAATACCGGTATTTAAAAAAAATAATTTAGTCGCCGTTTATTGAAGAAATAATGCAATTTTTAGCTATTATAATAGAAATAACGCGAGTTTTAGATGTCATTAACAATAAGTACTTTAAAATTGAAACAACTGACTAGGAACAAGAATGTCAACATTAAATATATGAAGAAAAAAAATGAAATATTAATTTTTTTCTAACTTTTTTTAACATTAAATCTTAGGTTTAAAAGAATTGACGTCATTTGCGATACAAAACGATACATATGGCCCTCCTAGCCCCCCCCCCCTCTATCTGGGCCTGCCTGTACTAAACGATCAACTAAATAAAAAAAAAAATCTTTTCATTCATTGGAATAATAAAAAGTATGGGAACCCCATGGAGTGAAAATTATGGATTTTGGTAAATTCCACCTATTTCAATTTCTAACCAGTACATTTTAAACTACACACAAAAAAAAACTGTATTGGACCAAGAAAATCATGTTTTGTATATAACGAAAATAATATTTTCTTAATATAAGAAACATACTCTTAATCCAACTACATTATTTCTTCGTCCAAGAATACTATAGTTGGTTTAAGAATATATTTCTTATCTTAAGAAAATATTGTTTTCGTTATATACAAAACAAGGTTTACTTGGCTCAAATAAACCTTTTTACCTGTGTATCAAGTTACAAAAAAATTGTGGGATCATTTACCCTTACAAAGTTAAAAGCATTGCTCTCCCCCGGCTCGTCTACTTGACAATTAAACCTCGCAGCACTGATTAAAATAAAATTTGTACAAACTCTGCATATAAATGTAAATTAAAATATACATACACAGTTAAAGAAAGTAGTTTCATTTTGAAGATAGTTCGGAGGTAAAATGTCTTGTCGTATATTTATTTTTCTTGAGAGACAATTGTGGTTGCTGCTATTGCATATGCAGTAGGTGGTGACTTGCAAATTTATGTTTGTCTTTTAAAATATATCTCTCGCAGTTTAAATAATTAACTAACTAGAATAAAACGTGATTGTATTATGTACAATGGTTCGTTATGAATTCAAAGATATGCATATAACCCCCCCCCCCCCAATTCAAAACTCGCCCTTTTGTTCCTAAAGAAATGTTTCGTAATATTTACTTAAAGTTATGTATATAAATTATTTATACTGTCAGTCTGTCTATGACTAGATACAACTTTTTACTTAGCGGTGGTATTTGCCATCAGATATTTGCATAGAGCTCTTATTTTAAGGTTATACGTCTAGCACGCTGTAAAAAAAGATTTGATATCGAAAAATTTTGTTTTTAATTTATATTCAGTACTTAAATTTAATGGAATATTTTACTTTGTTAATTATTAAAAGTTATAAAAGTTTAATTTAATTTTTTGAAAATTGAAATAGACAGAACGGTATATAATAGTAACATGTACTAATTTGCAGTAATGGCAGAGCTAGTTTTTCATTATTTTGAATAAATTACACGTGAATATATTTGTTTTATAATTTTTATAGTATTTAAAAGGGTTGAAGTTAGTTTTTAAAACGTCTCTATATAACCAATTGTGTAGAATTTCAATAAATAGAGCACTTTCGGCAAGTTCTCTCATTTATCGTGTGTTAAAAACTCGTATTTTTAACATCCAATTACTCAAAAACCATACGTCCAATATTTTAAATAAAAAATTAGTAAAATATATGAGTTATCTACAAAAATCTAAAATGACCTACGTAAAGTAAAAATAAAGAATTATCGACCAACGTTTTGTCACACATTACAGTGACCATCTTCAGGGCTCTAAAGAGCATTGCCATTGACGTGGCTTACACCCAAAAGCCAAGATTCATGTGTTGTAATTAACATAAAAGATTAATGGGTAGAAACAATTTTAGACAAAAAAAGCACTCGGTGTACTTAATCACCGAATCTATTGTCCGTCCAAACGGGGTAGATATATTGCGACAGTGAAAACAATACTGGCCTCGGAATAACGGATTTTACACTAATTGACCCGGGTCGTGCACATACCTCGCATATATGAGCACAATAAAAAATGTAACTCCATATATAACCGAAGGCAATGAATTGGGGGAATTTTTTTCAGAAGATAAAATGACATCAGTGAACACAAAATGTACCCTATATACAGGGTGTTCCAGACCACCCGTCCACTATGTTTTACGTCCAAACTATTGAAGATAGAGTTTTAAGGAAAACATTTTACTATGTATATCGACCCTAAAGAATTTCAGGAACATGCCCGTTTCTCAGTAAAATCAAATGGAATGGTATATTCAAAAGTACTTAATTTTAAAGACCTACTTTTTTTATTAGAGCGATTTTAAAAATAGTAATTATCAAAATTTCAAAAATCGGTTACGTGCAACGATAGCTACTACAATTACGAAAATTATTTAAAAATTGAAATCGGTTCATTAGTCTTTGAGGAATCGTGTCAACTAGGTCGAAAAATGTCATTTCGCGATAAACGTGTTTAATGTTTTTGTTATGTCATAACCGGCCGTGCTACATCATCTCACTAAATTGACTGTAACTCCGTCAATTTTCGGAATTTAAACTCAATTTTTTATGAATATGTAAATTTTTAAAAAATCTAAAAAAAATTTTTTTTTCTGTCACAGTGGCTATCCCCATTAATATAAAATATTAAAAAAAAAATACAATAAGATAAAAAATATATATTCTTTAATAGAATACCTACATAATATATCATTATATTTATGATTATAAATAAAAACTGAATACCAACCAAATTGAAAATTCAAAGTATTTTTTTTTCATTACTATATCATTTTCATTAAACAACATAAATACGTCATGAAGGTTTTCATTCAAAAATTCTATAAATATATCTACATAACTGATTGACGTAAATCTCTCCCGTTTACCCCCCCCCCCTAGCTGCCATATTTAGTCCTTGTTGGTGTATACAGATTGTTTGAAAGGCAAACGCATTAAGGTTTTATTACATAAGATTTCTCTCTGCACGTTCCACTTCAACGCACGACTAAATGTATAATGTTTTCAATACCTTGTTAGATATCATATTGTATATTCTATGTATAATAATTGTTCTATTTGAATTGTTAGATTGATTACGTAGATGTAATTATGGCTGTATATTGTATAACAGTTATTAATTAAACCTTTCAGCTCTTGGAGTTTTATCAAGCTAGCAAAATAAATTATTACCTGTTTTTTTAGGTGTAAAAACTAGGAAATCGTAGAAAATGCAATCACTAGGTCTTAAAAATTCAATAAATATTTGAAACGATCCGGGCAAAAATTGTAGATCTGCAGAGATCAGATTTCGACAGATCTGCATTTTTTTTGATCTGTGGAGATTTGCAAGGATTAAAATTACTTACAAAGATCTAAAAGGATATACAAAGATCTCTAAAGATCGCTGTAGATATTAATAATTATTTATTTAGATTTAACTTACAATTAGTCGATTATACTGTGAAAGACATGACTTACAACCAGAATTACAGACACAAAAGTATTTCTAATTAATTTTAAAAAATTACACGTGTTTTTATTACCTCCCCCCTCTTCGCCTTCCCCCCCTAAAAACCAAACTGACGCCGTAATTATTTATTTAGGTTTATATTTGTTGATTATACTGTCGAAGACATGACTTACAACTAGAATTACAGACACAAACATATTTTAAATTAATAAAAAAAATTATTATTGTTTATATTAAATTTGTTGATTATACCTACGGTCGAAGACATGACTTTCAACCAGAATTACAGACACAAAAATATTTTAAATTAATTAAAAAAAAAATTACACGTGATTTTATTGTTTCTACCCCCCCCCCCCCCGCAAACAAAACAAAAACAAACTGACACCGTAATTATTTATTTAGGTTTATATTATTTGTTGAATATACTGTCGAAGACATGACTTACAACCAGAATCACAGACACAAAAATATTTTAAATTAATTCAAAAAAATTACACGTGTTTTTATTGACTCCCCCCCCGTCAAACCTAAACTGACGCCGTTTGTGATTTCATAGAACAATAGGTTCATACGTGTTTCAGTTAATGATTACAGTCATACATCACGACAGGAGTGCCACTGTAACAACACAAAAAAAAACTTTTTTTATCTGAAATGTGGTTCCAGTGCGATGTAGTTTTCAACAACCACTTCTAACAAAAAGTCAACATTTTCATTTTTCATTTAAAACACAAATGTGTGTTTTTTTTCCTGCTTTTGAGTTAAACTGAAATAACAGTGACGTTTTTTTAATTGATCACAAATGAATGTATGTTTTATATGAGAGGGGTGGTCGATAAGTCTGGTACATTGTTTTTATAATGTCAAATACAAAATGCGTTTTCGAATTAAACGTATACCTATAAAATTCACTCATTTATCAACATACAGCCCAAACTCCTGAACCTAGAAACGTGAAATTTTGTAGTTGTCTTCCTTTTATGATGTAAGCACCCACTAAGAAAGGATTTCCCGAAATTCAACCTCTAAGGGGGTAAACGGGGGTGTAAAAGATTATATGGAAAAAATATTTTTTTCGGCCGGATTTACTTGAAACTTATTATAGATAATGAATTACGTATTTAAGCATTTTTCAACCGCTAAGGGGTTGCGGAAATCAGCTAGTTTGTTATAGTATATTTATTTATTTCTCTTTTTAATTTTATTCAGTAGGTAAAAGTAACCTGCATAAAAATACACTGAATTTTGTAACTATAGTTTGTTTCATTTATGGCTGTTCATTCCGATTTTTCCGAAACTAAATTTTACGAGATGTCGTCACCGTAGAAAACAAAAATTATTTGCACAAGTCTAGCCCTGAGGGGAAATGACAGATACAAGTAATTCAGTGACAAATGACGATCGAATGAAAAATGGGATATTCTCAGAGATGAAGCTACAAAGGATAGAACTAGTTCTTATGTTTTTAGGCTTACATTCAATATTTTCAAATGAAAATTGCAGAATTATTATAAAATTAGAAAGCTTAAACAAATATCTATGTCGTGGTATATTTTTTTCTCCGTATTTTTCAAGAATTTTTGTTATATATTGAGTTTTATCATATTAAGAAAAATACACACATTTTCAGATTTTTTTTATTAATATATAAAAAAATTAAATTGAAAAATTAAGTATGTCATAACATAGAAAAATTAATCTAGTTTATCACTGTATTTTTTCCAAAATTATTTATTAATACTGGTCACAGCTGAACTTAAAATACAAAACCGTAATTTCTCTATAGTAATTCTTATGGCAATTCAAATAGCATGTTCAGTAGATGCCGGAGAATTTGACAGCAGGATTCACGATTTATACCGTCAAAACACCAAGATACCCATTCAGACATAAATGAAACAAACTATAGTCTACATTTGAGAATTCAAATCTTATAAGAGAATAAACCTGGCACTTAAATGCCGGTGCAATTGATGTACCAAAATCAACGCGGCGACGTTACAGCGCTGTCTTATTTGTCAAAGCTTTATTTTCATACATTTACGCCAATTTATTAAATATGTTTAGTCAGATTTAAAAATAAAACCCCAATTAATTTTTATGTCATAATTTTTTTATAAAGCAATAATTTTAAAAACATTATCTCATAATCCACACAACAGAAAAAAATATGTATACCCATGTTAATGGTATTAAAATACAATACCACGTACAAAAAATGGGTAAAAAATTCGCAGCAAAATATTCTTTACGACATAAACTTTATTATATGTAGATAAGTATAATCATTTTCAAATTCCACCTCTGAAATATTATTGTTGTATAAGTTGAAAAAAAAAAAGATATAATATAAAACGTATACAGGGTGGTTCGGTTTGGGATACAGATATTTTAGGAGCTGATTCCTTGACTCATTGTGAGTAAGAAATTGTGCGGGAAGTGGGGGTCTATATTTAACACCCTCTGAGTTACAGGATGTTTAAAAAATTTTCTTCATAGTAGTTATTACAACAAAGATTATCTCATAACTTCTAAAGTAACGTATCTAGAGCAATCAAAATGAGTCAGTTTCATAGGTAATTAACTAACATATTTTTCAGTATTACGGTTATTGCTATCCGTATTTCTATTTCCGAGTTATAGCTCATCAAAGTCGAAAAATATTTTTTTTTGTTGAACTTTTTTATGAAAATGACATTTTTCTCCAAAAGTACCCCTAACATGTTGTATTTTTTATTATTATTTTGGTACATCATAATGTTACCTACAAATTCACTATACAAAGTTTTGACGTGGGTCTTATAGTTTTCCAGTTATTAATTAATCCTCAAAGTTACTATTTTGCTACCTGCCCTATTAAATGAAACAGTCAATAAATTTATTTGTTTATAACAATATAATTTTATTATTTATTATTATTTACCATAAAAATAATTCTTTTCTGAAAAACTATAAGACCCACGTCCAAACTTAGTATAGTGAATTTGTAGGTAACATTATTATGTACCAAAATAATGATAAAAAATACAACATGTTAGGGGTACTTTTGGAGAAAAATGTCATTTTCATAAAAAATTTCAACAAAAAAAGATATTTTTCGACTTTGATGAGCTATAACTTGGAAATAAAAAAACGGATAACAATAACTGTAATACTGAAAAATATGGTAGTTAATTACCTATGAAACTGACTCATTTTGATTGCTCTAGATACGTTACTTTAGAAGTTATGAGATAATCTTTGTTGTAATAACTACTCTGAAGGAAATTTTTTAAACATCCTGTAACTCAGAGGGTGTTAAAGATAGACCCCCACTTCCCGCACAATTTCTTACTCACAATGAGTCAGGGAATCAGCTCCTAAAATATCTGTATTCCAAACCGGACCACCCTGTATATGTACGTATGTACGGTATGTCTGTCCGTCTGTCTGTCTGTCTGTCTGCACTCGGGAACGAGAGAGTAATAGTGGAAAGTGGAAAGACAATAAATCATAGAACAGCCTATAGCATTCCTCACATTTATTTCAGATTCACGACTTTTTTGCTGTGTTCTCTCCTTCGCCTCTAACCTGATATTATATCGTATGTTAGTATGCGAGTGTGTGTGAGAGAGTGTAGGTGTATGTGTGTAATCTCGAAAGTTTGCACATCTTTTTATTGAACTTTTATGTACACAAATATATTTTTGATTTAATTGTTTATTTTTTGGGTGAAACGTTTTTTTATGTATTCGTACATTTCTATTTTTAGTTTCGATACGTTTTTTTATAGAATAGTTATGTTCTAACTTTAAAACTAACTAAACGCTGTCAACCCCCCCTTCCAATAAATAGCTAATAGAATAATTTATTTCAGACAAATTAATTTGACAATCTGTCATATGTATTTAAATAATGCTCATCTTATCCCTTGATTGTAATATGTACTTTATTAAGTAAAATACATATTTTTAACTATTAATCATTACAAAACTATTCAGAATATTATGTTTCGTGTATATTTTTACAATTAAAAAAAAAACTCTTCGTTCTAGTGTCCTTTTAGGTATTAATACGACCCTGGTTAAGTCTTCAAAATTATCTACAGTTATTTTTTGTATGAATTAAAGTATACATATATACATAGCTATAAATGTATTTGATAACGGTTATTGTATTTAATAATTAATTAAAAAGGAAAATAAGAAGTAAAAAAACTTACCAATATTGAAGCAACAAAGCTGATTCTGAAAAAGAATAAAAAATATTAATTAATTTATATGTGAAATAATAAAATAAACTATAGTATATGAACGAAATTTTATCAATGTTTTACCTGCCTCAATGGCAACATACAAACATGATTTTTGTGTATGTACATCTATAGTACCTTTCGAATGATATAAAGTTTCATCCCTCTCATTTTATAATAAATACAAAAAAATATATACGACAATTTTTATGAATTATTTAGTATAATATTTTAATATAAAAAAAATCAAATCTCTCAATAATATACATAATTCCTAGCTGCCACTGTGGGGGGTACCAGGCGCCCCACATTTTTTCAACTCCAATGTAAGCCGTTTAAATTTTACAAGGTTTTCAATTTTTTAAATACATTCAATACCCGTCGATTAGTATTTTTAGTTGCTGATTTTTTGACAAAAGAAAATTGTATATAAGGTGTCTCAAGAAGAAGATACGCAGACATCATTGATTTTTTTAAATGGAACACCCTATATATTATGCCATTTTTGAATTATACGATAATTTCTTAACACTTTTTGTACAACATACTATAGCTCTAAAGTCAGCGGTTTTTGAAATAATGACGTATGAAATATATCTTAAGATGAATATAATGCAGTTATCATTGATTTTTATAATGGCACAGCCTGTATTTTATGTCATTTTTGAATTGTACGGTAAATTCTGAACACTTTTTATACAACATACCATAGCTCTAAAATCAGCAGTTTTTGGAATAATGACGTTTGTAATGTGATAAATAAATAAAAAATTAATGAACTTTAATAATAAAATATTCAAAAGAAATAAAATTATTCCAAAAACAACTGATTTGAGAGCTACGGTATGTTATACAAAAAGTGTTCAGAATTTACCGTACATTACAAAAATGGCATAAAATATAGGCTGTTCCATTAAAAAAAAACAATGATGACTGCATATTATATTCATCTTGAGACACATTTCAAACGTCATTATTCCAAAAACCGCTGATTCTAGAGCTATGGAATGTGTACAAAAAGTGCTCAGAAATTATCGTACAATTCAAAAATGGCATAATATATAGGATGTCCCATTTAAAAAAATCAATGATGTCTGCATATCTTCTTCTTGAGACACCCTGTATACAATTTTTTTATGTCAAAAAATCCGCAACTAAAAATTCTAATCGACGGGTCCGAGCGTTTTTCCACAAAATAATTACCTGAATTTTAAACGAATTTGTTCCTTTCATCATGAACGCACTGTATATTCTTTTAAATAACCGATTCGAGTGCATTCCGTATCGTTCGAAGATGATAGAGGAATTTTATTGAATTAAAATATTCAATAACTTATGAGTAGTTAACATTTTAGTGTCTGGGGTACGAGGTGACCCCAGTGTGGCAGGTATGTTATTCTGGAGAAGTGGGGCAGCTAAGGGTTAAACAACATCAACATAAATTATAAATAAATATTACGCTATTGCCTAATCCAGAGCGATTGTGAATACCTAACTTTTATTTGAAAAGTTTTTCTCTAACGCAGCCCACTTTTCAAAATAACATATTATTTCAAACAACTTCGATAATTACTTTACTTGAAATTGAATCGAATACATGTTGACTCGTATAATATTCCAGTTTATAACAGTTTCAGAAACATTACAACCGCATTACAGTCTCTGTACAGTCGCCGATAACAACTCTACTATATATTATACATATATGTGTACATACTTTATTGCGTGGTCTAAAGTGTGACTCTGAGGAAATTGCAACATTAGCATTATTTCGTAACATACAACTACACTTAGCAAATAACTCCCATCCCCCTACCATGGGGCAAAAGGGGGTTAATAATAATTTGTTAGAGTGTTCATACAGTATGTAACACATATTGCAATATTTTTGTGCATGGAATGGGAAAAACTATTTGCAGTTTTTGAATTAATTCAGTTTAAAAGAATGATTAATTGAGTTAAACCTCAATCTTTTTTGAAGTACATTTTTTTTTTAAATAATAGTAAAAAGTCTCTATGGGTACTGACTTACTGGACGACCTGTATTTAATACAATTGATCAGTATACTTGTAAAACAATACAAAATAATTATATACAACTCTATGGATACTGACTTACGGGACGACCTATATTTATTATAATAATATACGACATTGTACTCGAGAAGCAATAAAAAATTATAATATACAACTCTATAGGTACTGACTTATTGGATGACCTGAATTTATTACAATTGATTATTGTACTAGCAAAACAATTAAAAAATAAAAACAGAAAACCCTATGGGTACTGACTTACGGGACAACTTCTATTTTTACAAGTAATTATAGTAGAACCTCTTTAGTACGTGCTTTCCCTCAGTCCCTTCAAAAACGTACTAACGAGGGTCCACTGTACATACAGTCGAAATCGGTAATAGCCGACAGTCGTAAAAACCTGTAAAAAATGTGAATTATATAGGATTCAGTTGAACTTTTATTTTGATTTTAACATCGATATATTATATTAAACGATAATTGTTATAATTGATTTCGACTGTACTTATATGTTTTGAGAAAGATTGATTTAAAAAAAATTGACTCGTATGTACATATATGTAATAACAAATTGACAAAAACAAATTAAATCCAAACCAATATGTGGGTATACATAATATAGTTTTTTGTATACAGTCTCTTATTTCCTTTGATATTCAATACATCAAAGATCTGCTACAACCCCCCCCCCCTCTGGTTTCACTATAATCCAACCAAATACAGTTCAACTTTTGTGAATTTTCTATTCACCAATAATATCGATAAGTATAATACATTGAAAACTACCTACGCGTAATATACATATAGGAATCTATTTGACAATGAAACATGGAATTTTAAATATCGCTTTCTGTCTAAAAATAGACCTCCATCACATGTAAGGCCTTCCGACATTAAACACTCAACATCACAAATATTACGTCAGGTGTATATGTATAAGTGCGGTGATGGCACAGTGGTCGTCAAACTGTTTTAAACACCGTCCTTAAAAATAAATCGTGTTGATAAAAGCTGTTTCACCATATTTGGGAGTTTATACTTTTTAAGATCTTTCGACTACAATATTGATCCAAAAATGTCTGGATGAAAAAAACTATTTAATATAAAAAGCCCTTAAATTGAGTTTAGCGCCTTTATTATGTTTACAAAATATGCTTCACCATTAAGATGTTTATATTTCTTATTTCGAGCTATAAAGTTGGCCCATAAACCTTTGGATGAAAAAAAACTGTTAAAATGAAAAAAAGGATTGTGTGGTTTTATGAAACCACGGTAAAAGTGAAACTTTTTTCACATTATAGACATTTAACTAAAAATTTTCGGAATAATAAATTCAAGCACTCAAAATTGAAATAAATCCCTAAACAACAACATGCACCAGCAAAAAGTTCTAATAATTCTAATAAATACTATATAAAAACCAAGATCTTTTTTCCTTTTTCTATAAGCACGTGCTCTGTCGGCGTTCTGTTTTTTACGGCGTAAAATTAATTCATCGTCATTCATTTTTGCACTATTCTTTCTCGTTGATCAGTTTTTTGGACTCACTAGCTGTGTCGTTGTTTACCAAAAGCAAATAAATAACAACATTTACATTAAACACTGACAAATTACAATACAAACTTACTAAATATGTATAATAGCACACAGTACATAAACTGTCATACAATGAATGGCTGCTTGTTCCACGCATGCGCAGTCCAAACGTTACGCGACATGCAACACACAGACCAAAAAGTTTGAGACGATGTAATAAAAGTTTCACTTTAATAAAATTAGAGCAAGTGAATTTCATTATTCTTTAATGGTTCATATAAAATTTTAAGTTTAAAAAAAAAATAACAATGGTTTTCGGTCTAACTTCAAGAGATGTAAATATTTATATGATTTCAAATTTGAGACTTCTGTTCTAACTCAACGTCATTTTGCCGAGCATTGGAGTGGAAAAGAGAGAGAGATGTATTCAATGAACAAAGAGGAAGCTACATACCTGTCGCTTCCCAGTTTTATTATCTTTGATAGCCGCAAGAGTTTACTATAGGTACCTAAATCTTTATATGTAGTAGATATAGTACATTCATTAAGAGGTAAAATTGTTCATACGTGTTCATAAAATTGTAAATTTGGTCTTATTAAATTTCGGCAAATGTTTTATTAAAAATTTCATACATAGACGTAGAGAATATTCTTTTAAAAACTAACAGAAAATGTTGTGAACCCGAGGACAGAATCAACTTCTGAAAAAAATTAACAGAAAAGTCGGTAGAATTTAAAATAAAGTTAATGAAAAATTACAATGACATACTGGTAAATTTTAACATAGTACCTATTAAAATTTATTTACTCTGAAAAAGTAATATACGCTATTCTTTAATTTAATTTCTTGCATATGAAAATTTCACGTACATTCTCTATAATTTTACTATGTTTCTATATTACCTTTCATATCTGACCTATCGCCGTCATAGAAACTGCTATACAGTATATTGAATTGTAGTAAACGTTCTTTTAAATTTTAAAAATTTCTAGGATCAATTTCATCCTCCCGTTAACATGTTTTTCATGTTAAAAATTAACATTAAATTTTTTCAGTGTACATTTACATAATAATCATTCTTTATTTGCTTTAGTATAACTCTTTACAAAAATAGAGTCAAGGAAAAAATTATGTTGTAAGTTCTAATAAATTATTATTATTTATACTAAAAGTGCAAATGTTGAATTAAAATTCTCTCAGTATAACCACGCAGAAAAGTTTTTGTACAATGCATAAATCATGTTAAACTAATGGAAATGCATTTCATACCAAAGCCATTGTCTAATCGAAAATTGTTTGTACCTAGACATGCAGATTTTTATAAAAAGAACAAATTATGATAAATTCATCCGCAGCTACAAAAACAAAAAATATATGATTCAGGTTATTCAAAAGTTTTCTATTATATACATACATTATAAATTCTGCACTTTCTAAGGGGGGGGGGGGGGGGGGTACATTCACAAACACATATTTTTTATTCAGGTTATTCAATCATTAGAGCAGTGGTCCCCAACCCTATGCCCGCGGGCACCATTGTGCACGCCGACTGTTTTACGTGTGCCCGCCGCTTACTGTGAGCGATAAAAAAAAATTAATTTTCAATAACATGTTATCTAATTTATTTTTTATTTTTAGTAACTAATTAGAGAAATATAAGCATATTTATTTGAAAAAAAATGTTTATAAATATATTATATCATTTTACATTTATTCTCTCAAACTTCGTACCTATACCGCAATGTACAGACAGAAAAATATGTAACCATTTACTCTTTTTCTGACTGTATTCATTTACAAAAATCACTAACATTAATTCAAAAGATAAATTAAAAAAATTTGTTGATGCGGATTTGTTAATAAAAAACATTTGTGCATATTATTGCATAAATTCGTTCAACAATATATAATCAATGATCAAAGTTTTAAGAATAACATTTTTTCCAGTCACGGCTTACGAAGGAACTAAGAAATATATAAAAAATGCCTCTGAATCTTTTTGTAAATTACAAAATTTTTCATCAAAAAGTCAGCAAGAGCATATGTCTGTCTTTTTTTAGTTTAGGCGTGAGAAACGCCTGAGTGCCTGAATCAAAATCGCGATTTTGACGTGGGTACCTTGAAAAAATAAATGGTGCCCGCCGCCCGACAGGTATTCTAGAATGTGCTCTTAGGTACAAAAAGGTTGGGGACCACTGCATTAGAGCAATGTGTAGATAAAAGTCTAAAATTTTAAAATGTTATTAATGGATAACTCATATATTTTACTTAAAATATTGAACGTATGGTTTTTGAGTAATTGGATATTAAAAATATAGTTTTTAACACCCAATAAATGAAAGAATGTGTTTATTGAAATTCTACACAATTGATTATATAGAAACGTTTTAAAAACTAATTATTCGAAACTTCAACCCTTTTAAATACTGTAATAATTAATAAAACAAATATATTCACGTGTAATTTATTCAAAATAATGAAAAACTAGCTCTGCCATTACAGCAGTACAAATTAGTACATGTTACTATTATATACCGTTCTGTCAATTTTCAAATTACTTTTTTTTTCTTTAAATAACTAACAAAATAAAATATTCAATTAAATGTAGGTACATATGTTCTAAATATAAATTAAAAACAACATTTTTCGAAACCAAATCTTTTTTTACAGTGTGCTAGACGTTTAACCTTACCAAACAAGAATATATTCCATATACATATTATAAAAAAATATAGGATTTAAATATAAATAAACCTTAAATTCTGTTGTACGTATGGTATGTATACATTAATTTAATTTAATAAGATTTTTTGCCATTCTGGTCATAATACCTTTTTTATACACCTGTATATAATACTATATTAAACAAACCATACGTTCTAGAGCTTAGACCTTTTTCCATCAGCAATTTACCCTACATAAATGAACCTGAAACAAAAAGGGTATAATCATCTCCCAGTAAACTAATCCTTTTTACATTGCCGTCTAGGTTATAAAAACATTCAGAGATTTCTTTACCTCGTGCTAGGTACCTACCTACCAAATTCTGCTGACCCTGTGTTCGACAACACAGTTTTTGCTCTACTTTATTCTATATATGTATATACGTTATTAGAACCGCAGACTTGTAGACAGAGCCGATTTAAGAGTTATAAGAGCTTTGCAAATTATATTAACTATGTTTTAATGAAGAAACATCAATAGAATTAAGTACTAATATACAGGGCCGGCCGAACGGCCAGGCGACCCAGGCGACAGCCTGGGGCGCCAATTTCGTGGGGGCGCCAATTGTCATAAATTTATTTTCTATGTTTTGTTCTAGGGCGTCAAATTTAAGCTATTTACATATTTTTTAAATAATAATTTTGATTTTTTCTGCAAAATAATTCATTTTACTTAATAAAATGCTTAATATCAAAAATAGTTTACGAAATTTCCAATCTTTATATGGGACGTTTCTGAAGACACTGGAATAATAGTAAGTGTCAAATAAAAACTACATTATCGACATGCACAGTGACGCCTTTAGAGGGGGGGGGGGATAGCTCGATCGCTCGGGGCGCCAGGCCGAGAGGGGCGGCGGAAGGCCACAATAGTTTCCTCAAATAAGTTTGAAATTCAATAATATTCTTCTTCAGCAATTAAAAGTGTTTAATCGCAAGGGAGCGTAAAATTTATAAAAACAGAGTTAATGCCGCCAATAGATATACTAGTTAAAACAATGGGTATTATTCTAATGCATAGGTGTCCAACCTTTTGACCCTCGTGGGCCGCAGAGCGCAAAAAAATAGCGAAAAAAATTGTTAAGGGCCGCAAAAAAATTTGAAGACCTTTTTTTTTACTTGATTAATTTATTTATACCTCTGTAGTATGTACACTATACTATTTATACTACTTTAAAAAATCTGAAGACCTTTTTTTACTTGATATCGTTAATTATTTTCATATTTTACTTTTCTTTATCTTTATATTATATTTTTTATCTTTATATCTTATATTAAATCTTATGCGGGCCGCACGAAATGTGCTCGGGGGCCACATGCGGCCCGCGGGCCGCGGGTTGGACAAGCCTGATTCTAATGAACGACCGCACCGCAAAAAAATGCGAATTAAATTCCCTTTTTTGTAATTATCTTTACTGTTATAATATATATTATGTATGTATCATTCCGCCATTATATTTTTTTTCAGTGATAATAAATATGCAGACAACATTGATTACTCAACTCTTTACATTTTTTTTAATCTTTAATTTTAATAATTTTTTTTTCAAATTATCACTGATTTTTTTTGTCATTCGCCATTTGGGGGGGGGGGGGGGCGTCAAAAAAAATCTCGCCTGGGGCGCCATAATCGCAAAGGCCGGCTCTGCTAATATATATGTATTAATTAAGATTAAACTATGCTGTTATGAAAGAGCAATAATATTTAATATAAGTCGTGTTATAGTAAGTATATACGGATAAAACTATTTCATAACAATCATTGAATTTTGAAAGAAATATTAATATTTAAGGTAAGTTATCTTGAAATGGTCCAAAATATTTTAATTCTTACTAGGGTAGGTCACGTGTTGAGGAGACGTCCTCAGAGTTGAGGAATCGGAGTTTTAGTAATTTTGGGTAGAGTCGGAGTCAGTAAAAAGGTACCAACTCCGTTTTCTTTAATTAAATAATGGTTTTTACTTCTTTACACACTTATTATTTTTTGTTCGTTTTGAATTTTAAAGTATAATGATTTGAAATTTTCAATTCTGGGAGGAATCAGAATCACCGGAGTTGGAGTCGAACATTAGAAAAATAAAGGAGTCGGAGTCGTAAGTTTTTGTACCGACTCCACAGCTCTGGTTACAATATCAATTTCAATTAGTAATTATTTCATGCAGGATCTATATTATTGGTATTGGGATCCGTCAGATGGGAGGAGCTAAAAAAACATGGCGCAGCTAAGGGTTTGTTATTTATAATAATTGAAATTGTTTGATTTTAAAAGTCACTTAAAATGATTAGTATTGCCACAATATGTGACTGAGCCAACACAGACCCTCGAAAAAAGAATTTTGTGGAAGGTGAGCGCGTGTTAATGCCGGCCACATAATAAAATTTGAAAAAAAACATAAATTTTAGTGCTTATTTACAAATGTCAGATTTAAAAAATGATTCACATGAAAGAAATGGTGAAGTGAATTTAATTGTAAGGCCCGATTTCTTAATGAGTTAAAATATACAGTATTATAATGTACACATATTTTAAATTCACTCATTATAATTACAGATAATATCAAATACAAACAACAAACAAATCTTTTATGTATTTATATTATAATAAATCAATTATATATAGGAAAAATTGTAAAATTCTTTCTTGGTACTTACTGTCCTTTCATTCATTTTATTTTTGGATGATTTAAAACATAATATTGTGATTTAATCGTAAGTTTTACTATAAACCGTAGATTCATCTGTCAGTTTTATGTTTGAGATTATTTATTTTTTCATTATTAAATTCTATTACCATAGAAACTGTACCCCCAGTCTAGTTATAAATTTTGCCACCAGATGGCGTACGTTCATTTGACGGATCCCAATAGTTCAATTTGTTATACCAGTAAACAAATATACTATTAATATAATTAATTTATAGGTTTTTTAGTTCTAATTCAAGTTTTTTCATTTCAAATTAAATTTTTTTCATTTCAAATTCAATATTTGAAAATAAATTGAAATAAATTTTAATTTTTTAAACTGAAGAAACTAAGTATTTTTAAACAAAACATATATATATTGTTAAACTGGCTCTATTTATTTTAACAATATATATGTTTTGTTTAAAAATACTTAGTTTCTTCATGTGTGACCGGACAAAGCACGGCGCAATCAAAACGCAATAAACCTGAGATGCGACAGGTAACACATACTCACACGCACACACACCTCACTCACACCTAACAGTCCACCTACCCGGCACCGCCACCATCGCGTATACACTCTAGTCTAGAATATGTGTATGTATACATATGTATTGATATAGCTCGCGACATATCAGAAGCAATATAAGATGTATATTTGTATATGTGTACTTAACATACGAAGGCCTACTTCTGTAGGTGTGGAATCTATTATAAAATGCGATACATTATACATATGTACATATGCGTGTATCAATAAAACATATCGATTGGTTTTTATTGTTCGATATTGATTTGTTTGCTGAATAAACATTAATAAAAGTATGCTAGAGTTCATATTGTATTTTATTATATTTTAGATACACTTACTAATGCTCGGTTTCACTGACGATAGTTACATTCAGTTGTAAGTATTACAACTGAAAGTAACTGACAATTATCATAGTAAAAATATGTTTAAATTAATTGAAAGAAAATTTTAATTAAGTACATTTTATAAATAGAAAATTAATTTTATTTTTTATTGAAATACTAGTTTTTTTCTCTGCAAGGACTGCTAGTTTTACTTTTTCTTTAAGCTAAGGATAACGTATAATATTGGGTGTCCCGTAAATAAGTTCAAAGTTGTACCTGCAGCAAAAAAAAAAATCCCTACAGATAGTGACATACAAGACATACTGTAGATTTTTTTCAACAAAAAAAAATAATATAACACGGCAACTTCTGCACCGATATAAAAAACATTAATTTTCCATATATTTTATATGGAAAATTCTAGTTTTTATATTATTTTTATTTGTTATAACTTACAAACTACAAAGCAAATTAACGTACCTGTATATGAAAGAAAACCGCATAAAAATTAGAACAGTGGTTCTCGAGTTACACGCGGACAAATTGAAAGAAAGAATATAATTAGAAAGTAATTTTCATATTAATTTTATTTGTTATAACTTGGAAACTACAAAACAAATTGACATATATAATATTAACCCTCGGAGCCTCTTATGGGTCAATTTGACCCGTACACCGACTTTGATCGTGAATAGCGCTAAAGTATTTTAAATTTTTCGCGATTTTTTTTAAGTATGTTGAATACTTCAAAGGTATTTGTAACACTTATAAATTCATTTACCATGAATCAAAGTATACCTTTGAATTTTGGTAAGTCAAAAGGTTTCGTAGTTGCGGAATTATAGGCGATCAAAAATAAGCAGGGTCAAATTGACCCAGAGTGTACTAGTAGGTTGAAAAAATAGATGTGTACTCCGAGGGTTAAACTACATAAAAATCAGAACAGTAGTTCTCGAGATACACACGGACAAACAGATACAGATGGAAAAAATATAATTGAAAAATTTAACTTTCATATTAGTTATTTTAATTTGATATGACTTGGAAACTACAAAACAAATAAACATATCGTCACCTCGGAGCAAGAGCGTGGCACAACTCAAAATCTGTCACAAGTCAAAGCCATTAAGGACTTTAAAGGGTGGTAGGATGGTGAAACATAGGTAAAATTTGCTCAAACGTTAGTATACTATTAAGCGTGTAAAAGTTGTGGCACTCTTGCTCCGAGGTGACGATATATAATAAACTACATAAAAATCAGATCAGTGGTTCTTGAGTTGCACGCAGACAGACAGATAGAAGGAGAAAGCGAAAATAATTAAAACAGTAAAGTTAAGATACAAGTTGTTTTTATAGCATAATATTCTTGTTAATATAGTTATCATAAAATAAGTTTTATATGTTGTTCATAAACAAATAATGGAAGTTCTGAATAATAACAATAAAACATTAATATTTCATGACCGAAAAACAACAGAAAACAAAGAATATTTCTGCTGTACACATGAATTAATTAGTTAGAGGTATACATTTTCACTGTAATGCTAATTTTCTTTCGAGTTTTATTTGATAATTGTGAGAAAGATAATTGGAAACAAGATGAAATTATATTGTGGGTAATTTATTTAATTAATAATTTATACGTTTTAATTTTAATTGTTTTATGAAGACCGCAATATTTTCATGAGGTAAAAATATTTTTTTTATGTTTAAGAAAAGTAATTTAAACAATTAACAAAATTATTTCCGCGTGGTAGATGATTTGTTCATAAATTTTATAATTTACAACAATTAATTTTTTTAATTCGACAGTACCCCCGCAAAAAAGCGTCACAACTCAAAAAATGTAGTTTTGAGAAAATAAGAATAAATGAAATTATAACAATTTAGATAAATCAAAATTGTAAAGGTAGTATAGGAAAAGGACTGATACACAGTATTTAATTTAAATATTTCAGTATTCCTGTGATGTTTGAAAAATAGCAACTATTAAAACGTTTAGTGATTAAAAAATGTGACATTTTTTTAGAATATGCTAGTTTTGTTGACGGTATAAGGTACACGTAGTACATTAATGACAATTTTTAGTAGAAATATATAATAATTTGGAATCATTCTACATATTTATCTCAAATATAACATTTTTTGAGTTGTGACACTTTTTTGTGGGAGTGCGATATTTTCAAAAATATGCACCGATTTGGTTGATTTTTTCTTTGTTTGAAAGAGTATTGTCCCGAGGTGGTCTCATTTAAATTTTATCAGAATCTGATGATTGACTCCAACGATGAGCCACTCAAAAAGGAAAAATAAAAAAAACTTTTTAAGAAAAATTAAACTGACTTAAAAAAACTAATAAAAATACTGAAAAGTATACAATAATATTATTTAACAGTTTTTGAACTCAATGCCAAGCCAACATATTTTTTAAATATAACCGACTTCAAAAACTGTTAAATTTAATCTTAATATATATAAATTACGTGTCACATGTTTGTCCGCGATGGACTCCTAAACTACTTAACCGATTTTAATCAAATTTGTACACCGTGTGCAGTTTGATCCAACTTGAAAGATAGGATAGCTTACATTTCAATTTATGATCGCAATATTATTTTATTGCAAATTATTTGTCTTTATCTGTTAGATGGTGACATCTGTTGACTGGATCGAGTAAGTATTCAATAGATGGCGCTATGTCAAACTTCCAAACGTTTCATATAACCTACAATTTAATAGCATAACCACCACATGTTGCTAAAGTATAGGTTAACCACAGCAACGCGTGGCCGGGTCAGCTAGTATTATATATTTTTCAGTTTTTAAAATTTTTTTGTAAGTCAGTTTTATTTTTTTTTTAAAGATCTGATAATCAAAAGGGGTAGGAAATAAAGTTAATTTTTCACTCATAACTCAGATACGAAAAAAATATAAGAAAAATCGTTTTGACAAGATTTTTTTTAAATCTAAATTTATGTTAAGCTGCATTTTGCAATATTTAAAAAATGAACTTAATGTTTTGATCCGCCTGTCATATCCGGAATAATCAATTCCACCAATTTATCATTTTTGTACAATATCATTTATTCGAAAAACAAAAAAAAACTGTCATCCATGGCACACTAGCACGCTTTGCATGTTGACAATAGAATGCAGGTTTAAAAGTTTGAGCTCACAACAAATATTTAACAAACAAACACACACACAGACACACACACGCACTCATTTACAAAACACAATTTATTTACAGTACTTAATTTTGTGCGAGCACAGAAACAATAGTCGTGGCGCAACAATGGCAAACAAATAAACAAATTCATTGTCAGCGCAAATCTACAGATATAATATATGTGGTATTAAATACAATATGAATCAAGGCAGAGCTTTAATAGTTACTCTATTAAAGCGCCGATTACATTAAGCGAGTTTACTAGCTACAAGCCGGCGAGTTTAGAAGTGGGCGAGTCAGCTAGTATGACATACAAAACATTCCACTCGCTCACTAGTAAGTAGGCTCTGACATCGGAGCAATATAGCAATATAGCAACACAGCAGTTAGCAACTTATAACTAGCGATATTATTGCTATCTGTCAATATACATTGAATCGGACATATTGTCTCACACCAAAGCAATATGATATCGCTATATTGCTAGTTGCTGATTGGTAGTTACTTTATTGCTATGTTGCTATATTGCTTCGGCGTGAGAGCCCACTTATAGGTACGATGCCAGTAACACAGTATCATTGAAATTATGTTTTTAAATAATGAAATAGGTTAAAGAGATTCTAAAAAATGTATTTATTTTTATATTAAAAGCAAGATTGACATAATTTTTGATAAAATAATAATGCAAAATACACCAATCCTCCGCCATGTTAAATGGAACACCAATCAGAGCGAATGACGTCACGCATCAGTAAACGTCTTTTATTTTATACAAATATCAATTCCTTTTATAAGATTATTTATTTAAGAACTTATATACTTTGGAATTCATTTTTAACACACAAAATAATTAAATTATTGTCTAACTCTGAATGTTTGATTATTGTTGATACAAGGAGTGTGACGTCACAACTCTCAAATGTAACATGCGAGCGTTTTGTGTGCGTCAAATTCAAAATTAGTTTTAAAAGAGTCAATTTTTTGCGATTAAACCTTTATTTTCTACAGAAATAAGTATTTTTTTAGATATAGGAGACACGTGAGATAAGTTTTTTTTAAATTAGTCATCATGCCTATTATATTTTTGAAACTGATTGGGTTCATTGTCTTTATAATTAAAATTCCCAAACCGAGTTTCGAACAAGCGTTCACCGCGTTAGGTACATGAAAGCATGCTAACCGCTTGGTCACATAATAAGTACAGTATATTTGAAATATAAATTTTTTTAAAATGAAATATCTTTATTAATAATGCCCCCATGAGTTTGTATACTCAGACACGTGCATTTTTTATTTTTACTCTAGTTCCACCTCCCAAAATCTCATGAGTGTGAACCCCCCTTGTTAGTGTTATTCGCTTGATTACAAATTGAAAAAGAAATGTACTTCAAATAAATATTAAATCACTTACTTGTGAGATTTATTTAGATTGTAAACAGTATTTTCGTATTTGAATATTTTCCTTTGACAGTAGGTATATACAAGAACTATATCTACCTATATTTATACATTAATACCAATAAATGTTCGCACTTTGATCTCGAGCAATCTTTTCACCGGAATAGAGTACCACAGGTTTTTTTTCCACATGCCAATTCCATTGCCGCACATTACCTGATATATATTATCATGTTACTTTCCCACCGTTCTTGACAGGCTACATAGATCTTACATCGACTCAAAATACGTATCACACAAAAATACATGTGTATCATACATACAGGATGATCGTAAAGTTCGTAGTGAACTACGCGTTACGTTGAAAGTTTAACCTCTTTTAGTACAATGCTAACTAATGCTACTATTTTCTTACAGTTTTTACTACATTTTTCTATCATAATTTCATTATTTGCATATTTTTGAGATCGCTAATGACGATTTTGACATTAGTTTAACGAAAATGGTGGACATATAAAATCACAGAAGTTTCAAAAACTTTATTTAACATCGCTTGCGAAGTTAATTAAATACATAATTACGATTTTAATAACAGTTATATCAATTTAGAAGTGGTGGATGAAAAATTTAATATGACGCATCCAAATAGCAGAATCTGGGAAAATATCGGTGGGCAAACTGTATAATTGGAAACATTCAATTTCTTAAAATTTCGTGATTTGCTTATTGTTTCCGTCATCTTAAAGAAAGGTGTTAAGAAGTTTGCAATCTCAAAAACACGCAGACAATCAAATTATGATAGAAAAAATTCGTAAAAAAAACTGTGAGAGAATGACACTTATACACTGGTAGAAAGGATTTCTCAAACCAAGTAAACCTTGTTTTGTAAATAACGAAAACAATATTTTCTTAAGATAAGCAATAATCTCTTAAACCAACTATAGTATTCTTGAACGAAGGAATAATGTAGTTGGATTAAGAGTATATTTCTTATATTAACAAAATATTGTTTTAGTTTTATACAAAACAAGGTTTTCTTGGTCCAATACATTTTTTTTTCTATTTAAGTAGCGTTAGTTATCAATGTACTAAATGAAGTTAAAATTTCGGATGTTTTCTACCCTTAAAACACCTTGTTAGCCAAATAAAAAAAAAACACGTGTTTATTGTTTTTCGATGTACTACGCGTATGCAAAGTTTCAAGAAAATCGGCGAGTGGCACTTGGATAGTGTTACTTGTTAGATGTAAACCAATTTGCCCAGGGTCTAGTACAGTGGTTCCCAAACTCTTTTGGCCCACGGACCCCTTTTCATAGTCAAAACTTGCCCACGGACCCCCTTTCATAGCCAAAACTTTCCCACGGACCCTGGGTGAAAAACTACTAAATTTTGACACGCGCAGTTGATTTTAGTACCACTTCGCCAATTTTTATTCGATTACGTTGAAATTTTAACACAATGAAGCAGATAGATAAAGCTACTAATTTAGTGAATAACATTAAAATTGGACAAAAATTGTTTGTGTTAATGCGCTTTGAATTTTGAAAATTGCCGAATTTTTGCTAAGAAATAGATTTTTTCTTGTTTAAAAATTGATTTTCGAAGGGAATAACTTTATGAATGTATATAATTTAAGGCTTTCTAGTTTAATTAGGACCCATAGCTTCATTCTGAATGATCTTTGGTTGAAGTCATTGATTCAAAAAATATATATACGAATTTGAATGTTTGCATATCGATAAAAACATTTTTTTGCAATATTGCAAAAACAAGAGCTGATTGAGCAAAATGGTGGTCATTTTTGGATTTAGCGTGTCCAAATTACCCTTAAAAAGTTGTTGTATGCCCTGTAGCAAAATGACTGTCGGCCAGTGTAATTTATTCATTGTTATTTATTTTAACTTCCATATTAATAAAAATGTGCGCGGACCCCCTGACGTTATTCAGGGACCCCCAAATCGATTTTAATTTTCCACGGACCCCCTGAACGATGCCAGGGACCCCTTGGGGTCCGTAGGGACCACTTTGCGAACCACTGGTCTAGTATAAGGTCATGTTTCGCGTAAACGGCCCCAGTTGAATTAGTACGGGCCGTTATCGATAGAGGGTACCACGTGACGAATGGGTAGCGTTCAGATGCGGCTTGTGCATGTCACGTATTGAGCATTTGGTATCGGAAACCACGCTAGTATTATTATCCTGGTTAGTTTAAGTCGACCCGGATATGGGATGCTATAAGGGACGTTACTTCCATACGTGTGTAAGGAATCAAGACGGGAAAGGGGATATATTTGGTGTTTGTTTTTTAAAATTCTATTTTTTATATTTAAGGGGGAATGCCACTGTGACGGAAAGAAATATTTTTAAAGTATATTATTCATAAATATGTATACAAAAAATGGAGTTTAAATTCCGAAAATTGACGAAGTTACAGTCAATTTAGTGAGACGAGGTAGCACGGCCGGTTATGACAGAACAAAAACATTAAACACGTTTATCTCGAAATGACCATTTTCGACCTGGTTGACTACTCAAAGACTAATGAACCCATTTCATATTTTTTTTAATATAATTTTCGTAACTGTAGTATCTATCGTTGCACGTAGCCGATTTTTGAAATTTTGATAATTACTATTTTTAAAACCGCTCTAATAAAAAAATAGGTCTTAAAAATGAAAAAAAAAAATTCAAACGATCGTCATTTTGTAGAAAAATTAAATAAAAATAAAACGGTTACGTGCAACAATAGCTACATTCATATAGATATTGATAAAATTTTTATTTGTTTTTTTTTTTTTCATATAACCCTTCTCGAAATTTCGAGTCAACCATAGAGAAAAATATTTTTTTTTGCTCATAACTTTGTAATTATTTAATATTTTTCAATAAAAATTGATATTAAATAAGTTGAATATATACTTAATAAAACGTCATTTATCTGATAAAAAATAAACAAAAAATTCACAAACATTGGCAATTTTGTAACCCGTCACAGGTTCTCACCAATAATTCAAGAAAAATCATTAAAAATCAAAGTTTAAAAAACTAAATTCATCGTCTTTTTAAGCCCTTTTTAAATTGGTACACCTTGTTTTTTTTAAACCTATAACACGTGGAAACCCCATGCAATGATAAGTAATTTGTTAAAATCGATCAGACATTTTTGGCTTAGTGTGTATCAGCTATGAAGTATATTATAACTAAAATGTTACACGATAAAACATTGACCGTCCTCCCCCTCTTCCCCATACAAAACCATATTTATAGGGTTGATACGATAATCAAGCTAACAAAAATACGATTATCTTGACTTTTATCAGTACATATTGACGGAGATACATTGCTATGTTCATGTAAATGTACATATACGTTGATATAAATGTTTGAGGATATCGCGGAACATATATACCACATTAATAATCGTGATATCGATGTTTGATGTATGTAGGTACAAATGAAAAATCTATTAGGGTGTTGCGGAAAAATTCATGTGTATTTGAACTTTTATTTTATTTATATTTATTCTTTGATTTTCTATGTAATAGGTCACTTTTCCTTGATTTTTTAAATAATATATAAGGGGTAATACATTAGGGTGATTTATTTCCGCATAACATTTTTTTTCAAGGTCCTCAAGCAAAATTTTAATCTACATATAGAAAAAAAAATTCTTGATTCAGCTCTTAATTTCTATTTTAAGTACTTGCAATTTAAATATGAAGTTTTCCCATTTAAAATGCATGTAAAAAAATATTTTTTTTTCAAATTTCTAATGCTTAGACACCTTTTATCATATTGGGAATCGGTTTGATGGACCTTACGGGAAATTTCACGCTCTTTAAAATTGCCTTAGTGTTTTTTTCTGTAACTCACACTGGTTCGCCAGTAGGAGTCATCTAAATACTAACTAATAATGCAGCATTATTAGTTAGTATTTATCAATTTCTTGCGTTATAAGGCCTAAAAATGGCTGTAAATTCATTAAATATTGGTAAAAAAACTATTTTTTACGAGTCAGCTCTTTTTTTCTGCCTAATTTTTGCGGTTTGCTAAAAAAAAATGGAAAAAAAAAATTATTCCAAAAACTGTATTTAGATGACTCCTACTGGCGAACCAGTGTGAGTTACAGAAAAAAACACTAAGGCAATTTTAAAGAGCGTGAAATTTCCCGTAATGTCCATCAAACCGATTCCCAATATGATAAAAGGTGTCTAAACATTAGAAATTCGAAAAAAAATTATTTTTTTACATGCATTTTATATGGGAAAATTTCATATTTAAATTGCAAGTACTTAAAATAGGAATTAAGAGCTCAATCTTGGTGAGAATTTTTTTTTTTTATATGTAGATTAAAATTTTGCTTGAGGACCTTGAAAAAAAAAATGTTTTGCGGAAATGAATCACCCTAATAATACATCCTATATTCTTAAATCAATTTTGTTTAAATTTATTAAACATTTTTTTGTGTTCATATAAAACATTTATAAATAAAAGAATTTCATCAAACATTCCATTCATATATAATTATTTCAAATTTTCAATCAATATTCACATAGTTATGAAAATAAAATAGCGATATGGTCTGCATCATTTTTTATTGATATTAAAAATTCAAAACATGTTGAATGAATTTATAAAATTAATTTGAAATATCGAACAATTCGTTTATTTTTAAACAAACTTTATCAATTATCTTTTGATTTGTATAAAATAATATTCAATGGCAGCGTAAGAGCAGGTTTAAAAGATAAATATTATAATATTATTAAATATTAAACTCATTTGAATTTTAATAAGTGTAACATATAAAATCAGGAATGGGGGTTGCGACTGTGCCTGTCAGGGTAGAATTAAACAAACAATACGACAGGGTTTTTGCAGAGATAGAAAAAATGTGCAGAAAAAAATCGAGGTAAATGTGAATTATGATTTTTCCTGCTGTCTTTATTGTTTGTTGTATATTTTTTTACTACCGTAAGTTAATAACTTATGAATTTACGTAGACAGTAATTCACAAAGAGAAATAATTCATAGAATGATGCACAATTCATGCACCCGTGAACATAAAAAACAAAATGTCAGCGAGCTTGAAAATAAATAACGTAATGTACATACTTGCACTCGAATACATAAACATGCTATAACAGTGGTCGTGAAACTGTTTGTAGTGATTCATAAATACACTCAAATCTCTAAACAACGACCATCCTATTAACGTACGCTCCGATAAACGATTGTCCAACCGCTCCATGTAACGACCTTCCCCTATCCCTACCATAATACTACCGTGACTGCTATACTGCCGCGCTAAGCACAAAAGCGGTATCTCAGTAATGGCGAGTTTCGAGAAAATCAAGGTTTTGTTAAAATAGTTTTATTTTTACATTACAGATTGTTTTTTTAATTTATTAAATGGAATTTATTCATTATATTGGGAATTTTGGCGGTATCAAAATATACAGTTATTCGCCTACGTATTATTGATATACCTCTAATTCTCTTAGTAATTTAAGGTAAACCTGAGATATAAAAAACTTTTCAATGGTTTTTTCATATGTTTTAAATAAGATATCGCTATTTGGCTTAGTTCATTGGATTCGTATTTCTTTAAGCTATTCGATGCCATAAAAATCAACTTTATGATTTTTTTTGAGATACCGCTTTTGTGCTTAGCACGGCAGTATATTTCTGCACGAAATTTAAACAACGACCATCCTATTAACGTACGCTCCGAGAAACGACTGATCAACCGCTCCATGTAACGACCTCCCCCGATCCCCACCACAATACTACTGTCACTGCTATATTTCTACGCGAAATTTAAATTCACCAATTAATGTTAAAGTCGGCACGGTGGTAGGGGCTCCTCTAGCTGATTTTTTTAGGAGATTTTGAACTACCGATACCTACGTTGTTCGGAGCGACGAGTGTACAGGAATCTAACACTGTTTATGTCTGTATGTCTGTCTGTCTGTCTGTTTATCACAGCCTTCTAGCTACTGAACCGTTATACCTATACAAAAAAAAACTTTTGAATGAATATAGTAAAATATAGACGAATGAAATAATAGATATTATTTATTTTTTATGAATTTTTAATTATATTAAAAATAAAATAATAAAAGAGCTAGCAAATTTGCTACCTATATCATGCACTCTCAAATGAGGTATCAAACTTATATGACAGTTATCTTGTAGTTTCATGAAGACTTTGACAAGTTTCACGCATGCGTTGTATGTAAACACTAACAAGGGTGTTAAAACAGTGGTGATATTATGATAATTATACCACGTATAGTCAGAGTCTGCACCAACTGTCTTACAATACTGTAGTCAAGTATCACTGCTCTAAAATCTATAGCTAATACATAGATACTATCACAAAATTAATACCTCAGTTGTGAGTGCTAGCTTCTTTTATAATACCGGACATAAATTGTGCTAATAATCGACTAGCACTAGTTTTTTTTTAGTAATTAAATAAGTTATATAAGTCAAAACAGCTGGCCTAGCAGGTGCATAGTTTGGGAAGCACTGGACATCATACATACACACACAGAAATGTGAGTGCATATACCATAGTATAAGGAGAAGAAGAAAAAAATCCATTGCAATGATTCTTACATCAAATATAAAAAAAAACCGCACTGAAGGCGCGCGTTTTGCTATTATAAAACCGTCTTGAAGGCAACAATAAAAATTTGACTTTTCGCGTGACCTAAATATATCAGGCGCTCGACGCGTAATGGCATTAGCGCGATTGAATACTACGGTGGCTCCCCTCTTACCCCCCATCCAAACGTCGCTCTAAGGTCGCCCTTGTCAACCCAACCAACCCCCATGTAATATTTTGTGTACAGAGTTCGTTTCTCCCTATATCGAGGAGATTTTTATTGATTAATTTTTAAAAGTAGGTAGGTAAATTTTTCTAATTCTGTAAAATTGAAATATTTTTTATTTAGATTGAGTTTGAAACCCTTTATTCCACATTTTAAGATATTTTTTTCATGTGTTTGACTATTATAAAATTGTGGGGAACCCTAAAGATTTAGAGAAAAATGAATAATGACAAAAAATAATCTTCTTTAGAAGAACTTTAAAATAAACTGAAGAAACTTGAAATCGGATAACTAGGAACTGAGATAAAGCTAATTTCAAAACACTGGTGGGGGTTATCTTTGATAGCCGATAAAACAGTGTTCTACGTGGATTTTAAAGTGACTCCCTATCTGAAAATCTTCCTTTTGACCTTATGTAGGTATGACTACAAAAAGTGGCATAACCCAATCAAAAACTGCAGTGTTTTTTTATGTACCTGACGTACTATATTTAAACGTAACTTAAAAAAAGTAATGCCTTGTAGCTCCCCCCTCTTTTTTCGTAAAATTTTACGGACCCGTTCCTCCCTCATAATAATATTTAATCCGGAAATACAAATTTTAATGAATAAATAAAAATTTTAATTCTTATACAATAAATTAATTTTTTTTAATGTGTTTGACTATTTAGATGAAACTTACAAAATAAGTAATGCCTTTTAGCTCCATCCCCCCTTTTCCATTTCTATTCGTATGATTTTACGCACCCCTTTTGCGTCCCTCATAAAAATATTTATCCCGGAAATAAAATTTTTACTGAATACTTAAAAATTTTAATTCTTATAATACAATAAATTAAATGCCATACATTTTATTTAACTCGACATTTCTTTCTACACTAAACCTACAGACGTTTATGTGTCGAGGGGTAAAAGATATAGGATTATTTTCATCGTTTCCTATCCGCGGGCGTATATTTTTTTTATCAGTTGAGTCACTTTTACCTATACTGCGATTTTTCGTTTCTTTATTATCCTGAAACACTTAAAGATAAGAACAGACCAACACTAGACAAAAGGAAGAAGAAAAAACATATCGACATCCTTTTAAGCATCTAATGCTATCCCGGATATCCGTTTTACATAAAAAAAGTATATTGAAAATATCTCGACTCAATTTTTTTTATATCTTCTTTCGGATTTATTTTCATGATCTATCAAATAATCGGGCATTTTATCGCGTCATAAAAAAACTAGTATTTATTATCGAATTCACAATTATTTTAGCAATATAAATGTTTTTATTTCAACTCGTATAAAAGATGCTCTTTATTAAGGTGACAGACCCAGTTAGATTTTTTTTTAAATCACAATTTTTTATTGCATTTTCTCAAGGTAGAATATTTCAAAAGTATTCTTTAAAATTTTCAGATAAATAAAAAATGAAACTAAAAAAAGTCAAGTATTTTTGTATTCTATAGGCTTCAAATAAAAGTTTAAAAAAATTGTAATAATATCTTATACAGGGCCTGAAAAAAAATAGTGAAAATGTTATATTTTTCAGCCTTCAAAGGTGGTTAAGTATCTTAAATAAAAAAAAACTGTCGAGAATTGTTGGTAAAATAAAAATAAATTCAGTGATAATTTGATTATGAGAAAGTCACTCACAAAAATTATTAACGGTGCAGGCGGGCGGCGTTAAGGTAAGGTCGTGTAAGCAAGCGTTAATTTAACGTCTAAATACTATAGTGTAATTGCGTTATAACACCATTAAATGTAAGATCATTTTCGTGCTAGAGTTAGTACCTAACCTAAAACACGTACTACAATAATATGTTGTACATGCGTAAGGTGTAGAGTGCTTTATAGTTGATGTTGTTTATCAATTTGGACTTTATTAACCCAGCAGTAGACGCGTTATAGAATACTTATATATTATATATTATTACTAGCTGACCCGGCCACGCGTTGCTGTGGTTAACATATACTTTAATTGTAGGTTATACGTTTGGAAGTTTGACATAGCGCCATCTATTGAATACTTACTCAATCCAGTCAACAGATGTCACCATCTTTTAGAATCGTTTGGAGCTAACAGATAAAGACAAATAATTTGCAATAAAATAATATTGCGATCATAAATTGAGATGTAAGCTATCCTATCTTTCAAGTTGGATCAAACTGCACACGGTGTACAAATTTGATTAAAATCGGTTAAGTAGTTTAGGAGTCCATCGCGGACAAACATGTGACACGTAATTTATATATATTAAGATAAAAATTTCAGTTTTCAATTTGAAAACTTTAATTTTAAATCTTAACAAAAGTCGTTTATTTATAAATCTATTTTAAGAAAAAGTACTAATTGATATACCATTTGTATTTAAAATTTTTGAATTATCCCTAATTGAACTTTTCAATTTTTGGTATGTCGTGTATGACACTTTAATCTATTAAAATCTCAAATAATCATACATCTTTACAAAGTTCATTATTTCTACTTTCTAAATTTAAAAAAAAAACAATAAAATGCCATTAATATTTAACGAAATTGGAGCACTTTTAGTAAAACCCTAAAATTTGAGAACAAGTCGCCATATTTTTTAAGCAATTGAAAGTATGAAAATTTTTGTTTTATAAATGTTTCTTATCTTTTTATGATCTTTACAAATATGTACTTTTTGATATACCTTTCCATTTAATTTTGCTGAGAAACGGGCATGTACCCCTCAAACTACTCCCACCCCAAGGAGCGGTTTTAGGGGGTTGAAAATATTTTCCTGAAATTCTTTAGGGTCGATATATATAGTAAATTTATAGTGGTCTGCAACACCCTGTATAGCGATTCGACAAATGTTTTTCATTTTATGTTGAAACAAGCTTTAATATTTTAATAGACTATAAGGCTGTAGGTATTTCTCAGAAAAAGAATCTTGACAGACAGACAGACAAGAAAGGGTACCTATTTCATTTTGCGGTATACAGAACCCTAAAAATCCTAATAAAAACCAACCTACTTCGATTCTATAAAATTTCATATTTCTATTATCTATTAAAATAAATATAAATGCTTCGTAAAATATCGATTTAATTATTTACTGAATAAATTAATAGCAAACAATGATATTTCTATAAATGAATATATAATATTTAACACGTATGCGCGCGATTGAATAAAATTTTTAATCAAAACAAAATGAATTGGTAGAAATATATCACGATTACCATTCAAATGAAATTTGACATAGTTGTTTTTCTCTTTATCGAACACGCCTTTGCATCAAAATATCATTAATGCTCATTCATGTGAACAGTTATACATATATATAAATAAACATCAATAAATGTAGGTAGTATGAATCACAAGAGCATTAATCCACAAGTTTGAAAAAATAAATACAGTTGAAAATAACGATATCGGTTTTAACGACTCCAAATAAAAGTCTAATTGAATTCCATATAATTTTTTTTTTTACCGGTTTTTACGTCTATCGACTTTTACGATATAATATGAATGAGGTCCCTTCGATGTCGTTATAACTGTTTTCGACTGTATTAAAATTACTAACGGATTCCCGCAGCTTCGCTCGTGTTAACTTCGAAACTAATTTGAACCCTCCATACGTGATAGGGGATGACATAAACATTTTTTTATCGATTTTTATTCATTACCTATAAAAAACGTAAATATCTCGTTCGGGTTAAATTTTGGGAAATGCTGAAATAATTGTTTCATTATTTATATTGTGGAGTATGTTTCAATATAGTTCGATATGTTTCAATTAAATGCGAACAAAAAAAATATTTTTTAATATAAACTTTGACACCCTGTTTTAACCCCGTAGGGGTTGAATTTCGAAAAATCCTTTCTTAGTGAGAGCTTACATCATAAAAGGAAGGTACCTACGAAATTTCACGTTTCTAGGTCCAGGGGTTTGGGCTGTACGTTGATATATGAGTGAGTGAGTGAGTGGTTAAGGACAAACTCTTTTGTAGATATAGATTGTTGATTTTCTAATTTTGATAGTTGATGACACAGTTTCAAATAGACAACGTACTAAATTTTAATATGACAGAAAGTACAATTTACTATCAAAACAAATCCAAACATACGAAGACAGAAAAATGCATTTCCTATTTGCAAAATAAATCTATAGACGTTACAAGTTACATACAGATATGAACCCCGTCATTTCCCCAAATAAACAAACAAATGTATGCATTACGTTTGCTTACTCATGTGGATAAATATTATACGTATGTTCATGTATAAGTGAATATACAGTATGTCCTAAAAGTCTCAGTTGAACAAATCAATTTAGAAAAAAAAAATTCAGATAATTTAATTATATAAGCGAATAATAAATAATTAGTATACGTGTAAACGCCAGCGATCTGAAAATGCATGAAAGATGTAGGTGCCTATATTAAAATAAAATAACCTGATTCCAAAAAGGCACAGCCCGTGCCAAATTTTAATAAATAATAAAGGACCCCGCAGAATATTTATGGGAAAGGGGTTTCGGTCAAACTATTTGAAACTTTGGATTCTGATAGTCCTTGATGAGTAGATTAAAAGTGTCAATGGGCATTAAGTCCTAAAAACTCAAACTTTTAAGATATAGCCCTCTGAATTTGGGGATCATGCTCGCCTTTAATTTACAATAAAAAAAATTGTAGAACCTTGATTTTCGCACAACTATTTGTATGTGTTCCCAAAGACATATATAATCGATTGTCACAATAAAAAAGTAAACTCTTAAATTCTTTAGCCAATGGTAGTACTTAAATCTTATTATTACGTTTTTTTTATTATAAAACAATTGGATTTGTTTATAATAAAAAAAACGTAACAATAAGATTAAAGTGTAGTCATTTTTCAATTAATTGAAAAGTTGACTTTTTTATTGAGGCAATCGATTATAGATGTCTTTGGGAACACATACAAATAGTTATGCGAAATTTAAGCTTCTACAAAAAAAACTTATTGTAAATTAAAGACAATCATGATCCCCAACTTCAGAGGGCTATATCTTAAAAGTTTTTAGGACTTAATGCCCATTGACACTTTTGATCTACTCCTCAAGGACTATCAGAATCCAAAGTTTCAAAGAGTTTGACCGAAACCCTTTTCCCATAAGGATTCTGCGGGGTTCTTTGCACTTTTTTGTATGTTTGCATTCTGTTTGTTGATTACAAGACTTTTAGGACACACTGTATACGTATATATAGACTGAATGAACAGTGCATATGTATGTATGTATAATCAATGTATAAAGAAAATAACCTGCGGTTATGTAATCGATTTGAATGCACAAACATAACGTCTTTTCATATTTTCCCGCCGAGCCATGTCAAGCAACGTATACAATTCACCGCGGAAATAAAGGGGCGCGTCGGGATGTTTTCCTGTGCAGTTAATTTATATATAAATAGCAAAACTCCTTCTCTGCTGCAAACAAAGCGGATGTCATAAACATTTAGCAGAATAATGACTGCAATATTTTTTTATTGTTTAAGTTGTTTTAGTTTATATATTCATTATGGTATTTCTCTAGATTCGCTATAATATAATAATAGAAAAAAAGATTCATGAAATTTCTCGTAAAATTAAAACATAAAACTAAAAGTCCCCCAAATTTTGAAAATAACTAAAAAAGTGTCAAAATTGATTTTATTTTGACAATATATTTCCTCAAAGATGGTGAATCATTTCAGGATTTTGAATGGATCTTTTTATGTATAACCATTTACGTCTAGCATACGGTAATAGAAAATTTGGTTTCGAAAATTTTTTTTTTAATTTATATTCAGAACACATGTACCTACATTTAATGGAATATTTTACTTTGTTAGTTATTAAAAGTAAAAAAAGTTTAATTTAATTTGAAAATTGAAATAGACAGAACGGTATATAATAGTAACATGTACTAATTTGTACTGCTGTAATGGCAGAGCTAGTTTTTCATTATTTTTGAATAAATTACACGTGAATATATTTGTTTTATAATTTTTATAGTATTTAAATGGGTTAAAGTTTGTAATAATTAGTTTTTAAAACGTCTCTCTATAGCCAATTGTGTAAAATTTCAATAAATAAAGTACTTTTGGTAAGTTCTCTCATTTATCGTGCGTTAAAAACTCTATTTTTAATATCCAATTACTCAAAAACCATACGTCCAATATTTTAAATAAAAATTATTTATAAATATAAATAATATTAAAATTTTAGACTTTTATCTATCAGGGTGGCCAGACTTTTCCCTGTTTTCCAGGAGAATTTTTACCGTTTTTCCCTGTTTTTTATTTTAAAAAAATTGATAAAAAACCTAAAAAAAAATAAAAAACGTTACTCTTTAAAAATTTGCGAGAATTTGTGTGATTTTGCATTTTTATAAAAATTCCTTGACTTCCAACCAAATTCCCTGATTTTTCCCTGTATAACAAAATTCCCTGACTTTTCCCGGTTTTCCAGAAACTGGCCATCCTGTCTATACATTGATCTAAAGATCGAATAACCTTAAGTTATTTACAAATTTTAGACATACCTAAATTAATGCAGGTTAATTTTTTTTATTAAAAATAATTTTCACACCGAATTGTTTTTATGTTACAAAGAATGTTTTGACCCAATACAATTTTTTTTCTGTATACCTACATACCTTATAATTAAATAAATAAGTAGAGCGGGCATATTTTCCAGTTGGTTGCGGTGTGAAGCGCATACCTATTGAAGAGACGCAAATCCGAGTTTAATTACTTCGAATCTCGAGTCAGGGACGATATAAAAGGGGACACGGTCGCGTTAAACAAAAGCGGATGGAAATTACCCCCCCCCCTACCCCCATGACACTTCTCACACTATAAACGTTCTCCATTCCAGAACTCACCAATATCCTATATATGTACCACTTCCGCTCATGACGCTTTGTACCGTTCTATGAAGTATATTGATGAATATATGGCGTTCGATACAAACATAAAAAATCACACTATTTCAAAAATAGTCTACAACAGACAGACAGCTAGACAGACAGACAGACAGACAGACAGACAGACGTAATTGTGATAATGATTGAAAGAAACCCTAATAATATACAGGGTGATTCAGCACTGTCGTGCCAAATTTGAACAGTAGATTGAGAAAAATATTTTAAGTAAAAAACTTCCAATAAACATGTGTCCGAAAATTTTTCCTTAGGGAACTACAGGCCTCCAAAGATTTTATTAAAAATTAGTTTTAATTTAATATCTCGAGAACCCTTTGTGATAGAATTATGAAATTTAGTATTTGGTTTAGTAATAATATCTATTATCGATTTCTAATATTAACCAATTATTTTTTAAGCCAGGGCTGTATGGGGCCAGTGGGCCCATCGATTTTGATCTTGTAATTGTTTGTTCCTTAATTTTTTTCTTGAGTTGATACTTTTATAAGATTATATGACACAAAATACATAAAAACATACTTTGTTTGTTTATCATAGAATAAACCGTTTTCGAGTAATATCAATGGAAATGAAAGCATGCAGAATTTAACTAAATACGGATGTTTGAAATTACAAAAAAATAAATTTATATTCTTATTCTATGATTAAAGGTAAGAATAAAGTTCATTTAAATAAACCACCTAATATGAATCCTGTAAGATCTATAGCCAGTTCTTTTACTGTTACATGAACTTTATTAACATGACTAAAAAAACAAACTTAAAATGGCTATTTGTTGATATGAATGCATTTTCGGAGGTTTATTTAAATGAACTTTATTCTTACCTTTAATCATAGAATAAGAATATAAATTTATTTTTTTGTAATTTCAAACATCCGTATTTAGTTAAATTCTGCATGCTTTCTTTTCCATCGATATTACTCGAAAACGGTTTATCCTATGATAAACAAGCAAAGTACGTGTTTGTGTATTTTGTGTCATATAATCTTATCAAATACAAATCCCTTAGGGGATTTGTATTTGATAAGTCATAACCATAGTTTTTGTCTGTTGTTTGTTATAATCATATAATCTTATCAAAGTATCAACTCAGGAAAAAAATTAAGGAACAAACAATTACAAGATCAAAATCGATGGGCCCACTGGCCCCATACAGCCCTAGTCTAATTTATAACTAGTTAATATGAGAAATCGATAACACTTATTATTACGAAACCAAATACCAAATTTCATAATTTTATCACAAAGAGTTCTCTAGATATTAAATTAAAACTCATTTTTAGTAAAATCTTTGGAGGCCTGTAGTTCTCTTACGAAAAATTTCCGGACACATGTTTATTGGAAGTTTTTTGCTTAAAATATTTTTCTCAATCTACTGTTCAAGTTTGGCACGACAGTGCTGAATCACCCTGTATAGTAGAATTCGGATATAACGACCCTTAAAAGGAAACCATTTCAAGTCGATAATTCGTATCAAGTTTAAACTTTGTATATAGTTATAGGAGGTTAAAGTAAGTAACAAAAAACTTATCACAGCTGCGGTAAAACGGTTTAAGGGGGTGAAACACCCCTATGAAAATGTGCAAAATAATCATATTTTTTCAAATAACTAATGAAAATTTAAAAAAATCTACAATACAAAATGTTCATGATTTTTTTATATTCTTTCGAATGGCGACAGTCAAAATTCGAAAAAAAATAAACCGTTAACAACCACCTCCCACCCACATTCCATTTTTCGTATTTTGACTATCGCCATTCGAAAGAGCATAAAAAATCGTGGAAATTTTGTATTGTAGATTTTTTTTAAATTTTCATTGGTTTCAGTTTTTTTTTCATATAGGGATGTTTCACCCCCTTAAACCGTATTACCTGCAGCTAAGATAATTTTTTCCTTACTTATCTTGAAGTCCTCTAACTATATACAAAGTTTAAACTCGATACGAATTTTCGACTTGAAAAGTATTGAGTTTTTAATACAGTTTTCTGTATTCGCAGCGTGCGCGATGACAGCGCCAACTAATGGGTGGACTTTGACGTACTAACAAACAAATAATTTCAATAAAATATCTTAATATATACATTTTAGACGATTATTTATGACTATTAGCTATGTGCACGAAGTCTATTAGCGCCGCTAGCGGGTAATAGAGAAGGATTGAATGGATTTAACTCTATTTTTATCATAGTTTAATATGTTCAATACCGTGAAATTTTTTTATTAAAAAAATATCATTTAATTTAGCTGTTTGCATATAATATAAATAGTATAGCATAAAAGGTACGTGAAAATTATTTATTTTGGATATCTTTTTCTCTTTAATTATGACGTATAATAGAGAAATAATTAATTCGTTTACATTGACAGCATAACCTCAAATTTTGGCGCCGATAATTTTACAATAGTGCTCACCACGAACACTCGCATCGACATTATTTCTAACTCCACCTCCTTGCACATAGTCTATAGTCGGGTAAACCATGTTGATCTTTCTATTTTCAGTTAAAAACGATCCTACTAAAAATGACAGTTAGTCCACCCAAAGTGTTCTTTTTCGCCACGTCGTGCGCTGTGGTCGATTTCGTTTCCCCCACTACCTACTTTTACTCAAATACTCAATACTTGTAAGCTTGTGTATTTTTGTGGACACATACATATATATGTAGTAAATATGTCGTGTATATAGTATATACAGATTGACGCGTCAATGTTTAGTGACAGCCGAGAAAGGGCACGAAATACCGCCGGTGCGAAAGAGGATAAAAACCAAAGGGTCGTGATTTACTTTGTAACATATGTCTAGCGTCAGGTTTTTTTAGATAGGGGCGTTGGGGGGAGAGGGTGTTGTCGTAAATTACTAAATGTAAGGTCGTTTAACATGCGGCCGTGTTGTTTTTACGTTGACGTTAATCCGATTCCCTTCAATGGTCTGAAGGTAGGATATATAAATTAAGGGATGATTTTTCTGGCGTGAATATTCAAGGGTTGCATGAAATTTGTAATGTGTGTAAATTAATTTTAAAACTGACAGTTAAAATACTCTCAGAAAAAAATGTCTATGTGTTAAAAAATGTCATCAATGTAAAAAATCCGTGATCGATTTGGGTTTTTTGTTAATATGATAATTTTTTACTAATATGGAAATATCCACGTTTATCTTATTGATAAATGTATATTATTACTAACAATGTTTTTATCACGGTGAAATTTTTTTTTCGTATTGGAAACATATATGTATTTTAAATATTTAATAAATGACATCACTGAATTTACCATATAGAAAATTGCACTTTCACTAGTTGGGTGGTGTAAAAAATATTCACACTGATAAATATTTATTAATACAACCATTATGTTTAATCTATTTGAGAGTTTCGTTAGTTGGTGTAATAAAATATTTATTAATTTTGACAAATGATAACATTTATAGATAAACATGACAATATATTTTTCAAATGAATAAAAAGGTTACATGGGAAGTTACTTTTCGTATTTATATTATTAGTATATTGATAATTTTATTTATTTTCGTTTTTCAAATTGAAAATATAAATTGTGTAACATTTTACCCTATTTGTCCCTACCCACATGTAACATGTATTGTCAGCATGGAGTCATGTATTTTTCATATTGTCTGCTACCACATTTGTAGGTGGTTCAAAATCACATTTGTGCTTATGTGTGTTTATTATACGTTTCTCAATTTTCATTCACTTTGTACTTTGATTATTCTGTAATTCTCTCAAACGGTTTCAGATATTTGCTCTCTCCATCCGTCTAGTGCAACGTTTCTCAATCTTTTAGAACTTGTGACCCAATTTTCAATCACAATTCTCATCACCTTCATACAAAAATTTTCACGTATAAATAGATCTCAGTTAAATACAAAAAATGCTTAGAGTGTCAATTTCTAATATTAAACCTTCTTTCGAAAAACTATGCTCTGCAAGACAGGCTCAAGGAAGTCACTAATTATAATCTTGTGTTTTTAATATTGATAAGTTAATTATTAAATACATTGTGCAGTACTGATATAATTCTATTTATAAGTGTATTATATCAGTGTAAATGTAAACGTGTATTTTATTTTTTATTATGTCAGAATGTATTTTATTGCTTTTCTTTCAGTAAATTAAATACATTTTTTAATAATATTTTTTCTCATTTTTATCTCAATATGCTCGTGCCCCCGATTCAGTTTTATCACGCCCCCCAAGGGGGGCGCGCCCCACAGGTTGAGAATCGCTGATCTAGTGTCAATATCAAATATATTTTTTTTGCCTTGTTGATTTTATTTGCTTAAATATTTTTATTTGTACACTGCCGTGCAAAAGTCTTTGGACACCTGTGATTTTGAATGTAAATATACAGATTTCAGTCAATAAATATCGGTATGGAGAACCATACATGACTTCCATGTTCTATAATATCTTTTACAATAGATAATTGTTAATATAAAACTCACCTTTGTATTTATAAATATCAGTTGTATAATACACATTTTTATAAAATAATTATTATCTGACATTTGAAATTTACTGCGTTTGTTTCCATGGTAACATGAATTTATTAGTATTTAAAATTAAAATTTTGAGGGTGATTTTCACCCCTTAAGTAGCTGTTTTGGTACATTTATGAATTAAGTGCCCCTTAGATTGGATTGAACTACAAATGTACCAGTCTTATCAAAATTGGTGAGATACTAATCACTTTTCAGACGATAATTGGTACAAAATTTTGAATATTTCGGAAACCCCTAATCCGATTAGCACCAAAATCAATAGGTCTGGAGTACTCACTGAGGCAAACATTTTCTCCAAAAATAATTAAAATCGGTGCATATCTACAGTAGTTATCGTACACGGAAGAAAATTCTACATCCAGACACACAGACACACAGACACACACACGCACAGCCGCCATGCGGAAATTAACTTTTCTTTACGTTTTGAAGTTAGTACAATCAGAATCTGCTCTTATCTCGGACACGATTTTTTGACGGTATTACAATACTTCCATTTCTTCGAACATGGAAGTAAAAATAAAGAATATGTTTACTCGCAGTCAAAATAGTAAAAAAAAACACACAATTTCTCGTTAGCTTGAAAGACACTGTGCGTCAATACTTTCAACTTGAGTAAACCTGACCTTTCAGGCATATAATTCAAAAATTATTCTTAACATGGAAAATTGTAAATGCTGCATTTTAGATATGCTAGGATTATTACAAAAGTTGTAATTAAGTACTCTTATCAACATTTAACTCTTTTTGCAGTTTTATATTTACAATACGCAAAAAATGAGTGTCCAAAAACTTTTGGACGGTAGTGTATATTTTATCAAAACTATTTAAAAACACACATATTCCCCCACAAATCCCCCTTCATGCATAATATTAATCAAATAAAAATGTGTACATCTTAAACCCATGAAAAATTTTCGGTCGTTTTTCAAACACAAAATAAATTACATCTATTTACATTTCTAACCCTATTTACGAGACTTTTAAATTGTAGCTTTTAAAAGCGCACGCAAGTAAGTAGAAAACAGACGACAGTGTGACGTTTAATGTTAAATTGTATCTTTAAAACTCAGGTGAGAGAAATACATATTACCCTAATGGATTACTTACGAAGATCTTTTAAAATATTTATTGCGCACTCAACGAGTTGTTCAAGAAAAGGGTATTTGACTAAATTTTAAAATATATTGTAAATTGTGCGTATGTATACAATAGATACTTCCATAGTACCTTTTTCCAAAATAATGCCGAAAAAACGCTGAAAATAATATTTTTCTATTTAAATGAAAAAATTCCCGCCAAAACGCGCATTCAAAGTCACGTGGTTGCGTGACGTAACATTATGATAAATAAACTGAAATCAACCAATAGGGATCGAGTATTCTGACGTTTATAGCATAAAATGACGTCATACCAGTGGCAATTCATTTAGACGTGTTTGCGATCACGTGACAATTATATTAAATATTACATTTTAAAATTAGGTTTATTATTAAAATACTGACTTATTTCAAGTAAAAAAACACTTGATTGTTAATTATAGTAATATATACTACACTATTTAGAACATTTTAGTCTTTATTATTAATAGTGTCAAATACCCTAATGCAAAAACACTTAGTATAAGTATATGTACTAGCTTCTTTTTATTATTATTCGAATTTAGTCAATTTCTATTATATGACATTATTTTTACATTTCTAAATATTTTTTTGCGATACAAATGATTACAGCAAATAGTGATTTCTCGTGTTAAAAAATAACAAATAAAGACCAAGCTTTATGCTTGTATTGAGACACCATGTCACCCTCCTTTTAGATGCCAGACCCAACAAACACATTAAATTTCATTTAAATCGATTCAGTAATTAATAAGTGATGCATGTGTAATAATGATTCATGGGACAGACAGACAGACAGACACGTAATAAATTTTTTTACGTTTTCAGAAATTATTACATGGTTTTCTCTATCCTTCGGATATGAGACAGATAGTCCAGTAACTTTAGGTTTTCACTAGGAATAAATTCGCATAGAGCTGAATTTTTGTATACACCTTCGTTTTGCCTTTATAAATAAGTTACCAAAAGTCCCCATCGATCCCCTGTGAGCATACTTTTTTACAGCCCACACAAGGTGCTAACAATTAGTTTTAGCTAGATATCTCTGTATATATTGTCTCTATGACTAAAATAGTTATTATCAAATAGAAAGATTAGAAAATTATCTACAACAAAGATCTCATACTTTTTTTCGTACAAGTAATTGTTTTCACGTAGTATGGGGGTATTCTAGTCTAAAAATGAAAAATATCGATTTTATTTTTTTGCATTTTTTTAATAAATAGGAGTTCAAAAAAGATATGTACAAAACCCTATACCCAAATTCCCAAAATTGACGAAGTTATAGTGGATTAAAAGAGATATGTAACATTGAATAGCCAACTATACGTAAACTTTGAACGCGTTTTTCTCGAAACAGAAATCTGAAATTGGCTGCCATAATAACTCAAGATCTACTGAACCGATTGACTTCAAATTTTCTGTGTACACAAGCTATTACTATCTGTAACAGAATTGAGTTAATCAAATATTTTTGTTTTACGGGCAATGAAAAATTGAAAAAAATAGTAACGAAAATTCTATATACACTTTTCTAAACACCGCCATTTTTTTAATTTTCAATTTTTTTTTTAATTTTTTGCCACCCGCTATAGCCCCACTTATATAGATAAAGAAATTTATTGGTTTTGTTTTTTCGGACGAACAGAAAAGCTATAATCATGGCAATCATTTGGAGACGTTTTTTTCACGTTGTACGTGGTTCCTGTACAAGCGTAATAATTACTTATTATTATTATTTTTTTTTAATTTGTATAGCTTGTCTAAACTTATATAAAAGTAAATACAAAAAATCTATAGTAAAAAGTTTTATACTTTTTTGTCAAAAAATTCCCAAAAAAATCTTAATCAATATTCATTCCTATATTATATTAATATAACATATAGGTACTTATTGGCTATTGTAAATATTATGACAAATATGTGAGGTGCCAAATTTTGTCAGTAGTTAGAATATACAAAGATGTATATTTTCTGCAAACTCCCTAGTAAAGTAGGCCCCGGAACACCCTCATCGAATAACCCAAAATATCGTTGTATAAGGATTTTATAAACAGTCTGTATCTAATGAACAGAATGTCCGATCAACATCGTCTTTCACTTATAAGACAGTTAATTATTTTTTTACAAACATTTTGATAGTATTTTAACTAAAAGTTAACGAATTGTTTTTCAAAATGGCGGCCAAACTTAAAAATTTTCTTAAAAAAAATTTTTTTTTTAGTTTCACCGCAATTTTGAAAGGCATACAATTTACTTTGGATAAAATATTAATAAAAAGGTTGTAGAAGATTAAATTATCTGTCTAAAATGTGAAAAAATATGTTGATCGGACATTCCGTTCACTAGATACAGCTGTTCACAAAATCCGTAAATAACGAAAATTTGGGGCCTTCGATGGGGATGTTCCGGAGCCTACTTTGCTAGGGAGTTTTCAGAAAATTCACATGTCGGTATACTCTAACTATTGACAAAATTTGGAACCTCGCACATTCGGCATAATATTTACATTAGTCAAAAATTCTACATTTCTTGTGTTAGTAGTATTTGCTTAAGTCGTCACCTTTGCATCCAGTTTCCGTGAAAATTATAGTTCGTATGAAAAACTATGAATAACCTTTTTTGTAGAGAATTTTCTAGTCTTCCTATTGTTATATGACTTTCACTATCGTAAAATCTATAAATACAGAGATATTTACATAAAACTAATTATTAGCACCTTTTGAGGGCTATAAAAAAGTATGCTCACAAGGGATCGATGGGGACTTTTGGCATATTATTTATAAAGACAAAAAGAAAGTGTATACAAAAATTCAGCTCTATGCGAATTTTTTCCTAGATACAGCTATTTTTCGTCTAAATGCTCTGGACTAAAAGACAAAATGTATTGGCTGATATCGCACCGCCGCAAAAAAGTGTCACAACTCAAAACAGGATGGCCAATATTTCTCTGGAACAAATTTCTCGGTTTACCAGGAGAAATTTTACGTTTTTCCCTGTGTTTTTTATTCAATTTAGGTAAAAAACCTAAAAAAAGGTCACATGTTTAAATATTTGCGAGAATTTGTGTGGTTTTTGCATTTTTATAAAAAATTCCCTGACTTTTCCCGGTTTTCCTGAAACTGGCCACCCTGCAAAAAATGTTATATTTGAGATAAATATGTAGAATGATTCCAAATTACTATATATTTCTACTTAAAATTGTCATTAATGTATGAACTTCGTATACCTACCGTCAAAACTAGCATCTTCTAAAAAAGTCACATTTTTTATTTTATTTTTTAAATACTTAATCACTAAACGTTTTAATAGTTACAATTTTTCAAACATCACAAGAATACTGAAATATTTAAATTAAATACTGTGTATCAGGCCATTTCCTAGACTACCTTTACAATTTTGATTTACCTAAATTGTTATAATTTCATTTATTTCTATTTCCTCAAAATTACATTTTTTGAGTTGTGACACTTTTTTGCGGGGTTGCAATGTATGTATATTGTATACAGGTTGTCTCGTAACTAAACAAAGGAAATGAACCGGAAGGTAATACATGTGACGCCACTGACCGTCTTATATCAAATTAAAAATTTGAATTAATAGTTCATAATTATTAATTTCGATTTTGACAACTGACTACATCCCTAGCCGTTAACCGATAATGTGAAAATTCCCTATAGTTTAAATCAGGGCCCACAAGGGGCGCGCGAATAACTACGAATATAACAAATAAATTAACTATCGTTAAATAAGTTTAAATATTCAAATATGCACTTGCTAAAATTATATACATGAAACAACATTTTTTTAACCCATCTGGGTTTCAAAAAAAAAGGGGAGGGGGCGTGAGTTATCAATATGAGCTGCAAGGGGTACGCAACGTCAAAAAGTTGGTTTAAATAATAACCTTTCTAACGACAGTTATTAACTGCAAAAAAAATGACATGGAAACGACTGAAATATTTTTAAGTTGAATTTCATAATGGTCAAATCTGGTACGTTATTTTCCTACCCCTATCATTACAACTACAGAATAGAAGCCCCCCCCCCCATCCACCCCTCCTCCTGAACATAAGCATTCATTGAAAACCATCAAACCAAATGATTGCGCAGAGACCAGCAGTATTAAGATCGCTGTACGACGGTTATCAGCTGATGTGCGTGCGTGCGTGTGTGTGTCTGTGAGTTGACGCCGTGATAAAGCGAGGATTAACCCCGCGCCGCTTGATCCTCAGATTAACGCCTGTCGCACGCTACTACTGCCTCCACATTCCTTCTTGTACATATATCGATCTAACCGGATATAGCCCGGTCGTGTTTTGTTTTGTGTTTGGTTAGCCTCGCAATTTCCGACACCAAAAAAATAAACGATATTAAATCACAGTATTTCAAGCTGATCAAAAAAAAAAAGCGCCATTTTGCCCCCCCCCCCCCCCCCCCTCAGAATTAAATAAATTTAATTCGAAACATTTTTCTTAAAAATGTATTCTTTAAAGAAAATGGGGCACCCTGTATATACCTATATACAATTTTTATTGTAATGTTTAAACTTCCCCCGATAAAATTAACTCTTTCAGTTCTGTTTTTTTGCAAATATCCTTATAATTTTTTTATGAGTGAAAACTCGGAAAATCATAAAAAATGCTGTCACTAGGTTTTTAACTAAGATAAAAATTAAATAAAAACAATTTAATTGAAACGATATATTTAAAATAAAAAAAATTACAGACCAATTTATTTAAGATAATAGCTTTAAAAATATCTTGTGGTGGAAATTCCACCCCCAGGGCCAAAAGGTTAAATAATATCTCAAAAAAATTGCAAGTAATTTTGAATTTGATTCTAAAATATCTTATGATTCGAATAACGGCGCTAACTTTACGGAGCCCATTCTTTTGGAGTACACTAGCTTCAATAGAATCTAATAATTTTTTTACTATAAGTCATGCTAAAGTAAAGTATAGATATAACTGTTTTTAAAAAAGGAAAAGAAGGGGTATATTTACGATAGTATTAAAAACGTAAATTCTGAATATGAATATAAGAACATTTACATTTTATCCTAACATTGGAAGCTTTCAAATCGGAGTATATTTTTAGCATAAAATTAATAACGTATTAAAATATTTAAATTAGAATATAATAGAATAGCATTCTTCATCGTTTCTTCTATAAATTAAAATCTTATGGTAATTAAACTACAGGGAAAATGGAAATAACTCAAATACGTAACAAACTTAACTATATTAGCACCGAGAAGAAATATTTGAAATTGTAAAATAAATTCATGTCCGGTAGTTAGCAAGCTCTCTCAAATGAGGTACCAAACTTATATGACATCTTAGGGTTTTTAACAGACATAAGCGCAAGTAAGTTGGTTTTTACCGTTTTTACTCAAGATTAATAAATATACTTAACATACCTTTGTTTTCACGTCCTATACATCAAACTATCTATCAAAAAAATCCAAGAGAACTGTCATATAAGTTTGATACCTCATTTGAGAGTGCTTGTTAGCTATAGTTTTGGACACAATACTTTAAAATTACATTATTTTTTGTATGATTTTTTTAAGTATACAAAAAAAATACACGAAAATTATGACTGACTGACTCATCAGCGCTCAGCCCAAACAACTGGACCTAGAAACAGTACCTTCTTTTCATGACGTAAAAATTCAATCCCTAATATAGCAGAGGTAAACTTTATTTTATTTAAATCTGCATAATAATAAATATAAATTTCAGCCAATTTTTTTTTCTTCAAACTTTCACTCTAATAAGGATAAAAATCGTAATTTGATGTTATAAGTAGGGGGGGGGGGGTACTATTAGTTTTATTATATTCGATTTATAGAAAAAAAATAAAAATAAAATCATCCATTTCCACTAAAAACGATTTCAGATAAAATACAAAATATCGTTTAACCTTCTACAAAAAAAGAATAATAAATTTTTATATTTTTCACATAACCTTTTTGCCTGTACGTACACTGTACACTGTACACTTTTATAATACCAAGTGTTATGACTATAAAACACACATTTAAACCTTATATCTTGAAACAAATGTAGTATATTTTAGTTGTTCTCAACTCGAACACGAAGTTTAGCATTCGGAAAATCCGCATGATGGATTTTAACTCATGCATTTTACAACCGTATTTTATAGCCATAGATATAGAAACATTGTATGGATGGATACACATTTATATGTACTTATTTATATACTTTATACAAATTATATACAATTGTTTAAACAAAAGTACTTTCTAAATTTAATACAAGTTAATAGTTAAATTAGCTCGATGATTCTAGCTATTATTGAATATGTTTAGGCCGTTATTTCATCTAGGGCAGTGTTTCCCAACCTTTTTTTGTGCTATACCCCACTTAAGCCTTTCTAAAATTCTTATAATATTTGTAAATTAATAAAAGTAAAAAAAGATTAATTTAATTTGAAAATTGAAATAGACAGAACGGTATACATATGTATAATAGTAACATGTACTAATTTGTACTGCTGTAATGGCAGAGCTAGTTGTTCATTATTTTGAATAAATTACACGTGAATATATTTGTTTTATAATTTTTATAGTATTTAAAAGGGTTAAAGTTTCGAATAATTAGTTTTTAAAACGTCTCTTTATAGCCAATTGTGTAGAATTTCAATAAATAGAGCACTTTCGGCAAGTTCTCTCATTTATCGTGTGTTAAAACTCTATTTTTAATATCCAATTACTCAAAACCCATATTTTAAGTAAAATATATGAGTTATTCATAAAAAAAAAGGATTGTGTGGTTTTATGAAACCACGGTAAAAGTGAAACTTTTTTTTCACATTATAGACATTTAACTAAAAATTTTCGGAATAATAAATTCAAGCACTCAAAATTGAAATAAATCCATAAACAACAACATGCACCAGCAAAAAGTTCTAATAATACTAATAAATTCTATATAAAAACCAAGATCTTTTTTCCTTTTTCTATAAGCACGTGCTCTGTCGGCGTTCTGTTTTTTTACGGCGTAAAATCTGTGCGTAAAATTAATTCATCGTCATTCATTTTTGCATTATTCTTTCTCGTTGATCAGTTTTTTTGACTCACTAGCTGTGTCGTTGTTTACCAAAAGCAAATAAATAACAACATTTACATTAAACACTGACAAATTACAATACAAACTTACTAAATATGTATAATAGCACACAGTACATAAACTGTCATACAATGAATGGCTGCTTGTTCCACGCATGCGCAGTCCAAACGTTACGCGACATGCAACACACAGACCAAAAAGTTTGAGACGATGTAATAAAAGTTTCACTTTAAAAATTAAAAATTATTGAAACAAAATAATTAAAATTTTAATAGGTATATAAAACTAGACTTTATAACGATGTATAACTTATGTTATATGCCTCCAAACATGAGACGTATTTTATACTGTAAATTAAACATTCTAGGAATGCAGTAGACAGCCTATATGTCATATACACCTGTCTATCATTGCACCAAAGTTAAGCAGCATCATGATAAGACATATGTTGGATGGGTGACCGGCCGGGCGGCTTTTTTATATTATTCTATTAGAGGTACCTACAATTGTACTTTATGAAGTAATGACGTATTTATCCCTACTCCGCGGCCGAGTGTAATGCGACATGCAACACACAGACGAAAAAGTTTGAGACGATGTAATAAAAGTTTCACTTTAATAACATATTACATATTTAGACTTTTATCTATACATTGCTCTAATGATCGAATAACCTTAATACCTGCCTAAAGAAATTTTGTATTTATGTATCAGCTTATACATATTTGATCTTACTGCACATTTATAATTGGCTAAAATTGAAGCAATAATACATTTATAGGTACAAATAAGTACCAGAACTAAAGAATAGGTCTCTCGATAGCAGCACTATACTGTATTGAGTGACAACAGCTTGATGCGATGGCAGTAAACGTGTCAAGTGGAAAAAGGTGAAATGTTTAACGCGAGGATTACGTTGCAAAATCTGACGGGAATTTTTAATAATTAACTTTTGTGAATTTTAATTTCATCGATTAACGTTTCACTTTAGTACGGGGTTAATTTCATTAGTTAAAACATGGAGTTTATCATCATGTTAAAAGTTATGTAACGGTGCTCCGATTTTATATTAAAAAAATAAATAAACATTTTAATTTATTTTATCAACAAAGTTTTAGATTTTTTTTATAATTTTGGAGAAAAATGACCGTTCACACCCCTGATAAATGCATACTTTGATCAATTCAGATGCTTATTTAACTAGCTATACTAAAATTATACATAGTTTTGGGTTAGTTGGGGTTCTACATCTTATTTTCTTGTATTTCAATTGATTTTTCTATGACGGATTGAAATTTAATGCATGAAAAATGACTAAAAAATTTCGAATTTTAGATTTTGTTAAAAGTATGTTTTTTATATAGAAAATGACGTGAAAAGTTGAATTTTTCAAACCGCAGGTCTGTACGTCAAACCGTTCTCGAGATATGGCTTCTCAAAGTTATCGATTTTTCAAAATTTTGAAGAAAAATGACTGTAACTTTTGAACGTGTGGTCGGAATTGATTTTTGTTGACAGATTTGAAACCAGCGTGTCAAAATCTATATAATGACATGTATAATACTTAAAAATTCGACAAAAAAAAATTTCATCAAAAATCGACATTTTTTTAAGGTATACCCCTTTGAATTTTTTCGATTTTTCGCGAAAATTTTTTTGTCGAATTTTCAAGTATTGTACATGTCATTACATAGATTTTGACACGCTGATTTCAAATCTGTCAACAAAAATCAAATCCGACCACACGTTTAAAAGTTACAGCCATTTTTCTCCAAAATTTTTAAAAATCGTAAACTTTGAGAGGCCATAACTCGAGAACGGTTTGACGTACAGACCTGCGGTTTGAAAAATTCAACTTTTCACTTCATTTTCTATATAAAAACCATACTTTTAGCGAAATCTAAAACCCAAAAAATTTCAGTCAAAATTCATGCATTAAATTTCAATCCGTCATAGAAAAATCAATTGAAATACATTAAAATAAGAAGAAAAACCATAACTATCTGTATAAACAATAATTTTCAATATTTTTTCATTTAAATCACATTTATTAAAAAAAAAATAAAATATTTTTACTATTAAAAAATAATTAATTTACAAGAGAACACTTACTTCAGTAATGTGTTAGATCAAACCCCATTTACCCCACTAAATCGTTACTTTTTACACCCCTTCTCCTTCCATAAACCTTAATAACCACTCAATAACTTAGTATCAAGTAAAATTCACAGATGGCATAACCTATTGACTTACGTATTAATACAGTAAGGCAGGATCAGATCGGCTACTGGCCAATTTGGGTAGAAAAAAGAATACGTTGTAAGTTTCCCCAGTATACTGGCGTTTCACAAACAATTTGTGAAAAAATGCGGTGTAATATTATGCTACAACAATTGTTTCAAATCCTGCCATACCACATAAGTATTTTTTTTACAATTAACTCACAGTAATGTCACTTCCAAAAAAGTCAAATAAATATTTTTAAATTTCTGAAAAATACGTGTTTTTTATTGTCTCATTATCAACATAATTTAAATTTTTAAGACGTTGAACTACAAAGGGTTAACATATAAAACGAATATAAATATAACAGTCTGATATTTAATTTAAACATTTTAATAATAACAAAGCGTGACGCACAAAGAAAACTTTCTGTAATCGCGTGTACAGATCTTCATTCTCTGTAGAGAATGTTGTTCCAATGTCCAATAAGTTCTCATTTGATATTTATCTCTGTGTATTTTCACCAAACGGCACCGCTTTGAGCCGATTTGTTTTACACCACACCTTGCCGGAAGAACAAGCTCTCACACTCCGGGACCGGTTTCACGTTCGAATACTAATAACCGTTCTATTTACACCGAAATTTAAATTAATTTATATATTAGTATTTTATCTATTCAATCTTTTTATTGTTTTAAAAACATGCTGTTTTATTCTTGGTATATTAATATAATTTGTTAATGTTAAGAGCTAAATAAACAATTTATTTATTTATAAATTATTTTATAAACTTTGAAAGCTTTAAGGTTATACGTCTAGCACACTGTAAAAAATGATTTGGTTTCGAAAAATGTTTTTGAATTTATATTCAGAACACATGTACCCACATTTAATGGAATATTTTACTTTGCTAGTTATTAAAAGTAAAAAAAGTTTAATTTAATTTGAAAATTGAAATAGACAGAACGGTATATAATAGTAACATGTACTAATTTGTACTGCTGTAATGGCAGAGTTAGTTTTTCATTATTTTGAATAAATTACACGTGAATATATTTGTTTTATAATTTTAATAGTATTTGAAAAGGTTGAAATTTCGAATAATTAATTTTTAAAACGTCTCTATATAGCCAATTGTGTAGAATTTCAATAAATAGAGCGTTTTCGGCAAGTTCTCTCATTTATCGTTTGTTAAAAACTCTATTTTACTTCCATGTTCGAAGAAATGGAAGTATTGTAATACCATCAAAAAATCATGTCCGAAAAAAAAGCAGATTCTGATTGTACTAACTTCAAAACGTAAAGAAAAGTTAATTTCCGCATGGCGGCTGTGCGTGTGTGTGTCTGTGTGTCTGTGTGTCTGGATGTAGAATTTTCTTCCGTGTACGATAACTAATGTAGATATGCACCGATTTGAATTATTTTTGGGGAAAATGTTTGCCTCAGTGAGTACTCCAGACCTATTGATTTTGGTGCTAATCGGATTAGGGGTTTTCGAAATATTCGAAATTTTGTACCTATTATCGTCTGAAAAGTGAGTATTATCTCACCAATTTTGATAAGACTTGGTACACTTGTAGTTCAATCCAATCTAAGGGGCACTTATTTCATAAACGTGCTTAGATAGCCTCTGAAGGGGTGAAAACCACCCTCAAAATTTTAATTTTAAATACTAATAAATTCATGTTGCCATGGAAACAAGCGCAGTTAAATTCAAATGTCAGATAATTATTATTTTACAAAAATGTGTATTATACAACTGATATTTATAAATACAAAGGTGAGTTTTATATTAAAAATTATTGTAAAAGATATTATAGAACATGGAAGTCATGTATGGTTCTCCATACCGATATTTAAGTTACCTTTTGAAATATAAATTTGTTTTATTTTGAATGCCCGTTACAATTAATTCATTAAATTATATTATTAGACAGTGTATGATTCAATTAAATATTCAAGAAAAGCGTGAAATGCATGGGGGATATCCTAAACGGTAAGAGATACAGATGTGGTTAAATGAAATCAATTATTTGTAAGAAAGGGGTGAATATTACTACATCAAAAAATATAATTAGATAAAAAACACGTTCAAATATCCTATATCCATAAAAAACTAAAGTTAGGGCTTGTAACTCGAAAACTAAAAGTGATATAAAAATTCTAAATACATCAATTCTAAACAAAAAGTGCTTTAAGAAACTGCAAACAAAACGTACCTATATCTACTTTGACAAAAAAGTTATAGCCATTTAAAGAAATTCTGAATTTTTTGAGTAAAACGCCTAAACCACATAAAATCATTAATATTTTTTAATGCAGTAATACTGACCCTTTTCTTACAAATAATTCATCTCATTCAACCAAATTTGTATCTCTTACCGTTTAGGATATCCCCATGCATTTCACGCTTCTCCTGTACACCCTGTATTTCAATTAACATAGTTCTATCCAAAATCCAACTAACTAATTTATCAAGATGAGAATATATCAATTTAGAGTTAAACAATAGAATGTTTTGATTTCTAGTCAAATTTCGTAGTGCAAATTACTCTCAGAGGTTAACACAAACGCCCAACGGAAATCGAAATCGTAGCCTTTAGCGGCCGAAATAGAACATTATGGCTGTGCATAATATTGGTATTATTCATTAGAACAATATATATTATTGTTTAAACAATGGCAAGTCAAACTTTGAAATCAATTATATTCAATACATAAACTTCTATACATACTATGTATTGTTGCAAATTAAACTATATAATATCAATTTCTATATAAATGCATTCACATAGGGGTCCAAAGCATGATTTAAGGGGTTAGGTGTAGTCAGAATTTTCAAGAAATCGATTTTTGTTTTTTGCATTTTTGGAAGCTGCTACAACGGCTGAAGAACTATTTTATGGCCCAGGAATAGTTGACTCGATGTAAGTAATTAAATAATACGTATATTACTTTACGTAAATTGAGTGTAAAACTTTAAATGCGTTTTTCTCAAAACGAAATGAAATTTATACAGCTTTTTGAAAACATGAAAAACTAGTGCCTGATCGAAGGATTTTTTTTTTTAAATTTCGATTTGTTATAAACAATTAACTGTTGGTTTTTTTCCCGAAAATCTTGAAAAAAATTTCCTGAGGCTGCCATTTTGTTAATTTAAGAAAGAAAAAAAAAAGCTTCGATCAGGCACTAGATTATCTATTAATAAAAGTATTTTTTTTTGTCCGATTGAATTTGGATGAATCTCCAAGGATAAGTGATGGTCACCGCAAGGAGCTTCGGTTGGAACAAACAAACAGCCATTACTTTTAAAATTATTAATTTTTTTTTCTAAAATTTCAGCCAAGTCAAGTCGAAACCTTATTTTTAATGATGCTATGTTTTTACTTTTATAAAATAAAATAATTTACTGGCAAAAAAAAATTATTTAAAATTGTCATTTTTTCATGTCTCTGACTACACCTAACCCCTTAAATTATTTTTCTCCGACCTTACTTATCAATCAGTTTCAGATATTCAAATTTATGTTTTTAGTTACATTATTTTTATTATTTTTGCTTTTTAGGTAAATTATTAACCTATAAATAATAACTAACCACCAGTGGCCAATCATTATAAAAACTTTTATGTGTTAACACAATGATTGCCCAGTAGAGTTTAAAAATAATAATTAACAATTACTATCTGAAACATTTACATTTAATAATTATCTTCAATATAAACTAACAACTGTTTTTAAATATTACAAATTATAAACACAAATTTTATTTTTATTCACTCATTCATCCTTATGTAGTATCATTTAAAATCAAAGTAATAATATTAGTGAAAATATTAAGCGTATACTCAAAAATATGCTCTTAAACAATCAGCATAAACTAAGCTACCATTTTAGTAAGCATTTCGATTTTATTAAGTTACCATGTTTCTTATTTGAAACAGAAAATCTTAAAAGTGGCCAATCATTATCATTGGCCAATAATTATACCTTTTCCCCTAAATAAAATTAGTCAAATTGAGTCGAATCACGCACATGAGGGTCCCGTACACTTTAGTTTTTTTTATTACAAAGCAATGATACGTTAAGAACTATTATAAGTTATATTAAATAGTTCCTCTATAAGAAAACAGACTGGCCCAAATTCACAATATCTTTTTTTACTGCTAATTATAAATTATTATTTCCTAAATCCCGATGAGCCACTGGTTGAGTAATCAATCATCAACTAAATGGTATTTGACACCTTTACTAACCCAAATATCGACCTATTAATACTAATTGTGTAAAAATCTTATTGGGAATTATATTTAGAATATTTATCATTTATTTTTATAACATAAATATCTCTAACTTGGCAATGTGACTAAAGATTCAAATTTTATTGATTTGATATTTTTGATGTCACAGAAAATTATTTATTTAGCAAAAACCCGAGCTCTCTATGTAGTCAGGGGGCCGAGATCTCGCTGTCGAAAACAGACAGACAGACGGACGGATAGAAAATCGAGTATATATTCGTGGGTTGCGCTAAAAACATACATTTTATTGATTGTCGACTCATTTTTATCGAGACAGAATAATTCCAATTGCAAATGAATTTTTTTTAAGTCGTTGAAAAAAAGGTAAGGTATCTACAGAAATACCCTATTATTTAAAATTATGCACATAAAATGATACAATAATATCTTTTAACACTTCACTTGTGTCAGTTTTGGTATAACCTCAACCGACATTAAAGACCTTACATTTAAATAAACTAAAGATACGTTAAGTACTTTACATAAAATCCACACATGGTATATATGTTATTTAAATAAAGCCCTTTGCTTCCATTTCGTTATTCTGTTTCCAGTCCAGAATTTCTACGAAATCTACACCCTCTCGTATTCTAATCGACTTTTTTCCTTCGCCCTTTTTCACATACATACATACATATATATCACATTTTATAATCTTATTGCGACTATTGAATTTATTTATTAATACTACACAGAAAAAAAAAACTCGATCTTATTGAAAATTTGAGATGGAAAAATGTTAAATTGTTAATATTCTCAGCGTGCGCGATGACAGCGCCAACTAATGGGTGGACTTTAATAGCAACTTGGGTGGACTTTGACGTACTAACAAATAAATAATTTCAATAAAATATCGTAATATATACATTTTAGACGATTATTTATTACTATTGGCTATGTGCACGAAGTCTATTTGCGCCGCTAGCGGGTAATAGAGAAGGATTGAATGGATTTAACTCTATTTTTTATCATTGTTTAATATGTTTAATACCGTGAAATTTTTTATTAAACAAATATCATTTAATTTAGCTGTTTGCATATAATATAAATAGTATAGCATAAAAGGTACGTGAAAATTATTCATTTTCTCTTTAATTATGACCTATAATAGAAAAATAATTAATTCGTTTACATTGACAGCATAACCTCAAATTTTGGCGCCGATAATTTTACAATAGTGCTCACCACGAACACTCGCATCGACATTATTTCTAACTCCATCCCCTTGCACATAGTCTATAGTGGGGTAAACCATGTTGACCTTTCTATTTTCAGTTAAAAACGAGTGTATTAAAAATGACAGTTAGTCCACCCAAAGTGTTATTTTTTGCCACGTTGTGCGCTGTGATCGATTTCGTTTCCCCCACTACCTACTTTGCACCCAGCGAATAACTTAATCTTAGTATTAATAAATCAATAAACCAACAACATGTATCTATTAATAGATAATTAGTAGGTACATAAAACCATAATAAGCTTATCAAAGTTTCTGGTTTGTATTTCAATAAATCTATTTACGTTTAAATTTAGTATCTAAGCATTCACGAAAATAAGCTGTTTAAACTATTCAGTAGGAGGTTTAACTAAGTACTTTATGAACAATATTTAGTTAATAATACACAGGAAAAAAAAATTGAGATGGAAAAATGTTTAATAAATGTATCTTCTTAATACAACAATATTTCCTCAATAAAATAATAATAAAAAAAATCTTATTGAGGATATTTTGTTCATTTGAAAAAAGTATCTTCATGTTTATCTAAAAATCTTTTCATTTGTCAAATAATTAAATAATTTATTACACCAACTAACGAAACTCTCAAATAGATTAAACATAATGGTTGTATTAATAAATATTTATCAGTGTGAATATTTTTTATACCACCCAACTAGTGAAAGTGCAATTTTCGATATGGTAAATTCAGTGATGTCATTTATTAAGTATTTAAAATATATGTTTTCAATACGAAACAAAATTTTCATCGTGATAAGAACATTGTTAGTAATAATATACATTTATCAATAAGATAAATGTGAATATTTCCATATTGATAAAAAATTATCATATTAACAAAACAACCTCTATCGGAGACAAATCGATCACGGATTTTTTTACATTGTTCACATTTTTTAACACAAACATTTTTTTGTATAAAAAAGGGGAAATAAGGTACCATTTATCCTTCCCAAGGGTGCAAGCTACCTTCCTACCAAATTTCATCAAAATCGGTTCAGTAATTTAACTGCAACAAGGTAACAAACAAACAAAAAGAGTTAGTTTCGCATTTCTGCAAAAAAAAAACAAAATTAACCCTCATCTCCCCATGGTACACACGTCACTGTATACCTGCATCAGATTTCTGAAATTCCACCCTGTCACATCTCCTATTTAATCTTGTTTTTTTAATTTTTGTTTTCGTTCGACAACAGACGCGTATACGTTATTATAAAGAGGAATACTGTAAAATGTAAAGCGATATCTAGTGAACAAGCGCCAAAGTGAGAGTTTCAGCAACGCACAAATTCTAATATTGTCTTTGGCAATACAACAGACCCTTGTCAACTGACGTAAGCCAAAAGGGTACGTACGTAGGTATACTGTTGTGATATATAACGTATACCAAATGTCAAGGGGGGGGGGGGCGCTATATTGATTCAATAACATTTTATAAACAGTACAAGCTTTTGCCGCTCACGACTCAACCAACAAGAATTTTCATTAATAGAAATTTAGATACGGTTGGAAATATTTCAGAGGGATTTCTTATCAACACTTGTTGGGGTGGGGGGGGGGGCTCAAGGACGAAAATCACTCAAAAATGACGTTTAATATTTTATTATTTATTGTGCAAGAAAAAGATGCAGTATAAGGTGTACAATAAACAGCTATATTATAATATTTGAAAGAAGTTTAAGTATTCTTTATGTTAAACAAAAAATACCTGCTAATAGCAAAATTCATATCAGTATTGATTTTTCTCTAGAACATACATACACCTTAATAAAGTTACTTTCTTGATTTTTTCAACATGGCAGGGTTTTCATAATTTAAAAATATAAAGATACGTTGGATTGATGCCAAACGTGCTTTCCATCGACAAAAAACTCAAATTTCAAAGAATAAAAAATTTTATGCTTAAGACTTTTCAGTGAAAAATCTCAAATGGAAATTTTTTCGAATTTCAGGATTTCGGGGGGGGGGGGGGCTCCCCTGGATACGTGCCTGCCTCCATACGTGATAGGGGATGACATAATACATTTTTATATATTGATTTTTATTCAATACCTATTAAAAAACGTAAATATCTCGAATCTTAGTTAAAAATTGTAAAAACTAACCCCCTGTCTACCCTCGCCATTAGGGGTTGAATATCGAATTTTTTTATTGCAGATTATTTTGCCCGACTCCACCATTATAACGTAAGCAGTTATGTAGATAAACATATGATCAAAACACAGACCCTGTCTACCCCCGCCATTAGGGTTTGAATATCGAAATTTTTATTTTTATAGATGACTATTTTGCCCGAATTTATCTTTATAAGTAAAGCAGGTATGCAGATAAACATATCTAAATCCACTCTCGTCCCCGTCCCATACTATTATGGCTTGAATATCGAACTTTCATTTTTTAATGAATATTAATTTGACCGAATTTACTTTAATATCATGAACACTTATGAAGATAAATAAAGTTAGCATCTCATTTTTTCAAACAATTTTTTTTTATGGGAAAATCAACTGAACTATTGTTAAAACTTATCAGGAACTATAGAACTCTGCTGGATGCTAGCAGAACTGAAGTTTATTTTTGAATTCCGCTGAGATGCTATAATACGTTACGCGAAGTTAGCATCTCATTTTTTCAAACAATTTTTTTTTATGGAAAAATCAACGGAACTATTGTTAAAACTTATCAGGAACTATAGAACTCTGCTGGATGCTAGCAGAACTGAAGTTTATTTTTGAATTCCGCTGAGATGCTATAATACGTTACGCGAAGTTAGCATCTCATTTTTTCAAACAATTTTTTTTATGGGAAAATCAACTGAACTATTGTTAAAACTTATCAGGAACTATAAAACTATGCTGGATGCTAGCAGAACTGAAGTTTATTTTTGAATTCCGCTGAGATGCTATAATACGTTACGCGATGTTAGCATCTAATTTTTTCAAACAATTTTTTTTATGGGAAAATCAACTGAACTATTGTTAAAACTTATCAGGAACTATAGAATTATGCTGGATGCTAGCAGAACTGAAGTTTATTTTTGAATTCCGCCGAGATGCTATAAAACGTTACGCGAAGTTAGCATCTCATTTTTTCAAACAATTTTTTTATGGGAAAATCAACTGAACTATTGTTAAAACTTATCAGGAACTATAGAATTATGCTGGATGCTAGCAGAACTGAAGTTTATTTTTGAATTCCGCCGAGATGCTATAATACGTTACGCGAAGTTAGCATCTCATTTTTTCAAACAATTTTTTTTATGGGAAAATCAACTGAACTATTGTTAAAACTTATCAGGAACTATAGAACTCTACTGGATGCAAGCAGAATAGAAGTTTATTTTTGAATTCCGCTGAGATGCTATAATACGTTACGCGAAGTTAGCATCTCATTTTTTCAAAACATTTTTTTATGGGAAAATCAACTGAACTATTGTTAAAACTTATCAGGAACTATAGAACTATGCTGGCTGCTAGCAGAACTGAAGTTTATTTTTGAATTCCGCTGAGATGCTATAATACGTTACGCGAAGTTAGCATCTCATTTTTTCAAACAATTTTTTTAGGGGAAAATCAACTGAACTATTGTTAAAACTTATCAGGAACTATAGAACTATGCTGGATGCTAGCAGAACTGAAGTTTATTTTTGAGATGCTAATTTCACATATACTATAGATTGTTTAATAACGAAGATAGTTATTTTTCAAACTAATATTAAACAAACTATAAACAACCCCCTTGATAGCAATTTTGATGACATTTTTATACGTTCATTTATTTAAAAATTTTATTAATTCCATCCTAAAATTTTTCCTCTGTGAGTTATAAAGAAAATTATCAATAAATAAACATTTTAAATCGATTTCTTTACAAAACAACATACTATACTTTAAATTATATAATACCAGATCAAATTTATAGTCCTTTTAAAAATGATATAAAAGAATCAGTGCACGTGGTATGAAATAAGAAAAGCTTTTATTGATTTTTGTGATTTTTTTTCTTAGAGTTCTTAAAACGTCGCTAGATATTCTGTGGTCATAACAGCTATAAATTACTGAAAACTCATTTTCTCTACGCTTTATTGAACTGCCAAACAACTATTGTGAATTTTTGTACGGGAAATTTTATAGATTAAATATGAAAAAAATATTAAAACTTTAATGTCCGCTATCATAATTGGGGTTAAGAAAATTTGTTAGCTAGCAATCACTCACAAATGAGGTATTAATTTTGTGTTAGTATCTATAGATTCACTGAACAACACTGTTAATTTTTAACATAAAAAACATGTTAACGAGAGGACGAAATTTCATTCTGTGAAAAATTGATCGGTAACGTAGTAATATTTCATACCAACAGTACCAAAAATTACTATACCGTATGGGAAAATAATTATAAAACTTAAATAAAGTTATTAATAGTCAGATGAAAAAATTTCATCAACATTTTTATTTATTTACGATGCGTAGGAATGGGAAAAAAATAAAAAATTGCATAGATTGATGAAAAAAATTTTGATCTTAGAAATTTTGAACACCCGACATGGTAAAATTTAAAAGAACGTCTACTACAATTCAATATACTGTATAGCAGTTTCTATGACGGCGATAGGCCAAATATAAAAAGTAATATAGAAACATAGTAAAATTATAGAGAATGTACGTGAAATTTTCATATGTAAGAAATTAAATTAAAGAATAGCGTATATTACTATTTCAGAGTAAATAAATTTTAATAGGTATTAAGTTAAAATTTACCAGTATGTCATTGTAATTTTTCATTTACTTTATTTTAAATTCCACCGACTTTTCTGTTAATTTTTTTCAGAAGTTGATTCTGTCCTCAGGTTCACAGCATTTTATGTTATTTTTAAAAGTATATTCTCTCAGTGTTTGCTATGGAATTTAAAAACATTCACAGATATTTTATCCGAGATTATACAGGGTGAGTCATATCAGGTGGAACAAACTTAAACCGTTGATTGAGAAAAATATTTCAAGCAAAAAAGTTCATATAAACATGTGTCCGGAAACTCTTCGTGAGGGAACTACAGACTCCCAAAGATTTCGACTAAAATTGGTTTTTATTTAATATCTGGAGAACCCATTGTGATACAGTAATGAAAATTAATACCTGGATTAGTAATAATTCGTGTTATCGATTTCCAGTATCAAACAATGGTTATTTAGACCATGGATGTATGGGGCCTGTGGGCCTTTTGATTTTTATCTAGTATTTTTTTGTTCTTCACTTTTTTCCTATGTTTGGTATTTTTATAAGGTCATATGACACAAAACACACATAAATATACTTTGTTATGTTGTCATAAGATCAACCGTTTACAAGAAATACGATGTGAAAGATAGTTTTGCAGAATTTAACTTAATACGGATGCTAAAAATTACACAAAAAAATTTATATTCTTGTTCTATAATTAAAAACAAGAATAAATGTGTATGTAAATATACTTAAAAAATGCATCCTTAACAACAGATAACAATTTTTAGTTTCGTTTTTTAGTCAATTAATAAAGCACGAATTAAAGTAATACAACTGGCTATAATTCTATGAGGAGTCATATTAGGAGGAATATTTACACCAACTATTTTTCTTATTTTTAGTACTAGAACAAGAATATTTTATTTTGTGTAATTTTTAGCATCCGTAATAAGTTAAATTCTGCAAAACTATCTTATCCGTCGTATTTCTCGTAAACGGTTGATCGTATGACAACTTAACGGTGTATATTTATGTGTATTTTGTATCATATGACCTTATAAAAGTACCAAACATAGGAAAAAAGTGAAGAACAAAAAAATACTAGATAAAAATCAGAGGGCCCACAGGCCCCATACATCCATGGTCTAAATAACCATTGTTTGATACTGGAAATCGATAACACGTATTATTACTAATCCAGGTATTGATTTTCATTGCTGTATCACAATGGGTTCTCCAGATATTAAATAAAAACCAATTTTAGTCGAAATCTTTGGGAGTCTGTAGTTCCCTCACGAAGAGTTTCCGGACACATGTTTATATGAACTTTTTTGCTTGAAATATTTTTCTCAATCAACGGTTTAAGTTTGTTCCACCTGATATGACTCACCCTGTATAAAAAATCAAACGTAATATGAAAAAAAAAAGTTTTAATAAAAAAAAAAAACTATACGACAGCGACATCCGCGAACAAAGGATAAAGAATGAGGTAAAAAGAAACCGCAGTTGAGTGTCTTAACACTACGGGTATTAAAAACTCCCCAAGCATAATTACAAACTTTAAATTGTTCTCGAACAAAATAAAACTCATTTTTCTTGTTTATCGTAATCTTTACTTTTTGTTTCGGACCGAGTATTAAAATTATCCGCATAATCTAATTACCGCTCGATGGGAACTTTCTGAATCTAATAAACTGTAAACAATATTCTTAACTCGCGACGCCATCCTAGTTAACAATATTGTTGTTTACTCTTTTACTTAGCAAATTTGTTGCGCGCAAAATTTGCATTCTTTTTTTGTTGGTGTGAACTGCGGGTTCGTATACAATGGCGTAGGTAGTGTGAGGGAAATGAGGTAATATTACACCCCTTTTTAAAAATAGTACAGCCGAAATCAGTTACAATGACATCGAAGGGAGCGGTCATATTAGGTAATAAAAACCAGTAAAATAGGATTATGTCAGACTATTATTTTGAATCGCAAAAAAAGGGTCTCAACTCAAAAAATGTAGTTTTGAGGAAATAGGAATAAATAAAATTATAACAATTTAGGTAAATCAAAATTGTAAAGGTAGTATAGGAAAAGGACTGATTGATACACAGTATTAAATTTAAATATTTCAGTATTCCTGTAATGTTTGAAAATAATAGTAACTATTAAAACGCTTACGCCCAGTATTATCAAGTTTAACTAAATGCTCCTTTAACTAACTGTCATATTATCAGCAGATCCAAGCATAATATATTTAATTAAATATATTTTAAATTACCTGCAGTATTTTTACAACGTATATTATGTCTATTTTTCATTGAGAGCTTAAATATTGATTTAAATCACGTTTTTTATACACCAAATTTACTTTAAAGGAGCATTTAGCGCTAAAGGAGCTTTAAATTAGTTGATAATACCGGACATTAGTGATTAAGTATTTAAAAAAAATAAAATAAAAAAAGTGACATTTTTTAGAATATGCTAGTTTTGTTGACACAAAGTACATTAATGACAATTTTTAGTAGAAATATATAGTATTTTGGAGTTATTCTAACATATTTATCTCAAATTTTACATTTTTGAGTTGGGACACTTTTTTTGCGAGGGGGCGTTATACTGTACTAACTTATAACCCCTTTCGACTGTATTTACATTTTAATATTAATTTAATAGTATTGTGTAGTAATAGTAACAAATCTTTATGTTTTATATATTTTTTTATAAAAAAAAATCAGAGAGAAATACAAAATTTTTAAATGCAAAATAAAAATTGAAAAAAAAGTTATACAAATCGATCTTAAGATCAAATGTTATTTTATTTTATTTTTTCTAAAGCACATATAAGTTTGGTTTTAAAACTCTAATTCAAAATAAATAATAATTCTTTTAACACAAAAGACCTAGCTAGCTTAACAATATCCTTTATTCTGTGGAGGGGTAGGATCACCCTTTATCCTCACACTTTATTATTGTCTCTCACAGTTTGAATTTTGTGTTCATTCACCCACAATAAAACTTTCGGCGTGTTAAAATTAATACTTGCATGAACGAGATTATATAAACTTTATTACAAACACTATTGTTAAAGAATTTAGATGCGGCACAAATATGTCACCGAACCGTGAAAATTGAAGAAAATTCGCTACGTTTAAGTTACAATAATCGATTATTTAATTTTCTATGTGAAATAACACAGAAATGTACTAGGAAACGTTTAAGAGGGAAGAGGGGCACAAAAACACATTTTTATTACATACATATGTCCAGCAGGTATTATAAAGGGGCTAGCTAGTACTCACAAACAAGGTTATTAATTTTGTTATAGTATCTATGGATTAGCTATGATAATTAGATGAGTGATACTTGACTAGAGTATTGTAACACAGTTGGTGCAGACTCTGACTGTACGTGGTATAATTATCATAATATCACCATTGTAGTTTGTGTTTACATACAATACGTATGTGAAAACTTGTCAAAGTCTTCATGAAACTCCAAGAGAACGGTCATATAAATTTGATATCTCATTTGAGGGTGCTAGCTACCTTGCAAATTTGTTAGGTCCTTTATGATGCCGGACAAATAAATGCATAAAATTTCGTAACTACCCGAGTAAAAATAATTATATAGAATTATATATAATCATATATAATTATATATAATTATATATAATTGTATATAAAATCTTGCAATTGTTTTGGGCAGGTATATATAATCGTATATAATTATATATAATATTATTTTCCAAGTTAAAATATTTATATACAATTATATATAATCATATATATTTATATATAATTGTATATAAAATCTTGAAATAGTTTTGTACAATCATATATAATCGTATATAATTATATATATTTATATATTGCATTGTTTCCCGAGTAAAAATAATTATATAGAAATATATATAATTATATATAATCGTATATATTTATATATTATATCATATAAACTCAAAATGATATTATATACAACTATATAAAATTGTACAAAACTATTTCAAGATTTTATAAATAACTTTATAGATTTTGATATAAATACAAGGTGTTCCAGACCACCCGTCCACTATGTTTTATTTTACGCCCAAACTATTGAAGATAGAGTTTTAGGATCATACATTTACTAAATATATTGACCTTTAAGAATTTCAGGAAAATATTTTCAACCCCCTAAAACCGCTCCTTGGGGGTAGTTTGAGGGGTTCAATTAGGGATAATTCAAAATTTTTAAATACAATGGTGCATCAATTAGTACTTTTTTTTTAAATATATATGTAAATAAACGACTTTTGTTAAGAAAATTTAAATTTAAATTTTTAAAATTGAAAACTGAAATTTTTAATTATAATTTTTTTAACAAAAGTTGTTTATTTACATATTTATTTTAAGAAAAAGTACTAATTGATATACCATTGTATTTAATAATTTAAAATTATCCCTAATTGAACTTTTCAATTTTTGGTATGTCGTGTATGACACTTTAAACTATTAAAATCTCAAATATTCATACATCTTTACAAAGTTCATTGTTTGCACTTTCTAAATTTAAAAAAATAATAAAATTCAATTAATATTTAAACGAAATTGGAGTTCTTTTAGTAAAAACTAAAATTTGAGAACAAGTCATCATATTTTTTAAAGAATTGAAAGTATGAAAATTTTATTAACTGATTAATATAACTAATACATACACTATTACATTTAATTAATGCAAATAATTCTTGACTTTCAATGGTTGGAATTATTTGGGTAACAATAGTTTTAGTTTTTAAATGACTTAACATGTACAGGTATTTTAACGAAACATTCAATTACAAAATTGTCAATAGAAAGTAATTAACAATACAATTGAAAATTTTAATAAAATTACAAAATCTATAACAGAACTGTTTGTTGTAAAACTCAAAATCACTTAAAAATAATATTTAATAAACAAATGTCACTATAGCTTGAATGAGTTCTTTGAAATGTGCTTTACATATTGGGTTTCTCCATATTATGCACATATGTTTAAGATTTCTTTAATAGTCACAATAATTCTATGTACTTTTTGTAAATTTTTATTTCAACAATATGGGCCTCTAATATTACTTAATACGCCTCTAGATTATTTTTTTTAAATTGATTCAATAATATCCGAGTACTTTATATATGTAATAGTTATATATACTATCTGCTAAAAAGAGCTGTGATTTACCTCTCGTTAGCAATGTGTTTTCAGTTTGAAACCTATATAAGCAACGATTTTACTATAACTATAAGTGTATTCAAGTAAGTTAGTACGAGGTAAGTAATAAGATATATGCTATATAAATAATTAATTATATAATATGATGTGATTGATTATAGATCCCCCGTGCGAGTTGTAATTAATACATTCCCGTTTAGGGTTGGGGGACTCCAGGATGATGTATGTCCGATTAAAAAATATTTATATACAATTTTATATAATTATATATAATTGTATATAATTATATAGAAATATATATAATTGCATAAAATTATATATAATTATATACAATTATATATAATTATATACAATTATATATAATTGTATATAATTATATACAATTATATCGGGCCAAATCTCCGATATAATTATATATAATCAATTATATATAATTATATACAATTATATATAATTATTTTTACTCGGGTAGTCCTACACTCACTCGCACGAGGTACATACGTGCGCTCTTACGCGCCTATACCCTCAATATATTCAATATTACCCTGTGTTTGTACGTATAAAATCGTACGTACCCTGTGCGGGCGTGTTTATAATTTATACCCCCGTAAAAATTCACTGTGTAATTTTACTCGTGAAAAAATTATTTTATAGTGTTTTATATATAATACTAGCTGACCCGGCCACGCGTTGCTGTGGTTAACCTACACTTTAGCAACATGTGGTGGTTATGCTATTAAATTGTAGGTTATATGAAACGTTTGGAAGTTTGACATAGCGCCATCTATTGAATACTTACTCAATCCAGTCAACAGATGTCACCATCTGTTAGAATCATTTGGAGCTAACAGATAAAGACAGATAATTTGCAATAAAATAATATTGCGATCATAAATTGAGATGTAAGCTATCCTATCTTTCAAGTTGGATCAAACTGCACACGGTGTACAAATTTGATTAAAATCGGTTAAGTAGTTTAGGAGTCCATCGCGGACAAACATGTGACACGTAATTTATATATATTAAGATAATATGTAATTATAATTTAAATTGAATGTATACAAAAGAATTACGATTTTTTTAAAACAGATTTTCGTTTAGATCTTTAAATGTAAATAAGCTTTTTAAATGGACCAGTAAATTTTAAATCACGGATCATTTAATTTAATTCAACATACCCCTATGACTACAAATTACTTAATCCAACCAATCCTTTCATATAGACAAACATTTTATTACAAAAATAACATTACATACAATTAGAGAAATCTAAAGCATATAGAATATAATTTAAGATTTACTATTGAAAAAAATAACTATAATAAATTATTATTTTTTATAAAATACGAATTTCTTTTTTCCCTTACCTCCCCCCCCCTACCTCCTTCATAAAATCCCATCAATATCAAATTTATATTAATTAAATAAATTTAATTTTTTTTATATCAATACCTTAAAATTATTTTACATATCATATGTTTATTAAAAACTATTACAATAGTTTTGAAATCAAATATGAGTGTTTGTTTAAGCCCCCCCCCTCCCCTTCTCCATCCAACCCCATCAATTTTGTATTAAACAATTTTAGTTTTTTTTTTTTTTTCAATAATATAAAATTGTTTTATGTTCATAAAAAACTATTACAATAGCTTTAAAATCAAATATGAATTTGTTTGTTTAAGCCCCTTCCCCCCTCCCGATTCGTCATTCAACCCCATCAACATCAAATTTGTACCAAACAATTTTTTTATCAATACCATAAAATTATTTAACGTTCATTAAAAACTACTCGCTTTGAAATCAAACAAATTAAAAATAATTGATCCAAATTAATAACAAAAAAAACGCATTTTCAAGGGGTTATTTTCGATACAAAATAAAATCCATAGATCAAAGTTAATAATAGTAAAATTACACATTTTGGAAAGCTGTTACAAATATATTATGTAGATACTGTAATTTAATATTATATATGTACAAAATTCCATTATTAGGATATTTTATTCATTTTAAATAACGAGCGTGGGAACCCCGCGTATTTAGTTTACTAATTGATTATATTATTTATATAAACATAACATGAATATTCAGATTACAAAGGGTAGCTTTATATAACCTATAAATATACCATCAAATAATAAAAAAAAAAAAAAAACGAAATTGATTTTTTAACATCATTGTAAAAAATCAACAAATGTAATAATTTTTTATCGGCTTCAATGGTGATTTTTGTACATATATCTCGGCTTCTAGGTATAGACCGCATTAATTTGGTTATTTTATCAGCCGATAGAACGATTTGATGCAAAAAAAAGATATATAAAATAACCCTTGACTAAAATAATATTAGAAAGTTATTTTCAGAATTTTACTAGTACGGAATTTATTTAGAATGTCGAAGTGATACGGGCCACCCAAAATATGGTTAAGTTCGGACCCCGTTGAAGTTCTCTTAAGGCTTGGGTGCCATTATTTATTGTTTTTATTGGGGGATAGCCACTGTGAGGGATCAAAAAAATTGTCAATGTTTGGGAATTTTTTTCACAGATATAACTAATTATTTTTGAATCAGATAAAGGACGTTTTATTAAGTATATATTCAACTTATTAAATATCAATTTTTATTGAAAAATATTAAGTATTTACAAAGTTATGAGCCTCGATGTGACGACCAAAAAAACCGTTTGTTCACTTTCATAAACAGACAAAAACAAATACCATATTAAAGCCATCCAATCGGATTTCGTTCTACAGCACGGTTCATAATTCCCGCCAAGTTTTAGACCAATATAAGCGCATCCTAGCGGAAAACTTTAAGGTCGATCGGTGAGGTGGTATGTTCCTCGTTGTATTATAACCCCGGTATTATATATATGTATGTGGAACGACGGACGGACGTGCCTCGCCGACCAATCAGAACGAAATCAAGTGAGCTCAACTTGCTCGTAATTTTCAATATAGTTTTGTTTTGTTACATGATGTCGTCCAATCAGTCTGGAATAAACTTGCTCTCAAGTTACTCATACGAGAATTACTACAGTGTGTTCAAAAAGAAACATGATATACAAATATGTCGCAGCCGAATTGTAAATTTAGCCGCTTTATAAAGCGGCTAGCCGTTTTGTAGAAAGTTTATGTTCTAATAATATTAACTGTCTTTGGTCAGGACAATCTTTTGGGGTGAAATAAGCAGGTTAATATCTCTGAAATTCAATCTCTGCCTTGGTTAGGACAATCTAGTGGGGCGAAAGGGGATTAATATAGTATAAAAACGGGGATCCAATTCCCGCTGCAATGAACTGTTTTCTATTAAATAAAATAAACATTAAAATTCCTACAGTTAGTTGCAGCGAATATTGAATTCCCGTTTTTATACTATATTAATCCCCTTTCGCCTCAATAGATTGCCCTAACCAAGGCGAAGATTGAATCCCCACTTTTAAACTAAACTAGTCTACAAAACGGCTAGCCGCTTTATAAAGCGGCTAAATTTACAATCCGGCTGCGACACATACATATTAGGGTTGCCCTTAATTTACTTATTTTCGAATTTCTTTAAGGTCACCCCCCCCCCCACAAAGGTACGAAAAAAATAATTTATATACAAAATTTTAAAGTGATTTGATATTATTAACACATGCCACCGAGCGATCGAATATTAACACGTAAAATGTATTTGATTTTTTTCAATTTTTCTTTAAACAGCTGTATCTTTGTGAAAATTGAATGGATTTTGATGTTCTAAAACGCATTTTTTAAAGCTGACAATTTATAGTTTTTTAACCTTTGATTCGATTTTTTTATTGCTTCAAATATATTCAAAAATATTCAAGCATTATTTTTTCACAGTGATCTTAATATGTGTATTGGTTTCTGGGTGTAATCCGCGTCAATTTGATCGTATTATAGACCAACGTTTCGTCACACAGTGCAGTGGACATCTTCAGGGCTCTTCTAAAACTGCAGAAACCTAAAGACTCATTTGATCGTTCTATTTATTAATGTTCAAATAGAGCCCTGAAGATTTACACTGCAATGTGCGACGAAACGTTGATCGTAGAACGACCAAACTGTTGTGACTTACACCCAGAAGCCAACATCTATTATTTTTTATTTGTAAATTTTTTTTTTTATTAATGCTTTATAACTGACCAAAAATAGTTTTTTATTTCAAAAAAGTACTTTTTACGTACTTTAAGTACATTATATTAAAATCTGTACGTACATTGTAGCGTTTTATACGTATCCATTATGTAACTCATTATTTTAATGAATTTTTTCATGTCCTGTAAATGTTCACTGCGCACCGCGGCTGTATCTAATTACCAGAAAAGATTTAATTACATGGTGAAGGGATACATTCGAAACGCCGAAAACAGAAACAGAATTAATATCTATGGTATATTATTGCTATTGGGATTATTTCAGTAATTAACAAATAACTCGACACACAGACATTAATTATGTTACGAAAATATGCAATACCTATACAAAAACACTGTTAAATGATATATATCCAGGTAAGGGGGGCTGACGAGACTCTAGTTTTAGGGCAATAAAAAATTAAAAAGTCATGAAAAACAATTCTGAATGAATTTTCAGTAAAAACTTACAGAAATAACATTTTTTAGGGGGGGGGGGGGGGTAGAATATAAGGGTCCTATAAATACCTATATGCATTTATTGTACACTGCCGTGCAAAAGTCTTTAGACACTCATTTTTTTGCGTATTGTAAATATAAAACTGCAAAAACGGTTAAATGTTGATATAAGAGTACTTAATTACAACTTTTGTAATAATCCTAGCATATCTAAAATACACCATTTACAATTTTACATGTTATGGAAAAATTTTGAATTATATGCTAGGTTTACTCAAGTTGAAAGTATTGACGCACAGTGTCTTTCAAGCTAACGAGAAATTGTTTTTTTTTTTTTTTACTATTTTCACTACGAATAAACAAATTCTTTTCGCTATTTTGTGAATTTTTATTTGACTGAAATCTGTATATATTTACTCTAGCGGAATCCCGCGGCTTCGCTCGCGTAAACTTCGAAATTAATTAGAACCCTCCATACGTGATAGGGTATGACATAAATACATTTTTTTATATTGAATTTTATTAATTACCAATAAAAAACGTAATTGTAAAAACTAACCCCCTGTCTACCCTCACCATTACGGGTTGAATATCGAATTTTTTTATTGTAGATTATTTTACCCGACTCCACCATTATATTATAACGTATAAGCAGCTATGCAGATAAACATATCAAAAACACAGACCCTGTCTAACCCCGGTGAATACAAAAAATATATATTTTACAAATTTTTCCACCTCCTAACACCTTAGGGATTAAATTTTGGGAAATGCTGAAATTATTGTTTCATTATTTATATTGTAGAGTATGTTTCAATTAAATGCGAACACAAAAAATATTTTTTATATATAAATTTTGACACCATCTTTTAACCCCGTAGGGGTTGAATTTCGAAAAATCCTTTCTTAGTGAGTGCTTACATCATAAAAGGAAGGCACCTACGAAATTTCACGTTTCTAGGTCCAGGGGTTTGGGCTGTACGTTGATATATGAGTGAGTGAGTGGTTAAGGACAAACTCTTTTATAGATATAGGTTCAAAATCACAGGTGTCCAAAGACTTTTGCACGGCAGTATAAATCATTTCTGAAAGACTTTTCAGTAAAAACTTACTGATAAAAAACATATTTTTTAGAAGGGGTCGTGATAGGAAGAAGGGGCCCTGTAAACACATTTATTATACCTCACTAGATATAATAGTTAATTTATATATTAGATTCATTTTTTTGTGTCGGGGGGGGGGGGGGGGGGGTAAAATAAAATACAGTGCAAACTCGATATAACAAAACTGAAGGGAAGTAGAAAATATTCGTTATACCAAGTAATTTGTTACAGTGAGGTTTGTTATATAAAGGTTAGGTTGGTCTACAATTCGTTATAACAAGGTAAGAAAACTTGTTTATTAACCTGAACATTATGTAGGTACTGATCTGCTTACCATGTTATAGCGAACGATTTCCACTAATAAATAAAACACATTTTAAAGAAAAAACTGTATTTTTTATTTAAAAACAGTTTACAGTTTTCTGCCACAAAATAATCAAAATGAAATGCAATTAAATCTGTAAAAATAAGTAAGTAGGTAGTTTAATTTCAATGGGTAAAAATACTAAAAATTCGTTATAAAGAGGTTGTTGACAAATGTATTCGTAATACAAAGGTATATTTTGCATTAGCTCTTATGGGCAGTTCTAGGGGATTTCGAAAAATTTGTTAAATCGAGGAAATCGTTATATTGCGGCTCGTTATATTAAGGTTACACTGTATTACAATTTTGAAGAAAGGGGGGTCAAATGATTTACTTTTTTCTATAGGTTAGATCAGACACATTCAATTTGTAATAATACGAAGAGATTCAATATACAACAAAATTTACGATAGAAGACGGGGGTGATCCTAATCTAAATTCACGCCACCTCTGAAATTGGTGCACCATCCGCCGTTGAAAGGATACTATTGTATAAAATATACACACGTTACATTCGTGTATTTCAAATATATTCTAATCCGAGACAACTTTGTTAACTTTTGTAACAAAAAAAAAGGATTGGACAAATAATCCAATATATTATTCTTAAAGAAAGGTTGGATTAAGATTAAACTAAAAACGGAAAGTATTTGAATAAAATATAGAAACTCGTTTTAAAGATTTTCGATTTAAGTAACACTTTAAGCGTATTCATTTATACAGTCCTTAGCTATAAAAATGTACTATTGGGCTAACAAGGGAACCTTTTCAAGTCGAAAATTCGTATCGAGTTTTAACTTTGTATATATAATAATAATAATAATAATTTTTATTTTGAAGGTGTACATAGTACATAAAATACGTCAAATACAATACAATATAATACAATATAACATTTACATAACATTTTTATATGATGGACACAGAAAAATGATATACTTCTATACTATATGTGTAGCATGTAACCTTAATTTAGAAATTCGTGAATATTATAATGAGGTGTTTGTTTGATAAATTCTGTTAGTTTTTTTTTGAATATATTTGTTGGTGACATTTTAATGTTGTCTGGTACTTTATTATAGATTTTAATACAATTGTTAACTACCCCATTATATATAAAGGCTTTTTTAGTTTGTTCTTGTTTAATGTTATGTTTAAATCTTGTTTTGTATGAGTGTATCAGATGATAATTTTCAAATAAATCGGGATTTATTTGAAAATATAGTAAGAGGAGGTCGAGATAAGTAACAAAAAAATTATCACAGCTGCGGTAAAACGGTTTAAGGGAGTGGAACACCCCTATGAAAATGTGCAAAATAATCATATTTTTTCAAATAACTCTGAAACTAATGAAAATTAAAAAAAATCTAAAATACAAAATTTTCATGATTTTTTATGCTCTTTCGAATAGCGACAGTCAAAATTCGAAAAAATTAAACCTATGGAATGTGGGTGGGAGGTGGGGGTTAACGGTTAATGTGTATTTAAAAAAACGAAATATTCACGTTGATCTGAAAATACGATTTTTTCCGTTTATTCTGTACATTTATTCTGATATCTGACTAATTTTTAAAGAAGACTCAATAGTTTGTTTTATTAATTTATAAATTCCGTTTAAAAAAATCAATTAAATTAAAAAAATTATTTAATTTTAAGTTTTTAACAAAAAAATCGATTTTCTGCATTTTTTACGTAATTATTCACCGCTAAGTGATAGCGTGTTAAATTATACCTTATAAGACTCGCGAGACTTCAAAGAACACGTTAGTGCAAGTTTCATCAAAATCGGTACAGTAATTTTCGAGATCACTTCTGTCAAACACAAACTTTATTTATTTTATTTTAGTTATTTGTAAATTCATAAATACAAAAGAAACAAAAATCAATTGACACCTTATAACATTTAATTAAATAATAATTAAAATTAAACCAACTGAAAAACATGTTGTTTATTTTATATACTACATCAAAAATGATTCGTATAAACTATAAAGTGAAGAAAACATAATTAAGTTATATATTTATTTAGAAATAAAACAAACAAGGTTGTTTCTGGGGAAACATTGATCAAAGACAAACATAATTACAAGAGCGACAGGTGATGTTTGACTAAATGGATTTCTTTACATTTTCAAAATAATCTCAAGCTTAAATCAAGCTCGTCTAAACAATGTTCATTACTAAATTTAATAATAAACTGTCAGCATATTGCATGCCGTGCGCTACGTTTAATTTTCTAAAGATACATAATAATACAAGATCTTAACATTTTACAATAAGACAATGACAAATAATTTAAATAGTTTTCTGGTCTATGAACCAAAACGGTATTCATTCTAATATTATAAATAAGTGTGGGGGGGGGGGGGCTGTATGAATACACGGTACAGGCTTTTGTCTTAAGGGGTTACGTACAGTTAGAATTTTCAAAAAATATAAAAAAAATTATTTCATTTTCGTAATGTACATATATTTAAGTACCTACACACAAAAAAATTTCAAGTCAATCCGGCGATTATTTTCGAAGTTACACGCATATTTGTAAAGACGTCTTAGAGCGTTTGTAAGTAGGAGGCCGGAGTTAAGGAGTTATATATAGTTAGAATTTTCAAAAAAAAACGATTTTTTTAATTCCATTTTCGTAATGTACAGATATTTAAATACACACACAAAAAAATTTCAAGTCAATCCGGCGATTATTTTCGAAGTTACACGCATATTTGTAAAGACGTCTCAGAGCGTTTGAATGTAGGAGATAGGAGTGGCAGCGCGTTTTTCTCAAATCTACGTTTTCAAAGTCGGTGACCACTATTCCTCGGAAACGACTGAACCGATCAATCTCAAATTTTAACACAAGTTTCTTAAGAATATTTTTTAGTAATTAATCGAAGGTTTTATCTCACCGATAAATATTTATTTTTTTATAAACAATTTAAGGTCAAATTTTTGTTGAAAATCGATATTTTTTTTTTGAGAAGCCACCATTTTGTGAAAAAATTTTATTTTGCTTATTCCTTCGATTAAGTACAAGATTATACATTACTTTAACGAAATTCGTTTGGGTTTTTTATTTTAAATGATCCAGTCCAGAGATATAGGGGTCACCGCAAGGCGCCTTTTTTGAGAGGACCTCCTGGAGAACAGCTGTAGTAGCTTTAGAAATTATTATTTTTACAAATAAAAAATGTTAAAATACAAATAAAAGTTACCATAATATACAAATTTTTACATTAATAAATTTAAAAGTCTTCTCTTAAAAAATTCTTGAAAAAAACCTTTTTTGGCCTTCTAACTGTATGTAACCCCTTAAAAATAACTTAATTAATCTATTAACGCCCAAAAGAAAACAAAAACATGCAAAAGATTAAGTACATATTCAATATATTTAACTAAAAATACAACACAAACTTTTTTTTTAATATTTAGAAAAAAAAATAACAGTGTGTACTCAAGAGAGTAAATTGGGCAGATATGAAGTCAATTTTGTGTGAGACTGCTTTTCTGGTATTATTTTCAAATAGATAAATTTCATTTAAAAGTCATGTTATATGTATATTTAAGTTATTTCATATGATTTGAACAAAATTCGAAATCACATGCTCTAGTTGGATAAAATATATTAGCATACCACGTACCTCTTTTCATATAAAAATTATTCATAACAATTAAAACACGTTTAAACACTTATGAAACTAATAACGTTAACAGATTTTGTTTGTTGCACTTCTACCAACTTAAATATTGTGAATTAATATCCATAGACAGTAGCGCTAATATAAAATGAGGTGTACATGTATACGGCGGGCGTAAATGGGTTAAATTGACTTATTCATCCATATTAAAGTGTGTCTATCTGTTACCTTTTCACAGCTCAACCACTGTACCGACCTTGATGAAATTTGGCAGGGAGATAGATTAAATCCTGACGAAGGACATTGTACACTTTGTATAATAAAAATTAAAATCCCAAATCTTCAAAATTAGAACTGTTTTAAAAAAATTATATTGATTTTTAGCGAAATTATATTTTATATTTGGTATACAATAAATAATTAACCTCATATCCTAAACTAATTCTAAGGTCTTTGACTTTCGTATAGTGAAAGTCCCATCTAAATCCGTTTAGTCGTTTTCGCCAGATAAAAATTCTAAAAAAAAATTTTTAATGAGATTCAAAGTGTGAACTTTATATTCACTTATATATAATTTATTAATATCAATCGTAGTATTAATAAATCAATAAACCAACAACAGGTACCTATTAATAGATAATTAGTAGGTACATAAAACCGTAATAAGCTTATCAAAGTTTCCGGTTTGTATTTCAACAAATCTATTTATTTATAAGCGTCTAAATTTAGTATCTAAGCATTCATCACTTTTTACATAAATACACGGACATAAGCTGTTTAAACTATTTAGTAGGAGGTTTTAACGGCTCCATGTCTCTGGCACCCCCTTTTTTGAAATTCGAATTTTATTATATGCAGTTCGTTTGTGCTTCGTTTGTGCAGGAAATCCTTTCGTTTGTGCTTTAACCCTTTAGGAGATATTCAAAAAAATCAAATGGGGGGCCGTAGACATGCGAGCCCCCCCTTTTTGGAAATTCGAATTTTAATATATGTAATTCGTTTGTGCACGTTTGTGCAGAAATTTTCATCGTTTGTGCTTTAACCCTTTAGGTCGTATTCACAAAAATCAAAGGGGGTGCTGTAGACATGCGAACCCCCCCTTTTTCGAAATTCGAACTTTATTATATGCAGTTCGTTTGTGCTTCGTTTGTGCAGAAATTTTCATCGTTTGTGCTTTAACCCTTTAGGTCGTATTCACAAAAATCAAAGGGGGTGCTGTAGACATGTGAGCCCCCCCCTTTTACGAAATTTGAACTTTGTTATATGCAGTTCGTTTGTGCTTCGTTTGTGCACGTTTGTGCAGGAAATTTCAATCACCATCAAACATTTAAAATTTTATTATTGTAAATAATTATTAGATAAAATATAAAATTATAAAATTTGGGTTTTTATTTATCTCGAAAAAACTATAAAGATATGTATTAAGAGTTTCACATCAACCGATACGCATATAAATTTTTTTATTGTATATTAACATTAATAAACAATTAGATAACTTGTATCTATAAAAGACATACTTTAGTATAATATATTAAAGGCCGCAATTTATTTATTTTTAATTAAAATAAAATAAAAATCAACACTATCGAAGTGACACCTAAAGAGTTAAAGCGTTAAGAGCTTCTAGTTAAATAAATAAGAACACAAGATGAACAACGCTGATTGGTCAACGACCAAGTGGCACTTCCTATATTTGTATTTGTATTTCTTGTGAGTATACAATATACATACTTCGTATACAAAAAATATATATTTTACTATGTATAATGTAAAAGGTTAAATGCAACACCTACATTTTGTAATAAAAATTATGATGCAATCGTGTATATAAAAGTACTATTGTGACACCTAAAGGGTTAAAGCGTAAACAGAGCTTCTAGTTAGATAAACAAGAAACACAAGACGTATAATTTTTATCGAAAACTAATATTGAGAATGTAATCATGTTTATAACGCATTAACAGTATTTTTACGAATAGCTGCTAAAGGGTTAAGGCATAAACGAATATAATTTCAGCACAAACGTGCACAAACGAAGCAAAAACGAACTGCACATTCAAAAATTTAAATTTCAAAAAAGGGGGTGCCAGAGACATGTTTTCGGTATTTTTAAAAATAAATAACATGTAAAGGGTTAAAGCACAAACGATGAAAATTTCTGCATAAACGTGCACAAACGAAGCACAAACGAACTGCATACAATAAATTTTAAATTTCAAGAAAGGGGGGGCTTGCATGTCTACAGCACCCCATTTTATTTTTAAATATCTCCTAAAGGGTTAAAGCACAAACGAAATGAATATAAAAATATTCGAATTTAAGAAAAGGGGGTGCCAGAGACATGGAGCTGGTTTTAACTTAGTACTTTATGAACAATATTTAGTTATTAATACACAGAAAAAAAATTTGAGATGGAAAAATGTTTAATAAATTTATCTTGTTAATATAACAATATTTCCTTAATATAATAACAAAAAAAATCCTATCGAGGATATTTTACTCATTTGAAAAATATATCTTAATGTTTATCTAAAAATCTTTTCATTTGTTAAATTAATAAATAATTTATTACATAAACTAACGAAACTCTCAAATAGATTAAACATAATGGTTGTATTATTAAATATTTATCAGTGTGAATATTTTTTACACCACCCAACTAGTGAAAGTGCAATTTTCGATATCGTAAATTCAGTGATGTCATTTATTTAGTATTTTTTTGTATTTAAAATATATGTTTTCAATACGAAACAAAATATGAACATTGTTAGTAATAATATACATTTATCAATAAGATAAACGTGGATATTTCCCTATTGGTAAAAAAATATCATATTAACAAACAACCTCTATCGGAACCAAATAGATCACGGAATTTTTACATTGATCACATTTTTAACACCTGTGTATACATCTTCATTAAGTTATCAATAATTAATTTTTTTTATTATCTTTACAGATTTCATGGCTTCAATATAAAAACTTATGGTAAGTTGAGAAATATTTATAAATACACTAACTGCCCCGGCAAACGTTGTTTTGCCAAAAGATAATTTGCATGCTCTTTCTTTCTTATTGTTATGTTGTTAAAATTGTTAGGGTTATTTTGTGTATTTTGACTATTTTGAGTACATATTTCGACCGATGTTTAAATGTCATCGTGTATGCATTTTTGTATAATTTCACTATATTTTAAGAATATAAAAAACTGTATCGTAGGTTATGTTAAAAACACGTGTCCCACGTACCAAATAGATAAAATAAAATAATAAAACTAAAAATAATAAAACAATTCCTAATCCGATAGACTGACTTTACGGAGTGCTGTTTTTCGGAGCGCACTGGTAACAACAATATGTTCTGAGTTTTTTTTACTCCAAATCTGCATATGTATATTATTGTATATGTTAGCCACCGTGGTACTATAAGGAAAACAGTCGGGATTATTATATCACTGCCTTATTGCTTACACAAATGTTTGCGAAGCTCTATGATTCTAGCAAACATAAACATAGGTGTGTAGGTATTACATATACCTACATATATTCAAAAGCAAATGTTGTGATTAAAACTACAGTGTGTATGTATTATTATAACAAGTACATACACTGTTATAACATTAAACCCAACTGTTATCTTTACAATGCATTTATTATACAAGTCAAATTAAAAACTAGGGTAGGCGCATACTACAGACTTTAAGTCGAAATATAGTTTTAACGGTGATAGCCACTGTGACGGGTCTAAAAAATTGTAAATGTTTGGGAATTTTTTTCACAGATATAACTAATTATTTTTGAATCAGGTAAAGGACGTTTTATTAAGTATATATTTAACTTATTTAATATCAATTTTCATTGAAAAATATTAAATATTTATAAAGTTATGAGCCTCGATGTGACGACCAAAAAAAAATTTTTTTTTTCTCTATGGTTGACTCGAAATTTCGGGAAGGATTATATGAAAAAAAAAACATTTTTTTCTCGTTTTAAAACGATCACAAAGCTTTTCATATCTTCGATATTGCGAGGAAGCAATATATAAAAAATTTATCAATATCTATATGAATGTATAGCTATCGTTGCACGTAGCCGATTTATTTTATTTTATTTTTTCACAAAATTTCGAGAATAGGGGCCATGAGCTCCTCTAATATTAATGATAATTTAAAAAAAAAACGTATAGGGGAGAGCAGGTAGGCTTCGTACACAGGGAGCATTCGTACAGTGATGATATCTATGCTATCTAATACATTTACATGTTCGCGTTTGTATGGGTGACTCCCCCTCATACGCAAAGGGTACCTGCGGGGCGGGCCGATAGTACGGCCACCGGCTTCGATGGAGCAAGCCGATATGTATTTTCGCTCTGCTTAAGTATTTTTTGTTTTCATATTTGAACAACCTCATGCGTTTATGCCTTAAAATCTTGGTTTAATATTTAAATAGTCATTTAGGTGTAACTATAACGGTAATTTTTATTTCAAATTAATTTGTTGATTTCTCGGGTTGGGGTATCTTCGTACAGTTATGAGTGTGGTAGATTCGTACTGTACGAATCCTGCTCTACTAGATACCTAATATCTCTACTTGTAACTATAGGTGATTCTGTTCACATTTCACGATAAACACAATTCTATTTTATGTTTTAGGTGGCTGCAAAAAGATTGTTTACCAAGAATTAAATTAAAAGTCTTATATATTTATGTTTAAGCAATTATAAGTACTTTAAATACAATAATTGTTAGATTACTACATGAAGGCTGATTCTGTGTTAACTTTGACCTCAATAAATGACTTTAATACATTGAATAAATGGCATTTTCCTTTGACTGTACGGAGGTTCCTGACTATGTACGAAACTACCCCATGCATGGGGTGCCATCGTACGTTTTTCATTTTTTAGGAAGATTGTCGTAGCTTCCCCATGCTGTTTTATATGAAAACTACACTTCACAGTATTAAAGCCAGATAATATAGGTAATATAGCGGTATTAAAATAATTTTGTAATAGTTAGTAGTTTATTTTTTATAAGGCTCAGAGTAAAAAGTGTACAAATCGTACCTGCTCTCCCCTACCTCGCAAATATGCATATATTTGCACACCTTATTTAAATTACATAACATTAATTTCCTCATCTATCTATTATTGGTTTTCGTTTCTAAAATGTTCATATATACATCGACAAGTCATATATCATACATACGTAGGTACATACATACATACATTTTCCAGGATACAAGTACATTGCATACGAAATACATATTTACTCCGTGCTTGTAATGCAGATGAGTTATTACTATTGTGTAAATCAGGTACCGTTTCCTCGAAACAGGAACCTGGAGACTGTCTACCACCCCCTCCCTATTCTACTTTAGCCCCCCCCCCCCTCCTCGCCAGCCAGACTCATGTTGACTTACACAAATGTTATTCAACGTTGATTGAAAATTGAAACTCTTGCAAAAATAATAATTACAATTTATTATCTCTACCTTAGCCCCTACACCCCCCCCCCCTTGACTGTTGTTGACTTACTCAAATGTCTATTCTACCTTAGCCCCCCCCCCCCCCTATTCCCGTCTGACTGTTGTTGACTTATACAAATGTTATTCAACGTTGATTGAATCTCTCGCAAAAATAATAATTATACTTTATTATCATAATAATGATCAAATATATTGTAGGTACCTATATATGTTCATTACAAAGAAGTTAAGATAAACAAATTGTGTATTGAAAGAAATGTATTCAGTTTTTGTTATATAGAAAACAATGAATAAATATAACAATAAAAATAAATAAAACAATGTTATTTCTGATTGGAATGTTTATTTAAGTTATACAATATTCTTATTAGGGTTTTTGTATAAATTGAAATATTAACATCCCCCCCCCCCTTTCCAAATATGTTTTTTGTAAATAAAACATAAGGTAGCCGCAAATTCAGCATTGACAATTAATATTTAGGCTATGTACAATGGACTTTTTTATCGTGTTTTTCTGAAAATACTACTTTCCTTTCAACTTTTCCTGTATATGATCTTTTAAGGGGTTAGGTGTAGTCAGAATTTTCAAGAATTCTATTTTCTTTTTTTGCATTTTTGGAAACTGCTACAACGGCTGAAGAACTATTATATGGCCCATTAATAGATGACTCGGTGTAAGTAATTAAATAATACGTAAATTGAGTGTAAAACTTTAAATGCGTTTTTCTCAAAATTATGTTTTTTGAACTGGTGACTACTGTAGCTCGAAAACCGCTCGGTAGATTTTAATGAAATTTATACAGCTTTTTGAAAACATGAAAAACTAGTGCCTGATCGAAGGATTTTTTTTAATTTCGATTTGTTATAAACAATTAACTTGGTTTTTTTCCCGAAAAATTTTTGTTAATTTAAGAAAGAAAAAAAAAGCTTCGATCAGGGACTAGATTATCTACCTATTATTAAAACTATTTTTTTCTGTCCGATTGAATTTGGATGAATCTCCAAGGATAAGTCACCGCAAGGAGCTTCGGTTGGAACTGGATCAACACAAACAGCCATTACTTTTAAAATTATTAATTTTTTTTTCTAAAATTTCTGTCAAATCAAGTCGAAACCTTATTTAATGATGCTATGTTTTTACTTTTATAAAATAAAATAATTTACTGGCAAAAAAAATTATTTAAAATTGTCATTTTTTCGTGTCTCTGCACGGAGAGAAAAATCTTATAAAAATTGCAGTGCTCTCCACTATAAACGGTGTGCGAATGTCGAATATGGTCAATTTTCTACCGGAAAATAAAAAAAATTATAATACTTAATATAAAATATACAATATAGCCCAGCAAAATTTGTAAAACAGCACAGTAAAAAGTTCCATTCTCGATAAAAAAATAATTTTTAGTAGTTGTTCTTAAAAAAAATATTATTTAAGCGGCTATAAAAACATAGACGGCCCAATTAAAATTACTGTGCTGTTTTATAATTCTGTTCCTACTATTCATTAGAGAAAAAAAGACAGAAGGTACCAATTTTGTTGAGTATATCAGTACACAAAAACTAAAAAAAGAATATTTCATTAACTGTTAATCGTTGAGAGGTATGTATGGGCTTATTTTGTTTGTAAAACGATTATCTAAAAATCATACGCAACAAGTATAGATATCAGATTTATGGTTTCCGAGATATTGTAATAAAAAGTTAAAAAAAAACGCGAAATTTGCTTTCAATAGAATAAAGATCAAAGTCGGAGACAATCGTGTATCTTCGTTTTGTATCGGCGCTCACTTTCAATTTCAAGGTTATTCATGTCAGTATTTCTCCGAGAATATCAGTTCGTGTGTGAGTTATTTATCGAAATTAAACCCGTCATTACAATTACAAAGTATATTCTTTGAGTACAACTACGTAAGTACGTACTTATATCCATTTAATATGATTTTTTTACTTGTTTATTCTTTAATATACTTTTTTACTTAAGTATTTTTATTCGATAAGTGTGTTTACAATATACGTATGCATGAACAAGCCTGGTAACGCGCATTTTGAGGTTATTTATGATTGTTACTTAAGAATAATAATGAATAATTAAAAGTTGTAATCAAATGTAAAAAAAACTACTTTCTATCATTTATTCTTACATCCATTATTAAATTTTTAACTAAATTAATTAATTGAAGAGATGAAAACAAAAAACCTTTTCAACAATGTATAATATGTAAAGTATCACGTAATTGAGTCAGTGAATTTACCGCGTAGACCCAGCCAGTGGCGTCGCTAGGGGATGTGACACCTGGGGCGGAAATCGGAAGTGACCCCCTGCGGATTTTTAATAATAGAAAAAATATTAGTGGTTTCCATTTGTTTTTTAATTAATTGAAAGGTTAGCATCAATCTTATAAACTTTAAATTATCAAAAATTGGTCTTTTTTTACACATTTTGATCCCATAGGAGTAATGGCGTAGTAACGCCCCCCCCCCCCCCCCCCGAAATGTTCAGTATCTAAAAAAACGTATATTTTGAGAAAAGAGTTCAAAATATCTTCCAAAATTTAACACATAAGTATATAATCCCCCACGAAAAGTATACGCCACTGCCTAGAAGCATTAAATAATAAAAAAAGAGATAAATAGGCTATATTTTTTAACATATGTATAATAATGTATAATATCATATATTAAGCATACATTGTTTAATATATGATAATATGTATAATATAATAACATATGTGTCACCCGAAACGGACCTTCCCTAGCGACGCCACTGGACCCGGCTAACAAGTTAATGCAAGTATCAACAGTCAACACACATATCTATATATTATTTTACTATAAATAAATTTAAAAATAATTTGTTGTATTCTTTTATTTACAGTGAAATGGTGTAAGTAGTTCTAGTGCCGTAACTAGAAGTTCGGCGGCCCCGGGGCAGAATGTGAGAGAGGGGGCCCTCGTAAAATAAAAACTGAAGACCTTTTTTTCAGTACTTTCAGTTTCAGATATTAATTATATATAATAACCTTTTTTTCTAATAAAATTTATCACAAAAATGTTGTATTAATATTTAAACCCAATCAATTCCTTAATTTCCATAAATTCAAAAAAATATCAATTTCTTGTGCCACAGGCTCATTTTTCTTATTAAAAAATAATAATAAGCTATATGTATAAAAATTCATTCATGGCTGTATAAATATTGTTAGGTATTATTAGAAATTTTATTAAATCGGTAAGGAAGTTTTCTGATACAGCAATCTAATTTTTACTGTGCTGGAGCACAGCAATTTTTCCTTCTCATTTTAATAATTTTTAAATGGATGTATAATATTTTTTACTGTTGCCGTCGATCGCGCACGCTTTATTAGAAGCACGGTAATTTTTATAAGAATTTCCCTGTTAAAATTATGTGATTTTTCTCTCCGTGTGACTACACCTAACCCCTTAAGCAAAATTATCTATTATTTTTATACTTAAATTACTACATACCCCTCCCCCCATCTACGTACTTATTATACGACCCCCCCCCTCCAAACTGAAATCAAAATATGTATTTTTAAATCAAATTATCTCGCACAGAATAAAAAAATTTATGAACAAAGTTTATTCGATGAAACCGAAATTCTTTTACATCGTGAATATCAAATTCAAAACTGAAACCCCGAAAGCAACGGGGGAGGTATTTGTGTTTGACAAAGTTACGTATAGGAATTTAAAAGTTTGTAATTTTTTTTTCCTATTTGATCCCTATAAATTCTCCGGCTCGACTGTGCTGTACGACTTTTGAAGGACACGAAACTTTATATACAATGTTTAGATTACTTTTAAACAGTTTTAAAGTTTATCAGATATCAATATAGGTAGAGAAATGGGAGACAATTTTAAACAAAAATATTTTTCAGGATAACAACGTGATAAAATGAAAATAAAACTGGGGATATATCAAATTGAATTTTTTATATATTGAATTACGACTTTTCAAATCCGTAAGGACATTTCTTTTAAACGAACGCCAGGAAAGACCTTGTTGAAAAAAATGTAAGTTTCTATATACAGTAGTGCCTCGCACAACGAACTTTCTGTTCGATCATTTCGCGACTCGCTCAACGAACCTCGCTTCACACAACGAACTGTATCGTGTTTAATTTTGCTGCCCAAACGCTCCTACGTATCACGAAGTCGCACGCAGTCGATGCTCAAACTTGCATGAACATGCATCAACGCGCGTCAGTCGTTCTTTTCTGTGCTTAACTCACACGCCTGTTTGTTTTAATAAATGTAATTTTGGGTGTCTATATTATGAGTTCTAGAAAAAGCAGGAAGGTGATTTCTGTTGAAATGAAACAAGAAATAATTAGAAAGAGGATAAATCTGATTCTGACTAAAAAATAAAAAAAACGTGTGTACAATCTTTTTTATGTTACAGTACCATATTTTATGCTACAGAACGAATTAAAATTTTTAACATGTATTGTTATGGGAAAACGCGTTTTACATAACGAACTTTTCGCATAACGAACTTGCTCCCGGAACGAATTAAGTTCGTTATGCGAGGCACCACTGTACTTAGGTACTTATTTTCATATTATACTCGAAATTGGTTATAATGGCATCCATGGGGCCAAAGATATAAGGTCGAAAAAACCGATAAAAATACATAGGGGATTCAGTCGGACTTTTATTTTGATATAACCGGTTTCAACTGTACATATATAACCTTTTAATTATTCATTTAAGTACATGTAGAAATAACTTCATAAATTTTGAAATAGTTTTTTATGTGTAAAAACTATGAAATCGTGAAAAATTGAAAATACCATCACTATATAGGTCTTAAAGATAAAAATTAAATGTCATTAATTTAAAATGATATACACCCAATTCTGTATTTACACTGTCTTTTTACACGGTTTTGATTTAACACGGTCTAGAAAAAAATTGATTCCGTTTTTACACGATTTCATTTAGCACGATTAAAAAAGCTATTTGATTTAAATTTTAAACAAAAATATTTTTATTAACCGTAATCTTCTAGGATTTTTTTTCTATCTGTTATTTATAAAATATGTAGTTAGGTAATTCCCCTTTCTAATTTATTTTCATAGCAGCTTAAGTATATATTTTAGTCTTGTACGAGTTTTCAGTTCCTAAACTTGCGATAATTTTATATTTATGTTACTTTTACTCTAAAAATTGAATTGCCTTTTATTTTTATGAAATAAAAACTGCATGAATGCACATAAAAATTTAATTTATAGTTTTATTTGTATGAATCATTTCATTTTACTCATTTTTTTACAAGGTTGAAGGATATGGAACTAATTCCCTTTTTTCTATGTACTTCATGTTTTTTAACACAGTTTTTTCTGGAACGTATCTACCGTGTAAAAACAGAATAAGGTGTATTTTATAAAAAATAAATTACAGACCAATTTATTTAAGGATACGAACTCTGTAAATATCCGGTAGTGGCAAATACAACCACCAGGGCCCAAAGGGTTAATAGGTACAAATCATAATCTATTTCTATATTCTGTTTGTATTTAGTTACCTGTATTACTAAACATCCTTTCCAACATATTTCACAAATCCGTTATTCCACATGGAAGCATTTGATTACTTCATTAAATCCTTTATAACATTCAATAATTCGGTTACAAATTGAGTTATGATACATACATAATGATTGTACCTCAATTTTACCAGTGGCGTCACTACCAAAATCCCTTTGGGGTCCTCTAACCCTGATATATCCCTAAACACACTAAACAATTTACTATATATTTTTTTTAAGTAAAACTACGTCTTTCTCGGCGGTACTATGGGGTAGAGATACTCATAATAAGAGTTCTGACAGCCTGAATCTATTGTAGTAGCTCCAAGCCTTACTCATAGCCGTATATACTTCATATTAATTATGACATTATATTTTATTTAAACTATTTTTTTATGCTTGCTAAAAAATGCCTACACTGAAAAGTTTACTGTTAATTTTTAACATAAAAAACATGTCAACGGAAGGACGAAATTTCATTCTGTGAAAAATTAATCGGTAACATAGTAATATTTCATACCAACAGTATCAAAAATGACTATACCGTATGTTAAAATAATTATAAAACTTAAATAATTATTTTAACAAGTTATTAATAGTCAGATGAAGAAATTTTGATCCTAGAAATTTTGAACACCCGACATGGTAAAATTTAAAAGAACGTCTACTACAATTCAATATACTGTATAGCAGTTTCTATTTTGGCGATAGGTCAGATATGAAAAGTAATATAGAAACATAGTAAAATTATAGAGAATGTACGTGAAATTTTCATATGCAAGAAATTAAATTAAAGAATAGCGTATATTACTTTTACAGAGTAAATAAATTTTAATAGGTACATACTACATATGTTAAAATTTACCAGTATGTCATTGTAATTATTTCATTTACTTTATTTTAAATTCTAGCGACTTTTCTGTTAATTATTTTCAGAAGTTGATTCTGTCCTCAGGTTCACAGCATTTTCTGTTAATTTAAAAAAAAATATTCTCTCCGTTTAGATGAATTTTGTAATAAATTGCGTCACCGTTGTTTTGGTTAAAAATAACGACGCTGTCATATATAAAACCCCCCTATCCCTCAACCCTTAAATATAGTAGCATAAAAAATGAAGTCAGATAATTTCATACACATTTTCGAACTAATTTATAATAAAAAAGGTTAAATAAAAAATTTCTAACATAATTTCATTGATTATTAAATAAATTTCCCCCCTCCCCCCATCACATTTTTGCCTGATGACACCACTGCACCACAGGCTTACAAACACGTGTCGTATTGTAGTAAAATTCACGTAAGCTTGCCAACAATGTGTGCAAACAACAATTAAATAAACAATGCGACTCCTACCTGATGCGGGAGGGGGGAGGGGGTGACTCACCCGTTCCCAATAATGTGATTGATAACATTAACTATAGTTTGCAAATGGGGTTTTGTCGGTGGTATATTTAGCTGAATTTGCAATTCTGAATATTTTTTTGATTCACTTCTGATAAATGATAGCATGTATTTATTACATATTGATTTTCTATGATTAATTTTTGCAACATGGATGTGCCTAATTCGGTGAATGTCAATTTTTTCACGTGTCGAATTTAACTTTGAGTATTGCTCTAAGAGAAAAAGTTTTATACAAAAATCTTCATGATTTATTGTTCCATGAAATAAAAAAAAATAAAATAAAAAAATGTTGTCCTTCGAGGGAATATTTCTTATACCCCCTCCCTATTAGTTAGTTTTACCGTATTTTGTAACACTGCAGTAAGTTGGCTATAGCATATTTGAACGTGTTTTTTTACTCTACTCAACAACGATATGTCACTTGCCATATTTATTATCGAAAAAAAATTATAATATATTTTTTCAAATAGTTCATTGTTTTCAAATATTCATTTATTTCGATTGTTGTTATTGTAATTTTTGTTTTTCAAGGCTCATTTAAATGTTTGTAATAAAATACTTCATAAATATCACTTGGTATTTAGTATGTCGACTCTTTTTTTTATAATAAATATGGCAAGTTACATATCGTTGTAAAGTAGAGTAAAAAAACACGTTCAAAAATGCTATAGCCAACTTAGCGACTCATAAGAAAAACTAAAGTTAAGACCTGTAACTCAGAAACTAAAAATGATATAAAAATTCTAAATACACCAATCAATTCTACACAAAAAAGCGCTGTAAGAAACTGCAAACAAAAAGCATCTATATACTTTAACAAAAAAGTTATAGCCATTTAAAGAAATTCCGAATTTTCAATTTTTTTGGGTATACCACCTAAACCACATAAAATTATTAATATTTTTTGATGTAGTAATACTCACCCCTTTCTTACAAATAATTCATCTCATTTAACCACATCTGTATCTTGGATATACATCTGTATATAGGATTGCCAGAAGCTCGAGGTTTAAAAAGAGGATAAATTGAAAAAATAAAAAATGTATGTTGTACCTCGAATTAAATTTTTATTTCAAATGCCATTCAAAATATAAAAATAAATTGAATACCTTTTTTCATTGTCTGTCTTTGCTTTAAATCCGAAATTTTACTGTTACTAATTTTAACAACCTCTTTTACATAAGTAAACTTCTGAGAAACCCCAAACACATTTAAAAAAAATCCCCCCCCCCCCCCCGGACGCTCTTAAAAAGAGGACAGTGTCCGGGAAAAAGAGGACGTATACAACCACTTACACCAAAGATTTTGACATGCATATTGCATATTTACATGCACAGTTATTAACATAACATCTACTTAAACATCACCAATTGGGAAGGTGCAACTTATGCTAATAAAACATACGTAGGTACATATAACATTACAATGCATGCAGTAAGAGAGAGAGACAATCAGTGACATATAAACAAAGGGCTCTGACATTAATTAACTACATTAAATTAAAGTGAAAGGTGCCATAACATATACATATGTGTATATGACGGATTGCTTCGAGAAGTCAAACCACGTTTGTTGTCTATTACAAATTTACAAACATACATATATATGTAAAGTGTCTGTGCTCTTAGGGGAGGAGTGAAGGGGGGGGGGGTAGTTAGGGGTACATACAACAGTTTATAATGACTTGATGTGTCTAATTATAATTTGTTAGAATGATATATTAAGTGCTTGTTGAACGGTTGAACAAGTTTGTTTAAATTATTAATTTCGTTTCTTTTTATTAATTGCTCAGAAGTCTTAGTGATTAGTTCTGGTTAGATTTAAGGTTATTCGATCATTAGAGCAATGTATAGATAAAATTTATGGATAACTCATATATTTTACTTAAAATATTGGACGTATGGTTTTTGAGTAATTGGATATTAAAAATAGAGTTTTTAACACACGATAAATGAGAGAACTTACCGAAAGTGCTGTATTTATTGAAATTCTACACAATTGGCTATATAGAGACGTTTTAAAATCTTAACTTCAACCCTTTTAAATACTATAAAAATTATAAAACAAATATATTCACGTGTAATTTATTCAAAATAATGAAAAACTAGCTCTGCCAATACAGCAGTGCAAATTAGTACATGTTACTATTACATATATACCGTTCTGTCTATTTCAATTTTCAAATTAAATTTAACTTTTAATAATTAACAAAGTAAAATATTCTATTAAATGTTTTGGATAATAACGCACAATGAAAAAATATATATTGCGTTAGCGAGTTAATTAGATACATCTTATTAAACATTTTATCTTCAACCAGTCCGTATTTTTGTTAATTTATAATTTAAATAAACAAATTTATAGCCACTAACTATTTTCTTTTATATAATATAAAGTTAATTTTGAAAAAAACTACATTAATAACTCAAGAGACTTATAAATTTTATTTTATAAACGTTGAGTTTGATACGTAAACCTTTTTTTGGGTGGCAGAGGGGGGGGGGGGTCATTAAAATCCTACAATATTAAGACCGAGTAGTCTAGTAGGAATCACCGATCAAAAACATAGAATGGATAACAACTTTATACATTATTATGAATTCGTTACAACTGTTCTAAAACATATATTACATTTATAAAGATTCGACACCCTGTAGAAAGATTTTGGTTAGAGTTTGATATAAAACAAATTCTTCATAATATCAGGTAGGTGTACGAAAATATAAAATGAATAAACTATTGCGACTAATTTACGAAAAAAATAAATAATTTAAAAAAAGTTTATTTTAGTATTATTTTTACTGAAACTTCATCCAAGTTTCAACAATTTTAAAAAAGTAAATGCATAAAGACATTATGTTATTACACCAATTTGCTATGCATTTGATCTTTCAGAAAAACATCAGAGCGTAAAGTTGCACTTAATTTAGTCTACGAAGCTTTTGTTCAAGTTCAAATGCTTCTTCCTTTGAGTGTCGTAAAAAAGTGCACTAAACCCCGTCAACATTGGGTTAGGTTACCAGTGGCGTAGTCGACATAAATAAACAAACAAAAAAATCAAACGTGATTTATCTAACAAAAATTATTATTATTTTTACTAGTTAACAATTGAAAATAAATTAACATTTTAATACCTACATACTTTAAACTAGCTTAAGGTAATACGTCTAGCACACTATAAAAAAGATTTGGTTTAAAAAATTGTTGTTTTTAATTTATATTCAGAACACATGTACCTACATTTAATGGAATATTTTACTTTGTTTATTATTAAAAGTAAAAAAAGTTTAATTTAATTTGAAAATTGAAATAGACAGAACGGTATATAATAGTAACATGTACTAATTTGTACTGCTGTAATGGCAGACCTAGTTTTTCATTATTTTGAATAAATTACACGTGAATATATTTGTTTTATAATTTTTTATAGTATTTAAAAGGGTTAAAGTGAGTTTTTAAAACATCTCTTTATAGCCAATTGTGTAGAATTTCAATAAATAGAGCACTTTCGGCAAGTTCTCTCATTTATCGTTTGTTAAAAACTCTATTTTTAATATCCAATTACTCAAAAACCATACGTCCAATATTTTAAGTAAAATATATGAGTTAACTATAAATAACATATTAAAATTTTAGACTTTTATCTATACATTGCTTTAATAACCTTAAAATCATTTATATTCCCATAGTTCAACCCAAAAATATCTATCTATAGGATCATAAGCGCCGACAAAAGGGTGCAAGGGAGCTCACAAAAAAATTAATTGAATTAAAATAATAAATTAAAAGGTAATAAATTACCCTCTTTGATTTTCAAACAGGATACTCCACTGTATACTACTCTATGTTTTAGCAATTCTGTTGTACAATAAAAAGTTTTGATTTCAGTAGTTCTTGAGCTTACACAAAGGGTTTCAGAGACTCTGTAGATTATTGTGAAAATTTACTTCAAAGTGTGTATATTTTTGAACTTTGTATAAAATTTGTTCAGTGAAGTAAAATAACACTGATCTAACATTCCAAAGAAATTGTTAGGAAATCATTTTCTTTAAGCAATATATAAGTACTATATAAATGTTTTATAAATTATGTAGGAAATAATTTTAAGATTATTCGATCATTAGAGCAATGTATAGATAAAAGTCTAAAAAAATTTATGTTATTTATGGATAACTCACATATTTTACTTAAAATATTAAACGTATGGTTTTTGAGTAATTGGATATTAAAAATAAAGTTTTTAACACACGATAAATGAGAGAACTTGCCAAAAGTGCTCTATTTATTGAAATTCTACACAATTGGCTATATAGAGACGTTTTAAAAATTAATTATTCGAAACTTCAACCCTTTTCAATACTGTAAAAATTATAAAACAGATATATATTTACGTGTAATTTAATAAATATAACGAAGAACTATTGCAGCAAAATAGTACATGTTACTATTATATACCGTTCTGTCTATTTCAATTTTCAAATTAAATTAAACGTTATTTATACTTTTAATAATTAACAAAATAAAATATTCCATTAAATGTACTTACAAATGGGTCTTACAATTCTAGTTAACTTATATCTCTACGAAACTATCTATTTTGAGAAACACAAAACGTAATTTATTTTGCAATACTTAAAGGTTACAAAAACAAAAATGATTTTACTGTAAATCGTAAATTTAATTGTAGCAGTTCCGAAAGCAAACATATTGAATAAAATATATATATAGCCGTTTCAGAATCATAAAAACTAAATATGTATCAACAAAAGTGTTTTTATTATTATCTATTATTATATCTACCAGCAAAATATTATATAAATAAATCACAAGAAATTTGCTCCATTGAAATTAGATGGTTTAATTAATTTATAGGAATAATATAGCGCTTTCGTTTGCCCCTACTGATAATAAATATTATTGTATTTATAATAAATGTCTGAAGAACGTAGATTAATTTTTTTTTCTATTTAATCATTTTTAAGGTTCCTTTGTTGTCCGTCTGTCTGTCCGTGAAACATCTTTCTGAATAATTAACACTAGAAAGACGGAAAAATCTACCTACCTACAAAGACGGCGACCGGTCAAATGACTACAAATTTACTAAATATCTTTTTTTATGAGTAATTAATAAATGTCAAGTAAAGAAATAAAAGTAGATGTAATGATGGTTTAATTTTAATATTTATACACAATTTTTACATGTTACAAGAGCCGAAAAGCGGTTTTTTACAAGTATAAGTATCGCATACTTTATTATAGTTTTATTTTTACATTTCTGAATAAGACATTCTCGCCTTCTTCGAATTTCCTGGGCTTTTTTCACAAATTACTCACAATAATATCGATACACAATTACAGGCTTATTTGACTGACAATTCATATACGTATTTATTGTTGTACCCTCTCATACAACAATTAAAAACATATTTATCAGATCATAGCCGTCAAAAGACCGCCGCCGTCTTTGTCGGTATATCAACATTTCAAACAATAAAGAAAATAGATGTGAATTATTTTGATACATAGTTTCATTTAACTACTAGTATTAATAAAAGTCACAAAGTCTCATTACGGTAAGTCAAATAGTTTTTGAATTATTCAATATTGAAATTGAAATTACCGTCAAATGACTGCTCCCGTCTTTCTAGTGTTAACAAAACATAAAAGAATTAGATATTTAATGTCCAAAACATAAAAGACCTAGAAAAATTTAAAGCAACCTAGCACTCTCAAATGAGATATCAAACTTATATGACAGTTCTCTTGGAGTTTTCTGAAGACTTTGACAAGTTTCACACACGCGTTGTATGTAAACACAAACAAGGGTGTTAAAACAGTGGTGATATTATGATAATTATTTTATACAGTCAGAGTATAAACTGTGTTAATATGCGTTGAAGTATCACTGCTCTAAATTCCATAGCAAATCCATAGATACTATCACAAAATTAAAACCCCATTTTTGAGTGCTAGCTAGCCCCTTTATAATACCGGACATAAGACAAAAGTTTAAAAATATTATACCCTCTCCAATTTCACCTAAAAAATCTTTAAACAGTTTACTTTTTGAAGTAAAAAATTGTATTTTTTTTAATATCAGTAATTAGGTAAAAAAAGATATAAAGTACATAAACAAATTAAATTTCATTGATTGGTATTTAAAGAAGGGAAAATTAATGATTAAATTTCAATTAAAAATAAAACATGGCTGCGCTTTATTAGGAAAAAGTTTAATTAAAAAAGCAATTTGCTTTAATGAATGTTTAATTTTATTATTAACATTTACAATTAGTGTAATGAAATTTATAAAATATGTATAGTAGATATAATTATTAATAACAACTAAATATAGAATATTCTTTATCTTTTTTAGTACTCTGTTAATTATATAATAAAGATAACAGTTTAATACAAATATTTACACTAATTATAAAAATATAAGTTAACAGATAGAATTATTATCGTTAGTTAGAGGTAAATATTTTTCAAGTATTTCGTACAATAAATCATTAAAAATAATTGTATTTGTATTTTTTATATAAATATTTAAATTTTTGTTTTCATTTCCTTGAAGTTAAAACAAAAAAAATACTACACGGTCAAAATTCGTTAGATTTCGGTGCCTTTTTTAACAACTAAATGAATTTTTTATAAAACGTATAAAACTTTTTGTATCGAAAGTGGAAAAAAATATTTTATAAAAATCATTATATTTTAAAAGAAATATTACTATTTGACGTATACGGTTCAAAATATTGTAATTCTTGCTAGGGTAGGTCACGTGCTTGTTACTAAAGTTACAATATTAATTAGTAATTATTGAGTGCAGGATCTAAATCTATATTATTGATATAGTTTAATTTGTTATATTATACCAATAAATAAATATACAATTAATAAAATTAATTTAACACAATCTTTGTATTTATTTTATTGTCTTTTAATTGAAATTAAATAATTTGTTTAGCAATTTATTAACAAATAATTCAACTTTTGAATAATTATGCAAATGATATTTACTAGGAATATAGTAAAAATAGCGTATTATTCTAAAAACAATATAGATTGTAGTAGTTAGTAGGTAAATGTTTGTTAAAACTGATTGATACAAAATTGAAATTTTTAATGGACAACTGTAATTTTTATTAAAAAAGTAAAAATCAACATATTTTTTTAAACGAAAAAAAATCAGATGGAATGAACATTTTTAATTTATGATATTTTTCCACTTACATAATGTATGTATGTATGCATATTAGGTTGATATTATCAGAGAAACATTTTGTTTTTCCAAAAATTCAGGCTGCGCATGATTAGTTTTTTGTGCGGTTAGAATATTAAACGAATTTTTATCATCGGTAATCTAGTTCAATTTTACAAATGTTATACAATTACATTATTGTATTTGCTTTTAAAAATAAATATATATAGGTACCACCGTGTCAATAACTAACAAATGATTGATTACTTAATTAATGAATATTTTAAATTTTATTATCAACACGATTTTTCTTTTTTTTTTTATTTATTTTTCAACAGCAAAAAAATTAAAACAACTCGGAAAGTTATGACTTGATGTACCTACAAAATTTAAGGGAAAGAAGGGGGGTACCATTATTATACCCAGGGCATATGGGGTTTCAGAAAATATTCCTAAGTCAGTAAAACTATTTATTTTTTATCCTCAATTAAAAATACAAGCAAGGAAGGGGCTAAAAACAGTCATTATATGCCCCCTTGTATTTCGGGAAGTACTGGCTTAAAAAATCCGAAAAATTCATGGTAAAAGGGCTTTTGCGATACTATCAACGACATATACTAATTTTAAAATTATCATAATACAAATTTTGGAAAAAATCAAATTTACAAAAATAATAAGAAAAGTTGTCTAATTGCATAATAATGCTAAAGGTCACTATACACAATCCAATCTGCAGGACCGATTTGTAGGGGGTACTGTGATTAATTTAAAAAAAATTATATAAAAAAATACTTTTTAAAAACAAGCTTTTATTAAAAATGCACAAAAAAGTAAAAAAATAATTATTCATCTTTCACAAAAATATCAGGTTTTTATGACTAAAACCAATAAAAACGCGGGGCGCTAACAAAGGCAAATGTAAAACTTTTAATTAATTATTTCATTATTGTATTTATAAAATTGTTGAATAGTTTATCAAAAATTCTATATATTTATTTGATTTAATGTGAAAATTTTCTACTCTTATCTTATATCAATTTATACTTCATTTCTTATTTTGCATAAGAATTTTTATTCATACATTTTTTGTCTTTATAGTTTTTTATAGCTTACGATTAATAGTCATTATAGCTTAATTATAACTAGTTAAAATTTTGATTGCAATATTTGATCTTAACATACTAACTAACTAACAAACAAGTGAAGTTAAATAAAAGCTTGTAAAAATAATAAGAAGAAATGTTAAATTGCATAATAATGATTTAAAACACTGCAAGCGTTTTTTTGTTATAATCAACAGGTCTTTCAGAACCCTACTAAAGGTCGCTATTCACTATCCAATATACAGATATGAAAGTAGAGTGGGGTACAGCAGATTGGATCATGTACAGAGGCCTTTATATATATATCTTTAAAAATTGCACAAATACTTGAAGTAAATATTTTTTTGTATGTTTTTTTGTTTGTCTGTGATTTAATATACAAAAACATTTCCCAGCAGAAATATTGTTCAAGAATATACGTCTTCATCAGTCACTAGATATACAATATTCAAGAAAGCGTACACATATGTATAACACGCTCTCTAACATACCTGTCAAAATATGTTTTTCATAAACGTATTCTCCAGTCAGGTAAAGATAGACATATAAAACATGAACGAGAAAATTATTTAATATAAAAAAAACACACACAGCTATCTCTCCTATAAAGAAAATACAATAAAACATTTTTCTGACACGTTCAGCAAAACCAAAAAAAAATTGTATTTGCAGTCTTAAAAAATGATATTTTTCTGTAAATTATTTATGCCTGATTTATTAAATTGAATATTTTTTTTCGAATTGTATCGAATAGGTGATTTAGAAGGTATTTGTCATGCTAAAACCGAATTCGTTGCCCAAATGGTTCCATCACGTCAGGTTTTTGAGATATTCGAACCTAAAATCCCAATGGCAATTTTGGGGAATTTATTACTAAGTAGGTAATTTTTTCTGAAGTTTTCTTTCATGATTACAAATAGTACTATCTTTTCTCTTTAAAATGATTTTTTACATTTCACTGTGCGATTTTTCTTCACCGAAATATACTACTTTGAAGATATATGTAGTAAAGTTCATTGTGTCTATTATACTACACTTTATTTAACAAAAATATCATATCTTCAAACTAGTACATCTCGGCTAAAAAAAATCGTACAGTAAAAAGTTAAAACTCATTTTAAAGAGGAAAGATAATACTATTTGTTACCGTGACCAAAAAACTTGAGAAAAAAAATTACTTACTTGGTAATAAATTCTTTAACATTGCCAATATAGTCATTTTTGGGACTTGATATGATATTTTTATAACAACTTTTAAATTTCTGATTAAGTTTTTACCCTTTATCAGGGTAGTTCACCCCTTAAAAGTTGATAGATAAAGCTATAGATGCTTGGTGTAACTTTAGAGACATAAAAATAACATATTGATCGAAGGTAAAACATTTTCTTATCGACTTAACGAGGTTTGACTGTACTTCTAATACTACACTCTCCTAGAATATTAACTTTTCGTCGCTTAAGATAATTTATACTTATTAATGATATTTTTATAACAACTTTCTGATTAAATTTTTGTAATACTTTTTAGTTTTGCTTATATATATTTATTATGCATAGAAAAAGTTTTACAAATTACTAACTCATGTATGATAAATGTTTTCATAGATAAAAGTTTATAAATTACATCGATTATGTAGATATTTTTTTAATTTAAAATGTGAAAAGAAAAAAAAAACATGTGACCTCAAAATTTACACCAAATGGATAAATAATAACATCACCACCGGATTTAGCAACATAGAACTATGAAACTATAAAACACTCAAACGTCAAATCGATCTTAAAATGTTTATAATACAATCAAGTTTTATTTATTAAAATTTCAAATCAATCCAGCAAAAAATTATCTTAGCTGCGGTAAAACGGTTTAAGGGGGTGAAACACCCCTATGAAAATGTGCAAAATAATCATATTTTTTCAAATAACTAATGAAAATTTCAAAAATCTATAATACAAAATTTTCATGGTTTTTTATGCTCGAAAAAATTGAACCTATGAAATGTGGGTGGAAGATGGGGGTTAGCGTTTTAATTTTTTCGAATTTTGACTGTCGCCATTCGAAAGAGCATAAAAAATCATGAACATTTTGTATTATAGATTTTTGAAAATTTTCATTAGTTTCAGAGTTATTTGAAAAAATATGATTATTTTCATAGGGGTGTTTCACCCCCTTAAACCATTTTACCGCAGCTAAGATAATTTTTTCTTATTTATCTTGACCTCCTCTAACTATATACCAATTTTAAACTCGATACGAATTTTCGACTTGAAAAGGTTCCCTTGTTATTTAAAACTTTTTCAAAAAGTACATCAAATTTTTTTTTTGAGTTTCTTCATAACTTACTTTTATTAAATTCCTCGACGTTTGAATTAAAATTGAAGGGGGGGGGGTAAAATATAAATAAGGTTATGGTTCCGCGACAAAATTATTTTATTTTTATTTTTTAGAGTCCCCAAGTTTAAAAAAATACATACAATTTTAAATTCACAACTAACAAGAATTCGTCTTTTTTTGTCAGAGAACAAAGATTTTGTTGAATCAGATCACGGCGGCTGGTTTTAATTAATTAATCTAAATGCATCAGAAAGCTTTTGTTTTTCAATAAGATAACACGACGACGGCGGCGCTCTCTTCCTTGTAAAAAGTCTTTGTAGCTTGTTTTTAATTCTTAATGTGTACTCGAGTTCATGGCGTTAATCAATCTACTTTTTATAGCATTCAAGTCAAAATAACATCTTTAAAATATTTAACAAAAAAACGTGTTAAGATAAACTTGTTTGTTGGTTCATCTACAGTCCTTTTACCCCCTCCCCCCCCATAAATAAAATAAAATTAAGAATAAAGCTTTTGTACTATAATTACTACTGTTTTTTTTACCAGCGTTTCGTCGTTTTTTGCAGTGGATGTCTTTAGAAACTGTAGTTGATTAAATTAATTTTTAACTTGTTTGTTAGTTGTTATAAAAATGATATCAGAAAAACAGTCTCACACAAAATAGACTTCATATCTGCCCAATTTACTCGCTTGAGTACACAACACTGTTATTTTTTTTCTTCTAAATATTATAAAAAAAAAGTTTGTGTTGTATATTTAGTTAAATATATTGAATATGTACTTTTAATTTCGTTAAAAAAAATATTTTGCATGTTTCTGTTTTCTTTTGGGAGTCAATTGGTTAAAATATCTTACATCTAACACGAAGTAATAATGTTATGTTTTGCACCAAATTCCATTGTTTCTGGTAATGCCTTGTTGGGATCAATACAATACATACTAAACATTGTATAAAACTATTTTCATTGGAATCACATAACTGCTTTCATATTGTCCCATCTGATTCGCTAAATGAAGAAATTTGTAAGACAGACATCTTTTTTCACTATAATAACATAGTCGTTACTTTCTATATTTGAAAATGAAACTAATATCAACCCACGATATTTTTTGTATACCTTAAAATAAAAGCGGGGGGGAGGGGGGGAGTTTTACGTAAGCACATTTTCGTTCTAGAAATTTTGAACACCCGACATGGTAAAATTTAAAAGAACGTCTACTTACTACAATTCAATATACTGTATAGCAGTTTCTATTTTGGCGATAGGCCAGATATGAAAAGTAATATAGAAACATAGTAAAATTATAGAGAATGTACGTGAAATTTTCATATGCAAGAAATTAAATTAAATAATAGCGTATATTACTTTTTCAGAGTAAATAAATTTTAATAGGTACTATGTTCAAATTTACCAGTATTTCATTGTAATTTTTCATTTACTTTATTTTAAATCTAGCGACTTTTCTGTTAATTTTTTTCAGAAGTTGATTCTGTCCTCAGGTTCACATCATTTTCTGTTAATTTTTAAAAGAATATTCTCTCCGTGTACCCTCACTAATTTTAATACCTTTTTTTAATTTCTAAAATAAACCGTACCGTCCAAACGAAAAAAAAAGTATCATATCAAAAAATAAATCTAATATATCCGATCCTATTTTAGATAATATATTTTTCTACCCCAACGAGCACACCCTGTATTTTTCGATGATACAGTTCAACGGTCAAGTGAACACGGCGTGGTTTTTATAGAGGTCAGTAAAGTGGGCAAGCTGTCACTCTGGATTGACCCCTTTTTGACAGAGGATTATGAAAAATGAGCATGAATAAAGTCAGATATGACTTGTGTTCATTAATGCTTCACTCAACTTTAGATTGCCATTCATAAAATATCTCTTGTTCATACTGTAATTAATAATTGTCACAACGAAAAGTTTAAAACTCATATTTTTCCATCCTCGTTACCTTATTAAGAAAAGCACTTTAAGATTAATGAATATCAATTACAACTACATTAATTATTCTTTAACTTCTTAGATATTTCTCTTGTAGCATTCATAGAATCATTTTCACTATACAGGGTGATTCAGCACTGTCGTGCCAAACTTGAACAGTACATTGAGAAAAATATTTTAAGCAAAAAACTTCCAATAAACATGTGTCCGGAAATTTATCCTTAGGGAACTACAGGCTTCCAAAGATTTTACTAAAAATTTGTTTTAATTTAATATCTAGAAATCTAGAGAACCCTTTGTGATAGAATTATGAAATTTAGAATTTGGTTTAGTAATAATATATGTTATCGATTTCTAATATTAACCAATTATATTTTAGACCAGGGCTGTATGGGGCCAGTGGGCCCATAGATTTTGATCTTGTAATTGTTTGTTCCTTAATTTTTTTCCTGAGTTGATACTTTTATAAGATTATATGACACAAAATACACAAAAACATACTATGCTTGTTTATCATAGGATAAACCGTTTTTGAGAAATATCGATGGAAATAAAAGCATGCAGAATTAACCTTAATAAGGATGCTAGAAATTATAAAAAATAAATGTATATTCTTATTTCATGATAACAAATAAGACAAAAAGTTAATATAAATATACCTCCGAAAATGCATCCATATCAACAAATAGCCATTTTTAGTTTGTTTTTTAGACATGTTAATAAAATTCATGTAACAGTAAAAGAACTGGATATAGATCTTACAGGATTCATATTAGGAGGTTTATTCAAATGAACTTTATTCTTACCTTTAATCATAGAAAAAGAATATAAATTTATTTTTTGTAAATTAATACACATCAGTATTAAGTTAAATTCTGCATGCTTTCTTTTCCATCGATATTTCTCGAAAACGGTTTATCCTATGATAAACAAGCATAGTATGTTTTTGTGTGTTTTGTGTCATATAATCTTATAAAAGTACCAACTCAGGAACAAAATTAAGGAACAAACAATTAAAAGATCAAAATCGATGGGCCCACTGGCCCCATGCAGCCCTGGCCTAAAATATAATTGGTTAATATTAGAAATTGATAACACATATTATTGCTAAACCAAATACTAAATTTCATAATTCTATCACAAAGGGTTCTCTAGATATTAAATTAAAACTAATTTTTAGTAAAATTTTTGGAAGCCTGTAGTTCCCTAAGGATAAATTTCGGGACACATGTTTATTGGAAGTTTTTTGCTTAAAATATTTTTCTTAATCTACTGTTCAAGTTTGGCACGGTAGTGCTGAATCACCCTGTATACAGCGTGTTTCAGACCACTCGTCCACTATGTTTTACGCCCAAACTATTGAAGATAGAGTTTTGGGATGAAAAATTTACTATATATCGTATATGGACCCTAAAGAATTTCAGGAAAATATTTTCAACCCCTTAAAACCACCCCTTGGGGGGTAGTTTGAGAGGTACATACCCGTTTCTCAGTAAAATCAAATGGAATGGTATATCAAAAAGTACATATTTGTAAAGATCATAAAAAAATAAGAAACTTTTGTAAAACAAAAATTTTCATACTTTCAATAGTTTAAAAAATATGGCGACTTGTTCGCAAATTTTAACGTTTTACTAAAAGTGCTCTAATTTCGTTAAATATTAATGTATTTTTTTTTTTTTTTTTTAAATTTAGAAAGTAGAACTAATGAACTTTGTAAAGATGTATGATTATTTGAGATTTTAATAGTTTAAAGTGCCATACTCAACATACCAAAAACTGAAAAGTTCAATTAGGGATAATTCAAAATTTTTAAATACAATGGTATATCAATTAGTACTTTTTCTTAATTTTTTTTACTCTAAAACTCTATCTTCAATGGCTTGGGCGTAAAACAATGCCGGACACACTATTGGACGACCCTGTATATCTTGTAGCATTCATAAAGTCATTTTTACTATACAGGGTGAGTCATATCATGTGGAACAAACTAAAACTGTTGATTGAGAAAAATATTTCAAGCAAAAAAGTTCATATAAATATGTGTCCGGAAACTCTTCGTGAGGGAGTTACAGACTCCCAAAGATTTTGACTAAAATTGGCTTTTATTTAATATCTAGTAAACCCATTGTGATACAGCAATGAAAATTAATACCTGGATTAGTAATAATACGTGTTATCGATTTCCAGTATCAAACAATGGTTATTTAGACCAGGGATGTATGGGGTCTGTGGGACCTCTGATTTTTATCTAGTATTTTTTTGTTCTTCACTTTTTTCCTATGTTAGGTATTTTTATAAGGTCATATGACACAAAATACACATAAATATACATTGTTAAGTTGTCATAAGATCAACCGTTTACGAGAAATACGATGTGAAAGATTCAAAATCACAGGTGTCCAAATACTTTTGCACGACAGTGTACACTACAGGCCAAAAGTTTGGGTACCACAAGCCATATTGAAACGAGTATAGTACCTATATAAAAAAATTAATCTGTCTATTCTATGCATGCTTTTCTCAATTCAACTTTTTTCACTAATTGATAGAGTGTTTCACGATGAAAATTTAGGTGTATCTATAATTTGAATACATTTCATAACTCAGATAGATATCTTCGCCTGTACTGCGATGTATAAAAACAATAATATTTTATAAACTGACTATACAGGGTGACCCATTTTAAGTGCACACCTCTAATAACTTTTTATGGTGAAATGTTATCAAAAAACTTTTCAGATAAAAGTTACACGGTTTGGAGGGGGACATATACGTACTCGGATGACATTTTTTTAGGTGGTGTTTTAATGGTGATATGAAGGCCAACATCATTTTTTTTAAATAGGAACCTATAGTTTTTATCAAGTTATTTTATTTTACGTGAAAAAATACGAATCTTTCATTGAAAACTTTTTTTGAAAAACTTAAACCTTTCCAAGATATCTAACAAAATAATTCGAGATTTTGAACTTTAAATATTTTTTTACACACAAACCACCAGGTTTAGGGAAAAAGTATAAAATACAAAAAAATGTTTATTTTGGTCTAATAAAACTTAAAGAATTATTCTAATTTTTTTTAACATTTTTTTTTTTGCTTAAATAAAATAAATTTAAAAAGGTTATTTAAAATTTTCAAAAAAAAATTCTTTAAGTCTTATTAGATCAAAATAAACATTTTTTGTATTTTGTACTTTTTCTCTAAAGTTGATGGTTTCTGAGTAAAAAAAAATTGAAAGTTCAAAAGCTCGAATTATTTTGTTAGATATCTTGGAAAGGTTTAATTTATTCAAAAAAAGTTTTCAATGAAAGATTCGTGTTTTTTCACGTAAAATAAAATTACTTGATAAAAACTATAGGTTCCTATTTAAAAAAATGATGTTGACCTTCATATCACCCTGAAAACACCACCTAAAAAAATTTCATCCTCATACGTCTATGTCCCCCTCCAAACCGTGTAACTTTTATCTGAAAAGTTTTTTGATAACAATTCACCATAAAAAGTTATTAGAGGTGTGCACTTAAAATGGGTCACCCTGTATATTTCCAAGCAAGGAATTTTTTCTTAAAAAATTTTTTTTCACGACAGCAAATTATAATATTTTTACTTTAAAATAAATATTTATTTTTTATTGTACTATTATTATTTTGCGTTTAAAAGCTGTGTCTATTTTTTTTTTAAATATTATTATTACTTGTTAAAAACTATTTAATTAACGCTGTTAATATTTACATTAAAATGTAAATAAATAAAATATAATTACTATTACTTAATTGATATATGTACTGTGAAAATTCAATTAAAACATGTAAAAACCGATACAGTGTGTACATGTACATAATATACAGTACCTTCCAAAATTTTGGGACCACCTAAATAACTTTTGAATGATTTGAAATATAGGATTGAAATTTATAAAAATACAATGGGATCATCAAATATATTATTTAGCCACAAAAAAACCCCACCTGCATATCCCTGTGAGGCGGGGGAAGCAAAGAAATCTTAAATATCACATGGGGTTGAGTGAGAGCTCGTTCAAAAGAGCTTACCGAGACAAAAACAACGCGACATCGCCAAGGTCTCTACGATTTTTAGTCGAAGAGAATTGATCATTTGAACATTTCTATTGAAATAAGGTTAAATACATTTTCAAAAATGTTATAAAATTAAAAAAAAAAACAGATGCAGTCGTGTCATAATTGTGTCAAAAAATTCCACTCTTTTTTAGCACATTTTTGAAAATGTTCAATTGATCATAACCAGGGGTCGAAACAAGTTCAGTGTTCAAAAATATTGATTTTACTGACACAGAAATCTAAAAATACTGACTTTTACTGACTATCTGAACCGAGTTAAAAAAATGAATGAGAGATGCAATTGAGAAACGGACAACTTTACTCTTGATTGCTCTTTATGTTTTTGAGTCTTGAGATTATGCATGTTGCTCAATTGACCTGAAGCCCCAAGTGATAGACATTTTTTTTAAGCACACACAACAAAAAAGTCACTTTCACCATCCCTTTTTCCCCATTCAGATACAAAATCTCCATTTTGTATCTTTTTTATTCAGCCAATCAAGTGCATATTTAACAAATTTTGAGTTTTGTGAATTCATAACAATGATTTATTTAAATTTTAAATAAGTAAATCATTGTTGCAAATTCACAATCAAAACATTATTAATAATTTGAATATATTTTTTACGGTTATTGTATCGTTTTGTCAAATAGTGAGTTTTTTCACGATACATTGGGCTCTGATATGAAAACTTTGAGTGCCAAACCCAAAAAAAAATGACAAAACTGACCATTTTTCCAAAAAAACTGACTTTAACTGACCGGATTACAAAAAACTGACTTTTACTGATTTTACTGACCAGTTTTGACCTCTGCATAACTCTTCGAAAAAAAATCGTAGAGACCTCAGCAATCTCGCGTTGTTTTTGTCTCGGTAAGCTCTTTCGAACGAGCCCTCACTAAACCCCTTGTGCTATTTAAGATTTCTTTGCTCCCCCCCTCCACCCGCCTCACTGGGATATGTAGGTGAGTGTTTTTGTAGTTAAATAATAGATTATGTGATCCAATTTTATCTCTATAAATTTCAATCCTGTATTTCAAACCATTCATAAGTAATTTAGATGGCCCCGAACTTTTGGAAGGCACTGTATATTAATATTGTATACATATGTATATACTACCTGTAGTAATTTCACCGTAATTGAATTCAATGTGCACTTGACAAGTTCAAATTGACGTGTTAAATATAACTCATATATTTATAATTTCATTTCCATCAAATGGTCACACATAGGTACATACATACATACGCTTTCATGCAGGATTGACACGGCGCGTTTCAATCATGCGAGAAAGAGCGTCGCGTCAGTTAGTAACATGCCATTATTATTTCAATGGTTAAATCTATAGTTTCATATTAGACTAAATGTTTTAGTACCTATAAACTTATAAACAGTTTTAATCTATATCTATAAAAGAGTTTGTCCTTAACCACTCACTCACTCATATATCAACGTACAGCCCAAACCCCTGGACCTAAAAACGTGAAATTTCGTAGGTGCCTTCCTTTTATGATGTAAGCACCCACTAAGAAAGGATTTTTTTGAAATTCAACCCCTACGGGGTTAAAACAGGGTGTCAGTTTATATAAAAAATATTTTTTTTTGTTCGCATTTAATTGAAACTTATCGAACATACTCTAAAATATTAATAGTGAAACGATTATTTCAGCATTTCCTAAAATTGAACCCCTAAGGTGTTAGAGGGGTGGAAAAATTTGTAAAATAATTTATTTTTTTGTATTCACCGAATGAAACATTGCATAAGTAGGTACTCTACAAGAGAAATATCAGTAACGAAAATTCAACCCCTAAGGGAATAATAATAATAACTGTAATGATATTAAAGTTAATTCGGACAAATTAATATTCAATTAAAAATGAAAGTTCGACGGGGACTTAGGATGGATTTAATCTGCAATAAAAGAAATTGATATTCAACCCCTAATGGCGAGAGTAGACGGGGGTTAGTTTTTAATTTTTTTTAAACTAAGATCCGGGATATTTACGCTTTTTTATAAGTAAAATTAATAAAAATCAATATAAAAAAATGTTATATGTCATCCCCTATTACTTATAGAGGGTTCCAATTAGTTTCGAAGTTTACACGAGCGAAGCCGCGGGATTCCGCTAGTATTTATAAATTTCTTGTGGGTTTGATAAGGATATTTAACACCTTTTATTATCCCTTTCTAGCTCAAAATCGTAAAAATTTAAATTATGTTGATAATGAGACAAGTTTAGGCATATAAAAAAACATGTATTTTTCAGAAATTTAAAAATATTTATTTTGAATTATTTATTTGACTTTTTTGGGATTGACATATTGTGAGTTAATCGTAAAAAAAACACTTATGTCGTAATGCAGGATTTGAAACAATTATTTAGTTTGTTGTAGCATAATGCTACACCGCATTTTTCGCAAATTGTTTGTGAAACGCCATACACTGGGGAAACTTACAACTTATTCTTTTTTCTACCCAAAATGGTCCTGCCTTACTGCCAATGTTTACGTAATAATACGTAAGTCAATAGGTTATGCCATCTGTGAATTTTACTTGATACTAAGTTATTGAGTGTTATATAGGTATGTTACAGTAGTGTTACACATATTACAATATATTTAGTACGTATATTAGCGGGATTATTGAGGTTTGTTACAGAATGTCACATGGGGCTACAAAGGGTTAACTCACTTTATTAATTATTATATATTTTAATATTATTCAAATTTGTGGTTTATTAAGTAGCTTTAATAAGGAAACTTCAAAATAAAAAATATCTATAGAGATAAAGTAATAAATTGAAACTTTTCAAATACGTTTATATTAATTTTATATGAATTATTTATCGGAAATACTTCTAAAAGCTATTTAGTATTTAATTGAATGTAAATTTATAACGATATCTGATAATGTAATTAAGAAATCATTAAATTCAAGAGGATCTTATCTTTATATAATTAATTAGTTACATTTTACAAATTTAATTAATATTTATTTTTTATTTAAATATAAGAAAAAATGTATGGGGCGTGAATTATACGAAAATAACGTTCTTTATAAAAAAGTAATTATTTACTTTAAAAGATTATTTCATTTTCAACGGTTAAAATCTCTGATAGTTTGGTCAATTCAGATGCTAAACTGACTAACTAGACTAAAAATATACATAGTTATTGATTAGTTATGTTTCTACGTCTTATTTTCTAGTATTTAAGTTGATTTTTCTATGAGGAATTGAAATTTGATGCATGAAAAATGACAAAAAAATTTCAAATTTTAGATTTCGTTGAAAGTATGTTTTTTATATAGAAAATGATGTGAAAAGTTGAATTTTTCAAACCGCAGGTCTGTACGTCAACTCGTTCTCGAGATATGGCCTCTCTAAGTTTCTGATTTTGCAGAATTTTGAAGAAAAATGGCTGTAACTTTTGAACGTGAGGTCGGATTTGATTTTTGTTCACAGATTTGAAATCAGCGTGTCAAAATCTATATAATGACATGTATAACACTTTAAAATTCGACAAAAAAAATTTCATCAAAAATCGACATTTTTTTAAGGTATACCCCTTTGAATTTTTTCGATTTTTCACGAAAAATTTTTTTGCCGAATTTTCAAGTATTATACATGTCATCATATAGATTTTGACACGCTGATTTCAAATCTATCGACAAAAATCAAATCCGACCACACGTTCAAAAGTTACAGCCATTTTTCTTCAAAATTTTGCAAAAACGAAAACTTTGAGAGGCCATAACTCAATAACGATTTGACGTACAGACCTGCGGTTTGAAAAATTCAACTTTTCACGTCATTTTCTATATAATAAACATACTTTTAACCAAATCTAAAATTCTAAATTTTTTGTACTTTTTCATGCATCAAATTTCAATCTACCATAGAAAAATCGATTGAAATACAAAAAAATAAGACGTAAAACCAAAACTAACCCAAAACAATACATATTTCTAGTATAGTTACTCAGTAAAGCATCAATATTTAATTCTTCATACAAATATCAATTCAAAAATAGTAAATTATTAATTGTAAATAAATTGGTACTACTTTTTGATGTGGCTATATACACATACCACTAAATTAACGTAAACTAACCTATCCTAACTTAACAACCTAACACAGGGGTCGGCAGTCTTTAAGTTCGAAGAGCCATGTTGTTAAAAAAATTTATCTAAAATTTAGTTATATGATAAAATTGCAAAAAAATGTGTTCCGCAATCTTGCTACCTCGATTTTCTTTATTATATGGAAGAACTGAGTACATAAAAAAATATTCCAAGTTTGTATTGATATGCGTTCGATCTAGCTGCTAAGTTTAATTAGTTTAAATCCGCGGCGCGCACCTGTTTTTATAATAAAAGTACCTCAAAAATGTGTTTCGCGGTCTGCTTGATTTTTTTGTGAATAAAAAAGAATTTGGAATTGAATAAATAGTTAAAATTACTTAAGAGCCGCAAACGCCTGTGCAAATAGCCACATTGATTCATTATTTTTTTGGTACTAACTTTATTAAATGTCTACGGCAGTGGTCCCCAACCTTTTTGTGCCTAAGAGTACATTCTAGAATACCAGTTGGACGGCGGGCACCATTTTTTTTCAAGGTGCCTACATCTAAATCGCGATTTTGATTCAGACACTCAGGCGTTTCTCACGCCTAAACTAAAAAAAGTCAGACATATGCTCTCACTGACTTTTTGATGGAAAAGTTTTGTAATCTACAAAAAGGTTCAGAGGCATTTTTCATATATTTCTTTTTTCTACGTAAGCCGTGACTGGTAAAAAATGCTATTAAAAAAACTTTGATCATTGTTTATAATATTGCTCATATTGCTGAACGAATTTGTGCAATGTTTGATATATGCACAAATGTTTTTTATTAACAAAACTACATCAACAAAATATTTTTAATTTATCTTTAGAATTAATGTGATTTTTGTAATTGCGTACAGCCAGAAAAAGATTAAATGGCTACATATTTTTCTGGCTGTACTTTACGGTAGATATACGTTAAATTTGAGAGAATAAATGTAAAATGATATAATATATTTATAAACAAATATTTTTTTCAAATAAGTACGCTTGTATTTCTCTTATTACTTACTGAAAATAAAAAATAAATTACATGTAATTGAAAACTTAATTTTTTTTATCGTTCACAGTCAGCGGCGGGCACAATGGTGCCCGCGGGCATAGGGTTGGGGACCACTGGTCTACGGTATCAGAACTATTCTAAACGCTGCAATACATTCACTCTAATACATTATAATAGAGTGTTAATCGATTATCTTGTATCACGTACGTAATTGGATCAAGATCATATTCCAAATGATCGGCTGAACACACAGACTCCACTTGATTAGTGAAGATAACTTCGCAGGCACGTCTACAGCATCCACACATAACGTTATACCTATGTATACCAACTGGTTATCTTGTATAGTAATTAATACACGATTATTATTGGTGTGCATGTTACATGGTACAACCAACCATTATATTCGTTCGTGCGTTTGAATATTGATTTGAATTATATGTACCTATCTACTATCTTTACACTAATAGATGCATTAAATTTAACTATCTTTCACACTATTATGTACCTATTATAAAAGATACTGGAACCAGTCTTAAATACGTATGATTGGTGGGTTGTTTTATTATAATTTTCATAAAGGATCCCGCAGAATCCTTATGGGAAAGGGGTTTCGGTCAAACTCTTTGAAACTTTGGATTCTGATAGTCCTTGATGAGTAGATTAAAAGTGTCAATGGGCACTAAGTCCTAAAAACTCAAACTTTTAAGATATAGCCCTTTAAAGTTGGGGATAATGCTCACCTTTAATTTACAATAAAAAATTTGTAGAACCTTAATTTTCGCACAACTATTTGTATGTGTTCCTAAAGACTTATATAATCGATTGTCATCATAAAAAAGTAAATTCTTTAGCCAATAGCAGTACTTAAATCTTATTATTACGTTTTTTTATTATAAACCAATTTTTTTATTATAAAACAATTGGATTTGTTTATAATTAAAATAACGTAACAATAAGATTTAAGTGTTGTCATTTCTCAATGAATTGAAAAGTTGACTTTTTTATGGTGGCAATCGATTAATTATAGATGTCTTTGGACACACATACAAAAAGTTGAGCGAAATTTAAGGTTCTACAAAAAAAATATTGTAAATTAAAGACAATCATGATCCCCAACGTCAGAGGGCTATATCTTAAATGTTTGAGTTTTTAGGACTTAGTGCCCATTGACACTTTTAATCTACTCATCAAGGACTATCAGAATCCAAAGTTTCAAAGAGTTTGACCGAAACCCCTTTACCATAAGGATTCTGCAGAGTCCTTTATATTACTGATAAAAATATTTACTTCTTTATTAATGTTATTCGATCATTAGAGTAATGTGTAGATAAGTCTAAACTGTATGGACTACTAATTTTTATTTAAAATATTGGACGTATGGGTTCTGAGTAATTGGATACTAAAAATATAATTTTTAACCCACGATAAATGAGATAACTTATCGAAAATGATCTATTTATTGAAATTCTACACAATTGGCTATATAGAGACGTTTTAAAAACTAATTATTCAAAACTTCAACCCTTTTAAATACTATAATAATTATAAAACAAATATATTCACGTGTAATTTATTCAAAATAATGAAAAACTAGCTCTGACATTACAGCAGTACAAATTAGTACATGTTACTATTATATACCGTTCTGTCTATTACAAATTTTCAAATCAAATTAAACTTTTTTCACTTTTAATAATTTACAAAGTAAAATATTCCATTAAATGTAGGTACAGTCAACGCCATAAGTCCTCGATCATTTTCAATTCAAATTCGCAAAGCAATTCTATATAGTACTACCACCGTGATTAGACGTGTCTGATACTTATAGATAACAATAAAAATAAATAAATAAGCAAATACACAAACCAAATAGTGTTTGTTAAAATTGTTTAACAACAATGAGTTTAGTGCAAAGTGTGTGTCTAGAAGATCCAGACCCTGGGGGAACAACAAATGCCACCAACAACAATGAACACAAACGAAATAATGACATCTGTTTAGAAGAGGAATACGAATTCAACATGAATGTTGATAGCCAAGACAGCGACGATACAGATCATCCAACAATTCAGAAAGGGATAACAATCAAACGCAAAAGCCCAACCAACACAGAAAACACACAAAAAAAAGGTAAGAGTGATTTTAATACTCTCGAAAATAAAGAAGGAACAACACCAAAAAACCCGATCAACAAAAACACAGAAAACATAAAACCAAAAAATAATAACAAAGTTAACGAAATCACAAACAATAATCAAATAAATAATCATACAGTTTCAAACACGCCGGGTGATGCAAGTCAGCCGGGCGGCGAGTGCGAGTCTAGACCGGTAACACAAACGCGTGTTCTATTTCGTGCGGAAGATAAGGGGCCGTACCTAGTTTATATTGAAAACACTAATAATAAAAATGTCGGAAGGCTCCACCCCATGGCTTTAGGCAAATTAATCTACGATTCAATTCCTAACATTAAAAAAAACATTATTAATATATCAGCAATTGGAATAAACCGCGTCAAAGTGGAATTAAATTCAGCAACAGCGGCAAATAAATTAGCAGTTAAAAAAATTAAAGATTTAAACATATACATCCCAAAACATTTAACAATTAAACAAGGGGTAGTCAAGCACGTTGACACCTCTCTCTCAGAAGAATACCTTTTAAATGAAATTGTGTCAGATAAAAAAGTGTTGGAAATAAAACGTACGAACAGAAAAACAGTAGTTGACAGCAAAGTCGTATTTGTCCCCCGGCAAGTAATAACAATCACATTCCTAGGTCAAGAGCTACCAAATTACATATACATACACAGCGTACGATGCGAAGTAAACCCATATGTCCAAATGGTCCTACAATGCTACCACTGTTATAAATTTGGGCATACAGGAAAACAATGCAGATCAAAACAAAGATGTATGAGATGCGGCGAAGAACACAAATTTGAAGAATGCGACCAAATAAACATAACTGAGTGTGTTAACTGCAAAGGGGAACATCTCAGTAACTCCAAAGACTGCCCTTCCTATATGTTACAAAAACGGGTAAAAGAAAAAATGGCGTATCAAAACCTAACATACCACGACGCACTAAAGAAAGAGAAAGAATACAATTATGCCAAAATCACCGAATTAAATACGCAACCAAAAATCAACGATAAAAACGAATTTCCTGAACTGAACAAAACCAATGTAAATAACAATCTAAAATCAATCTATAATTACACCAATGAACAACCAAAAAATACCACACCAAACTACCCAGCAAGCCAAGTAACTGAAATTAATAAAAATGCGGGAACAAGCAAAAAAACAGAACATTTTAGAAAACAACAAGCGCACTCATACCAAACAAACACGGCACAGCAACCATATTATAATCCTCATCGAGAAGTAGTCAACCACACACTAGCATACCCGCAACCTTCAACATCAAACGAAGAAAACGAAAAAGAAGCAATGCCGATAATAAACATTTTAGTGCAATTAATTACACAATTAATAAATAACGTACCACAATTTAATAACCCGGCTCTAAACAACGTTAAAGATATCCTAATAAATGTATTGTTGACTCTAAAAAACCAAAACTTCACATAATGTTTTACAAAATCTTACAATGGAACGCAAAATCAATCAACACCAACAAATGCTCACTAGAAAAATACATTAACGAAAACAAGGACATTGACATAATTATGCTATCAGAAACCTGGCTTAAACCGCACAAATTCTTAAAATTAAAAAACTTCAACACAATAAGAACAGATCGAGCCGACGGATACGGGGGAGTAGCAATTCTTCTCAAAACGTATATACAGTTCACAGAAAAAAAGATCAAGAAGCGAAACCATGGAATAGAGACATGTGCAGTTGACATAAATTCAAGAAATGGCAAACTGTCAGTCGTATCAATATATAAACCACCCAAGGTGAAATGCACCAGCAAGGACTGGCAGGAAATTTTAAATCAAACTGACGACCCATTGATACTCGCAGGTGACTTCAATGCACATCACATAAGCTGGGGATGTCAATACTCAGACAACCTAGGTACAGACCTTTTGGAAATGACAGAACAAAGACAGTTGGTACTACTAAATGATGGATCTCCTACAGTAGTCGCTCGACCCAATATAAGAACTTCAGCATTGGATTTAACGTTCTTATCACCAGATCAAGCCACCAGTGCAAACTGGGAAGTTGGAGAGGACTCATTAGGTTCAGATCATTTACCGATCACGGTAGAAATAGGCACCAGACAAAGAAGAAAGCACGAAACAACAAAAACGAGCAAAAAATGGAGAACAGAAAAGGCTGACTGGGACATATACACAATCATGACCGAAAAATTAACAAGCAAAACAAGTCCAGAAGACAACACAACAACCAACTACAAACAACTAATAAAAATAATTGAAGAAGCGGCAGAAACAAGTATACCCACAAAAGAAAACAACACAATAACCACATCACCACCATGGTGGGACTCTGCATGCACAAAAAAAACAAACGAAAAGAAAGAAGCCTTCAAACTCTATAGAAAAACAACAACTTTTGAAAATTACATAGCATACAAAAAAGTAGAAGCAGAAACACGAAAGTTTTTAAAAACCACAAAAAGAAACAGCTGGATAAAATTCTGCGAAAACATCAACAGAGACACCCAAATAAAAGATGTATGGAAAGCTGTAAAAAAATTCAAAAACGCAACCAGCGAAAAACCACCGAAACCGATTAACTCAGATTGGATAGAAAAATTTCTCGGCAAGATAGCCCCACCATCAACTCTTCAGCCAGTTACAATAGATAATGAAGAAAATAACGAAAACAGCGAAATCACAAACCCATTTACTCTACAAGAACTTGAAATGGTGCTTGCGAAAGCAAACAACACAGCACCAGGACATGATAACGTCCAGTTCTCAATGCTCTACCACCTATCCACAAACGCACAAAAGCTATTACTGAAAACAATTAACGACGTAATACAAAAAAACACCACAATCCCAGAAATGAAAACAATCGTCATAAAACCCATACTGAAGAACAACAAAGACCCAAACAAGCATGACTCGTACCGACCTATAGCACTGCTACCATGCATAACAAAGACGCTGGAAAAATTAGTAAAAAACAGACTGGAATGGTATATTGAACACAACGAGAAATTACACCACTCACAAATGGGATACAGAAGAGGGAAAGGCACAGTAGACATATTAACTACATTAACAACAGACATCCAACTAAGTCTAACAAGAAACGACTACACCATAGCATTCTACACAGACATAGAAAGCGCCTACGACAACATCAAGCTCAACATTCTTGCCGAAAAAATGAAAAACCTAGAAATACCGAATATATACATCAAGTTTGTAATATCGCTGCTAACCGAAAGAACAATTTACATTAAACATGAAGGGTCGACACACGGGCCGAGAACAGTGAGCGAAGGAGTAATGCAGGGATCAGTCCTAAGCCCACTGCTATTTAACATATACACAGCCGACTTAAATCGCATCTGCAATGTCAACACACAAATACTGCAATACGCAGATGATATATGCATCTATGCGTCAGCAAAAACACTCAATCAATGCAAAGAAAACTTAGAAAACTCCATAAAAAACCTACAAACTTGGCTTACAACCAATGGACTATCCATCGCAATACACAAATCGAATATCTGTGTTTACACTAGGCACAGATTGAAAAAAGAAGACACGATGAAATTAGACAACCTAGAAATACCATGGGTACAGACAGTCAAATATCTTGGAATGTTTATTGACCATAAACTTTCCTGGAAAACGCACATTAACTACAGCGTAGCAAGATGTGAGAAAGCAGTCCACATTCTACGAGCGCTAACAACGACATGGTGGGGTGCAGATCCGAAAACCCTACTGATGATCTATCGCGCTCTAATAAGATCGATACTCGATTACGGAAGCATCATATATGGGACAGCGCCAAACACCACGCTAAAACAAATAGACAGGATACAGTACAAAGCACTTAGAATATGCATAGGAGCCATGAGAACCACTCCCACTAATGCCTTACAAATAGAAACGCTAGAACCTCCATTGTACTTGAGAAGAAAACTCTTGGCTGAAAAATACATATTAAACACCTCTCAGCTTCGTAACAACCAAACAATAAAAAAAATAGAAGAATTAAAAAAATACATAACGGAAAAAAACAAATACTGGACACACAAAAACACCCCGCTATTAGTAACAGCCCACATAGATACAGAAGAATACAGAGTAAACATGTACAAAGAGCAGCTAGAACCAAGATTTCAATACAACCACAACACCCTTCTCTCTAAATCAACAATAATCACAGAAACAACCAAAGAATACAGACACTCTTTATTAAAAACCCTAGAGAAAAAACCAGAAACAGCAATTATATACACAGATGGGTCCAAAACCACGACATCAGTTGGATGCGCATACATCAACACCACAAGCACGCAAACAAAAGAAATAAAACTAAACAAAGAAATGTCCAGCTACACAGCAGAGACAATAGCCATTCTAGAAAGCCTAAAACACATAGAAAACACAGTATACAAACAAGTATACATATTCACTGACAACCAAAGCATATTAAAAAAAATAAAAAACATAAGTAGCGAGAAGAAGATCAACTACGTCGAAATGGAAATATTCAACAACATCAAAAAAAATGAAAACAAAAACATAAGCCTAATATGGACGAAAGGGCATTGCGGAGAAAAATTTAATGAACTAGCAGACGAAAGAGCCAACCTAGCAAGAATACACGGTCAAGAAAACTCCTACCAAACACCCCACACAGATTTCTACCCAATACTAAAAGAAAAACTTAAAGAACGATGGAAAGAAGACTGGGCAAAATCTCGCATAACCACTGGGGCAAGATACGCAAGGATAGTAAACACCATACCAAGAACCCCTTGGTTCACCAAAAGAAGCATGCCGAGATCAATGATCACCACCATTGCAAGACTCAAATTTGGTCATGCAAGTTATCCCCAACACCTATTCAAAATAAAAAAAGTTAACACCGAAATATGCTCATGCGATGGAATAACAATAAGCGACATAGACCACATATTTTTCAAATGCAAAAAAAACAAAGAACAAACGAAAAATTTCAACCACTCAATAGAACAACTAAACATAAAAACAAAAAAAATGGAAGAAGTTTTAAGAAACGAAGAAACATATGACTCGATTTTTACTTTCATCACAACCACGAATTTGAAGCTATAATCTGAAAAATCACCTATTGTGTGTTCCAAACCCCAAATCCATGGACCCCGGCCATACTGTTTGTAAAACCTACCCTGAGCGGCCCAGTGGTGCAATCACATTTCCATCTTGTGTCCATGTGTTTAAATGTTAAATGATAAAAAATGTAAAAAAAGAACTGGCTAAATCAGAAATGGAAGGCCAAGAAAAAAAAAAAAAAAAAAAAAAAAAAATTCGCAAAGCAGTAACTGAGTAGCCACGCCCATTTGATTTTAATAATATTTAAATCATTTCTCCATGTACCAAACAAAGATAGATAATTTGAAACTCATTTGCTAGATAAAGAAGTACTCTTTGTTTATAGTACTCATATATATTTGTGCTTTTAAATTATCATGTAATCTATTAAAAATTGTATAACAATTTAAATATTGGATATTTCGAATATTAGTATTTAACCCTTTCACTGCGCAATACCCTTTGAGATTTCGTTATCGCTGTGTGTACGTATTTCGATGATTGCAAGTTTATTAGTGAAGAGCGGTTAATGATTTTCGGTCACGTGTATATTTAGTTTATTTTATATTAAAAAATTATATAACCTATACATTAAAAGACTGCTTTTGTTACCATATTTATACGCAATCAACATAAATAAGTAGATATAGTATACTAATGTAACGTGTGACAACGTGACTTGTACGTAAACACAGCCCAAATAGTTATGTTGAGCGTATGGGACACATTTTAATTATACGAGTATATACGGTTTGCGAGCAACGAAAGGGTTAAATATGTTAAACTTGATATAAAATTTTGTAATGTGTATTTTTATTCAAAATCATGTAACTACATAAGCTCCGCCCTAGAAAAAGACAACCGATGATGCTTATTTTAATAGTTAAATTTGCTGTAAGCGAATTTGACCTTTCGTATGGCAGACCAATTGTGGGGCTGATAGTACATGTGTTCTGAATATAAATTAAAAACAAATTTTTCGAAACCAATTTTTTTTTACACTGTGTTAAGCATATAACCTTAAAAATGTTCAGCACTTGGGAGTTGCCCAAGATCAATGCCAGTACTTTACTGGTGTATCCACAGCCGAAGAGAAAGTCCACCTTTTTTTAAATCGGTTTTAAAAATCACTCCATATGTTACAAACAAACCTCATGTTTATGATTCACATTTATGTAAACAGTTAAATTTTATGTACAAAAAATATATTTCAGTTTCTCTGTATACGTAAAAGCAGTAAAGATTTTATTACGGACTTACTATAAAGATGGATATTAAACATTTACCTATGATCAATATAAACATACCTACATTAAAAACCGAAAAACAATGTATTTTATGCATATCGATAATTTTATAAATGTATACACTAGGGTGTTCCAAAAAAAGTCGATAATTTTTTTTTTCGATTGCATGTAAAATTCTTGTTATATATGCTATAAAAAAAATTCTGTAAAAATTTGAGCCCTTAATATCAACTTGAAGAACTCCATCACCGAATTTGAAGATTTACCATTGATTTAACATGGAAAAATGATTTTTTAACGTTCATTTCTCCTGCAAACTATGTAGAACATTATTTTTCGGAAAAACCATGACTGATCCTTCTTCAGTATTAAATTCTGTAAAAAAAAAGCTCTTAGGGTCCAGTCTCTAACGTCAACCCTCTCGTTTTTAAATTTCAAAAAATCTGTATTTTTTAACGCAAATAAAAACGAGAGGGTTGACGTTAGAGACTGGACCCTAAGAGCTTTTTTTACAGAATTTAATACTGAAGAAGGATCAGTCATGGTTTTTCCGAAAAATAATGTTCTACATAGTTTGCAGGAGAAATGAACGTTAAAAAATCATTTTTCCATGTTAAATCAATGGTAAATCTTCAAATTCGGTGATGGAGTTCTTCAAGTTGATATTAAGGGCTCAAATTTTTACAGAATTTTTTTTATAGCATATATAACAAGAATTTCACATGCAATCGAAAAAAAAAATTATCGACTTTTTTTGGAACACCCTAGTATACACTTTATTGGTACATATACGGAAAAAGTAAACTGTAAGAATTACATTTTTTTCTGTCTAACTCGGATAGTAAGCTAAAACATATAATATTTTACTGTCTGAAACTGTAATAATATAATTCTAGGCTATTTGCAGTTTATCTTGAGTATATTATCTTTATATTGAGTATCTATAATGAAATTTTTAAATTAAAGGGCTATACGACAATTTTCTCTGATTATTTTGCTTCTTTTAAAAATCATGTGTAATTTTTCCGTATATTTCGATATTTTCTTTAACCTCTAAAGGGTCGGAAAATCAATATTTTGACGCACCAGAAAATCTTCAATTTTTGTTTTTAGATTAAAATACATCGAAAACGTATATTTGCAAAATCGTTCATGCAAGGCAATGGGATAGTTTTTACCCAATTATAGGGGTTGTTTTTGGGTTTACTGTATTTTTTTAACGTCAGATTCGGATTCCGTAAACATTATTTAAGTTAGATTTTGTTTAAATTGTACAGTAATATTCCTTAGATTAAATCTGAAAAATAGTCCATTTTTATTAAAATTGACCATCTCAAAATCATGAAAAACGATCTCAAAGTTTATATTTTTAACACAGCTTAGATGAACTAAACGTACACCAACGTAACGTTTTATTAGTTAAAAAACGAAAAGTCAGTTTTTCATAAAAAACTGACATGTATATTTATATGAAAGAAAACATTATACAAAAAATTAGAATTATTGACCATTCCGTTATTAAGATTTAACCAGATTTAACTACCAAACGATCACATAAATTACAGTATTGTTGACAATGTGGCAACAGCGCATGCATTTGGTTATAGTAAAAAATACGCGAAATAATCAAATATTTTTTTACAAAATATAATAAGTGGATAGAAGGAAATTCAAATTAATTTCATTAATATTAATATATTCTGTGGTAGCTTAGATCAGTGGTCCCCAACCTTTTTGTACCTTAGAGCACATTCTAGAATACCGGTTGGGCGGCGGGCACCATTTATTTTTACAAGGTGCCCACATTAAAATCGCGATTTTGATTCAGGCACTCAGGCGTTTCTCACGTCTAAACTAAAAAAGTAAGACATATGCTCTCGCTGACTTTTTGATGGAAACTTTTGTAATTTATACAAAAAAAGTTCAGATGCATTTTTTCATATATTTCTTAGTTCCTACGTAAGCCGTGACTGATAAAAAATGCTATTCTTAAAACTTTGATCATTGTTTATAATATAGTTGAACGAATTTGTACAATGTTTGATATATGCACAAATGTTTTTTATTAACAAATCTGCATCAAAATATTTTTAATTTATTTTTAGAATTAATGTAAGTGATTTTTGTAATTGCATACAGCCAGAAAAAGATTAAATGGCTACATATTTTTCTGGCTGTACTTTCTGGTATAGGTACATTAAAATTGAGAGTAAATGTAAAATGATATAATATATTTATAAACAAATATTTTTTTCAAATAAATACGCTTGTATTTCTCTAATTAGTTACTAAAAATAAAAAAATAAATTACATAACATGTAAAAACTTATTTTTTTATAGTTCACAGTCAGCGGCGGGCACAATGGTGCCCGCGGGCATAGGGTTGGGGATCACTGGCTTAGATGATAAAATATAATCATCTGACAAGTAGTTAATAGTAGATAATATGCAACGTTGCCATGATCATTTCTCTAAATTATAAAAATGTACTCGGCCTAATGTGATCACATTATGATGGACCAACTACCATAAAGGTAAAAAAAAAACACAATATTTATAAAAAACTCACATTAAGTTTTGACAAATTTCGAGTTAAGATAAAAACAAATTCTATTGATGAATCCATAAGATATGGTATATGCTTTATGAGAATCCTTTTTAATACAGCATGTGCGGTCCTTGCTTTATTATATCTAATATAACTCCAGTTATATTATATCTCGTAGATATGTTTGAAATTCACAATCCAAAATGTAATAACTTTAATATCTGTATATGTACAAAATATTCAACACTATGTGTTGATGTTAATTATAAATAAACCTAATAACAGTTTATGGTAGATATAGCAATTTGTTAATCGTTCATAACACTTCACAAGCTTAAAATTATTACTATACTTGATAGGCTTTAATAATGTGTGTACATAGATATAACTTTATTACCAGCAAAATGCTCTCAGAGATTTTAACCCTATTAGTGCAATCAACTAATCTAATAGTAATTACTTATATACAGGCAGGGATGTTAAACTGTTAACCCTTTGTAGCTCAAGATCTTAAAAATTTAAATTAAGTTGATAATGAGACAAGTTTAGGCATATTAAAAAACACGTATTTTTTAGAAATTTAAAAAGATTTATTATTAATTATTTATTTGACTTTTTTGGAAATAACATTACCTACTGTAAGTTAATCGTAACAATTCTTTACTACATTATATTGTTCAATTTTTAACGGTTTAGGGAGCATATTGTAAAAGAGCGCACTGGCGACTTGATTTACCACTATCGTCATTAATTATTCCTTAAGTTACCCAACGTAACAAAAAAAAGATACTAAAACCTGGCCAAAGAATATATCTATGAATTTAAAATAAAAAAACACACGTAAATCAGATAAGTGGTTCTCGAGTAATAAGCGCACTAACGGACAGACAGACAGATTTATAATATCTATAGATAATTACATACATTTAGGCCCAGATAGTGACGGGGCTAGGAGGGTCATATGGCCCGGGCCCCCTGTGTCTCAGGGGCCCCGGCGTCCTATAAATTATGTTTATAATATATTTTACATATTTTTTGATAACATAATAAAATATACTACAAAAAGATACACCTTGTGGAAAAATTATATAGAAAGCAAAAAAAGGATTTTTTTCATAAAAAAAACCCTGATTTTTAATACTAAAATAATATCAGAAAATTATTAGAATTTTATAATTAGAATTGGAATGTCCGCACTCTCGGTATTGGGGGGGGGGGGGGATATGGCCCGACCCCCGCTGAAGCTCTCTTAGAGCCTGCATACAGTAACTACATATATTAATAATAATTATTATGCAACGATTTAATTTTAATTATAGAATTGACAGTTTAATAATTTTGTGTTAATAACATTAACAATAATTACAATTTAAGCACTAATTAGCTAAACTAACGCTAATCTACCAATAATTTTGTTCAATTACATTAATTTATTTCAAACGCTTACTACCTAAAGCAATTACTATAAATATACTCGTATAACATATTCTAATAAATACATAATAATATACCATAATATACCAATTAACTTTGTTTCTAGCTTTCTGGGTATTAGACAAATAATATATAAGTACATATTTTAGATTTTCACTTAAGTCTATGCATCTAGCACACTGTAAAAAAAGATTTGGTTCGAAAAATTTTATTTTTAATTTATATTCAGAACACATGTACCTACATTTAATGGAATATTTTACTTTGTTAATTATTAAAAGTAAAAAAAGTTTAATTTAATTTGAAAATTGAAATAGACAGAACTGTATATAATAGTAACATGTACTAATTTGTACTGCTGTAATGGCAGAGCTAGTTTTTCATTATTTTGAATAAATTACACATGAATATATTTGTTTTATAATTATTATAGTATTGAAAAGGATCAAGTTTAGTATAATTAGTTTTTAAAACGTCTCTATATAGCCAGTTATGTAAAATTTCAATAAATAGAGCACTTTTGATATTATTTACTCAAAAACCATACGTCCAATATTTTAGATAAAAATTAGTGAAATAGGTATATCAGCTATAACATAAATAACAAATTAAAATTTTCTATCTACACATTGCTCTAATGCTCGAATAACTTTAAAATCTATAATTTAAAATACCGCGTTAAATTGGTCATTCTATAAGCCAACGTTTCGTCGCATATTACAGCGGAAATCTTCAAGGCTCACTTTCAATTACAAAAGATTTTCAACGTTGACCGATATAACGACAAAACAGACGTGACTTACACCCAGAAGATTATATTAGAGATACCAATCTCGGTTAAGAACCATATTTACTGAATTCATATTTGTCTCATATTCCGAAATGAATATTTAATAAAACAATATCGATAAAAAAAAACGGTCGAGTCAAAGAACAAAATCATCCACGATTTGACGAGAAACAATTGCATACATGTGTCTGCGGAAATAAAAACCAGTCGTCTGTTCACAAACGTACAAGTGCCCCCCTTTAACCACCTCACCCCCCCCCCCCTCCACACACGCCAATATCGTGAAAAACTCGGAAAAGGTGTTGCAATTGGAAAACTGTATTTTTACTATCACGTATAGTTGGTTTTATGACACCGGAGCCATAGAAAACAGCAGCGGCGGTCGAGGCGCATATGCGCCGGTAATAATGCACCCAACACCATCCACACACACACCCAACGATCCCCACCCAACATTCACACACATCCATAAGCGCCGACTCAAAAGTTCAAAATTTTACTAAATCATTATTTTAAAATAAATTCATCATATACTAATATAAAAGTAATTTTATCTATACAAATATACAAAGAAAAAAAATTCATGATCATGATTGACTGACTCATCAACGCCCACCCCAAACCCTTATACTTAAAAACGTGGTATTTTAGAGGTAAGTTAAAAATTCAGATTAAAAGGCAGACGCGATATATTTTGAAGCTGCGAAGTTTTTTTTTTTTTCATACAATGGGTCTTAAAAAATCCTGAAGTCCCCCTATATATAGGTAAAAACTGTTAATATATACAGTAAAGTCATTTTTAATGTAGTAAATAGGATCAATAGAAAATCGCGTACAAAAATTTGTTTTTAATATGTGAAAAAGGTCGCTACGGTATTAGGGCACTTAGTTGTCTTAAAGTCAATGGTGTAAAGCAGCGGTTCTTAAAGTCGAGTCCGCTAAACTTTTACGGAGGTGTGTGAAACATTTTTGGCATAAATTACTTAACATAAAGTACTTTTATGTTTTTATTTACCAATAATTAATTAATATCTTACAACCTTCTTTGTTAGTCTATCTGGGAAGGGCGTCCCTGAAAAATAATTGTTCAAAAAAGGGGGTCCCTAGACCACACAAGTTTAAGAACTGCTGGTGTAAGCTATATTTAAAAAAAATCTATATAACATAGGTATAGAATCCTACCACCCTTTAAAGTCCTGGAAGGCTTTGACTTGTGACAGTTTTTCATAAAAAAATTTGATCAAATTTTGCTCCTTGGTCGCCACACATGGAATTAACAGTTGTGAAACTTGCCAAAAAATCTATACCATCTTACTATTCTTCTAATGAGTTTAGTACAAATTCGATATTTTTTTAGATGTACCACTCTTGCTCCTAGGTGACAATATATACATATATTGTGGAGTAAATAAAGAGTAAGCGGCGCACATGAAGCTATTGGTCACAGTTGCTGACATGTTCTTACATACAGTGTTCTCTAACTGGAACTAGTAAAAACATGGTACGAATAAAATGAAGGTAGAATTAATTACTATGTACATGGTTTTATTTCTCTTTAACTGCGTATATGTTTTTTATTCCTTAACCTACGACGTTAAAAAGGTTATTTACAAGTTGCTTTGACCAGCAGTCGTCAACCTTTCGATAAATTATTTAAAATGAATACATTTTAATTTATGATAATTTCTGTAAATGAATATTTTTTTGCAAAATGCTCAGCACTGGTTTTGACGCTATCGAATATCTATCGAATTTTCTTGAATTTTCCATGTTAAATATTGTCAACCCTCTCATTCATAGAAAGATCAGAAGTTTTATACATTTCGTGCTGAATATATAATAAATAAAAGCCAGTACTGATAGCTAGTAACTAAAAATTTTGTTAAATATGGACGTTTTACATAAAAACAAAAAAAAAAATGTTAGTAAGAACTAAGAAAACTCAATTTATATAAATACCCTCGTTTGTGGGTATCGTGCATGAAAGGGTTAAATCATGTATGGTTCTCTACCGATATATCGCACTCCCGCTAAAAAAGTGCCACAACTTAACAATTTAGGTAAATCAGAATTGTAAAGGTAGTATAATAAAAGGACTGATACACAGTATTTAATTTAAATATTTCAGTATTCCTCTGATGTTTGAAAAATACTATTAACCCTATAACGTCGAGCGTGACGTTTTCGTAACGTTAAATTAACACGTATTTAGTACTGAATTTATAAATAAATTCAGACGTTATAGGGTTAAAATACTTACTGATTAAGTATATAAAAAACAAATAAAAAATGTAACATTTATTTAGAATATTCCAATTTTGTTGACGGTAGGTACACGAAGTACATTAATGACAATTTTTTAGTAGAAATATAAAGTAATTTGGAATCATTCTACATATTTATCTCAAATATAACATTTTTTTAGTTGTGACATATTTTTTGCAGGGGTGCTATATAGTTTAATATATACATAATGCATAATAGCAATACATTATGCTAGAAAGAACTAAGAAAACTCAATTTATATAAATATCATTGTTTATGGACATCGTGCATGAGAGGGTTAAGTGACGTATGGTTCTCTATACTCTATAATACAGATATTTTCACTAATGTGTTACTTTTGAAGTATACATACTGTGAGTACATATGTATGCTTCAACATACTTGCAATACGTGATGCAGAAGTTGTTATACTTTGTAAAATGTGCTCGCAAAAACAAATATCATATTTTTCAAGTTCCTTCTAGTGTTCCCCTGTTTTATTTGTCGATTTTGAAAAAAAAAACAAAAACAACTCAAATCGATTTCAGATCAAAGCAAACACACTAGGTGCATGTACTTCTTCAAATAAATTCGTTAAAAGAAATGTACGATTGATAAGTATAATAATGAATTTTTATTTAGTCGCCGATTGAAATCAATATTTTTTCCGCCCGGATTTTTTTTCTTCTAAATATACTTAAGTTTATTTGTTTTACATTTTTTTTTTACGAAGAATGGAATGGCAATTGTTTTTATTACATGTCTCCTTCTAGATTTTAGACAAATAAAATAAACAAAAACTTTACATAAAATAGTAAATATTGATTTGAAATAAACTGTATTCAATTTATTTATATCAATTTATATCAATATTACACAAGAGAGAATACAGGTTGGTCAGTATTTCTCTGGAACAAATTTCCCTGACTTTTCCCGGTTTTCCAGGAGAATTTTTACCGTTTTTCCCTATTTTATATATTTAAAATTTAGATAAAAAACCTAAAAAACATAGATCAAATTTAATATTTGTGATTTTTTTTCAAGATTTTTTTAAGAGAAGACTTTTAACTTATTAATGTAAACATTTGTACACATATTATGGTAACTTTTAATTGTATTTTAACATTTTTTATTTGTAAAAATAATAATTTCGAAAGCTGCTACAGCTGTTCTCCAGGAGGTCCTCTCAAAAAAGGCACCTAGCAATGACCACGATAACTCTGGACTGGATCATTTAAAATAAAAAACCCAAACAGATTTCGTTATATATGTACATTACGAAAATGAAATTAAAAAAAATCGATTTTTTGAAAATTCTAACTGTATATAACCCCTTAAATCCGACCTCCTACTTTCAAACACTCTGAGACGTCTTTACAAATATTCATGTAACTTCGAAAATAATCGCCGGATTGACTTGAAATTTTCTGTGTGTGTACTTGAATATATGTACATTACGAAAATGAAATTAAAATAATCGATTTTTTGAAAATTCTAACTGTATGTAACCCCTTAAATATAATATTACCACCAAATCCGAGTATTAAAAATAAATAACAGCGCCCATTTTCTAATCCTCGGATCAAAGTACGGCATCTATACTCTCACATATTACATACACACACACACACACACACACACACACACACACACTAGACCGACACAACAGCTCTACAATGGTACATACACAGATATATACACATATGATCGGCGGATGGTGGAGGCGCCGGTCCAGTTGTCATGACAACACCGAACGCTCTGTGTGTGTCTGTGTGTGTGTGTGTGTGTGTGTGTGTGTGTGTGTGTGTGTGTGTGTGTGTGTGTGTGTGTGTGTGTGTGTGTGTGTGTGTGTGTAATGCACGGTTCATCTCAACAGCTTTCAGAGAGCGTCACATGATTCCGCGGATGATATTCGACTCTGTGCACGCAGAAGAAAGGGGCGAGTTCGATGCATGCTGCTTGCACGCGTAAAAAAATTTAAATAAAAAATCATATTTCAATATTACACTGTCATATTCATTGTAAGAGACGTGGAACTGATTTTTTTATGATAAAATTGAAAAAAATCTACCATGGAGGTAACACCCCCGCAAAAAAGTTTCACAACTGAAATAATGTAGTTTTGAGTAAAATAGGAATAAATGAAATTATAATAATTTAGGTAAATCAAAATTGTAAAGGTAGTATAGGAAAAGGACTGATACACAGTATTTAATTTAAATATTTCAGTATTCCTGTGATGTGTGAAAAATAGTAACTATTAAAACGTTTAGTAATTAAATATTCAAAAAATATAATAAAAAATGTGATTTTTTTTTAGAATATGCTAGTTTTGTTGACGGTAGGTACACGAAGTACATTAATGACGATTTTTTAGTAGAAATATATAATAATTTGGAATCATTCTACATATTTACATCAAATATGACATTTTTTGAGTTTGTAACACTTTTTTGCGGGGGTGCGACATAATGAATAATAAAAAAAATTTACGAAATTGTTTATTTTGAAAAAAAATATTTTTTCTATGCTAGTTTTACTGAACAAAAAAATATATGAGCATCAGTGACTTTATAAACAACCTGTATAAATACGATTTCATTTTCAAGTGTTTAAATGTTTCGTCAAATCAATCAGTTACAAATAATCTTGAAAAAGTTATTGGAAATGAAAAAAAACACCCAAAAAATTAAAAAAAGTACTTTACAAATTAATTTCACAAATATAAATACCTAACATGAATATTGCAAAACACATATCTTTGTCTTTTCAACTGTAAACAATAAGAGAGAGAGAAACAACACTCTCCTTCTCTCTCTCTCTCTCTCTCTTTCTCTGTCTCTCTCTCTCCATACAAAATACTGATTAATATAGACACTGTTATTTTTCATCCTTGTTTGAAAGATTTCGCGCTGAACTATTTAATTTAATGTGACATTTATTGATGGGTGAAAAAGAAAACTGTTGAAACTTCTCTCTATAATATATATTCACAGTATTTTCATTTAATTTACGTCAGTGGCGCCTCACTCCAAATAACGCGGGTAGGGAACAGTGCACCTGAACCCCAAAAACTAAGTAATTTAAAAGCATATTTTATTTTGAACCATTGAAAGGTTTTGTATATGTAGTCAGTAGCGTAGCAAAAGAAAATATAAATGCAAATAAAATAAAAATAAAATATATAATATACACTAGCTGTACCCGCGTGAATTTAGAATTTATTTTTTAATATAAACCGGGATACAAAGTAGCTTATGTCCTCCCTCAGGATGCAATCTATCTTCATGGAAAATTTCATTAAGATCGGTTTAGTAGTTCAGCCGTGAAAAGGCAACAAACAGCATTACAAAAATAATTATATTCATATTTATAATTTTTAATACAAATAAGTCTTAAGGTTATTCTATCATATAGAACAATGTATAGATAAAAGTCTAAAATTTTAATATGGTGTTTATCGATAACTTATATATTTTACTAATTTTTATTTAAAATATTGGACGTATGGTTTTTGAGTAATTGGATATTAAAAATAGAGTTTTTAACACACGATAAATAAGAGAACTTGCCGAAAGTACTCTATTTATTGAAATTCTTCACAATTGGCTATATAGAGACATTTTAAAAACTAATTTTTCGAAACTTTTTAATACCTACTATAATAATTATAAAACAAATATATTCACGTGTAATTTATTCAAAATAATGAAAAACGAGCTCGACCATTACAGCAGACCAAATTAGTACATATTACTATTATATACCGTTCTGTCTATTTCAATTTTCAAATTAAATTTAACTTTTTTTACGTTTAATAATTAACAAAGTAAAATATTCCATTAAATGTAGGTACATGTGTTCTGAATACAAATTAAAAACAAAATTTTTCGAAACAAAATCTTTTTTTATAGTGTGATAGACGTATAACTTAAATACACTATATTAGAGATACTCATATTAAGAGTTATGACAGCCTGATTCGATTTCCGATCAATTAAAATAACCAAGTATTTTCTGATTCCATCAATCAACAATATTAATAAAACATAATGTTCAATTTAAAAAAAATTTGTACTTTCTAAAAATTATACTTTTTTAAAACAAATCGGTTTGGCTTAAGATGGTATCGCTGTCATAACTCTTACATTACAGTAGTTAATTACAGTTATATTCAACGTCTAAATTAAATATTCATATTGAAAAGTTCTAATCAATGAAAAACGTTTTCTTTACATCTCTAAATTGAACATCACGTTTTTTGTATGTTGTTTTTTTATAAAAAGAAAAACCATCCTGGATGTCAACAGATTCCGCGTTCGTTGACAATACCTCATTTCCGTTCACCTGATTTGTCTTCACATCAATTTATTTGTTGTCAAAGATATCAAAAGCTTAACATATAGATATAGGTACATATTCTTTTCAATTTGAAATTTAGAAAATCATAAACATCGAAAAATATATTCATTCTATTTCTTAGAAACGTAAAAAAAATAATAATAAATAATATATTTTTAGAAACGTAAATAAATAAAAAAATATACGTATGTACCTCTTAAACAAGTCAATCACACAACATAATTGTGTCTACGTACATTAAGGCTTTCGCTGTTAACAAATAAATAACTGTTTTGCTCTCTGTTGACTAAATTTGATCATTTAATTTACAATGGGATGTAATTTTATTACAAGATAAGTAAATTCACTTCTAAGTCGATTAAAGTAGTGTTTTAAAGTAATCTATTGCTGTTTTCATGGGGCACATTGATACATTAACATGGAGGCACTTTAATACGTATCAATATTGTATCGTAATAGTAAAATTAGAACAAAAGACAGTTAGGCACTTTGTTGACAAAAAATATGAATTTCACGTTTTTTTTATTTGAGGCGTAAACCTTCTGGAGTCTATGTCTATTCGGACATAAAAGATGAGATTTCTGTTCACATATTGTGTTAAAATCAAGAAATGCACCAACAGAATGACATCCTTTTTTTTATTCAATATTAATCTGACTTGTTATAATTTGTAAGACCAAGGTGTGTTGACACCCATGTATCAAAGTGCCCTGTGTATAAGGTACATATATACGAATTCCACTTTAAAAATAAATAGCTGTAACATTTATTTTTAACAAGTGGGGGTTCAAATTTTCTCCCTAAAAGTTACTCAGACAAACATTAAATACAACTAATTATCATCACTTATTTTAAGACCTTTTTTTAGTTTCTTAAATAAACCATATCAATCTGCCCCCACTACCCCTATCTTATTTTATTCAAAAATTCAAGCACCCACAAGAATACATTTTCAGAAATTAATTTTTTTATGTGTTTATCTACACAAAAATCAACAATTGCTGTTTCAGAGTCAGTAAGATCAAAAGGTTTTTTTGATAAAAATAACGTAGTCTTTATAGGGATTATAAATGAATCTGATAATAATTCTCGTATGTTTTAAGCCACACCTATGTTTTTTTAAACCATACATTAGTAACTTAATATGTTTTCACTTAAATATATTAAAAAAATATAACAATATTTACACCCAGCCGACACAAAAAAGGTACAAAGAAAGGAGAAACACGTTTGATATTATAATATTTATTACGAAAAACTCGTGTTTGATATATTTATACCGGGTGTCCCAGATTATGATACATCTATTATATAGATACTGAGATCCCATGCTGGAAAAGTTATCAGGAACACCCAGTATACTAAAAATAAATTGTAAAATTCAGTTTACATAGAATAAGATTTATTAAAAATTAAAATAAACTAATAAAAAATATAATGGGTTAAAACTGATAGTATTTTTTAATACAAAATTGACATTTTTAATCAGCAACTATAATTTTTATTAAAAATTCGACTTTAATAAAAATCGTGCATCTACTTAATTCAAAATATCCACCATCTGGATTAAAAAAAGCGATCAACTTTTTTCATTTCCTATTAAAACTCTAAACGATAAAAAAATTATGTTATTAACTTCCCTATAAATAACCCCCCATTATAGAACGTTGGTTTTTAGCTCACGCCTACTTAATCTAAATTGTCACGTCTTCCGGTTTTTGTTGATGGAATAAAAAACCATACACTCACAGAGACCGCTCTAAGTAAACGTTATATACACTTTGTGTATATGTTTATGAAAAATATATAATACTACATAACGAAATCTTGTTCTTCCGAGGAACGTGCATATTCAAACTTCCTCTATTTTCATAAGTCCAAGATAAGACGTGACCTATATTCGAAACACCACAACAACAAAAACTGCGTTATATGTGAAGCATGCATGCACACATCTGCAGGGCTGGCTATAGGCGTTTTACTGCCCCCTAATATTTTAGACATTACATTTATTAAAATTGCAATATCTCAATTAACCCATTAATAGGTATATTTAACTATTATTTAGCTTATTTAAAAACATGCAAAATATTTTTTTAATGAAATTAAGTACATATTCAATATATTTAACTAAAAATACAACACAAACTTTTTTTTAATATTTAGAAAAAAAAAATAACAGTGTGTACTCAAGCGAGTAAATTGGGCAGATATTGTGTGAGACTGCTTTTCTGATATCATTTTTATTTAGATAAATTTCATTTAAAAGTCATGTTATATGTATATTTAAGTTATTTCATATGATTTGAACAAAATTCGAAATCACATGCTCTAGTTGGATAAAATATATTAGCATACCACGTACCTCTTTTCATATAAAAATTATTGAGAACAATTAAAACAGTTATGAAACTAAAAACGTTAACAGATTTTGTTTGTTGCACTTCTACCAACTGATATTTAAGGAAATATTGTGAATTAATATTCATATACAGCAGCAATAATTATAAAATGATTATTACAAATGTGTACGGCGGGCGTTAATGGATTAAAACGATGCTATGTTTCAATTTAGATTTTGTTTCCTCGCAATATCGAAAATACGAGAAGCTTTGTGATCGTTTTAAAATGAGAAAAAAAATTGTGGTGAAAATATGTATGAAAATTAAATGGTTAGTCATTGACAGGCAGTTCGTCTGAATACTTTATCGATTTTTATTTAATAATTAACTACCTTTGATGAATTTAGCACGAGGAAGCACTGTGCATTTACTTGGCAGATGGTTTTTTTTAAATTCATCACTTATATTTCCTTACTATTTTTAAAGTAAAAAAACAACAATAAATATAAATATAATGTAACTCGTTACGTTCTCATTTTTCATAACTTGACGAGATATACAAATTAAGAAATTCACAAAAAAAATTATTTTCAAAACACATACAAAAATATTTTTTATTAATTTTATAATTAATGTTGGTTTATACCCCCACCCACCCCAATGCTAGACCTGTCCCTGCACTCACCACAGTAAGAGAGAGAGGGAGACATGTGTTTTAGACACTATACATATGTCTTTGATCCTGTAATGTCGAAATTTCATTAAACGAAACGATCAAAGCGTATCTAAATTATGTACAGTAAAACCTTTACTATCTTTTATAGGTATACACATACAGGCACACAAACTCACACACATTCACGTGGTTATATCACGATTAGTAGATCTAATGTACCTATGTATGTAAGAAACCACCTACATGAAAAATAATAGCTTTATCTTTAGTCATTTTAAAATGTACTATGTTTTATAGAAAATAATATCTAAGTATAATAAAACAGTCATATAATTATAATGATCATTATGGTGGAGGTGTTCATAAGTACATATAACATACCCCTATATCAATAAGACATAATACAAGCTGTCCTGTAAGTAAGTATCCATAGGAATTTTTTATATTGTAATTAATATTTATATATTATTCTGCAAGTACAGCTTTGGATACTTTTGTAATGTCTTGACTTACGAGACACCTGTATATACAATGGCAGACTTTTACAAAAATAATAAATATATAAATTATTATTAAACATATTTCTATTCATTTACTTTCTTATACGAGCATTGAAGTATAGTAAAGCCGATTTGTTTTAAATTAGAAATTTTATAATGGAAAATATACATTTGGACCATCTCTGAATCCATCCTGACTATTTTTGCTATGATATTTATCTGTATGTCGGTCTGTACAACTCTAACTCAAAAACAATCTGGGAAAAAAAATCATTTTTAACAAATTTAATTTTTTGACATGGATATTATATTTTTTAATTTAATTCATTGTACATTTACATTAAAGATACTCATAGTAAGAGTTCTGACAGTCCGAATTGTCTATTCTGATTATTTTCGCTATGCTATGTGTCTGTCTGTCGGTTTATAGAAGCTCTTACTCAAAAACAATTTGGGAAGAAAATCATTTTTAACGAATTTAAATTTTTTACATGGATATTTCATTATTTTATTTAATTCATACATTGCTATCCGGATTTACTTTAGAGATACTCATAATAAGAGTTGTGACAGCCCGAATTGATTGTAGTATGGCCAAGTCTCACTTACAGACGTATTTTCTTAGTTTTTATATCACTAAAAATAATACATAAAAATTATTTTTTGAACAAATCTAACTTGACTAAAAATAGCTACGCTGTCATAACTCTTACTACGAGTACCTCTAATTAACATTACTTTACATTTACATATCACTTCAGTAAGTACATCATTAATTATTTTAAAGAAAATTCAATACATAATACAATACATAAATAAATAACTAAATGACATCCCGAATATATACTGAATATCAATTTAAAACTTTTTTTTTACTTTTACATTTACAAAGCCTACCACCTACTACTGAGTGTTTCAAAATGATACAAGCTAACTTTAGATGACATAAATGAAACAAAATGAAGATGTTTTTAACGTTTTTATAACTTTTTTTAAAAAACTTTCCTATCTATACGAAATGGAACCACTTACATTTAAAAGTTTAATTTTCATCTGATCCTTTTATCATCGACACTGTACTTTAGAATAAGTAACCTTATATCTTATTTATTTGATGCAATTGTCATGTAGTGGGGTTTTAAAATAATAAAACTCAATTTCAGATGTAGTTAAATACAGTAGCACCTCGCAATAACGGTACTCTTAAGGTTATTCGATCATTAGAGCATTGTGTACATAAAAGTCTAAAATTTTAATATGTTATTTGTGGATAACTCATATATTTTACTTAAAATATTTGATGTATGGTTTTTGAGTAATTGGATATTAAAAATTATAGTTTTTAACACACGATAAATGAGAGAACTTACCGAAAGTGTTCTATTTATTGAAATTCTACACAATTGGTTATATAGAGACGTTTTAAAAAATAATTATTCAAAGAAACTTCAACCCTTTTAAATACTCTAATAAAATAATTATAAAACAAATATATTCACGTGTAATTTATTCAAAACAATGAAAAACTAGCTCTGCTATTAAATTGTACAAACTAGTTAACTAGTACATGTTACTATTATATACCGTTCTGTCTATTTCAATTTTCAAATTAAATAAAACTTTTTTTTACTTTTAATAACTAACAAAGTAAAATATTCCATTAAATGTAGGTACATGTGTTTTGAATAAAAATTAAAAACAAAATTTTTCGAAACCAAATCTTTTTTTACAGTGTGCTAGACGTACAACCTTAAATCTCCGTCTATTTCTTTTTCAGTTATAAATTATGTATGTACATACTAAATACATATATATTTAACATACCAAGTAGAACAATATTGTCGAAATGAATAAAAAAAAGCATTGATATCTAAACAAATCTTTAAAATATCCCCTTATAATTTGTTATAAACAATTAATAACAATCAACTAAGAACCCCTTTCGAAGCCTTCTTGACCATTATCTTATAGATACATTAGTATAAACTGTAACCTAACATGATTCTGACATTTCTCCAAACCATAATAGCACCAAATCCAGTGTGTTGTCCCTTCTAATCGGTACCTGTGACGTCACAAGTGTTTCAAAGCATTAAGCTGGACCCCGTTTATGTCAACAGAACGATCGACCAGGCTGGGTAACGTAATCATTCCACATTAACCCCAAGATTTGTTTATAGGAAGATTAATTGATTCTAAATGGAAACTATTCTAAAATAACTGAGTTTTTATTTTATATACACTGTCGTGCAAAAGTCTTTGGACACCTGTGATTTTGAATGTAAATATACAGATTTCAGTCAATAAAAATACACAAAATAGCGAAAAGAATATGTTTACTCGCAGTCAAAATAGTAAAAAAAAAACAATTTCCCGTTAGCTTGAAAGACACTGTGCGTCAATACTTTCAACTTGAGTAAACCTGGCATATAATTCAAAAATGTTCCTTAACATGGAAAATTGTAAATGCAGTATTTTAGATATGCTAGGATTATTACAAAAGTTGTAATTAAGTACTCTTATATCAACACTTAACCATTTTTGCAGTTTTATATTTACAATACGAAAATAAATATTCTGTCCGCGCAACCACCGCGGTAAGCGAATTTTATTTGATAAAAAAATAAAATAAAAAATAATTAAATGTGTAAAAACAAGTTGGCTCTGAAATTTTTTAAATTTTTTATTGATTATTAACTTTTTACTCTACATAATAAACAAAAAAAATAAAATAAAAAACTTGTAAAAAAAAAGTTCCACATCGGGACTCGAACTCGGCATTCTTAGTTTACAATCTCTACAATATTTTTTTTGTTTTTAAAATATCAACCAAACGGTACTTTATATCGAAAAATCACAAGAGACATAATAATTTTGTTTTATTGAGAGGATTCCAAAACATATTTGATATTATCAATCCGATATTTAATACCCGAGATATGATTTTTTTTCGGTTTTGAATGGCCGCCATTTTGAAATCCATAAAGGAATTTCGCTGACTAACGAACTTAACCGAGGTATTCATGAGATTGATTTTTCAACCAAGTTTCAAAAAGATCGGAAGTAATCCTGGAAGGCTAGAGAGTCCACCAGATATACATATATATATATATATATATATATATATATATATATATATATATATATATATATATATATATATATATATATATATACATAAAAATTTTAACGAACCTCATTTTCGTGATCTCGAGATCAAGTTTGATAAAGATATATAGTTTTTTTTCCGAAGTTGCGTCATGATGGTGATAGCAATAGCTATATTTTTCTTCGAAAAATTCGCTAAAATTAGTGTCCAAATACTTTTGCATGGCACTATTATACTTTAGAGATCACAGTTGATTTCTTGTATACAGTTGAATCTCGAATTTCAAGGAAAACGTTAAGAAAATCGAGGTAAAAAAATTTCGAATTATAGATATAGAATCAAAGGGAATAGACATTTTCTTTAAGGCCCCGTTTCAATTAACGTAGTTTATAATAATGAAGAAACTTTAGACCCCCCTCCCAATAATACTCCCCCCCCTCGTAAGATTTTACCGAGAGAATATTATAATATAAAATTAACCGCAAATTTCTGTTCGAAACATTTTAAAATGAATATACGTACTAGAAAAAGTGTTATCGCAGAAAATAAATTAATCAAGCGAAATAACCAGACCGCGCGCCGTACAGCTTTTCTGAATATATATCTCTCTCTTGAAAGTTTTGCAAAGTCGTTAGGAAACACCGAAACCAAGTATAGCGGCCGGTAATAGCGAATTACATGACGATAAATTACTTTTTATTGTTTCCGAATAAAATGAAAAGGATCATAATAAAAATAGGCCAGGGAAGAAAAAAAACTAAACAAAATGGTGTATATCTTCTTAATAATACAAAAACCATTAGTCCTAACAGCTTTTAAAATGATGGAGAGGGCTTATTGTACCTTTACAAGTTAATATTAACTTTAATAATAATTTTCCGACTGAATTACTTATAATTATTTTTCTAAGAGCAAATAATTACATCAAAATTTGCTAGCTAGCAAGTACTTTCAAATGAGGTACTAATTTTTTGAAAGTATATATGAATTTAGAGCAGTGATACTTGACTAGAGTATTGTAACACAGTTGGTGCAGACTCTGACCGTACGTGTGGTATAATTATCATAATATCACCACTGTTTTAACACCCTTGTTTGTGTTTACATACAACACGTGCGTGAAACTTGTCAAAGTCTTCATGAAACTACAAGAGAACTGTCATATAAATTAGATACCTCATTGAAGAGTGCTTGCTATATACTAGCTAGTAAATTTGCTAGCCCCTTCATGATATCTGATATATTACATTAGGAACTTAGTATACATACAAATGTAAGAGGAGGGGGGGGGGGTATATTAAGGGGTCAGATAATTTTTAATTTTTTTATACGACATATAATTTTTCGAATTATTTTTGAAACAATGCGAATTAAAAAATGATATATGTATTGTAATATAATTATATGAATTGAGGGGTTTGCAGCAACAACGAGTTAACTCCATTTTTAGGCCAAACAGAGTTAACAACCGTTTCTTGGGGGAAAAAATCATTCTTTGGTTTGGTTCAACAAAAAGTTACCTACCGTTGATAGTTCTCAAAGTGTCCGCTAGAATGAGTTAGCTGCTTCATTCGCTTGGGTCAAAATGGAGTTAACTCCAGGAGCTGACAGAGCTTAGAATTTAGTAAGTACACTCGTTACTGTGTTCTTTCTTGAAATAAACTAATTTTCTTGAAATTTGTTCTTATTCAATGCTTCCTTACTTTAAAAAGAAAATAATGTTCAACTATTTGGGCCAAAAAGGAGTTAACTCCAGAATAAAATTGACTCTAGAATTGCGAATTTGATGAATTTCTCAATGGAATTTGGCCAAAACATGTGGTCGGTGACAAATAATAATTGGACGAAGACAAAGGCGATTTAAATACGTTCTCCATTTTTTAAACAGTATTTTTTCTATTTTCCCACAAATTATAAAAACTGGAGTTAACTCCTTGTTGCTGCATACCCCTCAATTGTGAAGGCATGTACCATATTATAACTGCTTTTAGTTTGACTATCTACTAATTCAAAATTAAAATGAGAGACAGTTATATTTGAACTTTTATAATCCTCTGAATATTCTGATGAAAATGAACGCGGGATATACTCATTTCATGAAAGTAAGTTTAATTCTATTTACATCTAATTTCAGAAAAATTAAGTTAAAGCAGTTTTGCGAATTTTAATTGTTATAAATGTGTATGCTCGAAAGAGTTTTCATTAATTTGAATTTTTTCAAGCGCAAACCCAGTGAGTTCCTTTATTACGAATATGGCCAAACGGCTACGGTATAAATTAATATATTTTCAATAGTTGTACACTCTCGGTTACACTTTTGGGTAATATTTGTTTGTTATTATAATGAATTTACATAAAAACATATATATTTTTAATAGACATGATGCTAGTAACAAAGTATCATTTAAATTATGATTTAATAAATGAAATAGTGTAAAAACAATATAAAAAATGTATTTATTTTTATATTAAAAGTATTTTTGTTAAAATAAAAATGCAAAATACAACAATCCGCCATATTAAATGGAACACCAATCAGAGCTAATGACGTCACGCATCAGTAAACGTCTTTTATTTTAGACAAATGTCAATTCCTTTTACAAGATGATTTATTTAAGAACTTATATACTTTGGAATTCATTTTTAACACACAAAATAATTAAATTATTGTCGCAACTCTGAATGTTTGATTATTGTTGATACAAGGAGTGTGACGTCACAACTCTCAAATGTCACCTGCGAGCGTTTTGGCGTCAAATTAATAAAATTGTCAATTTTTGCGATTAAACTTTTATTTTCTGCAGAAATAAGTATTTTTTTTTTTTGGAAATAGGAGACACGTAAAATTACCATAGAATTTTTTTTTAAATTAGTTATCATGCCTATTGTTTTCGGGGATATATATATGCAATAAGTAGTTTCGATTTTTTCGAAAATTTGTATATAAATTTATTTTTATTTTCAGTTTTATTTAATTTCTAAGATTGTAAGTACAAAAAAATTGTGAAGCTTTTCCTTGTAATTATTTATATTACGTCAAGTAATAACAGACAGTTTTTTATTAAAGAAAATTTCTTTACATAAAGAAATTGCAAATTACAACGTAGTTACATGTATAATTTTTAAATTATTTCCTGTTTTCCATATTTCTACATAGTTACATTTGATATAAATGACGTTTGTATTATTAATTATAACTTGTAATTGTCACACAAATTGCACAAAGTTAATTACTATATGGCACATAACAGTAACAGTTGCTGTTAACTATTGTACAATCAATTAAATCTTTAGTTACAGTACATACACATGAATACATACTTATTACAAATAATATGAGAATCTATATTTTTATTTTTAGGCGCTCCCCGGCTCCCCCTTTCTTACTAAATAATAATTCATAATAAGTTTTTAAATTCAAACAAATGTATCAACAATAAAACAAATTAAAATAATTCTCACTAATGACCATCGTCTTTTGTTTATTTAATAAATTTATCAAAACAAAAAGTTTTTTTCGAGAGAATAATAACGATGTATCAATCATAACTACACGAAGAAAATTTTTTCCATAGTAATCACTGAATTTTTAAAGAAATATTTCTATTTGATGTAGTAATCTTGAAACTATACAAAATATTGTAATCCTTGTTAGGATAGGTCACGTGTTTGTTACTAAAGTTACAATATCAATTAGTTATTATTACGTACAGGATCTAAATCTATATTATTGGTATATAGTTTAATTTGTTATACCAATAAACAAATATACTATTAATATAATTAATTTAACACAATCTTTGTATTTATTGTATTGTCTTTTAATTGAAATTAAATAATTTGTATAGCACTTTATTAACAAATAATTCAACTTAAGAATAATTAGTTGAATAAATGATATAAACGAATAAAGTAAAAATTGTGTATTATAAAAATAACAATGTAGATTGTAGAAGTTAATCAATTACTCAGTTAAAACTGGTAGTACTTTTTGATACAAAATTATAATTTTTATTTAAAAAATCGACTCCGTGTGCCTATCTAAATTTTAACACCACACCCATGAAATGGGTCTCGTAAACCGCCTGCCCTGATTGCCCCAGGGCACTTCCCGATCCCCAGTCAACCATGTCTGGTTATGTTACAGTAAAGAATATAACTGGCTGTAAATGATAATAAAAATACCACACCCTGTATACTATAATACTTATAACAGGGTGGCCAGTATTTCTCTGGAACAAATTTCCCTGACTTTTCCCGGTTTTCCAGGAGATTTTTTACCGTTTTCCCCTGTTTTTTTTTTATTTAATAAAAAAAAGAAACACCTAAAAAAATCACTGTTTAAATATTTGCGAGAATTTGTGTGGCCACCCTGTATAATTAAACAATTAAACAACAAATCTGGCAATAGGAAATAATTCAAGTGGTATAATTGAACAACAGCGAGCATTTATAAAGTTGAAAAGCGAGTTATTGTTACACGCCCATAGAACTTTAAAACTAAAACATAATTATTTAAAACAGAGTGAGAGAGAGATATAGATAAATAAGTCGTGTGCCGACGCTGGTTTTAATTCACTTAAACAAAACATCCAAGCTTTCGTTTAGGTAAACGTAAAAACTTTAATGGCCTTCGTAAATATTGTGAATTTTAAAAGGTGCACCCTTGTGAAACTGAAAGTAAGTCTATTAAATTATGTCGCTGAAGATTTAGTAGCATCATTTGGTAAAAGTGCTTGCGTTTTAACATATGAGTTGTAAAAAAGACAATACCATAAAATTTAACCCTTAGTTGCCACTGTGGGGTACCAGGCGCCCCACAATGTAAGCTGTTTAAATTTTACAAAGTTTTCAATTTTTTAAATATATTAAATATTATATATATTTTTTAAATAACCGATTCGAGTGCATTCCGTATCGTTCGAAGACGATAGAGCAATTTTATTGAATTAAAATATTCAATAGCTTACGAGTAGTTTGTCATTTTAGTGTCTGGGGTACGAGGTGACCCCAGTGTGGCAGCTATGTTATTCTGAAGATGTGGAGCAGCTAAGGGTTAAAATAAACTGGACTAAGGGTCTTATGAAAACAGGGAAATGTCAAAACTAACTAACTACATTAGAAATATGTATTGTTTTGGGTTTGTTTTGATTTTACTTCGTATTTTCTTGTATTTTAGTCGATTTTTCTATGGTAGATTGAAATTTGATGCATGAAAAATGACTAAAATATTTCGAATTTTAGATTTGGTTGAAAGTATGTTTTTTATATAGAAAATGATGTGAAAAGTTGAATTTTTCAAACCGCAGGTCTGTACGTCAAATCGTTCTGGAGATATGGCCTCTTAAAGTTTTCGATTTTTCAAAATTTTGAAGAAAAATGGTCGTAACTTTTGAACGTGTGGTCGGATTTGATTTTTGTTGGCAGATTTGAAATCAGCGTGTCAAAATCTATATAATGACATGTATAATACTTAAAAATTCGACAAAAAAATTTTTGGTCAAAATCGGCATTTTTTTAAGGTATACCCCTTTGAATTTTTTCGATTTTTCGCGAAAATTTTTTTTGTCGAATTCCAAAGTATTATACATGTCACCATATAGATTTTGACACGCTGATTTCAAATCTGTCAATAAAAATCAAATCCGACCACACGTTCAAAAGTTACGGCCATTTTTCTTCAAAATTTTGCAAAATCGAAAACTTTGAGAGGCCATAACTCGAGAACGATTTGACGTACAGACCTGCGGTTTGAAAAATTCAACTTTTCACATCATTTTCTATATAATAAACATACTTTCAACCAAATCTAAAATTCAAAAAATTTTACTACATTTTCATGCATCAAATTTCAATTCCTCAACGAAATATAGAAGAAAATAAGAAATAAAACAATAATTTATTTTTGAAACAATATTTTCTACATAATTATTCATGTAAATTACATTTATTTAAACTTCTAATAACGATAAGACTCTTTTTGTATTGAAGAGATATAAATAAAACAGTTATAACGTTTTTAAAAACATCTTTCTGAAGAAAATATTCCTTTTTGATATAAACCTTTCTACGTATATTTTTTAATATAATACTTTTAAGTATGCATACAAGTAAAAATTGTTGTTGAAATTTATGATATTTCTCAATGTAAAAGTGCTCAGAATTTTTCTCTATGAACACCGCAGGTGTGTTCCTATACCTATATATTCCAAGCTTTATTTGCTTAAAAATGTATTTTTAAAGAGTTTCACACTTTCTGTTTACAATAACACAAACAATGTTTTTAATGTACTTCACGTAATATTTTTTAACAAATATGTTTATTTTTTTAAATGAATTGTTTATTTATTATTATTCTATTTTAGTTTTATATTTAAACATCTATAGTTATACAAAATGGTATTTAAATTGTAACAGCGAAATATTGTAAAAAATAATTTATTAAAAAAACGAGGGGCAAACATTAAGGCTGTTCATGCCGATTTTTCCGAAACTAAATTCCACGAGATGTCGCCACCGTAGAAAACAAAAATTATTTGCACAAGTCTAGCCCTGAGGGGAAATGACAGATACAAGTAATTCAGTGACAATTGACGATCGAATGAAAAATGGGATATTCTCGAAATTAAACAGAGATGAAGCTACAAAGGATAGAAATAGTTCTTATGCTTTTAGGCTTACATTCAATATTTTCAAATGAAAATTGCAGAATTATTATAAAATTAGAAAGCTTAAACAAATATCTATGTCGTGGTATATTTTTTTCCCCGTATTTTTCAAGAATTTTTGTTATATATTGAGTTTTATTATATTAAGAAAAATATACACAAAAAATATAAAAAAAATTCAGATTTTTTTTATTAATATATAAAAAAATTAAATTGAAAAATTACGTATGTCATGACATAGAAAAATTAATCTAGTTTATCACTGTATTTTTTTCTAAATGATTTATTAATACTGGTCAGAGCTGAACATAAAATAAAAAACTGTTATTTCTCTATAGTAATTCTTATGGCAATTCAAATAGCATGTTCAGCTTTAAGACGTTTTTTTTAACCAAATGAAAATCACTCAAAATAGCTGAGTAGTAAATAAATTATATAAAAAAAATTTGTAGGATTTATATTTATATACATACAGGGTGGTTCGGTATGGAATAAAGATATTTTAAAAGCTGATTATTTGGTTCATTGTGAGTAGAAAATTCTCTGAGCAACAGTTGCTACTGTGCCCCCCTTTTCTGTTTTAGTTTTGAATGCTTGAGTATATGTTTGAATTGTAAAATTAAATACGATATCAGTGAGATACTAATAATGTAAATTTTGCAATTGTAGTTTCTGTATTTAAATTCGTTACACTTGTCTGCAGAAATTTCAATTTTCTCTTAGAATAAATTGAAGCTGCGACGATGATGCTAAGCAAAAGCAAATGAAATTATATATTTGAAAAGCTATCAGAAAACATGTTGATATTATCGTACCTTTTTTCACTCAATCTTTTCAAGTAAAAGTAAGAGAAATAACTGTAAAATAATACTGTTATTGTAGCCGAGAATCGTTCTTTAATGCAAATTTTATGATAATTTTATTAAATTTTCATCTGTCGTTTTAACAGAACGCAGATAAACTTATTGGAATGTTTTTTTATTGAAAACCGATATTCGTTCTTATTATCTTATACCAACGTTGTGTATTTTTGTATATGTTGACGTTTTTTTATGCGATTATGATTATTTTTTATATAATACCTAATTAAATTGGTATTTTCTATAAATTCATTTGAATGGGGTGTCGTTAGAAAGGTATCCTAAAATACAAAAAATGTATCAGAACTTTTTGATTTTAACCCTTTAATCACGATGTATTTGCTCTCCAAAGTCGTTAAAAAAGCGTCCCCCCCTCTATTTTCTAAACTATCAATTAAAAAAATCTGAAAAAATTCCAGAATGTAGCTTTTAATTAGTACTTTCACTGAAAATTATAACGAACATTGTCAAAAATATTTTGGACCCCCCTTCTATAGACTGAAAAGTGAACTCTCATTTTTTTTCCCATTTACCCCATTGAGTGGGGTATCATTTGATAGGTCTCCTAAAATGCAATAATAAAAGCCAAATGACTTTTCGATTTTAACCCTTCGGTCACGAAAATTTTGAAAAAACTATTTTTTTATAAATTGTAGTGAGAATGACTACGGAACCCTATCGTGCCCAACACGCACTTGCCCGTTTTATTATATGTATATGTATAGTACACTGCCGTGCAAAAAACTTTGGGCACATTGAATGAAAATATACAGATTTCAGTCAATAAAAATACACAAAATAGCGAAAAGAATATGTTTACTCGCAGTCAAAATAGTAAAAAAAAAAAAACAATTTCTCGTTAGCTTGAAAGACACTGTGCGTCAATACTTTCAACTTTAGTAAACCTGACCTTTCAGGCATATAATTCAAAAAATTTTCCTTAACCCATTACTTCCCAGTGTCCTATTTATAGCACATCATATTTAAGGTAGTTGGTCCGTAAACATGTTTACGTCAGATTTTGTTTAAATTGCACAGGAACATTCCCTAGATTAATATCTGAAAAATAGCCTATTTTTATTAAAATTGACCATCTCAAAGTCATGAAAAACGATCTCAAAGTTTATATTTTTAACATAGCTTATATGGACTAATCGTACACTAACGTAACGTTTTATTAGATAAAATTTAAACGTAGCGTCAGATTTTCATAAAAAACTGACATGTATATTTATATGAAAGAAAACAGTATACAAAAAATTGGAATTATTGACCATCCCGTCATTAAGATTTAACCAGATTTAACTACCAAACCATCACATAAATTACAGTATTGTTGACAATGTGGCAACAACGTATTCATTTGATTAGAGTAAAAAATACACGAAATAATGAAATAATTTTTTACAAAATGTGACAAGTGGATTGAAGGGAATTATAATCGATTTCATTAATTATTAATATATTCTGTGGTAGTTTAGATGATAAAATATAATCATTTGACAAGTAGTTAATAGTAGATAATGTACAGCGTTGCCATGATCATTTCTCTAAATTAAAAATATGTACTCATAGCCTAATGTGATCACATTATGATGGACCAACTACCTTAAAGAAAGATGCTTTTATTATATAATTTATGAAAAACAAATAACAAAACATATTTAATTAATCTACTGTACATTCTCTCTCTCTCTCTCTCTCTCTCTATTTCTTTCAACCAATCACATCACTGGTAACAATAGGAACCCCTTTTTCATCAGAAGACGTCAGTTCTATATGTACTTATATAAATACAAAACTTCAAAAAGACTGAAAACTTTTCGATTGAAAATCGAAACAAATTCGAAAATTCTTCATCCGATTACTTTAGAAAATAACAATACACAAAAGACAAACAAGAAGGATAATATTTTTGTTATAGTATATAAATTATTTCTGAAATCCCGGACTAATTGGTTTCAAGAACGGAGTAATTAATTAAAAAATAATTCATAAAGACAGAGAAACAGATTTTATAACAATGTATTTTATTTTGCTGTTTAAAGTAACTCTTCTCTGAAATCATTACTGCGATTTTAGATTTCTTGAATTCAAACGAAATTTAAAATAAAATTATTATTTCAGGTTATACCTACGTCTAGCAAACTGTAAAATAAAGATTTGGTCTCGAAAAATTTTGTTTTTAATTTATATTCAGAACACATGTACCTACATTTAATGGAATATTTTACTTTGTTGATTATTAAAAGTAAAAAAGATTAATTTAAATTGAAAATTGAAATAGACAGAACGGTATACAATAGTAACATGTACTAATTTGTACTGCTGTAATGGCAGAGCTAGTTTTTCATTATTTTGAATAAATTACAGGTGAATATATTTGTTTTATAATTTTTAAAGTATTTAAAAGGATTGAAGTTTCGAATAATTAGTTTTTAAAACGTCTCTATATAGCCAATTGTGTAGAATTTCAATAAATGAATATTATTGAAATTAAGATCATCATAGAATAGTCATTTTTTTAAATTAGTCCACATGCCTATTCCCACAGATATACTCAGGTCCAGATAGGGGGCTAGGAGGGCCATATGGCACGGGCCCCATGTGTCTCAGGGGCCCCGACGCGGCGTCCTGTAAATAATTTACATTTGACATTTTAATACTTATTTTTTTATACTTACACTTATTTTATTAGGGGTTATTTAAAAAAATATAAATACCTATACTACAAAAAAAGATAATAAAAGGAAAATTTTCTTAAAAAAAACACTGATTTTTAATACTAAAATAGTATCAGAAAGTTATAAAAATTTTACTAGTACGAAATTTGTTTGGAATGTCCTTACACTCGGAGGGGGGTATGGGGCCCTCAAAATGTGAGTTGGCCCGGGCCTCGTTGAAGCTCTCTCAGGGCCTGGATATACGTATATACATATACATTATACATATGTATTGTATATAATATGAATTTAATGCAAATATTATTTCAGCTGGTCATTTATTAAACACCCAGTTCCTCGTTACTGTTTTTTTTTTAATTCATTAAATTATTTTGCGAAAAATTTTAATTAAAACTAATTATCAGGAATTCTGAGAATGTTTAAAGATAATATATGTGCATATGTGTCTAATTATAAAATATTCATATACGTATAAAACAAAAGAATAATTTCCGCTTAAGAGTATTACAAAAAAATGCGGACTATGGAAACAAAATGTGAGTGTAAAAAAATTTAATTTAAAACAAATATTATTATACGCCATTATTACGTTTGAATTCTATGAATTTTCGTAATCAACAAATAAATAAATATTGCATTTGGTGTGTAAACGATTTTTTATACGTCCATCTATATTGATTTCAATTTTTCCAACTAGAATTAATTTAACTACAGGATGGTCCTATAGAAATTGTTTTGGGAAGAAAACCTTTTTTATTTTTATTTAACGGTCTTACAATTTTTGAATTGAAATATCAATTTTGACTATCCCTGAATCTATTGTTTTTATCATGACGCATGTCTGTGTGTCTGTCTGTAATCGTTGTAACTTAAAGATTACAAGTTATAGAAATATGGAAACTTTATATTTAGGAAAAAATTTTGTCTGGGAAGAAAAACTTTTATTTTTATTAAACGATCAGATAAAAGTTGTAGATAATATTACTATATATAATGTATGCCTCATTCATTTTTTGTTCGTTTGTTTAAATCGATACATGTTCAATATGATCGAATGTAATAACAGTAAATAAGTTAAAAATTAATATAAGTCAATTTCGATTCACACTCGTCTTGGTTTCTAGGCCAAAGCCGAGGATAGTCTCTCTCATAACTGTTAGCAAAATTATAAATAATTTCTCAAACTAAAATTAGACCTTTACCACAAATATGCTATGTCACTCGACACGTATTTTGATTTCACAAGAAGTTATCATCAGGAGCCTAACGATTCCAGACTGGATCCCTATTCTCGAGCTCACTCGAGAATATGTCGATTCGAGTTTTTCGATCGTGATTTTAAGTCGAGATTTTTCATTTGACATTTGTAATAAAAAAAGTCGCATCTAGATTCGAGAATACGGTATAATTTATACAATCGAGATTTTAGTAAATAACACTAGTTTTAGTTTAGTAATCTCGAATGAGAAAAAGTCGAACGAACTCGAGAATAGGGGCCAGTGCTGGATTTATACTAGGGGCAGTCGGGGCTAGTGCCCAGGGCGGCAAATTTTTTGGGGTGGCAAAATTTGAAAAGTAAAAAAATTCACCTTCCGATCTTTTGAAATTTTTGCATGCAAACGACCTTTATACTGAGTTTCCAAACGTAGAAATCGCATATCGAATATTTATGACACTAGCTGTGACAAACTATAGCGCAGAACGATCGTTTTCATGCTTGAAAATAATTAAAAACTTCTTACGTTCTTCAATGAGTGCAAGTAGACTCAATAGCTTAGCTATTCTATGCATCGAATCAGAGGTACTTCAACGTTTAGATTGCGAAGATTTAATCGACGAATTTGCAATTCGAAAAGTCAGGCGTGTCTGCCTGTGAAAAAATTAATGTAATACAATTATGAGTCACCCTTAGTGCAAAACTTATAATTCTTAGAAAAAAAAAATATATATTTTTTTATGTTTTTGAAGTATATAATATATAACGAATTTCCTGCAGTAAATTAGTTATTCTAATTTAAAAAAATAACATGTATAAACTATAAGTTTGAGTAAAATTTCAGTGTTGGGGCGGAATTTTTTCCGGTGCCCAGGGCGGCATTCAGTTTAAATCCGGCCCTGATAGGGGCCCTGAAATTGTTAGGCGTTAGTTAGTATAAATAATTTATTCGAATAAAAATAAAATATTTTTCATTAAAAGAAATACCTGCACGCAGTCATTGATAGAAAAGTTGAAAAATAAAAGTATGTCAGACTTTTTAAAAACTTCCTTGTAAGAAACTTGTGCGTGTAAAAGAAACAAATCCAAGAGTAGGAACACACAGAAAAAATACACAAGTTTCTTTCTTTCAAGTTGGCAATTCGTTATACGCAGTCTTAAAAACAAAAGGGGAACGTAAACAAAACTTGCTAATAAACTGTTCCAGTTTGTTGTGAGTTTCAACATAGAAATGTTTCATTCTTTATTTACACTACATCAACTTATATACCTTATGTATAGTAAATAGTAAGTATATAGTCAGTTGAGTGAATTCTCAACGACATCCACGCCAAGCTATATATAGAATAGGGTGATTCATTTCCGCAAAACATTTTTTTTCAAGGTGCTCAAGCAAAATTTTAATCTACATATAGAAAAAAAAATTCTCACCAAGATTGAGCTCTTAATTCCTATTTTAAGTACTTGCAATTTAAATATGAAGTTTTCCCATTTAAAATGCATGTAAAAAAAATCCATCAAACCGATTCCCAATATGATAAAAGGTGTCTAAGCATTAGAAATTTGAAAAAAAAAATTTTTTTACATGCATTTTAAATGGGAAAACTTCATATTTAAATTGCAAGTACTTAAAATAGGAATTAAGAGCTCAATCTTGGTGAGAATTTTTTTTCTATATGTAGATTAAAATTTTGCTTGAACACCTTGAAAAAAAATGTTTTGCGGAAATAATCACCCTAATATAGAACCCCCGAAAACAAAATTAAAGTTAAAAAAAAACTTTAAAAACTATAAATTAGTTTGTATATTATTATCACATCAAAATAAACATATTTTTGATTTATTATTGTATTGAAAAGAAACAATAAATCAAAAATTTCAAGATCGTTAAATACCATAAAAATAATAAGTTTTCTTCTCAGATAAAATTCAAAATTTGTAAGATTGTTTAGTAAAAATAAAAGATATTCTTTGCAGAATATTAATCATAAATATAAAGCTTCCATATTTTTATAACTCATCGTTTTTGTGTTACAGAGTTAACAGACAGACACACAGACATACATCATAGTAAAAATAGTAAGAGTGGATTCGTGAATGGTCAAAATTGATATTTCCATCAAAAACAATTGAAAAAAAATAAATACAAACTTTATTTTGCATGTTTAAAAAATTGCATGTATACCCAGTTCGGCTTCTGAAACTTATTGCATTTCATTTTCTCTGTATATAAAAGTAAAAATTATTCACTAGATTAAAACTACTTCGGGGAGAAAAAGAATAAGATTATCTCCTTGAACAGAACTTTCCAAGATAATGATATTTTCTGAAGTTACTCAAAAGACAAATTAGTTTAGATTCTATGTAGTATATTATTTTTATATGCTATTATCCTTCAGCAAAAAAATATTCTTTATAAGTAGTAATTACGTGAAATATTATTTATTGAAACTATTTATAATAACATAAAGACTGGATACTTTTGAACTTACTCACTTACTTAAACTAATACTCAGCTATATACTGAAGAGTGAAGATAACAAAGATATTTTCTTGTTGTATGAAAAATATTTGTTATGTTATTAAATATTATATAAAGACTTATCCTTACATTTGTATTCTTTTCTTATACGTATATGGTACGTTATATTTAATAAATGTTGACAACAAAGAACATATTCTCCCTAGCTGAATATCTCCAACAATAGCATGTTGTGAACAAAGTATCAAATTATTTTTAAATTATTAAAATATTAAGCTAAACATAAACTATCAACTATTTTTTATAAAATATCGGTATGGAGAACCATACATGACTTCCATAATTTTTAATATAAAACTCACCTTTGTATTATAAATATTAGTTTTCTAATATTCTAATGTCAGTTGTAGAATAGACATTTTTGTAAAATAATAATTATCTGATATTTGAATTTAACTGCGCTTGTTTCCATGGCAACATGAATTTATTAGTATTTAAAATTAAAATTTTGAGGGTGGTTTTCACCCCTTCAGTGGCTCTCTAAGCACGTTTATGAAATAAGTGCCCCTTAGATTGGATTGAACTACAAGTGTACCAAGTCTTATCAAAATTGGTGAGATAATACTCACTTTTCAGACGATAATAGGTACAAAATTTCGAATATTTCAGAAACCCCTAATCCGATTAGCACCAAAATCAATAGGTCTGGAGTACTCACTGAGGCAAACATTTTCCCCAAAAATAATTCAAATCGGTGCATATCTACAGTAGTTATCGTACACGGAAGAAAATTCTACATCCAGACACACACACGGACACACAGACACACACACGCACAGCCGCCATGCGGAAATTAACTTTTCTTTACGTTTTGAAGTAAGTACAATCAGAATCTGCTTTTTTTTTCGGACATGATTTTTTGATGGTATTACAATACTTCCATTTCTTCGAACATGGAAGTAATAACATGTAAAATTGTAAATGGTGTATTTTAGATATGCTAGGATTATTACAAAAGTTGTAATTAAGTACTCTTATCAACATTTAACCATTTTTGCACTTTTATATTTACAATACGCAATAAAATGAGTATCCAAAGACTTTTGCACGGCAGTTTTTTCTCTCGAGTAAATTCTTTATAACATTGTAGTTATCTCGATGAACAAAGAACCAAGATTTGATCCTTCATTTATATCTTAACCTTCGTCAATTCACACACAAGTTATAATTACAGTATCAAACACAAAATCCCTGTTGGTAAACATTTTATACAAGGGTCTAAGCGCGCACTAAGCCCGACCGTTTGTTAGTCCCTATACATACACCAGCTAGCAACATTTAAACCGTATGATTTTAAATCTGACACAACTCGACGTCGCGTTTAACTGTATTTAACAAATGCACGCGCCGGTATATCCTCTGTTTAGACAATCCATGCAACAAATAACTTTACAAAGATTCTGTGTGCATTAGTACTTTATAAGAACATAAGTATATGTATGTGACTTACCCCAGCATGAGATGTGTGCCATGTTCAGATCCAAAAGCTGAAATTAAGATAAAATAAATATTAATAAGGTTATCAGAGATTTAAAAAAAATTAAAGTGTATTTATAAATAAACTAAAGGTATTCGTTGGAAAAGTTATGACAGCGTCACCATTTTTACCAATATGGAAATATCCACGTTTATCTTATTGATAAATGTATGTTATTACTAACAATGTTCTTATCACGGTGAAAATTTTGTTTCGTATTGAAAACATATATTTTAAATGCTTAATAAATGACATCACTGAATTTACCATATCGAAAATTGCACTTTCACTAGTTGGGTGGTGTAAAAAATATTCACACTGATAAATATTTATTAATACAACCATTATGTTTAGTCTATTTGAGAGTTTCGTTAGTTGGTGTAATAAATTATTTATTAATTTAATAAATGAAAAGATTTTTAGATAAACATGAATATATACTTTTCAATTGAATAAAATATATTCAATAAGAATTTTTTTTGTTATTGTATTGAGTAAATTTTTTTTTTTTTCAAATTTTCAAAAGGATCGAGTTTTTCCTGTATAAAAAATAACTTTTATAACTTAATAATATAAAACATATATATATTCTATATATAAATTATGGCAGTGCATATTTTAAGCTATTGCCACACCAAAACAAACAAAAAAGATTTTTTTAAATACTCAAATTTTTTCAAAAAGTATTATTTACGGTAATTTCAATTTCAATATTGAATAATTCAAAAACTATTTGACTTACCGTAATGAGACTTTGGGACTTTTATTAATACTAGTAGTTAAATGAAACTATGTATCAAAATAATTCACATCTATTTTCTTTATTGTTTGAAATGTTGATATACCGACAAAGACGGCGGCGGTCTTTTGACGGCTATGATCTGATAAATATGTTTTTAATTGTTGTATGAGAGGGTACAACAATAAATACGTATATGAATTGTCAGTCAAATAAGCCTGCAATTGTGTATCGATATTATTTTGAGTAATTTGTGAAAAAAGCCCAGGAAATTCGAAGAAGGCGAGAATGTCTTATTCAGAAATGTAAAAATAAAACTAATAAAGTATACTTGTAAAAAACCGCTTTGCGGCTCTTGTAACATGTAAAAATTGTGTATAAATATTAAAATTAAACATACATTACATCTACTTTTATTTCTTTACTTGACATTTATGAATTACTCATAAAAAAAGATATTTAGTAAATTTGTAGTCATTTGACCGGTCGCCGTCTTTGTAGGTAGGTAGATTTTCCCGTCTTTCTAGTGTTAAATCGTAATTCGCTCCCACAAATGATAATAATTAAATTTACAAATAAAGACAAACACTGCACCAAATATTGCATCAGCTGTACTTCACATCAGTAATTAAATATTTATTATTACTATCAAACGAGGTTGCATTTAATTCAAACATGCAGGTCTTTGAACATATATACATATGTACCTACATATGCAAAATGAACGCGCGATTCGCTACATACATATTTGAAGTTTCGAGTAAAACTAAACATTTTGTATCGAGTTGATTTGTCAGTAATTACACTTAAGGTATGTGGGGTTTAATTTTAACCTGTTACTAATTTGTATACGTATGTATGTAATTATTCTAAGGGCTTTCATGCAACGCCCTTTAATCATACCTACATGTAAATACTTATGTGTAGGAATATTATATTGTAGTTTGTAAAGGTCAAGTTGCTTACACCTTACTTAGTTATTTATTAATAGTTAATTATGTAGTTACGTTTAACCTGCAGTTAATATCTTTGTATTTACGTATCGTATCAGTGGCGTAGATAGGGGGGGATTAAGGGGATCAATCCCCCCCCATGAGCTCAATTTTTATACTTTTCACCATATAAAAGATGATTTAATACATTCATATCCCCCCCCATGAGAGTGATACAAGTCGAAATCCCCCCCCATCGCAAAAAGCTATCTACGCCACTGTATCGTATACTTTACTCTAGTTGCTATACATACGTAATAATACGTATGTTAAATTAATTATAGTTTTATTATGTTTCTTTTTAATACAATAATAGATCAAAAAAATGTTTATTTTGATCTAATAAAACATACAAATTAATTTAGAGTTATTTCAGAATTTTACTTTGAAAAAATATGTCTGGCATAAAAAGTTTTGTACTTTTAATTAAACTATATTTTTCTTACATGTTTTTGGGCACTGAATACGTATTTGATAATTTAAAAAACTCGCTAAACATGACTTGATATAAAAAAAAATATAAATTTTCGGGGCCTCTACAGGCCGTGAAAAAATTTTTTTGACCAAATCTAACGAATGTTTTTTATAGATCAGACTTTTTTCTTCAATTTGCTTTTTTTTATAACGCTGTACGACCATTTTTAACCGAGTTATTTGTGATCGAAGTAAAAACTAAACTTTTAACTTTGACCGCCTATTCCAAAGGTAGATTTACTAACTATTTTCTTCATAACTCTATCAAAAATGGTCGTACAGCGATACAAAAAAAGCAAATTGAAGAGAAAAACCTGCTCTACAAAAACCCATCTATTAGATTCACTCAAAAAAATTATCACGGCCTTTGGAGGCTTTCAAAATTTTATATTTTTGACACTACGAGCTATTTAACTGTCTAATACATTTCAACACCTAAAAAAATAAGAAAAACATACATTTTTCGTGGGGATATGCTATCGATGAATTAATCAATGAAAATGAATAAAAATATTGATAGTTTTCTCCAACGTTCCGTCACATACTACATATACATATAATAAATATTTTTAGAAATAAAGCCTCCTGCAATATTTAATGAAATTCTTAGACACTTGTATGTATTGCAATACGTCTTTTAAATCAATAAATAAATTAAACCTATAAATCATTGTTAACTCGAATCCTTTTCTCCCACGAAGCACTCCCACACACACAGCCATACAGACACACAGTAAGAAAGACGGTGTTGCTATTTAATTATTAAGGATTATAAGAAAGAGGCAACACAAATCATGAGGTACACATAGCAGACACCGTTAATAACAAAAGCAGCGTAAGGCAACAACGGTGAATAAGTCAAGACTTACTACCACCAGTGGCGTACCTATACTACTTAATATACACTAAAATGCAAAATTAACGGATCACTAAATTTTTCAAATATTTTTAGGTGTTTTTAAATAGCTGGATCTCTGCGAATAATGGTCGTAGAAGAGTTTTAAAAAAACAGTTCTAAAGCTTGAACGTTCTAGTTTTTGAATCATTTATTGAAATTTTTATTATCCTTCAGGATAACCTCCTTTTTTTAAGTTGAAACGCCAAACAAAATTTTTCAAAAAATTATAATAATTTTGAGAGGCTCTACAGGACATGTGAATTTTTTTTGGTCAAACCAAATAAACGATTGTTGTAGGTCGGACATTTTTCTTCAATTTATTTTTTTATTTATTGCTATACGATTTTTTTTTGACTAAGTTATGTGCAATCGAAGCAAAAATCATATGTTTAACATTAAGCGCTTATAACTAGGGAACAAATAATCATAAAAAAAATTTAAGGGCAGATTTGGAAAGCTGAAAATATTTTCTGTAATGCCTTTTAGTTGTTTATTTGATAAAAAATTATTTTAATATTGTAAAATTCATTTGAAAGTGACCTAAAAAAACGCATATTTTTCATTTTTTATAAAACATGGGAGAACTTTGGGGGGAATCACGGGATCATTAAAGTGTCTATGTTTTTTATTAGTTAAAAGTATACCTAAAATATCTGCGAAAACCCGAATCGCCTAGATTTTTTTTTGTTTGAACCCCAAGCCATCAAACTTGGCATATTGCTCTGAGAGCGTTAAAAGATCACTCAAAGTTTCCATCTTATTGAAGGTATTTTTGAATGGCTGTTTCTCCGGGAAAAATGTTCATAAAACAGTTTTCAAAAAAAGGTTTTAAAGCATAAGCGTTCTTCTTTTCTAATCATTTTTTGATTTTTTTTTTATTCTTCAAAATAACATCTTTTTATGATGAGGCGCCGAAAAAAAATTTGCAAAAATTTATAACAATTTTGAGAGCCTTCATGGATCGTGGTACATTTTGTTGATAAAATCTAATAAATATTTTTTATAGACCAAAGTTTTCTCTTTAATTTGTTTTTTTTTTTTTGTTTTACTGTATGACAATTTTTGATCGAGGTATTTGCGTCCAAACACTTGTTGATGCTTTCTCATCGTACTGCATTAAAATTAAATTTTTTATCAGAAATAAATATCGTCATTTTGAAAAAAATGAAAAATAAGTAAAATAATAATAAAAAAAATTATTTATTTATATCGTTATTGCTTTTGTTGCTGCAAATTTCAACATTTCTTTCAATATGACAATGATTATTTTTAATAAAAAAACGAACTTTTTAAATTTCAAAGCAGTAAGATGTGGAAGCAACAATAAATGTTTAAATGCTAATTACTCGATCAAAAATTGTCATACAGTAAAACAAAAAAAAAAAAAAAAAAATTAAAGAGAAAACTTTGGTCTATAAAAAATATTTATTAGATTTTATCAACAAAATGTACCACGATCCATGAAGGCTCTCAAAATTGTTATAAATTTTTGCAAATTTTTTTTCGGCGCCTCATCATAAAAAGATGTTATTTTGAAGAATAAAAAAAAAATCAAAAAATGATTAGAAAAGAAGAACGCTTATGCTTTAAAACCTTTTTTTGAAAACTGTTTTATGAACATTTTTCCCGGAGAAACAGCCATTCAAAAATACCTTCAATAAGATGGAAACTTTGAGTGATCTTTTAACGCTCTCAGAGCAATATGCCAAGTTTGATGGCTTGGGGTTCAAACAAAAAAAAATCTAGGCGATTCGGGTTTTCGCAGATATTTTAGGTATACTTTTAACTAATAAAAAACATAGACACTTTAATGATCCCGTGATTCCCCCCAAAGTTCTCCCATGTTTTATAAAAAATGAAAAATATGCGTTTTTTTAGGTCACTTTCAAATGAATTTTACAATATTAAAATAATTTTTTATCAAATAAACAACTAAAAGGCATTACAGAAAATATTTTCAGCTTTCCAAATCTGCCCTTAAATTTTTTTTATGATTATTTGTTCCCTAGTTATAAGCGCTTAATGTTAAACATATGATTTTTGCTTCGATTGCACATAACTTAGTCAAAAAAAATCGTATAGCAATAAATAAAAAAATAAATTGAAGAAAAATGTCCGACCTACAACAATCGTTTATTTGGTTTGACCAAAAAAAATTCACATGTCCTGTAGAGCCTCTCAAAATTATTATAATTTTTTGAAAAATTTTGTTTGGCGTTTCAACTTAAAAAAAGGAGGTTATCCTGAAGGATAATAAAATTTTCAATAAATGATTCAAAAACTAGAACGTTCAAGCTTTAGAACTGTTTTTTTAAAACTCTTCTACGACCATTATTCGCAGAGATCCAGCTATTTAAAAACACCTAAAAATATTTGAAAAATTTAGTGATCCGTTAATTTTGCATTTTAGTGTATAAAATATATTAAGTATTCAAAATAAAAATTTTGTAAAAAGTGAACTACATATTTATATGTATATAAAAAAAAATTAGAGGGGAGAAAAAAGGGTCAATATTCAATGGTATAAAAATAAACGAATAAAAAGCTTACTATTTCTACTTTTCAATGCTTTTTACAGATTAAAAAGTATTATTTATTTTTCGAAATAAACAAAAAAAATTAAAAAGTGCGAGGGGTTAATAATTAACTTTTTTTTTAATAAAAGTGTATACAGTTGGACCACGTTAGTACGTTTTTGAGGAGAAAACACATACACACACAAAAAAACTGTATTGGACCAAGAAAATCCTGTTTTGTATATAAAGAAAACAATATTTTCTTAATATAAGAAAAGTACTCTTAATCCAACTACATTATTTCTTCGTCCAAGAATGCTATAGTTGGTTTAAGAATATATTTCTTATCTTATGAAAATATTGTTTTCGTTATATACAAAACAAGGTTTACTTGGATCAAGTAAACCTTTCTACCTGTGTACTAACGAAATATTTATATATGGGGGTTCAATTTTCATGGAAGAATGCCGGAGCCTAAAAAACATACTATGGCGAAAAACTATATGAGGAATTAGGGAATAAAACTGGATAAATCTATTTTTGCAAATTTTACAGAATAAGTCAAATTGTAACTACTCGTGTACTTTTATTTAAACTTTTGAGTATGATTTAAGGTAGGTACAGTGGAGATTTTTTAATACCAAAATTTTAAACATGCTGTAAGATGAACAACTTAAAAAAATTATAAGTTTTGTTCCACAGTGTATAAAAAATATCAGTTTCAAAATCATTTATTTTAATGTTACCTATATTTTCCTTAAAAATGTTTATTAATTTTTTTAATAATTTCCCCATATTATACAAAAATAGTTACGCCAATGTTCTTTAACAGTGAATGAGTTAAGCCTTCTTGCCGGTGGTTGGATTATTGATACGTTCTAGTAAATTACATATAATCGTGTAAATTAAAACATATGAAATGTCAAGATGACAACGCTATTATTATCTTCTATCTTTGTCGATCCATCATTCCGTTCAACTATACTAAAGTATAATATGTGTGGGAGGTTGAAAATGTGTATGAAATATTTATTAACTGTTCGGGTTAAATGTGTTATTATTAAGTATTATTCATGAGGAGTGAAGATTAAAATTAACCATAAATTTTGATCCCGGAATTATTCGAAGTAATTTTCACAAAATATTTATTTATATGTATACAAATACACAGGCCCTGTGAGAGCTTCAACGGGGCCCGGGCCACCCCACATTTTGGGCGCCCCATACCCCCCCCCCACCGAGCATAAGGACATTCCAAATAAATTTCGTACTGGTAAAATTCTAATAATTTTCTGATATTATTTTAGTATTAAAAATCAGGTTTTTTTTAAGAAAATTTTGCTTTCTACTTAAACTTTTACAAGGTGTATCTTTTTTGCAGTATATTTATGTTTTTTAAATAACCTCTGTTAAAAATAGTATAAGTATCAAAAAATATGTAAAATACAAATAATTTTCAAGGCGCCGGGGCCCCTGAGACGCAGGGGGCCCGGGTCATATGGCTCTCCTAGCCCCCCCCCCCTCTATCAGGGCCTGCAAATACATATATACATACAATAACTTTGAAATTATATAAGTATTTATAAGTAGAAGAAATACGTTTTATAATACAATAAACTTACAGTTCCATTTTTTTGCTATACATTTTTATAGATTGATTTAACTGAGGTTTTAAAATACATTTTTTATGTAAAATTCGGGTAAGTACTAGAGATACTTTACTGTAAGAGATATGACAACTTCGCCATTTTTAACCAAACCGGCGATGACGCGATTTAAAAAAAATGTATTATTTTTAGCAAGAATATGCAAAAAAAATTAATTATATAAAGTAAATTAAAATTTAATATAGTACAATCAATCAGAAATATCGATTCGGGCTGTCCAAACTCTTTCAGAAATTTTATAACACTTCATTTTTGATTTACAAGTCTATAGATAGAGAGCAAAGTTGGCTATGAGAAATTAAAAAAAATGTTATTCATTTAAAAAAATAAAGTTGCCTATGAAAAACAAAAAAATATCATAAAATATCCAACAATCGAAACTAGTTCAACATATTTAAAAATAATTAATTAGCAAAAGGAAAGTTCTATAAGTAATGTAAGGCTTTACCCCCCCCCCCCCCCCCTGAAGTAAATAATGAATACTGATAATGACCTTGTTACCAAAAAAAAAAAAAATGATTCCGCGCGAAAATTCAAATAGCACGAACAAAAAAAACAATGTTTTTAGATAAAATAGCTACCATTTACATAGAAAACATTCAGTCACGCAAATAAGTATGAAACAAAAATACAATAAAACAACACACTCGAGGTGTATTCGTTTTTGCACACCGTCATGCTTGGATCTACACCATATGCACTACGTGTATATTTATTTTACCTACTCAGCTGCAAGAGGTTTTAATGTTTTCATTAGAAACAAGAGTGGTTGAATGTCGTCGAATGTCGCCAAATGTCGAAGTGATAAAAGCCGTATATACCGTCACTTCGTGTCGATTATACCGAAGAAAAAAAAATTAAAATAAATGTTTTTACTTCTAAAATAATAAGTAATAAATATATACAATAGTTATCATGGGCAGACATTTTTTTTTATTATGATTGATTTTTTCTGATAAAGACAGAGAAATTTTGATAAAATTAAAAGATACGAGAAGCTTTGTGAATTAGAACAAATAATTATTCTTCGACTTCAAAATTTTAACTTAATTTTTTCGTTTAACACAGAAAAAAAACTGTATTGAACCAAGAAAACCTTGTTTTGTATATAACGAAAACAACATTTTCTTAATATAAGAAACATACTCTTAATCCAACTACGTTATTCCTTCGTTCAAGAATACTATAGTTGGTTTAAGAGATTATTGCTTATCTTAAGAAAATATTGTTTTCGTTATATACAAAAATCAAGGTTTACTTGGTTTGAGAAATCCTTTCTACCAGTGTAGGTCAAGATAAATACTTTTCGTTTCGTGTCTGTCTGTCTGTCTGAATCCTTGTCACAAGCATATTAATGAAACTTGATAAGTTGGTTGGGTCTGGCTTAAGGACGGTCACAAGTACGTCTTATAAAAAAATTCGAACTTTTTTTAGTAAAACTGTATAAAAATTAAATGGTTAGTCAATGCCAATTTCGATTTTTATTTAAACTGTTCAATAATTATTTATTAGGTATCTTTTGTGTATTAATCACGAGAAAGCACTGTGCATTTACATCGATTTTTTAATCCATCCCTTTAACATATAGCACCCCCGTAAAAAAATTGTCACTACTCAAAAAATGTAGTTTTGAGGAAATAGGAATAAATGAAATTATAACAATTTAGGTAAATCAAAATTGTAAAGGTAGTATAGGAAAAGGACTGATACACAGTATTTAATTTAAATATTTCAGTATTCCTGTGATGTTTGAAAAATAGTAACTATTAAAAAACTTAGTGATTAAGTATTTAAAAAATAAATTAAAAAATGTGACATTTTTTTTAGAATATACTATAGTTTTGTTGACGGTGGGTACACGAAGTACATTAATGACTATTTTTAGTAGAAATATAAAGTAATTTGGAATGATTCTACATATTTATCTCAAATATGACATTTTTTGAGTTGTGACACGGGGTGCGATATATATTTGCTTTACTATGCACAAAAACAAGTGTCCAAATACCTTCTAAATTAGTGTAACAAATGGCAGAATATATAAACACACATATTATTCATTTTGTGAAGAAAATTCCTTAATTGGATAATTAATTCAGTTGAATTATTTGATAGAAATACAGATAGCACTTATTTCACTTTATTGGATGAAATTTATAACCTTCTCTGTTCTCACAAAAAAGGTAATTCGATTTTTGCATCACGTAATATATTTTTATAGATGTCTATAAAATATAATTACTTTTATTCCACGCTGATTTATCTCTTTTACTTCTTCTTCTTTCTTTTATATATATGTGTGTGTGAATTATCTCTTAATCTGATCAAACTTTTCGCTTTCGTTTAACCTTTCACATTTCAAATTTAGGAAGTTTTATTTATGCCGAATATGCAATAAAAAATGTACAATTATTTTTCCCTACAGATCCTGACTTACAGGACACCCTATGTATGTATTAATGGGTTGCTCAGTTTCTAATGCGACTAACAATAAGTCTGATTACTGTAAAAAACAATAACATAAATAAAAATAATAACTTGATACCTATTTTTAAATTTTTCATTTTATTTGTATTGATGTCCCTTATAGGTCCTGACTTACAGGACACCCTATGTATGTATTAATGGGTTGCTCAGTTTCTAATGCGACTAACAATAAGTCTGATTACTGTAAAAAACAATAACATAAATAAAAATAATAACTTGACACCTATTTTTAAATTTTTCATTTTATTTGTATTGATGTTCCTTATAGGTCCTGACTTACAGGACACCCTATATATGTATTAGTGGGTTGCTCAATTCCTAATGCGACTAACAATAAGTCTGATTACTGTGAAAAACAATTACATAAATAAAAATAATAACTTGAAACTGATTTTAAAATTTTTCATTTTCTTTGTATTGATGTTCCCTATAGGTCCTGACTTACAGGACATCCTATATATGTAGATATTAATGGGTTGCTCAGTTTTCAAAGCAACTGACAATAAGTCTGTTTACTGTGGAAAACAATAACATAAATAAAAATAATAACTTGAAACTAATTTTTAAATTTTTCATTTTATTTGTATTGATGTTCCTTATAGGTCCTGACTTACAGGACAACCTATATATGTAGATATTAATGGGTTACTCAGTTTTCAAAACAACTGACAATAAGTCTGATTACTGTAGAAAACAATAACATAATAAAAATAATAATTTGAAACTAATTTTTAAATTTTTCATTTTCTTTGAATTTATGTAAAAGTATAATAAATATGTAATTTTTCTAATTTGTTAAGTGAGCTTGATCAGTTTGGCGTCTGAACGACGTACGCAGAATTAAATCCAAATAGTTTATTCCGGAAAAGAAAACGAAAACTCCAGACGCGGGAAGATAATTTTCGATAGAAAAAAAAAATGGTCTCATGGGATGGACCATTATATTATCTAGTATATGTGTACTGGGATATGAAGATTATTACATTTCGATCGGGAAAAGGTTTGTATTTTACCGAAGAAAGCCCCCCCCCTCCTCCTGAATCTGACTTACTCTTGATTCATAAAATATAGCATATCGTCGTCGTTTGATAAAAAATACAAACTTCAATATATTACAGGTTTTTCTTAACATTATCCAGGAGGGGGGGACCTGATTTAGTTACCCAATAAACTAGAATATGTTTTTTTACGTATTTTTGAATGTAGATAGTAAAAAAAGACACTGACTCTCACAATTTTTTTACAATCGTCAAAAAATTAACAAACAAAAATTCTATTTTGAAAAACTCCATGAGCCAAGATAATCTTTTTTTGATTAAATAAAATCAATGACTTTTGAATATCAAACTTTTCTTTTAAGTTCGATTTTTTTTAAGATTGTATGACCATTTTTGACCGAGTTATGTAGAAAAAACTTTTTTTTTTATTTCCTAAAAAAAAATTTTGGTTTTTGCTTTAAACGCAAATAACTCAGTCCAAAGTGGTCGTACAGCAATACAAAAAAAAGGAAATTGAAGAAAAAACTCTGATCTACAAAAATCATGCATTAGATTTGGTTCAAAAAATTTATCACGGCCTGTGGATGCTCTCAAAATCGATATATATTATTTTTTTCGGTGTGTTTTTTTTTTCACGAATCAAACCAAAAATAACTAAACTGAATGGTGATTATTTTCTGATTAAAAATGAAATCGGTTAATTTATAACATAAATTACACAAAATAAACACAAATCCAAATTCAAGACTAATCAATTTAATAAATTCAATTTAGGTATCACGATATTTTTATTTACTCTAATTAATTCAAATAATTATTATGTACATTTATAAATGAACGCCATTGAAAATGTATATATTCAGTGACCAAACACGTGTCGATGATTAATGAGGTCCCCCCCCCCCATATATTGGTTTTATAATTTTCACCTAATTATTTTCAATGTAAATATTTATATATTCCAGAACTAAACAAAATTCCATGAAAATTCACTGATAATGTAAATTATAACATATTTATAATTTCAAATTATCAGATACGACGATTATAGTTTCAGGAAATTATTAAATATTTATGGAATTTGACACCATACAAAAATAGTAGAGTGAGTTTGATGAAAATTTGAGATGGAAAAATGCTTAATAAATTTATCTTGTTAATATAACAATATTTCCTCAATAAAATAATAAAATTCAGGATATTTTATTATTTTGAAAAATATATCTTCATGTTTATCTAAAAATCTTTTCATTTGTCAAATTAATAAATAATTTATTACACCAACTAACGAAACTCTCAAATAGATTAAACATAATGGTTGTATTAATTAATATTTATCAGTGTGAATATTTTTTACACCGCACCCAACTAGTGAAAGTGCAATTTTCGAGATGGTAAATTCAGTGATGTCATTTATTAAGTGTTTTTTTTTGTATTTGAAATATATGTTTTCATACGAAATAAAATTTTCACCGTGATAAGAACATTGTTAGTAATAATATACATTTATTAATAAGATAAACGTGTATATTTCCATATTGGTTACAAATTAACATATTAACAAACAACCTCTATCGGAGTCAAATCGATCACGGATTTTTTACATCGATCACGTTTTTTAGTACTTATTTTTTTTCTGTGCATTTATCAATACCATATATAAATAACTATGATGCCCGATTAGACAAATGCCCAATTAACGCGATCCCACTATATTATAATTAATTCATCGGAGTATAAAAAATTACTTAAAAAATGTATTGTATAATATTTTTTGTTTTTTGAAAAATACTCGATTCATGTCAAATCAATTGAAATCAAAAACTACAATTTCAAATTCCCACGCATTCTTTACAAATACTTTCCAAAAATAAATCTATCATATACAGGTACCACCAATCAAATACAATATCCTGAATATCAACAAACAAAAAAATACGAGACATGCAATCGCTTTTATATTTTCCGCATGCAAAAACTTTCTTAAAAATACTATCACGTCAACTTTTTAATATACACATCAATACAACATATCTTCCTTACGACCCCCTACTCTTCCACCCCCCCCCCTTCCAACTCCCGACCTATCAATATCACAAATCTCTTTCATACTTCCATCCATTTATTTTTTTACAATATACAATTTCTATTTCCCTCACCTTCGTTCATTTTAATAAATATGTACCCATTAACAGTTATCATTGGGGCACATTAATAACAGATCATTGGAAGGTGTGCACCATTACGTAACATAAATAACCCCCCCCCCTCCCCCGTCACGTAGAGAGAGCACCAGCTGTGTTAAATTAATACACACTCGCCGATAGCAAAAAAATGTGCACTCGAACGCCAATCAGTTTTCAATTAATCAAACTGTGTAACAAATAGTACAAATAAAACTGTAATAGAAAAAAAAAACAGTGTTAATCTGGAAGTGAATTCATCTAAACTAAACTATAGCACAGGAATCTTTGTCAATAAAGGGTCTATGTGTTAAAAAATGTGATCAATGTAAAAAAAATCCGTGATCGATTTTGTTCCGATAGAGGTTGTTTGTTAATATGATAATTTTTTACTAATATATAAAAATCCACGTTTATCTTATTGATAAATGTATATTATTACCAATAATGTGAAAATTTTGTTTTGTATTGAAAACATATATTTTAAATACAAAAAAATACTTAATAAATGACATCACTGAATTTACCATATCGAAAATTGCACTTTCACTAGTTGGGTGGTGTAAAAAATATTCACACTGATAAATATTTATTAATACAACCATTATGTTTAATCTATTTGATAGTTTCGTTAGTTGGTGTAATAAATTATTTATTAATTTGACAAATTAAAAGATTTTTAGATAAACATGAAGATATATTTTTCATATTAATAAAATATCCTCAATAAGAATTTTTATTTATTATTATATTGAGGAAATATTGTTATATTAACAAGATTTTATTAAGCATTTTTCCATCTCAATTTTTTTTGTGTACATATGCCCGGATACGACCGGTGGGTTATTCAAAATATAAAAAAAACATTTTTAAAACAATGCAAAATACAGCTTAAGTTAATATTTCAAAGAAAAAAAATAATTTGATGCATAAATTTTAGATATGATTCAAAGTATGTTTATTATATAGAAAATTATAAGTTGAAATTTTCAAACCGCAGGTATGTATCTCAAACCGTTCTCGAAATATGACCTCTCAAAGTTTTCGATTTTTCAAAATTTTGGAAAAAAATTACCGTAACTTTTGAACGAGTGGTCGGAATTGATTTTCATTAATAAATTTGAAATCAGTGTTTTAAAATCTATATAATAACAAATATAATTCTATATTTATATAGATCAAAAAATTACGGCAATTTTTTCCTAAATTTGACACAAATTCTACTAAACCGATTTTGATGGAACATTCAGAATTAAAGAAGTGTCCAGAATTCGTTTCGGCTGTAATGTAATTCAAGAAAAATATTTAACACTTAGGGACTCAATACTGGGTCTAACGGACCCAGTCCTTCGTATTTTGGATAAAATCTTTTAAAGTTTGAAGTGTGCGACATTGCCGCTTTCAATATCTTTCAACAATAGAATAGCACGACAGATGACGGTCATAGTCGTCAGTTTGTTCAAATTGTCATAGCTAAATTTGATACAGAAAGCGACTGAGATGTGATTTTATCCCAAAGAAGATATTTTAATTTTTTTAATTTTCAAAGTTGTTTTTGTTTTTTTTTATAATGATTGATCTCTCATTGTTAATGCATATAAGTACATTATAGTAGTGTAAGAAAATATAGAAGATTTTGTTTAAAATAAGTAATTACAGAGATTTCAACAATTACTCTAAATCTTGTCATAAAAGTATGGAAAAATTCCTTTTATTTTTGTAATGACTGTTTGATTAAGTAAAAACAATAAATATTAGTATATGACTGAATATTATCCTTCTTTATTGACAAATTATCCTTATAAGAAAGTAAATGTACACTTGTATTCAGCAGTTTTGGAATAAATATTTGATATTAAATTGAGTCCAGCGCACCCGGTAGCGAGTATTTATGTTACAAATCAAGGCGCGAGTCCCTAAGTGTTAATTCGAAAATATTCGATATTTGTTATCAAACAGTTTTAGTACCTCTGTTTCAATCAATACACACGTGCTGAGAAAATGAGCAAAAACATGTATACTACATAACAGCGTCAATCAGTTTTCAATATCACAAATCAGTGTGAAATAAACAACTCTGCCGTGTAGAAATAAAATAAAAACATCATAACTATGGGGCCGTCTTTTGTGTTGGAAACAACGACGATACAACACTTGACGCGTGTGTATTTGAAATATGTATGTGATTGTCTTCCCAATTATCTCGTTTATTTGTTACACGTAAATATAGATGACAGGTTTTTTGTGTTCGCTTTGTAAAACTTATGATAAACAAATATAATTAAGGTATTTCTCAAGTTCGCAAATATTGCATGTATAAAATTTATAGTATATCTAAATTTTGAAAATAATTAAATAATGATTATAAGAAGCTCCATTCAAAATCCAGAAATCATTTCAGGATTTTGAGTAAAGATATCGCCAAAGTATCAATAGGGTAAATAGGATACATGGGAAGTAATGGTTTAACACAAGAAAGACGGGAAAATCTACCTACCTACAAAGACGGCGACCGGTCAAATGACTACTTTACTAAATATCTTTTTTTATGAGTAATTAATAAATGTCAAGTAAAGAAATAAAAGTAGATGTAATGTATGTTTAATTATAATATTTATACACAATTTTTACATGTTACAAGAGCCGCAAAGCGGTTTTTTACAAGTATAAGTATCGCATACTTTATTTGTTTTATTTTTACATTTCTGATTAAGACATTCTCGCCTTCTTCAAATTTCCTGGGCTTTTTTCACAAATTACTCACAATAATATCGATACACAATTACAGGCTTATTTGACTGACAATTCATATACGTATTTATTGTTGTACCCTCTCATACAACAATTAAAAACATATTTATCAGATCATAGCCGTCAAAAGACAGCCGCCATCTTTGTCAGTATATCAACATTTCAAACAATAAAGAAAATAAATGTGAATTATTTTGATACATAGTTTCATTTAACTACTAGTATTAATAAAAGTAACAAAGTCTCATTACGGTAAGTCAAATAGTTTTTGAATTATTCAATATTGAAATTGAAATTACCGTCAAATGACTAGTGTTAATTAATTATATTAATATATATTTGTTTATTTTGGTATAACAAATTAAACTATACCATTAATATAGATTTTGATTCTGCAAGCAATAATTACTAATTGATATGGTAACTTTAGTAACAAACACGTGGCCTACCCTAGCAAGAATTACAATATTTTGGACAGTTTCAAGATTACTACGTCAAATAATAAATATATCTTTAAAAATTGAGTGCACACAAAAAAAAACTGTATTGGACCAAGAAAATCTTGTTTTGTATATAACGAAAACAATATTTTCTCAATATAAGAAAAGTACTCTTAATCAAACTACATTATTTCTTCGTCTAAGAATACTATAGTTGGTTTAAGAATATATTACTTATCTTAAGAAAATATTGTTTTCGTTATATACAAAACAAGGTTTACTTGGCTCAAGTAAACTTTTCTACCTGTGTGCATGGATACATTATAAGAATTATACTTTATACGGATTTTGAGGACAGTCTCAAAACTAAGCTATCATCTCTAAGTATTGAAAACTATATTGATCCGTGATTTGTATTGCCAATTATTCACTCGGATATAAGAAAATGGCGTCGTGTATTGAAGTGTTTGCCTCTCTCTCATTCTATTGCTTTTATCACGTTCGAAAGGAAACATGCACAGTTGTATTTTTCAACTTATGACAGCAGCTTGTGTGTCGGGACGTTTCTTTCAACCGAATAGTATTTCATCAGAAGAATGTATATATATACTCCATTCATCCAGTCTCTCTGTATACATGGGCGCCGAATCGATTTTAAAAAGGGCAAGATCAACATTTGTATATGGGACGTTCATAAACTACTTATCGCCTCTTTCTAGATTTTTACCCCCCCCCCCCTCCTGTTACATAACAGTATCATATATATTACAATATGTTTTTAAACTATTTCAGCTTGAATTAGACATTACTAAAATATTGGTCAATCATTCAACAATGTTTTATTTTTATTTGTAGATGAATGAATGTTACGTAACATTTGAATATTCATCCCCCATGTAACAAAATAGCTGTACCCCTTCCCCCCTAAATGCGTTATGTGGTTTATGGACGTTCCCATAGGTAGGAAAAATTAAAATTAAAAATAATTCTTGGCGAATCGATTTTAAAAAGAGCAAGACTAGCTTTTTTATATGTGTAGGTAGGAAAAAATAATTTAAAAACTAATTCTTGGATTCTGGAGATAAGTCGCATCTACATCAACATTTAATCCCTGATTTTTTTCACAAATATTTCTAATATTATTTTTAACAGATTCAATTATAAATGTTTGTACTAGTGTTTTACCCTATGGGTCCTGACTTACGGGACACCTTTAGTTTGATTTCGAATACAACTGAATTGATTCCCTTCGCAATTATACAGTTATAAAGGAACAAAAAATCTAATTATTATCTATTTTACTATTTTCCATAAAATTAATTTATTTTTTAAACAATTATGTTAAAAGTTATGAAAAAAACGCAGTTGACACTAATATTTTTTAACCTGGACAAAGGTTAAAATCCCCCTGGATTTTGGGGGAAATTTATAATAAAAAAACTTCCTAAATATTATCCCCTTATGCGGACGCCCATGTATTTGTATTGATGATGTTTTCAAAAAACTTTGTTGAAAATATATATAGGTAAAGTAAATTTATTACTTTCTATGTCATCTGCATATAGACAACTATATTTTATCCTTGTTTTTGTTTTTTAAATTCAAACTAATCCTACTGCACTTTCAGACAAAAAAAAAGGTTATAGTTGCAAACAAAAATTAGAAACCAAAATTTAGAAAATATATTTAAAAACTGGGTTGATTTAATTAAGGTAGTTGGTCCATCATATGTGATCACATTAGGCCATGAGTACATATTTTTAATTTAGAGAAATGATCATGGCAACGCTGTACATTATCTACTATTAACTACTTGTCAAATGATTATATTTTATCATCTAAACTACCACAGAATATATTAATAATTAATGAAATCGATTATAATTCCCTTCAATCCACTTATCATATTTTGTAAAAAATTATTTCATTATTTCGTGTATTTTTTACTATAATCAAATGAATACGTTGTTGCCACATTGTTAACAATACTGTAATTTATGTGATGGTTTGGTAGGTAAATCTAGTTAAATCTTAATAACGGGATGGTCAATAATTCCAATTTTTTGTATACTGTTTTCTTTCATATAAATATACAACATGTCAGTTTTTTATGAAAAACTGACACTACGTTTAAATTTTATCTAATAAAACATTACGTTAGTGTATGATTATTCCATATAAGCTGTGTTAAAAATATAAACTTTGAGATCGTTTTTCATGACTTTGAGATGGTCAATTTTAATAAAAATGGGCTATTTTTCAGATATTAATCTAGGGAATATTCCTGTGCAATTTAAACAAAATCTGACGAAAACAATGTATACGGACCAACTACCTTAATTTAATAAATAATAGAATCAATTCAAGTAAGAACATACCTAAAATACAATTTTAATTAAAAGACACGTTCAAATAAAGAGAAAAATATATAATTAGTATAACACTTTTATTGCTTGAATAAAAAAACGCCTCAGTGTTTATTTATTTTTTATCTCATCTGTACCTAAATAAATTAAGGTCGCCTGATATTAACATAACAAGATAAAATTGTTTTTATTTGTTAAATAAATGCAAAATGAAAAAAAATAAATAAAAAACTGTTTTTTTATTCATATCTTTCAATTACTTGGAAAATACACTTTTTTGAATTACGAATAATAACGTAGCATATAAATTGAAAATTATTATTGAATTCAGTGAAGTATTAACAGAATCAAAATATATAATGTATAATTTATCATAAAATTGAACAGTAGAATACATATATACAATTATACATTACTTTATTTAATGAATATCAATACAGAATATGATTATTTATAACGAATTTCAAACAAATACCTATAATATTTCTTTTGTTGTCTCATTTTAAAAACAAAGCATCCATTAATTAAATAAGGATGAATTTAGAAAAACTTTCAACTCCCCATCCACCCCCTCCTTTTATTAAGGCTTTTTTTAATTATCTATCCCCCACTACCCCCGTTTTTAATATATGAAAAAATAATTTCAACAGTCAAAACTGGTACATTAAAATAATGTTTTATATATTTACGTAAAGTTTAACATACTCCCCCCCCCCCCTGTTTTATTATTTTACCATTGAATAAAATACAATAATCAAAATATACCTACAACAAATATATTTTATTTCAATTTGGCATATAATCCTTTGGGTTTAAATCTTCCCCATATTTATTTAAATGAATATTTGCAATAAAATCATACACATTTAATTTATTACATATTATTGTATAGTTATCAACACTGTCATATTTTTCACAAAAAAATAAATATATAATCTTCTATTATCCTGTTGAAATATCCTAAAAGCGAAATCGAAATGACACATTTCATTATTCATTAATTAATAATAATACAAGTACGTATTAATAAATATTAATTACCGATGAATGTCGGTTAAACCTTTGTTAATAATCCAGATATTCATATTTTTACAAACAATAATTTTTTGAAATATATGTACCATGTACATATATTAATTTATTATAAAATTATGTGTACTGACTTACGGGACACCTGTACAGTAATCAAGATTTTCATATTTTTACAAACAATACATCTAGGTAGCAATTGTTATGAAGCATATTTAAATAAAATAAATGATTCTGAAAATACATTCCTTATTACTTTATATTACTTAGATTTTAAATTTATTATACTTGCACCCCCGAAAACAAGTATACCTATCACAACTCAAAAAATGTCATATTTGAGATAAATATGTAGAATAATTCCATATTACTATATATTTATTTCTACTAAAAATTGTCATTAATGTACTTCGTGTACCTACCGTCAACAAAACTAGCATATTCTAAATAAATGTCACAATTTTTATTTATTTTTTTAAATACTTAATCACTAAGCGTTTTAATAGTTACTATTTTTCAAACATCACAGGAATACTGAAATATTTAATTTAAATACTGTGTATCAGACTTTTACCTATACTACCTTTACAATTTTGATTTACCTAAATTGTTATAATTTTATTTATTCCTATTTCCTCAAAACTACATTTTTTTCGGGGGTGCCATATGTGCAGATTATTATGTATACTGACTTACGGGACACCTCTATAGTAAAGTAAACAAAATATAGGAAACTTCACCTAAAAAAGAGGTGGAAGTTAGATCAAAATTATCAAAAATCATACTTTATGAACGTTTTAAACTATTTTCATTAAACAAATTACTGAAAAATAAAAAAAATTAAAATATATGTTTTAATCTATGTATTTACATTCATAGATTAAATACATTATCATCATCAACAATAATAACAAAGAGAATTATTATCTGAAAATAATAACAACGATTTAAATCATATACGATGGATAATTCCAGCCAATTTATTGAAACAAATTTGAAGTATTTCATGTTAATTAATTTCACAATGTTTATATTGTAAAATTACACGTTGGATCGTGCAATTATAATTACAATACTTGAATTATAATCAACGAACGCGTTAAAATAGTTTCAAGCGGTTATACAGTAGGTATGTACAATCCAATTATTCGAAAAATTTAATTGTATACGTGGGTGACCCATACTATTATTAATATCTACATTTATGTTTCACTTTATTTTCTTAATAGATAAATCAATTATATATTTTTTACAACCTATAGCTTTAAGGTTAATCGATCATTAGAGCAATGTATAAATAAAAGTCTCAAATAATGTTATTTATGGATAACTCATACAGTGGATGGCCAGTATTTCTCTGGAACAAATTTCCCTTACTTTTCCCGGTTTTCCAGAAGAATTTTTACCGTTTTTCCCTGTTTTTTATTTAAAAAATTTAGATAAAAAACCTAAAAAAAAACGTCACTCTTTAAATATTTGCGAGAATTTGTGTGATTTTGCATTTTTATAAAAATTCCCTGATTTCCAACCAAATTCCCTGACTTTTCCCTGTATAGCAAAATTCCCTGACTTTTCCCGGTTTTCCAGAAACTGGCCATTACACCCTGTCATATATTTTATTAATTTTTATTTAAAATATTGGACGTATGATTTTTGAGTAATTGGATATTAAAAATAGAATTTTTTACACACGATAAATGAGAGAATTTGCCGAAAGTGCTCTATTTATTGAAATTCTACACAATTGGCTATATAGAAACGTTTTAAAAACTAATTATTCCAAACTTCAACCCTTTTAAATACTATAATAATTATAAAACAAATATATTCACGTGTAATTTATTCAAAATAATGAAAAACTATCTCTGTCATTACAGCAGTACAAATTAGTACATGTTACTATTATATACCGTTCTGTCTATTTCAATTTTCAAATTAAATTAAACTTTTTTTTACTATTAATAATTAACAAAGTAAAATATTCCATTAAATGTAGGTACATGTGTTCTGAATATAAATTAAAAACTAAATTTTTCGAAACCAAATATTTTTTTACAGTGTGATAGACGTATAACCTTAATCTTTCTAATATTTTTAAAATTGATGTGACATCAGGATTAAAAATTACAAAAAATTGCACCATGCAGAGAAAAGTTATCACTGAAAAACAAAATGCACACCATTTATTTTTCCATAGGTAGCTAGAAATGTTTTTATATATAATTTTTTAATAAAAATCTGTAGTGTTTTATTTTTTTCAAAGATATCTAGATGGGAGGACAAAACTGATCCTTCATTTAATTCTTATGTGATCTTTTCTCGAAGCATTTTAAAATCGCAAAACTAACTTTTAATTTTCGAGTACTACAAGATATTTTAGTACCTTTTTTTATCATGTTCAACACTATCTATAAACATTTATGTATTATATGTCATATGATCTCATATGTTAGATCCAAACTCACTATGAATTTTGTATAATAATTTGTAGTTCTTTATAAAATGGAATCATTTTTCACATTTCATGAAAAATTCTTCACTGCTTTTAGTGAAAATGTAAAGTTTTTGAGAAATAATACAACACGTATACGCTTTGCAAAGTTACGGATATGAAATATACATTTCCGATATGTCAGAGAATATACTATATTATAGTAACAGTTTCACATCTATTTTCTTGCTAATGTTGTATTTCTGTAGCTAGTTGCAAACTGGTATACATAGGTACATTTATTGACAGAGAAATATATTATTAATAAATATGTATTGTCAATATACATGACAATCGTTTTATTCATATTGACATATTCACAATACTTTGAAAGATGCAAATAATATGCAATATACTTTAAGGAACTACACTGAATTAATTCATCATCTCTGAGCAAATATATCATACAAATAAAACCAATACTAACATTTCAAATACTAAACCACCCGCAAAAAAAAGATGTCATATTTGAGATAAATATGTAGAATGACTCCAAATTATTATATATTTCTACTAAAAAATTGTCATTATTGTACTTCGTGTACGTACCGTCAACAAAACTAGCATATTCTATTCAAAATGTCACATTTTTTATTTATTTTTTAAATACTTAATCTCAAAGCGTTTTAAGGGGTTATATACAGTTAGAATTTACAAAAAAATTATTTTTTTTTAATTTCATTTTCGTAATGTACATATATTTAAGTACACACACAGAAAATTTCAAGTCAATCCGGCGATTATTTTCGAAGTTACACGCATATTTGTAAATATGTCTCAGAGCGTTTGAATGTAGGAGGTCGGAGCGTTTTTCTCAAATCTGTGTTTTTAAAGTCGGTGACCACTATTCCTCGGAAACGGTTGATCCGATCAATCTCAAATTTTAACACAAGTTTCTTAAGAATATTAATTAATCGAATAAATATTTATTTTTTTATAAACAATTTAAGGTCAAATTTTTGTCGAAAATCGATAATTTTCTTTTGAGAAGCCGCCATTTTGTCAAAAAATTGTATTTTGCTTATTCCTTCGATTAAGTACAAGATTATACATTACTTTAAAGAAATCCGTTTGGGTTTTTTATTTTAAAAGATGCAGTCCAGAGATATCGTGGTCACCGCAAGGCGCCTTTTTTGAGAGGACCTCCTGGAGAACAGCTGTAGCAGCTTTCGAAATTATTATTTTTAGAAATGAAAAATGTTAAAATACAATTAAAAGTTACCATAATATGTGTACAAATTTTTACATTGATAAATTATAAAAGTCTTCTCTTAAAAAATTCTTGAAAAACACGTTTTTTGGCCTTCTGACTGTATGTAACCCCTTAATAGTTAGGAAATACTGTGTATCAGTCTTTTTCCTATACTACCTTTACAATTTTGATATATCTAAATTGTTATAATTTCATTTATTCCTATTTCCTCAAAACTACATTTTTTTAGTTGTTTTTTATAAACAAAAAATATACATTTTCTGTAAAAAAAAAAAAAAAAAAGATTTTTCACTAACTCAATTTTCTTTTGTTTCAGACTGACAACAAAGAATAACTTCGTACACATTTAAACCTAATCAGTGATACCAACTAATTCATAAGAATGACACAACAATTAAATACGTTCAAATAAAGTTTGAAAAACATAAAGAAACAATGAAGTAAGTTGGCAACAATGCACATGACAACAAAAAACACAATGACTGCTGCAGCCATGTCTTTGCTAGAGATTCCCGAGGCTATATTCAGTGCAGTGAGTAATGTAAACAATTCAACTGTGACAGCGTCGTCACCAGCGGCTACTTACATCTCTGTCGACTATGATATCGTCGACACATCGCTAGGTATGTACATACTACATTTATTATTGACTTGACTGTGGTAGAAAACTGAATCTGAACTAAACAACATGTACCAAATACAGTATAGCAAAAAAATCCAGTTTTTTTGTCTTCTTAAAAAACTGAAATACAAAGGGGGTGGAGGGGTTTTGATGAACGCACATTGAAGTACTAATTTCAATGGTACATATGCTGTGCAAAAGTCTTTGGAAACTCATTTTTTACGTCACCAATACCTCGCTTTGCGTCGTTTCGTTTTGCGTTTTTTTCGAAGTTGCGTCGCTGCTGAATTAGTACTAATTTTCACTGTGCGTCGTTAAATTTTCGAAGTTGCGTTGTTTTGGGTTCGAGTCTTTAATTTTTTTTTTAATTAAAACGAGAGTAACTATAAAATGTTTATTATATTATTATATTTAGTTATGTGGTTTTTACGATGCAACGACATGTATCAACTACACTGTTTGACTAATGTTACATACTACACTGAAAAGAGGACTACAATTAACTTTTTTAAATATACTATATGCATCTCATGTCACAAGTGCACCAACCTAATTTGTAATTATATTTAACATTGACAAATTCAAAATTTCACTGTTGAATTAAAATTGTCAATTGTCTGTTGTGATTTTAATTTTAATAGGATCGGTGTTTAATTAATACATTTACTATGAATTTATAGTTAACTATGAATCAACGCAACTTTAATACAATTTTGTATTATTTTTGTTTTTTAAATGTTTACTTAGTTCAATTTTCTTTTTAAAAAGTAGTATTTTTGTAACCTTGGAACCTATCTTCGATCTTTACATGGTTTGCTATAGAAAATCATAATTCACTTTGCGTCGTTTCAATTTGCGTCGTGTTTTTTTGGAACGTAACCACGACGCAAAGTGAGGTATGGGTGTATTGTAAAAATAAAACTGCAAAAATGTTGATAAGAGTACTTAATTACAACTTTTGTAATAATCCTAGCATATCTAAAATACAGCATTTACAATTTTCCACGTTAAGGAACATTTTTGAATTATATGCCAGGTTTACTCAAGTTGAAAGTATTGACGCACAGTGTCTTTCAAGTTAACGAGAAATTGTTTTTTTTTTTTACTATTTTGACTGCGAGTAAACATATTCTTTTCCCTATTTTTTGTATTTTTATTGACTGAAATCTGTATATTTACATTCAAAATCACAGGTGTTCAAAGACTTGCACGATAGTGGAACTCAATTCATTTTGTTTCAGTTTTCCACTGACGAATTTACATATATATAATACAGGAAGTTTCATAATTGAATATCAATATTGAAAGGGGTTTATCTATGATTTTAAGACAAAAAGTTCATATAAACATGGGTCCGTTTTTGCTTTATTTTTGGTATACAGAATGTTAAAAATTTATTTTTTTAATAACTCTGAAACTATATTAAATATTTTTATAAAATTTAGTGAATGTAAACAAGGTGTAGAGATACATCTTTTGTGAAAAAATGAATTTTCTATTTCAATCAGTAGCGCCCCAATTAACACCACCTTGATTATTTTGAATAAAAAAAATATATACGCCACTGCTACTTGTTTTTCAGTAAAAAATATAAAACAATAATAAATTGACTTAAAAATTAATACAAAAAATCTCTGTATATAAAAAAAAAAACGAAAACGAACCTATATTAATATAAACTTTTTGTTTTATAATCATGCACATATTAACCCCCTATGATTTTATTATTATAATAATAATTTAATCCAAAAATAAATACTTGAAGAGAAAATTGATAAGATTTTGAGCAGAAAAACGTTCGCAACATTTAACAATCTAATTACTGATTTAAATTGAGACGTTTTAAATTTATAGCATGCCTAAAAACGCCGATTTATTAACAAGCAAATAACAAATGTGTTATATCAGTTCTTTGAACAAACACTTTTCCATTATGAAAAGACATTATTTAGAGAAAAAGGGAAATCATTATGTGTCACTCAAGCTGTCAAAAGTTCAATCAGGAACTCTATTCAATTGCTACAAATCAATATCGAGTGGGTTTATCGACTTTTTTTTATTGTATTTATTATTCCCAAGACATATGTATTATTTAACCTATTTAGTTTTATCGAAAATTGTGCTATAAAAGTTTTTATCATTATTTAACAAATTCGTTCACAGCCGCACAGGTAGAAAGGTTTACTTGAGCCAAGTAAACCTTGTTTTGTATACAGGGTGTTCCAGACCACCCGTCCACTATGTTTTACGCCCAAAGTTTTGAAGATAGAGTTTTAGGATAAAAAAATTTACTATTTATATCGACCCTAAAGAATTTCAGGAAAATATTTTCAACCCCTTAAAACCGCCCCTTGGGGGGTAGTTTGAGAGGTACATGCCCGTTTCTCAGTAAAATCAAATGGAATGGTATATCAAAAAGTACATATTTGTAAAGATCATAAAAAAATAAGAAACTTTCGTAAAACAAAAATTTTCATATTTTCAATTGTTTAAAAAATATGACGACTTATTCTCAAATTTTAGGGTTTTACTAAAAGTGCTCTAATTTCGTTACATACTAATGAAATTTTATTCTTTTTTAAAATTTAGAATGTAGAAATAACGAACTTTGTAAAGATCTATGATTATTTGAGAATTTGATAGTTTAAAGCAGGCTTGTCCAACCCGCGGCCCGCATAAGATTTAATATAAAATATTAAGATTAAAAAAAAGTAAAATATGAAAATAATTAACGATATCAAGTAAAAAAAGGTCTTCAGATTTTTTGTGTTATCAAGTACCATAGTGTACATACAGAGATATAAATAAATTAATCAAGTCTTCAAATTTTTTTTGCGGCCCTTAATACATTTTTTCGCTATTTTTTGCACTCTGCGGCCCACGAGGGTCAAAAGGTTGGACACCTATGGTTTAAAGTATCATACGCGATATATCAAAAACTAGGGATAATTCAAAATTTTTAATTACAACGGTATATCAATTAGTACTTTTTCTTTAAAAGGATATCTAAATAAACAACTTTTGTTAAGAAAATTAAAAATTATAATTTTAAAATTGAAAACTGAAAATTCTAATTTTTAATTTTTTTAGCAAAAGTCGTTCATTTACTTATCTTCTTTAAGATAAAGTACTTATTGATATACCATTGTATTTAAATTTTGTTCGTATTTTTTCGTATTCAGCGCATCAATTTTCGTAAGAAAACATAAAATATTTTGAATGGTTGATATTTCGACCACTTCTGTTCTTAAGGTGGCTATTACACTATCAAATAAATATGTCAAAGATTTGATCATATATTAAATTATAAGTAATTTCGTAGCCGAAACCGTCCACGAACACTTTTCAGTCGCCATTTTGATTTATCCGTCAAAAAACTTTGACCAAATATAAGAAACTGTCATTATCTATGATAAAAGAAATATTATGAAGGTAAATATTACGTAAATATTATAAAAGTTGACGTATTACACTGTCATATTTCTTTGATCAAAGAAATTTTATCACATTTCTTTGATAGTGCAATAGCCGCCTAAAAGGTTAATAATTTTATTTCCAGGCACATCGAACAACACTTGCAACGGAGACCCGATTCTTCTACCCATAACCTCAAACTGCACATGTCGTGAACTATGCACCAACCTACTCAACATCACCAAAGAGCTACCTATAGAGTACGCGCAGCCAATGTACGGTTACATAATGCCGTTCCTACTGATCGTCACTATAGTCGCCAACACGCTAATCGTTGTCGTGCTGAGCAAACGTCACATGCGCACACCTACGAACATCGTGCTGATGGCGATGGCTTTGTGCGATATGTTCACGCTGCTGTTCCCTGCGCCTTGGCTGTTCTACATGTACACGTTTGGGAATCATTACAAGCCGCTGTCGCCGGTAGGCGCGTGTTATGCCTGGTCTATTATGCATGAGGTAAGTTAGGAAACTGTTTTTCTTAAGGGGGATAGCCAAATTGTCAATGTTTGGGAATTTTTTTCACAGATATATTTAATTATTTTTGAAACAGGTAAAGGACGTTTTATCAAGTATATATTTAGGTTATTTAATATCAATTTTTATTGAAAAATATTAAATATTTACAAAGTTATGAGCCTCGATGTGACAAAAAAATATTTTTCTCTATGGTTGAAATTTCGAGAAGGGTTATATGAAATAAATAAATAAAAGTTTTATCAATATCTATATGAATGTAGTTATCGTTGCACGTAGCAATGGCGATCGTTTGAATTTTTTTTTCATTTTTAAGACCTATTTTTTAATCAGAGCGGTTTTATAAATAGTAATTATCAAAATTTCCAAAATCGACTACGTGCAACGATAGCTACTACAACTACGAAAATTATTTAAAAAAATATATGAAATCGGTAAGTTAGTCTTTGAGAAATCGTGTCAACCAGGTCAAAAAATGTCATTCCGAGATGAACGTGTTTAATGTTTTTGTTATGTCATAAATGGCCGTGCTACCTCTTCTCACTAAATTGACTGTAACTTCGTCAATTTTCGGAGTTTAAACTCAAATTTTTGTATACATATTTATGAATATGTATACATTATAAATATATATGTAATAAAAAAATATAATTATAAATTCTCTGTTTGTTACCTTTTCACGGCTAAACCACTTAACCGATTTTGATGAAATTTGGCATAAAGATAGCTTACATCCTTTAAAAGGATGTAGGCAACTTTATATTAGATTAAAAAAATAACTGTGTGACATTTTAGGTAATACTTTTTTGGGTGTAGACATCTCTCGTAAAAATGTTAAACTAAAAACCTAACTAATCATAACAGAAACCTGTATTAGCTAACGAGTATTCAACCCAGACATAAGTTGCAGGTAATAGCTATTAGTAACAAAGAAAATTTCAATTGTACATGATTTATTTTCCACAACAAAAAAATCAAATACAAATTTAATAATTACTACTTTACAGATGAGAAAATATGTAAATGCAAAACCAAGAAAATTCCTTTTCAAATACAGTCCTTCGGCCAGAAATTCCAACTTTTAAATATCTGCCTTTTGTTCTTGTGGCATTTTATTTTTTTTTACTTTCATGTTTTTTAATTAGAACTAAGTCTGGGAAGAACAGTTCAAAACTCATAAAGAGACAAACAATAAATGGCTTTAAAAGTAGAAATATTTTTAAATTATGATAATGCATATGCATATGAAAGAGATTCATCTATTATTATGTACAAAGGGGTCGCTAAGGAGGGGGGAATGGGGCATCCTTTAAAATATAATTAAACAAACTTGCTTCTTTTTTTTCTTTGATACCGGTCGTTTAATGGGGCGCAAGAACCCCTAGAATGGGAGGAAGGTGCATCGTATAAAAGATATTTAAACAAACTTACTTATTTTTTCTGATATCGGTCGTTAAAGGGGGTGCAAGAACCCCTAGCTTCCAATTATATAATTATTATAATACTTTCTACATTAGATACAATATAATATAATTTTTATTAAATTTTATTATCATATTTTACATTACTTACTAAAGAAAAATATTATTTTGTAAAACAATTTTAAATTCTACTGTCTTCTCAACAAAAATCAAATTCAAAAAGCGTTCTGACTTAAATTAATGTGATTTAAATGAAAAATAATTAAAATTTATTGTTACATAGTAAGTTATGATTATTACCTTCCCATTTTATTGATTTTAAGTCGATATTTCTATTACAAATTTAAATTTGATGCATGAAAATTGACTAAAAAATTTCAAATTTTAGATTTGGTTAAAAGTATGTTTTTTATATAGAAAATGATGTGAAAAGTTGAATTTTTCAAACCGCAGGTCTGTACGTCAAGTCGTTCTCGAGTTATGGCCTCTCAAAGTTTTCGATTTATCAAAATTTCGGAGAAAAATGGCCATAACTTTTGAACGTGAAGTCGGATTTGATTTTTGTTGGCAGATTTGAAATCAGCGTGTCAAAATCCATATAATGACATGTATAATACTTCGAAATTCGACAAAAAAAAATTTGTTGAAAATCGACATTTTTTTTAAGGTATACCCCTTTGAATTTTTTCGATTTTTCGCGAAAATTTTTTTTGTTGAATTTTTAAGTATTATACATGTCATTATATAGATTTTGACACGCTGATTCCAAATCTGTCAACAAAAATCAAATCCGACCACACGTTCAAAAGTTACAGCCATTTTCCTCCAAAATTTTCAAAAATCGAAAACTTTAAAAGGCCATAACTCGAGAACGATTTGACGTACAGACCTGCGGTTTGAAAAATTCTACTTTTCACATCATTTTCTATATAAAACACATACTTTCAACCAAATCTAAAATTTGAAATTTTTTAGTCAATTTTCATGCATCAAATTTAAATTTGTGATAGAAATATACCAAATATAAGCATTTTAAAAATATTCCAACATACTTTACAGTACAAATACAACCAAATTGAACGATTAAATACAAAATAAATACTAAAAAAACATTTATTTATGAACAATTTTGAATCTAATAACTAGGTTCATTGCTTTAAAACAATATATACCCAATTTGATTCCTCAATCAATTCCATATTAATAGCAATAAATCATATATGTATCTAACTCGAACTTTACTACATCTCCATTACCCCCCCCCCACCCCCCCTCCTTTCGTAATATTGATATTAAAGATTTCATAGGATTCAATAGCAATATATATTGTATAACGCAAGTAAGTTTCTTTTATCGCATGCGAGCAGCAAATAAAAATTGAACACAGTTGTCATCGTCTTTATAAAAAGAAGTAAAACTGTATAGATAGCTAGCTGTGTTCCAGTTCTCTGTGAGAAAAGTGTTATTTGTTGTTGCCATGCGATGATATCACTTGAACATGTTTTAATCCTCAAAACGTGCGTGTATTTGTATATTAGCAGCAGTTTGTGTCAATATAATAAAAATATTTACGTCGATCAACATGCTTCTTATACGTATACAGGGTGGTCCGGTTTGGGATACAGATGTTTTAGGAGCTGATTCCCTGACTCATTGGTAAGAAATTGTGCGGGAAGTGGGGGTCTATCTTTAACACCCTCTAAGGTTACAGGGTGTTTAAAAAATTTCTTTCAGAGTAGTTTTTACAACAAATATTATCTCATAACTTCTAAAGTAACGTATCTAACGATAGTTTATTGCTATCTGAATTTCTATTTCCGAGTTATAGCTCATTAAAGTCGAAAAATATTTTTTTTGTTGAAATTTTTTATGAAAATGACATTTTTCTCCAAAAGTACCCCTAACATGTTTTATTTTTTATCATTATTTTGGTACATCATAATATTACCTACAAATCTGAAATAATTAAAGTTTTCACATATAATGGTGTAAACCAGTGGTCCCCACTCCTATGCCCGCGGGCACCATTGTGCCCGCCAACTGTTTTACGCGTGCCCGCCGCTGACTGTGAACGATAAAAAAAATTAAGTTTTCAATTACATGTAATTTATTTTTTATTTTTAGTACCTAAGTACCTAATTAGAGAACTATAAGCGTATTTATTTGAAAAAAAAATTGTTTCTAAATATATTATATCATTTTACATTTATTCATAGGTATATCACGATTTTGATGTAGGCACCTTGAAAAAATAAATGGTGCCCGCCACCCGACCGGTATTCTAGAATGTGCTCTTAGGTACAAAAAGGTTGGGGACCACTGAGTGTAAACTATTATTGTAGCACTGAATAATTAAATAGTTTAACACAGAAGATTCTATGTAACCATCCCTCTAACGTTTATCTAATAAGTCCTCTATACATATACGATTCTAATAATTACAGTAAAGTTAAATTATACATCGTTGGCTCGAAGCTAATATGTTAATAATAATTAAAACGTTTAATATCTATATATGTATGTTAATTAATTAGTTATAAACTTATATATATATCGAAAGTTTTCGTTTGTTGAAAAGTTTACACAACGATATATTAATGGTATATGTAGTTTTAGCGGTTTTACAATAATTAGTATAGTTATTATTTAAACGTTATCAAATGTATATATGCATACTAGTTATAACGTTGTTGACGATTTAACTCTTAGCTGCTCCACTTCTCCAGAATAACATACCTGCCACACTGGGGTCACCTCGTACCCCAGACACTAAAATGCTAACTACTCGTAAGATATTGAATATTTTAATTCAATATAATTCATCTTCGAACGATACGGAATGCACTCCAATCGGTTATTTAAAAGAATATTTAAAAAATTGAAAACCTTGTAAAAGGACCCCGCAGAATCCTTATGGGAAAGGGGTTTCGGTCAAACTCTATGAAACTTTGGATTCTGATAGTCCTTGATGAGTAGATTAAAAGTGTCAATGGGCACTAAGTCCTAAAAACTCAAACTTTTAAGATATAGCCCTCTTAAGTTGGGAATCATGCTCGCCTTTAATTTGCAAAAAAAAAATGTGTAGACCCTTAATTTTCGCACAACTATTTGTATGTGTTCCCAAAGACTTATATAATCGATTGTCACCATAAAAAAGTAAACTTTAAAATTCTTTAGCCAATTACAGTACTTAAATCTTATTAATACGTTTTTTTTATTATAAAACAATTGGATTTGTTTATAATTAAAAAAACGTAACAATAAGATTTAAGTGTTGTCATTTCTCAATGAATTGAAAAGTTGACTTTTTTATGGTAGCAATCAATTATAGATGTCTTTGGGAACACTTACAAAAAGTTGAGCGAAATTTAAGGTTCTAGAAAAAAATATTGTAAATTAAAGACAATCATGATCCCCAACTTCAGAGAGCTATATCTTAAAAGTTTGAGTTTTTAGGACTTAGTGCCCATTGACACTTTTGATCTACTCATCAAGGACTATTTATAATCCAAAGTTTCAAAGAGTTTGACCGAAACCCATTTCCCCATAAGGATTCTACGGAGTCTTTTATTAAACATTTTTCCATCTAAAATTTTCAATAAGATCGAGTTTTTTTTCTGTGTAACCTGGGACCAAAATAATATTGGTACATTAGAAATTTCATTATATTATAATTTCATATAAACATTTTATTGGACATTACAATTTCTCCCATAATACTGGCCTGCCCTTCAGTTACAAAACTGATACAGTACATTTTATTAGGTATATATTTTTCCCCGTAAATTCACGCATATCACGAAGTAAGAAATGTAGCCAATATAAAATGTGGTTCGAGCCGAGATCTGTCGAATATTTCTCAATTTAATTCAACATCCACGCCACTGTTAATCTACTTAACCGTCTCCCTACAGACACAGTGGAATAAATACTGTACTAGCCATACAGACAGACAGACAGACAAACAGATGAATATAAACATACGAGTGTTCATGTTTTACTTACTTGATTTATATAATTTTACTGTAATTTATAGTCGACTCAGTTTGTTTCGTTTTTTTTATTAAAGGAAGTTAATTAAGAAATAATAGCGAATTCTTCATTTGAAATTCCACATCTGTATTTGTTAAATATCTTAGTTGTTTTCATAGAACAAGATGGAGTAGTAAAAAGTTTACATTACTTCCGGTTTAACAGGAAATAGTAGAAAATGTGACTGGAAACACTGAATCTTTTTTTATCACTCAACCTCCTATCTCCAGTAAAGATAGTGATGCAGTTTTTTTCTATGTATAACCAGGAAAATGGGCATCTGTAAAAGGGGCCAAACGGAGTAGGTACTAGTAATTGTAACGCTATATTATCTTTAATATATTTAATTAAAAATATTAAAGATAATACAGCGTTACAATTTTTAACAAAGTCGGTGATTTATAAAAAAAATCATGTATGTATTATTTTCTTTTGCAAATATAAAATTTAAATTGAACACAATGAAGTATATGTATTTAATGATATTGATTGATAAAATCGGAAAATATAGTGAGTGAGACTGGGGGGGGGGCTTGGCAATGAAGGAATTGAAAAATAACAAATTATGAGTGCGATTAAATTTGGTACCAATGTAGTATACATTATAGTACGTCTGTACACAAAAGTCCCCATCTATAGGCCTTGTGGAAATTTTTTTAGAGCTTTTTAGAAGTTTAATTTTGTTATTCTTGAATAACTTCAAGACAAATAAAGATACGGAGGCGTGCCTTTTTATATCAAAAATTTCAAAAATGTTTCTTTTCAGCAATTATTCTAATGTGTGCACCTAAATTGCTGAAAATTTGCGGTGAACTCGAAAATTAAGCGCGTTTAATCAAAAAATTATGTTTAAATAGATTTTTGAGCTATTAAAAATAATAATAGAAATAAATATCCTGTACAAAAATTATAGAGAGTAAAATTTTACATATTTTTATGTAAACTGCAATATTCAAAGTGTGAATATTTATTAGATATTTCTTTTTTTAGGTAGTCGAAAAAACAAGATTAATTTAAAACTATTTACTACAATGTATACTACATTGATACCAAATTTCATTGCACTCCTAATTTGTTCCAAGAACAGGGCAATTTTTCCCTTCATTGCACTATTAGAAATTTTTCAAAAATTTTGTTTGTCCCCCTCCGAAAAAGTTAGTCTGTATACACGCCTGGCTCTCACAACTCTTCTGTATTTATGAAATCGATTTAACTATTTTAGTTTCGGTAGCCAATCCCACAAAAATAGACGTGTTACCCCTTTCCCCCCCCATAATAACAAACGTCCGCATTTTATTACAAATCCTTACATACTAGACTCGGAAGGAACTGTCTCCTATGCCGGCGCCGGCAACGTGAATATAATGTGAATCGTTGCCGGCACTCGCTTATGTCACAGGTATCTGTGTTTCCAAATTTTATATTTGATTATTATTTATTGTGTTTTGTTTTTTGTAAACAAAGTTGAATAAAATTTTCTTTTGAATAAAGACGACGTACATTTTCTACTGAAAATTAACTAGAATTCTAATAATTTCGAGGTAAGTGAATTTAAAATTTAAAATATAAAATTCAGTATATTCACGTTATGATTTATTTGTAGATGTTAAAAATTGGAAATAGATTCAATAGCTTTGAACATCTCAATTTAAAGCTTAAGGAATGTGAGCAATTGGTTTTTAACAATTACTGGATACGAGACAGCAGAAAATTAAAAATTCAATCTCGTAGATTTCCAGATAGTGTAGCAGCACATGTTTGGGTTGATATGGAGAATATGTAGGGGTACAAGCTGTCACTACTGTCAAAAATCACGTACTTAGAATAGAGTTGATACCACGTAAGACCAGATTTATTCAAAAATGTAATTTGACGTTTATTGATGTTATATCTATGTAATTCAAATTATTTTTTGTATTTTTATTATAAAATTCATAAAATGTTGAAAATAAGTATTTTTTATTTATTTGCATATTATTTTAGATCAAACTTAAAACATAATAGTACCTACGTGTCTTTGAAAGAAGGTGTATATGGGGCGAAGCCTCAAACATAATAGTAAACAACATTCTAACTCAACAATTATAATTAATATACTGTTTTTAAGGAATTTAGGGGGCAGAGCACCCCTTCATAAGATATAATTCAATTGATATAATGCTCATATAGAGGGGTGTGGTAACAACAGTCTAATTAATATACTATCATTAAATATTAATAAAAAATTACAAATATCATTACTTAAGTTAGGATATTTATTATCATTGAATGCTAACAAAATTAGAGAATCTAGAAAAAAAAATATTTAAGAAGGTTTTTATTCCTTCAATACACAACAGTACACATGTACCTCATTAAATATAAATTCGAAAATTTCATTATTTGTCATCTAGCGGCAAAAATTCATATCAACTGCCGGCAACGATTCACGTTGCCGGCGCCGGCAACCTAGTACGTCCCGACTCGGAAATACCTCTTTGCTATGAGATTTTTTTTCCTAAAGCAAGTGTTGTTCCTCTAAAAGGATTCTGATAGGAGAGATTCCTGCACGTAGTTATGGACGTCAGCATATTCCGTGAATGTTGACGATTCTATTTGTCTCTCTGTCATCATTGTATGCTCCTTGTTGTTCACCATAGACTTGTAATTGTGTAGTAAAAACTGGTAAAGCGACAAAACGAATATGTAGTAAGTTGGCCCTTTTCGAATTTCTTTAAGGTCACACCCAAAATTTCTTAAAGGTACGAAAAAAAATAATGTATATAAAATTTTTAAGTGATATTATTAACACGTACCACCAAGCAATCGAATATTAACACGTTTGTTTTTTCAAATTTTTCGTTAAACAGCTGTATCTTTGTGAAAATTGAATGGATTTTGATGTTCTTAAACGCATTTTAAAGCTGACACTTTCTAATTTTTGAATCGATTGAGATTCATAGAAAAGTGAAAGAAGCCAAAAATTTAAAAAATCATAATTTATGTGCCAAACTTATACAGGGGGTTAGAACTAGTGTCCGACCGAACATTCGGCTTCGGCTTCGGCTTCGGCCACCTTCGGCCAAAATTTCACCTTCGGCTGAATAATCGGCTTCGGCCAAATTTGGGCCGAAGGTTTGGCCGAAGCCGAAGGTTGAACTATATAGTATAATATTGTACAGTAAAGTCTTTTTATATGCGGTAGGTACGTTCCACAGAAAACCGTATATAAAAAATTACACAAAAAAGACATAGCGCACATTATAAAGTACACTAAAATGCAAAATTAACGGATCAATAAATTTTTTAAATATTTTTAGGTGTTTTTAAATAGCTGGATCTCCGCGAAAAATGGTCGCAGAAGAGTTTAAAAAAACTATTTTAAAGCTTGAACGTTCTAGTTTTTGAATCATTTATTGAAAATTTTACTATCCTTCAGGATAATCTCCTTTTTAAGATGAAACACCAAAAAAATTTTTTTTTTTTTCAAAAAAATATATTAATAGTGAGAGGCTCTACAGGACATGCAAATTTTTTTTAGTCAAATCAAATAAAGGACTTTTGTAAATCAGACTTTTTTTAATACATATCAAAGAATTGGCAAGGACAAAATATTTTTACGATTTTTTAAATTTGTAATGACAAAACGTTTACATATTTGAATACCTTTAACTGACAGCTTTTATTTGATAGGTGTCCCACTTCAATTTGGATAAAATATCGTACCGCATAAAATGATACGCTTAAAAAAAGACTCGACTGTATACTCGTATTCTTATATAGATTTTTATATTTTTAAGAAGTGAAGAGTAAAAAAAGATCATTCATTATTCATTTAAAAACAAATTGTGAAAAAAAATTATAATTAAAGACGAAAAAAAAACCTTCGGCTTCGGCCGAAGGTTACAAGAAAAGCCGAAGTTCGGCTTCGGCTTCGGCTTCGGCCAAAAACTGACCTTCGGTCGGACACTAGTTAGAACTATCCGCTTTTTACAACCAATATGACCGGTTCCTTTTACATTTTTTTTCATTCTTACTAAGGATTTTCTACGTTTAAATTATTTTTAGGTTACATATATAAAAAATATTAACTTTTTTTTAATTTCAAAATAATATACATGCTTTTATTGAAAGGAAAAATAATAAGAAAAACCAATTTAACATAAGACGTTGTAAAATATGTTAAATAAAAATTCACGTATTTGAAATACACATATACATATGTTTGATACATAAATGTAGAAAAAAAAACACGAAAGCAATGTGTCTGAAATTTTTATAGAACTTGTGCTTTAAAATATATGCACCTTTAACAATACAAATGTAGACAGCTTCGTACAACAATTTTCCAAATGTAGAGGCAAATATCAAAATATTTTACCGAAAAGTGTTCAATATAAGTATACAAGTAATGAATTTACTACGTACATATTTTATATTTTATATAAAAATATTCATATAAAGTATATGTGGAGTAAATATAAAAACGTCAAAAGGTTATATCTGGATTTTCTGAATATTTCTAAAGGTCGTATAGGTGATTCAATAACTTTATCGCGTATTTTGCGTTACTATAAACCGCGGAAGAATTACAGTTTATTCTTGTAGATCCCAGATAGTAAGCGAAACGTATTTTTATAAAATATTTATAACAGTCTAAAACTGTAATGTTTGCAGATACTATCAGATACTCAATAATAGTGGGAAAGCCACTGTGACGAAAAAAAAAATTTCCTTACATTTTTTAAAAGTATACATATTCATAAATATGTATACAAAAAATTTAGTTTAAATTTCAAAAAAATTTTAATTACTATAAACCGCAGAAAAACTTGGAGAGTTACAGTTATGATATAAAATTAATTATATTAAAAATAGTATGTCTATCTTAATTTCTACGTGTTGTTAGGCAGCTAATTATCATAATATACAATTTTGATTCAAATGTTTTTATAGTTAAAAATGTATTAATAGATAGTGATTTAAACTTATTGTTGTTAGCCAGTGTTCATCTGAATACTTTAAATAAATTACATATTTTCTCATAATATCTATAGTCTATTTCATTTAAGTTTGCAGTGGTGGGCGTGGATTAGACGGTACGATTCACACAGGAACTATTTTATAGCTAACAGAAAAGTTTTTTCACTAGAAATTTATTAAATCTTAAACCTTTCAGTGATTTTTTTTCAAACTTTCACTGTATTTAGATTCATCCTTCATACAAAGTATAGGCTAACATTTATTTTCAACACATTTATAGTTTTTATGCTGTGATTTTTTTGTTTGGCAAAACGGGAAATAACTCGCATTTTAATTTATTACTGATTGTTGTAAATACTCAATAGTGTTTTTTTTCTTGACGTCAGACGTGTAATTTTTTTAAAACCACGTAATTTTTGGCATATCTGAACTGTCATATAACTTTTAATGGAATTTACAAGAAATTAAATTCACCTTTGTGTCATAAATATTACTTTTCTTATATCCTAATGTCAACTGTATATATACATACATATGTAGAATAACTAATCTGACAGTTTGAATTTAATTGCAATTATTTCCAAGGCAACATGATGTATTGCATTAGTGAAAATTGTGTTATTGTGAATCTATCTGACGTTTTGACCAATCAGGAGCGCGTATTATACTTCCTATGCTAGCTACCGCTGCAATCTTAAATGAAATAGACTATAGTGTATCTCTTTAATACTTGAGAAGAAGGGGTATCATCCCTTGACCCCCCGCCCCTCCCTGTATACGCACCTGAACGTAGTCATCTCTCTCACAGCCGTATTTGACGATATTATCAATCAATTTCATTCAAATCAAATTTTTAAATGTTAAAAATAATACAAAATCGCAAAAAACCATTTTCAACCCTTAAAAACCACCCCCCTTCGAAACCGCTACACGTGCAGAGGTGCATTTTTTCCCCTCTTTTTGTAATCATCTTTAGCAGCGATTCCTACCATCGCTATCCTGTAGAGAATTTTTTTTCTCCTCAAAGGCTTTGGCACTGGCCTATAAATGATTTTGTTTTATAAATTATCAATTTTTGCTAAAAAATGTTAACGATGTATTATCTCTAATATATTTAATTAACACGGAAATGGTACACTTATTTTCCCACACAATGTAGGGGTACACCTGTATACCAGGTAGCATTCTAGGGTTAAAAATGTATTAAATACATAAACTATGTATGTTACAAACATCAATAATATCTATATTTAATTATAGGTACTTAAAATGACAATCATGTGCGGAAACTATACGGAAAAGGTTAAATCATTGATCTGCTATAAATTTTATAGTTTTATTCAATTATTCCGATGAGTTATTACTTCATGCATTAATGCAAACCTTGTTCTATTTTAGTTTACAAAAATATTGATTCAAAAATATCTATTTAAATTGATATTATATTATGTATGGAAGCGTATACGAATAAATACATAGATATTTTCTAAATGGGTTATGAAAATACATATCGCACCCCCGCAAAAAAGTATCACAGCTCAAAAAAATGTTATATTTGAGATAAATATGTAGAATGATTCCAAATTACTACAGTGGTGCCTCGCATAACGCACGCTGCACACAACAGTTCATTGTGCGACTCGCACAACGAACTGCATCGTGTTTAATTTTGCCGCCCGAACTTCCAAGGTCGCACGCAGTCGATGCTCAAACTTGCATGAACATGCATCAACGCGCGTCAGTCGTTCTTTTCTGTGCTTAACTCACACACCTGTTTGTTTTAATAAATGTAATTTTGTGTGTCTATATTATGAGTTCTAAAAAAAAGCAGGAAGGTGATTTCTGTTGAAATGAAACAAGAAATAATTAGAAAGAGGATTTGACCCTGCAAGCCTCGGTAGACTCTCCTAAATCTGATTAAAAAATATAAAACGTGTGTACAATCTTTTTTATATTACAGTACCATATTTTATTCTACAGAACGAATTAAAAATTTTAACATGTATTGTTATGGGAAAACACGTTTCACATAACGAACTTTTCGCATAACACTCTTGCTCCCGGAACGAATTAAGTTCATTATGCGAGGCACCACTGTATATATTTCTACTAAAAATTGTCATTAATGTACTTCGTATACCTACTAGAGATGCCACGAATATTCGGCTACTATTCGGTATTCGGCCTATTCGGCTACTTTTTTTACTATTCGGTATTCCGCCGAATAGTTCTCAATATTCGGCCGAATACCGAATACCAAATCGTGAAAAAAAGCACATAATAAATATTACTCACAAATTTTTTTTTACAAAAAATCAGCATATTTAATACTTAAAATCTATCAGTGGTAAGTTATGATGAATGAAACAGATCTTGCTGTTACACAACAAACTGCCAGTTTATTGTCTTCACTACAAATTTTATTATATTCTCGAAATAGGTGATTTTTTATTAAATGGTGCCATTTCGTAAAGCTTTTCACGAACAAACAGTGATATTTTTTAAGATATACAGTGTATTATATTAAGGTGACCATATGTCCTATTTTGAAGAGGACAGTCCTCTATTTTGGCCAACTGTCCTCTATAGAAAACGTGTCTTCTTTTTGTCCTCTTTTTTAAGATTTCGAAACTTTTGTCCTCTTTTTTTGTTATTTGGTAAAATAAATGTTATCCATAAAATTACAAAAAAATAAATATTTTATTTTTCTCAAAAATAATAATAATTATTGAAATTAATCATTATTGACCTAAAATTTTCGTCAATAATGATTATTAATGTGACACGACCTACTCGCAAATTGAAACAAATACGCCCACGAAATGCACTAAGTGTCGCCGAATATTCGGCGCTTCGGCCGAGAGCCTAGCCGAATATTCGGTATTCGGCCAAATCACTATTCGTGGCATCTCTAGTACCTACCGTCCACAAAACTAGCATATTCTAAATTCTAAATGAATGTCACGTTTTTTTATTTATTTTTTAAATACTTAATCACTAAGCGTTTTAATAGTTACTATTTTCCAAACATCACAGGAATACTGAAATATTTAAATTAAACACTCTGCATCAGTCCTTTTTCCTATACTACCTTTACAATTTTGATTTACCTAAAATTGTTATAATTTCATTTATTCCTTTTTCTTCAAAAATACATTTTTTGTGTTGTGACACTTTTTTTCGGTGGTGCTATATTTCTATGATAACATGTGCGTGTGTGTTTGTCTGTGTGTGTATGTGTCACGAGACGTCACAGCGCGTCTTGCAGCTCGTTTGAGTTTCCTATCACGAGTGAGTTAGTCTGCATGGGAGCAAGCGCGGCGGCGTGACAAAAACCACCGAGTAAAAAAACAAACGCAAGCATCCATCTTCATGGTGGAGGCGCTGGTCACAGGCACGGCACACGACTTTATAGCTCATTGATACAATTGAAGGGGTTAGAATAGAAAGGGTATAAGTGCAATTTTATAGTTTTGGAGATAAGTGAGTTTTATGAAAGATAAGGTTCCTATGTATTGGAATAAAAAATGACCCAAACTACTTTTAATTCTCTTAATGACATCTATCACCCAGTAGAAAAATCATGTAAACGAACTTTTTTATAGACGCTTAACTTTAAACACTCATAACTTGAAACTATGGAAATGTTACTTATATCCTTTCTATTCTAACCATTCTAACCCCTTCAATTGTCTGTTTTATTACACTTTTTACTGTTGCATAATGTACCTACGACAATGCTAGTGTATTGAGTCTACTATACAGTAAATTACAAAAAAAAACATCGTGTCGAATGAAACATGCTTGTAGTTAGTTATAAATAGTTGATTTAAAAGTGGGTGTCTCTCATGATACAATTACTACAGATATGGCTCTCCCGAGTTTCATTTTTTCACTTTACTGCGCATGACGTCACACGTGATTCACTTTGTTTATATGTGTTTATATGCATGATACGTTTATATGGATACATAACACTGCGTTTTTTATATCTAAATTAAATTATTTATATAATTAATCCTTTTATAAATAAGTATTTGTTTTACTGATAACTGATATAATTTAACATTTCATTATTGAATACCTTAAAATATATTTAAATAAATTCTCCATCAACTGAAAATAAGGAAATGCCTAGACTTTATTTCATTTTTGATCTTCTATATGTGGAAATGTATCTATTTACTTAGATATATTTCCAGGTGTGACGGGACTTCAGTATGAGTTCTAGTTATAAAAATTTCCCACTTATCCAAGTCCCACATAACCAAGTTTCACCGTATATATACATTAAATGTCAAACTGACGTTTATAATTATTGTGAATTATTAATTAAACATTTGACTACTTTCATGAACTACTATAATATTAATTTGGGCGAGTCACGTGTGACGTCACAGCGAACATAGTGAAGTTAGGTGATATGCGCAATGCCATATCTGTATTAATTGTATCATGGGTGTCTCTTTCTGAGATAAAAATATGTAATTTTATTAAAGAAACAATTTATTAATCTACATAAAACTTTTGGTACTTATTTTAAGTTAGTTACCACTTATTTTGATATCCAAAAAAATTAAACGCTGTGTACTATATCGCTATTTTGATACACCGAGCAATAAATATATATTTGCTTAACATTCAGTCCAAATTTGAAGCCAATCGGTGTAGCAGTTTCATAAATATCTATATAAAACTTTTGGAACTTATTTTGAGATAGTTACCACTCATTTTGATATATCCAAAAATTCAAACGCCGTTTGCTATATCGCTATTCTGATACATCGAGCAATAAATATATATTTGCTTAACATTCAGTCCAAATTTGGAGCCAATAGTTTCGTAAATATCTTACCGACGAAAAAACAGTGTTATAAAATTCTAATATCTCGCGCTTCGCTTCGATTCAAAACCCAAAACTGCGGTAGTTTTAATAATTTCGGGTTCAAAATTAATACACTAAACTAAACTATAGAAGATTTAATAAAATAAATCGATTGTTTTCCTTTCCTTTAATAGATTTAATATCGATCATATAAAAAATCATTTCGCTTAAGATTATTCGATCATTAGAGCAATGTATAACTTACTATATCGTATATTTTACTAATTTTTATTTAAAACCTTGGACGTATGATTTTTGAGTAATTGGATATTAAAAATAGAGTTTTTAACACACGATAAATGAAATAACTTACCAAAACTGCTCTATTTATTGAAATTATTCGAAACTTCAACCCTTTTAAATACTATAAAAATTATAAAACAAATATATTCACGTGTAATTTATTCAAAATAATGAAAAACTAGCTCTGCCATTACAGCAGTACAAATTAGTACATGTTACTATTATATACCGTTCTGTCTATTTCAATTTTCAAATTAATATACTTTTAATAATTAACAAAGCAAAATATTCCATAAAATATAGGTACATGTGTTCTGAATATAAATTAAAAACAACATTTTTCGAACCCAAATAACTTTTTTACAGTGATGCTAGACGTATAACCTTAAGATCTATTTTACAAATTCTACGACCAAAACAAATACATATAAACATGATGAAAAGTAAAATGATATTTCCTGATTCAATCCTGGAGACAAACAAACACATCCTCATGCCCCTAACCCCCCCCCCCCCCTTCACCCGTTCTTACTTCCGCATCATTTTTGGATTCACGTTTGTCTGGTGCTTTGCACACGTGACATTTATACAAAACCAAGCGTGTTTAATCTATGGTACATTCGACACGTGCATACACAACAAAATAATAATACTTCAGTATCTCTCTCTCTCTCTCTCTCTCACATATTATACCCCATCTCTCTCTTATTCACACAGTTGTTTGCCAACAGAAGCTTTGCTTCTCTGTCAATCGGAATTTTTTGGTATGAGTTGATTTTTTTTTCTTCAAACGAATATTGAAATGTTCGATAAAAAAATATTTCTTTACAGACCATAAGCGTCAAGATACATACTTGGCCTTTTTTTAAAGCTTGGTGGGGGGGGGGGGGATTTAACGTCTGTAAAGCTCTTCAATGGTTTCTTGTGTTTTTTTAAGAAGATATTCGCGTTTTATATTTTGTAGATTTTATATTTAAACTTAAAGAGAATTGGTTTTAATTTCGGTAATAAATAAAATAAACAATTATGTTATATAGAAGTTTAAAAATGTATCTAACCTAAGGTAACGCTGTTTGTGGGGTATTAAATATAAATTACACATTAGTGACAGTTCTAATAAATAGTTTAAAAGAATTAACTTCACGTTAAGTGAAAATTAGCGATCTACAAGCCGTGGTGACAAGTGTACCTAATAAAATGCACAGCATACATTTATATTACTAAGTACTGCTTTAAAATCTCAAGCAAATTAATGTTGATTTGACACCTTGCAGATAGTGTTGGCTTAGCTTGTACTACATAGCTAATTCTTTAACCTTTTGCACTCCAGCCTAGTAACTCATATAGTTTTAATAGTTTTAAATGTCGCATTATCGACGACAACGAAGTGCAAAGGGTTAAAATATGTCCAGTATTATAAAAGACCTAGCTAACAAGCTAAGTCTTTTATAATACCAATGAGGTATCAAATTTATATGACAGTTCTCTTGTAGTTTCATGAAGACTTTGGCAAGTTCCACGCACGCGTTGTTAAACGGTATTAAAACAGTGGTGATATTATGATAATTATACCACGTACAGTCAGAGTCTGCACCAACTGTGTTACAATACTCTAGTCAAGTATCACTGCTCTAAATTCCATAGCAAATATATAAATACTATCATAAAATTATTACCCAATTTGAGAGTGCTTGCTAGCTAGTAAATTTTGCTAACCCCTCCCTTTAAAATACCGAGCGTAAGTATACTAAATTTTAGCTCAATGGCTTAACAAAAATGGGTATAATTAGTAACAAAATTTTAACCATTAAATAATATATTGAATTAAATATTCGCTGGGTGCAAAGAAGGTAGTGGGGGAAACGAAATCGATCACAGCGCACAACGTGGCAAAAAATAACACTTTGGATGGACTAACTGTCATTTTTAATAGACTCGTTTTTAACTGAAAATAGAAAGGTCAACATGGTTAATCCCACTATAGACTATGTGCAAGGGGGTGGAGTTAGAAATAATGTCGATGCGAGTGTTCGTGGTGAGCAATATTGTAAAATTATCGGCGCCAAAATTTGAGGTTATGCTGTCAATGTAAACGAATTAATTATTTCTCTATTATACGTCATAATTAAAGAGAAAAAGATACCCAAAATAATAATTTTCACGTACCTTTTATGCTATACTATTTATATTATATGCAAACAGCTAAATTAAATGATATTTGTTTAATAAAAAAAAACCACGGTATTAAACATATTAAACAATGATAAAAAGAGAGTTGAATCCATTCAATCCTTCTCTATTACCCGCTAGCGGCGCTAATAGACTTCGTGCACATAGCTAATAGTCATAAATAATCGTCTAAAATGTATATATTACGATATTTTATTGAAATTATTTGTTTGTTAGTACGTCAAAGTCCACCCAAGTTTCTACTAAAGTCCACCCGTTAGTTGGCGCTGTCATCGCGCACGCTGCGAATAATGTAAATAATAAATAATCAATGGATAAATTTTAAGTTAGACATCAAACTAATGGATGGGGGGGGGGCAGAAATTTGTATTCACTCTACTGAATTCAAACGAGTATAAAATCGTTATATGTTGTTTGCATATTGCATACATATATCGTATTTATAATTAACAAATGTGGATCTTTTAACAAGATCAAATGCACGAAAAGCGTTTTAAATGTTAGTTAAATGTAAATGAACTTTTCTCCATCCAGTACTAAATTATATTTTAATTTAAAATTACAATTAAATTTTAACGCTTATTCCATCTGCAAATTATCTGGTACTTTAAAAGTGAATCTATGAGACACGTCATGTCCCCCTCGACGTGCATTTAAAATATCACAGTTCAAATATTCCTTTCCTTTTCTCTATCGTGCCCTCTCTCTCTCTGTTATATTTGTCTTTCTGGTCGCAGATACGGCTCTAGGTTTTCCGTCACACCAAGTTTTTTTTAATTTTTTGACTTCACATGAATTTATTATTTCCTTTATCTTAAATAAAACATATTATTTGCATTTAATTTTTATTTGTCAAATTTTTTTTAACCATGCAAACAAAACATGCAAAATATTTTTTTTAATATTTAGAAAAAAAAATAACAGTGTGTACTCAAATTGGGCAGATATGAAGTCTATTTTGTGTGAGACTGCTTTTCTGATATCATTTTCATTTTAAAGTCATGTTATATGTATATTTAAGTTATTTCATATGATTTGAACAAAATTCGAAATCACATGCTCCAATTGGATAAAATATATTAGCATACCACGTACCTCTTTTCATATAAAAATTATTGAGAACAATTAAAACAACACTTATGAAACTAATAACGTTAACAGATTTTGTTTGTTGCACTTCTACCAACTGAAATATTGTGAATTAATATCCATAGACAGCAGCACTAATTATAAAATGAGGTACGGCGGGCGTTAATGAGTTAATATCAAATATCACCCCAAATATATACGTAAAACTGAACCTGTTAGAATATTCTCTCCCTTTCCGAGACGCTAAAAATTCTTAATCGTCTAAAACTCGACTACCCCCCCCCCTTCCCTGTGCGAAAGACGTTTCCTCCTCCGGGAACTAATTAAGTCTAAAGTACGGATGCAGTAGAATTATTTAAAATATTTGACATTGTTTTAACCGCGAAATAATCCAATAGCGGAAATGCAATTTTTTTTCTGCAGTGTTCTATCGATTTTACCTAATTCCGTTATTAATGGATTTTATTAAATATCGGAAAATAATTAATAATTCATTATGATTTTCTGAAAAATTTTATCAGAAAAATATGTTTTATTTAATTTTGATATATTTTCTAATTCAACAATAGGCATGATATTTGAGCTAGAAAAAAATGACAGAGTAGGTTTTTTTTTAAGAAATTGGTAGATTTCAATGTATATAACATGGTGATAACTCCCCCCCCCCCCTTCAAATGGGGGTGCAAGCTGTCGAAAATCAGTTCTTTGGGTATACCACTGGGGCTGTCAGTTTTATAAGAAAACAGGTTTAATAAATCTTAAAGCTGATAAAAATACGAATAAAATAGTGTTTTTAAAAATTATGTAACATAAATAATTATTGAAATAGAGCCCGCGAAAAAATCACTTAGCGACGTCGAGTTTGGAGATTACGTTTAAAATGTAGAGTTACGTTCGACCTCTGTGTTTAATATGTATTTAATTGAATTTCAAAATGAAATTTTAAATTATAACAAAGAAAAATGTGCCCTAAATAATGCTCGGCATCGAATGTCGGAATCTCGAAAAATGTTTGAGCTATAAGCACTCAAAAATTATTTATGTTTTTCGACGACCCTAGAGAAGACCTTCTACACCGAATAAAATAAATTCCAGCTAGGAATCCATAGAAAATTTAATGCCCTAATTAATGGTTTCTGTCCGACCATGATTACTTTTTTGTACTTAAACTAAGAATATATTTTTAGATATAAAACTCACATTTTTCCATTTTGTACAGATCTTGCAAGGTTCCACCAAATCCTGGAAGACAATAAAAGTATTTTAAAATAAAATAAACAAAAAAATAAATACCATTTACTCTTTGATATATAAAGGGGCGCAGGTTAACAGTGGGGAGGGGGGGGGGTAGATAATTAAGCTCTTGTTGCACCACTGACCAATAGTATAGATATTCCTCCACTGCACTCTATATGTACACGAAAACAATTAATTTCAAATAGAAAAATAGAAGATGCTACTGGCATTCGACATTTAGTTTTTTAATTAAGTATAGTTACTTGTGTAGAGGTACCTACCTACTTTTATTTGTACAATGTATTGGCTGTTATTCATCTTCTCAACGATAATGGAAAACTTAAAAAAACGATGCATTACCCCATGTACACAATAGCGCTATTGTGCTCTATCAAATGGAAAATTGAGTTTAATTTTTATTTTTCTCTATTTTACTTCCACCAGTTTGTGTTTTAGTAGGTATGTTATATACGTAACGTATTGAATCTATGTCGTGTTATAAATATGTCAGAACAAATTGTATTGTTTGTAAATAACTTTTATTAACATATCATAAACATTCATACATACATATAAAAATAACATATTTATTTTTAGATAAGGTTATACGTCTAGCACACTGTAAAAAAATATTTGGTAAATTTTGTTTTTAATTTATATTCTGAACATATGTACCTACATATATGCCCGGTATTATCAACTAATCTAAAGCTCTTTTAGCGCTAAATGCTCCGTTAAAGTAAATTTGGTGTATTACAAACGTGATTTAAATCAATATTTAAGCTCTCAATGAATAATAGACATAATATACTGCAGATAATTTAAAATCTATTTAATTAAATGTATTATGCTTGGATCTATTGATAATATGACAGTTAGTTAAAGGAGCATTTAGTTAAAGTTGATAATACTGGGCGTTAATGTAATATTTTACTTTGTTATAGTTATTAAAAGTAAAATAAGTTTAATTTTATTTGAAAATTGAAATAGACAGAACGGTATATAATAGTAACATGTACTAATTTGTACTGCTGTAATGGCAGAGCTAGTTTTTCATTATTTTGATTAAATTACACGTGAATATATTTGTTTTATAATTTTTATAGTATTTAAAAAGGTTGATGTTTTGAATAAGTAGTTTTTAAAACGTCTCTATATAGCCAATTTTAATAAATAGAATACTTTCGGTAATTTATCTCATTTATTGTGTGTTGAAAACTCTATTTTTAATATCTAGTTTCTCAAAAAACCATATGTTCAATATTTTAAATAAAAATTCGTAAAATATATGAGTTATCCATAAATAACATATTAAAATTTTAGATTTTTATCTATACATTACTCTAAAGATCGAATAACTTTAAGTGATTTGTTAGGATCATTTCTGAAAGCAACACAAAAAATATAATTTTCATCCAGTACCTTTCTGTCAGTGTGTCTGTCCCTTAGATCCTTACCACACGCATAAGTCATGAACAAAAAATACTACACTATAGGTGAATTTAGATTTTTTTTATTTTATATAAATTTTCACATATTTCTGATTTTTCTTAATCTTTTCAGCCGGGATTTTAGGGGGCATTTCGCCCTCAGAAAACTGGTATAAAATGTATCTTATATCATTGATTGATCATAGGCAAAGTGTCGATCACGGGGTGAGACAATATATTGACTTTTCCGGCCCAGAAGGGAACAGCCCGTGTTAAAAATTTCAAATTCGAAAAAACATTATTTTAAATAGTACATAACCTTTTTTTCATTATACAAATATACGTTTTCGATGTATTTTTCGACGCTGAATCCAAATCTGACTTCAAAAATACAGTAAACCCAAAAGCAACCCCTATAAAAGAGTAAAAAAAAAACTACCCCTTTGCCTCGCGTGAACGATTTTCATTAATTTGGAAGTATAAATATACGTTTTCGATGTATTTTTATCTAAATACAAAAATTTAAGATTTTCTAGTGCGCCAAAATATTGGTTTTTCGATCCTCTAGAACAGCGGTTTTTAAACTAGGGTCCGCGAACCCCGGGGGGCCGCCAAACTTTTACGGGGGTCTGCGAAACATTTTTGGCAAAAAATTGATTTACATAAAGTACTTTTATATTTCTATTTATCAGTGAATAATTAGTTTATAACGACCTTTTTTGTTTTTCTATCAGTGATGGGGGTCCCCGAAAAATAGTTGTTCAAAAAAGGGGTCCCTAGCCCACATAAGTTTAAGAACCGCTGCTCTAGAAGTTAAACAGTGCAGCATATTTTTTTATAGAATACACCCATATTATTTTACCTTTTTCAATATACTTAGGTATGTACGTATAATAATATAATAAAAATCATATTACTAGAAAAAGTCTAGACTGCAAGATAGAAGATCTTAAATAAATAAAATTAATCGTCCATGGAAACATTATACAAAATAATACTTCTTCTAAAATATCTATATGCAAATTTTTTAAATCACATTTTATTCAAACGACATCTTAGAACATAATACTCGTATATTTTCTATTGCAATATAAGTAGTAACTATAAATATACATTTGTACGTTTTATTACCTTTTCCGATAACTTATACTTATAACTAGTATAAATGTAGGTACCTACATACATACATAAAGCGTGCTATTTGAAATCTTGTACAATATATTATAGCATTTTATATATTAATGTGTTATTTGAAATGTAGTACAAGATATTTTTATATTGTTATAAAAGAAATTGTTATTAGTTGCTGCATTAAATTTCACATAAAACTTTTGATTTATTATAGCAGGTACTCAAGGTTGAACATTAAGTCAGGCAGTAATATTAACCGTGTATATATATATAGGTTGATTTATAAAGAATATAAAAAAACAGTAGACTGAGGATTTTATTTTAAACGAAAATTCTTCTTGAGGTCGCTACAGCTTCTCATGAATGATTAATTTTTATTTAATATAAAGATCGATTTAGTATTGATATTAAGTGTTATCGATTTTTAGTATCAACCAATGAATATTTATCTAGTAGATCGATTTTTTAATAAAAAATATTGTTACTGATTAAAAATTTCAATTTTTTATCAACAGTTTTAACTAACATGTACCTACTAACATGTAGTTACTTCTATTAGGTATAATAATTTTTATAATTCACTAGTTTTACTATATTCGTAAATAAATATCATTTACCCATAGGTGGGCATTAGCTCGTTAATCCGTTAATCGTTAATTAACGAAGTTAATAAAATGCTTAACGGATTAACTTTTAAGTTAACTCACAAAAATGTCAACGCTTTTGTTAACTTCCGTTAAATTCAACTTCCGTTAACTTTAGTCCGTTACATTGGTTGTTTGATGAAAAGTACATAACAAAGTTGTCGAAATAACAAAAAAAAGGTCTACAAACATTTTGGATGGTTAACTTTTTAACGGATTAACTTTAACTTTCGTTAAATTTTCAAATTTTCGGTTAACTTTAACTTCCGTTCCATTTTCGGATTTTTAACGCTTTTATGGTTAACGAAGTTAACTTTTTTATTAACGGATTAACGATTAACGAAGTTAACTTTTCGATTAACTGTGCCCAAATGAATAAATCATTTACCTACATGATTTATTCAACCAATAATTCTTAAGTTGAATTATTAGTTAATAAAGTACTATACAATTTATTTAATTTCAATTAAAAGACAATACAATAAATACAGATTGTGTTAAATTAATTATATCAACAGTATATAATTTATTTTTTGGTATAACATAACAAATTAAACTATAGGTACCAATAATATAGATTTAAATCCTGCACTCAATAATTATTAACTGATATTGTAACTTTAACCCTCGGAGCCTCTTGTGGGTTAATTTGACCCATACACCGACTTTGATCGTGAATAGCGCTCAGGTATTTTAAATTTTTCGCGATTTTTTAAGTATGTTGAATACTTCAAAGGTATTTGTAACACTTATAAATTCATTTACCATGAGTCAAAGTATACCTTTGAATTTTGGTAAGTCAAAAGGTTTCGTAGTTCCAGAATTATAGGCGATCAAAAAGTAAGCAGGGTCAAATTGACCCAGAGTGTACTAGTAGGTTGAAAAAATAGGTGTGTACTCCGAGGGTTAATAACGTGACCTACCCTAGCAAGAATTACAATATTTTGTACCATTTACGTCAAATAGTAATATTTATTTAAAAATTCAGTGATTTTTATATGAAATATTTCGATCGATTTTAAAACTAATAACTAATTTAATAAGTAGTATAATTCATGATAATAATCTTACTTATTATAAAATCAATTAACCACTTTATTTAATCAAGTAACTATAATATAGTTAAACTAAACCACTATATTAGAGTATACTCAGAAGTTCAATAACTAAATTAAAACTAGAGAATATCTTCTCATATATGATATCTATATACAGCCTTGGCCAAAAGTATTTGCCACCCAGGTTAAATAAATAATACCAGTTGATGATAACGGAAATATTTATTATAATAAATTAATATTTTGTACAGATATACCTCTTGTTATGATAACAGCAGTTACTAACTCGATACTAAGCATCGTCATTATTGTGGAGTAATTATTTGCCACTCTTTAATCAAGATATTGTTTATATTTTTATTTGATGTGATTGTGTGTTCCCTAATCGTGTGCTTTAATATCGACCAAAGATGTTCAATGGGGTTGAGGTCCAATGACCAAAACAGGAGCTCAATCCCATTATCTGAGAACCACTCATCGTCACTCGCGATTTGTGACATGAGCGTTTTCTTACTGTAAACGGGCGCTGTTCATGTTGGTATCACCGAACAGTTTATGAAGAGATGGTTACAGTACTTGGGTGTATTTTTTTAACCAATTTGGCCCTTTACACAACACGATTCCGCCAACTCTATGTCAAGTCAAAAAAGTTACATATCTAAGAATTGACGGGGGTGGCAAATATTTTTGGCCAAGGCTGTATCTATATCTAATATCTATCTACATATGTAGATGCCGCCGGTTCCAATCTTCAGTTTTGAAATCTAGTAGATTATCGCATTATACATATCTATATTAATATTAATACATTTATCAGCTCTTCACACCTATGCATAACCTCTCTGTTAATTAATTTTCCATGTATATTTTATACAATATATCGCACGCCCGCAAAAAAATGTAGCTTTGAGGAAGTAGGAATAGATGAAATTATAACAAGATAAATCAAAATTGTAAAGGTAGTATAGGAAAAGGACTGATACACAGTATTTAATTTAAATATTTCAGTATTCCTGTGATGTTTGAAAAATAGTAACTATTATAAAGTATTTAAAAAATAAATAAAAAATGTTACTTTTTTTTAGAATATGCTAGTTTTGTTGACGGTAGATATACAAAGTACATTAATGACAATTTTTAGTAGAAATATAAGTAATTTGGAATCATTCTACATATTTATCTCAAATACGACATTTTTTGAGTTGTGACACCATTTTTTGCGGGAGTGCTATATGTATTTTTGATTGTTTATTCGATTATTTCAGAAACCACTAAACCGATTTTAGTCAAACTTTAATTACGCTATCACATTAGAGAGCTGAGCCTCACAAATGAGGTATTAATTTTGTAATAGTATCTATAGTTTTGCTATGGAATTTAGAGCAGTGATACTTGACTACAGTATTGTAACACAGTTGGTGCAGACCGTATAAGTGGTATAATTATCATAATATCACCACTGTTTTAACACCCTTGTTAATGTTTACATACAACGCATGCGTAAAACTTGTCAAAATCTTCATGAGACTCCAAAAGAACTGTCATATAAGTTTGATACTTTCGGACATCACTTTTGTTATGATAGGATTTTTTGAAAAAATAAAAAAATAATATTTTAATAAATAAATGTTTTAATAAAGAACTATAAAAAAAGTGTATACACAAAATTATAATTTTCTACGTAAAAAATTTACATAATTTAAATAAAAACAAAAACTAGTAAAACAAGACAATTTTCAGTTTCAAACACTTCCAAACAAAATAGAGTTAACAACGATATAAGAATTTGCAAAGTAAACGATGAGAATTCTGTTTGAATGTTTTTTTTTTTTGTAAAACCGCCTCGAGTCAGAATTAAATGTATCTGTCAAATTAGGATTACTTTAATTTCAGAGTGTCCTTTTCGTTGCAAAGTCGATTGTGCTGCTGCTCGTGTTGCAATGTTGAAACAGTGTTTAATTCTTTCTCTATGGTGGTCGCGTCGTTAAATCTAATTATTATTTTTAATTTTGCATTTGACATTTTTGTTAATACGTACGCTCGATATGATTTTATTTTTGGCCATTTAAAATTTTTTGTAGTAGTGTCATAAGGGGGATAGTCACTGTGACGGATCAAAAAATTGTAAATGTTTGGGATTTTTTTTTCACAGATATAACTAATTATTTTTGAATCTGATAAATGACGTTTTATTAAGTGTATATTCAACTTATTTAATATAAATTCTTATTGAAAAATATTAAATATTTACAAAGTTATGAGCTTCGATGTGACAACCAAAAACAATTTTTTTCTCTATGGTCGACTTGAAATTTCAAGAAGGGTTATATGAAAAAAATAAATAAAAATTTTATCAATATCTATATGAATGTAGCTATCGTTGCATGTAGCCGTTTTTTTTTAATTTTTTTTTCTCAAAATGGCGATCGTTTTTTTTTTCATTTTTAAGACCTATTTTTTTTATTAGAGCGGTTTTAAAAATAGTAATTATCAAAATTTCAAAAATCGGCTACGTGCAACGATAGCTACTACAATTACGAAAATTATTTTAAAAAAAAATTGAAATCGGTTCGTTAGTCTTTGAGGAATCGTGTCGACCAGGTCCAAAAATATCAATCCGAGATAAACGTGTTTTATGTTTTTGTTATGTCATAACCGGTCGTGCTACATCGTCTCACTAAATTGACTGTAACTCAGTCAGTCAATTTTCAAAATTTAACGCGTTGTATGTTAACACCAACAACTGTATTAAAACAGTGGTGATATTATGATAATTACTACGTACGGTCAGAGTCTGCACCAACTGTGTTACAATACTCTAGTCAAGTATCACTGTTTTAAATTCCATAGTAAATCCATAAATACTATTACAAAATTAATACCTCATTTGCCAAAACCTAGCTAATTTTACTAGCCCTTTTATGATACCGGACATGAAATTATTCGCAATAAATACACTTTAATTTACTTTAAAGTACGTATTTCGCACGCGACAAATCTATATCGCTTTCTTCTATTTAAATATAAAAGCGAATCTAAGCGCAGTACACTGAGTTAGTTATATTGTTTAGTATATGTATAGTGTATAGGTACATCATCACTATTTGTTTGCTAACGTTTCATTATTATGTTTGCACAAACAACACCAACGCGCCATTATACCGCGCGCGGCAATGTTGTGCACTGTTGTTGTTGTTGTGTTGTTGTTTGGCCGATTTACGTACAGATGGCGCGCGTGTTGTTGACCACCACCGCCTACAACGATCAGAGGTCAGCTCGGTGATGGTCATTTTAAACGAGCGTCAATGTAGCAACATCGGGTGGATGAAATTAATCAACGATTTACTAGATCTTTGCAGGATTAAATATTGTTTATTTGGTTTTAAACATGTTCAATGATGAAGGATTTGTTCAGTAGGTACACGGAAATAAAAAGAAACCTAAAGAATTGTAGTTTTTTCCCTGTATGTAAAATTGTACATTCCGAATAGTAAGCGACAAGCTATTATTATTAACCTGTAGAGGGCAGGGAATTCAGGGGATATTTCGCCCTCAGAAAACTGGTATAATAGGTATCGTATATCATTAATTGACCATAGGCAAAGTGCCGTTCACGGGGCGAGTCAGTATATTGGCTTTCCGGCCCAGAAGGGAACACCCCGTGTTAAAAATTTCAAATAAAAAAAAAATATTATTTTAAATAGTAGGTACATATGTAAACCTTTTTTCATTATACAAATATATGTTTTCGATGTATTTTTCGACGCTGAATCAAAATCTGACGTCAAAAATACAGTAAACCCAAAAACAGCCCCTATAATAGGGTAAAAACTACCACTTTGCCTCGCATGAATGATTTTCATTTATTTGGAAATGCAAATATATGTACATTTTCGTATTTATAATTTATAATTAGTGCTGCTATCTATGGATATTAATTCACAATATTCCCTTAAAAATCAGTTGGTAGAAGTGAAACAAACAAAATCTGTTAACGTTATTAGTTTCATAAGTGTTGTTTTAATTGTTCTCAATAATTTTTATATGAAAAGAGGTACGTGGTATGCTAATATATTTTATCCAACTAGAGCATGTGATTTCGAATTTTGTTCAAATCATATGAAATAACTTAAATATACATATAACATGACTTTTAAATTAAAATCCAAATAAAAATGATATCAGAAAAGCAGTCTCACACAAAATAGACTTCATATCTGCCCAATTTACTCGCTTGAGTACACACTGTTATTCTTTTTTTCTAAATATTAAAAAAAACGTTTGTGTTGTATATTTAGTTAAATATATTGAATATGTACTTAATTTCATTAAAAAAAATCTTTTGCATGTTTTTGTATTCTTTTGGGCATTAATGGGTTAATTTAATCGACGCTTGAATAAAAATTGAATAAAAGCTTGTAAAAAACAGTAATTCTTTAATTTTATTTTTTTCTCAACATAATAAAATATTATATGTATAAATGTAAATAAAAAATAAAAGCCCACTGACAAATAAATCTAAATTAATATTTAATCTGATTTCTAATGTCTTTCATATAAAAATCCCCAGTGTTTTTTTGCATAACAATTTTACCGGATTACTTATCTATGAAAGAATATAATGAAAGCAATTTAGTATAGCGTTATTCGGGCACAAAGACGTTTCAAGAAAACCGCGCGAATGTGTTGATACAAGTATAAAGATAAACTTGAACAAGGGGCTTTGTTATATTCAAATAGCTTTTCAAATTAATGTTTTTTGTTGTACCATTCACAGATGGCACTGTCAAATATTCTAAATGATTTTATCTTTATATAAATAAAGTCGTTAACAACACCTCCTTTTTATTCTGACCATCCTGTATACCGGGTGTCCCAGATAACTTTTCCAGCATGGGGATCTCAGTATCTATAAGAGATACAGGTTTGGTTAAATCAGATCAATTTTATTTGTAAGAAACAAGTGAGTATTACTACACTAAAAAATATTCATAATTCTATGTGGTTTAGGCGGTATACCCAAAATAAATGTGGCAAGTGACATAGCGTTGTAAAGTAGAGTAAAAAACAGGTTCAAATATGTTATAGCCAACCTAGTGGTCCATAAGAAAAACTAAAGTTAGGGCTCGTAACTCGGAAACTAAAAGTGATATAAAAAATTCTAAATACAAAAATCAATTCTACACAAAAAAGTGCTTTAAGAAACTGCAAACAAAAAGTGTCTATCTACTTTGACAAAAAAACTTATAGCCATTTAAAGAAATTCCGAATTTTCAATTATTTTGGTATACCGCCTAAACCACATAGAATTATGAATATTTTTTGGTGTAGTAATACTGACCCCTTTCTTACAAATAATGATCTGGTTTAACCAAACTTGTATTTCTTATAGATACTGCGATCCCTATGCTGGAAAAATTATCTGGGACACCCGGTATATACTTTTCTGACAATAATGCCTTTATTTGAATTGCCTTGCCGTATATAATATTTAGTGATATTTTATGATAATCAGTTGGCATAACTGCACCGGTTTACTTTTAAAAACTTTACGAATTTTCATTCGTTAATGGTTTTGTGAATAATTTATTGTAGTAGATTTGAATTTGAACTTTAATGTCCGGTATCATAAAGGGGGTAGAAAAATTTGCCAGCTAGCAAGTACTCACAAATGAGATATTAATTTTATGATATTATTAATTAATTTAGAGCAGTGATACTTGAACGTATTGTAACACAGTTGGTGCAGACTCTGAAAACCCTATTTAAGAAGAAAAAATCTCTCCCCTTCATTCACTTTTTGTATTTTTCTGTCCTGCCGACCCTGCATCACGTTTTGATATGTACCCATGTTTTTTATTGCTACCAAATTAATAATGCGGAAATATGATATATCATTTCTATCTTTACATTTAAAGCGAACTGAAATTAATCACAACTTCTGTTGGATATGAAATTCGAGTTACAACATTTAGATTATTTTTATTTTTCAACCAAAATTAAAAAAGTTTGTATATCATATATATTTTTTAAATATTATATATTTGAAAATAAATACACGGAGAGAATATTCTTTTTAAAATTAACAGAACATGCTGTGAACCTGAGGACAGAATCAACTTCTGAAAAAAATTAACAGAAAAGTCGCTAGAATTTAAAATAAAGTAAATGAAAAATTACAATGACATACTGGTAAATTTTAACATAGCACCTATTAAAATTTATTTACTCGCTGAAAAAGTAATATACGCTATTCTTTAATTTAATTTCTTGCATATGAAAATTTCACGTAGATTCTCTATAATTTGACTATGTTTCTATATTACTTTTCATATCTGGCCTATCGCCAAAATTAGGGTTGCCAGGTGTCCACTATTTGAGCGGACAGTCCGCTTTTTTCACATTATGTTCACTATTTCTTTTCACAAAATAGTGGACATTTTTTTATTCAAAAGCTTTATGATGAAATGGTACGTAATCTAAAGTACAGTCTAAGAGAATAAGGATAGGAGAATCGCGTTTTGTCTTTTTCATAAGTTAGAATGAGACAAAGATTAATTTGAACTCGATTCTTCGAAAAAAATATTAATCATACTCAATTGTATAAATATTTTTAAAATTTTTTTTTAACTACCCCCCCCCCCCTTCCCGCTTGTCCGCTATTTTTTGGAAGCAGACCTGGCAACCCTAGCCAAAATAGAAACTGCTATACAGTATATTGAATTGTAGTAGACGTTCTTTTAAATTTTACCATGTCGGGTGTTTAAAATTTCTAGGATCAAATTTTTTTATCAATCTATGCATTTTTTTATTTTTTCCCATTCCTACGCATCGTAAATAAATAAAAATGTTAATGAAATTTTTCCATCTGACTATTAATAACTTGTTAAAATAATTATTTAAGTTTTATAATTATTTTAACATACGGTATAGTAATTTTTGATACTGTTGGTATGAAATATTACTACGTTACCGATTAATTTTTTTACAAAATGAAATTTCGTCCTCCAGTTAACATGTTTTTTATGTTAAAAATTAACAGTACACTTTTTCAGTGTACAGATAAAAAAAATATTTTATTATATATTAAGACTGAATTTCTCCACTTAGAATAAAATTTAAATGGAGTCCTTCTGTGCGTATGTATGTCAGTACCTAAGGTGAATAATTATCCCATGTTAATTTTCGTTGCTGTAATTCATGTAGTTATAACAGGCCCCCATCTAGGGTTAAAATCTAGCCTGATATGCTTGTAGCGCGTTATTTTTAAATAAATGTCATTTCAATGAAAAATTACATAAAAAATAATGTATTTATGGTAAGTTATGATTTTTCTTCATACTTTCGTTTCTTTTAGTCGATATTTTTATCACTAATTTAAATTTGATGCATGAAAAATGACTGAAAAATTTCAAATTTTAGATTTGGTTAAAAGTATGTTTTTTATATAGAAAATGATGTGAAAAGTTGAATTTTTCAAACCGCAGGTGTGTACGTTAAACCGTTCTCGAGATATAGCCTCTCAAAGTTTTCGATTTTTCAAAATTTTTGAGAAAAAAGGCCGTAACTTTTGAACGTGTGGTCGGATTTGATTTTTGTTGACAGATTTGGAATCAGCGTATCAAAATCTATATAATGACATGTATAATACATAAAAATTCGACAAAAAAAATTTTGGCAAAAAACGGCATTTTTTTAAGGTATACCCCTTGGAAAAATTTCAATTTTCAGCAAAAAAATGTTTTCCAAATTTTCAAGTATTATACATGTCTTTATATAGATTTTGACACGCTGATTTCAAATCTGTCAACAAAAATCAAATCCGACCACACGTTCAAAAGTTACAGCCATTTTTCTCAAAAATTTTGAAAAATCGAAAACTTTAAAAGGCCATAACTCGAGAACGACTTGACGTACAGACCTGCGGTTTGAAAAATTCAACTTTTCACGTCATTTTCTATCTAAAAAACATACTTTTAACCAAATCTAAAATTTGAAATTTTTCAGTCATTTTTCATGCATCAAATTTCAATCTAACATAGAAATATCAAACAAACTATAAGAAAATACCAAATGTAAGCATTTAAAAATATTCAAACATACTTTTTAGTCTTTTTAGTACAAATAAAAACAAACTGACCGATAAAATAACTATACCAATGTTTTAAAATAATTCTCTATTTAATTCACCAATCAATTCAGTGCATATAGTTATACTTATTATATAGAAAATTACGCGAAAAGTTGTAATTTTCAAACCGCAGGTCTGTATCTCAAACCGTTCTTGAGTTATGACCTCTCAAAGTTTTCGATTTTTTTAAATTTCGAAGTAAATTTGAACAATTGAATATTGTGACGTAAAAAAGCATACAAATTCAATTAACATTAAACATTTAGAAACAGTTATTGGGTTTGGGGTACAAAGAAACTCTTACAGTGTATTTCATTTATGTTTGCAGTGGTTACCGGTGGATTTGACGGTAAAATTCACGTTTCATACCGTCAAATCACACGACAACCACTGCGAACTTAAGGTGGGACTTCCAATTTTTTTTGGTCACGCATTTAAAATAATTAAATTTGAGAGGGATCCAAAAAAAGTGTTTTGTCGTGATCACTGCTGCTCGTTACTGGATCATTTGAAATCAAAAAAACAAAAGGGATTATTAGTTAATGACATTACGGACGGACGAAAAGATTTGAAAAATGTTTCACAAAATGGCGGATGTTGAAAATAAAAGTTCTTTATTTGACTAAAATTTCACTCGTATTTTCGGCTAAAAAAAAACGTCAAAAAAATCCTTCGTCCATCCGGAGGACAATTATGTATAGAATAAATGATAAAAATTTCAAACCGATCGGCAAAGCCATTCTCAAATTACAGTGATCACCGACTTCGAAAACATGATTTCGAGAAAAAGCGCACAGTTGCCGCTACCTGCCTACTTGAATATATTAGAGACGGCTCTGTTCAAAGTTATATATCTCCATAAATAACGGTCCAATTTGTCTGAAATTTTTAGAGAATACTTTTGAAATATTCTACTTTGAGAAAATGCAACAAAAAAAAAAAGATTTTTTCAAAATTCTACCTGGGTCTAGCACCTTAAATGTACCAGACTATAGTAGTAATAAAAATAGACAGATAGCTTCACATTAACTATTAACATTTTCTCGTATGGTTTTCACATACATACATACACACACACAAAAACAAAAACAAAAAACCGCCCGTAATTAGTTTCAAACGCCATAGTAGCTCAACAGATGGCACCGCCGCACCGAATAGTCAAACGGTGTGTTGTATATAATTAACTAGAGAGGACGCCACCGTAGCGTCGCGTCGTTGTCGTCGAGGAGACGTTACCATGGCGACCGCACAAAGACTGCCGGTTAATTAGGAAATGGTCCTCGTCAGTAGTTGTTACTGCTGTTGTTATAACACAGTGGCGGTGCACAGTCCACAGGTGTGAGAGATTTTTAAATTATGTTTAATGATTATTTGAAAAATAAATGAGTTTTTTGCTGCGTTTTAATATTTAACTAACTTTTTGTTGGCTGAACACATATGTATATCGCACCACCGCAAAAAAAGGTCATATTTGAGATAAATATGTAGAATGATTCCAAATTACTATATATTTCTACTAAAAATTGTTATTAATGTACTTCGTGTACCTACCGTCAACAAAACTAGCATATTCTAAAAAAAATGTTAATATGTATAGTTACTATTTTTCAAACATCACAGGAATACTGAAATATTTAAATTAAACACTCTGTATCAGTCCTTTTCCCTATATTACCTTTACAATTTTGATTTACCTAAATTGTTATAATTTCATTTATTCCTATTTTCTCAAAACTACATTTTTTGAATTGTGACACTTTTTTGCAGGGGTGCGATATATCTTTTGTCTGAACATAATAGTATTTTGGATATTTATAGATATTTAATTCATTGGTATCAATGAATTAAATTGTAAAAATATATTTTAAAGGAGAGCCACACAAAAATTATCGATTTTCAAATTTATTTACTCTGAAAAAGTAATATACGCTATTCTTTAATTTAATTTCTTGCATATGAAAATTTCACGTACATTCTCTATAATTTTACTATGTTTCTATATTTTTTTCATCAATCTATGAATTTTTTTATTTTTTCCCCATTCCTACGTATCGTAAATAAATAAAAATGTTAATGAATTAAATTGTAAAAATATATTTTAAAGGAGAGCCACACAAAAAATATCGATTTTCAAATTTGTATTTGTTATTTCTTTTCATAAAGACGATCATAAACGGTTTTTATATCCCCCACCAGTTTTCTCAAAACCATGAACATAGTTTTTTCGTTCAAACACATCTCGAATACTAAATTATTATTTCTTCACGTTTTTTTTTTCTTAATAAAATTCAAAACATCATGATAAACCCCCACCCCGTCCAAAATAAGCATTTTTTTAAATAAAAATTCGTAAAGTTTCATTCTGAACAGCCGCTATACACAGACTTACTTATTTTTATTAATTCCGTTTTTTGTGTATACACAGAAAAAAAAACTGTATTGAACCAAGAAAACCTTGTTTTGTATATAACGAAAACAATATTTTCTTAATATAAGAAACATACTCTTAATCCAACTACGTTATTTCTTCGTTCAATAATACTATAGTTGGTTTAAGAGATTATTGCTTATCTTAAGAAAATATTATTTTCGTTATATACAAAACAAGGTTTACTTGGTTTGAGAAATCCTTTCTACTAGTGTATATATATTTCTTTTCATATTTCATTTACATCATAAATGACTGCGTACAACAATTTTCTGTAATAATAATAAGTACTTTTATTCATATTTACTGAAATGTACCTACTATAATTAATGACTTTTTATTCATGTATATTTTGCAAAAGAAAACAAATATATATAGGGGTATATCCGCTACAAATATTTCAACAATACATTAGGCACCTCATGACAAATAGCTACACGACAGGACGTGCCACTCACAGTCAAAAAAAAAACTTCTAACAAAGATAGATTAAAAACGCAAAAAAAAATCTTCTGTTAAAAGTTACTCTCATAGCAACTCTGAGTTGTTCTTTTATTTTATATAAAATACCTTCGTTGTTATTTTTAATTTTTTATAAAAAAATTAATTATAACTTCTATTATATTCGATATCATAAAAAAAAGCTAGCAAGCACTCGCTTATATGACGGTTCTCTTGAAGTTTCATGAAGACTTTGACAAGTTTCACGCACGCGTTGTATGTAAACACTAACAAGGGTGTTAAAACAGTGGTGATATTATGATAATTAATAATTATACCACGTACGGTCAGAGTCTGCAGTAGTCTGCACCAACTGTGTTACAATACTGTAGTCAAGTATCACTGCTCTAAATTTCAAAGTAAATATATAGATAATATTACAGAATTAATACCTAATTTGTGAGTGCCTGCTAGCTAGCAAGTTTGGCTAGCCCTTTATAATACCGGACATTTTTTAACTGAAATTTGGAACATAGTAATAAAATTGTAGATCAATCACGAGAAAATTATAAAGAATTCCAAAAATTCGTTATTTAAAGAAATATGCCCCAAAATACCTATACTTTCTTTTTATAAATGTACAATGTATCCCTAAGAAAAATTCTTTATCCCCCCCCCCCTCTGTCAAACAAAACAAGAAAAAAACACCTGCACTTAATCTAAAGGTAAAAAAAATTAAAAAAATACCTCTTAAGAAAAGAATTAAAAACTCAATTCCAATTGTAACTTTACAGTGTTCAAGATTAAATAGCTGCACCATTCAAGTTATATTTTCCTTTACTATTTACAGTCGCGCCCCCTTACACCCTCCACCCCCCCCCCTCTCTAAGAACCACCCATAACGTTAAGTTTATTGTGGTATAATATAAAAAGATCGTTACTCACGTTGTTAAAATCAAAATAAAAAGAACTTATGTAAGAATACAACTTCTATAGTATAAAGAATTATACAGCAAAAGTCGGCCACAAAAAGTGCACAAGAGCCAAACAATATAGAAGATAAGAACGTTCATGACTTTACCATCTGTTCTATTATACTATTTATAAAAAATACGTTATTACGACATCGAAGGGAACAGTCAAATTAGGTCGTAAAAGAGCCGATAGTTATAAAAAATTCAATCGGACTTATTTTGAATCGTTAAAACCGATATGTTGTATTAACCCTTTATCGCCCAAAAGAAAACAAAATTTTTAATGAAGTTAAATACATATTCAAATATATTTAACTAAATATACAACACAAACGTTTTTTTTAATATTTAGACAAAAAATTAACAGTGTGTACTTAGGTGAGTAAATTGGGCAGATATATAAAGTCTATTTTGTGTGAGACTGCTTTTCTGATATCATTTTTATTTATTAAAAGTCATGTTATATGTATATTTAAGTTATTTCATATGTTTTGAACAAAATTCGAAATCACATGCTCTATTTTACAATTAAAACAACACTTATGAAACTAATAACGTTAACAGATTTTGTTTGTTGCACTTCTACCAACTGAAATATTGTGAAATAATATCCATAGACAGCAGCACTAATTATAAAATGAGGTGTATACAAATGTGTACCCCGCGGGCGTTAATGGGTTAAACGATGTCGTTATATAAGTATAATCGGTTTCGATTTTATATTTAATGAAATTGATTGATAAATTATAAAATACGTCTATGTAAAAGTGGACTACTTAAGGTAGTTGGTCCGTAATCCCTAGATTAATATCTGAAAAATAGCCCATCTTTATTAAAATTGGCCATCTCAAAGTCATGAAAAACGATCTCAAAGTTTATATTTTTAACACAGCTTATATGGACTAACCGTACACTAACGTAACGTTTTATTAGATAAAATTTAAACGTAGCGTCAGATTTTCATAAAAAAACTGACATGTTGTATATTTATATGAAAGAAAACAGTATACAAAAAATTGGAATTATTGACCATCCCGTTATTAAGATTTAACCAGATTTAACTACCAAACCATCACATAAATTACAGTATTGTTGACAATATGGCAACAACGTATTCATTTGATTATAGTAAAAAATACACGAAATAATGAAATAATTTTTTACAAAATATGATAAATGGATTGAAGGAAATTATAATCAATTTCATTAATTATTAATATATTCTGTGGTAGTTTAGATGATAAAATATAATCATTTGACAAGTAGTTAATAGTAGATAATGTACGGCGTTGCCATGATCATTTCTCTAAATTATAAATATGTACTCATGGCCTAATGTGATCACATTATGATGGACCAACTACCTTAAGGCTGTCAGAACTATTACTATGAGTAACCTCTAAGGCGGCTATTACACTATCAAATAAATATCATATTTCTTTGATCAAAGAAATTTTATCACATTTCTTTGATAGTGTAATATCCGCCTATGTAAAATGTGTTAAAATTTTTTGATCAAAGAAATATGACTGTGTAATAAGTCACCATTTATAATATTTATAATATTTCTCTTATCATATATAATGACAGTCTCTTATATTTGATCAAATCTTTGTCAAAGATCTTTGGCATATTTATTTAATAGTGTACACAGAAAAAAACCTGTATTGGACCAAGAAACCCTTGTTTTGTATATAACGAAAACAATATTTTGTTAATATAAGAAACATACTCTTAATCCAACTACGTTTTTCCTTCGTTCAAGAATACTATAGTTGGTTTAAGAGATTATTGCTTATCCTAAGAAAATATTGTTATATACAAAACAAGGTTTACTTGGTTTGAGAAATCCTTTCTACCAGTGTAATAGCCACCTAAATAATCCTAGATTAAATTTACATTCAAATATGCATGCAGTGATTCACGTAACGTAAATAACTGACCGCGGAAGCCTACAACTCTTCTATTTACAGACAATAATCAAATACACAAACGCAAACACAATAAATCTTCTACAGAACTGGATTACGAGTAAACATCCAGTCCGAATACCGCGTTAAAATATTATTAATTGATAACGCGCGCGACATATGTATGCTGGGCTTTAACACACAGACAGACAGACACACAGACAGACAGACACACACACTATCGGATATAACGCATAAATCACACGACCTAACGTGTCTACAAATCATAGCAAATAGGAAAACTAGAACTGTATTTATGTAGGTACAGGCGCGTATGCAACCTAAATTCTCGGAGGAGTTTTTTAAAATAAATTTAACTTATCACGAAGTCGCCCGAACTTCAAAGGTCACACGCAGTCGATGCTCAAACTTGAACGAACATGCATCAACGCGCGTCAGCCGTTTTTTTACTGCGCTTAACTCACACACGTGTTTGTTAAAAATTTAAGACGCTACAAGTGCTTGATATCAATTTCATACATTACCTATGGTTCTAAATTGAGGGGTATATATTAATATATATATTAACTCCAGTTTTTATAATTTGTGGGAAAATAGAAAAAAACTGTTTAAAAATGGAGAATGTATTTAAATCGCCTTTGTCTTCGTCCAATTATTATTTGTCACCGACCACATGTTTTGACCAAATTCCATTGAGAAATTCGTCAAATTCGCAATTCTAGAGTCAATTTTATTCTGGAGTTAACTCCTTTTTTGATCCAAATAGTTGAAAATTATTTTCTTTTTAAAGTAAGGAAGCATTGAATTAGAACAATTTTCAAGAAAATTAGTTTATTTCAAGAAAGAACACAGTAACGAGTGTACTAACTAAATTCTAAGCCCAAAAACAAAGAGTCTGCTCCTGGAGTTAACTCCATTTTTACCCAAGCGAATGAAGCAGCTAACTCATTCTAGCGGATACCTTGAGAACTATCAACGGTAGGTAACTCTTTGTTGAACCAAACGAAAGAATTATCCCCCCCCCCCCCCCCAAGAAACGGTTGTTAATTATGTTTGGCCTAAAAATGAAGTTAACTCGTTGCTGCAAACCCCTCAATTTCCATTTGAGCTGTACATTTGACAAATATATATAATATTTGATATTGTGTAAACAAAAAGCTTGCACAGATAAATTAATAACTGACTAGCATCGAATATTGGTATTTCGTATTTTAGAAGATTAATGAGTTCCATTCTGTTTTAATTAGTGCGACGAATAACTGTTTGTACGTCTTTTTATTTGCATACGTTTTTGTTGATATTTACTGTTAGGGGGAACGCCCACACGTTTTTTAATAACTGGAAACAGTAATTAAAATCAAATTAATTATTATATATGTACCGACACTAAATCAATGCATTATTTGACTTATATTAATGCTATCATTGACATGGTTGTTTTCGTCCAACGATATTGCTTTAAGTAAGTTAATACTATAGGGTACGGGGCTGATTTTGCGGGGAATGGTTCGGTTTTAAAGCATGGAGTGAAAGCAAGATGCGTCTTTTTTTTCCACACACTTTTTAATTAAAAATTGCGGTTCCTAATCATTGTGAAAATGTACAGATATCTTTGTAAATGAATAAAGAACATATGCTCAAAATTTCATCAAAATCTTTGGACGCGTTGCTCTATTTTACATTTTATAAAGACGATATTAATTTATATCTAAGCTTACACCTCTAAATAACTGCGTCAGTTGACAGGACAGTGTTTGGAGTACCGGTATGTCATTGAGGGCAACTTAATGAAATTTGTCATTTTTGATTATTTATTTTAAGGTAAGTTAGTTTAAATTTTTATTGTATAAAATTGTTTAAATTAAATGTAGGTATAAGGGTTGGCCGTATGTACAGTGCTTTTAATCCACGTAATAATTATTGCCTCGGCGCGAGCGGTAACAATTTTTTTAATACAAGTGGATGCGGGTATTATGGATACTTATGAAATGATAAGGGCTGATTTTAAATAATATTATCATAGTTTTATTACCTTAATGTTCGATATATACCGACATTACTCTAAAAGTATTTTCTTTACAAAGAAAACATTGTTTTTCGTTAACTATTATATCTAAGTCTTCATTATACATCTATATTAAAAGTCCAAGTATAACTACATAATAATTCACCATAAAAAAGTAACTTGTATACATTTATACATATTTTATCTGATTTTTTTGTTCAGCTCGATTTAAAATGTTTCCGTTCTGGGTACACATATATATTCTTACTTGCTACGAACTTTTTACTTTCCCCGGTGACTTTCAACGTCCGTCGCTCGTCGTCTTACCAGCAATGATGCAAAGTTTTTATTATATATCTTTAGAATATTTACTCCTATGAGAAAACGCAATACTTCTTTATACTATGCCATTTGTTTTCAAACTAATCTAATAAAGATTTACGACGTTTTAATATGTTGTTTTTTATGTTCGCATATAGTATTAAATTATCTACACAGAAAAAAAAACTCGATCTTATTGAAAATTTGAGATGGAAAAATGCTTAGTAAATTTATCTTGTTAATATAACAATATTTCCTCAATATAATAATAAAAAAAAATCTTATTGAGGATATTTTATTAATTTGAAAAAATATATCTTCATGTTTATCTAAAAATCGTTTCATTTGTCAAATTAATAAATAATTTATTACACCAACTAACGAAACTCTCAAATAGATTAAACGAAATGGTTGTATTAATTAATATTTATCAGTGTGAATATTTTTTACACCACCCAACTAGTGAAAGTGCAATTTTCGATATGGTAAATTCAGTGATGTCATTTATTAAGTATTTTTTTGTATTTAAAATATATGTTTTCAATACGAAACAAAATAAGAACATTGTTAGTAATAATATACATTTATCAAATAAGATAAACGTGGATATTTCCATATTTGTAAAAAATTATCATATTAACAAACAACCTCTATTGGAACCAAATTGATCACGGATTTTTTTACATTGATCACATTTTTCCGGTTGGGCGTTGATTAGCCAGGCACTCTTTAAATTTTCGCTTACTGGGTTCTAACTTTTAACTAATGTACTCTTTTTTCCTTATGGGTTTATTTATACATGCTAAATAAATATATTAATTTAACAAAACGGTTGATAACTGACCCTCACACACTCACAATGTTAATTTAAATTCACGACATGAGGTCTAACGAGCTAAATGATAAATTCTAATTACAAACTATCTTGTGGCATCTTCACCATACTACAGGCAAACCTCTCCTCCTCTCCAAGGAACGAGCTAGGTGTAATCACACATTACAAGCCCCCAACAACCCCCCCCCCCCATCTCTAGAGAGAATATGTATCGGTTTCACCACGTGAAAATAAATTGTTCACCTCGGTTCATGTATATCATAATATAGACTTGCATGACAACACAATAGGTACATACTCGCAGGTATTATGATTTTGAAAGACGTCTATATATTGTACGTATCATAAAAAATGACCGGAGCGGTAAGGGAAAGAAATCCGAACTGTCCATTGGCGTAGTCAAACACAAATACATTTATAGAATATATGAATGTTAAATTACCATTAAAAATTAAGAATAATTATTGAAGTATCCGCTACTGACTTGATTCAGTGGGCTGGACCAGTTCATTACTCGATAGAACGTCGCAAAGACGGGAAAATCTACCTACCTACAAAGACGGCGACCGGTCAAATGACTACAAATTTACTAAATATCTTTTTTTATGAGTAATTAATAAATGTCAAGTAAAGAAATAAAAGTAGATGTAATGTATGTTTAATTTTAATATTTATACACAATTTTTACATGTTACAAGAGCCGCAAAGATTCATTTCTAAGCCCGGTCTTTTTTCATGATATAGACCGTATACGTATTAAAGTAACTTTTGGTATAAGAAATTGTATATAGTTTTGTGTTTATTATTTGATTTTATAAATTTTCTACAAAAGAACTTCATATTTGTACTAATCACAAAACCTTTGGTTTTCAAACAGTGAAAGTCTCACCAAATCGGTTTAGTAGTATTTTTTTCCACGTTGGAAAAACAAATAAAATTTCGAAAAACGTGCAATATGAATTATTTCACCTATTTGAACGTTAAAAAAATACAACGGTTGAAATTTCAATTTACATAAGGGTTCAAAAATACAAAAAAAAATTTTTGAGGGTTCAGGTTAAAACAGTTTTTTTTTATCATTGAAATTATGATTAATAATAATGAAATAGGTTAAAAAGCTTCTAAAAAATGTATTTATTTTTATATTAAAAGCGAGATTAATATAATTTTTGCTAAAATAAAAATACAAAATACAGCAATCCACCATGTTAAGTAGAACACCAATCAGAGCGAATGACGTCACGCATCAGTAAATGTCAAAGTGATTGACTTTTATTTTAGACAAATATCAATTCCTCTTACAAGATTATTTATTTAAGAACTTTTATACTTATTGAAATTGATTTTTAACACACAAAATAATTAAATTATTGTCTAACTCTGAATGTTTGATTATTGTTGACAAGGAGTGTGACGTCACAACTCTCATATGTCACCTGCGAGCGTTTTGGCGTCAAATTCAAAATTAGTTTTAAAAGAGTCAATTTTTGCGATTAAACCTTTATTTTCTGCAGATATAAGTATTTTTTTGGAAATAGGAGACACGTAAGATCATCATAGAATAGTTTTTTTTTAATTAGTCCACATGCATTTGTGTCCACATAGTTTTTTTTAGTAATAAATAATTCTGTAGAAAAATAATCGAAATTCGAATCTAAAAAAAGCATTTTGAAGCTAAAACTACACTGAAAAATAACAGTTTTTTTTGCTGTACATCCCAGATAGTAAACGATCATTATATAAAATATTTATTAGTCTGAAACTGTAATAATGTTTGCAGATACTCAATATAAATTAATCAAAATTGATAATGAACAAATACTTTCAAGCAGTAGTACCTATATAGTATATACAAACATTTTTATCAAAGCAATGAGTATCAAAAAAAATACGCAGTCAAAATGCACTCTATTTCATTAATTAACATACTTACCCCAGGTTGCACAAAGCAAAATAATTAACGATTAATTAATCAGTTGTTTACAATCCATGATTAATGTTTATTCTAAACTTAATCTCAATTTGCAAATGAACAATTCACTAAAATTTTTACCTTATAATACGTATCATAACCGTGATTGTTTTTTTAGAATTAACATAATAATGTTTTGAAATCAACCGATTAACTAATCTAGGATTATTTAGCTTTATGCAACCCAAGGATAAAGTCATACCCCCCCCCCCCCCCCCCGCAAAAAGCTATCCACGCTCTTGATATACAAACACTTTTATCAAATCAAAGAATAACAAAAAAAAAATACGCAGTCAAAATGCACTCTATTTCATTAATTAACATACTTATACTTTTTTATACATTTTCTACATGTAAAATAAATGTATAAGTATTATTTCAATGTGGTTTTAAAATTTAAATTAAGCTCATATTCAATGTATAATTTACATAACAGTGATATATGATCCAGTTAGTTTTTTGTTGCCCTTTTCAGTAATGGTGAAAGGTCATTGCTGCTATATACTGATGCTATATAGAAATGAATGAACCGTTATTAACAATATTCTGTTTTAATTTAATTCTGTTAAATTCCAATAATAGAGCTTCATTAATATTTATTGTGTATCCATTGGGGCGAATTAGAAACCCTTGCGGAGAATTATTCCCTGAATAAATATTATTTTATCTCAACTCTCTCCATATGGAGCAAGCAACGAATAAAGTTCCACACGTATGTCGTTGATTGCTATTATTTAATCAAATTTTAACGAATTATTATTTTTCACGCAAAAAAAAAAGTTTTTAGTTTTTGGTTCTCCATACACTCAAAAACGAAAAGAAGTCTGTCTGTCTGTCTGTCTGTCACAGCCTTTTAGCTACTAAACCGTTTGATCTAAAAAGCTGAGATTTAGCACAATTTTAGTAAATGGTGGACTAATAAATAAACCTTAATTTCATTTAACAAATTTTCTAAAGAAAAACCGTAAATTATTTACAAAAGTACAAGTGAGATATTTATGAAAAAATTGCGTTAAAAAAAATAATAATTCAAAATTAAACTTCATTAAAAAAAAATATAATTTTTTTTTCATATTTTTTTTCACAGTCTAAATCAGGGGTTCCTAACCTTTTTCCTACATCGCCCCCTTTTAAAAGAATGATTTTCTTTACAGACCCCTTAGGGGTTCTAGAAAACATAAATCGCACCCCCGCAAAAAAGAGTCACAACTCAAAAAATGTCGTATTTGAGATAGATATGTAGAATGAGTCCATTTCTACTAAAAATTGTCATTAATGTACTTTGTATACCAACCGTCAAAAACTAGCATATTCTAAAAAGTCACATTTTTTATTTATTTTTTAAATACTTAATCACAGTTACTATTTTTCAAACATCACAGGAATACTGAAATATTTAAATTAAATACTGTGTATCAGTCCTTTTCCTATACTACCTTTACAATTTTCATTTGAAATGGGTCTTTGCAATTAGTAAAAAATTAGTAAAAAAAAAAATACCATCAATAATAGACATCTGGAATACTATAGACCCTTTTTAAACATATACCCCCAAAGGGTCCCACCTGGATTCCATTTTTATTATCTGGTGTTAATTAACATTAAACATATTTAATTTCATATCATCTGTTATTCGAAACACGTTCAATATTGCAATATTAATTGAAGGGGGGTTAAACGTGTAAACTTTAGTACGTTTAGACGTACAATAAAGGTCACCAAAAGGTTAATTAACTCCCGTATATCTTATTAGAAGGACACCACGACCGCCCGTTCTGAAAATTAAAAGAAGATAAATTCTATTACAACTTTTTTTTTCATGTAATTTTCATTTTAACGAAGTTTGGGACTTAAAATCTGAGGTAAAAATAATATAAATCTAAATGAAATGAGAGATCAAAATCAAATTATGAATTATATAATAATATAAATATTATTAACCCTGGACGGGTAGACGTCAAATTTAAACCGAAAAGAGTAGACGTTCGTAAAATTGACTACTACTATATAATTTTTGGTTTTCTAATAAATTTATGGCAAAAAAAAAGTTTTGCTTTTAAAATCTTTTGATTTATGTATTTACAAAAATACCGAAATACGAAAGATTAAAATATAAGCTTAGTAATATAAGTTTACAGCGAATCGACAAACGAAAGAAAGTATCATTGGATCAAGCATTGAGACGAATTAGATCTTTTTCACATTCACAGCATATCCTTTTACGTACATATTTCGACTAAAATTTACGTAAAAGAGTAGACCTTCGTGAAAGATACGATGTGACTTGTCGATCTATGGCTCTCTCTAGAAAAATAGCAAACACTGGCACCTGTCCTTGGCAGAGGTTGAAGACGAACTATTAAACGAGGCATATCTTCCTGCTCGGCTCCCCACCCCGTCTTGATTTCCCTGTAGAGGGCGTTGTGTAAATGTAGTCGTAATTATTACGAACGTCTACCCGTCCAGGGTTAAAAACACTCTTTAGAACATAAATGTAATGAAAATGATAATATAAGTTGTTTACACGCATAAATATATGAAAAAAAAAATGACAATTAAAAGTACAAGACGTGGCAATCTAATTGCAATCTGATTGGTTCAATTCAAACTTATTTTATTATTGAGTACATTGTTGCCAATTCATCACTTTTAGTATTTTTTATAATGTTTTCTTACACAATAATTGTTTTTTCTCTGAAATGAGTTAGTAAAAACTAATAATTTTTGTACAGAAGTAAAACAGATAATTTTTACTATAGATTATATTTTTGGCTACGTTTTTTCGGTGTTTAAATAAGGTTTGAAATAAAAATTTTTCAATTCTCCATAATAAGACGTGTTAAAATGTACAAACTTTAAACTGCTATAACTTTTAAATGGTGTATTAAATTACGTTATTCGTTTTATCATACTTAAAATTACATTCTGTCAAATTTTTAATATTCTGTGTATTTTTTGATTACCGCAAGAACATCGTTAACTTAATATACCATTTTTAATTTAACCAAGTAACAGCTGAAAGTTAAATTTACACCAGCATGCTTATACAATTTAGTACGTATAAGAAAAAAAAATAAAAATTACAAATGTGCGGCCTTTCGTACCCTAATAAAACACACGGATGGGAAAAAGGGGAATAAGAACTACGCTAGCGTAAGATGTTTATGGTAAAATTATGCTTACGTATTGCTTGCGTTAATGTCGATTTTGGAAGGGGGGATAGGAATTTATTTCCCTTTAAATGTAAAACGGTGACGTTAAATAAAACTTATATAGTATATAAGTAGACGTTAGTTATTGATATTCGATATAACTAATTCAATTATATCTGATTTTAGATTATCTATATTAAGGGGTAATATACAGTCAGAAGGCCAAAAAAGGGTTTTTTCAAGATTTTTCTGAAGAAAGACTTTTAAATTTATTAATGTAAAAATTTGTACACATATTATGGTAACTTTTAATTGTATTTTAACATTTTTTTTTGTAAAAATAATAATTTCTAAAGCTGCTACAGCTGTTCTCCAGGAGGTCCTTTCAAAAAAGGCGCCTTGCGGTGACCACGATATCTCTGGACTGGATCATTTAAAATAAAAAACCCAAACGGATTTCGTAAAAGTAGTGTATAATCTTGTACTTAATCGAAGAAATAAGCAAAATAATTTTTTTTTACAAAAATATCTATCAGTGAGAAAAACCTTCGATTAATTACTAAAAAATATACTTAAGAAACTTGTGTTAAAATTTTAGAAAAACGCGCTGCCGCTCCGACCTCCTACATTCAAACACTATGAGATGTCTTTACAAATATGCGTGTAACTTCGAAAATAATCGCCAGACTGACTTGAAATTTTCTGTGTGTGTACTTAAATATATGTTCATTACGAAAATGAAATAAAAAAATCGATTTTTGAAAATTCTAACTGTATATAACCCCTTAAAAGGTGAACATTTTTTTAGTATTTATTATAACAGGGAGGGGGGGGGGGGAATGAAACTTATATCAATCAAAAGCGGTACTGTGCAGTCATAGATGTGCACATACAAAAATCATGTGTGTATTTTGCCATTAAGGCAGGTAAAATAAAGGTCGCATTTCTAATTTGAAAAAAAGTTTCAAAATAAATATTTTTTTTTACATTTGAATTGTTTTGGGACCACTGTACGCTACAAATGTAAAATATTTTGATGAGAATCTGGTTAATTATTATTTGTTAAAATTGCTCTGCAAATGCGTTCGGATAATTAACAGAAATTTATACTATCGATTTTTTTACTGTGAAAACGTATATGTACTAATTAATTTTTCCTATTCACTGACAACGCATTATTAGCGGTAATAATACCATAAAATATAATAACGGCATAAACAGAGTTCAAAAAATTACATATAATATAAACAATAACAAATTATAGTCCTAAAGTAGCTAACAGTTTTAATTTCACAGGACTACAAAAAGGGTATTGTTCTTTTAACCGGGCTTTATTTTTTTACGTATATTTTGAAGCTGAAAATAAATATAACAATAAAACATCGATTTCGTGATAAAAATGGTACTTATAAATAAATCTAAAGTAATTTTTCTTATCAAGAAATACAATATAATATAATAAAATATATTATATTAATAGAAACATTTCTACGCACATGAATCTAAAAATGATAACAAAAAAATATATAAACAAGAAAACATTTTCACAATAAACTACTCCACAATCACCGAGACCAGTGTTTCCCAATGTAGTCTAAGTGGACGCCCTAAGGGTCTATGGAAGTTTCAAAGGGGTCTATAGGAAAATTGTATGTTTTTTATGCAATGCAAGATTTTATGAGCAAAAAAAATCATTTACAATTTATAATTAATTAGCTGACCCGGCCACGCGTTGCTGTGGTTAACCTATACTTTAATTGTAGATTATATGAAACGTTTGGAAGTTTGACATAGCGCCATCTATTGAATACTTACTCAATCCAGTCAACAGATGTCACCATCTGTTAGAATCGTTTGGAGCTAACAGATAAAGACAAATAATTTGCAATAAAATAATATTGCGATCATAAATTGAGATGTAAGCTATCCTATATTTCAAGTTGGATCAAACTGCACACGGTGTACAAATTTGATTAAAATCGGTTAAGTAGTTTAGGAGTCCATCGCGGAGGAACATGTGACACGTAATTTATATATATTAAGAATTAAGATTACAGGAGGGGTCTATGAATTTTGTCATTCCTTCAAAAGGGGTCTTCATGCAAAACATGTTGAGAACTCCTGACCTAAACCGATAAAAATAACTATTGGTGTTGTTTATAATCCAAGAAATATTTTATTAAGTAAAACGTGATCCAAACGCGTTCAACTCGATTACAGAAAATATATTGAATAGCCGATATACAACAACTGTAACATTATTTCTAATCAAACATTTATCGCTTTACTCATTCTAGTTAACCCCATTCACCCCCTCCCCCTCTATATCTTTCTTTAACCTTTCTTAATTATGTAATAGAAAAAATCGTTTTTTTCTTTTTTCTTCTATCCTACAAAAACAATCCTTTTAAAAGAATAAAATGTAACTATAGAGCTCCTAAACGTCGTATATTCCCCCCTTGATCTGCCCCCCCCCCCAACCATTAAACGATAAAGGTTTAATTTTAAATTGTATCTGTTTTAGTTTAAATCTTTTTAAATAAAAATAAAAAAAATTTAAACAACTTTAAATAATTTTATATGGAATGAGTTTTTATCGAGTAAATGGGGGGGGGTAGAGGGGAAATATACTTTTAGAAAGGTAACCAAGTCTCAAGTGTATACATTAACAGAGGTTTTACTGTATTTTAAAAGTGCTGTTAATGTTTATTTGAATTAAAAAAAAAACTAATTAATTCAACAAAAAAAATAACTATATTTTTTTAGTGGAAGACATAAAATATTTTAATTGTATTAACACACGTTTGAAAAACGATGTAGTAGGTGAAAATTTTAATGAAACACTGTGTTAATTGTTCTTTTTATTACCCTATACGTTAAGCACTAAAATACATTTTAGTACAGGCAAAATACTTTTTTTCTAAAATATCAAAAATATTTATTTGAATTAAAAAATTTGTGATTTCTATTTCGCCATTTTGGGTGTAGAACGTTTACAGACCGACCGACAGACACACAGATAAAAGATCATTGAGATAATATTCGGACGTGATTCGAAAACTCTCAAATCGTGTTTTATTCTATTTAATTTTTTATTTTTGTACACTGCCTGCCGTGCTAAATTCTTTGGGAACCTGTGATTTTGAAGGTAGATATATATACAGATTTCAGTCAATAAAAATCCCCAAAATAGCGAAAAGAATTTGTTTACTCGCAGTTAAAATACATGGAGAAAATATTCTTTTAAGCATTAACAGAAAATGCTGTGAACCTGAGAACAGAATCAACTTCTGAAAAAAATTAACAGAAAAGTTACTAGAATTTAAAATAAAGTAAATGAAAAATTACAATGACATACTGGTAAATTTTAACATAGTAGGTACCTATTAAAATTTATTTACTCAGAATAAGTAATATACGCTATTCTTTAATTTAATTTCTTGCATATGAAAATTTCACGTACATTCTCTATAATTTTACTATGTTTCTATATTACTTTTCATATCTGGCCTATCGCCAAAATAGAAACTGCTATACAGTGTATTGAATTGTAGTAGATGTTCTTTTAAAATAAATGTCATTTCAATAAAAAAAATACATGAAAAATAATGTTTTTATGGTAAGTTAAGATTTTTCTTCTTACTTTCTTATCTTTTAGTCGATATTTCTATCACTAATTTAAATTTGATGCATGAAAAATGACTAAAAAATGTCAAATTTAAGATTTGGTTAAAAGTATGTTTTTTAGATAGAAAATGACGTGAAAAGTTGAATTTTTCAAACCGCAGGACTGTACGTCAAACCGTTCTCGAGTTATGGCCTCTTAAAGTTTTCGATTTTTGAAAATTTTGGAGAAAAATGGCCGTAACTTTTGAACATGTGGTCGGATTTGATTTTTGTTGACAGATTTGAAATCAGCGTGTCGATATCTATATAATGACATGTATAATACTTCGAAATTCGACAAAAAAAATTTCGTCAAAAATCGACATTTTTTGAAGGTATACCCCTTGGAATTTTTGCGATTTTTCGCGAATTTTTTTTTGTCGAATTTCGAAGTATTATACATGTCATTATATAGATTTTTACACGCTGATTTCAAATCTGTCAACAAAAATCAAATCCGACCACACGTTCAAAAGTTACAGCCATTTTTCTCCAAAATTTTCCAAAATCGAAAACTTTGAGAGGCCATATCTCGAGAACGATTTGACGTACAGACCTGCGGTTTGAAAAATTCAACTTTTCACGTCAGTTTCTATCTAAAAAACATAAATTTAACCAAATCTAAAATTTGAAATTTTTCTGTCATTTTTCATGCATCAAATTTCAATCTAACATAGAAATATCAAGCCAATTATAAGAAAATACGATATGTAAGCATTTAAAAATATTCATACATAAATATTACAACCTTACTGATTAATTTTTCACAGAATTTCTCCCGTTAACATGTTTTTTATGTTAAAAATTAACAGTACGTTTTTTCAGTGTAGTAAAAAAAAAACAATTTCTCGTTAGCTTTGAAAGACACTGTGCGTCAATACTTTCAACTTGAGTAAACCTGACCTTTCAGGAATATAATTCAAAATGTTTCCACCATTTTTGCAGTTTTATATTTACAATATGCAAAAAAATAAGTGTCAAAATACTTTTTCACAGTTACATAGAAGTCGACTAGCTAGAAAGTTGTAACAGACAGTCAGACAGACAGGCACAGTGTTGATTCCATAAGTACCTACCCCATTTTTCCTGATTTTATAACGAAACTTTAAAAAAATCTAAACGTTTCAATCTAAAAATAAATATTAAAAATCTGATAGAAATACAATCAAATTTTCTACATAGAACAAAATAATGAAAAACAAATACAAGTCGACTAGCTAGAAAGCTGTAACAGACAGACAGACACATAGACACAGTGTTGATTCCATAAGTACCCCATTTTTCCTGATTTTATAACGAAACTTTAAAAAAATCTAAACGTTTCAATCTAAAAATAAAAATTAAAAATTCGATAGAAATACAATCTAATTTTCTACATAGAACAAAATAATGAAAAACAAATACAAGTCGACTAGCTAGAAGGCTATAACAGACAGACAGACACATAGACACAGTGCTGATTCCATAAGTACCCCATTTTTCCTGATTTTATAACGAAACTTTAAAAAAATCTAAACGTTTCAATCTAAAAATAAAAATTAAAAATCTGATAGAAATACAATCAAATTTTCTACATAGAACAAAATAATGAAAAACAAATACAAGTCGACTAGCTAGAAAGCTGTAACAGACAGACAGACACATAGACACAGTGTTGATTCCATAAGTACCCCATTTTTCCTGATTTTATAACGAAACTTAAAAAAAATCTAAACGTTTCAATCTAAAAATAAAAATTAAAAATCCGATAGAAATACAATCAAATTTTCTACATAGAACAAAATAATGAAAAACGCTCGTAGCTAAATTGGTTTTATTAAAAAAAAAGTAATTTAAAATAAACAATACATAATATTTAACGAAACGGCGCCGAGTTATAAAAAATAAAATCTATTAAAAAAAAAAGTAAAAACAATGCGATGCGATCAAAACTGTATATACTTTTATTAACAGCTTTTTGCAGAGAAGGCGTAAACCAATTTCAAAAGAATAACCTTTTAATCCTGTGGAAGCTTATTCTGTGGATGGTATTACCAATACACCCCCCCTTCTCTATGAAAATATGTACTTTTCATTTAAATATATATAACCGATAAATTCAATTCACTTTCCAATAATTTTTTTTCTGTTTATTTACCGCGTTAAAAATAAAAGTATTATAAGAAAATTCATACAGAGACAAATCGTTTTTAAATAAAGTATTTTTAAAATAATGGGTGAAACTTTTCAAATCATTGAAAAAATTGTTCATTTTTAAATATTTAATAATAATAATTAATTAAGTCAGTACTTTTTTATGATACTATATTTAAGGGTTGAGAGATGGGGGGTTATACAAGCTATATAATAGCTTTTGATTTATTGCTCTATACAATATGATTTTACATAATGAAATAAGTTAAAAACATTCTTAAAAAACGTATTTATTTTTATATTAACGGCGAGATAAATATATAAACTTTGTTAAAATAAAAATGCAAAATACAGCAATCTGCCATGTTAAATGGTACACCAATCAGAACGAATGACGTCACGCATCAGTAAACGTCAAACGTGATTGACTTTTATTTTAGACAAATATCAATTCCTTTTACAAGATTATTAGGTACATACCTTATTTATGAACATATATACTTTGGAATTCATTTTTAACATACAAAATAATTAAATTATTGTCTCACTCTGAATGTTTGATTATTGTTGACAAGGAGTGTGACGTCACAACTCTCAAATGTCACCTGCGAGCGTTTTGGCGTCAAATTCAAAATTAGTTTTAAAAGAGTCAATTTTTGCAATTAAACCTTTATTTTCTGCAGAAATAAGTATTTTTTTGGAAATAGAAGACACGTAAGATCATCATAGAATAGTTTTTTTTTAATTAGTCATCATACCTAGTAGGTATAAAATTTCAAAGTGTGACACAGTTTTGTGCAGTTTTTCCATAGAAAAATATAGTTAAAAGTAATATATAAGAAATTGGAGGGAGGGGGTCATCAAAATTATATACAAACACTTACAGATGGTGGGAGGATTTCAAAAATATCCAAACAATAAAAAATGAAGCCACATTTTTAACATAAATAAATAATTTAACATAACATAAAAAAAATCGAGACAAAATATTCTAAAGCATGTTCGGGGTTACAAACAACGCCCTAATATGTACCTACATACATACACACATACTGTGATTTATCATATAGGAGAGGACGAAAGATATCGCAACAGCGCAGCCTCCAGATTCAACAGGCTGGGACAATAAATCACAAAGTAAATAAAGGAAACATTAAAATTTGTCTCCCCCAGTTTCGTAGAGTTTGTTTTATTAGATATGGACGCCACGACTCCGCGCTCTAAGCGCCACCACCACTGTCGTCGTCGTCGTCGACAGCAGGGACGGCTTCAGGGGGTTCTACCACCCCCAAAAAAATATTCATCTATTCATATTTGTATAATAAATACACTGACAAAATTTACTGCTAATTTTTAACATAAAAAACATGTTAACGGGAGGACGAAATTTCATTCTGTGAAAAATTAATTGGTAACGTAGTAATATTTCATACCAACAGTATCAAAAATAGCTATACCGTATGTTAAAATAATTATAAAACTTAAATAATTATTTTAACAAGTCAGATGAAAAAAATCATTAACATTTTTATTTATTTGCGATGCGTAGGAATGAGAAAAAAATAAAAAATTGCATAGATTGATGAAAAAAATTTTGATCCTAGAAATTTTTAACACCCGACATGGTAAAATTTAAAAGAACGTCTACTACAATTCAATATACTGTATAGCAGTTTCTATAACGTCGATAGGCAATATATGAAAAGTAATATATAAACATAGTAAAATTATAGAGAATGTACGTGAAATTTTCATATGCAAGAAATTAAATTAAAGAATAGCGTATATTACTTTTTCAGAGTAAATAAATTTTAATAGTTACTATGTTAAAATTTACCAGTATGTCATTGTAATTTTTCATTTATTTTATTTTAAATTCTAGCGACTTTTCTGTTAATTCCTTCATAAGTTGATTCTGTCCTCAGGTTCACAGCATTTTCTGTTAATTTTTAAAAGAATATTCTCTCCGTGTAGTGAACTAGCTGCGAGTATCCCGGTGATTCCTATTCACAACATGTGATTTAAACTCGCCAGCTAGTTGCTACTATGTTTTGTGTTTCATCATCACTATCGTACTAGCTGACTCGCCCGCTTTAAAACTCGCCGGCTTGTAGCTAGTAAACTCGCTTAATGTAATCGACCCTTAACACGTTCGCGGACACATATTTCTTATAGGATCCACTAATATAGTCACATATCATAACTTTATTACTTTTTGGAATATTTCATTTTATATATATATATACAGGGTGATTCAGCACTGTCGTGCCAAACTTGAACACTAGATTGAAAAAAATATTTTAAGCAAAAAACTCCCAATAAACATGTGTCCGGAAATTATTCCTTAGGGAACTACAGGCTTTCAAAGATTTTACTAAAAATGAGTTTTAATTTAATATCTAGAGAACCCTTTGTGATAGAATTATGAAATTTAGTATTTGGTTTAGTAATAATATGTGTTATCGATTTCTAATATTAACCAATTATATTTTAGGCCAGGGGTGTATGGGGCCAGTGGGCCCATCGATTTTGATCTAGTAATTGTTTGTTCCTTAATTTTTTTTCTGAGTTGGTACTTTTATAAGATTATATGACACAAAATACACAAAAACATACTTAGCTTGTTTATAATAGGACAAACCGTTTTCGAGAAATTTCGATGGAAAAGAAAGCATGCAGAATTAACCTTAATACGGATGCTTGAAATTATAAAAAATAAATTTATATTCTTTTTCTATGATTAAAGGTAAGAATATAGTTTATAAAAATAAACCTCCTAATATGAATCCGCTAAGATCTATAGCCAGTTCTATTACTGTTACATGTACTTTATTAACATGACTAAAAAACAAACTAAAAATGGCTATTTGTTGATATGGATGCATTTTCGGAAGTATATTTATATAAACTTTTTGTCTTATTTTTTATCATGAAATAAGAATATAAATTTATTTTTTATAATTTCAAGCATCCGTATTAAGGTTATTTCTGCATGCTTTCTTTTCCATCGATATTTCTCGAAAACGGTTTATCCTATGATAAACAAGCAAAGCATGTTTTTGTGTATTTTGTGTCATATAATCTTATAAAAGTACCAACTCAGGAAAAAAGTTAAGGAACAAACAATTACTAGATCAAAATCGGTGGGCCCACTGGCCCCATACAGCCCTGGCCTAAAATATAATTGGTTAATATTAGAAATCGATAACACATATTATTACTAAACCCAATACTAAATTTCATAATTCTATCACAAAGGGTTCTCTAGATATTAAATTAAAACTCATTTTTAGTAAAATCTTTGGAAGCCTGTAGTTCCCTAAGGAATAATTTCCGGACACATGTTTATTGGAAGTTTTTTGCTTAAAATATTTTTTTCAATCTACTGTTTAAGTTTGGCACGACAGTGCTGAATCACCCTGTATACTGGGACATTTTATTACAGACATTTTTCTATATGGGCACAATACTTTCTATTCATATAATTATATTAGTTTCAATACGGTTATAACAGACTTTTTACTACAAATGTTTCTTTGGCTTACCATTATAGCCGTCATTTCCCGAATAAAAGATTTGGTTTTGACGGCTATAGCAGTCATAACCGTGAACGTGTTAATTCTGTGAGTATGTTTTTGGGGAGGGAGGGGGGGGGGGCTATGTGTGTGTGTGTTGAGGGAGGGGGTAGATAGTTACAGTAACAAGAGTTATAGCCATTGTGAAATACGAGGTAGACCAAGGTGATACTGGCGGTTTCCAGTTAAACCCTAGTGAGTATGTTAATTGGACTACTGTAATTATTCATGAAATAATTAATTTTAAGTCGGGCGCTTCAGAAAGCTCTTCAATAGGTTTATATAAATACACACACATATGTTATCTAAATTTAAAAAAGGTCTTAAAAAATAATTAACAAAAATATGCGCACCACCAAAAATATTTATTATTTACTAGATTTACCCAGCAGCTCTGTTCAAGTATAATTCAAAATTAATGAATACTCTATAGCGATTGCAGGTACACTTTATATCTAATGAAAATACTATATATTCATTCTATCTGCATTCAATCCATTAACGCCCAAAAGAAAACAAAAACATGCAAAAGATTTTTTTTAATATTCAATATATTTAACTACCAATAAATATACAACACAAATTTTGTTTTAATATTTAGAATAAAAATACAGTGTGTATTCAATCGAGTAAATTGGGCAGATATGAATAAGTCTATTTTGTGTGCGACTGATTTTCTGATATCATTTTTATTTAGATAAATTTCATTCAAAAATCATGTTATATGTATATTTAAGTTATTTCATATGATTTTAACAAAATTCGAAATCACATGCTCTAGTTCAGTGGTTCCCAAAGTGGTCCCTACGGACCCCAGGGGGTCCCTGGCATCATTCAGGGGGTCCGTGGAAAATTAAAATCGATTTGGGGGTCCCTGAACAACGTCAGGGGGTCCGCGCACATTTTTATTAATATGGAAGTTAAAATAAATAACAATGAATAAATTACACTACCCGACAGCCATTTTGCTGCAGGGCATACAACAACTTTTTAAGGGTAATTTGGACACGCTGAATCCAAAAATGACCACCATTTTTCTCAATCAGCTCTTGTTTTTGCAATATTGCAAAAAATGTTTTTTTCGATATGCAAACATTCAAATTCGTATATATATTTTTTGAATCAATGACTTTAACCAAAGATCATTCAGAATGAAGCTATGAGTCCTAATTTAACTAAAAAGCCTTAAATTCTATACATTCATAAAGTTATTCCCTTCGAAAATCATTTTTTAAATGAAAAAAATCTATTTTTAGCAAAAATTCGGTAATTTTCAAAATTCAAAGCGCATTAACATAAACAATTTTTATACAATTTTAATGTTATTCACTAAATTCGTAGCTTTATCTATCTTCTTTATTGTGTTAAAATTTCAACGTAATCGAATAAAAATTGGCGAAGTGGTACTAAAATCAACTGCGCGGGTCAAAATTTAGTAGTTTTTCACCCAGGGTCCATGGGAAAGTTTTGACTATGAAAGAGGGTCCGTGGGCCAAAAGGGTTTGGGAACCACTGATCTAGTTGGATAAAATATATTAGCATACCACGTACCTCTTTTCATATAAAAATTATTGAGAACAATTAAAACAACACTTATGAAACTAATAACGTTAACATATTTTGTTTGTTGCACTTCTACCAACTGAAATATTGTGAATTAATATCCATAAACAGCAGCAATAATTATAAAATGAGGTGTACACAAACGTGTACGGCGGGCGTAAATGGGTTAAGTAAGAGCAAATCTACTTATATCATAATGAATGAATTTGTTTTTTTCCCATCTGTAATATCTACATAAACTGTATACATATCTTATTATATTGAATTGTAGTAGACGTTCTTTTAAAATAAATGTCATTTCAATAAAAAAATTACATGAAAAATAATGTTTTTATGGTAAGTTAAGATTTTTCTTCTTACTTTCTTATCTTTTAGTCGATATTTCTATCACTAATTTAAATTTGATGCATGAAAAATTACTAAAAAATGTCAAAATTTAGATTTGGTTAAAAGTATGTTTTTTAGATAGAAAATGACGTGAAAAGTTGAATTTTTCAAACCGCAGGTCTGTACGTCAAACCGTTCTCGAGATATGGCCTCTCAAAGTTTTCGATTTTTGAAAATTTTGGAGAAAAATGGCTGTAACTTTTGAACGTGAAGTCGGATTTGATTTTTGTTGACAGATTTGAAATCAGCGTGTCAAAATCTATATAGTGACATGTATAATACTTAAAAATTCGACAAAAAAATTTGGCCAAAAATCGACATTTTTTGAAGGTATACCCCTTTGAATTTTTGCGATTTTTCGCGAAAATTTTTTTGTCGAATTTTTAAGTATTATACATGTCATTATATAGATTTTGATACGCTGATTTCAAATCTGTCAACAAAAATCAAATCCGACAACACGTTCAAAAGTTACGACCATTTTTCTCCAAAATTTTGAAAAATCGAAAACTTTAAAAGGACTTAACTCGAGAACGACTTGACGTACAGACCTGCGGTTTGAAAAATTCAACTTTTCACGTCATTTTCTATCTAAAAAACATACTTTTAACCAAATCTAAAATTTGAAATTTTTCAGTCATTTTTCATGCATCAAATTTCAATCTAACATAGAAATATCAAGCCAATTATAAGAAAATACGAAATGTAAGCATTTAAAAATATTCAAACATAAATAAATATTACAACAAATGTGTACGGCGGGCGTTAATGGGTTAAGTAAGAACAAATCTACTTATATCATAATGAATGAATTTGTTTTTTCCCATCTGTAATATCTACATAAACTGTATACCTTATTATAAACCTATTTCCGAATGTTTAATAAATATATCAAGCTAGATAATTAATAATAGATATTTTATGATTTATAAACACACTTATATCTCCTAAAACAAACCATCTTGTGTTTAGATAAACATTTATAAAAGTTAATTAATTAATAGCATACTAAAATAACATAACTCATAAACATTTACAAATAAAAACTAATAAAAACATTACACTCTCTTCTATAATATTTATTATACATACACGTTTGCAGTTTAAGTCGAAATATTTACTTTAAAACTAATTTATTACTTACTACACTAAAAAAATGATTACTTCTTTAAGGCCCGGTATTATAAAGAAATTACATGCAAGCAAATTTGTTTCCATGCAAATTTGCGATTTGCAAACGCTATCTACTAGGAGTCAAATTTTAAAGCTACAATCTGTGATTGGTTGTCATTTACATTTAACTCCTAGTAGATAGCGTTTGCAAATCGCAAATTTGCATGGAAACAAATTTGCCTGCATGCAATTTCTTTATAATACCGGGCCTAAAAAATTCATTTTATCAAATCTCCCTTCTTAAGGTTAAACGTCTAGCACACCGTATCGAAAAATTTTGTTTTTAATTTATATTCAAAACACATGTACCTGCATTCAATAGAATATTTTACTTTGTTAATTATTTAAAGTAAAAAAAAGTTTAATTTAATTTGAAAATTGAAATAAACAGAACGGTATATAATAGTAATATTTACTATTTTGTACTGCTGTAATGACAGAGATAGTTTTTCATTATTTTGAATAAATTACACGTGATTATATTTGTTTTATAATTTTTATAGTATTTAAAAGGGTTGAAGTTTCGAATAATTAGTTTTTAAAACGTCTCTATATATAGCCAATTGTGTGGAATTTCAATAAATAGAGCACTTTCGGCAAGTTCTCTCATTTATCGTGTGTTAAAAACTCTATTTTTAATATCAAACTACTCAAAAACCATACGTCCAATACTTTAAGTAAAATATATGAGTTATCGATAAATAACATATATAACATAACCTATTTTCAATTAAACATTTTTAACCCCTCCCTCCCTATCACGCTACATCTGTACCCCCCCCCCCCACCAAAAAAAATATACAAAAAATAAAATTTACAAAATTGATTGATAAAAAAAATTATTACAGGTTCTTCCGGCGATGTTTCATACGGCAAGCGTGTGGCTAACTCTAGCACTAGCGTTACAGCGTTACATCTACGTGTGTCACGCTGCCGTGGCGCGTACCTACTGCACTATGGACCGCGTCATCAGAGCGCTTGTCGCCATAGGCATCGCCGCTGTGTTGCACCAGAGCACTAGGTTCTTTGACAGAGAATACGTTGAAGTAAGTAATCATATTTCTTTATAGCGTCATAAAACTTTAACACTAGAACGACGGGAGCAGTCATTTGACGGTAATTTCAATTTCAATATTGAATAATTAAAAAACTATTTGACTTGCCGTAATGAGACTTTGTGACTTTTATTAATACTAGTAGTTAAATGAAACTATGTATCAAAATAATTCACATCTATTTTCTTTATTGTTTGAAATGTTGATATACCGACAAAGACGGCGGCGGTCTTTTGACGGCTATGATCTGATAAATATGTTTTTAATTGTTGTATGAGAGGGTACAACAATAAATACGTATATGAATTGTCAATCAAATAAGCCTGTAATTGCGTATCGATATTATTGTGAGTAATTTGTGAAAAAAGCCCAGGAAATTTGAAGAAGGCGAGAATGTCTTATTCAGAAATGTAAAAATAAAACTAATAAAGTATGCGATACTTATACTTGTAAAAAACCGCTTTGCGGCTCTTGTAACATGTAAAAATTGTGTATAAATATTAAAATTAAACATACATTACATCTACTTTTATTTCTTTACTTGACATTTATTAATTACTCATAAAAAAAGATATTTAGTAAATTTGTAGTCATTTGACCGGTTGCCGTCTTTGTAGGTAGGTAGATTTTCCCGTCTTTCTAGTGTTAAAGTATATACATTACATGAACTTCAGAATAGTGTTAAAATGTGCGTTTAGTAATTTAGTTTTCTGTAATAAATTCTCAAATCATTCCAATAATTATTTTTTTTAAATTTGAAAAATATTTTTTGATACATTTTATTAAAATAGTAGTAATTTCTAAACCATTAATCAAATTGATTTAAAATTTTAATAAGTACAAATAGACTATATAACAATCATTTTAAAACTAATTTGAAGTACGTGAAGTCCGTAGTTACAAAGTACTATGTCACCAAACTATGGACGCTTTTTTTTCTTCCTAATTTTTCTTGTATTGTCTAAATTATGTATATCATGCACTTGAACAGAATTTTATTCAGACAAAAGTTTACATTTTTGTGATGAAAGTTTTAAACAAGTATTCTTTTTTCTTTTCTTTAAAACCACGTCGCCGTATTTTTCAATGAAATTTGTAATTTTTTTAAATTAATGTACCTTTATATGCATATATTCAATTAAACTTTGAACTTTGTTTTATGAAGAACGAAATGTTTTAAAGTTTTTTGTATCGCTTCTTTTTAAAAAATGTCTCACATTTCACGACAAAAAATTAAAATATTGTATTTTTTTACGACATACATTAAATCTACATTAATTTTTTACATAATTTAATAAAAGGATGTTTATTTTTAAAATAAAACACACTGGTAGAAAGGATTTCTCAAACCAAGTAAACCTTGTTTTGTATATAACGAAAACAATATTTTCTTAAGATAAGCAATAATCTCTTAAACCAACTATAGTATTCTTGAACGAAGGAATAACGTAGTTGGATTAAGAGTATGTTTCTTATATTAAGAAAATATTGTTTTCGTTATATACAAAACAAGGTTTTCTTGTTTCAATACAGTTTTTTTTCTGTATAGACGAAATTTGCCATACAACATTTATTTCATATCTGTTCGCTTTCTAGACCAAACTTGTGTTCAATATAATAAAGATGATATCAAAAATGCTAGTTTGCAAGCACTCAAAAATAAGGTATTAATTTTGTGACAGTATCTATGGATTTGCTATGGAAATTAGAGCAGTGATACTTGACTAGAGTATTGTAACACAGTTGGTGCAGACTCTGACCGTACGTGGTATAATTATCATAATATCACCAATGTTTTAAGGTTGTTGTTCACTAAAATCGATCACTACAGAATTTGTTAAAATTTTAATATTGTGTTAAGTAAGCTAGTTCGCATTTGTAAAAAAAATTTCAGGTCAGTTTACCATTTCGTTTATTAATTATAAACGTGCAAAGTTGGCCTCTTATACATTGCAAGCATAGGGATCAACTTGGAATTCGATATTCATTTAATTCGTGTATTAAAACTAAACGTCAGATTTTAACCAAAAACGGATATGTTATAGATTGGTAATTAAAGAATGTGTATATAAAATTTTAGAATGATTTACCATCTCCTTAAATAATTATTAATTTTTAACTTTGATAAATTCCCGAACACATGACGTAAATATACGATATGGCAACATCGCATTCGGCGCGATCTTTGAAATATAAAAACGTGGTATTGACAACTGACGCGCGTTGTAAATATCAAGTGATTATTGATTACATTTAATGTTTTTATTTATAATAATAATAGTTACTATTGTTATTATAATTATTACTATTGTCAGCAACAGTAATAATTATAATATTGTTAAAAATAAATCTTCTATTCTTGTCTAATATTATAAATTGTTGCCAGATCTATTTGTTCTTTTTTACCGACATATCAAAACCCTGTAGTTCATGCTAAATTTCGCTAGATGCCACGACTTTCAGTGAACAACAACCTTAACACCCTTGTTTGTGTTTACATACAACACGTGCGTGTGAAACTTGTCAAAGTCTTCATGAAACTCCAAGAGACCTGTCATATAAGTTTGATACTTCATTGCTAGCTCCTTAATGATACCACGGACATCAGCCTATCTGTTTAAATTTTAACTGGTATTACTGTTCTAATATAGGTAGCAGTTAGATGGAACGGTCGTGACGACCAGATCTGCCAGATGAAGGTCGCCGCATGGGTCGACGAGTACATCAGCCAGGACGTCTACTTCACGATGTATTTCGGATTCCGTGTGTTCTTCGTTCACCTGGTGCCCTGCGTATCGCTAGTTGTCCTCAACGCTCTGTTATTCCGCGCGATGCGCGAGGCTCAACGCCGGAGAGACGTGCTCTTCAAGGTAACTTACAGTAGATATACAGTGAAAGTCTCAGCAAAATCAGTTTAGTAGTTTTTTTTTTTTTTTTGAAGTTGGAAAAACAAATAAAATTTCAAAACACGATCAATATGAATTATTTCGCCTATTTGAACGTTAAAATTACAACGATTGAAATTTTAACTGACGTAAGAAACAAAACTACAAAACATACGTTTTGAGGTGCAGTTTTAAACAGTTTTTCTTTTTCTATCAATTTGTATCTTTATTTGTAACTTCAAAATTCGTTTCATTTGCTTCCACAAAGTTTTTTTTCAGATACTAATGCCCAGTATTATCAAGTTTAACTAAATGCTCCTTTAACTAACTGTCGTATTATCAACAGATCCAACCATAATATATTTAATTAAATAGATTTTAAATTTTCTGCAGTAATTATTTACTACAACGTATATTATGTAAATTTTTCATTGAGAGCTTAAATATTGATTTAAATCACATTTAAAATATGCCAAATTTACTTTAAAGGAGCATTTAGCGCTAAAGGAGCTTTAAATTGGTTGATAATACCGGGCATAATTAAAAAATAATAAATTTTGTTTAATATTAAACAAATCTGTATAAAATAATCGAAATTTGAAATTTAAAAACGCATTATGTAGCTAAAATTACACCGAAAAAAGAAACCTGAAGAATTACAGTTTTTTCCTGTACATCCCGGATATAATTTGTCTATGTGTTAAAAAATGTGATCAATGTAAAAAAATCCGTGATCGATTTGTCTCCGATAGAGGTTGTTTGTTAATATATGATAATTTTTTATCAGTATGGAAATATCCACGTTTATCTTATTGATAAACGTACATATATTATTACTAACAATGTTCTTATCACGGTAAAAATTTTATTTCGTATTGAAAACATATTTTAAATACAAAAAAAAAACTTAATAAATGACATCACTGAATTTACCATATCGAAAATTGCACTTTCACTAGTTGGGTGCGGAGTAAAAAATATTCACACTGATAAATATTTATTAATACATTCATTATGTTTAATCTATTTGAGAGTTTTGTTAGTTGGTGTAATAAATTATTTATTAATTTAACAAATGAAAATATTTTTAGATAAACATGAAGATATATTTTTCAAATGACTCAATAAGTTTTTTTTTATTATTATATCGAGAAAATATTGTTACATTAACAAGACAAATTTTATTAAGCATTTTTCCATCTCAAATTTTAAATAAGATTAAGTTTTTTTTCTGTGTAGTAGAGATACTCATATTGTAAGAGTTATGACATCAACACCATTTAAAAACCAAACCGATTTATTCAAAAATACCTTAACAAATACATTATAATTTCTGGAAAACCGCAATAAGAATACTATTTGTGTGTTTAATTGCTTATTAATATTATTAACTAATACTTATAACAATTATTTATCAAATACATCAATGACCCATTAAATTTATAATAAATGCGGTCACCGTTAGTCATTATTGTTGGTGAGGGTAATTTTTTTTAATTTGGTCAAACGTCACGTTTGATATGTAATTGTTAAAGACTTTTAATAGTTTTCCACGATCGTCACTTGTTATTGTGATTTTACCTTCTTTGTTATCTATTTTGAAATATTTTAAAAATTAACTAACATTTTTCTAATTTTCTTTTGGTTTATGAAAATTGATAATAGCCTATTAATTTTATGTTTTAGTATTCATTTTCGTAAAATATTGTAGATTTTAATCCCTTACAATATAATTTCAGGAAAACCGCAAATCCGAATGCAAAAAGCTACGCGAATCTAACTGCACAACTTTAATGCTGATTGTCGTCGTATCCGTATTCCTGATCGTGGAAATCCCCCTGGCCGTCGTCACCATACTGCACATCATATCCAGTAGCATCGTAGAATTCCTAGACTACGAGATTGCAAACAAGCTGATCCTTTTATCTAACTTTTTCATCATTGTCAGTTACCCGATCAACTTCGCCATCTACTGCGGCATGTCGCGCCAGTTCAGGGAAACGTTCAAAGAGCTCTTCATCAGGGGCGTTGTGGTCAACAAAAGAAACGGCGGTTCGTCAAAGTACTCGTTGGTCAACGGGCCGCGGACGTGCACGAACGAGACAGTTCTATAAAGCGCACGAGACACACTGCAGTATTTTTATTATTTCAACCACTCTACAAAATATTCACTTTCGATTTAATTTGTAATTTTACATATACTTTATTCTCTGTTTCTGGGTAAAGGGCGCCAATATTCGACTTTTTCTCATTCGAGATTACTAAACTAAAACTAAAAGTCAAGTGAAAAATTCGTATCGAATTTAAACTTTGTATATAGTTAGAGGAGGTCAAGGTAAGTAACAAAAAAATTATCTTAGCTGCGGTAAAACGGTTTAAGGGGGTGAAACACCCCTATGAAAATGTGCAAAATAATCTTTTTTTTTTTCAAATAACTCTGAAACTAATGAAAATTCAAAAAAATCTACAATACAAAATGTTCATGATTTTTTATGCTCTTTCGAATGGCGATAGTAAAAATTCGAAAAAATTAAACCGTTAACCCCCACCTCCCACCCACATTTCATAGGTTTAATTTTTTCGAATTTTGACTATCGCCATTCGAAAGAGCATAAAAAATCATGAAAATTTTGTATTGTAGATTTTTTTGAATTTTCATTAGTTTCAGAGTTATTTCAAAAAAATATGATTATTTTGCACATTTTCATAGGGGTGTTTCACCCCCTTAAACCGTTTTACCGCAGCTGTGATATTTTTTTTGTTACTTATCTTGACCTCCTCTAACTATATACAAAGTTTAAACTCGATACGAATTTTCGACTTGAAAAGGTTCCCATATATAAGTTATTTACTAGAATCTCGATTTTTTAAATTATACCGTATTCTCGAATCTCACGACTTTTTTCTATAGAAATGAAAAATCTCGACTGTCCCTTGGCATTCGATATTTAAAATCTCGAACGAAAAACTCGAATCAACATAATTTCGAGAATAGGGCCCCAGACCAAATAAAAAATGACCCCAAATAATTCACCATCTATGAGTAAAGATATCTTCAAAATAAAAACAATTTACAAAATTTTACTTGTGTTTAATTTTAATTAATATTGCTCCCGCCCCCCACCCCCGAGAAATATCTTATCATATTTTCATGATAAACGTGAGTGCCCTAAACATTTTTTTTAAAGGAAACCTCAAGAAAAAGAACCACGATAGCCTAAAAACGAATCTATTCTGTGCTATATATGGATTAGGTAAGCCTATTTTTCACCAAACTGTTTTGGTGAAAAATAGTCTTAATAAAAACAATTCATCCTGTATATTGAATAAAAAAAAAGATTGAAAATGTACATATCTATTCTATAAAACCTATGTGTACCACTTTTATAACATAAAAAAATACTGACGTTAATATTAAATTTTGTTAATGTAAAAAAAAAATTCCATTATGCATATTTACTTAACGAATGGACTTCACTTAAATCATTTACTTAACTAGGATAGTAAATAAAATATTTTTATAGGACTTATCTTAAGTATTTTATACCTAACCTAACTTTATTCAAAGTTATATTTCTTTAATTGTTGCAATTTGCAATATTCAAACTATTTAAAATATATAATATAATTAAACAATGAATAAAAATGAATATATTATACAATATTTTATCTAAACAGTACAACTCTTTCTCCAATTTGAGGTTATGTTCAACTTTGAACTGCACCTACAACTGTCACATAAGCTAAAACCTTTTTTAAATGAAAAACTGTTAAAATAAATAAAAATCAATTAATAGAGGTTGTACTGTATACTATATTACTGTATATCATACGTAACACAATATAATATACTCGTTCTTATTTATTTCACCAAGTACGTACAATATCATCAAAGCGAGACAACAATTTTATTTTTATAAAAAAAAAATTATTGAACATATTGATATTGTAAATACTTGCTTAAATCAAAATTAATAAATTGAACAGGGTATAACCGAGCCTTTTGAGCCCATAGATACGAACGGTTATAATCTGTAGACAATTTCTCATCCGATATGTAGTTAAAACATGTTCGTAGCCAGTATAAGTCTTTTTCGTACCCTCTATTTCCTGTATTGTAGTATATAAACTAAGTAAATAGTAAATGTACCTATCTGATTAGGGTTAAATTAATAACTGGCAGCGTTACATCATTTTTTAAAACTGATATACGTAAAACTATCATATATTTTTTTTATCGTTTATATAATATATGTGTCAAAATCTGTACGCATAATAGATATATGTAATATATGTTAGTTATACAGCTATACATATAAGTATACTTGTCTTTAAAAACATCGAATATGTTAAGTATCCACTATGTGAGAAAAATAAAGATTTGTAAATATAAAATATTGTAAATATATATTTATCGTAATGTAGTAAATCTGAACGAAGTAATTAAAGGTAACGAAAGATCTGTATGTTATTTTTTTATATTAGTTTTATAGTGTATTTAATTAATTATCTTATTATTATGTAGATAGTATAACATAATTATCCAATTTATTATTATATAATGTAATATATTATATTATATGAGATTATATATGATTACGAATAGGTAGATGATATAATAAACATAAATGTTAATTATTAATCATAGGTATATAAAAAGTAAAGAAAAATTATAGTTATAATTATTAATAATATATATATGGTGTGAAATTGTTGTAAAAATGTTGAGCTTATTTTATTTATATTATTAAACATTTTAATTACATGAAAATCTTTTCTTTACTTTATTGTTTTGAATTTGGAGCATACATGTATTTTAATTTACTTTTACTACTTAAATTTATTTAATTAATTAGCTACCTTTATTTTGTAATATAAAAACATGTAATTTTAAATAAATAAATGTTTCTATTTAAACAATTAATAAAACGTTTTATTAACTAACCTTACTTATTGATAGCTGCCATTAGGTTCATTTTCGCACGTCAACCCCGATCGGCCAACACAATTTTTGATACATGTACACTACACTTGCATTTAACACTAGTTTATACATATTAGACACATGTAACACAATGTAAACTCACTTATATTTAACACTTATTAACATTACACAATTATTATACACACTAAACAGAGTTAACTAACTTATATTATTAATAATTAGAAGTTGAAAACTAAATACTATGTACTACGTAACTATCTACACAGTAATCTACTCGAAATACATTTAATAACCGAATTCTGTTTGTATTTTAAACAACACATGTTAACATTGATTTTTACTTATTAATTTAAACTTGAATCCGTACAAATTCGTTCCATTTATATATAATTTTATACGAATTTATAGGAAAGCCGATGATATAACAATGCCATTAAATACGCTTCACTTTCAAACTAAAGAAATATCTTATGCTTCTTCTTTCGGGATATGAATACACTCATCTCGCGATTTACTGACCTTTGATTTACCAACAGCTTGATTTACCGACGGGCCAAACGCGCGATTTGCCGATATTCCCCTATCCCTTTCATAATACTACTGTGATTGCTATATTTCTGCGCGAAATTTAAATTCACCAATACGGTGGTGGAGGCCCCTCTCGACGTCGTCAAATCAAGCGGTTGAATTACCAACAACGTCGGTAATTTAAGCGATGAGTGTAGTTTTTTACATATCGCAGTTGGTTATACATTTAGAGCATGTACCTACTAGAGGCAGCCTTGCCACTCAACCGTGCAAATGAGCGTATAACGCAATAACGCTACATCCTTTCACTTTCGCTCCGTGTGCTGATGCTGCGGAGCGAGAGAGAAAGGATGTAGCGTTTTTGCGTTTTCTCTCTCGCACGTTTATTCGCACGGCCGAGCGGTAAGGCTTCCTCTAGTAGGTACATACTCAAAGGTTATACAGAATAATATTCTATGTTGGTAGTACTGTACAATGACATATAAATAATAACTTTTGTAGATGACTGTGCTATATTTTCTGTAACTTCACTGTTTTTCTAATAACTATTTAACTGACAGTCAATTTAATATTAATAAAAGTTCCATGGCTTCGTTAGAAGATAAATCAATATGGGAAGACGGAGAAGATGCTTTGGGTGAAGAAGTTCTTCGCATGTCAACAGATGAAATCGTAAGCAGAACCCGACTGTTGGACAATGAAATAAAAATAATGAAAAGTGAGGTTATGAGAATCAACCACGAATTACATGCACAAAACGAAAAAATCAAAGAAAACACAGAAAAAATCAAAGTCAACAAAACCTTACCGTACTTAGTGTCAAACGTAATCGAACTCTTAGACGTGGACCCCCAAGAAGAAGAGGAAGATGGAGCAGTCGTAGATTTAGATGCACAAAGAAAAGGCAAATGCGCTGTAGTAAAAACATCAACCCGACAGACCTATTTCCTCCCCGTAATCGGGCTAGTAGACGAAGAAAAACTAAAACCAGGCGATCTAGTCGGCGTGAACAAAGACTCATATTTAATCCTCGAAACTCTACCCGCAGAATACGACGCTCGAGTCAAAGCTATGGAAGTCGATGAGAGACCAACCGAACAATACTCTGACATCGGAGGTCTAGACAAACAAATACAAGAACTGATCGAAGCCGTCGTCTTACCAATGACCCACAAAGAAAAATTCGTTAACCTCGGAATCCATCCACCTAAAGGGGTCCTTTTATACGGCCCACCTGGTACAGGAAAAACGCTCCTAGCCAGGGCTTGCGCTGCTCAAACAAAATCAACCTTCCTGAAACTAGCCGGCCCTCAACTTGTACAAATGTTTATCGGAGACGGGGCCAAACTAGTACGCGACGCTTTCGCTTTAGCTAAAGAAAAATCACCGGCTATTATATTCATTGACGAATTAGATGCTATTGGAACCAAACGGTTTGATTCTGAAAAAGCCGGCGATCGTGAAGTCCAACGTACTATGTTAGAACTCTTAAACCAGCTCGACGGGTTCAGTTCAACGTCTGATATTAAAGTAATCGCTGCGACAAACAGAGTGGATATTCTTGACCCAGCGCTTTTACGGTCTGGCCGGTTAGATCGTAAAATCGAATTCCCACATCCAAACGAAGAGGCTAGAGCTAGAATCATGCAGATTCATTCACGTAAAATGACGGTTAATCCTGATGTTAATTTTGAGGAATTGTCGAGAACGACTGATGATTTTAATGGGGCCCAATGCAAGGCGGTGTGTGTTGAAGCCGGTATGATTGCGTTACGTAGAAACGCTAATGCAGTAACACACGAAGACTTCATGGACGCTATTATGGAAGTACAAGCTAAGAAGAAAGCTAACCTCAATTATTATGCTTAAATTTTTTATTTATATCAATTTTTATGTAACGTTTATCAAATAATAAAGTATAGAGTTTCGTATTTATGGTTTTTATTTTTATTGAGTTATATTTATGTTTCCAAAGGGCTTTTTTTTAGGTTAGGAATTCAAGCACTTACACTCATCGCTCCCAACAACGTAGGCTAGAGGGGCACGCAACGTAAATTGGTAAATTTAAATTTCGCGCAGAAATATAGCAGTCACGGTAGTATTGTGGTAGGGATAGGGTAAAGTCGTTACATGGAGCGGTTGGCCAGTCGTTTCTCGGAGCGTACGTTAATAGGATGGACGTTGTTTAGAGATTTGAGTGTACTTAATTTGCTTACAATGGTCCACACATTGTATTGCAGACCTCCAGGTTAGAATCAGTGCCGGATTTACCAATAAGCAAAAGAAGCAACTGCTTAGGGCACCCGACCTTAGGGGGCACCATAAAAAAGGGCATCAGCGTAAAATAGCATTTAATTGGAAGAAATGTTAATGAAAGTTTTGGCGATGACTAAAAAAAAAAAGTTCAGAATTTTGACGACTAAAAAAAAAAGGTCTTCAGAATTTTGACGACTAAAAAAAAAGATCGCCAAAATTACAAAAGGGGGCCTTTACATGATTAGTGCTTAGGGCATCACATAGGGTAAATCCGGCACTGGCTAGAATTATTGGTGGTAGTGGTGTAATTACCGCCAGTTAGATTGTTTGGGGCCCCCTTAGAGCATACACCCACTAGAGGCAGCCTTGCCGCTTGGCCGTGCGAGAGAGAAAAGCACAATAAGACTACATCCTTTCTCTCTCGCTCCGCGTACCTACTGATTTGTAGCGGGGAGCACTTGCCTCTCCCCGTCGACCAATCAGCACGCGGAGCGAGAGAGAATAGATGTAGTCTTATTGCGCTTTCTCTCTCGCACGGCCGAGCGGCAATGCTGCCTCTAATAGGTATACGCTCAAAGGGGGCCTTCCAAAAGTGCTAAAGGAATTTTGTTTTCTAATTGTGACGATTTTTTTTAGAATCGAAACGATCAAAAAAACTTACTTTCATATTTTTATTTTATTTTAAAATCTTGAAAACTTTAAAACTTGTCATGTTATTGACTGTTGTTCATTTACATCCCTTCAAAATTCTAAGCAATAAATATTATTGTGGGGGGGGGGGAAACAATGTAAATAAATTCCCTGGCAAGGGCCTCTTCTGAAAAATTGTCTGAGGCCCCCATTTTTATAATTACGCCACTGATTGGTGGGCCAAGAAAACAAAAATTCATAGGTAAGTTTCCTATCAGCCCCCCTTACCAAATGAGGGCTATGTTGACTCTCCTAGAATGCACCTGCTCTAAATAAAATTAAATATACAAAATATAATTCCCCCGGTTTATTTTTATTAATTCAATTAAATTTTAAACAAGAAAAGAATAAAATTCAGTATAAATTTTATTACCTGATTACATAACAATACATTACAATAATAAAAGAAGCGCAGCTTTCTAAATTACTAAACAACACTTCTTCCATTACATATTTACACATTACTTATTCTTCTTCTTGAATCGACGTGACTAGCACACAAAAAATACCCAAATAATAAAAAATAATGTGATTTATAATTTATTAAACAACATTTGTACAACAAAAATACATCATAAGGCTTGGACGTGGTGACATTACAATCACTGGCCACCAGGCGGTGGAAGCTGCGGCCTCCGAAAGTAAACAACAAGTCCAAGAATAGCCGTCAACGTCGTGATCAAATACAGATCCCAATTAGACCCCAGCGTGTCGTTCAAGTCCAGTAGAATCGCCATCGGACTCTGTCAACCCAAAAACAACCATACTCACTTTAATTATCCAAGACGTATTACGTTATATACGTACCTCTTCACTTAAACTAAAAATACACCTTAACCACAAAATTAATGTCACTCGACACGTGTTTCGACTTCACAAGAAATTGCGGCATTTAATACGATGGTCCATAGATTAATTAATATCCCTTTAACTCAAGAAAGATTCAATAAAGAATTTAAATACATCCAAGAGATTGCGGAATTCAATGGTTTTAATAAACAAATTATTAATAACATTTTAAATAACAAACATTCTAAACTAAATCGTCTCCAAGACATTACTCTAACTAAAGAAATTAAAGAGGAACCTAAAAACTACATTAAACTCCCGTTTGACAAGACCACCAAAGGGTTGTCCAGAATGTTTAAGAAATTTGATTTTAAATTAGCTTTTTCTAATAATAATAACATTAAAACTCTCCTAGGTAACCCCAAAGATAAAATAGAAGTAAATGATATTTCCGGTATTTATAAAATCAGCTGTTTAAATTGCGAAAAAAGTTATATAGGCCAAACTAGAAGATCTATAAACATTAGATTTAAAGAGCACATGGCTCACCTTAAATACAATCGGGTGGATAATGGTAAATGTCTAGGTTGTAAAGCTAGTTATTTACCTTTAAATATAAATAATATATCTTTTCGTCGAAGTAAATAAATTTGTACACATTTATTTTTCAATAATATATTTGTTATATTTTCCACATCTTTTGTTATACATATCAACATTATAAACATTTTCATGACCATCTAATATAAAAATGTTAATAATTAAATCATGTTAAATAATCATGGGATTTAACAGATAAATCTAGCGTAGCTCATCATATGACTACATTAAATCATAAAACGGACATTAATAATTTAAAATTAATTAAAACATGCAGTAATAATCAATTAGACGCAGCAGAAAGCTTAGAAATCTTGAGGGATAAGAATAGTATTTTTAATGGAGGTACTGGACCTATCCCAGCTTCAATCCTTCTAGACCTTGCCGTTGATTGGTCTGAATCATTGAAGCGTGATAAGTCCTTTTAGTATATATATATATAGGTTCTGACCAAGACTGTATCAGTCTGGAATCGTTAGGCTCCTGATGAGGACTTCTTGTGAAGTCGAAACACGTGTCGAGTGACATTAATTTTGTGGTTAAGGTGTATTTTTAGTTTAAGTGACTAAGAAACCACAGTTTCTCCGTTTTTCAAGTAATACGTACCTCTTGAATAGACTCCATTCCCGATACAAGTTGCAGCTTAAACAGGGCAAGAGCTACAGGAACTCGAGCATCCGGACTAGTTTCCGCCGCTAAATCATAACACCGTTTTGCCAAATGTATATCACGCGACATACCGAGTCCCTGCTCGTGCATATAGCCAAGATTGAACATTGCCTGAGCGTTGTGCTGTTGCTCGGAAGCGAGCCTGTAATGCGACGCCGCGGCTTCGAAATCTACAGGCGTCCCTAGACCATAGTAATGATAGTCCCCAAGTTTTACCTGCGCGGCTGAGTACCCTTGAGCCGCCGCACGGCCCCAATACAACAAAGCGCGTACCAGCGCTTCCGGTTGTGAAAATAATGATACTTCATCTGAAAGTGGAAAAAAAACACAACTACCATCGAAGTTTCCCGATAATTGATGAAAGATATGAAAATAAAACGGGCAAGTACGTGATAGGGTTCCGTAGTCATTCTCATTACGATTTATAAAAAAGAATTTCGTGACCGAAGGGTTAAAATCAAAAAGTCATTTGACTTGTGTATTATTGCATTTTAGGAGACCTATCAAATGACACCCCACTCAATGGGGTTATTGAGTTCACTTTTCAGTTTATTAAAGGGGGAGGGGGTCTAAAATATTTTTGACAATGTTCGTTATAATTTTCAATGAAAGTACTCATTAAAAGCTACATTTTGAATTTTTTTTTCAGATTTTTTAGAAACGATAGTTTAGAAAATGGAAGGGGGGGGGGGGGCGCTTTGATAACGACATTAAAAAGCAAGAATATCGTGACTGAAGGGTTGAAATCAAAAAAATATTTGACATTTTTTTTCATTTTAGGAGACCTATCAAATGACACCCCACTCAATGGGGTAAGTGGGAAAAAAATGTGAATTCACTTTTCAGTTTATAGAGGGGGGTCCAATGTTCGTTATAATTTTCAGTGAAAGTACTCATTAAAAACAACATTCTGGAATTTTTTCAAATTTTTTAAATTGATAATTTAGAAAATATAAGAGGGGGCGCTTTCATAATGACTTTGAAGAGCAAATAAATCGTGATTGAAGGGTTGAAATCAAAAGATCTTGATACATTTTTTGTTGCATTTTAGAAAACCTTTCTAACGACACCCCACTCAATGGGGCAGGTGAAAAAAATTTTTTTGAAAACACTTTTAATTTTATTAAAGAGGGGTCTAAAAAAAATTATTTTTTTTCAAAAATCTTATCATTTCTGTTTTTGGATCATCAATCTACGACCGATCTTATTATGTCAAAATTTTTCAAGACGGACGGACGGACATTGAGAAACTATAAGGAACCCTAAAAACGAATAAACCATAAATCAATTTCTATTCTAAAAATTCACTCACGTCTATCCAACAAGAACGCTGTATTACTCTGCGCGACCTCATACCCGAGCTCGGCAAGCAGTGCATACTGCACGAAAGCCTGGTTAGTTCTACCGTCCCTGTAATCTGCATGAGCTAGCATCAGCTGCTCGCCCCACCGACCCCGCTCGGCGACATTCTTGAAAAGCTCAACTGCCGTTGGGCACGAGCGCATCATTCCCGTACCGGCCGCATGCATCTGAGCCAGGTTATAGAACGCCAATACGTGGCCACTCTGCGACGCCAGACTGAAGTACTTATTTGCCAGTTTGTAGTCACGACGGACCCCTATACCATCTAGAAACACATACGTTGTTATGTTTTGTACGTAAAACGAAACACGCGCGTGGCAGGCGTGACTTACTTAAATACATGTTGCCGAGTTGTAACTGGCCGTCTACCCATCCCTGATCAGCAGCTGAAGTGAAATACTTCAACGCTTTGGCGTAATCTTTTTCGACACCGCGACCGTATAGATACATTAAGCCTAGCCCACTCTGTCCCACGGGATTTCCCAGTTCGCTCGCTTTACGAAAATACTTTAACGCTGTTTCATTATCTTGCTTCACTTCATCGCTCCCATCTAAATATATCTGTAAATAATTACAATTAAAAAGATCGATATTTGTAGAAAAAGTGATTTCACTGATCTGCAAAAAAATCTCCTAGAGATTTAGAACGTATTTGTCATGCAGAAATCGAATTCGTTGTCCAAATGGTTTCATCACGTCAAGTTTTTGAGATATCCGAACCTAAAAGTCCCAAAAATGACAATTTTGGCAATGTTGGAGAATTAATTACTAAATAGGTAATTTTTTCTGAAGTTTTCTTTCATGGTTACAAATAGTACTATCTTTTCTCTTTAAAATAATTTTTGACAATTCACTGTGCGACTTTTCTTCATGGAAATATACTACTTTGAAAATATATGTAGTAAAGTTCATTGTGTCTATAATACTACACTCTATCATATCTTCAAACTAGTACATCTCGGCAAAAAAAATCGTGCAGTAAAAAGTTATAACTCAATTTAAAGAGGAAAGATAATACTATTTGTTACCGTGACCGAAAACTTTAGAAAAAAATTACCTACTTGGTAATAAATTCTTTAAAATTGCCAATATCGTCATTTTTAGGCCATTTATGTTAGTATATCTCAAAACTCTTAAACCAATTGGACAACAAATTCGGTTTCAGCATGCTAAAAAACCTCCTAAATCATCTATTCAGATCTCTAGGACATTAAAAGAGTATTTTTTTGTAGACCAATGTTTTTTACACATACTTTTCCTAGATAAGCCATCGCTATCGCATTTCCGGCATTCGCAGCCTGCGTGAAATAGTGCAGAGCTTTCTGATAATCGAGATCGACACCTCGACCCCCTTGATAATGTAACTGTCCTAATCCAACCTAGAAAAAGACATTCTCACTTGCAAATAATTCTCAACATATCGTAGACTTCAAATACCTGCGCTTGGATATCTCCTTTTTCAGCCAGCATCTGATAATACTCAATCAAATCATTATCGAGAATTCCCGAAGAATACCCGTTTTCTAATTCGTCCAATAAACGAATACGTTGTACAGCAGTCCCTCCAGAAAACGAAATTCCCTGTCCAACTGTTATTTAAGGGATAATAAATAAATAAATAAATAACCAAAGCGCATACACATTAGGGTGACCCTTTATTTTACTTATTTTCGAATTTCTTTAAGGTTACCTCCCTCCCAAATTTCTTAAAGGTACGAAAAAAATAATGTATACAAAATTTAGATATTATTAACACGTGTCACCAAGCGATCGAATATTAACACGTTTGTTTTTTTCAATTTTTCTTTAAACAGCTGTATCTTTGTGAAAATTTAATGGATTTTGATGTTCTAAAACGCATTTTAAAGCTGGCACTTTCTAGTTTTTGTACCTTTTATTTGATTTTTTTATCGCTTCCCACTACTCCTTGAGAAATTTCAGAAAAAGTGAAAGAAGTCTAAAATTTAATAATTCAAAATTGGCGTGCCAAACTTCAAAAGTAGGTTGAATGAATTATTTTGAACAAAAAAACATGTATCCGAAAAATTTTCATAAGAGAGTTATAGCCCCTCGAAGATTTTTTCCAAAATTATTTTTTTAGGGGGCTGTAATTCTCTTAAAAAAATTTCAGACGCATGTTTTTTGCTGAAAATAATTCCTTCAACCTACTGTTTAAGTTCGGCACACCAATTTTGAACTATTAAATTTTTGCCTTCTTTCACTTTTCTGAAATTTCTCAAGGAGTAGCGGGAAGCGATAAAAAAATCGTATAAAAGGTACAAAAACTAGAAAGTGTCAGCTTTAAAATGCGTTTTAGAACATCAAAATCCATTAAATTTCCACAAAGATACAGCTGTTTAAAGAAAAATTGAAAAAATCCAACGTGTTAATATTCGATCGCTCGGTGGCACGTGTTAACAATATCCTAATTTTGTACACATCATTTTTTTCGTACCTAGAGAGTGACCTTAAAGAAATAGTAAATTAAGAGCCTCCTCTTACACCCCAACGTACCTTTATTAGCGACCCTTCGATAGATATCAAGCGCACGCTCACAGCTAGTCGGTACCGTGACACCGGACCAATACCGGTACCCTAGAGCCATCTGGGCCCACGAATCACCAGCCAGAGCGGCCATCGTGTAGTGGACAAGAGCACGTGCTTGGCTCACGTTCACCGATATGCCGGTAGCGTACAGAAAACCTAGTCCCATGTGCCCGGACGCGTGGCCAGTCTCGGCCAGCACTGTGAACGTCTCTTTGGCCGCTGTTATGTCTTGTTCTAAGATGTTTCCGAGCAGCCGTGCCCACGCTACAGTAGCTTGGGCGTCGTGGTGACCCCTAGCAGCCGCTTGCTCCAGGAGAAGGTATCCGGCGACTTTATCGCCACGTGTTTTGTTAAGTATCGTCATACCTCGCTCGTATAAGTCTTGAACTGATTTGTTGAAATGAAGATGAGTAACAATATTAAGATTTTAAATAATGAAATAGGTTAAAAAGATTCTAAAAAAATTATTTGTTTTAATAATAAAAGCGAGATTAATACAGACTGGCCAGTATTTCTCTGGAACAAATTTCCCTGACTTTTTTTAAGTTTTTCCCTGTGTTTTTAATTTAAAATTTAGATTAAAACCTTAAAAAAGGTCACATGTTCAAATATTTGCGAGAATTTGTGTGGTTTTTGCATTTTTATAAAAAATTCCCTGACTTCCAACCAAATTCCCTTACTTTTCCCTGACATTTCCCTGTATAGCAAAATTCCCTGACTTTTCCCGGTTTTCCAGAAACTGGCCACCCTGTAATATAATTCTTGTTAAAATAAAAATGCAAAATACAACAATCCGCCATGTTAAATGGAACACCAATCAGAGCTAATGACGTCACGCATCAGTAAACGTTTTTTTTTATTTTAGACAAATATCAATTCCTCTTACAAGATTATTTATTTAAGAATTTATATACTTTGGAATTGATTTTGAACACACAAAATAATTAAATTATTGTCGTAACTCTGAATGTTTGATTATTGTTGACAAGGAGTGTGACGTCACAACTCTCAAATGTCACCTGCCAGCGTTTTGAGTGGCGTCAAATTCAAAATTAGTTTTAAAAGAGTCAATTTTTGCGATTAAACCTTTATTTTCTGCAGAAATAAATATTTTTTTGGAAATAGGAGACACGTAAGATCATCATAGAACAGTTTTTACTTTTTTTTTTAATAATGACCTGACCTAATTATTTAAATATTTCATAACAATTGATTTCAATTTTGGCGCAAATATGACGTTTTAAAATAACACAATTATGTATTTTTTACTTTATCTCTGTATTTTCTTGTATCTATGTATTTTGTACATGTCAAAATCTGACAGCTGTAAGCTTAGAGCATATACCTACTAGAGGCAGCCTTGCCGCTCGGCCGTGCAAGAGAGAAAAACGCAAATAACGCTACATTCCTTCTCTCTCGCTCAGCGTGCTGATTAGTACCGGAGTACCGGTAATAGCGGGAAGCACTTGCCTCTCCCCGCCGGCCAATCAGCACGCGGAGCGAGAGAGAAAGGCTGTAGCGTTATTTGCGCTTTCTCTCTCGCACGCTTGTTCACACGGCCGAGCAGCAAGACTGCCTCTAGTAGGTATATGCTTGAAGGCTGTAAGTAATAAATAAAGTAGACGTTCGATACTGTAAACCTGTTTGGATAAAATACCTTCCATATACACCCGTACCTCGCTTTACGGCCTAGATACGTTCCACGAAACTTGGCCGCCAAGCGAAAAGCCGTATAAGGAATCAATTATTATTTGCGCAAGATTGGCAACATGTAGATATATCGACATCGAAAAAAAAATTTTTTGCCGTTATAGCGAAACATTTTACGCCGTAAATCGAAAAGAGGGCCGTTATAGCGAAATGCCGTATAACGAGCGGCCGTATAGCGAGGTATGGGTGTACTGTAAAATCCCCAGTTCTTCAAAAGCCCCACTATTCACAATATGAAACATTTGCTGCGAAAATTATAATGAACTAAATTCAATGAAGTAATTATTTCTCAAAAACGACTCGTTATTAAGACCTGGGGTATTTTTTAATCGAAAGAGGACGACAAAATTAGCCTATTTATCAAAAATTATTAAAATCAAATACGTCTACGATGTTTTAAAATATATTTTACTTCAAAGTCTCGAATCTTGTTGCGATCTAATATTCTAGTCGTGGCTGTTACACAAAATAATATGAAAAAACAATTGTATTTACCTTCTTTTTCTTCTGGCGTTAGTTCTTTCTTCGGTTCTTCTACTTCTTTGACCTGCGTTTCATCCCAGTCAGTAGCAGGAGTTTCCCATTCTTGATTTTCTAACAAATTACCATCGTCTTCATTTTCCGTAACTAAATGCAACCCTCCCATTTCTTGTACGATACGTTTCAACCACTTTGCTTGCTTTAACATAGATATACTTTCAGCTAAAGCCTCTGCTTCAGTATTTGTATCACTTTCAGGCTTTTCTGACGACGATTCTCCTGTTAAGTATTATTTTATCATTGTTGTATTTTAAAAATTCATATTAACAATTACCTTTTCGTTTGCCACTTTCTTTTGATAGATCTGGCGCAGACACGATTTTAAAAGGGCCCGTTTCTTCGTCTGAACTCGCCACAAACCCACTCTTATCACTTTTATCACTTTCACTATCATCTACTTTATTTTTCTTTGAAGTAACTGGAGGACCTACAATGTCCTGGCAGATTACTTGAGATATTAACAAGAAAAATAAAAGCAATGGAATCTTTTTGGTTGTCATGTTTATTCTAAAAGAAAAAATGTACAGTAAGTACACCCACATCGCGAATTTAAAACCGATCTTTTAACATTTACTTACGTGTCTTTAAAACGTCATAAAGGACTTAAATAAAATACACGTTGATCAAGTTCTTTTCACACAATAATAACAATTAAACATTATATATTTTTTATTTTTATATTTTATCAGTTATTTATATTGCACGCGGCACTTTTACTATCAAAAATATATTTAAATTCATTTACAAAGAAAATCATGATTATTTTTGACAGTCAATCTCATTCGAATGAAGTTATGTATGTTTTTTAAATATGTACAACATATAAAAAATAAATATTTTGTCATAATTTTTTATTTATTGAGTTAAAAACTTATTAATTAAAAGAATTACTGTATATATTACAGTGTATTTACCGTTCCGGTAATATTATAATTACATTTACGGGCATAATTTATAAATTCACAAAAATGCAGTGTCAAATTTTTATCAACGATCCTGTACAACCTTTGAGTATATGTACCTACTAGAGACAGCCATGCCGCTCAGTCGTGCAAACAAGCGTGCGAGAAAAAAAACGCAATAACGCTACATCCTTTCTCTTTCACTCCGTGTGCTGATGCTACGGATCGAGCGAGAAAGGATGTATAGCGTTATTGCGTTTTCTCCTTCGCACGCTTGTTCGTACTTCCGAGTTGCAAAGCTGCCTCTAGTAGGTACATACTCAAAGTATACAACAAACACCTGACTTGCGGTTATCTTCATCCTATTGCACGTATATAACCTGCAAAAACAGCTGTCAACTGTTGACGTTATCAGAATAAAGTTTTTGATTTACCACGAGTTTTATTTAAGATATTGATTTATTTTTTACACTATAAACAGTATTTAATACAAAGACTTACCACGCGGTTTCATATCGATTACAAAATGTATTTGCATTAAACAAACATGTGGTAGAATATTTTTACATATGTTTATAATATTTAATTAAATTCGGACATAAAATAGCTACAGATAATAATTGAAAAAATGGTTTTATTAGAGAACGATACGGTGTGTAGAAATTTAAATAAATTTCATACACTCAATTTAATTTTTTTTAATTTCAGTTTCTTAGTGAACTCACGAAATTATTCCAATCGTCTAGATTAAGTGGTTCAGTTACAATCACGATGAAAAGATGTGTGTATTAATACATATTTTTATACGTTTCAATGTTTAATTATATAATTTACTTTCAGATGACGGTAAAACTAAACCTCAACCGAAAAAAGATAGTCAGCAAAAAACGGCAGAGTCCTCGGAGCATATGTGTCTTGTACGAGCGACGTGTCGTTCTAAAAAGATATCTACCATCATACATCAACGCGATGTGAACAAATTTCAGTTAGTTTACAGTAATTTACTAAAAGGGAATATTGACGGGTTAAAAAAATTGAAAAAACAAAAAGGGAAGGCGAAAGCTACACAGTAAAATTTATTTGATCCGTTTTTTTTGTTTATAATTGTATAAAATGAGAATAAATTCAATAAATTTTTTTATATTTCTTACTTGTGTAATAATTAATTATATTAAAGACGTTTTATTAAATGTATCGTTGGTGTCGTGGATGAATATTAAATAAAAATATATCGTAGGGTATTTTTTATTAATGAATAAAATTACATTTATGTTTTATTTTAATGGCATCTTGATTTCGTACAGCTTATATATAAAAATATATATTATAACTCGTATAAAACTCAGAATAAATATAAAAAATTAATTTGCAGCTACGATATTTTTTAGAAAGAGATAATTGTCGATTTGTTTCAACTTTACAGCAAAAATAGTTATATACAAAATGAAAGCTAATTAAATGCTCTACAGAAAAGGTTCTATACATATTTTTGGTAGATTTATACTTTACCAAATAATGCCCGTCTAAATTGTTGATATTAATTTTTTTAATAAATTCAAACGGTCATTTCTCCGAGAAGAACAAATGTGACAAAAAATATGTATTGGACCTTTTTTGTAGAGCATTTAATTAGCTTTCATTTTGTTTTTATAACTTTTGATGTAAAGTTTAAAGAAATCAACAAAAATTGATTTTTGTCCCTTATGACGTTATGATACTAAAAAAATATCCTGTCTGAATTAATTCATTGTTTGGCGAAAAACAAATCTGACAAAAATATGTATAGAACCTTTTCTGTAGAGCATTTAATTAGCTTTCATTCTATTTTTATAACTTTTGATGTAAAGTTGAAAGAAATCAACAAAAATTGATTTTTGTCACTTATGACGTTACGACTCTCAAAAAATATCATGTCTGAATTAATTCATTGTTTGGCGAAAAACAAATCTGACAAAAATATGTATAGGACCTTTTTTGTAGAGCATTTAATTAGCTTTAATTTTGTATTAATAACTTTTGATGTAACGTTGAAAGAAATCAGCAAAAATTTATTTTAGTCCCTTACGACGTTTTGACACTCCAGTCTGAATTAATTCAAATAGTCGTTGTTTAGCAAAAAACAAATCTGACAAAAAATATGTATAGAACCTTTTTTGTAGAGCATTTAATTAGCTTTCATTTTATATAAATAACTTTTGTGGTAAAGTTAAAATAAATCAACAAAAATTGAATTTTGTCCGTTATAACATTAAAAAAAAGTCTGAATTTTACCTATTAAATTTAACTATGAACATATTCTGAGTTTTAATACAAATTTTAACAATAAAATACCTTCCAGAAAAAAATAAAAACAAAGAGTGCCTTATACAAAAAAAAAAAAACAGCAACTTTGCAACGAACGAAAGTATAATGATTTTCTTTGAAGGTACTTTATTTTTAAATAAACTAAAAAACCTTTACAGATTGTACGTAATGTAATAATAATTAATTAAAAACAATAAATTTATAAATACGATTGAAAAAAAACATCTTGATTTTTATTTTCCCTCGTAGAAATATTTGGTACAAAAATTGAACCACTTATCTCCCATTTCTCCGTTACTATCAAGACAATAATTGGCACAATCCAGTAAATATTCTTGCTGAAAATGTATTCAGTATTAAAACAATATCAACCTTAACCGATAATTAATATAAAATACCTTAAAACATAAATCGCAGCTTATCAAACACAAATCTACTCGATCAATATTTTTATCGTAAGGTAATCCTTTGATTATTACAAGACATATTAAAAATATGAAGATCTTAACGAAACCTACGAAATAATTAATATTTGTATTAATATTTCCTTAACGCACGTCGTCTATAATATTTACTTACCCATGATGCTTGGATACTACTGCAATTTCCAACGAAATAATTAAACTTATGTACCTCAGTGTAGGTATATTATATTTATATTAAAATTTATATTATCTACTAGATTAAAGTAAATATTAAAAGGATTATCCTGTCTTTTTCACCTGTTTGTTATTTATTGTTTATTATATTAGAAATTTAATATAAACAATATTTTTTTAGTTAATACAGAATTAATTATTGCAATATTTCAAATATTAAAATGGTCATTATGACTTATTTATCCACTGCTCAGCTATTTTGAGCGATAGCGTGATGATATGAATCTTATTAGATTTCTAAGGTTTTAAGAAACAGTCCGTGCAAGTTTCATCAAAATCGGTCCAATAGTTTTCGAGATTATAACTAAACTAAAATTAAATCAAAATTTGAAAATTAAAAAAAAAATCAAAACTTTGAAAGACCATATCTCAAGAACTGTTTGAGATACAGACCTGCGGTTTGAAAATTTCAATTTTTCACGTTATTTTCTATATAATAAACATACTTTTAACCAAATCTATAAAAAATTAGTAGAAATATCGACTAAAAGATAAAAAAATATGAAGGAATATTATTACATATACATTTATATGATACTGTAAGTGTATACATCCTTCTTTCATTTTGACTTATTTATTCACCGCTCAGCTATTTTGAGCGATAGCGTGACGATATGAATCTTATTAGATTTCTAAGGTTTTAAGAAACAGTCCGTGCAAGTTTCATCAAAATCGGTCCAGTAGTTTTCGAGATTATAACCAAACAAAAATCAAATCCGATTACCAGTTCAAAAGTTAAAATTTTTTGAAAAAATCAAAACTTTGAAAGCCCATATCTCGAAAACTATTTGAGATACAGACTTGTGGTTTGAAAATTTAAATTTTTCACATTATTTCCTATATAATAAATATACTTTTAACCAAATCTAAAAAAAAATAGTATAAATATCGACTAAAAGATAAAAAAATGAGATGGAAGATTATAACATACTGCTACATAGTATATACATCTTTCTCCTTCTATTAAATATAAATATAATGGTACAAAAGTATCAGTTATATTTATTTTAGCACTAAATTCCACACTCCAACATGATGCAGTGTTAAATTTGGTATCAATAAATCATTATTGTTATATTGACTTCATAAGGTGTTGCTATGCGTCGTATCCGTTACCTTAGTAAATCAATAATAAAACATTAATAATATAAAATGGAATAAACTGCAAACTTCAATTATCTCACAAAAATAATAAATAATGGATGATAAAAAGAAGGATGGGGAAAAAGGAGCCGACGATGGAATTGATCCCCGGCTTGAATTTATTCTTAATTACTTAACGAAAAGTATGCGAATCAAAATAGAAAAATGGAATAAAATGTTTCAAACCGATGAATACAGGGTACGTTACTTTTTAATTATAAAATATTAACTTTAAACTTAAGAGTCGATTTACATTAAGCTACTAGCCGGCGAGTTTAGAAGCGGGCGAGTCAGCTAGTACGATAGAGATGATACACAAAACATAGTAGCAACTTGCTAGCGAGTTTAAACCATGTGTTGTGAATATGAATCACCGGAATACTCGCAGCTAGTTCACTAGCAACTATGCACGGCTAGTTTACTAGCTAACAAGCCCACACGTCAGCGAGTAGCGAGTAAAGTAGCCCGGCTTTTAACTTTGTAGCAGATTGTTTACAATCTGCTTGTTAGCTAGTGAACATGATTACACTTGGAGAGTTTATTATAGCAGCTTGTAAACTCGACACACAAAACATTCCACTCGCTCAGTAGCCAACTAGCTAGCGAGTTTAAGCCACGTGTTGTGAATAGGAATCACCGGAATACTCGCAGCTAGTTCACTAGCAACTATGATGGCACACGGCTATTTAATAGCTACAAATAAGCCCACACGCAAGCGAGTAGCGAGTAAAGTAACCCGGCTTTAAACTTTTGTCGAAGGTTGTTTACAATCTGCTTGTTAGTTAGTGGAACACACTTGGCGAGTTTACTAGCAGCTTTTAAACTCGCTTGTTTTACAGCTTGTAAACTCGACACACAAAACATTCCACTCGCTCAGTAACCAACTAGCTATCGAGTTTAAACTACGTGTTGTGAATAGGAATCACCGGGATACTCGCAGCTAGTTCACTATTCGCTGAGTGCAAAGTAGGTAGTGGGGGAAACGAAATCGATCACAGCGTACAACGTGGCAAAAAATAACACTTTGGGTGGACTGTCATTTTTAATAGGCTCGTTTTTAACTGAAAATAGAAAGGTCAACATGGTTAATCCCACTATAGACTATGTGCAAGGGGGTGGAGTTAGAAATAATGTCGATGCGAGTGTTCGTGGTGAGCAATATTGTAAAATTATCGGCGCCAAAATTTGAGGTTATGCTGTCAATGTAAACGAATTAATTATTTCTCTATTATACGTCATAATTAAAGAGAAAAAGATACCCAAAATAAATAATTTTCACGTACCTTTTATGCTATACTATTTATATTATATGCAAACAGCTAAATTAAATTATATTTGTTTAATAAAAAATTTCACGGTATTAAACATATTAAACAATGATAAAAAGATAGTTGAATCCATTCAATCCTTCTCTATTACCCGCTGCTAGCGGCGCTAATAGACTTCGTGCACATAGCCAATAGTCATAAATAATCGTCTAAAATGTTTATATTAAATATTACGATATTTTATTGAAATTATTTGTTTGTTAGTACGCCAAAGTCCACCCAAGTTGCTACTAAAGTCCACCCGTTAGTTGGCGCTGTCATCGCGCACGCTGCGAATAGTTAACTAGCTAACAAGCCCACACGCCAGCGAGTAAAGTAGCCCGGCTTTAAACTTTTGTCGAAGATTGTTCACAATCTACTTGTTAGCTAGTGAACATGATTACACTGGGCGAGTTTACTAGCAGCTTATAAACTTGTAGCTTGTGAACTCGCTTAATGTAATCGACGTTTTATAATCAATTTCCAATCTTCCCATTAGAAAGTAATCATGGACTTCCTCGTCAAACCTGAAATACCTATTTTAATAATGACCATTAACGTGAGTAGCCAATTAGTTCCTATGTTATCATTTCCACCGGTTTCAAAATCCAAATCTACATATTTCATCCGTCGTGAAAAAGAACCGGTCACAGTGGATAACTTTCGAAATCTTCTATTATTCGGTGACTTAACTCCGAAACCAGTCGAAGAATTAGCTGTACTAATCGAAGAGGTAAAACTCCAACCATTAACCAACATCGTATCGCATACAATTATTTATTTATTCACAGGTGTTCGTTCCGTTGCTTTCAAATCCATCTAACCATAAAGGCTGGCCTCAAATGGTAGCTGAAGATGTAAAACGGCATGTACACGACTTCCATAATATAGTTAATCAAGTACGAGGTGCTATGAGCAGCCAGACATTACTGGCAATGCCGGCTGGAGCCGAGAAGGCATATGAGGCAGAACGATCAATCATCGAAAGGTAAATTAAAACAAGTTAAACGCATTACAGTTAAATTAATTAGATTTCATTACACACAGCGATGGTGAAAACGTTGATTTAGAATTGAAATCAGCAATCGAAGGTGTCGTTATTAAATGGGCAAAACAAATAAGTGATATTCTGAAACAGGATTCTTCTATGGCGTTTGACGATGAAGCTAATCCGTTACCGAAACAAGAAATAGACTTCTGGAAGACGAGATTGAGCACATTAGAATCGGTGTATGAACAGCTACGCGATCCAAGGATCAAGAAAATGGCATCGATTTTAGAACTCACAGACAGCGCGTATTTATCTTGCTATAAATCACTATTTAGAAATGTAGTTGCAGGTACACAATTCACAAAAGAAAGTATAATATTTATGCATGGTACTTATAAAGTATGAATCGTTTTAGGCGTAACGGAGGCAAGAGATATAAATCTCTACTTAAAACCCTTGATGAAGTATTTCGACGCTTTTGAATCCGATGAAATGCTAGAATACAGAGACATGATTAAGCCAATGATGCACTGTGTCTGCCTTGTATGGGTTAACTCGCGTTATTACTGCAACAGTAGCAAGATGGTCGTGTTATTGAAGCAGATAGCCAACTTGATGATATATGCTGCAATGAGGCAACTGGATTCTGAAAACTTATTTCAAGGAGAACCCGATGAAGCGTATATTAAAGTTAAAAAAGTTTTAGAAGTCATAAAAGAGTTTCAGTATGTTTTTTTTTAATTGTAACAAATCATAATTCGATTTCTGATTGTCTTATTGCTTTATTTTATAGAAATACTCTGGAGGAATGCAGGGAGAGGATACCTACGATGTTTAATAAAGGTGTTGAGCCAATGTTATGGACGTTCCATCCGAGGGTTGTGTTCCAGCGTTTGATAACGTTTGTTGAAAGACTCGAATTGACCGTAATAGTATTTGCGACTGCGATTGAATTTGGTAGATTGGAGAAAGTGGAAATAGGAGGAATCAAAGGACGTTGGTTGGGAAAAGAAGTCACAGTAGTACACAGTGACTTTAATAAACTATACAGTCATTTTACGAACATAAGCTATGATCCTCTTTTGCCTGAGAAATCAGACTTCAATACCGATTATGAGATTTTTATTGAAGCTACTAGTAAGTTAGACAGACAGTTAGCTTCGATATTTTGTCAAGCGTTTGACGATTGCCACAATATCGAAAGTATTTTCAAGGTATTAAATAAAATTGCTAATGTAATCGTTTGATGGATACATATAAGAATATTCGTTTTTTTGTAGCTTTTATGTATAGTTGGACAGTTAGTTGAACGGCCGTTAATAAAAAGTGAACTGTGTCCTAAATACACGGTACTTTTAGATAGAATGAACGAAGATCTTGATGTGGTTAAAGAACTTTACGACGTAGGGATTAAAGCTGAAGTGCCGCCGTGTGAAATTTACTTTCCACCGGTGGCCGGTAAGATTCAGTGGTTGAGAAAATTGAAAGAAAGGATACGATTGCCAATGGATGAGTTCAAAGCTATTGAAAATGAGTATGTATCTACTTAATGACGTGCTTATATGTTGTTTGTGTAAATAAATCGTGAACGTTTTTCAGAATCGTACATTCAACCGATGCTTCTTATATGATCACTAAATACGATGAGATGATGGCGTATTTGGGTGAATCCGAAGAGGCGTTTTTCACAAAATGGGCTAAACAAGTTCCGGGACATTGTAAGAAGAATTTAGCCCAACCTGTGATGATTAGAAAACCGGATAAACTTCTGGTGTTGAATTTTGATAAGCAGGTAAAATTTAGTACAAGCTAAATAAATTAAAAATAATTCATTATTGAACATACAGTTGGCGGCTATATTACGAGAGGTGAGATACATGCGTTTGATGGGAATCGAAGAGTTGCCTCAAGATGCCGCAGATCTTTTCGCCCGAAACGAAGAGCTTCACAAGTGCATATCTAATTTGAACCGTACGATCGAATGGTACAATCATATTCGAGAAGGTACCTTACCGGTTGAGTTTGAACTCATCGCTCCCGAAGTAGAAACTATCGATGCAGCTGTAGATGAAGTTATAAGTGCAAACACTTGGAATTCAGACAGTAAGAATTTCGTTTGGATTCATGTATTTTGTACTGAACTGTTTTGATTAATTGTTGTAGTGTGGGAAGCGATCAACGGTATCCATATACTGATAAAGAACCTGCACGAGCGCGTTAAGAAAGCACAGGCCAATGTTCAGCATGTTATGGATGGTATGGATGTATGGGGGCTTGTACCACTGCTAGAGAGGCGTGACGGTCGACCCGATGCGCTACTCGCGATCGAAGAGAGACCGGATAGAGTCGCACGCCGCACGGACCAAGTGACCGCATCCGCGGCGGAGATAAGTGAAATGCTCAAGGAGAATTATATACTTTATTTCAACCCACCCCCGGAACCAGAGCCGGAGCCTGATACCGGACCCGAGACTGAACCTGAATCGACATCGCCTAAGGTGAAATAGAAATTATTTATTAACTATATGTGTATGTTAATTTTTATTTAATATCAGAGACCGAAATCAAAGAAAGGTGGGAAGAAAAAGAAGGGTACAGCTGAAGCTAAAGATACATCGCCCGCAGAAAAGAAACCGGGTTCAGCTGGAGGGAAGAAGAAAGGAAAGAAAGGTAAAAAGGTTAAAGCTGAAAGTGAACCGGCTTCACCGACTCTTACTGAAGCGGAGCAACAAGAGCAACAGTTTCAGCTGGAAAGGAAAATCAAATGGATACAGTATTTGGATTATATCGACGGTCTTGTAGAGCATCATCTCATACGTGGAATTCTCACAAGGTACGATAAAATAACGAAAATCGAGATATCGTATTTCGATATTTGCTTCTTGTTTCAGTCTTGGTTTCTTCACAAACGAAATGGACGCTGCGAACGATAAGTCGCCACTTTTAGAAGTGGTAATGGAGTTACACGATACTAATATATGCTTCGTTCCGACGCTGCATATGAAAGATCCTAAGAGTTTATTCATGCTCGTTCAGTCGTTTATAAATGACATTACCAGCGTTTCGGAAATAATTCCGAGAGTTGCGGAAACTCAAACTATTCCTGATTACAAGTATGCATAGTTGTTGCATCTTTGTATTTTTTGATTGTATTATATATTTTCATTTTAGACCCGATGTTGAAAAGAATTTTACGTATAAAGAGATGTGCAGTGAAATACAAGAAAAAGTACGTAAAGTCACTAAGGAAGTATTGAACTACAGTAAGAAATTTGAGAAACATAATTATCTATGGAGAGATAACAGAGAAGAGTTTCTAAAACAGTTTCTCGAATATGGTCGGTTCTTAACGGCTGACGAACTAATCAAATACAATACGGAAGGTGAAGCTGGAATTCCTAAATCACCTCCGACAATTCCTCAGTTTAAAGAACAAGTGAGTATCTTAAAAATAAATTATCATTTTAAATATTTAAGGCTGTTCATGCCGATTCTTCCGAAACTAAATTCTACGAGATGTCGCCACCGTAGAAAACACAAAATTATTTGCACAAGTCTAGCTCTGAGGGGAAATGACAGATACAAGTAATTCAGTGACAATTGACGATCGAATGAAAAATGGGATATTCTCAGAGTTGAAGCTACAAAGGATAGAACTAGTTCTTATGTTTTTAGGCTTACATTCAATATTTTAAAATGAAAATTGCAGAATTATTATAAAATTAGAAAGCTTAAACAAATATCTATGTCGTGGTATATTTTTTTCTCCGTATTTTTCAAGAATTTTTGTTATATATTTGTTAATACACACATTTTCAGATTTTTTTTATTAATATATAAAAACATTAAATTGAAAAATTAAGTATGTCATATAATAGAAAAATTAATCTAGTTTATCACTGTATTTTTCCTAAATGATTTATTAATACTGGTCAGAGCTGAACTTAAAATACAAAACCGTAATTTCTCTATAGTAATTCTTATGGCAATTCAAATAGCATGTTCAGCCTTAATACACGTAACATTTTAGATTGATATTTACGAAGAATTGTATACAAAAATGAAGGAAGTCGAAAATGAAAAGATATTCGATAAGTGGTTGAGAGTTGACGTGAGACCTTTACGACAGAACATCTTAAACTATATTCGGAAATGGGGCAATATGTATAAGCAGCATTTGGTTGACCGTGTTATCAATAGGTATGGCAATTTATATGAAGCACCAGTAAACGGAGTTCATCACTTATTTTATTTTAGTTTGGAAGAACTTGATAAGTTTATTGAAGAAGCGTGCGCACAGATGTCTATCCCAGTGGCTGAGGGTGATTACGATGCTCTTCTCAAAGTAATGAACTATCTATTCAAGGTAAGAGAGCGGCAAGTTGAAACAGATGAAATGTTCGAACCGATAAAACAGATAATAGAAATGTTGAAGAGTTACGACGTCGATTTCCCAGAGAACATTTACGTGCAAGTAAGATGGATATTCGTTATACAATGAATGGACAGTTTATTAATTAAATACCGATTGTGATTTCAGTTAGAAGAACTACCCGATAAGTGGAACCTGACGAAGAAGATTGCGGTGACGGTGAAACAGACCGTAGCACCGCTCCAGGCGCAAGAAATGACGAGAATAAGAAAACGTGTTGCTCTGTTTGAAGTACGACAGATGGCGTACAGGGAAAGTTTCAAAAATCAATTATTCTTTAAGTTTGTATGCGACAATGTATATAATCGGCTCGATAAAGCAAACAAAGATATATGCGAGCTTGAAGCGCAAATGGAGCAGCTCCAACAGTCGGCAGGTCTGTTTGAGCTGAATCTACCTGATTTCAAGTATATCAAGAATACTCGTAAAGAAGTTAAAATGATAAAGGTATAACGTTAGTTGTAAAGAAATAACATACGCAGTTACAATATAAGATGGTTTACAGCAACTTTGGGATTTCACGCTCGTTGTACGGTCGTGGATCGACGAGTGGAAGAAGACTATATGGAAGAAAATCGACGTCGAGGCCATGGAAATGGAATGCAAGAAGTTTGCGAAGGAGTTGAGAACATTCGACAAGGAAATGCGCACGTGGGATGTTTACTTGCAGCTCGAGGCTACGATCAAGAACATGCTTACGTCGCTGAGGGCCGTTACAGAGTTGCAGAATCCTGCTATCAGGGAACGGCACTGGCAGCAGCTCATGCAGGCGACCCAGGTTCGTTATTACGCTATTCACCATGGTCATTCACCGTAAAAGCGACTCATCGATACCTACGGCATCTTACACACGACACCGACACGTCTGTTTGTCTGTCTGTCTGTGGGTTTACGATTTGTCGGGGATCTAACGTGATCCTGACGTGACAAACTTGACTGTTTTTTATGTGTGTATGTGATTTTTTTTAAACATTTACATGACGGTATATTTTTTTATAATCATTTATGTGTGTTATTTAAATAAATACTAGTTTTTATATATTGCAAGAAATATATTTTAATTCAAGACCACATTTTCATATCACTTCATTTCATAAATCATATCATCACCAATGTGCTTGATGTACATTAGGTAATGCAATTTTTTTTCATGCTGCGTAGAAAGCATCTATAAAAATGGGATTGAAAATTGACGTAAGTTTTTATACGATATCATAGATTCGTTATTAGTATATAATTACTATTGTTAGAATTAAATTTTTACACCTTAACAATAGAAAATAAACCTAATAATTGGACGAAACAATTAAAACTGTTGAATTTAAAAAAATCAGTTATTTTTAAAATCAATTGTTAAAATTACGATAAGAGTTATAAAGGACAAATTAGAATGAGATTTTAAGAGTTCTATTGATTGAAGAGATATAAGCCCTTTTAGTATGCATTAGTTTGAGCCACATAATTTTATTAGCATCAAAATATACTGTTATGTGTATTAATCGTGTAGGTTGCATTTGTTATGGATGATTCCACGACGCTAGCTGATTTGCTTGCACTGAATCTTCACGAGTTTGAGGATGAAGTTAAAAACGTCGTGGATAAATCTGTCAAAGAAATGGCTATGGAGAAAGTACTTAAAGAACTCGCTGTAATTTGGGCTACGATGGAGTTTGAGTACACGACTCATGAAAGAACAAATACGTTGCTCGTTGTAGTCAGTGAGGAACTGATTGAAACTCTGGAAGAAAACCAGGTTATTATCATCAGTTAGAAGTACATATGACTGAAAAATACTGAATCAAATTGTGTTTTTTAAAGGTGCAACTGCAAAATATGATGAGTTCAAAGTTCATTGATTTCTTTCTCGATGAAGTATCGACTTGGCAAAAGAAACTATCGAATACGGATGCAGTGTTGAGCGTTTTTTTAGAAGTGCAAAGAAAATGGATGTATTTGGAATCGATTTTTATTGGTTCGGAAGATATCAGAAAACAGCTACCGGAAGATTCGCGAAGATTTGACAAAATCGATAAGGAATTTCGTGTAATTATCAAATTTAGTGATGTAGATATTTTAATGAATGTATGTTAAATTGTTAATTTTTTATTATTAGACTGATATACTGGCAACGTTGACAAAAACACCGAACGTCGTACAAGCTACAAATGTACCGGGTCTCGCCGACAAGCTTGAAGTTCTACTGAAGGAATTAGTTCTGTGCGAGAAAGCGCTGAATGATTATTTGGAAACGAAACGTCTTGCATATCCTAGATTTTATTTCGTATCGCCGGCCGATTTGCTGGACATATTATCTAACGGAAATCAACCGGAACTCGTGTGTAGACATCTGACAAAACTGTACGATTCAATAGCGAAACTGGTCTTTACAAGTTCTGGTAGTAAAATGGCAAAAGAGATGATTTCGAAAGAAAATGAAGAGCATGTGGAATTTAAAACAGTGTGTGATTGTACCGGAAAGGTATGTAATATAACACTGGTAACAAAAAAATACTTTTGTTATGTAACAAAGATCTGAATAAGTCATTTAGATGAGGCTTTTGGCATGCCGGAATCGAATTTGTTGCCCAATTGGTTTCATCACGTCAGGGTTTTGAGATATTCTAATCTAAAAGTCCATTGGCAATGTTAAAGAATTTGTTACCAAGTAGGTAATTTTTTTCTAAAGTTTTAAAATAGTATTGTCTTTCCTCTTTAAAATGAATTTTAACTTTTTACTGTACGGGTTTTTTTTAGCCGAGATGTACTAGTTTGAAGATATGATAGAGTGTAGTATAATAGACACAATGAACTTTACTACATATATCTTCAAAGTAGTATATTTCGGTGAAGAAAAGTCGCAAAGTGAAATGTAAAAAATCATTTTAATGAGAAAAGACAGTACTATTTGGAATCATGAAAGAAAACTTCAGAAAAAAATTACCTACTTTGTAATAAATTCCTCAACATTGCCATTTTTGAGACTTTGAGGTTCGGATATCTCAAAAATTTGGGCAACGAATTCGGATTCGGCATGACAAATACCTTTCAGATCTCTAGGATTTTTTTTTGTTGACCAGTGTAACCCTACTTTAATTTGATCAAACATAATTCAAGGTTGAAGTGTGGCTGAATCGAGTTACGGACACGATGAGAAAAACATTGCATTATTATTTTGGTGAAGCGATTGCTGCGTATGAAGATAAGCCGAGAGATCAATGGCTGTTTGATTGGCCTGCGCAAGTAGCTCTTTGTGGTACACAGATTTGGTGGACAACTGAAGTAAATATATCGTTCGCTCGATTAGAAGAAGGTAATTATATTAAAACCAAGGTATGTAAAGTATAAGGTAGCCTCATGGCTCGGTTCGAGAGAGGGAAATACATAGTCTGCGGTGCCAAAATGAGGAGAGAGGGAATGGTGTGTCCAATCATAACACGTGTAGCCTCGAATTACGTCATTTGGAGTGCCCCAAGCTGATTGGTCAAAAGCTCACGAGGCAACCTGTGTATTTACTAACCGTGATTAAAACGTTAATATTAGTTACTAGCTGATAGCCGCGGCTTTGCTCGCGTGGATTTCAACTCTTTTTATTTATTACAACTCTCCATACGTGACAGGGGGTGAAATATTATATTTTTCTTTTGTATTGCTTTTTATTCACTGTACAAAATCGCAAATATCTCAATTATAATGAATTTACCTAATTAACTCTGGTTTAAATCACAAATTACATAGAAAATAGTTAAAATTATTGATTATATAGTAAATTTAGGTTCTACTTTTTATTTTGTGTGTGTTGAGTTAGAATTTTTATGGAAAATCGAAGATTGATGCATGAAAAATGACTGAAAAATTTCAAATTTTAGATTTGGTTAAAAGTATGTTTTTTAGATAGAAAATGACCTGAAAAGTTGAATTTTTCAAACCGCAGGTCTGTACGTTAAACCGTTCTCGAAATATAGCCTCTCAAAGTTTTAGATTTTTCAAAATTTTGGAGAAAAATGGCCGTAACTTTTAAATGTGTGGTCGGATTTGATTTTTGTTGACAGATTTGGAATCAGCGTGTCAAAATCTATATACTGACATGTATAATACTTCGAAATTCGACAAAAAAATTTTTGTCAAAAATCGACATTTTTTTAAGGTATACCCCTTTGAATTTTTTCGATTTTTCGCGAAAATTTTTTTGTCGAATTTTTAAGTGTTATACATGTCATTATATAGATTTTGACACGCTGATTCCAAATCTGTCAACAAAAATCAAATCCGACAACACGTTCAAAAGTTACAGCCATTTTTCTCCAAAATTTAGAAAAATCGAAAACTTTGAGAGGTCATATCTCGAGAACGGTTTGACGTACAGACCTGCGGTTTGAAAATTTCAACTTTTCACGTCATTTTCTATATAAAAAACATACTTTTAACCAAATCTAAAATTCGAAATTTTTCAGTCATTTTTCATGCATCAAATTTAAATTTGTCATAGAAATATTAACACAAATTCCAAAAAAATAAGAATTAAAAACTAACTAAGTCGAGAATAACTATTTTGATATTCAAAAAAAGTAAAAATGTATAGAAATCGATTAATACTTCAATTTCCTTCGAAAAAACTTAAACTTATACATTACATATTTGAGTCCGTTAATCTAATTTTGCAATAAGCCTATCGAATATCACAGATTAACAATTAAAAACGGAAAAAAATATTAAAAAAGGTATTTATGATATAGTAGCCTCACGAGTACAGCTCTGGTTACTAAAAATTCAACCCCTAAGGAGGAGGGAGCAACTCCTTGGGGGTTGAATTTTGGGAAATGCTGAGTGTTTGTATATAAATAAATATAAAATGTTATTATTTAATCTCAGGGTATGAAAATGCGCTAAAGGACTACCAAAAGAAGCAGATCATGCAGTTGAACGCTCTTATTACATTGCTATTAACGGATCTGTCACCTGGCGACAGACAAAAGATAATGACGATATGTACTATCGACGTGCACTCGAGAGACGTTGTGGCTAAAATGATACTAGTTAAAGTAGAAAACTCGACTGCTTTTCAGTGGCAAAGTCAGTTGAGACATCGCTGGGACGAGAAACTTAAGAATTGCTTTGGGAATATTTGCGATGCGCAGTTTGAGTATCAGTACGAATATTTAGGCAACACTCCACGTCTTGTTATTACTCCATTGACCGATAGGTGTTACATAACTCTTACGCAGGTGATAACATATATAATAATACTGGTCAGCAATAAAAAAATTACTGAGATCTGAATAGGTGATTTAGAAGGTATTTGTTGTCATGCCGAAACTGAATTCATTGCCCAAATGGTTCCATCACGTTTTTGAGATATCCGAACCTAAAAGTCCCAAATTGGCAATGTTGCGGAATTTATTACTAAGTACGCAGTTTTTTTCTAAAGTTTTCTTTTCACTTTAAAATGATTTTTTTACATTTCACTGTGCGACTTTTCTTCACCGAAATATACTACTTTGAAGATATTTGTAGTAAAGTTCATTGTGTCTACTATACTACACTCTATCATATCTTCAAACTAGTACATCTTCACTAAAAAATCGTACAGTAAAAAGTTAAAACTCATTTTAAAGAGGAACGATAATACTATTTGTTACCGTGGCCGAAAACTTTGGAAAAAATTTGCCTACTTGGTAAAACATTGCCAATATAGTCACTCTTGGGTCATTTAGGCTAGAATATCTCAATATCCTGACGTGATGAAACCAATTGGGCAAAAAATTCGATTTCGGCATGCCAAAAGCCTCGTAAATTACCTATTTACATAACAGAAGAATTTTTTTGTTGGCCAATGTAATTAGCTGCCACATTCAATGCATGTATTTATTGTTTTATTAATTCTAGTCCTTGCATTTGATAATGGGTGGAGCACCAGCTGGTCCCGCTGGTACAGGAAAAACCGAAACGACAAAGGATTTAGGCAGGGCATTGGGGGTTATGGTGTATGTCTTCAATTGTTCTGAGCAGATGGACTATAAGGTTTGATTATTTAGCCTTATTTTAAATGAAAAGAATCTTAACAGGATTTCTTCTATCGTTTTAGTCGTGTGGTAACATCTACAAAGGTTTAGCGCAAACGGGAGCTTGGGGATGCTTCGATGAGTTCAATCGTATTTCAGTAGAGGTGTTGTCCGTGGTAGCAGTCCAAGTTAAATCCGTCTTGGACGCTATCAAAAGTAACAAGAAGCGATTCAATTTCCTCGGTGAGGAAATCAATTTGATTCCTACCGTCGGTATGTTCATAACGATGAACCCTGGTTACGCTGGACGTACTGAACTCCCAGAAAATTTGAAAGCACTGTTTAGGTAATACATATCGTCGCTTATCTTTAACAACACCGCTCAAGTCATTTTGACCAACTTTACAGGAGAGCGAAAAAACCGTGTATGTTTTACTAGCGGAATCCCGCAGCTTCGCTCGCGTAAACTTCGAGACTAATTAGAACCCTCTGTACGTGATAGGGAATGACATATTGCATTTTTTTGTAAATTGGCTTGTATTCATTACCTATAAAAAAACGTAACTATCTCGGATCTTAGTTAAAAATTGTAAAAACTAACCCCCTGTCTACCCTCGCCATTAGGGGCTGTATTTTTTATTGCAGATTATTTTGCCCGACTCCACCATTATAACACGTAAGCAGCTATGCAGATAAACATATCAAAAACACAGACCCTGTCTACCTCCGCCAGAAGGGGTTGAATATCGAAAACAAAATTTTAATAGATGACTATTTTGGCCGAATTTACCTTTATAAGTAAAGCAGGTTTGCATATAAACATATCTAAATCCATATTCGTTCCCGTCATTCGGTGAATAAAAAAAAATATTTTACAAATATTTCCACCCCTCCTAATACCTTAGGGATTAAATTCTGGGAAATGCTGAAATAATTGATTCATTATTTATATTGTAGAGTATGTTCGATAAGATGCAATTAAATGCGAACAAAAAAAATATTTTTTTATATAAACTTTGACACCGTTTTAACCCCGTAGGGATTGAATTTCTAAAAATCCTTTCTTAGTGGATGCTTACATCATAAAAGGAAGGCACCTACGAAATTTCACGTTTCTAGGTCCAGGGGTTTGTGCTGTACGTTGATATATGAGTGAGTGAGTGGTTAAGGACAAACTCTTTTATAGATATAGATATACGCTACCGGCTTGCGCGCTGTCACTATTTTTTGAATTCTGGTCTCTTATTGGCCGAAACGTCTAGAATTTGATTGGTAGATCGACGCGCAATGAGTAGCTCTACCACGTAAAAACCGCTAATTTTCGGCTTGAGCGGTGTTGTTAGATAAGCGACGATATAAAGTTAATTTTTATAATTCTTCGGTTCAAATGTATTCTGTTTTTTATTAGACCGTGCGCTATGGTCGTTCCGGATTTTGAACTAATCTGTGAAATTATGTTGATCGCCGAGGGTTTCCAAGAGGCCCGATTGCTGGCACGCAAGTTCATTACGTTGTACACGCTGTGTCGCGAGCTTCTGTCGAAACAGGATCATTACGATTGGGGTTTGAGAGCTATAAAATCTGTCCTTGTCGTCGCCGGGTCTTTAAGGGTAAAAAGTAACGTGTTTGTTTATTGATAAACAGATATGGATATTTTGATAAATAGTATGAATCATTTTCAGCTTAAAAAAAGACTCTGTCCATTTCTGTTTTGATAGTTTATAAGGAATTGTTAGGGTATGGAATGTTTATGTTGATATTAAAGGAAATGTAATTGCTGATACTTTGTTCATGCTGTTATAAAAACAATCGACACTGAAACTGTTTTTTGACTGCCATATTTATTGAATTCTATATCTACACATAATTATTAGACTCACACACTTTTCGATCAAGTTTCAGCAATTCGTTTATTATTTTCATACCCTATTGGAATTCAAGGTGACTAACTCGTAAGATGTTTGATCTTAATCTTAAGAAGGTTGACATTATAAGACGCGGAGTTGTCGATCAAGAGAATAGTGCGGGTTAGCGCTTTTTTTCGCACGCTAAATAAAAAAACACGGTTCCTAATTAATCTGAAAATTTACAGATATCTTTGTAAATGAATAGAGAATGTTTGATCGGATTTTATTCAAATTACCATCACTTTGAAACGTCCTGCCATGTCTTATGAGAAATTATGCAGTTCTCATACGAATGCATGTTTTTAGGGTTCTGTAAAAAACTAGGAACCCTTATAGTTTCTCCATGTCCGTCCGTCCGTCTTGAAAAATTTTAACAAAATACGATGGAATTTGGTATACGGTCGTAGATTGATGACCAAAAAACAGAAATTATAAAATTTTTGAAAAAAAAAATTTTTTTAGACCCCCTTTCCATAAAATGAAGTGTTTAAAAAAAATTCACCTACCCCATTGAATGGGGTGTCGTTAGAAAGGTCTCCTAAAGTGCGACAAAAATGTATCAAAACCTTTTGATTTTAACCCTTCAATCACGATGTATTTGCTCTCCAAAGTCATTATAAAAGCGTCCCCCCCTCTACTTTCTAAACTATCAATTCAAAAAATCTGAAAAAATTCCAGAATGTAGCTTTTAATTAGTACTTTCATTGAAAATTATAACGAACATTGTCAAAAATATTTTAGACCCCCCTTTCATAGATTGAAAAGTGAACTCACATTTTTTTTTATTTACCCCATTGAGTGGGGTGTCATTTGATAGGTCTCATAAAATGCAATTATAAAAGTAAAATGACTTTTTGATTTTAACCCTTCAGTCACGAAAATTTTGAAGTAACTCTTTTTTTATAAATCGTAGGTGAGAATGACTACGGAACCCTATCATGTGCGTGCCCAACACGCACTTGCCCGTTTTATTTTACTTAATATCTCTTAAAATATTCTTCTAATGATCTTGAAATTTTGCAAGAATTTTTTAAATATAAAATGTCTTGTTATTTTCAAAATTTTACTTTTTTAAGGTGTCAACCTCTTTAACTAGACGAATTTTCAGTACTTGTTAGTCTCTTTGAGTTTTTTGAAAGCTCGTTTATATTTATTTAATATAAATATTATATATACATACACTGATTATTATTCTGATTACTTCTTACAGTATATTGTCGTGTTTATTATTGACACAGCACAATGTTAACACACACCCAGCCACGCTTTATATGTAAACACTTTTAAATTGGGGTTTTTAAACAATTGAAAACAAATGTTTACATATATATTTGTATACACACATTTTGAATATTTTGAGTGTATAATTTTTGTGTTTTTGTTTTATAAATCTTGCCGTTTTGGGTTATAAGTCGGTAAGTATTCTGGCAGTTTTTTTAATTATAAAAATATATATATGGTTTTTAATTTGTTTTTAAGTTTTTTTTTTTATAAAGTAGAATGATTTTTTTTTATGTATTGTATATTTTTTAATATGTTTTAAATATATGTAATTCATTGGATTCACATAACACGGTATGAATTTTAGATTAGTTGTTAAAATTTTAAATTAATTCACGTGTATATAAACACAGTTTTTTTTTATTTTATTCATTTCAATCTTTTATATCCTCCCAGTTATTGAAAAAGTATTCAAAAGTAATCAAAAGAAATTTTGACGTTTCATTCTGGTTTCTGTAAAATTCCGTATTCAGCGCCAATAATTTCATCAAGTTCAATTATTGTTTATTATGTTCAAGCAGTCTGAAGAAATTTTGCAGTGCTGCCAACCTATAATTTAGTTGTCAATTTTCATTATTGATTCCGTTTGAATCCGTTAAACGTCATTCAGATTACAAATTTCCTATATCTTTTACATTCAGATTCCGGAATAAAACAGAATGGTATTTCATTTCGTTTGATTACTGGGCTGCTACGGATTCAAAAGATTGAAATAAATCTATTTGTTTGTAGAAAAAAAATACAAAAATAAATATATTGATAAATTTCTTTATTGCAGTTTATTTATTTATATTTTCTAATTGAAAATAGTTGCTTTCAGGTTTAACACACACGCATTAAAAATACATATAAGTTCAGTGAGGGTAATAAGGAGTTTTTTGATATGTTTTAATATGTGTCTAAACTATTACTGTTTTTAATGTAGCGTGGCGATCGCTACCGACCAGAAGATCAAGTACTTATGCGTGCACTCAGAGATTTCAATGTACCAAAGATTATAACAGAGGATATGCCGATTTTCATGGGTCTGATTGGTGACTTGTTTCCGGCATTGGACGTGCCGAGAAAACGTGACTTGGAGTTTGAAAAAATTGTTAAAAAGTCGGCAGTTGATTTGAAACTACAACCCGAAGAAGGTTTTACTTTAAAGGTAAGTTTGTGGATACTTAAATGCTCGTTTGATTTTGCTTCCTCGCAATATTGAAGAAACGAGAAGCTTTGTGATCGTTTTAAAACGATATTTAAATTGTTCAATAATTAACTACCTTTGATAAATATAGCACGAGGAAGCACTGTGCATTTACTTGGCAAATGTTTTTTAAATGCAATTCATTTTAAAAGGTTGTACAATTAGAAGAACTGTTTGCTGTAAGACATTCAGTGTTCATCGTCGGTAATGCGGGTACTGGAAAAACTATGGTTTGGAAGACACTGAATAAAACGTACCATAATCAGAAACGAAAGCCAGTGTTCACCGATTTGAATCCGAAAGCCGTGACAAACGATGAACTGTTTGGTATAATTAATCCGGCGACGCGCGAATGGAAGGACGGACTGTTTTCTGTAATAATGCGGGATCAGGCAAACCTTACGGGCAACGGACCTAAATGGATTGTTCTCGATGGTGATATTGATCCGATGTGGATCGAATCGTTGAATACTGTAATGGATGATAACAAGGTTTGATATATCTGCATATTATGTTTTATATAGATGTGTGATATTCGCTGGGTGCAAAGTAGGTAGTGGGGGAAACGAAATCGATCGCAGCGCACGACATGGCCAAAAAGAACTCTTTCGGTGGACTGTCATTTTCAAATGCTCGTTTTTAACTGAAAATAGAATGGTCAGCATGGTTAACTACACTATAGACTATGTGCAAGGGGGTGGAGTTAGAAATAATGTCGATGCGAGTGCTCATCGGCGCCATAGTTTGAGGTTATGCTGTCAATGTAAATGAATTAATTATTTTTCTATTATACGTCATAATTAAAGAACAAAAAAATACCCAAATTAAATAATTTTCACGTACCTTTTATGCTATGTTATTTATACAGGGTGATTCAGCACTGTCGTGCCAAACTTAAACCATAGATTGAGAAAAATATTTTAAGCAAAAAACTTCCAATAAACATGTGTCCGGAAATTTTTGGTTAGGGAACTACAGCCCACCAAAGATTTTCATCAAAATGAGTTTTTATTTAATATCTAGATAACCCTTTGTGATAAAATTATGAAATTTAGTATTCTGTTTAGTAATAATAAGTGTTATCGATTTCTCATATTAAACAATTATAATTTAGACCGGGGATGTATGGGGCCTGTGGGCCCATCAATTTTTATCTAGTATTTTTTGTTCTTTAATTTTTTTATAAAGTTGGGTACTTATTTAAGGTTATATGACACAAAATACGTAAAAATATACTTTGCTTATTTGTCATAGGATAAACCGTTGTCGAGTAATATCGATAGAAAAGAAAGCATGCAGAATTTAACTTAATACGGATGCTCAAAATTACAAAAAAATAAATTTATATTCTTGTTCTATTATTAAAGATAGGAAAAAAAGTTCATATAAAGAAACCTCCTAATATGAATCCTCTAAGATCTATAGCCAGTTGTAATACTGTATTATGTACTTTAATAATTTGACTAAAAAACGAAACTAAAAATGGCTATTTGTTGATAAGGATGCATTTTTTGAGGTATACTTATGTTAACTTTTTGTCTTAATTTTTATCATAGAACAAGAATATAAATTTATTATTTGTAATTTGAAGCATCCGTATTAAGTTAAATTCTGCATGATTTCTTTTCCATCGATATTCCTCGAAAACGGTTTATCCTATGACAAATAAGTAATGTATGTTTTTGTGTATTTTGTATCATATAACCTTAAATAAGTGCCCAACTTTATAAAAATATTAATGAACAAAAAATACTAGATTAAAATCGATGGGCCCACTGACCCCATACATCTCTAGTCTAAATTATAACTAGTTTATATGAGTAATCGATAACACTTATTAATACTAAACAGAATACCAAATTTCATAATTTTATCACAAAGGGTTCTCTAGATATTAAATAAAAACTCATTTTTAGTAAAATCTTTGGAGGCCTGTAGTTCCCTCACGAAAAATTTCCGGACGCATGTTCATTAGAAGTTTTTTGCTTAAAATATTTTTCTTAATCTACGGTTTAAGTTTGGCACGACAGTGCTGAATCACCCTGTATTATATGCACACAACTAAATTAACAATTATTCTCTATTGCCCGCTTGTAGACTGCGTACACATAGCCTATAGTCATAAATAATCGTCTAAAATGTATATGCTACGATATTTTATTGAAATTATTTGTTTGTTAATATGTTAGTCCATCCTAGTTGCAACCGCTAGTGGGTGCTGTCATCTCGCACGCTGCAAATACTCTATTCTATGTTATTATAGGTGCTGACGTTGGCCAGTAATGAACGTATTGCTCTTACGCCTTTCATGCGACTGTTGTTTGAAATATCACATTTGAAAACAGCTACGCCGGCTACGGTATCGCGAGCCGGAATTTTGTATATCAATCCACAAGATTTAGGATGGAATCCGTAAGTTATAGTGTTACATTTTAATCATGAAATAAAGCAAATATTGCTTTTGTTGTAGATATGTCGCATCGTGGATAGATAAAAGAGAAATTCAATCAGAAAAGGCGAATTTGACGATTTTATTTGACAAGTATATTCCTCCGTGCTTGGAAGCATCGAAGAGATTTAAAAAGATAACACCTATTGCTGAGACTGCGCATATTCACATGTTATGTTTCTTACTGGAATGTCTGTTGACTGCAACGAATACACCGCCAGATTGTCCAAAAGAATGGTAAGATAATTAACGGTAATACATTTATAAAAGTCAATATTGTTTATTTTCTTCAGGTACGAAATATACTTTGTATTTGCATGCGTTTGGGCGTTCGGCGCTTGTCTGTTCCAAGACCAGATCGTCGATTGGCGTAACGAGTTCAGTAAATGGTGGATAAACGAATTCAAAACGGTTAAATTCCCGACGAGCGGTAACGTGTTCAGTTATTACATCGATTCAGGCAGTAAACGGTTTTTACCGTGGTCTGATAAAGTGCACGAGTTTGAATTAGATACAGATGTTCCGCTTCAAGCGACGCTCGTCGATACATCCGAAACGTCACGGTACAGATTCTTTATGGACCTGCTGATGGCCCAGAAACAGCCAGTGATGTTGGTAGGAAGCGCTGGGAGCGGAAAGAGTGTCATCGTTGCAGATAAACTCGCGAGCTTGTCCGATGGATATTCGATCACGAATGTACCGTTGAATTTCTATACAACGTCGTCAATGTTGCAGTCTATATTAGAGAAACCTCTTGAGAAGAAAGCCGGTAGGAATTACGGACCGCCGGGAAACCAGATAATGGTTTATTTCGTAGACGATATGAATATGCCAGAGGTGGATAAGTTTGGTACCGTGCAACCACATACACTTATTCGGCAGTACATGGATTACCAGCATTGGTACGATCGAGCGAAGCTTACCCTAAAAGAGATACATAACGTGCAGTTTGTGTCGTGCATGAATCCTACTGCCGGGTCGTTTACGATTAACCCGCGTCTTCAGCGTCACTTTTGCGTTTTTGCTGTCAGTTTTCCTCATCAAGATGCGGTATTTCATATTTACAATTCGATTCTGTCGCAACATCTTACTAATCCGTTGACCAAGTTTCATCACACTATTAAGAAAGTCTCTGAACAGCTTGTTAATGTGGCTCTGTCCCTGCATCAGAGAATAGGGCAGAATTTCTTACCGACTGCTGTCAAGTTTCATTATATATTTAATTTAAGAGATCTGTCTAATATTTTCCAGGTAAGTTTTCTGTAGAAATAAATTGTATTCGATGTAATTTAATTATGTTTTTTTTTTCGTGTAGGGTATGTTATTTACGACAGGAGAAGCGATCAAAACACCTACTGAGTTAGTGCGGTTGTATATGCACGAAGCAACTAGAGTATACGGAGATAAGCTTGTAGAAAAGAGAGATATCGATCTGTTTGGTAAACTATTGCTTGAATTTATCAAAAAGGGAATCGAGGAACTCGAAGATGTACAGTTGATGCAGGAACCGTTGATATACTGTCATTTCTCTGAAGGAATTGGAGATCCTAAGTATTTTCCAATACCAGATTGGCCGCATTTAAGTAAGCTTTTGAATGAAGCTCTGTCCAGTTATAATGACTTGGTCGGTGCAATGAATCTTGTTCTGTTTGAGGATGCCATGTACCACATATGTCGGTAAGTTTATTTAATTTTTATTAATCGTTTGATTTTGTATTTTTGTATTTTTTTGACAGAATAAACCGTATATTAGAATCACCAAGAGGTAACGCTTTGCTAGTTGGCGTGGGTGGTTCAGGGAAACAATCTTTGTCCAGACTAGCTGCTTTCATTTCATCGCAAGAAGTCTTCCAAATACAATTACGTAAAGGATATTCTCTCAGTGATTTGAAAACTGATTTCTCCGGTCTGTACATGAAAGCCGGTATCAAGATGATTGGTAAGTGCTTTGTCTCGATCCCAGAAGCCAATAATCATACATGACTTACTTTTACAGGAACAATGTTTTTAATGACCGACGCCCAAGTCGCCGAAGAGCAATTTTTGGTTGTTATTAACGATATCTTAGCGTCAGGAGAGATTCCGGAATTATTCAGCGATGAAGATATGGAGAACGTAATCAACGCCGTCCGAGGAGAAGTTAAAACATCGGGTCAAGTCGACACGAGAGAAAACTGCTGGAAATTCTTCATAGACCGCGTGCGCAGGCAACTTAAAGTAGTTTTGTGCTTCTCGCCTGTCGGTTCGACGCTTCGAGTGCGGGCCAGGAAATTCCCAGCTGTCGTCAACTGTACGTCGATTGATTGGTTCCACGAATGGCCACAGGAGGCGTTGGAGTCTGTATCCAAGAGATTCCTCTCTGAATTGGAAGTATTGCCGGTTAGTTGTATTTTTAAGAATTTAATTTGTCGTGAATTATATGTACTACTGTTTGATTGCAGTCAAAACTTGTGACATCGGTAGCGTTGTTCATGTCGAGCGTACACACGAGCGTGAATGAAATGTCCAAGTCTTATTTGCTCAATGAGAAGCGATACAATTACACTACACCGAAATCTTTCCTCGAACAAATCGCCTTATATTCTAAACTGTTAAACGCCAACACCACCGAGTTGTTAGAACGTATACAGAGATTAGAGGTCGGTTTGGATAAACTTGCTGACGCAGCTTCCGAGGTTTCGATATTAAAAGAAAAGTTAGCTATTCAAGAGGTCGAACTGAAAGAGAAAAATGAAAAGGCCAGTCAGCTTATTCTCGTTGTGAGCGCCGAGAACGAGAAAGTCGGTTTGGAGCAAGCTATCGGTGAGTATTGATATCACGGTTACCCTTGAACGTAACTTAATGTCTATTAATTCATCTCCAGCCGCCGAAGAGGAGAAGAAAGTTCGTGCGATCGAAGAAGACGTAAGTGTGAAAGCAAAGATATGTGCAGATGATCTGATGAAAGCCGAGCCGGCACTGTTGGCTGCACAGGAGGCCCTCAACACTCTCAACAAAAACAATCTGACAGAGTTGAAATCGTTCGGAACCCCACCGCCTGCCGTAGTCAACGTTTGTTCCGCAGTGATGGTGCTTTTCTCGCCTAAAGGAAAAATACCCAAAGACCGTAGCTGGAAACAGAGCAAAGTGATGATGGGCAAAGTGGATCAGTTTCTCAACGATTTGATTTATTACGATAAAGAAAATATACATGTTGATGTCGTTAAAGCGATTCAACCGTACATAAATGATCCGGAGTTCGATCCTGATTTTATTATGTCAAAGTCGAGTGCGGCTGCCGGTTTGTGCGCATGGGTCATCAACATAATGAGATTCTACGAGGTGTATGTGGTCGTAGAACCGAAACGGCGTGCTCTAAATGCGGCCAATGCAGAATTAAACGCTGCACGTGAACGGTTATCAGAACTGAAAGAGAAGCTGACGGTTAGTTTTTATTAAATAATGAATATATTTGACTGGTTTACTTGATTGTTTATTTCGTAGGTGTTTGAAAAACAACTGACAAAGTTAAAAGACGAGTTTGATGCCGCTACACAATCGAAGTTAAAATGCCAAGCAGAAGCTGACGCTACGGCAGCAACAATCGATCTCGCCAATCGTTTAGTCAACGGGTTAGCTTCGGAAAACGTGAGGTGGAGGCAACTGATTATAGAGTAAGTATAATTGGTTTTTTGTTTACGAATTATATATATATATATATATATATATATATATATATATATATATATATATATATATATATATATATATATATATATATTTTCACTCAGTTATAAAGAAGCCAGTACCATGTTACCCGGAGATATATTAATGGTAACGGCGTTCATATCGTACGTCGGTTGTTTCACGCGTCGCTACAGAACAAATCTACTAAACAAATGCTGGATGCCGTGCATGGAAAAACTTCCAGTGGCTATTCCACGCACTAAAGACCTGGATCTTCTCAGTCTGATGACAGACGACGCTCAGATCGCCCAGTGGAACAACGAAGGGCTACCAAGTGATCGGATGTCGACAGAGAATGCAACGATCCTGACTAATTCTGATAGATGGCCGTTGATGATCGATCCACAGTTACAAGGGATCAAATGGATCAAGCATAAGTACGGCGAAGGTCTGGTAGTTGTCCGTCTGACACAACGTAACTATCTGGATACTATCGAGAGAGCTATAGTGAACGGGAAAACGGTGTTGATTGAGAATATTGGAGAAACGGTCGACGCTGTACTGGATCCTCTGCTCAGCCGTGCTCTTGTTAAGAAAGGTACCGCGATCAGAATGGGTGATAGGGAAATAGATTACGACAAGAACTTCAGACTGATATTGCATACGAAACTCGCTAATCCTCATTACAAGCCTGAAATGCAGGCGCAAACAACGCTTATTAATTTTACTGTAACTCGTGATGGGTGAGTCTTGTTAAATTATTATCGTGATAATATTTTAAATGTTAATAAAATAAATTATTTCAGTTTAGAAGAACAGTTGTTGGCTGAAGTCGTAAAAGCCGAAAGGCCGGATTTGGAAACGCTGAAAGCTAATTTGACGAAACAGCAAAACGATTTTAAGATTATTATAAAAACGTGCGAAGATCAACTGCTTCAACGTTTGTCTTCGGCTAGTGGTAATATCTTAGGGGATACGGCGCTCGTGTTGAATCTAGAGAAAACCAAAAAGACAGCGGCCGAGATAGAAATCAAAGTAGAGGAAGCGAAAATAACTTCTGTGAAAATTGATGAAGCTCGTGAACAGTACAGGTAAGTTTTGAATTCAATTCGTATAAAGAAGAAAATAAATAATAATTTAATTTTATTTCACAGACCTTGTGCGAAAAGAGCGTCGATATTATATTTCATACTGAACGATTTGAACAAAATCAATATGATCTATCAGTTCTCGTTGAAAGCGTTCAGCGTTGTGTTTAATAACTCTATTAATATGGCGATTCCGGCTGAAAAACTTGCAGATCGTGTAGTTAACTTATTAGACTCCGTTTCGTTTATGGTGTTTATGTACACGAGTCGAGGCCTTTTCGAAAGTGATAAGTTGATTTTTATGGCGCAGATGTCTTTACAAGTATACATAATTTAAGAATGATTATTTGAATTCGTATTAAATTTCAACTGAATTATTTTAGATATTGATTAATAACAACGAAGTCGAACCGAGCGAATTAGATTTTCTACTGCGTTTTCCAGTAACAGCTAATCTAACGTCCCCGGTCGAATTTCTAACCAACCAGGCTTGGGGAGGTGTTAAGTCTTTAGCGTCCATGGACGAGTTCAGAAATCTCGATAAAGATATAGAAGGGTCGGCGAAACGGTGGAAGAAATTCGTAGAGTCGGAATGTCCTGAGAAAGAAAGGTTCCCGCAGGAATGGAAGAACAAGAGTGCGTTGCAGAAGTTGTGTATGATGCGTGCGTTGAGACCGGATCGAATGACTTACGCTGTCAGGTAAAGTGAATTTCGAGAGTGATTGTAGCATTTTATTTATTATTTTGTAATTGATTTCTGCAGAGGTTTCATCGAAGAAAAATTAGGTACTAAGTATGTAGAAGCCCGTACGACAGATTTTGCTAAATCGTATGAAGAGAGTAGTTCAAGTACACCGGTGTTCTTCATTTTATCGCCCGGAGTTGACCCTCTTAAGGTATTTACACGAAAGAAAAAAACATTTAAAACAAATGATTTTTTTATTCTTTTATAGGACGTGGAAAAACTAGGTTTAAAACTTGGATTCACGGTCGATAAAGGAAACTTCCACAACGTGTCTCTCGGACAGGGTCAAGAAGAAGTGGCCGAGCACGCGATGGACGTAGCATCGAAGAAGGGCCACTGGGTGATTTTACAGAATATTCATTTAGTGGCGAAATGGCTGCCGACGCTCGAGAAAAAAATGGAACAGTGTGTCGAAGGTGCGCATCAAGATTACCGTTTGTACATCAGCGCTGAACCTGCTCCGTCCGCGGAGTATCACATAATACCGCAAGGTATTCTCGAGTCGTCGATTAAAATCACGAACGAGCCGCCGACCGGTATGCAGGCTAATTTGCACAAAGCGTTGGATAATTTCAATCAGGAAACACTCGAGATGTGTACGAAGGAGGCTGAATTCAAGTCTATACTGTTTGCGCTTTGTTATTTCCATGCGGTGGTCGCCGAGAGGCGTAAGTTTGGACCGCAAGGATGGAATAGAAGTTATCCGTTTAACGTTGGTGATTTGACGATTAGTGTGTACGTGCTGTATAATTATTTAGAGAATAATAATAAAGTGCCGTGGGAAGATTTGAGGTATTTGTTTGGTGAGATCATGTACGGAGGGCATATAACAGATGATTGGGATCGAAGATTGTGCAGGACGTTCTTGGAAGAGTATATGAATGCTGAATTGGTAAGTTTAATTTATTACACTGGTCAACAACAAAAATTCCTAGGTGATTTAGAAGGTATTTGTCATGCCGTAACTGAATTTGTTGCTCAAATGGTTCCAACACGTCAGGTTTTTGGGATATCCGAATCTAGATGTCCCAAAAATGACGATTTTGGCAATGTTGGAGAATTTATTACTATGTAGGTAATTTTTTTCTGAAGTTTTCTTTTATTATTTCAAATAGTACTATCTTTTCTCTTTAAAATGATTTTTTACATTTCACTGTGCGACTTTTCTTCACACTACTTTGAAGATGTATGTAGTAAAGTTCATTGTGTCTATAATACTACACTCTATCATATCTTCAAACTAGTACATCTTGGCTAAAAAAATCGTACAATAAAAAGTTAAAACTCATTTTAAAGAGGAAAGATAATACTATTTGTTATTGTGACCGAAAACTTTAGAAAAAAATTACCTACTTGGTAATAAATTCTTTAACATTGCCAATATAGTCATTTTTGAGACTTTTAGGTTAAAATATCTCAAAACCCTAACCGTGATGAAACCAATTGGGCAACGAATTCGATTTCGGCATGTCAAAAGCTTTCTAAATTACCTATTCAGATCTCTGTTACATTACAAAAGTATTTCTTTGTTGACCATGTTTTTTTACATACTTAAATGATATTTTTATTTAGGTTGATGGTGAGCTGATACTAGCACCGGGATTCACGTCCCCTCCTAACTCCGATTACGTAGCGTATCATACTTATATCGATGATAATCTACCTGCCGAATCCCCGTATCTGTACGGTTTGCATCCGAATGCCGAAATCGGTTTTTTGACTACTACTTCGGAAATTCTATTCAAAACGATTTTTGAAATGCAGCCCAGAGATTCGGAAGCGTCCGCGACTACGGTATCGAAAGAGGATAAGGTAAATTGATTATTGTATTGCAATTTTATCTTGTAGGTACTTACATTGGTAATGATTCATTAGGTGAAGCAAGCGTTAGAAGATATAGCAGACAAACTACCTGAATTGTATAATCTTCCTGAAATGATGGCGAAAATTGAAGAAAGAACGCCGTTTATTATCGTCGCATTCCAAGAATGCGAACGGATGAATATATTAGTCGGTGAAATGAAGAGATCTTTGAAAGAACTCGATTTGGGTCTGAAGGTAATAATTTGTTTCTGTCGTTTTGTTTCTTAATAAAAACTAACCGATTTTTGAAAATAGGGAGAGCTGACGATCACAAAGGAAATGGAAGATCTGGAGGAATGTTTATTCTTCGATCAAGTTCCGACCAACTGGACTGTCCGTGCGTATCCGAGCATGTTACCTCTCGGTGGTTGGTTCGCGGATCTCTGTTTGAGGATGAAAGAGCTCGAAAATTGGTCGAGTGATTTCCAAGTACATAAATTGTTTATTTCTTTTATTTATTAAATATTTAATGCAATTATATAATTCTATTCTAGCTTCCTTCGACTGTTTGGTTAGCAGGATTCTTCAACCCGCAATCTTTCTTGACTGCAATCATGCAGCAGACGGCTCGTAAAAACGAGTGGCCTTTAGATAAAATGTGTTTGAATTGTGACGTTACAAAGAAACAGAAAGAGGAATTCAGGTATTTATTTATTTATTTAAAAATAAAATTTTATTATAATTTGGAAATGATTTCGAAAAAAAAATATAGCGGTGCTCCGAGAGAAGGCGCTTATATACACGGTCTGTTCATGGAAGGTGCTAGATGGGATATCAAAATAGGTAGTATAATCGATTCGCAGCTGATGGAGTTGTATCCGAGCATGCCGGTCATCTTCATCAAAGCGATCACTCAAGATAAGCAGGAGACGAAGAACATGTACGAATGCCCCGTTTATAAAACAAGGTATTGTAAATTAATAGTTTATTTTAAAATACTAGTTGCAGTTAAAACGTATTTAATAAAGGCCGATAGCGTGATGGGGTTCTGCAGCCATTCTCACTAGCGTTTTGTGTACTTGGTAATGCGTATCGAGAGCTATTTTATGTTGATGAACTATTTTTGCTACAGTGTTTGTTATAGTTTTAATAGGCATGATGACTAAATTAAAAAAAAACTATTCTATGACATTCTTACGTGTCTCCTATTTCCAAAAAAATACTTATTTCTGCAGAAAATAAAGGGTTTTACCGCACAAATTGACTGTTTTAAAACTAATTTTGAATTTGATGCACACAAAACGCTCGCAGGTTATATTTGAGAGTTGTGACGTCACACTTTTTGTATCAACAATAATCAAACATTCAGAGTTACGACAATAATTTAATTATTTTGTGTGTTAATAATGAATTCCAAAGTATAGAAGTTCTTAAATAAATAATCTTGTTAGAGGAATTGATATTTGTCTAAAATAAAAGACGTTTACTTATATGTGGCGTCATTCGCTCTGATTGGTTTTCCATTTAACATGGCGGCGGATTGCTATATTTTGTATTTTTATTTTAACAGAAATTATATTAATCTCGCATTTAATATAAAAATAAATACATTTTTTAGAATGTTTTTAACCTGTTTCATTATTTAAAATCATAACTTCAATGATACTTTGTTACTAGCATCATGCCTATTGGAAAAGAAAAAAAATCAGATTATTTGCATCGAAACTAAATGGGACACTCTGGTAACGATAAATATCTCGTGACTGACGGGTTAAAATCAAAAGACTTGAAAACATTATTTGTTGCACTAGGAGATATCTATATAATGACACCCCACTCAATGGGGTAGATGGGAGACAATTTTTAGTATACTTTTCTTTTATAAATACAGACATACCGATGAAACCATAGTAAGGGTTCCTGTGTATTTGGCTACGGAACTCTTACTTGAAAAACAGTCTGGAATCGTTAGGCTCCTGATGAGGACTTCTTGTGAAGTCGAAACACGTGTCGAGTGACATAAATTTTGTCGTTAAGGTGTATTTTTAGTTTAAGTTACGGAACTCTTATAATAGTTTTTGAATTGTTTTGCTTAGATTGCGCGGACCTACATTTGTGTGGAACTTTAATTTGAAGACAAAGGAAAAGGCGGCCAAGTGGACGTTGGCGGGTGTTGCACTTATTCTGCAAATATAGCAGGAAAAGGTTGAACAGATATGTGCTTATTAATTGTTTATGTTTATTTATTACAAATAAATGTTGTTATTAAATATATTGATTTCGTTGATATATATTTTAACTGCGCTTTTAATTTAATGTACGCTAAGTAGTGTTCCTTACACGATTATATATCGTTTCTTCTTTGTATTAAGTTTAACCATATTTATTTTAAAGTGGCATTTTAGAATTTGAAACAGTCTGTACTAATGCTATAAAGAGAAGAAAGGGGTTCCTTAATATCTCAGGAGTCCTATAAGGTATATATTGTCACGCTATCGCTCAAAACAGATGAGCGGTGAATAATCTAACTGCGCAAGTCAAAAATATAATTTTGTCCGTAAACTATGTGGATTCATTTGTACGGACGTTGTGTAGAGTTTCCCAGTAATTGAGAGAAGAATCAAACGGAATAAAATACCATTATGTTTTATTCCGGATTCTGAATGACGTTTACCGGATTCAAACGGAATCAATAATGAAAATTGACAATCGAAAAATAGGTTGGTAGCATTGCAAAACTTCTCCAGACTGCTTGAATGTAATTAACAATAATTAAACGTAATGAAATTATCGGCGCTGAATACGGAATTTTACAGAAACCGGAATGAATCGTCAAAATTTGATTTCTTTTGATTACTTTTTCAATTACTGGGAGTTTGTACTAATGTTATACAGAGAAGGGGGGGTTCTTTGATATCTGAGGAGTCCTATAAGGTATATATTGTCACGCTATCGCTCAAAACAGATGAGCGGTGAATAAACTAGTTACGCAAGTCAAAAAATCATTTAACCTGTAAACTATATGAGGTACATCAAAATAATATATGGACATTTTGTAGAATTTGATTAGTTGCACGTAATACTGTATCAAAATCTAAAATATCATTAAGCCCGATGAAACAATATATTAAATTAAGTTTTATTTATTTTTATATATTTTTTTTAAAATTAAGTTGAGGAACTAGCGTACATTGAATTAAAAATAAACTATATTTAACACGGATGTGTGTGAATGTTATATAGAAGAGTTAGAAATAGTAATGCCCCCCCTCCTTGAATTAACTGTGTCCCTAGTTAAGCGTAACTGAAAAAATGTGGACTTGATTGTTTCGTTAACTGAGTTAAAATGTTTTAAAAATGCCCTCTCCGAGCACTGATAGTAGAACGCTAGTTGAATAAATGTGGAGTAATTCTTAATTTGATTTCTAGAAGTCGATAGCACGAGTATATGCCTCTCAGTTAGAAGCACATAACTAATAGAATTTAAATATATCAAATGTAAATAATATGAATTTAATGTAAATATCACGCAATCATCAAAGACAGTATAAAGTTTAACTAACGTGTCTTTGGTAACACGTCCAACTATTTGACGGATGTATTATTAATTAGTGTTGTAAATATGTTACACGATTAGTTTTGTTGATCTGCTTCAATCGATGCAAGTATGCAGAAATAAAGGTAAGTTTATTAATAAATGGAATTTATTTGTTAAGTGATAGTTTTCTTAGATACAACAAGGCGGGTGAGTTTCATGTGTGAAGAAATTGATGAAAAGAATGTGAGCTGCGCTGCGTTCCCTAACTTATCAAGTCTAGAAGATGTAAAGTAAGATTGTTTAGTTTTGTTTGAAATTAACACAGTTACGTTGTTATATTCTTGTGTATATTATTTACAGACGCACTTTTGAACTAGGATTTGTTTTATGAATAAAATGTAATCCTAGATTTTCATAAATAGTCATTTATTATTTACAATTTTACATATATTAGATCACATTATATTTTACAATTAAAACCTTTATATTTCCTAAGTGAATATATTAAAATAATAAATAAGTATTAAAACAAATGTAAGGTTATGTTAACAAACATAACCTCTTTATTTACAACGGACATTGAAACATTTCGATACCGTTTTAGTATTAATTATGTACAGAAGTATACGTAGTAATAAATCTGCAAGTCGTATATGAATAAAAATGTCCGTTAGTGAGAATAAATAAGTATTAAAACAACAATTAAATAAATGTAAGGTTATGTTAGCAGACATAACCTCTCTAAATACAACGGACATTGAAACATTTCAATATCGATATCGTTTTAGTATTAATCACATACAGAAGTATACGTAGTAATAATTCTGCAAGTCGTATACGAATAAAAGTGTCCGTTGGTGAGAATAAGAATAAATAAGTATTAAAACAACAAATGTAAGGTTATGTTAGCAGACATAACCTCTCTAAATACAACGGACATTGAAACATTTCAATATCGATATCGTTTTAGTATTAATCACATACAGAAGTATACGTAGTAATAAATCTGCAAGTCGTATATGAATAAAATGTCCGTTGGTGAAAATAAATAAGAATTAAAACAACAAATGTAAGGTTATGTTAACAAACATAACCTCTTTATATACAACGGGCATTGAAACATTTCGATACCATTTTAGTATTAATCATGTACAGAAGTATACGTAGTAATAATTCTGCAAGTCGTATACGAATAAAAGTGTCCGTTGGTGAGAATAAGAATAAATAAGTATTAAAACAACAAATGTAAGGTTATGTTAACAAACATAACCTCTTTATACACAACGGACATTGAAACATTTCAATATCGATACCATTTTAGTATTAATCATGTACAGAAGTATACGTAGTAATAATTCTGCAAGTCGTATACGAATAAAAGTGTCCGTTGGTGAAAATAAATAAGAATTAAAACAACAAATGTAGGGTTATGTTAACAAACATAACCTCACTATACACAACGGACATTGGAACATTTCGATACTATTTTAGTATTAATCATGTACATGTGAAGTCGTATACGAATAAAATTGTCCGTTGGTGAAAAAACGATGCTACGTTTATAAAAAATTAAACATTTTCTAATTTTTTTGTACGGTATTTAAAATTACTTATAAATAAAAAACACAGTCGATGTTTAAAATAAAAATAGTTGTTCGGTTAAAATAAAATAAATCAGAAAATGTCAATTCAAACAATTAGTTCCTAGTTAAAAACATCGGGTAAGGTTTGGAAATTTGAAATTCCCAAATTTAACCCCAGTCATTGTTAAAATAAAATAAAAAAACATTACAAAGTTGTCAACAATTCAGATTTGTACATAACGTGATACATAACTTGGGCAGCGTAGATACGAGCGTTAGAATAACTCTCAATCGTGTCTAAATTTTTAATCAAGAGAAATTGCTGGAAAAAAAATTCCAATAACGAGCTGTATTCGTCGATCGTGACATCTAATAGGAAAAAATATATTTCAGCAGTTATATAAAATCAAAATAAGTTATCAAATCTCTAACCTGTATATATCAAGCCGAGTATTGCTATGCACCAAGCGGTACCAAGGGCCCCGAATAGCATTTTTCTACGGTCTAAGTCTTGTAGTTGTGGATCACATGTACAGCTGCATATAAATAATGTAGTCACATTTTCTAGGATGTAAATTTGTTCGATTGGATTGTTTATGTATGTGATATCGTTCTATAAACACGAATATTATTAATAATTATATGCTATCACTTAACCTGGGTAGTTGATTTGTGTGGTACACTTACTAAGATTTTATAAAACTCTATTTGGGATAGCATTTTCACGTAATTTTAATAAGACACCTTCACTACACGAGTAAAATTTTAATAGTAATTGTTACTTTCACGAAAAAAACAAATCAACTGATTTGGCGGTAAAGTACAGTCAAAATCAACAATTACATTCAGTATACCAATCAGAAGAAAATAAAAAATTTACAATAAAGAAATTTATTAAAAACTAAACATTTTTTTATATATTCAATTTATAAGGACATAATGAATTATAATTCACAGTTAAATTATGGAAATTAGCGTAATTTAAAAATATAATTTATGTTAGATTAGAAATGTCCTTAGAGCATATACTTCTAGAGCCAGCCTTGCGCCGCTCGGCCGTGCGAACAAGCGTTCTCTCTCGCTCCGCGTGCTGATTTGTACCGGTAATAGCGGAAGCACTTGCCCCTCTCTGCCGACCAATAAGCACGCGGAGCGAGAGAGAAAGGAGGTAGTACTCTCCCGCTATCTCTCTAGCACACTTGTTCGCACCTCCGAGCGGCAAGGCTGTCTCCAGTAGTATATGCTCTAAGGTTAGAATGGAAATATCATACATTTAATATTATATATGTTGGTATACGTGTTTTTAAAATTTATTGTTGACAGCTCATTTAGTTCGAATAAAAACTTTGAAATATACATACGACGTTTATATATTTTTATATTTTATTATAAAGTAATTAGCACAAAACAATATAATAGTGTTGTTAAAAAATGTGTCGGACTTTTTAAAGGTGTATTTTCTACTTTTCAATAAATGGACGATTCCAAATCTTGGTAAGTTTAATTTTACTTAACAAAACTTGGAAATTGCTCATGTATCACTGTTGATCAGTAAATAATTATTATTTATTAGGGTAAATAGTTTATATACTAAATAATATATAAAATAATTATGTTTTTAATAATATTATATTATTTATGTACATTACATTTTATAAATCGTTAATTGACAATGTTAAAAATTAAAAATTAATCATTTCTAGCAGTTGTTTTTCTCTTAATTCGTTCAAAATTAGTAAGTTCTGTAGAAACTTGGCATAACGTATACACAAATATTAATAGGGTCAAGTTATTTGATGTATTAGCTAAAAATTAAATTATATAAAATTAGAAAAGTACAAAATCACACATTTCTTAACTTTTGGGTGTAAATAGCATCTAAATATTATAAACACCCAGAAATCAATGTCGTAATTACCGTTTATTATATAATTTACGTAGAAAAGGCCCACTTCATATCCACCGAAAAAGAAAAAGTTTGATACTGCAGACATAATCATAAGTGGGCCGCTAATAATAGCATGTAATCGTCTTAAATTCGTCGCACTTAAATTATTTTCAATGTATTTTTTATACAGTTCAGATTCTGCAATTTGTCCGCTGATTTTTTCTATATTTACAGCGATAAAGTTCAAAACAGACCATATAAAAATAAATAATTGTGTTCCGTGCCATAAAAATACAAAACAAAAACATAAAAATGATGATAGTAATTTATTTAAGCTGTTTTTATCGTTTCCACCAGTTGGCAAATAAATGTACCTGAAATAGATATTTTTGTAATTTTTATTATCGTATTTATTATATTCCTTACCTAACTAAAAATTTATATAACCCGTGATCAAAATACTTCCACATGTACGAATATAAATGTACACGTCCAATACAAACTGGAATCAATGGTGTGTTGATTCCTTCAAACTTCATTATAGTTGTAGCAAAACCGTAAACAACTACGTATTTTAAATGGAAAAATTGCCCCATACAGTAGCCTAAACCGTATACGGCCCATGAACTTTTCGCTACAATCTAAAAATATTCAAATATATTTATATGTATTTATATAAATCATTCAGAAGCTAAAATGATTAACTGCATTTAAAATTTTAAAACAAATATAGGGTATTTGACTAAATTTTAAAATATATTGTAAATTGTGTGTATGTACATATATAATACATACTTCCTTAATATCTTTTTCCAAAATAATGCCGAAAAAAACGCTGAAATTAATATTTTTCTATTCAAATGAAAAAATTCCCGCCAAAACGCATATTCAAAGTCACGTGATATGCCCTATGACGTAACTGTTTACTAAATCAACCAATAGGGATCGAGTATTCTTAATAAATAACTACGTCATACCAGTGACAGTTCTGCTAGACGCGTTTGCGATCACGTGACAAATAGATTTAATATTACATTTTAAAATTAGGTTTATTATTAAAATACAGACTTATTTCACGTAAAAAAACACTTGCTTGTTAATTATAGTAATATATACTACACTATTTACAACATTTTAGTATTTATTATTATTAATAGTGTCAAATACCCTAATAAAAAGATTAACATGGATTTATTCACTTTAGCTTCTGAATGACTTGTTTAACCAGGAGCTAAGTCAAAAAAAAATATGAAATTCATACTGGGGTGAGAAAGAGACAATAATCAATTTTTGCTAATTAAAAATGAAAACTAATTAACCTTTCTTGTAGAGAATTTAATTAGCTTTCATTTTATACGTAACTAATTTTGCCATAGTCAAAAGAAATTGGCAAAAACTGATTTGAGGAGGGAAACTTCTACTCCAAATTACTTAGCGCCTGGCCTTTATGTAATTGTTTTAATTTTATATAAAATAGATATACAGTACAAGCTCGCTAATTAGGCATTTGTTAGTTAAACAAACTTAGACCCTACAAGTATATTTAAACCATAAATTTATAGAATGGACTAAGCATTCCCTGGCGAAGAGACAAAGCGATAAAGTAGCCAATACCTGTCTCTTTCTATAGAATTCTAATTGGTCACATCACAAGTTTGTTTGCAGTCATTACATACCTACAAAAAAGAGACCTGTATATATTGGCTACATATTCGCTGTGCTCAATTTTGTGAGACTATTGCTCAGTCCATTATACAGGGTGAGTCGGGAGGAATCTGTAATACTCCAGGAAAGTATTGTACACGTGAAAATAATAACAAAAAACCCAAATTTTGTTTGTTTTTAAGTTATAGCGTAATTAAAAATTAAAGAAATTTCCCCCGGGCGTTTCTGAACGATACTTTCAGGGCATGTTTGTACTATAATAATACATCGATTTTGAAATTTTTAGGCCTCAAAATCAATGGGGTTCCGAGTAACAATAAAAAAAGTCGAAAACAGAAAAACATTTTTTGCTCTTAATTGGCTGCACCGATTTGAATAAAATTTTTATGGTATTCTGATATCTACGTAAGCACTCTTTAAAAAAAATAATCAACTGTATAGCTCTGCATTATCATAGGAAAAAAAATATTTTTCTGAAAAATTTTTTTGATATGTTAATTTTCATTGTGTCTAATTAGTAAACATGTACTGCATCCAGGTAAAAATAATTTACTATTAGCGAGAGTTAAGTTAAAGTCTTACAATATATCCACGTAAATATAATTAATTTTTTCCTGGGTTTATATTAAGTACAATAAACGTAAATTAGCTATAACTATTTATATGTGTAGTATGTACAAATTATTAATAATAAAATGATGTATCATTGATTTACAAATATTTAATTTACCTTTAAATATTCTTGCATTACTGTAACGTAAATAAAATGTAGTGAAAATTCTGTAAACACTATCCAAAATAGAAATCGAAATATATTAAATAATAATTGTTTTAGTCGGGTTTGGAACGCCGTATTAATTTCATTGTTAAAACTATAATGGAAACTTTTATAAGCTTCTATCGGACCGAATAATAACGTAGGTAAATATAACGTATAAGCGAAAACGTTTATTATTATACTTCCAAAATTCATTTCGCATTTTCTGTTTATATCTATGATATCTAAACTACTGCTGAGACTTTTTAACGTGATCCAAGAAACGGACATCATGAATATATAATAATTGTCTTCGTCAATTCCTAATAATAAATAATAATCATAGCCAATGACTCGTAGACTGTTTACAAATATTACAAATGATATGTTTACGATCCAAATTATGTTTTTGTTATTTAAAATAATCAATAGTATTGCGATAACGGGTTGTAGTAATATCAGCATTGTTCCGATTAAGTTGAATGTTGATGTTAAATATATTAACGATATTGTAATATACCAAATTGGTATTAACTGAAAAAAAAGAATGATATTATTCGTTTATATCGAATTTATATGTTTTATCGGTGATCGTACTTTCCGATAAGTATGTCTCAGTATTTCTGATATTATAATTTGTCCAATAATCCAAGGAAAATTGTAATTTGTGTATGATAAAATCATTTTCCATTCGTAATCTGAAACGTCTTTCATTCTATCGAGCCAAAACCAACCATTTTGGAAATAAATATACGCTGAACTTTTGCTTAAAATAGCTGAAATATACAATCAAAAATAAATTAATTCAGTACAAGATTATTTATATTATATTTACTTTGAGAAATTAAAAAAAAGTTATAAATTGAATACGCCACTGCTGTACACCATATTACAAAATACGCGCCGATTTCAGCACGCGGGAGTTTCGTTGCTAACTTCATTGTTATTTATTAATATAGAGGTTAGTTTTTATAAAAGTTAAAATAAATATACGTTTTTATTATTAATTACAATTTCAAGACATCGTATCTTGTTTGAATAATATTACGGTACTTAATTTACTTTTAGATTTCATAAAATATTAAAAAAAAACTTATAGAATATCAACATAAACGAAAAAATAACATGATACTATCTTTTCAAAAAACATGAGTTCCAAATTTATCAAATGTAAAAAATGTAGATCGGATTTATTTGATGAAGATCGTCTTATTTCTGTTCATGGGGTGAATAATGAAAACGATAAATGTACTGAAGATAAAATAACGTTTTTATATCTATCTGAAAACAATCCCCCTTCATGGATATCGAAAAATATCGAAGAAATGAATTGGACTAAAGGGAAACTAAAATGCCCAAACTGTGATACTAAAGTCGGCTCTTTTGATTTTGTAACTGGATTAAAATGTCTTTGTGGAGAAGCTGTCCTTCCTCCTATTAATTTTATTGTTAGTAAATTAGATCAACCACAAAAAATTTGTATATAAAAAAAATATAACCAATAAATTTTTTTATTTATTTAATTGTGTATTATTTTCGATCTTAAAATCTGAAAAGGAGATAAAAAAGTAGCCAATATTTGTAATAAATATAATTATATATTTAAATTACAAATTACTATTTCACAAATCAAACTTATATCTAATATATATTTATATAACCTAAAAAACTATAACATTTTAAATGAAAACATTGTAATCTCACAACTAATTTAATATGATACAACGTACAGTCTGATATGAAAAGTGGAGAACGTTAACAACTAAGGTACTTGTATATTATACACCCAGCAGTTCAAGTTTTTTTTTTATATATTTACTAACAATTAGATGTTAGATGAAAGTTAATTTTTCTTGTGTAAGTGGCAAAAAGTCTTTTAACAGAGTAAAAGGGGGGCCCAAATTTACATGTTGAGTAAATATATGTATGTATGTATGTACTCTAGCAATTAATTCTCAAGTAATTGTTGAAATGTTGTATTTATTTAACTTGCTCGCCATTTTTCATAACTGACTATATTTTCTATTTGGTTGAAATGTTAGAAAAAAATATTTATAAAACGCGATTATGGAATAGGATATTTGACACTATTAAAAATAGTGTAGTATATATTACTATAATTAACAATCAAGTGTTTTTTTACGTGAAATAAGTCAGTATTTTAATAATAAACCTAATTTTAAAATGTAATATTTAACCTATTTGTCACGTGATCGCAAACGCGTCTAGCCGAACTGTCACTGGTATGACGTAGTTATTTACTATGTAAAAACGTCAGAATACTTGATCCCTATTGGTTGATTTCAGTTTGTTTTGTAAACAGTTAAATCACATGGTGTACCACGTGATTTTAAATACGCGTTTTGGCGGGAATTTTTCCATTTTGAATAGAAAAATATTATTTTCAGCGTTTTTTTTTTCTTTTGGGAAAATATACTACACCCACATTTTACAATATATTTTAAAATTACGTCAAATACCCTATTTTCAATACTCATCAAAAAATAAGAGAAAAAAATACTTTCCCAATTTAAATTCACATTTAAATAAAATGATTTTCCCGAAAAAATTTCGTTCTTTTTTCAATTTTTTTAACGAGTATTTTAAACTTTACAAAAAAATATTAAAACTAACAATGAAATATTTTTATTAACAAAAATGTATTTTTCAATAGTAGTCAAGTCTGGTTATACCACACTAATCGATTAACGACCGCTTGATTTAGCGACCTTCCACTATACCACCAACTACTATATTTCTGGGGGGCCCTCTAGCCGTCGTTAATTCAAACGTCGAGTGTAATATCAAAAAATTAATTAATCAGTTTAAAACTAATAAAAACAGTCTATTTAATAAAATGAGAAATTAATAAATAACCAACGTCGATTTATGCCCTTCTGTTAAAACCGACCCTGTTAATTACTTTACAAAAATAATATGTATCTTAAGGGGAGAGAAACTAATTTAAAGGTATAGCTAATCGTAAAATACATCCGAATTTTTATCAGCAAAACCGTCGGTTTAATTCACTTCAAACTTGGTACGTGTTTTTATTTATCATTCAACAAACTCTAGTATTTTTTATTTAAATTTTCGAGTCGAACAAAAAAAAATAATTGGAGAAACGTCAATTTTTTATTATAAAAAAATATTCGTAGAACGATTTAAAGGCATTCGTTCAACGTTCTACCAAAATTTGTACGCATATTTCGAAGAGCTTAAAGAGTAGAAGATTTAATTAATTAAGAAAACTCGTCACAACTTTCCCCCCTTTTGTAAATACAGTGTGTTGATAAAGTAAGGAACAAAATTCATACCTCCGTCATTTATTGTTTTCAAGCAAAACGCTCGGACACGTCGATTAGTATTTTTAGTTGCGGATTTTTTGACATAAGAAATTTGTATACAGGATGTCTCAAGAAGAACATATGCAGCCATAATCGATTTTTTTAAATGGAACACCCTATATATTATACTATTTTTGAATTATAGGATAAATTCTGAATACTTTTTGTACTGCATACCATATCTCTAAAATCAGCGGTTTATGGAATAATGACGTTTGAAATGTGTCTCAAGATGAATATATGCAGTCATCATTAATTTTTTTTAATGGAACATTCTATATATTATATCATTTTTGAATTGTACAGTAAATTCTGAACACTTTTTGTACAACTTACCACAGCTCGAAAATCAGTGGTTTTTGAAATAATTTTATTTCTTTTGTATATTTTATTATTAAACTTTATTAATTTTTTATTTATCTATAACATTTTTAACGTCATTATTCCAAAAACCACTGATTTTAGAGCTGTGGTGTATGCTGTACAAAAAGTGTTCAGAATTTATCGTATAATTCAAAAATGGCATAATTTACAGGAAGTTCCATTTAAAAAAATCAATGATGACTGCATATATTCATCTTGAGACACATTTTTAACGTCAATATTCCATAAACCACTGATTTTAGAGATATGGTATGCTGTACAAAAAGTGTTCAGAATTTATCGCATAATTCAAAAATGGTATAATATATAGGGTGTTCCATTTAAAAAAATCAATGATGGCTGCGTATGTTCTTCTTGAGACACCCTGTATACAAATTTCTTATGTCAAAAAATCCGCAACTAAAAATACTAATCGACGTGTCCGAGCGTTTTGCTTGAAAACATTAAATGACGCAGTTATGAATTTTGTTCCTTACTTTATCAACACACTGTATTTATTATATTCCTTGATTATTTTTTTTGAACTATTTATTTCATTTATTAGAATTTGATATATTCTCACTTTATTTCTATATAATAATTACATCCATTTAAAACAAAAAGACTTATCGAGTAGTTCGTTAGTAAATATTAAATACACCAAAAGCAACAAAAAACTTATTCGGTAGCTCGCTCGTCTGTTTATATCTAATAAATACAAGACTAGAAAACTTGGGTAATCTTGTCATAATCTACACGACCCCCCCCCCTCCCCCTCCTTTCCGAGCTACCAAATTAAACGTTTAATATTTAGAATCATATTATTTGAGGTATACTCTTTTGTATTTTGTATATTTATTTATTTAATTACCATGCAATGTTTTTTTCTTACGATTAAGACAACCCGCTAATGAATAACTAAATTAGACTCCGTTGCTTTCTGATAAACTTAAATAATGAAAAAGAAAACAGATCTGATTCCGTTTTAAATACACAAACGTATAGTGTTATTTTTTTTCATCACCAACATCTGGAAAAGAAATAAAAATTATTATAAAAGTGTGTTTGTTAAATATAAATAAAACTTGACTTACTTTTTCCATCGCAAGCGACTATTTTCACTTTTTCTACCCGTGATATTTCGTGTACTTCTCTGAATTCAACATCGTTTAACATGAACGTCCATACGTTATCACAAAATCTGTATGTGTTTAGTTTTCCTGATTTGAATGTAAGTCTCGATTTCACTTGGGTTGCTAAAGCTTGATTTATGTGTTTGTCAAAATTTAGCAATACTTTCATTGCCAATTGAGGTGTTATCTGTCCATACTGAAAATCCATTAAATTGTTATTGTAGTACATTGGAATCAGGTGTTAAATGTTTTGATTTACCTGTATTAACTCATCTAAACTTTCTTGTAACGTATTTCCAATTGTGGTGTTTCTATAAAGTTGATACGACATTTTTATTTAATTTTGTTCCAACAGGAACGAAGCCAAACATCCACTGCGCACTTCAGAGTGGTCTTCCGCCACATATATATGAAACGACGAAAATTTTTCGATATCCAGAAGTACCAAACGTTTTCCGGTTTTAATTAAATTATCAAATACCATTTACTTGACTGAATTGATTATTAGTAAAAATAACGGTTGAATTTTATATATTCCTCCACGAAATTGATACTTTGTATTTGTACTCGATCTTTGATAGTTTTTGAGATTTTTAATTTTAGAATTGAGAAATCGTGTAATAATATAGGAAACTGTAAAACAGTTGTAGTCTTAGAGCATATACCTTACTAGAGGCAGCCTTTCCGTTCGCTGTGCGAACAAGCGTACAAGAGAGAAAGCGCCATAACGCCATATATGTGCTACCCGCTATTACCGGTACAAATCAGCACGCGAAGCGAGAGAGAAAAGATGTAGCGTTATTGCGCTTTCTCTCTAGCGACTCTAGCACACTTGTTCGCACGGCGGACGGAAAGGCTATCTCTAGTAGGTATATGCTCTAAGACTGTAGTAATAATACAGAAAACTGTAAAACATAATGTACACTCAATATTCTGCTGTACGACGGCATCGGCAATTCAAAAATTCCACTACACAACGGCTAGAAGGGCACACATCACTTCGGCACCAACTTTAACGTTGATTTGTGAATTTAAACGCGTAGAAATATAGCAGTCACGGTGGTATTATGGTGGAGATCGGGAAAGGAGTTCGTTAGAACTGTCGACACATTGTATAACAGAGCGGTCGTGTAGTGGATGGTCGTATAGCAGAGTGCTGAGTGTAGTAATAATACAGAAAACTGTAAAACATAATGTATCTTTATGTTGGCTGCATGATATGTAGCAATGTGTAAATGTCAAAATACGAGAATTGAATCACAAGATTGATAAAATAATAATAAATGTATTGAACTATGGCTGAAGACGAAGGTCTCGAGAAATTATCTATTAGAAATTCAGTACGTAGTAATAAAAAATACGGTAGTACATCAAAACATTTAAAACGGCAAGAAACTCTAGTGAAACATATAGTTCAATCGAGTGATACACTTCAAGGAATAGCTTTAAAATATGGAGTATCTGTAAGATATCTATTCAAAACAAGTTTATTTTCAAAACTACAACAAGATTCATTTACAGATGGAACAAATACGAAGAACAAATAAACTATGGACATCTGATAGTTTATTTCTCCGTGAACACTTAATGATACCTTTACCGTCCGACAGTCCCATGGCCTCTGTAGATGACAATTACATAGTTGTCAATAACAATTCCGAACCATCAATATCTCGAGACGATTCCATAGAAAACGAACCAGATATAAGTGATTTCCTATCGCACATCGATCACTCAATAGCTACCACAAAGAAAGACATGAAACGCGTACAAGGCAAAAGCGAGTCAGTGGAAAATACATTTAAAAATAAATTAAACACGCTTATTAAATTATTTATTACAGATTCACAAACGGGAAGGACTTAAACCCATATTCTAAAAGAAAAGTGGTTACATCTCGGCTTAAACAGAATACGGAGTCACAGCCCCATACTGTGCCGATGGTGGTGACTCAGACAGGTCGTAAACTGCGCTCATCTTTACAGAGGCTGGAGCAGACGCAAGATGAGATGTTTGAATTGTAGCATACGCTACAGGGTGATTATAATGGAGTGCGCGTTTACATAATGTGATTTCTTTCTAAGGTTTCCTTGAAAAGGTTAGACCGGTGGTGCGTTGTTGTTTTTATTAAATGATTAAATCTGTGTATAAATATTTGTAAATATAATTTTTCCTTGTATGAATGTAAATTGTAACTTGATATTTTTATAAACGTTGACGGTGGAAATTATTTTGATGTGGAATTCGTCCGTTTGGTTTTAGTGGTTTTTATTTTTATGATAGGTCAATCGGGGGTCGAGTATTTTGGAGAAGAAGAAATTGTGATACAAAAATTCCGAAAAAAAAATCAGTTTTTGTTCAATTTCTCGACTTTTTTCGATTTTTTGATAAAAATAGTTATATACAAAATTAAAGCTAATTAAATTGTCTACAGTAAAGGTTCTATATGTATTTTTGTGTGATTTATACGTAATTGAATAATGACCGTGTAAATCAGTGTTTCCCAACTTGGATTGTTAAGGGGGGCAATTCGAAAATGCACTCATCCAGAGTTTAAGTTACACAAATCAGTGTTAATTATTTATTTAAAATTACAGAGGGGCCAGTTTCTGGAAAACCGGGAATGGTCAGGGAATTTTGCTATACAGGTAAATGTCAGGGAATTTTGCTATACAGGTAAATGTCAAGGAATTTTGCTAGACAGGGAAATGTCAGGGAATTTTGCTATACAGGTAAATGTCAGGGAATTTTGCTATACAGGGAAAAGTCAGGGAATTTTTGCTCTACAGGGAAAAGGCAGGTAATTTTGCTATACAGGGAAAAGTCAGGGAATTTTGTTATACAGGGAAAAGTCAGGGAATTTTGCTATACAGGTAAATGTCAGGGAATTTTGCTATACAGGTAAATGTCAGGGAATTTTGCTAGACAGGGAAATGTCAGGGAATTTTGCTATACAGGTAAATGTCAGGGAATTTTGCTATACAGGGAAAAGTCAGGGAATTTTTGTTCTACAGAGAAAAGGCAGGGAATTTTGCTATACAGGGAAAAGTAAGGGAATTTTGCTATACAGGGAAAAGTCAGGGAATTTTGCTATACAGGGAAAAGTCAGGGAATTTTTGCTCTACAGGGAAAAGGCAGGGAATTTTGCTATACAGGGAAAAGTCAGGGAATTTTGCTATACAGGGAAAAGTCAGGGAATTTTGCTATACAGGGAAAAGTCAGGGAATTTTGCTATACAGGGAAAAGTCAGGGAATTTTGCTATACAGGGAAAACTCAGGGAATTTTGCTATACAGGGAAAACTCAGGGAATTTTGCTGTACAGTGGAAAGTCAGGGAATTTTGCTATACAGGGAAAAGTCAGGGAATTTTGCTATACAGGGAAAAGTCAGGGAATTTTGCTATACAGGGAAAAGTCAGGGAATTTTGCTATACAGGGAAAAGTCAGGGAATTTTGCTATACAGGGGAAAGTCAGGGAATTTTGCTATACAGGGGAAAGTCAGGGAATTTTTCTATACAGGGAAAAGTCAGGGAATTTTGCTTTACAGGGAAAAGTCAGGGAATTTTGCTATACAGGGGAAAGTCAGGGAATTTTGCTATACAGGGGAAAGTCAGGGAATTTTGCTATACAGGGAAAAGTCAGGGAATTTTGCTATACAGGGGAAAGTCAGGGAATTTTGCTATACAGGGAAAAGTCAGGGAATTTAGTTGGAAGTTCCGGGATTTTTTTAAAAATGCAAAAACCCCACAAATTCTTGCAAATATTTAAACATTTATCTATTAAAATTTAAAAGAAAACTTCACCTTTTTTTATCTAAATTTTAAATAAAAAAAAAAAAAAAAAACAGGAAAAACGGTAAAAAGTTCTCTTGGAAAACCGGGAAAAGTCAGGGAAATTCGTTCCAGAGATATACTGGCCAACCTGAATTAGATTATATTTATTTTCTGTTCTCGTGAACGTGAAAATTTACTTGCTGTGCTAATTATGCTCAATAATTTCCTAGTGATTTCTTCCTAAAACCTAAAAATTTATGTATATGTTGGAGGGAGGGGGGTATAAGAATTTTAGGAAGGCTTAGGTGGGGCATAGCACAATAAAGGTTGGGAAACACTGGTTTATGTAGATGGGAAATTGTCAAAAACTGATTTTTATTTTTCAGGATTTTTTAATGTCACTTAAATAAAAACGTCCAGTCTAAATTATTTCTGACTTGACCCATGAATTTTTTAATGAGTACTATTTTTTTTAAATTAAAATTCGTTTCTACAATTAAAATTTTATTTAAAAAAATACTTTGGGAGAGATTATATTTATTATTTTTTTACCCTTAATAAATTGAGTACTTATAAAATTAATTAATAACGGAGTGTTGTAATTAAAAAACATTATGAAATTCTCATTTATTTCATGTACTTAGCAAATGTGATAACGGTTTATTATTTTACCCGTGTTATAACTTGTGAACTACTGAACCGATTTAAATGAAACATTGACTAAAATCTAACCAAATAACATGACTACATTACAAAGTAAACCGCACAAAAATCAAACCAGTGGTTCTCAACTTATAAACAGACAAACAAACAAAAATAAAGCGACGCATTTAAAAAAATTCAAGACAATAACTTTTTCATTTGGTTTATGTAGACCCTTCGTAAATAATATATTTAGTAGGTCCGGGACTTGACTGTGCTAATAACGTAGGCTGTGTGATAGAAACAATAGACAAAAGGGAACAGAAGCAACTAATAACGTAGAATTACGTCTACCGTCACTTTTTAGCTATTTACCGTAAATATCTCTGCTCCCTTGCAAGATGGGGGTTGATTTTCTCCCTAGGGCCCCCACATACTTCATTTTATCAAATTACACCAATTAAAACCCTTCTTCTGTGACAGGGGGCCAAATATTGAAGGCAACTATATTTATTTAAAAAAAAACTACGAAAATCAATGTAACTTTTTTACCCTACTGTATTTAAGGGTTGAGGGATGGAGGGTTAAAAATTGTTTTATCATAAACTGGACTATATAAGACACCTTTTAGCATTTAATTGATCGCTCTACGATTATTAGTGTCAGAGATATTAGCTTTCAAAGAAAAAGGGAATAGAAGCAACTAATACGTAGAACTACGTCTACCGTCACTTTTTAGCTATTAAACGTCAATATCTCTGCTCCCTTGCAAGATGGGGGGTTGATTTTCTCCCTAGAACCCCCACGTACTCCATTATAATCAAATGAGACCAATTGGGGGGGCCATATATTGAAGGCATCTATATGTAAAAAAATCAACTTAACTTTTTTACCCACTGTATTTAAGGGTTGAGGGATGGAGGGTTAAAACTTATTTTATCATAAACTAGACTATATGAGACATCTTTCAGCGTTTTATTGATCGCTCTACGATGATTAGTTTCAGAGATATAAGTTTTCAAAGTGGGACATATGCTTTTAATAGAAAAATGGGCACAGAAGCAAAACTACGTCTAGTGTCACTTTTTAGCTATTTAACGTAAATATCTCTGCTCCCTTGCGAAATGGGGGGTTTATTTTCTCCCTAGAACCCCCAACATACTCCCTTATAATCAAATTAGACCAATTGGGGGGCCATATATCGAAGGCATCTATATGTAAAAAATTAACATAACTTTTTTACCCTATTGTATTTAAGGGTTGAGGGATGGAGGGTTAAAACTTATTTTATCATAAACTGGACTATACGAGACATCTTTTAGCATTTAATTGATCGCTCTACAATTATTAGTTTCAGAGATATTAGCTTTCAAAGAAAAAGGGAACAGAAGCAATTAATACGTAGAACTATGTCTACTGTCACTTTTTCGCTATTTAACGTAAATATCTCTGCTCCCTTGCAAAATGGGGGGGTAATTTTCTCCCTAGAACCCCCACATCATACTCGATTGAATCAGATGAGACCAATTATAACTCTGGGGGCCAAATATTGAAGGCAACTATATTTACAAAATCCTACAAAAATCAACGTAACTTTTTTACCTTACTGTATTTAAGGGTTGAGGGATGGAGGGTTAAAACTTATTTTATCATAAACTGGACTATACGAGACATCTTTTAGTGTTTTATGGTTCACTCTACGATTATTACTTTCAGAGATATAAGCTTTCAAAGTGGGACATATTGATGTATAATAGAAACGGGGTACAGAGGCAAAACTACGTCTAGTGTCACTATTTTGCTATTTAACGTAAATATCTCTGCTCCCTTGCAAAATGGGGGGTTGATTTTCTCCCTAGAACCCCCACGTACTCCATTATAATCAAATTAGACGCATTTGGGGGGCCAAATATTGAAGGCAACTATACTTACAAAATCGTACGAAAACCAACTTAACTTTTTTACCTTACTGTATTTAAGGGTTGAGGGATGGAGGGTTAAAACTTGTTTTATTATAAACTGGACTATACGAGACATCTTTTAGCATTTAATTGATCGCTCTACGATGATTAGTTTCAGAGATATAAGCTTTCAAAGAAAAAGGGAACAGAAGTAACTAATAACGTAGAAGTACGTCGATTGTCCCTTTTTAGCTATTTAACGTAAATATCTCTGCTCCCTTGCAAAATGGGGGGGGGGGGTTGATTTTCTCCCTAGAACCCCAACATACTCCATTATAATCAAATGAGACCAATTGGGGGGCCAAATATTGAAGGCATCTATATGTAAAAAAAATCAACATAACTTTTTTACCCTACTGTATTTAAGGGTTGAGGGATGGAGGGTTAAAACTTATTTTATCATAAACTGGACTATACGAGACATCTTTTAGCGTTTTATTGATCGCTCTACGATGATTAGTTTCAGAGATATTAGCTTTCAAAGTGGGGCATATTTTGTTGCGTAAAATGTAGTTCTACGTTGAAATATTTATAAATGTATTTTATAGCTTACTTGAAAAACGGAGAAACTGTGGTTTCTTAGTCACTTAAACTAAAAATACACCTTAACCACAAAATTTATGTCACTCGACACGTGTTTCGACTTCACAAGAAGTCCTCATCAGGAGCCTAACGATTTCAGTCTGGAATCGTTAGGCTCCTGATGAGGACTTCTTGTGAAGTCGAAACACGTGTCGAGTGACATAAATTTTGTGGTTAAGGTGTATTTTTAGTTTAAGTGGTATTTTATAGCGTTTGTTTTTTATTTTATTTCCGTACAGTTTGAACTAAAACATATCGAAATCATTGGCATATCTGTAAGATGTACAAAATCAATAATGTTTATTTATTTTGTACGGTTTTTTGTATTGTCGTGTTCTGATGATAACATTATTATATATTCAAAAGATAAGTTATCTGTCGACCAACGTAAGTAAATATTTATTTCAATTGTTCTGTTTTCTTCAAAGAATTGACAGCTATTTTTTTATATAATTTTTTAAACGAGGCGTAAAAATAAAAATAAATGAGAGTTTCAATTATTTGTTAACGTTGAAAATAATCTGTTTGATTTTGTATACAGGGTGTTCCGGCTTTGTATTTTTATTCAGCATAAAGTCAGCTTGGGGACACTCTGTATATAAATATTACATCGAACTCTAACTGCGAAAATAATAAAAACTTAATTTTACAGGGGGCGGTATTTTTTAAGAGAATAAAAGCAATTTTTAACTATTAGTTTGTAGCGCTAGATATCCAGGTTATAAAGAAATTGCTTTACGATGATTTTATTTATGGTAATTACGCGGTTAGGGTTCGATGCACTTCAAGAACAAGCTATTATAATATTATTTAGGTACACTTTAACTCTAGTCTTTGTATTTTATTTATCTTCGAATTAGAATTAAATAGAATTTCTACCTTGGTTTATTAAATATATTATATATTATTTAATAATTAATAATATGAATGCACACGTCATGAAATATGAATATCCTAGTTTCGAGATTGAGATATCTTATATCATAATTCATAATAATAATAATACAAATACACAAAATAGAATCGTAATCGTAACCGTAAAATATCAAGACGTGATTTTTATTATATTGATTGTTGTCATAATTCAATTTCAATTGTTGCATTTTAATTTTATTTAACAGGTATTTGAATTTTGTTTATAATAGGTATTACTTCATTCAGAAATCAGAGTAATTAAGTAGGTACATTTTTATTTCTATCCATACGAATAAAATGATATAATGTAAATTATTAATTGACTTAACCTCAAAATTTTATCAAGTAATTTTTATTAAATTGATTGTTGTCATAATTCAATTTAAATTTCTATTGTTGCTTTTTCATTTTATTTAAAGGTGCCTTTTCATATAACGCTCGACGCTGCGTCAAATCTAGTCACGTGACTGACTTTAAATGCTTGCTATTGGTCAGCGACAAGTGAAAAAAGCTCAACATGGTTGAGCTCATACTGCTTGACGCTACGTCACGTGACACCTAATGACAGTAGTTTTGTTATTTTGTGTATTTTTGTTTGTTTTGTGAGTTTACGTCTTTACGAATAGCATAATAAAATTTAAATCAATTTTTAATAACCGAACGTAGTTTATTGGTTGTTTTACGCACTTAAACGTCAAACAGTGGTTGACAGCTAAAATTCCAAAATTCAAAATCGGTCACGTGGCTAGATTTGACGCAGCGTTGAGCGTCACGTGAAAAGGTACCTTAACAGATATTTGAATTTTGTTTATGCATAATATGTATTATTTCATTACAGTTGAGTTTTTCAGAAGTTACAATAATTAAGTAGGTACATTTTTTTTCTATCCATACTCATACGAATAAAAGAATATAATGTAAATTAATAATTGACTTAACCTCAAAAAAAAATTTTTTTAATAAACCTAAAACAATCGAAATAAATCAATAACTCTCGAATAAAATTTAACAAATTTGTATTTCTAAAAAAAAACAATTACACATAAATACGTAAACATTGCAATATTCATATCTCTGCAATCTTTTATAATTTAAAAAAACTGTATACATAATATAATAATAATATATAATACATATGTATATCAATATCATTAAACAGAAATTGACTTATTAATAATTAATATAAACTTGATATCAATTTATTAACTTTCTGTTGATTTCTAAATACTTCAGATTTGATATTAACATTCTGTTCTTTCTGTTTAGCGATATCATTTTCAATATCCGCCAATTGTTTTTTGTAAGGCTCTAAACTCTCTTCAGCAATACTGAAAAATATATTTACATTTTACTTTTAAGTAATCAATAATAAATATATATATTGTAATTTTAAAATAAATCAAATATACATACAATTAAACGTAATTATTTAATTTGCAATCTCACCTTTTATGCTTCGATATTTCTTCATCCAATTTTGCGTTCATAGTCTCCCAGCTTCTCAATTCACGTACAATATTATCGTAGTCCTCTTGAAGGAAACTTATTATCTGTCCTAGAGGTAATGCCGCACACGTTACTGTTTGTATTTTCTTACGTAAGTGATTTATGTCGCGTTGTTTTGCTTCACGATTTCTTTGACCGTCTGCTTCCCATTCCTAAAATGTAATATAGATGAAAATATACCAAGTGCGAGTGGAAATTTGTGTATTAGTCTTCCGTACTGAAAAATTTAACTTTTACCAAGGTTTTCAACTAATTTAAACAATAGGGTATTTGATACTATTAATAATAAAGACTAAAAGTATAGTATATATTATTATAATAGGGTGGCAAGTTTCTGGAAAACCGAGAAAAGTCAGGGAATTTTGCTATACAGGGAAATGTCAGGGAATTTTTATAAAAATGCAAAAACCACAAAATTTCTCGCAAAATATTTAAACAGTTAATGACCTTTTTTAGATTTTTTATCAAAATTTTCAATAAAAAACAGTAAAAATTCTCCTGGAAAATTTTTTTCCAGAGAAATATTGGCCATCCTGTATAATTAACAATCACGTGTTTTTTTTTTACGTGAAATAAGTCAGTATTTTAATAATAAACCTAATTTTAAAATGTAATATTTAACCTGTTTGTCACGTGATCGCAAACGCGTCTAGCAGAATGACGTAGTTATTTACTAAAAACGTCAAAATACTCGATCCCTATTGGTTGATTTCAGTTTAGTAAACAGTTACGTCACATGGCATACCACGTGAGTTTGAACACGCGTTTTGGCGGGAATTTTTTCATTTGAATAGAAAACGATTATTTTCAGTGTTTTTTCGACATTATTTTGGATAAATATACTAAGGAAATATCTATAATACACGCACAATTTGCAATATATTTTAAAATTTAATCAAATACCCTATTACATTTTAATTTTTTGAGGCAGGGGACAATATATTTGTTTAAATTTACTATAATTATATCAAATCTAAGCATTCTAGATCAAACACTTCAGTAAATAGAGGGCTATGACAAATAGTTACAGTGTCTAGTCCATAAGTGTTCCTTTTTTCTAATCTCAGTACAGAACACTAAAAATAAGGGAACGTCCATAAACCACTTAACGCCTTTTTTCTAGAATTTTTGACCCCCCCCTCCCTTCATGTAACTAAATAGCTGGACCTCCCTCCCCCCTAAAAGCGTTACGTGATTTATAGATGTTCCCTAACTTGTCTAGTCCATAAGTGTTCCTTTTTTCTAATCTCAGTACAGAACACTAAAAATAAGAGAACATCCATAACCACTTAACTTCTTTTACTATAATTTTTTGACCCCCCCCCCTCCCCTATGTAACAAAATAGCTGAACCCCCCTCCCCCCTAAAAGCGTTACGTGATTTATAGATGTTCCCTAACTTGTCTAGTCCATAAGTGTTCCTTTTTTCTAACTTCAGTACAGAACACTAAAAATAAGGGAACATCCATAACCACTTAACTTCTTTTTCTATAATTTTTGACCCCCCCTCCCCCCATGTAACAAAATAGCTGGACCCCCCCTCCCCCTAAAAGCGTTACATGGTTTATGGAAGTTCCCTAACTGTATATATTCAAAATTACAATATGTATCTGCGGTTTTTGAATATCCTCATCAAAGCGTTTCTGCGTTTCCAAAATCTGCTCAACAAGGTGCCCCTGTGTTATCGGAGCATCGATCTGATCTGGTACAACAGGCAAGGGTACTTCTGTTGGGGCTGTTTCTACCACAACCAAATTCTCCTCTTCGTCAATATCTGTATTGTGGTTCTCTACGATAACATTTACTTTAGTTGATTGTATTAAATGTTGCGTCAGGTCATTCCTATCTCTTACTCTAGGAGCTGCAGGCCTGGCACTGCTAGGACGACTGCTACTTGGGCGGGCACTTCCTGCCCTTAAAGGAAACTGTCCTCGTTCAATGTTATTTATTTCAGTGTTCCTGTATGGTTTAATTGATGAATCCTTTATGATTGATTTTGGTTTCATTTCTGGCGTATCTATTTTTGTATTATTTTTTGAAACATCTTCAATTTCGTTGTGAAAATCTTCGATTTTTTCTTCGGAAATGTTTTCAATTTGTTTTTCTGCCTCGTTTTGTATTGGATGGTCTATTTCTTTCTCAGGAATAGGTTCTACGTTTATTTCATTATTATTTTCTAATGGTAGATCTTTGATTACTTTTTCTAGTGAATCGGTTTTGTTTAGTATATTTTTTAATTGACTATTGGCTGGAGTTATTGATTCAGTTGTTGTTAATTCGGAATCGTTACTTAAAGTACTTTGTTTGACTAGTGTTTTTTTTTCTTCTATTATATTTGTGCTATCGTTTACAGCCATTTCAATCAATGATGGTTTTTTCTTAATTTTATTCGCCCGTGCGTTATCATTTTTTTTAAAATTTGTTTCGCTATTTATTTGTCTTGATTTACTTCTATCTCTTTTGTCAATTTGCTGTGTATTTTTATTTTTTAATTCAATGTTTGTGGGTTTATCGTTTTTTGTTTTATTGCTAACTTTTTTAACGTCAGTGGTTTTCGTTTTTTCATTTTTATCCGTATCTACTTTTTCATGTTTTGTTTTAGTTTTTGGTTCGTCTATGCTTGGTTTATGTTTTTTTTCTTTAACGACACCTGTTTTTATTTGTGTAACGGCTTCACTGCTGTTTATTTTTTTTTGTAAAGCTTTCCCGATTGCTTGTAGAAGTTTATTTGTTTTTTCAGGTTCATGTCCGGCGATTATTTTGCTAGGTTTTGCGTTTATTTCCAATACGTTGATTATTTCTGAAAAAAATGAATTATTTTTTTATGTAAATGTGAATTTAAAAAGTTAAATTTAACTTACTCATAGTTTCAATTAATTTTTTTAAGAATTCTAATTTAGCTTCTTTCGTTTTCACATTTTCCGACAGCATTTCTTCGTTTGTAAATAAACCATTTAAAAAGCCAGTTTCTTTTATAACTGATGTAGTAATATCGTGTAGAAATCTAAAAGGAGGTTTCTTTAATAATTTTTCAGTTAAAACAGGTTTCTTAATAAATTTTCCCAAAGATTCTTGCGTTTTTTTAATAACTTCTAAACTTATTTCCTCAGACATTGTTTATATCTATTTAATTACTATTTTTAAATAAATAATGTTCTTTTAATCGCTTCATACAGCTTGTTGTTAATATTCGTCTTTAGATTTTGATGTTTGTATTTCGCGGTAACCATAGCAACGGTAGAATCAAGACGGTAACTGTAGAAAATAAAAATGTATTAAAGTTTGAAGTAAACATTTCGTAATTAATATTGAAATACGAATAAATAAACACTTTAAACAATTTTAATGTTGAACAAATGGAATTTTCATTTCTTAACATCATTTTAACGATAATATGTAAAAAACGAACATTTTGTGAACCTCTGCTAACAGAGTTACCAACCATAGAAAATATGTAGACAGGTAAGACAGGTAAAGTTATAAATCTTTTCCAAAACATGACTAATTAAAAATAATTATCGTATTCACGCCTATTTAATTAGGTGTAAGTGCACCATAATATATAGTAAAGTGATCGGTAAGTATCATTAGTATACATGCATTATTTACAAGTAAAAGGTAAGTAATTTTCAATAGTAAAGTACTTTATACCTGTGTAGATAAACAGGTAACAAATAACTAATTAAAAGAATCTATGTAGATAAATAGATTAAGTGAGTAATCAATTAAAATTTTTTGGACTAATTGTTAGTCGGAATGGCATCTGAAAAAATATTAAAATTTAAAACGGTACACGTAACGCCAACTAGCAGGAAAAGCTTGAACTATCAAAAAAAACTTATAGTTAGTTGGAATGGCTTCTGAAAAAAATATTAAAATTTAAATCGGTACATATTACGCCATCTAGCGTTAGAACTAACTAAGAGCATCTATGAAGATAAATAGATGTTTAACATTCAACCCAAATTAAAATACAAGTTGCGCCATCTATTACCCAAAAGCAGCATCAGTATGTACCTACAGATTTCTGCATTACCGGCATCTTTGCTAAAGGACAAATTATTTTTACAAAAAAAAGCTTTCTGCATTACCGGCATGTTTGCCTATGGACAAATTATTTTTACAAAACTTTTGCCATCTAGCGGGAAAAGTTTGAACCATCAAAAACTTATAGTTAGTAGTATGTACTTACAGATTTCTGCATTACCGGCATCTTTGCTAAAGGACAAATTATTTTTACAAAAAAATGCTTTCTGCATTACCGGCATGTTTGCCTATGGACAAATTATTTTTACAAAACTTTTGCCATCTAGCGGGAAAAGTTTGAACCATCAAAAACTTATAGTTAGTAGGAATTGCTTCTAAAACCAATATTAAAATTTAAATCGGTAAACGTAACGACATCTAGCGTTAGAACTAACTAAGAGCATCTATGTAGATAAATAGATGTTCAACATTTTAACATTTATAATTATAACCCAAATTAAAATACAAATGCGCGATTTATTAACTAGAAGCAGCATCAGTAAGTATCTACAGCTTTCTGCATTACCGGCATCTTTGCTTATGAACAAATTTATTTTACAAATCTTTTTGATTTTTTAAATAAATAGTTATCGTATGTAAGGGTAAGGGGGGTCTCACTGAAAATTTGATAAAAAATTAAAACGAGCGCAACTTTTTACTGACATTTTTGGAATCAGCATGCTGTTACACATACGATAGAGTGCATAACACGGCAAAACAAATTTAGGTTTAAGGATATATCAATTTTTGTACTGAAAACACCATTTACGATTTTGGAAGTAATATATATGTATCACTAGTTAAAAACATCATCGATCCCAAATTTGTAATCATAACGATTAAAACTCGACAAAAATTATAGGACTTAATCGGAATGGCATCTGAAAAAATATTGAAATATGAAGAGTAAAAGTGACACCACCTTTCGGAAAAAACTGGAACTAACAAAAACTTTGGTCGGAATGGCTTGTGAATAAATGATTAAAATTTAAAAATTGTGTACACGTAATATGAATACACCTCAACCATATTTCCAATATTTCTTGAAAAAGATTTTTATACATGGTGGAGGCGCCGTCATCTGAAGTCATCGCATAATTTTTTTTCTGTCGAGTTAGGCACGCTATCGTATGTATAACAGCATGCTGATTCCAAATATGTTAATAAAAAGTTGCACTCAGACCGCTATAACCGTTTTTTATCAATTTTTCGTAGAAAAATCGCTATAACTTTTGAACCATTCAATGTATTTAACAACTGATACGAAAAGTCGAATCAGCATGTCCCTTTACATACGATAACGTGTCTAATTATTCGAAAATCGAAAAAAGTTTTTTTCGACCAAAAAAGAAGCAAGGCTATTTTACCTTAGTTTTTTTTTGAGATTTTTTTTTTGTGTCGAGTTAGAGCCGCTATCGTATGTATTAGGGCACCCTGATACCCAATATGCCCATGAAAAGTTGCGCTCGGATCGATAACATGGTTTTTTATCAACTTTTGTCTTAAAAAATTTCTTGAAATTTTGAACCAGTGAATTAATTTAAAATCTATTATCATTTGTGATATCAGTGTGTCATTTTACATACAATAGCGTCTTTATTATTTCCATATTCGAAAAGGGTGTGATTTTTATAACAATAATTGATACACCCTTTTTGAATTTAGAAATAATATAGACGCCATTGTATGTAAAAGGACACACTGATATCATAAATGATAAAAGATTTTAAATTAATTCACTGGTTAAAAATTTCGACAATTTTTTGAAAACAAAAGTTGATAAAAAACCATGTTAACGATCCGAGCGGAACTTTTGATGGGCATATTGGGTATCAGGGTGCCCTAATACATACGATAGCGGCTCTAACTCGACAAAAAAAATTTTTTTCAAAAATGAAACAAGGTAAACCCCTTGCTTCTTTTTTGACCGAAAAAAACTTTTTCAATTTTTGATTAATTAGACACGTTATCGTATGTAAAGGGATACGCTGATTCGACTTTTCGGGTCAGTTGCGAAATTCATCGAAGTGTTCAATAGTTACAGCGATTTTTCTACGAAAAGTTGATAAAAAACTGTAATAGTGGTCTGAGTGCAACTTTTTATTAACATATTTGGAAACAGCATGCTGTAATACATACGATAGCGTGCCTATCTCGACAGAAAAAAAAATTATGCGATGACGTCAGATGACGGCGCCTTCGCCATGTATAAAAATCTTTTTCAAGAAATATTGGAAATATGGTGGAGGTGTTTTCTGTCTAGTTTTTTTCTGAAGCCATTCCGACTAAGTCAAATTTTTTATTAAATCCAAAAACGTGAATAAAAGATTTATTCGAACTGTTTGCCCTCTGTATTATTGAATGTGTTTTAGATAAATTACGTGTCTGCTCCTTTAACGTATGCAGTAGCTGCATCAATAATAAATAGGTACGTATACAATAATATTTATAAATAGAAGGTAAGTAATTTCAATATACAGTATAATACTTAATACCTGTGTAGTTAAACAGGTAATAAAGAACTATATAAGAGAATCTATGTAGATAAATAGATATTATAAATTCAGTCAGTTAACAAATGTGTAAGTAAATAAACATATAAAATTAAATTGCATAAATTATATTGACAAAATACAGCATCAATAATTACAGACTTCTGCATTACCGGCATTTTTCCTAATAATATTTTATTTTGTATATTTTTATATGTATGCAATTTGACAATTTTTTTTAACTTGGTCGGAATAGCTTTTGAAAAAAATAATGAATTTAAAAGGTACTTGTGTAGATAAGCAAGTAAAAAAACTGATAAAAAACATTTATGTAGATAAATAGATGTAAAAGATTCAATAACAAAAAATTTTGGACATTGAATTGCTGAAAAGAAAATAATTTAAGTTACAAGTGGCGCCATCTATCAGGGAAGGCTTGCACTAACACAAATGTCGTTGGAGAAAAAAATATTTGTGGTCGGAATGGCTTCTGAAAAAAATATTGAAGTTTATAATTTACATGTTGCAACATCTAGCGAAGAAAGGTTGAACTAACAATTTTATTCAGAAGAGATTTCTACTCAAAGTTGTTGATAATTCAAACTTTTCCCGCTAGATATCGCTACATGTGGATTTAAAATTTCTATATATTTTTCAGAAGTCATTCTGACTAAATCGTACACCGATATCGTATTTATACGATTATTAGAGAATTGATGTAAAATCTGGTATTATTTATGGTATCAGCGTATCTCTTTACATACGATGACGTATATAATACTTTCGAAATAAATATGGGTGTATCAATTTTTGTACTAAAAAACACACCCTTTTCGAATGTGAAAGTAATAGACACACCAATGTATGCAAGAGAAGACGCTGTTATCATAAATGTTATCAGGTTTTAAATTAATTCACCGGTTCAAATTTACATGACATTTTTATATATGTATATGGTGGTTATATATTTATTTAAAAATATTTTTTAAAGTAAAAGCTTATTGTTAAACCAAAGAGAAAAGACACATTATTTATCTAAAACACATGCAATAATACAGAGAGGGCAAACAGTTCGAATAAATCTTTTATTCATGTTTTTGGATTTAACAAAAAATTTGACTTAGTCGGAATGGCTTCAGAAAAAAAACTAGACAGAAAACACCTCCACCATATTTCCAATATTTCTTGAAAAAGATTTTTATACATGGCGAAGGCGCCGTCATCTGACGTCATCGTATAATTTTTTTTTCTGTCGAGTTAGGCACGCTATCGTATGTATAACAGCATGCTGATTCCAAATATGTTAATAAAAAGTTGCACTCAGACCGCTATAACCGTATTTTATCAATTTTTCGTAGATAAATCGCTATAACTTTTGAACCCTTTAATGAATTTAGGAACTGACACAAAAAGTCGAATCAGCGTATCCCTTTACAAATGATAACGTGTCTAATTATTCGAAAATCGAAAAAAGTTTTTTTCGGTCGAAAAAGAAGCAAGGGGTTTACCTTGTTTCTTTTTTGAGAAATTTTTTTTCTGTCGAGTTAGAGCCGCTATCGTATGTATTAGGGCACCCTGATACCCAATATGCCCATCAAATGTTGCCCTCGGATCGTTAACATGGTTTTTTATCAACTTTTGTCTTAAAAAATTTCATGAAAATTTTAACCAATGAATTAATTTAAAATCTATTATCATTTATGATATCAAGGTGTCCTTTTACATATAATGGCGTCTTTATTATTTCCATATTCGAAAAGGGTGTGATTTTTATAACAATAATTGATACACCCTTTTTGAATTTAGAAATAATATAGACGCCATTGTATGTAAAAGGACACATTGATATCATAAATGATAAAAGATTTTAAATTAATTCACTGGTTAAAAATTTCGACAATATTTTGAAAACAAAAGTTGATAAAAAACCATGTTAACGATCCGAGCGGAACTTTTGATGGGCATATTGGGTATCAGGGTGCCCTAATACATACGATAGCGGCTCTAACTCGACAAAAAATTTTTTTTTCAAAAATGAAACAAGGTAAACCCCTTGCTTCTTTTTTGACCGAAAAAAACTTTTTTCGATTTTTGATTAATTAGACACGTTATCATATGTAAAGGGATACGCTGATTCGACTTTTCGTGTCAGTTCCTAAATTCATTAAAGGGTTCAAAAGTTATAGCGATTTTTCTACGAAAAATTGATAAAAAATGGTTATAGCGGTCTGAGTGCAACTTTTTATTAACATATTTGGAATCAGCATGCTGTAATACATACGATAGCGTGCCTAACTCAACAGAATTTTTTTTTATGCGATGACGTCAGATGACGGCGCCTCCACCATGTATAAAAATCTTTTTCAAGAAATATTGAAAATATGGTTGAGGTGTTTTTTGTCTAGTTAAAAAAATTTACCGATAGATGTCGTCACATGTAACTTAAAAATTTTAATATTTTTTTCTGAAGTCATTCTGACTACGACAAATATTTTCGGAGTTAGAGATGGTATCGTATGTATTACTCTGAATTATTACATGTGATTTAGATTAAATAATGTGTCCCTTCTCTTTGGTTAATCAATTAGTTATTTTTTTATGCAATAACATATTTATTAAACTAATGAAGCCTTCCTATAAAGTTTTATTATGTGTTCAGACGTAGGCCCTTTAAAAAATTGTCATTGCGCAGTCCACCCCTGTTTTTAATAGAATGCATTTAGGTTAATTATTTAAATCATACGGTTTTTTAAATCAAATTCAAATGATTTAAATCACTTATCTATATATGCATGTTAAAAGTATACAAACTAATTATAAATTTTATTCTTTACATAAAAAATGTAAAGACCCATCAAAAATTAGAAGAAGGATCAATACAATAAAATTTGTTCTGAAATATATGCCCCTTAAAATTGAAAAGGTTGGGCCAGCCCGGTTCTGTTTTAAATAAATTAAACAAAAATTCATTATCCATTGTCAAACGATTTTAATTTTTATTCTGTACTGGATTTTTTCTGCAAATCGTCGTGCTATGATTACTATAATAATACAGTCTTTAATTTCATTTAAGTTTGCAATGGTTGCCCCCACATCGAGGGATATGACGGCACGATTCACGAACTCTACCGTCAAATACCCAGCAACTATGTATTAATATTGTGGTATCTTAACAGTGTACTTTCCCACGCTATAGGCGCCAGGGCATTCCATAAATATGCGTGTGTGTTTCCCAGGTACCCCCGCGCTTGAAATGCCCCCTCCCACTACTGTAAATTATTTGTGGTATTTTACTTGTAATTAGTATATTTTTTATAAGCGCCACATATTCACAACTTTTTCCCACGCCCGCGCCGCGGTATCAGTACACATTCTTTACTTCATAAAGTTCAATGTAGGTACCTCTAACTTTAATACATATAACGTTTTCCCAAATAGAATAATAAAAAAGCCGGCCCGGCCGGTCACCCATCCAATGTATGACTTATCATGATGCTGCTTAACTTAAGTGCAATGATTGATAGGTGTATATGAAATATAGGCTATCTATTGCATTTGTTTACTGTTTAATTTACAGTATAATATACGTCTTACGTTTGGCCGAATATGTTATATTATACATCGATATAAAGTCTAGTTTATCATATTAAAATTTTAAATAATTTTGCTTCAATAATTACAGCCCTAGTTGAAATATTTAATCAGTGAATTCATTAAAAATTTGGTGTAATATTTGATATCAGTGTGTCATATTACACACGATAGCGTGTCTATTACATTCAAATTTAAAAATGTATTTTTTTCAATACGATTATTGATAGACCATTTTTGAATAAGAAAGTACTATACATGCCTTCTTATATAGAATGATATGCTGATATCAAAATTATACCAGATTAAAATTCCTTCATTTGTTAAAATTTACAAGTAATTTTTGTAGATAAAAGTTGATAAAAAACAGTTTCATTGATCCGAACGAATCTTTTTATGCACATTTTTGGATTCAGGATGATCTATTACATACGATACCGTCTATAACTCGACAAATTTTTTTGGCTTAGTCGGAATGGCTTCAGAAAAAATTATTAAAATTTTTTAGTTACATGTGACGACATCTATCGATAAATTTGTTTAACTAGACAAAAAACACCTCAACCATATTTACAATATTTCTTGAAAAAGATTTTTATATATGGCGAAGGTGCCGTCATCTGACGTCATCGCATAATTTTTTTTTCTGACGAGTTAGGCACGCTATCATATGTATTACAGCATGCTGATTCCAAATATGTTAATACAAAGTTACACTCAGACCGCTATAACCGTTTTTTATCAATTTTTCTTAGAAAAATCGCTATAACTTTTGAACCCTTCGATGAATTTTGCAACTGACCCGAAAAGTCGAATCAGCGTATCCCTTTACATATGATAACGTGTCTAATTAATCAAAAATCGAAAAAAGTTTTTTTCGGTCGAAAAAGAAGCAAGGGGTTTACCTTCCTTTTTTTTTGTTTCCAAAATTTTTTATCGAGTTAGCGACGCTATCGTATGTATTAGAACACCCTGATAACCAATATGCCCATCAAAAGTTGCGCTCGGATCGATAACATGGTTTTTTATCAACTTTTGTCTTAAAAAATTTCATGAAAATTTTAACCAATGAATTAATTTAAAATCAATTATCATTTATGATATCAGGGTGTCCTTTTACATATAATGGCGTCTTTATTATTTCCATATTCGAAAAGGGTGTGATTTTTATAACAATAATTGATACACCCTTTTTGAATTTAGAAATAATATAGACGCCATTGTATGTAAAAGGACACACTGATATCATAAATGATAAAAGATTTTAAATTAATTCACTGGTTAAAAATTTCGACAATTTTTTGAAAACAAAAGTTGATAAAAAACCATGTTAACGATCCGAGCGGAACTTTTGATGGGCATATTGGGTATCAGGGTGCCCTAATACATACGATAGCGGCTCTAACTCGACAAAAAAAATTTTTTTCAAAAATGAAACAAGGTAAACCCCTTGCTTCTTTTTTGACCGAAAAAAACTTTTTTCGATTTTCAAATAATTAGACACGTTATCATATGTAAAGGGATACGCTGATTCGACTTTTCGTGTCAGTTCATAAATTCATCAAAGGGTTCAAAATTTATAACGATTTTTCTACGAAAAATTGATAAAAAACGGTTTTAACGGTCTGAGTGCAACTTTTTATTAGCATATTTGGAATCAGCATGCTGTAATACATACGATAGCGTGCCTAACTCAACAGAATTTTTTTTTATGCGATGACGTCAGATGACGGCGCCTCCACCATGTACAAAAATCTTTTTCAAGAAATATTGGAAATATGGTTGAGGTGTTTTTCGTCTAGTTAAGCAAATTTACCGATAGATGGCACCATATGTAACTTTAAAATATTAATATTTTTTTCTGAAGCTATTCTGACTACGATAAATATTTTCGGAGTTAGAGATGGTATTGTATGTATTAGGTGTTTACCCTCTCTGAATTATTGCATGTGATTTAGATAAATAATGTGTCTCATCTCTTTGGTTAAACAATTAGTTATTTTTTTATCCAATAACATATTTATTAAACTAATGAAGCCTTCCTGTAAATGTTTTATTAAATGTTCAGACGTAGGCCCTTTAAAAACTGTCATTGCAGTCCACCCCTGTTTTAATAGAATGCATTCAGGGTTGAAATCAATTATTTAAATTATAATTTAAATCACTTATCAGTGCAAGTTAAAAGTATACAGAATAAACGTAATTTATTATTCATTTTATATAAAAAAGTAATTAGTAGTGACCCTTCCAAATTTAGAACAAGGGTCAATAAAACCAAAGTTCTGAAATATATATGCACCGAACTGGCTCACTGAGAAAAAATGCCCCTTAGAATTGAAAAAGATGGGCCAGTCCGGTTCTGTTTTTAATAAATTAAACAATTTTTTTTATTTTTATTGATGATAACTAAACAACAATAACCTATATAGTCTGTTTCATTTAAGTTTGCAATGGCTGCCCCCACACCGAGGGATATGACGGCACGATTCCTACCGTCAAATACCCAGCAACTATGTATACTTAATATTGTGGTATCATAACAGTGTATTTTCCCACGCTATAGGCGCCAGGGCATTCCACAAATATGCGTGTGTCTTTCCCAGGCGCCCCCGCGCTTGTAATGCCCCCTCCCACTACTGTGAATTATCTGAGGTATTTTACTTCTAATTAGTATATTTTTTATAAGCGCCACATATTCACAACTTTTTCCCACGCCCACGCCGCGGTGTCAGTACACATTCTTTACTTCATAAAGTCAATGTAGGTACCTCTAACTTTAATACATATAACGTTTTCCCAAATAGAATAATAAAAAAGCGGTCCCGGCCGGTCACCCATCCAATGTATGTCTTATCATGGTGCTGCTTAACTTAAGTGCAATGTTGACAGGTGTATATGAAATATAGGCTGTCTATTGCATTTGTTTACTGTTTAATTTACAGTATAAAATACGTCTCATGTTTGAAGGCATATACCTATGCTATATTATACATCGTTATAAAGTCTAGTTTTATATATTAAAATTTGAAATAATTATGCTTCAATAATTACAGCCCTAATTGAAATTTTCAACCAGTGAACTAATAAAAAATCTGGCGTAATATAATATCAGTGCGTCATATTACATACGATGGCGTGTCTATAACTTTCAAATTTAAAAAGTTTTTAATTTTCATTAAAATTATTGATACACCCTTTTTGAATTTGAAAGTATTATAGGTACACGCCTTCTTACATAGAATGATATGCTATTACATACGATAGCGTACTAACTCGACAAATTTTTTTTGGCTTAGTCGGAATGGCTTCAGAAGAAAATATTAAAATTTTTAAGTTGCATGTGACGACATCTATCGGTAAATTTGTTTAACTAGACAAAAAACACCTCAACCATATTTTCAATATTTCTTGAAAAAGATTTTTATACATGGTGGAGGCGCCGTCATCTGACGTCATCGAATATTTTTTTCTTCTGTCGAGTTAGGCCCGCTATCGTATGTATTACAGCATGCTGATTCCAAATATGTTGATAAAAAGTTGCGCTCAGACCCCTAAAACCGTTTTTTATCAATTTTTCGTAGAAAAAACGCTATAACTTTTGAACCCTTTGATGAATTTAGAAACTGACACAAAAAGTCGAATCAGCATGTCCCCTTACATACGATAACGTGTCTAATTATTCGAAAATCGAAAAAAGATTTTTTCGACCAAAAAAGAAGCAAGGCTATTTTACCTTAGTTTTTTTTTGAGATTTTTTTTTTGTGTCGAGTTAGAGCCGCTATCGTATGTATTAGGACACCCTGATACCCAATATGCCCATAAAAAGTTGCGCTCGGATCGATAACATGGTTTTTTATCAACTTTTGTCTTAAAAAAATTCTTGAAATTTTGAACCAGTGAATTAATTCAAAATGTAATATCATTTATGGTATCAGCGTGTCCTTTTACATACGATTACATGCTTATTACTTTCAAATTCGATAAGGGTGTGTTTTTCAGTATCAAAACAGATACACCCTTATTGAATTTGAAAGTAATAGACACGCCATTGTATGTAAGACGATACACTGATATCAAATACCACATAAGATTTTAAAAATATTGACTGATTTTAAATATCAACAAAATTATGAGACATAAGTTGGTACAAAACAGTAAGATCGATCCGTACGAAATTTTGTATGCAAATATTCAGAATAAGGATGCTTTTATACGTACGATAGCATCTCTAATTCGACAAAAAAAAATATTTAATCGAAATGGCTTCTGAAAAAGTATTAACATATTTAATCGAAATGGCTTCTGAAAAAGAATTAACATATTTAATCGAAATGGCTTCTGAAAAAGTATTAACATATTTAAAGGTACATGTGGCGCCATCTACCAAAAACAGCCTGAACTAATAATTTTTTTATAGTTCAAACTTTTCCCGCTAGACGGCGTTACATGTACCGTTTTAAATTTTTATCTTTTTTTCAGAAGCCAATCCGACTAACTATAAGTTTTTTGATAGTTCAAACTTTTCCCGCTAGATGGAAAAAATTTATAAAATTAATTTGTCCATAAGCATAGATGCCGGTAATGCAGAAATCTGTAAGTACTGGCTGATGCTGCTTCTAGATAATAGATGGCGCAACTTGTATTTTAATTTGGGTTATAATTATTAATGTTAAAATATTTTGGTAGTTCAAACTTTCACCGCTAGATGGCGTTACGTATACCTTTTTCAATTTTAATATTTTTTTCAGAAGCCATTCCGATTAACTAAAAATTTTTTGGTGTAGTTCAAGTTTTCCCCGCTAGATGGCGTTGCGTGTACCGATTTAAATTTTAATATTTTTTTCAGAAGCCATTCCGACTAACTAAAAGTTTTTTTGAGATAGTTCAAGTTTTTCCCGCTAGATGGCGTTACGTGTACCGTTTTAAATTTTAATAATTTTTTCAGAAGCCATTCCGATTAACAATAAGTCCACAAATTTTTAATTGATTCACTGAATTGATATCTATTTATCTACATAGATTTTTTTAATTAGTTATTTGTTACCTGTTTATCTACACAGGTGTAAAGTATTTTACTATTGACAATTACTTACCTTTTATTTATAAATGTATACTAATGATACTTACCCATCACTTTACTATATATTATGGTGCACTTACACCTAATAAAATAGGCGTTATTATTTTTAATAAGTCATGCTTTTGATTAATGAATTTATTATAATATACCTGTTTATCTACACAGGTATAACATACATATAATAACATCTATTTATCTACAAAGATGTTTCTGAACAGTTCTATACTACCTTTCTTACCTGTTTATCTACACAAGTAGTCAATTACTAAATCATTTTAATTTAAAGTGAAAAGGGGTAAATAAATATAATGTGTTTACTTTATTGAGATCAATTTATTAATAATCATTACAATGCAAATATTATAAAAATTAATGAAAATACATGCAGCAACGGTTTAAAATATCTGAAAGAATTTTTAGTATTTTATTTACAGATGATTTTGTGAAAACTGTCGTTATGTATATTTTATATAGATTATTAATGAATATCTAAATAAAATGTATTCTACTTTTGATAATAATAGTTTAAATACTTTTAAATCATAAAATTAACTTGCCGCGCCCGCATTTCTTCTAAAATAACAAATACGTGAACAATAATAAATAAATAAATTGCTATACATTTATAACATTTGAATATCGATTCTCGTTGACGTTTTCCCGCTTCAACGCTGATTGGTCAACAGCCACTCAAACTAGGAGTGGGATGCTCATAGAGATAATATACATAGAGGCAGTAAGCCAGCCGAAAATACTAACTTGAAAATATGTAAATGACACAGAAATTAATATTAAGTTGATAATAAATGATACAGATCAAACAAATCAGTTTGTTGAGACACACAAATATGTTCACACTTTTTTTTCTCTTATTATTTACGATTATGTTGACTCTATGATATTATCTCTATGGGGATGCTATATCAACATAACCTTAAAACACAATCATTAATGATATTGCATTAGTGCTGTATGCGGCATTATTGTATCTAGAAAATTCTATACAGATATCATTTAAACAAGCTTCAATTGTATTAATAATTTTGTTTTAAGACTTTAAAAAGCAAAAAATGGCAGAACAAATTGATATTTCTCCACAAAAAGATGGAAAAGTATTAAAACAAATAATCAAAGAAGGAGTTGGTTCAGAAGTCCCTTCACAAGGATCAAACGTCGAAGTACATTACGTCGGAAAACTAACCGACGGAACTAAATTCGATTCAAGTCGTGATAGAAATGAGCCTTTCAAATTTAATCTAGGAAAAGGCAATTATTTTTAACCCAGCGTAACTTACCTGATTTATTAAAACTCATTCTACTTTCAGGAAGTGTAATAAAAGCATGGGACGTCGGGGTAGCTACGATGAAACAAGGTGAAATAGCACTCTTAACTTGCGATTCAGAATATGCCTACGGAGCTGCCGGAAGCCCCCCAAAAATTCCACCAAATTCGACGTTAGTTTTCGAAATAGAAGTTTTAGGATGGACCGGTGAAGATTTATCACCGAAAAAAGACATGAGCATTGAACGATTCATTGTCACGCAGGGTGAAGGATATTCTACTCCAAACGACGGTGCTTTTGTTGAAAGTACGTACATTTAAAAAAATCACGAAGACATTTTTTAACGTTTATTTATTTTTTCAGTACATTTAATCGGAACATGTAACGGGCAACAATTCGAAGAACGGGACGTCAGCTTCAATCTCGGCGAAGGCAGTGAATTCAATATTTGCGAAGGAATCGAAAAAAGTATTGAAAAAATCAAAAAAAACGAAACTTCGCGTATTATTTTACAAAAACAATGGGCGTTTGGTAGCGAAGGAAATAAAGAACTAGGAGTACCTCCGAACGCAACAGTCGAATATTTAGTAACACTGAAATCGTTTGAAAAAGTATACGGCTAAAAATATAATTTTCGTTTTATTCATTAATTTTAAATTCCAGGCAAAAGACTCGTGGTCGTTGGATTTAAAAGAATCCGTAGAACAGGCGCGTCTGTTTAAGGAAAAAGGAACACAGTATTTTAAAAACGGGAAATACAAACTCGCCGTTAAAATGTATAAGAAAGTTTTATCATTCCTCGAATCGGAAAAAGGTTAATTTTATTCGTTTATTTATAAACTATACAAATATCGTAACACAAACTTGTATTTCCAGAAGCCGACAGTGAACTAAGCGTCGATCGCAACGATTTAATACTATCATCACATTTGAACCTCTCGTTATGTTATCTCAAAACCGGAGAACACCTCGAAGCCCGTGACGCGTGCACGTCGGCTTTAAAACTTAACCCGAGCAGTGAAAAGGCATTCTTCAGACGTGGACAAGCGTTTTTAAATCTATCCGAACCTCAATTAGCTCTCGATGATTTTAACGAAGTTATTAAACTAGAACCGAATAATAAAGCAGCTTTGAGCCAAGTCGCTTTGTGTAAGAAGAAAATGCTCGAATATAAATCCAAGGAGAAGAAAATTTATGCAAATATGTTTGAAAAATTCGCAAAAAAAGATACCGAGGTTTAAAACTTATCAAATTATTTAACGACGTTTAACTTGGAAACTATTAATCACAGATTTGACGAAATGGGCTTAAAACGTGCGCTATTTAATCTAGTTTTCCAATTTGTAATTTCAAAACATTCCGACGTTTCGTTTAATAAATATGACCCGATACGTAATTAAAACCATTGTTTTTTTTTTAACCTTACTTATCGGACTGTAAAAATTAAACGATTCTACGGAACTATTTGAAATCTCAACATGTAAAACTAAACTTCATTACGAACATTTTAAAACCATTCCCATGTTTGTGGGATTTACGGTTCCAGAGTTTTACATCGCTAAAGATTATTAAATGTAAAAAGTACAATTGCTTTTTTTTACACATCGGATAATATTTAGCGACTTTTAACTCGGAAACTATTAATCACAGATTCGTTGAAATAGTCTTAAAATGTGCGCTATTTAATCTAGTTTTACCATTTGTAATTTCAAAACTTTCCGAGTGTTCGTTTAATAATTATGACCCAATACGTAATTAAAACCGTAGTTTTTTTAACCTTACTTATCGGACTGTAAAAACTAAACGATTCTACGGAACTATTTGAAATTTTCACACGAAAAACTAGATTTTATAACGATCATTTTAAAACCGTTCCCAAGTTTTTCGGATTTATAGTTCCGGAGTTATACGTCACTAAAGATTATCAAACATAAAATTGCATTTTTTTGAATGTCCAATGTAATTGTTAGGATTTTCTGAAATAAGTAATTGTTGTAGAAAGAAGAAGAAGAACGTAGACAACAGCCTGATGTAATGAAAACATTAGGTGAGTGGGGAGAAGATGAAAGAGAGAGAGAACCGACTAACTTTGAGAAAGAAAATCCTAATATTTTAATGTTAAATAATTCCGGTGAATTTAAAAACATGTAATGATTAATTAAATTACTTTAGCAATGAAATTTGAATTGTATATTTTCTTTTGCAAGCTTTATTAATAAAAAAAAAACACATTGTTATACTTGTTTTGTTTTAATTGGTCCTAAAATGAACTCTTTTAACCCTGGACGGGTAGACGTCAAATTTAAGCCGAAAAGAGTAGACGTTCGTAAAATTGACTACTACTATATAATTTTTGGTTTTCTAATAAATTTATGGCAAAAAAAAGTTTTGCTTTTAAAATCTTTTGATTTATGTATTTACAAAAATACCGAAATACGAAAAATTAAAATATAATCTTAGTAATATAAGTTTACAGCGAATCGACAAACGAAAGAAAGTATCATTGGATCAAGCATTGATACGATTGAGATCTTTTTCACATTCACAGCATATCCTTTTACGTACATATTTACGTAAAAGAGTAGACCTTCGTGAAAGATACGATGTGACTTGTCGATCTATGACTCTCTCTCTAGAGAAATAGCAAACACTGACACCTGTCCTTGGCAGAGGTTCAAGACGAACTATTAAACGAGGCATATCTTCCCGCTCGGCTCCCCACCCCGTCTTGATTTCCCTGTAGAGGGCGTTGTGTAAATGTAGTCGTAATTATTACGAACGTCTACCCGTCCAGGGTTAAGGATAAGTCGAAATTTCAAACTTCAATATCTTTTAACAAAATCCCGTTTTTCCTCCATTTTTGACTACACTTAAATTTTTATTACCAATGGTTTTTAACTGTAGGCATTGACAACTATTGAGCCATGTAGTAGACACTTCAAGAAGTAACCCTGATTTTTTTCAGATTTTTTGAAAGCCTATAAAACTATGAAAACGTGACCGTTCCCTAAAAGACCCAGTGTGCAGACCGTGTCTCGAAAAATATAGTGTACAGACGGAGGGTTAAAAAAACAGTGAATAAAATATACGTACATGATATATTTTTCTTTAATCACAATTTACAACAAAATAATATATAATCTATTTTGTTTGTGTCGATAAATATTTGCGTATTCGTATTTATTATTTGAAGACAATATCATTTATTTAACTTCTACTACATTTCATTTTAAAAGTGATCCCTTTTTGAAGTTTAAATATCGTAAGCATTAACTTTAAAATTCAGTACATTTTTATATATTATAATTTGTTTTTGTTCGAATCTAAACGATGTAAGTGCCAACGTGAAACACGAAAAGCTGCGTATTCACATTTATTATTAAGTACATACATGCTGCTAACATTTATTCTAAATATATTTTATATTATTTAAAAGTAAAATTGTCAACAATCAAAAATTTAAACAATTACAAAAAAAATTTGCAACAATGGAACTTTCTTTACCTTATTAATTCTGCAGTGAATTTTCTTTTAGAACGTGATTAAAACAAGTGAATTAAATAAAAACACAACTACTACTTACTTAAAACTTAAATACATACTTAAAAATATTGACGACACTAAATTAAAGTATAACATAACCTCACTAAACGTATACACATTTGAGATCTGACAACTTCTATAATAATAATAATAGAGACAGATAAACCATAGTGCTTGTAGTTGGAGAAAGAGAGATTAATTAATGAGAAAATATACATTTAGCGAGTTTAATGTTAAATTACACTCATCGCTTGAATTACCGACGTTGTTGGTAATTCAACCGCTTGAATTGCCGACGTCGAGAGCGGCCCCCACCACCGTGCCAACCTCAACGTTGATTGGTGAATTTAAATTTCGTGCAGAAATAACAATCACGGTAGTATTATGGAGGGGATAAGAGAATGTCGGCAAATCGCGCGTTTGACCCGTCGGTAAATCGCGAGATGAGTGTATCAAAGTATAACATAACCTCACTAAACGTATACACATTTGAGATCTGACAACTTCTATAATAACAATAATAAAGACAGATAAACCATAGAGCTTGTAGTTGGAGAAAGAGAGATTAATTAATGAGAAAATATACATTTAGCGAGTTCAATGTTAAATTATACATTATTTTAAAAGATCTTGTACTGTTATTTGAGTTTAAGACACATTAATTTACGGAGAGAGAGTTTTTTTGCATTATTTTTCGTCTAATATTTGGCACTTCTGTCATTTAAATACTTTAATACTTGTAATTGTATGTAGTCTTCAATATTTCTAATAGAGAACGTAGTTTAAGTCATTTTTACATGCGTAAAACACGCAACCGACTTATACTAAAGCTGTGGAATAGAACTAATTCATTTATAGCAAACAGTTTCAGTCTATAATAATAATAATAATAAGAAAGCGACTCTAAAACTTGACTTGGAATAAAACTATCTACGTAAAACACTTAAAAAGATTACTGTTTGCGTTTTGTCAGTGAACAACTTTTGTGGCAATTTAAATTAAAGACTCGATGATATCTTTGGCACCGATACGTTTTATTTAACCTTAAAATATAATATATATCGACAGTGGAAAGTTAAAACTCAAAATTTACATCGGATGATATTTTTTTTTAGTTTTTCGTCGGTGATTTCTTCGTTTTTGTTGTTTTTTTTTTTTAATAAAATAAGACGTTAAAATAACATCCATTGTTGATATGTTTTAAATATTTCTTTGAATTGAGACCAAACGACTAATAAAAAAGGCAATTATCTATAATTTTAGTGCTCCAAATTATTTCATTGTAAATCTATGTTTTTTTAACTACTCAACTTATAGTCTATGGATTCAATAATTAAAAAATGTTTGAATGTCAAGATATATTGTAATAGAGGTGATCTTAAAGTCTATTTACGAAAATTTATTTATTTCTTTATTATTATAAATAAACAAATATTAATAATAGGTATCATATACGATTTTTTCTAAATGTTGGCACTCTAAAGAGCTGCCTAAATTGCTTAAAGTAATAAATCCGATAACCACATTAAATAAATAAAAATTAATATAATATGATACATAAAATCTGTAAAAAAAAACAATTCAATTAAAGTAAAAAGACTTTTCGACCGCCTTATAATAACAGTTTTGAGCATCAGCTGTTTGCATCTTAGAGCATACACTACTAGAGCCAGCCTTGCCGCTCGGTCGTGCGAGAGAGATAGTGTAAGAGTGGTACATCCTTTCTCTCTCGCTCCGCGTGCTGATTGGTCGGTAGGGAGGGGCAAGTGCTTCCCGCTATTACCGGTACGAGCGGCAAGGCTGGCTCTAGTAGTATATGCTCTAAGGTTTGCATAGAACCCATAGATTAAAAGTCTCTACAGGTGATCAGTATTTCTCTGGAACAAATTTCCCTGACTTTTCCCGGTTTTCCAGGAGATTTTTTACCGTCTTTCCCTGTTTTTTTTTTTTTTATTTAAAATTTAGATAAAAAACGTAAAAAAAGTCACTGTTTAAATATTTGCGAGAATTTGTGTGGTTTTTGCATTTTTGTCAAAAATTCCCTGACTTCTCCCGGTTTTCCAGAAACTGGCCACCCAAAAAAAAATTATGAAATAATTTGGAGCACTAAAATAATAGATAACCAAAAACGGCTATGTTGGTTTTAATTTTCCACCGTCGATTCACCGTACTATTCCACAAAGCTTTATTTTGCACTTGTAAAGTTCTTTAATTATTTATAAAACCATCAATATTCATATTAAAGTTAAATACATTTTAATGTTTTTCAAAGCAATTTTCGTATTAACGACAAATCAAACTAAAATTACATCGATTCGTTTATTGAATAAATGTCGAACAACCTTTGTTAAATTTGATTACATTTAATTTATAGTAGAATATAATATAGGCGTTATAATTCTCGTTAATTAATGTATAATATTGGGTTGTCCGGAAAAGCCTGTAGGGATTTTAACGAGTCTATTAGAAAATAACTGATTGTAAGTAAAATTTAAATAACACTCCATTCTTTGTTTATGTGATTTTCATAACGTTCAGAATTATTTAATGAAGTTCTTGCGGTAATTAAAAACATACATAGTCCAGTGCAATTAGGAAATTTTTATAGGTGACCCAATTATTTCAGGTACATTTTTTTCTTTTGTGGCTCATTCGAAAGGGACTTCGATGAAGACCTTAACCCTGAGTTTGCGCACTGCCCAAATCCCCCCTCCCGCCGCCATCTTTGATTACTTTTTTTATTTTCAATCGCTCATAACTCGCGTTCTAATTATCCTACTGCAATGAATTTGGGTTCGTTCAACTCGTCAAACCTTGCTCTTTAATTAAGTTTATATCAAATTAAACTCTCTGATGTCCTGGAAAAAAATTATTAACGTCCAAAGTTGGAAGAACTTTCCCAAAAGTCCTTTCGCTCGCTTTCTCCGCGCGTAGAATATGAGACCCCCCCCCAGACAAGGATAGCGATAGATATTTAAAGTAGGGGAACATACCGTGTGTAAACTAGCAGTTGGAAAAACCCAAAGTATGGGTCGAGCGGCTTGTCTTTGATTACAGTATTACTGCACTTAGGGTAAATTAGACGTTAAGCCGACCGGAAATACCCAAGCGTACGTGTTAATAATAAACTAATTATTAATTAATTATTGATTAAGAAAAATTAGAGAATTAGCTGAAAAAAGTAAAAGTCTAGACACGTTGTAAAAGTATATAATGTTGTTGGCAAACCATAATAAAATAATTCTTGTACATTAAAAATAAAATTAAAGAAATTTGAATGTCGCTACAAACTAATAAAAACCACATATTTGTTTATACTACGCTATGTACACGCGTTTTACTTAGATTTATGGTATAACAGATGCATTTTAATGGTATTTAAGGTCGACTAAAAACGAATTTGACTTTCCTACAAACATTTAAAGTGAATAATTCATAATTTGATTTTGATCTTTCATTTCATTTAGATTTATATTATTTTCACCTATGATACATCGTTAAATCCCTACAAACTTTCCAAAGTTATTTCCAGATTAATCGATTATAATTAATTACAATCATTTGGCCGTTTTGAGCAAAAAACAATACATCGTACTTCCTTTACAAACAAACAAACGATACAATAATAATATATATATATATACATTTTCCAATATAATTTAAAAAATATAACCATCGTAAAATTTCAAATAAGTATATATGGCAATCAAATATAATTAAACATTATTCATACCTGACGCCGCATATAGACAACGACGTATTCTCATGCTGCAGCTGCCACACCGGTACGATCGTATATACAAGGTTATACACGTCTTTGAATTTGTGCAGAACGTGGTATATGATAGATGCATCTATCCCTTTCGATACAGGATAGTAAACGTTTAAGTTAGAAACAGGCTGTTCTTCACTGTTCAAGTAATCTTGGTTCAGTTTAGAGACAGCGTATTCTAGCGCAGAACAAACTATAGACTCGTCGCATAGGCTTTCTGAGCTCTCGACTGAACACACTATAGCTGCTATTTTGTTCTCGTAATTCCATCTTCTGCGGATTGAGACGAGGTAATGGCCAATGTACTGGCCTGTTTCTTCGTCTGGAATTAAAGTACTCGTAAAACACTGTAATTTAACCCCTTTCGTTACAAGAGTTTGGTTTTATATTAGACTAGCTGCCCTGTTTTGCCAAAAGATAATTTTTATGCTCTTTTTTTGATTTAATACATTTTTGGGGATACAAAGTCCTATGTCCTTCCTCAGGATGCAAGCTATCTCTCTGCCAAATTTCGTAAAGATAGGTTAGGTAAGAACTGTCACCCATAGAGAAGAATAAAGAGAAAAAAGTTAGGTAGGTAAAGCAGATACCCATTTTTATCTAATATATTTTTCGGGATACATGGTAGCCTGTGTCCTTACTCAAGATGCAAGCCAAACATTAAGATCGGTTCAGCGGTTTAGCCGTAAAAAGTAAAAAACAGACAGATTCACTTTTGTGTTTATAATACTAAAATCTTAAATATCTCGGCTCCTAAGTAAGATAGGTTGTTATTTTTTTCCTTATAACCCCCACCCCCATGAATTTTTCCCGCCAGATCGAATGAAATTTATTACAACCCTTCATATGTGAAAGGGGGTGAAATATATATTTTTTCTTTTATTTTGGTTTACATTCATTATACAAAAACGTAAATATCTCGGTTCCTATGGTAGATAAGGGGTTGCTTTTCCCCTATAAAACCCCCACCCCCGTAGTTTTTTCCCGCCGGATCGAATGAAAATAATTATAACCCTTCGTATGTGAAAGGGGGTGAACTATTAATAACAAAATTTAAATTTTTTCCCATACAAACATTTCCACCCCCTTCAAATTCCTTAGGGGTTGAATTTTTAGAATTCGAAGTAGCCTATATCCTTTCTTAGGATGCAAGCTTTCTTCCCACCAAATTTCATCAAGATCGGTTCAGCAGTTTAGCTGTGAAAAGGTAACAAACAGACAGAGACAGACACACTTAGGGGTTGAATTTTTAGAATTCGAAGTAGCCTATATCCTTTCTTAGGATGCAAGCTTTCTTCCCACCAAATTTCATCAAGATCGGTTCAGCAGTTTAGCTGTGAAAAGGTAACAAACAGACAGAGACAGACACACTTAGGGGTTGAATTTTTAGAATTCGAAGTAGCCTATATTCTTTCTTAGGATGCAAGCTTTCTTCCCACTAAATTTCATCAAAATCGGTTCAGCAGTTTAGCTGTGAAAAGGTAACAAACAGACAAGACACACTTTCGCATTTATAATATTAGTATCGGTAAATGTTTCACTTACAATCAAACTGGCAGTTGTGTCGATGTGCCCAGAGCTGCCACTCGACCGTAGCTTTCTTAGGCAGCTCCAGTACAACCAGATACTCGACAATCGCGTTATTTGTGCGCTTCTCCCACTCCTCCCGCGCAGCTCTTATATAACTCTGATGCGTCACAAAACAAATACCTAATAAAACAAACATTTATTATAATACATATGTCGTTGTTGCTTGTGATATTAAGCCCACCACACACTATTTTGCTTGCTGGATTGTCTGCTTGATTTAGCTGCTAGGTTTCAAGTATGCTGTGGCGCTAGATATCATGCTGGTTGGCTTCACACGTTGCTAGTTTCAAAGCTGGTTTTGTTGCGTGCACAGTGACAATGTAAGTATTTTCTTTTCTCATTGCAGCAAACACTTCACTTTCAAAAATACTAGCATTAAAACAGGATGGCCAGTATTTATCTGGAACAAATTTCCCTGACTTTTCCCGGTTTTCCAGAAACTAGTCACCCTACATATTCGCAGCGTGCGCGATGACAGCGCCAACTTACGGGTGGACTTTAGTAGCAACTTGGGTGGACTTTGACGTACTAACAAACAAATAATTTCAATAAAATATCGAAATATATACATTTTAGACGATTATTTATGACTATTGGCTATGTGCACGAAGTCTATTAGCGCCGCTAGCGGATAATAGAGAAGGATTGAATGGATTCAACTCTCTTTTTATCATTGTTTAATATGTTTATTACCGTGAAATTTTTATTAAACAAATATCATTTAATTTAGCTGTTTGCATATAATATAAATAGTATAGCATAAAAGGTACGTGAAAATTATTTATTTTGGGTATCTTTTTCTCTTTAATTATGACGTATAATAGAGAAATAATTAATTCGTTTACATTGACAGCATAACCTCAAATTTTGGCGCCGATAGTTTTACAATATTGCTCACCACGAACACTCGCATCGACATTATTTCTAACTCCACCCCCTTGCGCATAGTCTATAGTGGGATTAACCATGTTCACCTTTCTATTTTCAGTTAAAAACGAGTCTATTAGAAATTACAGTTAGTCCACCCAAAGTGTTATTTTTTGCCACGTTGTGCGCTGTGATCGATTTCATTTCCCCCACTACCTACTTTGCACCCAGCGAATATTATGATATCATCTGTCAGTTTATGCGCACGTCACCCATGTGATAAAATACTGCTTTCTGATTGATCCACACTCAAACAAGCAAGGAATCTAGCACGAAAAATAGCACATGTTCTATCAGTAGAATCCACGCAACACAGCCTGCAGTGACGTCATTTTCCATCTCCACATTAGCCAGCAGAAGTCCCAGCCGTGACAATCCAGCAGGCAAAACAACGTCGTGTGCAGCAGGCTTAACTTACCTTGCACGACATCCCGTAAATGCATATTCGAATTCACAGCAGAAATAATCCGATGCACATGCCTTAGCGACAATTTACACTCTCTTCTAACACCCCCGTCTATAATCTCCAAGTTCCCCGGCACCATTCCTATCTGTCCCGCGACTCTCACTATATCCCCAATCTGTACAGACTGACTATACGGGCCTATGTTAGCCGGGGCCCAATGCGAGATCCCTTGTACGTGCATAGTGACCTTATTCGGCGCGATTGCATCCATGCACGCGTCATCGAACGAATGATGGTTATCGATAGTTATAGGGATACTAGGAGGAGGTGCTGCATATACGAGCGCGTCCATTAGTACAGGGCAGTTAGACGGTAAGGGGCACTGAACACAGACTCGCGCTGGAGGGTTGTGGAATTTGAATACGGAGCAGTACGCGTCGTTTAGTTCTGAGTATAGGTTCATGTCACCTGTGTATAATGTCACGGAGCAGACGTCTTCTAGTTTGTAGTTTGTATCCGATAGTATCTCTGTAAAGAAAATACTTTTAAGGGGCAGTTTTCAAAAAATCAATTTTTTTTGTTTGCTGTTTTGGAGAGTTTATAGTTTCAGGAATATTCTGTGAAAATTTCAAGGTCGTATCTCTAATAATCTCCAAACAGCAGCCTTCTAAAGAGCGACCGAAATCGATAGTTAAATCTTTAAACGCGTTTTTCTCGAAATGAGATTTTTCAAATTTGATGATATTGTAACTCAAAGTGCAATTATCCGATTTACTTGAAATTTGAACTGAGTACTCTTGAATATATTTACTCTACGATGAACTAGGATATTTTTTGAACCCCCTTCTATAGACTCACATTATTTTTCCCACTTATCCCATCGAGTGGGGTGTCATTTGATAAGTCTCCTAAAATGCAACAGAAAATGTAACAGAACCTTTTGATGTTAACCCTTCAATCACGATGTATTTGCTCTCCAAAGTCATTAGAAAAGCGCCCCCCTCTCTATTTTCTAAACTATCAATTTAAAAAATCTAAAAAATTTCCAGAATGTAGTTTTTAATTAGTACTTCCACTTAAAATTACATCAAACATTGTCAAAAATATTTTGGACTCCCCTTCTATAGACTGAAAAGTGAACTCTTATTTTTTTCCCACTTACCCTATTGAGTGGGGTGTCGTTAGAAAGATCTCCTAAAATGCAACATAAAATGTATAAGAACCATTTGATTTTAACCCTTCAATTACGATGTATTTGCTCTCCAAAGTCATTAAAAAAAGCACCCCCCCCCTCCACCTCTATTTTCTAAACTATCAATTCAAAAAATCTAAAAATTAATAAAAAATTAATACTGTCAAAAATATTTTGGACCCCTTTCTATAGACTCACATTATTTTTCCCACTTACCCCATCGAGTGGGGTGTCATATGATACATCTCCTAACTGATTTTAACCCTTCATTCACGAAAATTTTGAAACAACTCTTTTTTATTATAAATCACAGTGAGAATGAAATGATTTATAAACATGCCAGTTTTATTTTCATGTGACGCTGTCACAAAAACATCTCGTCACTTTACCTACTCTGTAACTTGTCCAGTACAATCTTCATAGCCGTCGTTGGGTCATCTGAAACACCAGCGAGCCCTCCTATCCAACAATATCCTTTTTTATTCAATCCATAGTTAGCTGGATGTTCCACAGAATAAAACTCTGGATAGAAAGGCAAGAGCACATGATGTTCTTCAGGTTGCGGTGACATATCTTCTATTACTTCTGAATTGGATTCTTCGCTCCCTGCACGTTGTCCGATTATCAGTTCATCTTCATCTATGTCACTTACGTAACTAAAGGGGTCTTTTATAGGAATATCTGTAAGAAATCGCGATTTAAATAATACATTTGATTTATCGTTTGATAAGTATTTAAAGTACCTTTCATTCTATTTCTAATATCAGAATCGACTTCTTTTGGAATTAATGAAAGACGTTTAAACGACATATATCCAACAGGGGCTATATTGTCATCCGATTGTATCAATATTTCTGAATCGTCACTAAAACATTAACAATTTAAATCATATCAAGTTTGAAAATTTCATTTCAAACAACTTACACGGAAATCGAGTTAATATAGAGAGGGCAGTCTAAAGTAAATGTCTCATATTCGCCCCCTTCTCCACATACGTTTAAACCATACTTGTCGTGCATTCTTAGCAAGTGAGGTCTCGCAATAGATAACGTAGCTCCTAGGTGAATTCGAGGGTCTAGTCCTAACGCTGCCACTTTGACCAGTACAGCGCAAACACCACAATCTATCATTTCTTGCAATAGTTGAGATTGGTCGCGTCGCCATAAGTATGATAAAGATACTACGTTTAATCGTGAACACCTATGAACATTGTTACATGAGTATACGATAAATAAATATGGTTATGTTATGATAATAAGTCAAGAACCAAGTAAAAATAGTTAAATTCTCTATGGTTTTGCTGTAAATTGCTAGTTTATTATTAACCTCTAGAGCAGCGGTTTTTAAACTAGGGTCCGCGGACCCCCGGGGGGCCGCTAAACTTTTACGGGGATCCGCGAAACATTTTTGACAAAAAATTAATTTACAAAAAGTACTTTTATATTTCTATTTATCAGTGATTAAATAGTATCTAACGACATTTTTGTTTTTCTATCAAGGATGGGAGTCCCTGAAAAATAATTGTTCAAAAAGGGGGTCCCTAGACCACATAAGTTTAAGAACCGCTGCTCTAGAGGGCCGGAAAACCAATATTTTGGTGCACCAGAAAATATTCAATTTTCGTTTTTAGATTAAAATAAATCGAAAACGTATATTTGCATTTCCAAATGAATAAAAATCGTTCACGGAGGGGTAGTTTTTTATTTTACCCTATTTGTTTTGGGTTTACTGTATTTTTGACGTCAGATTTGGATTCAGCGTCGAAAAATACATCGAAAATGTATATTTGTATAATGAAAAATGGTTATGTACTATTTAAAATAATAATTTTTCGAATTTGAAATTTTTAACACGGGCTGTTCCCTTCCAGGCCGGAAAGTCCAATATATTGGCTTACTCCGTGATCGACACTTTGCCTATATGATCAATCAATGTTATAAGATACCTTTTATACCAGTTTTATGAGGGCGAAATGACCCCTGAAATCCCGGCCCTTTTGCAAACGCGTTTAAATTAACTGTCACTGGTATGACGTCAGAACACATTAAAAACGTCAGAATATTCTATCCTTATTGGTTGATTTCAGTTTGTTTTGTAAACAGGGTGTACCACGTGACTTTAAATACGCGTTTTGGCGGGAATTTTTTCATTTAAATAGAAAATTATTATTTTCACCGGGTTTTCGGCATTATTTTGGAAAAATTTCACAATATATTTTTAAATTTAGTCAAATAGCATTTAAGATATAATAGATAAAATCTAAGTAATAATTGAAATGAATATCTTAAGAAATGATTATGAATATTAAATAATTATTTAATTAGTTGAATACTTTTGAGAAAACAAAGAAAATCAATCAATATTTAATTTATTTCTAATAATTAGAATAACATGTTTACATTTCAAAAGTAAGTCTTCTTGTATTGATTTTCTCAAACGTTTAAATAAATACTGATAGCAAACTAAACAAACCAATGTTCTATTTACAAATGTTTAAATATTTACGTATATATTCATTCAAATAATTAAGGGAGCAGAATCAGTTAGGACTTTCAAAAAAAGCTTTTATGATTTTTTTTGGCCACGCATTAAAATAATTAATAACAAATGATTTTCCACATGAAAGATACGTATTTACAGAAAATATTATAATTTTTTTATGGCAAAATATTACAAAATAAGTGAGATACAGCAAAGGGAGGAGTCCAAAAAAATCTAAAAAAAACGTATGTTTTGAGGAAACATCGGTTCAAAATACCATCAAAAATTTAACACAGATGTTTATATCCCTCTCCCCGAAAATTTTTCTAACTACGCCACTGCAACACAAATATTAATTTTTTGACTAAAATTGTAAAATAACAGTTACAAAATGGGAAATAATGTTTCAAACATAAGTACTAATATTGTTTAAGTAATTTATAAACGAATTTGACTTTCCTACAAGCATTTAAAGTGAATAATACAAAATTTGATTTTGATCGTTCATTGTATCTAGATCAGTGGTTCCCAAAGTGGTCCCTACGGACCCCAAGGGGTCCCTGGCATCGTTCAGGGGGTCCGTGGAAAATTAAAATCGATTTGGGGGTCCCTGAACAACGTCAGGGAGTCCGCGCACATTTTTATTAATATGGAAGTTAAAATAAATAACAATGAATAAATTACACTAGCCGACATCATTTTGCTGCAGAGCATACAACAACTTTTTAAGGGTAATTTGGACATGCTGAATCCAAAAATGACCACCATTTTGCTCAATCAGCTCTTGTTTTTGCAATATTGCAAAAAAATGTTTTTTTCGATATGCAAACATTCAAATTCGTATATATATTTTTTGAATCAATGACTTCAACCAAAGATCATTCAGAATGAAGCTATGGGTCCTAATTGAACTAAAAAACCTTAAATTATATACATTCATAAAGTTATTCCCTTTGAAAATCATTTTTTAAACGAAAAAAAATCTATTTTTTAGCAAAAATTCGGCAATTTTCAAAATTCAAAGCGCATTAACACAAACAATTTTTGTCCAATTTTAATGTTATTCACTACATTAGTAACTTTATCTATCTTCTTCATTGTGTTAAAATTTCAACGTAATCGAATAAAAATTGGCAAAGTGGTACTAAAATCAACTGCGCGTGTCAAAATTTAGTAGTTTTCCACCCAGGGTCCGTGGGAAATTTTTGACTATGAAAGGGCGTCCGTGGGCAAGTTTTGACTATGAAAAGGAGTCCGTGGGCCAAAAGAGTTTGGGAACCACTGATCTAGATTAACATTATTTTTGAGTCAGACTGTACGTGCCATACATCCTTAAAATACAGTTATAATATATATAAATATATGTACATACACATTCTCAACACGGATACGTTGATAATCAGACAATATAGCTCCGCATGCAACTGCGTCATACGATATCTTCGACTAAAAGTTAAAAAAACAAAATATACCACACCGCTAATTTTGGTAAACCCTAGATAACAAGGTTATATTAATATATTAGCCAAATAATGTATTAATTAGCACAAGATCTACGCCAACACAACACTTACCTTTATTTCTTTCAGTAGTTCGTATAAATCTTCCACTTCATCGTTAACTGTAGGTACATAATGGCACTCACGATGGTACGATTTACCTTCGGTCAGACGTCTGAACAAAGGTACGCCTAACGCTTGACCTAATAAAGCTACACCTTCGTGTCCGATGCTCTGGTACATATAACTATCTAATTCAGCTAAAAAAACACTTTTAATTAGTACATCGAGTCAATTAGTACGTAAATTAGTTATACGTACTATGGTTGTGCGGTTCTAGATTTGCTAAAGCAATTATAGTATGTCCAGCAGCTATACATTGCATTATATTAAAACAGCTGTCTTTTCCACCGCTTACCAAGGCTACGAATTTCATTTTTAGGTACTTCACGTAAAAATATTAATATGTACACTTAAAATTACGTTAACCTTTGGGTTATTGTATTAAATACGTAATACGATAAACTGTATGTAATTGTCTTAACATAACAGAGTTAAGTAAAATTGATTTGTGATCACGATTTATCATATTGTAGTATGTGTATTTTTAAGAACACTAATTTTTTGAGGTTATGTATTTTGAAGATTAGCGAGTAGAGCGTTGGTTCTCAAAATGTCGGTGTGACAATTCTGTTTACATTTGATGTTTAAAGATGGTGTGGACTTATTAAACGGAAGTTTTGATTTATTTCATTATAATTACATATCCCTTGTTATATTTATTATATAATATGTTGAATTTACTTTGTTTAAATTAACAATATTTGTATTGTTTCCAAAAGATTGTTGAACTCTGTTAAAATGTTTCAATTGAATGCGCATGCGCAGTTGATGTAAATGAAAATTGATATTGGGTGGGATTGTTAACTTATTCATTTTAACAGGAATTTTCCGTATTTTTTTTTAATTTATCTTAATAATGAATAAACACATTAAAATAATCAAGATAATTATGTATTTTTAAAATAAAACATATTATACTTGACTGGAATTATCAAAAATAGATTTCATAAACCTATAAAAGAGTTTGTCCTTAACCACTCACTCATATGCATATATCAACGTACAGCCCAAACCCCTGGACCTAGAAACGTGAAATTTCGTAGGTGCCTTCCTTTTATGGTGCAAGCACCCACTAAGAAAGGATTTTTCGAAATTCAACCCGTACGGGGTTAAAACAGGGTGTCAAATTTATATAAGAAAAAAAATATTTTTTTGGCATTTACTTGAAACTTATCGAACATACTCTACAATATAAATAATGAAACAATTATTTCAACATTTCCCAAAATTTAACCCCTAAGATGTCAAGGGAGGTGGACATTTTTAAAAAATTTTTTTTTTGTATTCACCGAATGAAACATGGCACAAGTAGGTACTCTACAAGACAAATATCAGTTACGAAAATTCAACCCCTATGGGAATAGGGACAAAATAGTCATCTATTAAAATAAAAATTTCGACATTCAACCCCTAATGGCGGGGGTAGATAGGGTCTGTGTTTTTGATATGTTTATCTGCATAGCTACTTACGTTATAATAGTGGAGTCGGACAAAATAATCTGCAATAAAAGAATTCGATATTCAACCCCTAATGGCGAGGGTAGACAGGGGGTTAGTTTTTACAATTTTTAACTAAGATCCGTTTTTTATAGGTAATGAATAAAAATCAATATAAAAAAATGTAATATATCATCCCCTATCACGTATGGAGGGTTCTAATTAGTTTCGAAGTTTACGCGAGCGAAGCCGCGGGATTCCGCTATTTAAAATATATTCAATTCAGAGAACATCTATTTTTACTTCCTACTGATAAAAAATACATTCAAAAAAACTCTTAAATAATTGCACGGTACATTCTAAAATATGAAAATTGTGACATGTTCATCGGACCGATACAATAATAACAATATTTCATACTTTCTTCTTTTTCAAATTTAAACGATTTGATTGTTGTCACATTGTTTTCATTCAAACAATAAGATTGTTTTGAAAAACGATTTTTTCTTTTTAGAAAATGTTATATAAACATGATTTTGCATCAATATCATTTTGTTTTGTGCAAGTTACTATACTATAAACATATAATATTAATTCATATCATGAAGGTTTGATAAATTGTTTTTATTTAATTAAAATATTTAAAGTGTTTGTATTATAGTACGTATTGATAATTTTTTAATCTATTTCAGATCAAGACTATAATTTCTTTATCACTTATAACTATTTTTCTCTACGTAATTACTGTAAATGGGGAAGAAACGGGTGAAGAAAATAAAGATATCATAACGGATTTTCCTTTTACTGAAAATGAGGATGAAAATCATACAACAACTGAAAAAACTGTAGTAACACATCATAACAAAAAATTAAATATAACGATAGATGCAAGCCATTCAATTCCAAAAGATAATAGGACGTTTATCCCTAGTCCCGAATTTCCCCTATACGAATTTAACAAAGTTCCCGTAGTTCCCGTTTACCCCGAATCCAAACAAAATTATAATTCTTTTTTGAATCACCATTTTCAAAAACCGATTAAATTTGATTTTATTCCACCAAATAGTATTGGGTCTGTTCATCCAGTTCAAAATGATAATTTGATAAAAAACCAAGGATACTTTTCACCAGGAGAACGTGAACAAAATTCGGTAAAGCCGTCTACTTTGTCGAATAACTGGGATATTATTTTCCCGCCGAAATTCAAACAGAAACAAAAAGAAAACGTGGTTTTTCCGGAAGAATCAAAAGAAGTTGTTAACACTGTGAATGAAAATGATGAAGACGACGACGATTTAGAAAATGCTGTTTTGAAAACAATCAACGAAGAAAAAGAGGTCAGTTATTTTAATTTGAAATTAAGTGATTTTAACTAGATGCCGAGATGTCACCAAATTGTGTAAATTGAAACAGTATCATTTTTGATTAAATGTTAAATAACTTTGTGAAAAAAAATCGTAAATCAAATTCTAAAAAAGTAATTAAAAGCTAAAATTCTACAGTTTTGAATAAATCAAACAGATTTTGTCTAAAAAAATTGTTTAACCCCATACACGCTTTCAAAATTTTGATTAAAAAAGTATTGATTTTTTTTGTTTGTTTTATAACTCTATAACTATACAAAAAATAAATAAAATTCAAATCTGTGAAAAGTATTGCAAAGTAGAGATTTCAAGCTATAAAATGTTTATTTATTTATTTCTATATACCTCAATTTTTACCATAATTACAGTACTTTGAATTTTGCTCATATTTTATAATACAAATAAATATTTATATTATTTTTGATTAGGTGAGTTCTGTAGCCCCCCAAACTGACGTTTCTCTAAGTATCCCCTACAAACGGAGACCAAATTCACAAACACGACCGAAAAAAACACAGAAAACCAGACAACGGGGTGTCCCTGAAGTTCAAGACAATCCATACCCATTTTACCGAGACCCAGAAAGTTCACCAAGTCCTACAAGTGATTCATACCACTTTGCATCCCCTGAAAGTGTTGATATTAAGCCGAAACCTTCACCCAAGTACCATGTATCTCCTTGGAAGAAGATTGTCCATCTTCTGACTGCACTTGTGCCGATCGGGCTGTTTCTTTCGGCTATAACGCCGGCAATAATGGTTGTAAATCCGATGAATAATTCGTCAATGTAAGTACATTATTAATACTAACATTATTTTTGAAACGGTGCCACTTAGAAAAAAATGTTTGTAATGAAAGTTGTAGAGAATATTATTGTTTATAATTTATGTACTATTCATTTTTTTCCTAAATAATTTTTTAAAGGAAATAATCGATTTTTTAAATTATATTTGAAATAATTGGTTTAATTTTCCCAATTTTTATTTAAGGGGGAAAACCGCTGTGACGGAAAAAAAATATTTTTTTCTTACATTTTTTTGAAGTATACATATTCATAAATATGTATACAAAAAATTGAGTTTAAATTCCGAAAATTGACGGAGTTACAGTCAATTTTGTGAGACGAGGTAGCACGGCCGGTTATGATATAAGAAAAATATGAAACAACTCGAAATTATATTTTTCGACCTGGTTGACACGATTCCTCAGACTAATGAACCCATTTCATATTATTATTTTTTATAATTTTCGTAATTGTAGTAGCTATCGTTGCACGTAGCCGATTTTTGAAATTATGATAGTTACTATTTTTAAAACCGCTCTAATAAAAAAAAATGTATCTTAAAAATTTGAAACGATCGCATTTTGTGAAAAAAAAAGAAAAAAAACCGGCTACTAAACGATAGCTACATTCATATAGATATTGATAAAATTTTTATTTATTTTTTTTCATTTAACTCTTCTCGAAATTTCGAGTCAACCATAGAGAAAAATGGTCGTCACATCGAGGCTCATAACTTTGTAAATATTTAATATTTTTCAATAAAAATTGAATATATACTTAATAAAGCGTCCTTTACCTGATTCAAAAATAATTAGTTATATCTGTGAAAAAAATTCCCAAACATTTACAATTTTTTGATTCGTCACAATGACTATTGACTATCCCCCTTAATTGTTTATAACTCCGAAACAACTAATCCGATTTTTGTCTGGTTTTCACTGTCGTAAAGATCCATCCTTTTCTGAGCTAATAGTAAAGTTTCATTCCTTAATCACCTATGATTTTTAATAAAAAAAATATAAGGTAAAAACACATATTTCAAAGTAAAACTAAAAGTGACCATCACGAACACGACTGACCTAAATAATACAAATAAATTTACCAGACGATCAACTTCATGAACGTCACAAACTGCCGCAACTATTTCTACTCCAATTAAACTAACTAAATTCATAATTATTATTAAAAAGGCCTCAACGGTACCGTGGTGTGGATAATCATCAGACCGGAGCCGAACACCATCAACAACGGTTCTTGGCTTTATTGCAAGGGGGGCACAACAGCACGTGTACTGAGACAAGAGCTTTATGCGAGATGGCAGCCAAAGGACGTATACCTAGTGCTGTAGGGTTAGAGAAGGCGCTGTGGACGATAGCCAACCAGTAAGTTATGAAAACACAACAGTTTCTAAGGGGCTATAAGTACTGCCGTGCTAAGCACAAAAGCGGTATCTCAGTAAAGGCGAGTTTCGAGAAAATCAACGTTTTGTTAAAATAGTTTTATTTTTACTTTACAGATAGTTTTTTTGATTTATTAAATGGAATTTATTCATTATATTGGGAATTTTGGCGGTATCAAAATATACAGTTATTCGCCTACGTATTATTGATATACCTCTAATTCTCTTAGTAATTTAAGGTAAACCTGAGATAGGAAAAACTTTTTCAAGGGTTTTTTCATATGTTTTAAATAAGATATCGCTATTTGGCTTAGTTCATTGGATTCGTATTTTTTTAAGCTATTCGATGCCATAAAAATCAACTTTATGATTTTTTTTTAGATACCGCTTTTGTGCTTAGCACGGCAGTATACCAATGTGAAATTTGAGTGATTTTCGGAAATTTTTTGAAAGTAAAATACTCAATGAAATATTTTGGAAAATTGAGAATATATTTAGCTATATTAGACGTGTATTCTATAATTTTTTCACGTAAAAATATCGATATCTAAGCGACTTATGCGCTGTCTTCAAACTGGAAAGTATTTCCTATACGATGACCTATGATTTTCGAAAAATATCAAAATCTAACAAAATGGCGTGGTTATGAAAAATAAGTCTGTTTTATTGCCTATAAAATGGTCGTATTTTTAATGCCAAATCGTCAATTTTCATCTCATCAAAAATATCCTAGTTCATCGTAGAGTAAATATATTCAAGAGTACTCAGTTCAAATTTCAAGTAAATCGGATAGTTGCTCTTTGAGTTACAATGTCAGCAAATTTGAAAAATCTCATTTCGAGAAATACGTATGTATTTAACGATTTAACTGTCGATTGCATATCTGCGAGCAGTCGCTCTTTAAAAGGCTGCTGTTTGGAGAGTATTAGAGATACGGCCTTGAAATTTTCACAGAATATTCTTGAAAATATAAACTCTCAAAAAGGCAAAAAAATAATAATTGATTTTTTAAAATTTCACACTGGTATAGAACTCCATAAAATATGTCCATTGTCACTTTAAAACAGTGGTTTCCAACCTTTTTTTGACCAGGGGCCACTTTGTTTTCATTTTTATTAGCAGGTACCACAAGATTAAAAAATAAACTGTATCAATTTGAAAATAAAGTCCGGGGTTTTTAGGAAGCTTAGAAAAGTTGTCAAAATTACTAAAAAAAGATCTTCACATTTCATTTTTATGTTTTTTATAGATTTGAAAAAAAAGGTTACCGATAATTCTAAGTTCATTCTTCAAAGTTTAAAATCTTTTACGGACCATATTTTAGCTCTTGCGGACCACTGGTTGGAAACCACTGCTTTAAAATATCGCACCCCCGCAAAATAAGTGTCGCATCTCAAATAATGTCATATTTGATGATAAATATGCAGAATGATTCTAAATTATTGTATATTTCTACTAAAATTTGTCATTAATGTACTTCGTGTACCTACCGTCAACAAAACTAGCATATTCTAAATAAATGTCACATTTTTTATTTTATTTTTTAAATACGTTTCAATAGAAGTTACTATTTTTCAAACATTACAGGAATACTGAAATATTTAAATTAAATACTGTGTATCAGTCCTTTTCCTATACTACCTTTACAATTTTGATTTACCGAAATTGTTATAATTTCATTTATTACTATTTCCTCAAAATTACATTTTTTGAGTTGTGACACTTTTTTGCGGGGTTCGATTTGTACATTTACGCTACTACATTGAAAAGTTGAGGGAGAGATGGTTAAAATTGAGACTAAATAAGCAACTTATTTAGTCCGAGAAAGACGTGATTCTACGTCAAAATATTTAATTGTAGTATGTATTTTGTGTTTATAAATTTCCTGTAATAATTTATGTTTTTATCCGACTAAAAAGTTTAAAATCCTAACTGTCCGGTCCAAAACCGCATATATCTAATTAAACCGTAACTTAATTGAGACAAGATTGGTTAAATGGACAACAGTGATAGTGCCACAGCTAAATTTAATCAAAATTAACCCCATTTTCCTGATATTGATTTTTTATACATTTTTCCAATCTTACACATTTTTTCAATTGTATAAGTTTTTGATACAACTATCATATTTTTTATAATAAATAAATGTGCGACAGTATTTTCTTTTTAAGGTAATATTCACCCACCTTTATTATTTATAAATATGGTAAAATTAATTCTTTAACTTCATAAATAAGTTCTACATCAACAAAAGTAACTAATAAATATTCGCAATAACATTTTTATTGTCCAGTACATGCCTTTCTACAAAAAATGACATATAAAATGATATATATTACAAAAGTATGATTATTTATCAACTAAACGATATTATATTACACTGGTTTCGTCTTTAATTATTATTAATTATTCAGCACTTTATCAATTTCTCTGAAATCCATATAAGCATTCATAAAAATTGTAACTTGAATAGACATTGCATTATGTATTTTTCGTTTTTTTTTTTTTTTTAAAGTTCTATACAGGCTGAGTCATATCAGATAGAACAAACTTGAACAGTTGATTGAGAAAAATATTTCAAGCAAAAAAGTTCATATGAACATGTGTCCGGAAATTCTTTGTGAGGGAGTCAAAGACCCTCAAAAATTTTATCTAAAATTAGTTTTTAATCAATATCTGGAGATGTATATTACTCGAAATAATTTCATAAATTCCCCACATGAATTTTTTTTATAAAATTATAATGAAACATAATTTTATTTAATCTTCTTAATATATATAAATTACGTGTCACATGTTCCTCCGCGATGGACTCCTAAACTACTTAACCGATTTTAATCAAATTTGTACACCGTGTGCAGTTTGATCCAACTTGAAATATAGGATAGCTTACATCTCAATTTATGATCGCAATATTATTTTATTGCAAATTATTTGTCTTTATCTGTTAGCTCCAAACGATTCTAACAGATGGTGACATCTGTTGACTGGATTGAGTAAGTATTCAATAGATGGCACTATGTCAAACTTCCAAACGTTTCATATAACCTACAATTTAAAGTTAACCACAGCAACGCGTGGCCAGGTCAGCTAGTTATTTATATAAAAAAAGTACTTTTTTAACTCTCCTACCAGCGTTTCGCCGTAAATTACAGTGGATGATACTGTTAGGATTTTTTGAAAATGTGCAAAGAAATATTAAGAAAAGAATCTACCTTAATTATAAAATCATTATACTGTTTAGGTAAACATAATAAAAAAACATTTATTTCAGGGCCTATAATTTGAAGCAAGGACCATCAGATTTAATGGAATTATTTGAAGCAATACACGAAAACTCATGTGAAAAAATTACATGTATTGATAAAAACTATTTAAAATTAACTTAAAGTTATATATACTAATACCCCGCAACAGGGTTGTACTTATACATTTTCGAAAAATGAGAAGCCAAAAAAATAGATCCATTTTTTACCCCCCCCCCCCCCATGACTGTTCGAGCCCCCCTGCTCGCCTTTAGCTAAGAGATCTATGTATTTAACAATTTTCTTTACTGTATGAGGCAGAAATTCCCCCCCCCCCCATTGTTTATAAGTCTGAAAGGCCAAAAGATAATTAGACCCATTTTTTGATTGTCTCATGACTTCCCCCAACATTTTTATCTCAGGGATCTAAACATGTACATTAGGGTGTGCCAAAAAAAGGCGATATTTTTTTTTTATCGCTCTCAGCCCAAAATATCTCAGGAAATGCCCAAACAAAGCTCCTGTTAAAAGCGGAGCTCAAAATTCCAATTTTAAGTGGTCCTCCACGGAAGTTGAAGTTTTCCCATCTAAATAACATGGGAAACGGGGTTTTTTAACAGTTTTTTGTCCTGCAAACTGTGAAAAAATTATTTTTGAAAAAAATGAATGAATGGATCTTTTTGAGTATTAAATTTAGTACAAAAAGTCCCGTTGAGTCAAATTTCTATATTCAATATTTGATTTTTGACAAAGCTTTGAAGATCAAATTTTCGCATTTTTTCGCGTTTTTTGAATTTTTCAGCTAAACTATCCGAGTTAGGGCAAAATGTTAACTAGCAAAATTGTAGTACGGTTGACATTCTATAAAAAAGTCTCCATCGACTTTTTTGTATTATGAATAACAACAAAGTTATAGACCCATAAACATTTATTATTAACCAGCCTAAAAGGGATAAAGGCTACGACATTGACTGTGCTTTTTAAATAAATGTAATAAAATAAATGTTTATGGGTCTATAACTTTGTTGTTATTCATAATACAAAAAAGTCGATGGAGACTTTTTTATAGAATGTCAACCGTACTACAATTTTGCTAGTTAACATTTTGCCCTAACTCGGATAGTTTAGCTGAAAAATTCAAAAAACGCGAAAAAATGCGAAAATTTGAACTTCAAAGCTCTGTCAAAAATCAAATATTGAATATAGAAATTTGACTCAACGGGACTTTTTGTACTAAATTTAATACTCAAAAAGATCCATTCATTCATTTTTTTCAAAAATAATTTTTTCACAGTTTGCAGGACAAAAAACTGTTAAAAAACCCCGTTTCCCATGTTATTTAGATGGGAAAACTTCAACTTCCGTGGAGGACCACTTAAAATTGGAATTTTGAGCTCCGCTTTTAACAGGAGCTTTGTTTGGGCATTTCCTGAGATATTTTGGGCTGAGAGCGATAAAAAAAAAATATCGCCTTTTTTTGGCACAGCCTAATGTACATAGTTAACAATTTTCTTTACTGTATAAGGCAGAAATGTTCCCCCCGAGCCCTTTTTATAAGTACAGCTTTGTCTATTTTGTTTTATATATTGTTATTATAGTTTTATACATAAATTAATCGATTACGTGTATTTTTATTTATATTTAATAAAATTTATATTATTTTATATACAAATAACATTTTTTATGTTCCTATAAAGTAGACCCATTTATTAATATAGTTGAAACCGGTTAAAACGACATCGGTTAATATGTCTCAAATAAAAGTCCAATTGAATCCCCAAAAAAATCTGAATATTTTTGTATACCTACAACAAAAATGAGACCTATATATTTTTTGTATACGATACTACATAATGGTGTTTTCTAAAACGTATACAAAAAGGGGGGCTAGTTGAGTAAACATTCGATTTCGACTGTATTGAATTTTCTGATCTTTTTTAATAAAAACGTATGAATATTTTTGTATACAACAAAAAATGAGACCTATATATTTTTTGTATACGATACTACATAATGGTGTTTTCTAAAACGCATACAAAAAGGGGGGCTAGTTGAGTAAACAATCGATTTCGACTGTATTAAATTTTCTGATCTATTTAAATAAATACTTAAAGAAGTATGAATATTTTTGTATATAACAAAAAATGAAACCTATTCTATTTTTTGTATACGATACTACATAAATGTGTTTTCTAAAAACGTATGTAAAAAAGGATGAGGAGGGGGGGGGTCAGTAAACGTTGTAAAAAGAAGAACAGATAAATATTTTACTATCAAAGTAAAAAAAATGATTCCAATAAACGATGTCAACTATAAAAACAATAATGACAACAAAAAGTATTTGAAAACTGGTGTGAATGTCTAGGCCAACCAAATCGTGTATTTATATATTTGAGAATAGGTTCAATTAAGGTCAGTGATTTACAGTACGGAACCGCAACTGTGGTGGAATATTCGCGGCCGTATATGGATTACACATTCAACACCACATATGTATAATACATGGGCGGCGCCGCCGCTACTAACGAAGGGGGCACACTGCAATAATAATAACACTATGCAACAAAAAATACTTTTGTAATATAACAGAGATCTGAATAGGTAATTTAGGAGGCTTTTGATGGCATGCCTAAACCGGATTTGTTGCCCAATTGGTTCCAGGGTTTTGAGATATTCTAACCTAAAAGTCCCAAAAATGACTATATTGGCAATGTTAAAGAATTTATTATTAAATCTTTCCTCTTTAAAATGAGTTTTAACATTTTACTGTACGATTCTTTTAGCCGAGATGTACTAGTTTGAAGATATGATAGAGTGTAGTATAGTAGATACAATGAACTTTACTACATATATCTTCAAAGTAGTATATTTCGGTAAAGAAAAATCGCATAGTAAAATGTAAAAAATCATTTTAAAGTGAAACTTTTATTACATCGTCTCAAACTTTTTCGTCTGTGTGTTGCATGTCGCGTGACGCTCGGCCGCGGAGTTGGGATAAATACGGCAGAGCCATAGACATAAAGAAATGGACAGTGCATCTGACTCGATAAAAGAGCCGTGTCAAATGAAAGAGACAGAAATTGTTTGGTTGGAAATATCATATATGTAATACTGTATTACATATATGTTCCAAACAACTTGCATCTCTCTTTCACTTACAGAACAAATGTTACACCATTATGTTAAATACGAATGCGCTGTCCATTTCTCTATGTCTATGGTATATGTTTATTTTTTACACGCATAACCTAAAATAGTAAATGTCATTTATAAAAAACATTATATTCAGCGACTCTATAACGGTAATAATGAGAAAGGCATCCAAAATTTACTCCAAGAGGATTTATGTGTTCATCCACGAGTCACTAATTCTAAGAAAATATTTTCTACATAATATATTTCATCGAAAATGTTTTGTTCTGTCACAGTTTAGTACTTATATTATTTGATAAAATGATATTAAAAACTAGTCTTTCGTTAATGTAAAGAAACATAGCTTTATATGTTTAACATATAAGTATGTTATTATTGTTCGGTTTAAAAAAAATATTACAAACATGAATACATAAAAGTATATCTGTTTATTTGAAGTAGGTATTTGTAGTTTTTATATGGTTATACTTTTTGCTGGTGCATGTTGTTGTTTATGGATTTATTTCAATTTTGAGTGCTTGAATTTATTATTCCGAAAATTTTTAGTTAAATGTCATAAAACCACACAATCCTTTTTTTTAAGTTCGGATATCTAAAAAACCTGACGTGATGGAATCATTTGGGCAACGAATTCGGTTTCGGCATGACAAACACCTTCACATATTCAAATTTCTGTGAATTTTTTTTGTTGCATAGTGTTATCGGAATAAATATTTAATAAAAAAAATGAAAAGTATCCCCCATTTGGTAAAATGCTGAGACACTTATGTATACACGTACACATAAGGAGAGATAGCTTTCACCGCTTGGCTAGTAAAAGTGATTAACAGAACATGTATTATATGCGCCGCGTTTTCTAGTTTTGACAACCGCTTTTGTTCTACCGGTACATGTGTTCTCTGTTAATTGTCACGACTGCACGCGGCCACGCCACTACATACAGATTTATTTATTTAAAAACAGATCTCTTTAAACAGCGGTCATCAACAACCAAACAATTATTGTTCAAAGAGGAGCAACACGACTCACTTTAAAAAAACAGAAATATTACGCGCTTGTGTAATATTTCGGAAAAGTTTTATATAAATAAATAAAAACAAACATTATAAGAAGCTCCTTCCAAAATCTTGAAATGATTCATCATCTGTGAGAAAAGATATCGTCAAAATAAAATCAGTAAAGGACCCCGCAGAATCCTTATGGGAAAGGGGTTTCGGTCAAACTCTTTGAAACTTTGGATACTGATAGTCCTTGATGAGTAGATCAAAAGTGTCAATGGGCACTAAATCCTAAAAACTCAAACTTTTAAGATATAGCCCTCTAAAGTTGGGGATCATGCTCGCCTTTAATTTGCAATAAAAAAATTTGTAGAACCTTAATTTTCGCACAACTATTTGTATGTGTTCCCAAAGACTTATATAATCGATTGTCACCATAAAAAGTAAACTTTTAAATTCTTTAGCCAATGGCAGTACTTAAATCTTATTATTACGTTTTTTTTTATTATAAACCAATTGGATTTGTTTATAATTAAAAAAACGTAACAATAATATTTAAGTGTTGTTATTTCTCAATGAATTGAAAAGTTGACTTTTTTAGGGTGACAATCGATTATAGAATACAAAAAGTTGTGCGAAAATTGAGGTTCTACAAATTTTTTTATTGCAAATTAAAGAAAATCATGATCCCCAACTTCAGAGGGCTATATCTTAAAAGTTTGAATTTTTAGGACTTAGTGCCCATTGACACTTTTGATCTACTCATCAAGGACTATCAGAATCCAAAGTTTCAAAGAGTTTGACCGAAACCCCTTTCCCATAAGGATTCTGCGGGGTCCTTTAATTAACAATTATATTTAAAATTCACAGGTATTTGTATACTTGAGCCAAGTAAACCTTGTTTTGTATATAACGAAAACAATATTTTCTTAAGATAAGAAATATATTCTTAAACCAACTATAGTATTCTTGGACGAAGAAATAACGTAGTTGGATTAAGAGTACTTTTCTTATATTAAGAAAATATCGTTTTCCTTATATACAAAACAAGATTTTCTTGGTCCAATACAGTGTGTAAAAAAATCGAAAAATCAACTGAACATTTTTTTTACGTCTGTTTGTGCACAAAAGACCACCAACAGTGTGTTCTCAGTTCTTATATATCGTGGTGTTACACGCAGTGATGTACTCTACATGGTTCTTTATCAAAATATCTCTATAGCAATTAAACAACTTTTATATTTAATCCAATCGTTGCCTTTGTATGCGCGGTAATAGCGCCGTTTAAAGTGACAGCTCTTAGCTGCTCAAGCTAGGCTGTTAGTTTACGCTTCGACGTATATCAAATATATTATAACTGTTGCTCTATTTTAATTTTAACATATGTATTTTTTTTTCTATACAATGTGTGCCAAAATTGATTCAAAGTTCTAATTTTACAGCTGAAGTTGAGGCAAAAAAAAGTGTTTTTTCAAGAATTTTTTTTGGAGAAGACATTTATAATTTATCAATGTAAAAATTTGTACACATATTATGGTAACTTTTAATTGTATTTTAACATTTTTTATTTCTAAAAATAATAATTTTGAAAGCTACTACAGCTGTTCTCCAGGAGGTCCTCTTAAAAAAGGCGCCTTGCGGTACTACGATATCTCTGGACTGCATCTTTTAAAATAAAAAAAACCCAAACGGATTTCTTTAAAGTAATGTATAATCTTGAACTTAATCGAAGGAATAAGCAAAATAAAATTTTTTGACAAAATGACGGCTTCTCAAAAAAAATATATCGATTTTCGATAAAAATTTGACCTTAATTGTTTATAAAAAAATAAATATTTATCGGTGAGATAAAACCTTCGATTAATTACTAAAAAATATTCTTAAGAAACTTGTGTTAAAATTTGAGATAGATCAGTTCAACCGTTTTCACCGACTTTAAAAACACAGATTTGAGAAAAACGCGCTGCCGCTCCAACCTCCTACATTCAAACGCTCTGAGACGTCTTTACAAATATGCGTGTAACTTCGAAAACAATCGCCGGATTGACTTGAAATTTTGTGTGTGTGTACTTAAATATATGTACATTATGAAAAAAATAAAACAAAATTAATTTTTTTGAAAATTTTAACTGTATGTAACCCCTTAAGGTTTTAGGAATTTGGTACCCTGCGAGAAGATTTTTTGATTTTGATGTAATTAATTAAATAATTCGAAATTCGAAAAATACAAAAAAAAAATCGTAAGAATGTTTTCAAACAAATTACACATAAAATAAGCGAAATAAACTTTTTTGTTTGCATTAATTTATTCATTAGAGTACCTGTAAAAATCCCCAAATTAATTTTGAACTATTTTTTATGTGTAAAAACTCGAAAATCGTGGATCAAACTATTTTTAGGTCTTTAAGATAAAAATTAAATAAAAACAAATATATTTTTCATTTATTTGAAACGATATATTTTATAAAAAATAAATTACAGACCAATTTATTTAAGATAAGAGCTCAAAAAAATCCGGTTAAGGTTTAAAAGTAATAAACTATTGCAGCAGTTCTTAAACTTATGTGGTCTAGGGACCCCTTTTTTGAACAATTATTTTTCAGGGACCCCCTCCCTGATAAAAAAAACAAAGAAGGTTGTTAGATACTAATTAATGATTGGTAAATAGAAATATAAAAGTACTTTATGTTAAGTCATTTATGCCAAAAATGTTTCACGAAGTTTAGTGGACCCTAGTCGAAGTACCGCTGGACTACACTGGTAGAAAGCATTTCTCAAACCAAGTAAACCTTGTTTTGTATATAACAATATTTTCTTAAGATAAGCAATAATCTCTTGAACCAACTATAGTATTCTTGAACGAAGGAATAACGTAGTTGGATTAAGGGTATGTTTCTTATATTAACAAAATATTTTTTTCGTTATATACAAAATAAGGTTTTCTTAGTCCAATACAGTTTTTTTTCCTGTGTATTGTATTTAATTTACACTATTTTTAACACTGATATTTAAAATTAACTTTACCAACATTCGAATATTCGCACTTATGTTTTATTTATTTTATTTTTCTATTTAAAAAAATGGTAAATTGTTAATTCAAATTTGAATTCGAAAGTAACTATGTCTGTCTGTCTGTCTGTTTGTTACCTTTTCACGATTAAACCGCTGATGAAATTTGACAGGGAGATAGATTACCTCCTGAGAAAGGACTACTTTGAATTTTGAAAAACTAATTATATAAAAAATAAAAAAAAATTCAAAATCGTGGGTAATAGCTATATATCAAATATACAAATATAAAATTAAATATGACAGTAAAAAGTGAAGATATTTGAACACATTACGTTTATGTTAAGCCACACGAATTTAAATTTTATGTGATAAAATTAAAATTAAATATACAATTAACATGCAAATATTTCAACGAAAGTTGTTAGAAAATAATAACAATTTTCTATTTTTATACAATATTTACCATAAATTCAAAAAAAACTATAAAAAACATCCGTTTCAGTAAAAAAAAAACATCATTTCCACTTTTGCAAACAAATAACATAGGTATAAGATTTGATAACAGATAAGTTAAAGGATATTTAGATACACACACACACACACACACAGTAACATGCCCATGAACGCGAAAGTGGTGGTTATGTGGGTCGCCCCCCCCCCCCCTCTTGTTCGCTCAAAAGTGGTGGACACATCACTAGAGCCTCACCGTGCATTATTACCGGCACATTACACCGAATCAAACGTATCGGGGTTCATATCACCGCTAACAATACCTGCATACAACAATTGAACATCGCAAAACGGTTCGTATCACCGCTAACAATATCTACAACAATTGAATATCGCGTGATCGAAATATAAAAAAACGGTTCGTATCACCGCTAACAATATATGCAACAGTTGAATAAAAAAACGGTTCGTATCACTGCTAACAATATCTACAACAATTGAATATCGCGTGATCGAAAAAAAACGGTTCGTATCACCGCTAACAACTGAACATCGTGCTATCGTAAAACGGTTTGTTTCATTGCTAACAATATCTGCAACAATTGAATATCGTGCTATCGAAATAAAAAAACGGTTCGTATCACCGCTGAGGTGTGTATCATCGCTAACAATACACAGTGTCGCCAACAATTGAAAAATTAAATTGTGTTTATTTTTGGACAATTGTGTGAATTGTACTTTTTGTGTGTGTGTTTGTGTGTGTTTTGTGTTATATTGTCAGTGTTTGGAGGAGATTTTAATGTGTGTATAGAACACGAAAATAAACATATAATGCAGTGAAATTGTTGCTGAAATAGTTTTTTTTTATATACTTTATCGATTTAGTTCATTTGTTTGAAAATGGCTGGAATTAAGGTGAGTTTTGTATCAAAATGTATTTATTTTTGTATTTACTGTGGCAATGAAAGTATTTTAATTGATAAAAAAGTGATATAAGCAAAAAAAATTATTAAAAATATACGTTTATTATAAATTCAGAGAATAGTTTTTACTATTAACCTATTAATTCCCAAGGGTAGAAAATGAAATTAATTTGATGTTTTAACTGCATTTTATTACTAAATATGTACTCAAATAACTGTTTTTGAAGTAAAAAAAATCATGTTTTTTTTTTTATTTTTTCAACAAAATGTTGTGTCTACGAAACGTTGGAAAAACTTAGTGTGGAATAGTTTAAAACAGTTTGTGTGACGATGTTAGCAGCAAAAAGTCATTTCATCAATGAGATATTAAAAAAAAAAAACAATTTTTTAAAAATGTTTCGTCTACGCAACGTTAGTGATTAATGGGTTAAATAAATAAGAAAACTCTTAAAAGGGAATATTTTATAAATAAACAGGTATTTTCTATTAAAATGTTTGATTTCTAAATAAAAAAAAAAAAAAAACATGTTTGTAAAAAGAAATTTACCTACAAATGAAAAAAATCTCGTTGTTATAATGTATATACATATTTACATATATTATATAAATTAAGCATGGTGAGAAATAATTCTTTAGTTTTCTGCCGCAAAACCGGCAATAAAAATATTTGATGAAAGCAAGAACAAAAATCTGTTCAGGTGTATTTAAAGAATTTAGTAAAAAAATGTGAATCGAGTATGTGACGTGTTAAAAAGGGAAACCATGTGTACAGATATAGCCTCGTCTCGCTTCATTGCACGCCTTTCTGTCACAGTACGGAGAAAGTAGGTGATCATCACCAATCTCTCTCTACTTAACTACCCGACCTGTGCCAAGGAACCCAGTTCTTTAATTTAATTAGGGATGCACACATTTTTTTTTTCATTTATTAATTTTTATTTTTACTGTAAAAATATTTTTTGTTTACTTAATTAGAATGGGTTCATGGGTACAGGTCACGACTTTTATATAATATTTATCACCGACTTCGAAGGTGGGAGATGGAGGGTTATCTCCCCCCATTAAAATTTACCCCCATGTGAATTTGTACTCTTTTTAATGAAATTTAAAATTCAAAATTTTACTTTGTTAATTATATTGAAAGTAAAAAAAGTTAAATTTAATTTGAAAATTGAAATAGACAGAACGGTATATAATAGTAACATGTACTAATTTGTACTGCTGTAATGGCAGAGCTAGTTTTTTTATTATTTTGAATAAATTACACGTGAATATATTTGTTTTATAATTATTATAGTATTTAAAAGGGTTGAAGTTTCGAATAATTAGTTTTTAAAACGTCTCTATATAGCCAATTGTGTAGAATTTCAATAAATAGAACATTTTCGGCAATCGTGTGTTAAAAACTCAATTTTTAATATCCAATTACTCAAAAACCATACGTCCAATACTTTAAATAAAATATATGAGTTATCCATAAATAACATATTAAAATTTTAGACTTTTATCTATACATTACTCTAATGATCGAATAACTTTAAAATAAGAAGAAAAATCATAATTTACTTTATAAACAATAATTTTCATTATTTCTCTTGTCATATTTGATTTAAAAACGGCGTCAAAAAATTTATCAATATTTTTTTTTTACAAAAATAAAAATGATACTTAATTTCTACAAGGTAACTAAGACTGAAGACCTTCTTAGACACAATTTAAACATCCCAAATGACATATACATTATTTAGACATTACAATAATTACCAAATACTGAATATTCAAAAGTTTTTTTTTAATTAAAGATTTTGTTTTCACACCACATTATTGTTATTTTAGCTTTACTTTTTTATAATTAAACACTATCCGTTTTTTGGTTAATTATCGCATACAAAAATTAATTCCATAGCCTTCAGATGTGCATCTAATGTGTTATCTGACCTCTAAGGCTCTACGTTTAAAGTTATTTGTGTCATCGCATTATTTTAATACATCTGCCCATTATAATATTTGCATAATTAAAAAATGTCATTCATTAATTTTGAATTAAGGTAGTTGGTCCGTAAACATGTTTTCGTCAGATTTTGTTTAAATTGCACAGGAATATTCCCTAGATTAATATCTGAAAAATAGCCCATTTTTATTAAAATTGACCATCTCAAAGTCATGAAAAACGATCTCAAAGTTTATATTTTTAACACAGCTTATATGGACTAACCGTACACTAACGTAACGTTTTATTAGATAAAATTTAAACGTAGCGTCAGTTTTTCATGAAAAACTGACATGTTGTATATTTATATGAAAGAAAACATAATAAAAAAATTAAAATTATTGACCATCCCGTTATTAATATTTAACCAGATTTAACTACCAAACCATCACATAAATTACAGTATCGTTGACAATATGCAACAACGTATTCATTTGATTATAGTAAAAAATACACGAAATAATGAAATAATTTTTTACAAAATATGATAAGTGGATTGAAGGGAATTATAATCGATTTCATTAATTATTAATATATTTTGTGGTAGTTTAGATGATAAAATATAATCATTTGACAAGTAGTTAATAGTAGATAATGTACAGCGTTGCCATGATCATTTCTCTAAATTAAAAATATGTACTCATGGCCTAATGTGATCACATTATGATGGACCAACTACCTTAACAGGATATTTCATGGTTACTGTGGGTCAGTGGCGTAGTTTGGGAGGTTAAGAGGACCCCCCCCCAATGAGTCTATGAAAATTATGAGTATTTTTTTCCAATAATGAATACTTACATCTAACAAGGGAACCTTTTCAAGTCGAAAATTCGTATCGAGTTTAAACTTTGTATATAGTTAGAGGAGGTCAAGATAAGTAACAAAAAAATTATCACAGCTGCGGTAAAACGGTTTAAGGGGGTGACACACCCCTATGGAAATAATTATGTTTTTTCAAATAACTCTGGAAATAATGAAAATTTAAAAAAATCTACAATACAAAATTTGCATGCTTTTTTATGCTCTTTTGAATGGCGACAGTCAAAATTCGAAAAATTCAACCGTTAACTATAGTCTATGATAAAAACCATGCCTACCTCAATAATGCTATCATTAAAGTAAATTGCATTCTTTCTTATTGTCTTATATCAGTGGTTCCCAAACTCTTTTGGCACACGGACCCCTTTTCATAGTCAAAACTTGCCCACGGACCCCCTTTCATAGTCAAAACTTTCCCACGGACCCTGGGTGAAAAACTACATAAATGAATAATCGAAAAATTAAAAATTTAACTTTGATGTCTTGAATGGTAAATGGTGACGTAAAAATAAAATATAAATAAAACATTTTGTTGTAGACTTATTTATTGAAATTATAACTTTTGTTTTAAAATACAAAAAAAAATATGACTTGAATGAACCTGATGGGATGTAATGTTTTTAAATCTCACAAACTCGACTCACCGCGATACCTGTTATCAATTGTATTTTATGTACCTGTCTATATTTATATTTTACGTAAATATCGCTAATAATTTATTCATTGTTATTTATTTTAACTTTCATATTAATAAAAATATGCGCGGACCCCCTGACGTTGTTCAGGGACCCCCAATTCGATTTTAATTTTCCACGGACCCCCTGAACGATGCCAGGGACCCCTTGGGGTCCGTAGGGACCACTTTGGGAACCACTGTCTTATATGAACACATTTAGTCTAGAAATACCTTTTAATTGTTGTAAATGAAATTACATTTAATAAACAAATGATTGCTATAGTAATCGATACGAGATACTCGCGACTTTATAAACGGTATAACCTTAATTAAATAATTATTGTCAATGTTTGTTTATAATTGTCCGATCACATCTGATTGATTGAAATTTAGGTTTATATTACACGCATCATAGACTGGATGAGAGAAATCGCAATAACTAACAGATGGACATTATTATGTACACTGTTAATTTTTAACATAAAAAAATATGTTAACGGGAGGACGAAATTTCATTCTGTGAAAAATTAATCGGTAACGTAGTAATATTTCATACCAACAGTATCAAAAATTACTTAAAATAATTATAAAACTTATTAATATAGTCAGATGAAAAAAATTCATTAACATTTTTATTTATTTACGATGCATAGGAATGAAAAAAAAATAAAAAAAACTGCATAGATTGATGAAAAAATTTTGATCCTACACCCGACATGGTAAAATTTAAAAGAACGTCTACTACAATACAATACTCGTATAATGTATAGCAGTTTCTATTTTGGCGATAGGCCAGATATGAAAAGTAATATAGAAACATGGTAAAATTATAGAGAATGTACGTGAAATTTTCATATGCAAAAAATTAAATTAAAGAGTAGCGTATATTACTTTTTCAGAGTAAATAAATTTTAATAGGTACTATGTTAAAATTTACCAGTATGTCATTGTAATTTTTCATTTACTTTATTTTAAATTCTACCGACTTTTCTGTTAATTTTTTTCAGAAGTTGATTCTGTCCTCAGGTTAACAGCATTTTCTGTTAATTTTTAAAAGAATATTCTCTCCAAAAAATTCTCTCATAAAAGTCCGACTTAATCGGTTTTTTACCGTTTTTTACGACCAAATGTGACTGGTCTGCTCGATTTTATTGACTTGATATCAAATTTTGATACTCCACATTTGCAAATTATATTATTATATATATTTTTCCTGGAACGGACTGGCAATTTTATACATTTCAAATTTTAGCTCAATCGGGCCAATAGTTACGCTACGTTAATAAAAATGAATCAAATTAAATAAAGAACATAAAAAAATATTTTTTTTATAACCAATTTGTATAGTTTTGTAAAAAAGCATGTTATTTGGTACATAAAAACTAAATTAAATATTTACTAAAGCTGTAAAAACAACTTTTACCTATGTTGTTGCATATACATAAAAAAACTATATGCGTTCGTTTTAATTTAAAACTAATAGTCATTAAAAATTACGACAAATAAATTAACACTAATTATAAATTAATAAACAGTTAAATAGTGAAGCCGATGAAATGTTATATAATACCACTGACTATGTTATTAGAGAATTATGGTCGATAAAATAGTTATTTATTTTATCTATGTCTATAAATAAGGAAGAAATCGAATAAAAGCTGAAAAATATGTTTACTTTTTTTTTATTAAATGTAATGTATATAATCAAATAATCTCGAGATTAAAATGGGATTATAACACTAGGATCTCTGAATCGAGTATAACATTAAATTCAGTCTGTGAGTCTGTCATTAAGTACACTTTAAAGTTTAAAGCCAAAATCGTGGAACTTAAAAAAACTACGAAATTTTAAAATAAAATATAATTATATTTTTTTAATTATTTACGGAACGGTTTATATAAGAAAAAAATGTTATAAAAATAAGTTTTAGAGAATATTATTATCTTTAATTTATATTCCATAAAAAAATTCAGGAAGTTTTTCATTAAAAAGTTATAACCAAAAAACTGAATAAATAAAAATTATTATATTTTTTCAATTAAATTTTAAATAAAATTTTTGTTGGTAATTATTTTTGGAACGGTTTATACCGGGTGTCCCAGATAACTTTTCCAGCATGGGGATCTCAGTATCTATAAGAGATACAGGTTTGGTTAAATGAGATAAATTATTTGTATGAAAGGGGTGAATATTATTACACAAAAAAATATTCATAGTTGTATGTGGTTTAGGCGGTATACCCAAAAAACTGAAAATTCGGAATTTCTTTAAATGGCTATAACTTTTTTGTTAAAGTAGATAGGTACTTTTTGTTTGCGGTTTCTTTAAGCACTTTTTTGTGTAGAATTGATTGGTGTATTTAGATTTTTTATATCACTTTTAGTTTCCGAGATACAAGCCCTAACTTCAGTTTTTCTTATGGGCCACTATGTTGAATATATCATATTTTAACGTGTTTTTTAATCTACTTAAAACGATATGTCACTTGCCATATTTATAATCGAAAAAAAGTCGAAATACTAAATATCAGTGATATTTATAAGTATTTTATTACTAACTTTTAAGTGAGCCATGAAAAACAAAAATAGTAAACAAAAATCACAATAACAACAATCAAAATAACAAATGAATATTTGAAACAATGAACTATTTGAAAAAATATATTATAATTTTTTTTTTCGATAATAAATATGGCAAGTGACACATCGTTGTAAAGTAGATTAAAAAACACGTTCAAATATGCCATAGCCAACTTAGCGACCCATAAGAAAAACTAAAGTTAGGGCTTATAACTCGAAAACTAAAAGTGATATAAAAAATCTAAATACACCAATCAATTCTACACAATAAAGTGCTTAAAGAAACCGCAAACAAAAAGTACCTATCTACTTTAACAAAAAAGTTATAGCCATTTAAAGAAATTCCGAATTTTCAGTTTTTTGGGTATACCGCCTAAACCACATAGAATTATGAATATTTTTTGGTGTAATAATACCCACCCCTTTCATACATATAATTCATCTCATTTAACCAAACCTGTATCTCTTATAGATACTGAGATCCCCATGCTGGAAAAGTTATCTGGGACACCCGTATAAGAAAAAAATGTTATAAAAAGAAGTTATAGAGAATATCATTATCTTTAATTTATATTCCATAAAAAAAATCAGGAAGTATTCCTTTTAAAAGTTATAACTAAAAAACTGAATAAATAAAAAAAATTATATTTTTTCTGCTTTTTTTCTGAAATGTTTATATGTTTATTTTAAAATTTAATCAAAATTCACGGTCCACTTATTAACAAGTATATATTTTTTAATAGCACACGTAATTTTAATTATGTGTTGTAAGAGATCTAACATGATATGAAAAACGCAAATATTAAATTAAGTATACATTTAATTCACTGTTTCAAGTAAAACACTATTTGTTTTTTAATTGACTGTTATAATTAATTAGAAGAAAATAATCTTGATTAGAAAAAAGTAAAACTATAATTAGATAGAAAACTAGATAACATATAAAGAAATAAATAAAATTTAATATTTCAATGGTCTTAGATCATAACATGATAACTGCAAGAAGGATAGATTATACATATTTTAACATTTATTTTGACGTATGAATAAAAATCAGAATTTATTCGAAAATTACTCAAATATCAGTCAATAGATTTTAATAGATCTTTGATATATGAAGTGGTCAAACTATAAGCATAGTTTAGAGCCGTAACTACCACATGGGCAGCCGGGACAATAGGCATAGGGATCCCCACAACAGCGTAAAAACATTTATTTTGACGTATGAATAAAAATCAGAATTTATTCGAAAATTACTCAAATATCAGTTAATAGATTTTAATAGATCTTTGATAAATTAAGTGGCCAAACTATGAGCTTAGTACAGTGCCGTAATTACCACAGGGGCAGCCGGGGCAATGGGCATAATCCCCCCCCCCCACAACAGCGTAAAAAAATGCAAGAATAGTTAGGTGTAAATCAAAAAAAAGTTTTTATTTTTTATTTTATTAGCAGGGGCATTTCGCCCATTACCACACTCTGCCCCGTGGCCCCTGAGCTTCTAGTTACGGCCCTGGTTTATAGTTATATTTATAATTATTAATTATATTATTTTATATAGTTTTATTTCTTGTAACGTGTTTAGTATTGATATATTTTTCATTCTTTAATGAATTTATATCCGCAAAAGAGAAAATAATTATAGTAAATAGAACAACGAACATGCATTATTCATTTGAAGAAGCTACAAAAACAAAAGAGTGAAATTAAATCAAATCAATTTAAAGCGAAGTGTTTTTCTCTAAATATATCCGTTTATAATAAACTTTAAAAGTAATCAAAAATATACATTTATTTGATAAGTTATGTTTAATTTTGCTCACATTTTTATGTATATTAACATTTATAAAATAAACAATAAATAGGGTAATTTATTGTTTATTTTTAGGGCCAATTTCATTGGAGAAATATTTTTTTCAAAATGAAATATATTTAATATACACTCACGGAAACAATTAAAGGACCACTTGATTTTATCGAAAAAATTGCTCATTTTCAGAGTAGTGCCAATAGGTCAAATATGATTATTTTTTTACATATATGGTGTGGAAATTGAAGGAAATTTTATATTCTTTTCAAATCCAGGAGTATTTTTGTGTTATTAAACGTTTTTTATGACCAAACCGTGGTTGTATAAAAAATAAAAAATTTGATTTTTTTTTGCAATTTTGAAAGTTGCACACGGGGATGTTTATTTTTTTTTTCAACTTTTATGATAGACATTTTTTAGGAAATTTTCTGTTTTAAAACGCTGTTTTCAAAAAAAAAAAATTAACATTTTTTGGTGTTGCGATATCTGAGTTTGAATGAAAAAAGTACCAAAATAGACAGAACGGTATATTATAGTAACATGTACTAATTTGTACTGCTGTAATGGCAGAGCTAGTTTTTCATTATTTTCAATAAATTACACGTGAATATATTTGTTTTATAATTTTTATAGTATTTAAAAGGGTTGAAGTTTCGAATAATTAGATTTAAAAACGTCTCTATATAGCCAAATGTGTATTATTTCAATAAATAGAGCACTTTCGGCAAGTTCTCTCATTTATCGTGTATTAAAAACTCTATTTTTAATATCCAATTACCTACTCAAAAATCATACGTCCAATACTTTAAGTAAAATATATGAATAATCCATAAATAACATATTAAAACTTGAAACTTTTATCTATACATTACTCTAATGATCGAATAACCTTAACTCATAGGACAAAAAATATTTTTTATTTTATTTTAATTTCGTAAATAAATTCTATATTTGGGTCTATCGATTGAAATCGATAAAAAAACATATATTTTTTATGACTTTCTATTGTATTTGATATTTATTTACATAAATATATAAAATTTCAATAAAAATCCTATACCCATATATATTTTATGTCAATTTTATTACCAAATTCTATCAAACCAATTTATAAAGTATGTCAGCCCACACAAAGATTTAATATAACTGCAAATACGGTTTTCTGATAGTTGAGAAAAACCTTGCTAATGACCCTACTAACTATTTAGCACTCTTAAGGTCAAATAACCATAAATTCTCTTAACCCGACTATAAATTTTTAATGTTAATCGAGACAAACACGCCCATATTTCTAAACACAATAGAAGCATTATATTGTTATAATAATATTAGTATACTACAGCGTCCCTAAAACTGTTTTCTTTCACGAGATATTTTTTTAGAGCTCCATTTTTTTATCTGCCTTATTCATCAAAACCCAGTCCAAACCTACAGATCTAGAAACGTGAAATTGTATTATGACGTATAAGAACCTCTGCAAGAAATATTTTCAAAAATTTATCTCCTAAGGAGTGAAAAAGGGTGTCAAACTTTTTTTTATATAGTTAACTAGCTGACCCGGCCACGCGTTGCTGTGGTTAACCTATACTTTAGCAACATGTGGTGGTTATGCTATTAAATTGTAGGTTATATGAAACGTTTGGAAGTTTGACATAGCGCCATCTATTGAATACTTACTCAATCCAGTCAACAGATGTCACCATCTGTTAGAATCGTTTGGAGCTAACAGATAAAGACAAATAATTTGCAATAAAATAATATTGCGATCATAAATTGAGATGTAAGCTATCCTATCTTTCAAGTTGGATCAAACTGCACACGGTGTACAAATTTGATTAAAATCGGTTAAGTAGTTTAGGAGTCTATCGCGGACAAACATGTGACACGTAATTTATATATATTAAGATAATAAAATGTGGTTATATTCATTTTTTCTGGTCTATAATAATTTGTGAGTCATATTTTTAGAACCGCTGATTCATTAGTAGACAAACTTCACTTATTAATTTATAGAGGCGTGACTTTTTCTTTAAATTTTACACCAATTCATCTTATAGAAAGTGATATTGAAAAAAAAAATAGTACATAATGAAGACATTTTGACGTTGCAAAAATTAATCGCCTTTTGTGTTTATAAAAATACACGATAATATATATTAAGATAATTTAAATATGCATGTATGTTCATTGTTCACCTACTTTGTGATTTTGAACTTAATAATAATACTAAATAATGTCACTATGTAAAAGTCTTATGTGAACTATGCTAAATTTTAGCACAAACTTACTGTGTTGAAATATTCTTAATTTTATGATTTATAGACATTCGTGTTTTACAACATAGAGAGAAGGGGGGGGGGGCTGGTATCAAAACAATAGAGCACCCATTAGTTATGAAAAGAGTGAGAAGAAAAATAAAATAATTATTTGGTAAATATTTAGACAGTATAATGAGTAAAAAGAAAAAATAATTTTAATAATAGAATTATACAAGTCTCGAGGCTTTCGCGGTGATCTTGATATAGATCTTAGCTTCTGGGTATAAGCCCCGTCGATTTGATCGTTAAGGTAGGTTCATTTTCATTTCGAAAACACTGTATATTCATTTTAAAATTTCACTCTATTTAAAAATAAAATAAGAATTCCGTTTCCTTCAAGAACTTTTACTAAAGAACATTCACTTAACAAAACAGAAACATTTGGCGACAAACGGAAATCATTCTACATAAAAAAAATATATACGCATCCGCAGAAACATATATACATATTCGCTGATTCATTTGATCGCCCCCCCCCCACGTATACTGTTAATTAAGCTGTATCCACACTCACAAACATATAGAGAGATGCCCACTAACCCAGTTGTTAAAGCTGCAAAATGCAACACACACACACACACACACAGCCAGACAGACAGACAGCTATAACGACACTTGTTCATAGAGCGAGACTAATTGCTCTTCGAAACCACTTTTCAAATTATTATTGTTTCAATTTTATTAGTCGTCTGATTAATCCATCATAATTAGGATCACGTTTACAGTTTGTGATTCAAGTTATTAGACTAAAACACAGCTGATAATAACATAAATCAAACTACAGGTTGTCCGGTAAGTCAGGATACATACATATTCATATTACTATCGAGTCATTTTTGAACTATTATTGTTTTACAATAGATCCTGACTTATGGGACAGCCTGTATGTTTAATTGCGGATTATTATCATGATTTCGAATAGTACTATCTTTTCTTTTTAAAACGATTTTTTACATTTTACTATGCGATTTTTCTTTACCGAAATATACTACTTTGAAGATATATGTAGTAAAGTTCATTGTATCTACTATACTACACTCTATCATATCTTCAAACTAGTACATCTCGGCTAAAAAAAATCGTACAGTAAAAAGTTAAAACTCATTTCAAAGAGGAAAGATAATACTATTTGTTACCGTGACCGAAAACTTTAGAAAAAAATTACCCACTTGATAATAAATTCTTTAACATTGCCAATGGACTTTTAGGTTATGCCACCAAAAGCCTCCTGAATTTTCTTTTCAGATATCTGTTATATTACAAAAGTATTTTTTTATTGCATAGTATAATTTGAGTGTTTTAGTCTAATAATTTATAATTAATACATATAGAGAAAGTAAACTATACTACAATCAATAATACAATTAAAACTGATGTTTTGTCTTTAGGTTAATTACTTATAACACGTATGGTATATAATTTACGATGAATTAAGTGTAATAATTATTATTTTATGTGAATCAATAATAAAATTTACGAGTCTGTAACATGCAGAACAAACTTTTATTATTATGGTTTCTTTTTTTATTTTGACATTAATTATTTAGTGATGTTTAATAAAGATATTAAAATACTTTCATTGCTAGTTGTATTATAATAAATCAAATGTGTTTATTGTACTGTAAATGTCACATATTATACCGACTATACTATAATTAATACATATATGGGTTAATTAAGGAACTCAATCGTATAAAACTAGATTTTATATAGATATTAATGTTTTTGATTAATTATTGTACAGATTTTTATAATAAATAATATAAGGGCATTTTAAAATGTCTGTAATGATGTGCAGAAATCAATTAAAAATTAAATGATTTCATACTACATATTTATTTATTAAAAAAATGTATATTTTTCTGAACATTTCAAAAGGGTGTATAGGGTAAACTGATCCTTAACCCTTTGTAGCTCAATATCTTAAAAAATTAAATTATGTTGATAAAGAGACAAGTTTAGGCATATAAAAAAACACGTATTTTTCAGAAATTTAAAAATATTTATGTTTAATTATTTATTTGACTTTTTTGGGAGTGACATTACTGTGAGTTAATCGTAAAAAAGCACTTATGTCGTAATGCAGGATTTGAAACAATTATTTAGTTTGTTGTAGCATAATGCTACACCGCATTTTTCTCAAATTGTTTGTGAAACGCCAGTACACTGGGGAAACTTACAACGTATTCTTTTTTCTACCCAAATCGGCCAATAACCGGATCTGGTCCTGCCTTACTGCCAATAGTTACGTAATAATACGTAAGTCAATATGTTATGCCATCTGTGAATATTATTTGATACTAAGTTATTGAGTGGTAGGTATGTTACAGTAGTGTTACACATATTACAATATATTTAGTACGTATATTAGCGGGATTATTGAGGTTTGTTACAGAAATGTCACATGGGGCTACAAAGGGTTAAGACAAAAATTATGAAAAATTGAAAAAAGGACATTTAAATTTTTTTTATTTTTTTTTAAACATATAATTTTTTACTATAATTACAGTTCTTTAAACATAGTACTTTTTTGTCATGATTTACCTACTTACTTTTGTACATTTTTGTACAATTTATGTTATATTATGATATCTATATAAGTTATCTACATTAATTTTTCAAAACTAAAAACTAATATTCGTTTTTTTTATTATTTTCAGATAAAGTCAATACTGCTGCTACTTGCAGTATTCGTCTCATTATCTGAATGCAACGATGAACAAAACACCAGCCGCAGTCGCACAACTGTAACACGAACAGAACTAAAAGTTTCCAGAAGCATCGACCCGGAGAAGACACAAACACTAAACGTCCTCACGAAAAACGGCGGCGTCGCAACTCTTATAGTAAAGAAACGTGACGAAAAAGACCTACCCCAAAACAACAACGTGTACCAAACAAACTACTTCAGTAATTCCGACGGGGCTATCATCCCGGTCAAAGCAAGTTTCAATAACTGGTCCCCAATAGCGACTTCATTCGTCATTGACCCACAAATCATCGGTTTGAACTCTGCTAGATCATTATACGATAAACCTTCCTCTGATAATTCACTTCACAAAGCATCAGAAGATTCTGAACCAGCTCGAATATACACATCAGCAAGTTTTGTTAATAATAATGATCATCTTGTCCCGAACCCCGTTGATATCAGATCTGATAACATATACGTAAAGCCTGAAGCTAAGAAATCTAGATCAGTTGTCACATTAGGGAATGACGGGATACCGGTAGTTGAAGGAGTACGTGTCCCAGACGATGAAGCCGATAAAAGGAAAGTGTGGAGAAATGCTAGAGTTATTAATGGTGAGCTAATGCCATATGAAAAGAACTATAAACCGGCGAGAGCGGTTCCACTTGGAGAATTAGTTTATTCTAAAGAGAATACACATGGTATTGGTCCGTTCTTAACAACAGATAACTTTGCCACTTCACAAAATACAGATAAGTCAAGTGTTGGCCCGTTTACAGTTGATGATAATAAACAGAAAAATATCCAACGTGCTCAAACACATTGGAATTATGTCGGAAATAGAAACAATTATGTAAGATTCAATACAGAAAATGGATTCGGTCCTTTCACTAAAGCTGATAACTCTAGAGTTGCAAACGCAAAACTTATCGACTACATAAAAGAAATTAACGAAAGAGAAGCTAAACGTGACTACTTCTCTGGAAGAACCGGCCGTGAAACTACATCAGTTTACGATACTTTTAAATTCCCTGAAAAAACCCAACTCCAACGACGCATGTTGCATTACCAAGGAAGCACAAATTACCCCAATTCTCAGCTATATACATCTACAAGTACCAAACTAAAACCTGTCAATTTCATCGACGGAGTACGAACACCCGTACTGCAATACGCACATCCCGAACTAGGTGTCCAACCTGTTAAAATACCTTCAGAAACTGAACAGAAGAAAGACACTTTCGAAGATAGAGCAAAGTTATATTTCTCGCAAGATGTTTATAACAGTCGTCCTACATACGATCACGATTCTTGGGGAAGTAATACAAGACCAAGCCAAACATACATGACTGGAGGTCGCAGAAAAGATGTAGGAACAATGTACAGACGCAGGGGTGAAGAAACTCCCGCATTATGGACAAGAATGACAGCTTCATTCCAATCTGGTTTAGAAAGAGTACGTAGATTAGCACGGCCAGTATTAGAACCTATTGTAGAAGCTACGCATAAAATAGGACAGAACTTAGGGTTCACAACAACCCATTTAACCCCAGAACAGAATAGAGTAAACGCCCAAGATCGTGTTGATATTGGAACTGGATCAATTCTACCTGCTTTGGGGTTAGTTGCCGGTGGTGCAGCTTTAGGATGGGGAGCAGCTGCCATGGGAAGATTCTTAGACGTCGGTCTAATGCGTAGTACAGATCAAGAAGGTATATTAGATACAGTTGAAATGCAACATAAACGTGCTCTTGAAACTTATGGAAATCCAGATGAATACATTGTAGTTATGGAAGACGGTGGTGCAAATCAGAGGCATAAACGTGATGCGAAACTGTTCGAAAATTCGGATTCGTATTTGAATATTTTTATGGAAGATGATAGTTCACGGAATGAATTACGTAGATCGAAACGGTTGAGAAGGGCAGTACGTGAAGATGCAGATGAAGTTTTTGTGCTTCAAGAAGTCGCTCAAGATATAGATAATGGTGCAAGTGTTGAGTCTACTGATTTGCATAAGCTTGCGCATGCTACGCATTGGGGCGATACTCCGTGCGCGAAGAGGATTTTCTGTGAAGTTATGTCGGCGCAGTCGGCTGACCAGATTGCGCTTATGGAGAAGAAAATGGATTCATTTTTAAGACTGTAAGTTGATTTTATATGATTTATTATACAGGCTGATTCAGCACTGTCGTGCCAAACTGAAACAGTAGATTGAGAAAAATATTTTAAGCAAAAAAATTGTGTCTGGTAATTTTCCGTGAGGGAACTACACTGCCGTGCTAAGCACAAAAGCGGTATCTCAAAAAAAATCATAAAGTTGATTTTTATGGCATCGAATAGCTTATTTAAAACATATGAAAAAACCCTTGAAAAAGTTTTTCCTATCTCAGGTTTACCTTAAATTACTAAGAGAATTAGAGGTATATCAATAATACGTAGGCGAATAACTGTATATTTTGATACCGTCAAAATTCCCAATATAATGAATAAATTCCATTTAATAAATCAAAAAAACAATCTGCAAAGTAAAAATAAAACTATTTTAACAAAACGTTGATTTTCTCGAAACTCGCCTTTACTGAGATACCGCTTTTGTGCTTAGCACGGCAGTACAGCCCTCCAAAGATTTTGCTCAAAATGAGTTTTTATTTAATATCTAGAGAACCCTTTGTGATAAAATTATGAAATTTGATATTTTGTTTTGTAATAATAAGTGTTAATGATTTCTCATATTAACTAGTTATAATTTAGATTAGGGATGTATGGGGCCAGTGGGCCCATCGATTTTGATCTAGTATTTTTTGTTCTTTAATTTTTTTATAAAGTTGAGCACTTATTTAAGGTTATATTACACAAAATACGCAGTTTGGCACAACAGTAATGAATCACTCTGTATTTATATGAATATTTAAGGATATTATTATGACAATGAATGCGTTAAACTATTTAAAATAATAATGAATTTAAAGTTTTACGTTTAGCACACTGAAAAAAATATTTGGTTTCGAAAAATTTTGTTTTTAATTTATATTCAGAACACATGTACCTACATTTAATGGAATATTTTACTTTGTTAATTATTAAAAGTAAAAAAAGGATTAATTTAATTTGAAAATTAAAATAGACAGAACGGTATATAATAGTAACATGTACTAATTTGTATACAATGTAATGGTAGAGCTAGTTTTTCATTATTTTGAATAAATTACAGGTGAAAATATTTGTTTTATAATTTTTATAGTATTTAAAAGGGTTAAAATTTCAAATAATTATTTTTTAAAACGTTTCTATATAGCCAATTGTGAAGAATTTCAATAAATAGAACACATTCTCTCATTTATCGTGTGTTAAAAACTATATTTTTAATATCCATTTACCTCAAAAACCATACGCCTAATATTTTAAATAAAATATATGAGTTATCCATAAATAACATATTAAAGTTTTAGACTTTTATCTAGGTATACATTGCTCTAATGATCGAATAACCTTAAGGTTGTTGTTCACTAAAATCGATCACTACAGAATTTGTTAAAATTTTAATATTGTGTTAAGTAAGCTAGTTCGCATTTGTAAAAAAAATTTCAGGTCAGTTTACCATTTCGTTTATTAATTATAAACGTGCAAAGTTGGCCTCTTATATGTACATTGCAAGCATAGGGATCCACTTGGAATTCGATATTCGTTTAATTCGTGTATTAAAACTAAACGTCAGATTTTAACCAAAAACGGATATGTTATAGATTGGTAATTAAGGAATGTGTACATAAAATTTTAGAATGATTTACCATCTCCTTAAATAATTATTAATTTTTAACTTTGATAAATTCCCGAACACATGACGTAAATATACGATATGGCAACAGCGCATTCGGCGCGATTTTTGAAATATAAAAACGTGGTATTGACAACTGACGCGCGTTGTAAATAGCAAGTGGTTATTGATTACATTTAATGTTTTTAATTATAATAATAATAGTTACAATTGTTATTATAATTATTACTATTGTCAGCAATAGTAATAATTATAATATTGTAAAAAATAAATATTCTGTTCTTGTTTAATATTGTAAATTGTTGCCAGATCTATTTGTTCTTTATTACCGACATAGCAAAACCCTGTAGTTCATGCTAAATTCCGTTCACTTTCAGTGAATAACAACCTTAAGAACATATTCAAATTTATGAAATTGTTTGAAAATTTCTTTAAAAGTGTGACATATAAAGTTGTATTCGCACTCCCGGAGAAAACGTAATTCTACATGAAAATAACAAAATAAAACTACCTAGCTACACCCATATGTCCAACTAATTATAATATAACAATTGATACAATAACATTTATTTGGCATTGATCTAATAACTGAATTACCTACAACACCGCCCATATATACTGTGGAACAATAGGATGGCCCTAGTTGCATTACTGAATATGTATTGTAGTGTTTGTCATTTGCAAGTACGCGTAATACACTCGGCGTTCTATAAGACGACGGCATCTGAAATTCAAAAATTCCACAATACAACGGTTAGAGGAGCCCCCACCACCACGCCTAAAAGTTGACAGGTAATAATAAAAATGGCGCTGTTGGTGAACGAGATCCTGGTTTGTTGACTTTTTAGAATTGAACTCTAGACAATTGTTATTCGTTGCTTTAATACTGGATGAAAAATGTATACATTTCTATACAATCATATGCCAATAATTTATTTTTGTTTTTTAATCGTTTTCAAATGATCAAATTTTAAATAAAAAGTCCTAACACCATTTTTTATACTATTTATTATATTTCAATTTCAACGAAAATTTGTATTGAATTTCATTTTTTTCCACATTGAGTCACACCAAAACACAAGTTTTGTGTATAAAATCTACATCAATTTGTTAATTTAAATTTCGCGCTGAAATATAGCAGTCACAATGATATTATGGTGGGGGTTGGGGAAAGACGTTCTATAGAACTATTAGAACACTAGCGAAATCCCGCGGCTTCGCTCGCGTAAACTTCGAAACTAATTAGAACACTCTATAAGTAATAGGGGATGACATATTAAATTTTTTTTATACTGATTTTTATTCATTACTTATAAAAAAACGTAAATATCCCGGATCTTAGTTTAAACAAAATTTTAAAACTAACCCCTGTCTACTCTCGCCATTAGGGGTTGAATATCAAATTCTTTTATTGCAGATTAAATCCATCCTAGTCCCCGTCGAACTTTCATTTTTAATTGAATATTAATTTGTCCGAATTTATTTTAATATCATGAACAGTTATTATTATTATTCCCATAGGGGTTGAATTTTCGTAACTGATATTTCTCTTGTAGAGTACCTACTTGTGCCATGGTTCATTCGGTGAATACAAAAAAATTATTTTACAAATTTTTCCACCCCCCTAGCACCTTAGGGGTTAAATTTTGGGAAATGCTGAAATAATCGTTTCACTATTTATATTTTAGAGTATGTTCGATAAGTTTCAATTAAATGCGAACAAAAAAAAAATTTATATAAATTTTGACACCCTGTTTTAACCCCGTAGGGGTTGAATTTCGAAAAATCCTTTCTTAGTGGGTGCTTACATCATAAAAGGAAGGCACCTACGAAATTTTACGTTTCTAGGTCCAGGGGTTTGGGCTTTACGTTGATATATGAGTGAGTGAGTGAGTGAGTGAGTGAGTGAGTGGTTAAGGACAAACTCTTTTATAGATATAGATTGTATTACGGAACGGTCGTCTTATAGAACGCTGAGTGTATGTGTTTATTTACTAGACCCACGCGCCGCGTATTATTTACAAACAGTTATGTATGATGATAGTTAGAGACACCTTATGCTAATGCCGATAACACGACCTTGCAATGTTTTTGCAACTCTGATCAAAGTAGGCGAGTGAAATGATGCCCAAGTTGTCAAACACATCGATATTTATTAAGACCACATTAGTTCCATAAACTGGTTGGTGATAAATCTTGTCTATTTTGGATCACATCTACTTTCAAATTTTTCTTATTTTTTCAATACGTCGTGTAATGAACGTATCGTTAATAAACGAATAATATCTGATATAAAAAATGGTATGGAGAACCATACATGACTTCCATGTTCTATAATAGTTTTTAATATAAAACTCTATTATAAATATTAGTTTTCTAATATTCTAATGTCCGTTGTACATTTTTGTAGAGTAACTAATCTAGCATTTGAATTTAACTGCGCTTGAATATATTAATATTTAAAATTAAAACTTTAAGGGTGGTTTACACCCCTTCAGTGGCTATTTCGGCACGTTTATGAAATAAATACGCCCTTAGATTGGATTGAACTACAAGTGTACCAAGTCTTATCAAAATTGGTGAGATAATACTCACTTTTTAGACCATAATAGGTACAAAATTTCGAATATTTCCGAAACCCCTAATCCGATTTGCATCAAAATCAATAGGTCTGGAGTACTCACTAAGACAAACATTTTGTCCAAAAATAATTTAAATCGGTGCATATTTACAGTAGTTATACACACGCACAGCCGCCATGTGGAAATAAACTTTTCTTTACGTTTTGAAGTTAGTACAATTAAAATCTGCTCTTATCTCGGACATGATTTTTTTACGGTATTACAATACTTTTTCTTCGAACATGGAAGTAAAAAACCATTGACTGATAATTTGAGATGTCTCTCCTTTATGCTCAGTTTCACTAACGATAGATATCTAAAACCAGAATCATAACTATCGTTCATGAAACCGGACATAATAGGAGAAATGATTATATATATATATTTTTAAATATTATTCAATTATTAATATTTTTATAGATGGATCTAAAAGACATAATAAATTTATTTAATTAAAGTTAAAAAATCAAAAGTGAAATAGTTAAATATTTTGCACACATGTGTCAATTTGCGTTGATTCTAATTAATATTGATTAGGTATTTGTATCCGTGTTGAATTTTCTATTTTAATTTGTGTCCGCAAGTTTATATATTGGCGGCGCATATTTTAAATAGCATTGTCAAATTTAATACATTTCAGAATGATCTACTAGTTCAGTTATGCTGAAGAAAGTTGATTAGAAAAATATTATCATAAATAATAATTAAAGAGCATGACATGAAAAGTGTTATTTCGTATCAGGATTTCAGGAAGTTTTCGTACAAGTTGATTTTTTAATAAAAATTACATTTTTGTATCAAAAAATCTCGAAATGACATTTTTCGACCTGGTTGACACGATTCCTCAAAGACTAATGAACCGATTTCATATTTTATTTTTTTAATAATTTTCGTAATTGTAGTAGCTATCGTTGCACGTAGCCGATTTTTGAAATTTTGATAATTACTATTTTTAAAACTGCTCTAATAAAAAAAATAGGTCTTAAAAATGAAAAAAAATAATTCAAACGATCGGCATTTTGTGAAAAAAAAAAATAAAAAAAATTCATATAGATATTGATAACATTTTTATTTATTTTTTTCATATAACCCTTCTCGAAATTTCGAGTCAACCATAGAGAAAAATATTTTTTTTGGTCGTCACATCGAGGCTGATAACTTTGTAAATATTTAATATTTTTCAATAAAAATTGATAATAAATAAGTTGAATATACACTTAAAAAAACGTCATTTACCTGATTCAAAAATAATTAGTTATATCTGTGAAAAAAATTCCCAAACATTGACAATTTTTTGACCCGTCACGGTGGCTATCCCCCTTAGAAATTCAGTGATTGTTATGCAATATTTTTCTTCGTGTAATTATGATTGATACATAGACAATATCTGTTTTGATTTGTAATAATGCATGAAAAGAATATCAATTACAGTTCATTGAATTTGTTATTTCAAAATAATTCTTGCCATATTTGAAATTAATGCACGCATATAGAATTTAAAAGTATTTCTACGAAAGTATTCTTACTAACATTTATTACGGAAGACTCAAATGTTATTTATTTATTTATTTATTTATGTATTCACACGATTAGAAATTCTGTATACCGATAAAATGAATATAAAAATCAATCAAAACCGTTTATTAATTCTTTAATAATAATAATATTGTTTATTAATAGATCATTTAAAATCTAGTTACCGTAAATATGTCTGCATTTAATTACACCATAAAAAACTGGTGTTGGTTTTATGAAACAGTTTTAACAAATGCACCGTTTGTCTATGTAACTTATATTTGAATTAGATCTATACAGGGGGGGATTAAGAATTCATTTTACTAATCTTTGAGAACCTGAACTATATTAAAAAAAAAGTGTCAACTCAAAAAATATCATATTTGAGATAAATATGTAGAATGATTTCAAGTTACTATATATTTCTATTAAAAAATTATCATTAATGTACTTCGTGTACCTACCGTCAACAAAACTAGTATATTTTAAAACAATGTCACATTTTTTATTTTATTTTTTAAATACTTAATCACTAAGCGTTTTAATAGTTACTATTTTTCAAACATCTCAGGAATACTGCAATATTTAAATTAAATACTGTGTATCAGTCCTTTTCCTATACTACCTTTACAATTTCGATTTACCTAAATTGTTAAATGTCATTAATTCCTATTTCTTCAAAACTACATTTTTTCAGTTGTGAAACTTTTTTTGCGGAGGTGCGATATTTGACTTATTGAACTGATTTTAAAAATACATGCGATAAATGTTCGAAACTGTGCAAATTTTAAAGAAATGGGTGTAAGTAAAATTTAAAAAAAGGGGAGAATAGAAAAAATATTTGTGATTCAAGAAAAAAATAGTTCTATTTATATCGGACATCCCATTATTGAATTATTTCAATTTAAATAATTATTTTATATAAGTTTTTATACTTAAATTAATAATTTTGACAATAGAAAACCTCAATAAAAAACACACTATGATTTTTGTAACCGGTTAGCCCACCCCTGTATATGAAAACACTTATAAAAAGTGAATGCCACTGAAGAACATGTATCGTTTGTATATAATAATTATAAACATAAAATTTCTAATACAAAAAAAAACCTGTAAGAGCACGGTCATTAAATTTTGGTTTAAAAATATTTCCTTAAAGCAAAAGTTATTTCGCAAAAATGTTGAACGTTTTCATATTCTCACTTAATTGCACTCGATTTCTAGCAATTTGTTTTTATTTGTTTAGCTGTTTAAATATTAACTCAACACTAATTGTACATTTATTATATGTACATATGTATATACTAATTTTTTTCTCGTGTCATAAATTTCAATTTAATTTTTTACATATGTTCTATGTATAATCTACTAATTCTACATATAATAAATAATTTTTATAAGTAAAAAAATGTGTATGTAGCTGAAATGTAGGTATATACAAGGATATAGACCAAGATTTTCTAAAGGTAGACCCCTTGGAGGTCTATGGAAGTTTAAAAAGGGTCTATAATATTACCTACTAGAAAACCATTATTTTAAAAGGGGTCAATGTAGAAAAAAGGTTAGGAACCTCTGACCAAAACTATTTAACCGATTTTGATGGGTCTTTCACTGTTCAAAAATATATGACCGTAGCTTTAATTTATGCTGTATGATTTGAATAAAAGCAGGACCGTACCCAGGAAATTTAAGTATCAAAGAAAATAAATATTATAATATATAATAAAAAACGGGCAAGTGCTTGTTGGGCACGCACATGATAGGGTTTCGTAGTCATTCTCACTACGATTTATAAAAAAAAAGTTTTTTTACAAAATTTTTCGTGACCGAAGGGTTAAAATCAAAAAGTCATTTGCCTTTTATTATTTCATTTTACGAGACCTATCAAATGACACCCCACTCAATGGGGTAAATGAAAAAAATGTGACTTCACTTTTCAATCTATGATAGGGGGGCCCAAAATATTTTTGACAATGTTCGTTATAATTTTCAGTGAAAGTACTAATTAAAAGCTACATTCTGAATTTTTTTCAGATTTTTTGAATCGATAGTTTAGAAAATAGAGGGGGGGGGGGGGCGCTCTGACAGCGACATTAAAAAGCAAATATTTCGTGACTGAAGAGTTGAAATCAAAAAGTTATCTGGCATTTTTTATTGCATTTTAGGAGACCTATCAAATGACACCCCACTCAATGGGGTAAGTGGGGAAAAAAATGAGAGTTCATTTTTCAGTCTATAGAAGGGGGGTCCAAAATATTTTTGACAATGTTCGTTATAATTTTCAGTGAAAGTACTAATTAAAAGCTACATTCTGGAATTTTTTCAGATTTTTTAAATTGATAGTTTAGAAAATAGAGGGGGGGGACGCTTTTTTAACGACTTTGGAGAGCAAATACATCGTGATTAAAGGGTTAAAATCCAAAAGTTCTGATACATTTTTTGTTGCATTTTAGGAGACCTTTCTAACGACACCCCACTCAATGGTGTAGATGAAATTTTTTTTTTTAAAACACTTTTCATTTTATGAAAGGGGGGTCTAAAAAATTTTTATTTTCAAAAATCTTATTATTTCTGTTTTTGGGTCATCAATATACGACCGTATACCAAATTTCATCTTATTATCTCAAAATTTTTGAAGACGGACATGGAGAAACTATAAGGGTTCCTAGTTTTCTACGGAACCCTAAAAATGAAAAGTTCTTACCCCCCCCCACACTATTTTGACTCAATCGCTACTGATTTCAATCAACTGTAATTTTTTATTAAAACCACAGAACTCTCATAACAATAACATAAAGTTTTATGCTATGGTAAACAATCAAAATAATAATAATACGAGTAAAAAAAAAACATTAAATTCGTATATAATGTCGTATAACGATCGTTTTACGTACAGACAGATGGACAGACGGATAGACAATCAGTACAGACGCAATACAATTACATTTATGTAACTGGGAAATGTATATGGGTTACTGTTATTACTTATTAGTTATTATCTCTAAACTGGTACATACAGTTTCCCATGTTCTCTTTTTTGTACTTGGATGTGTATAATTTAGTAAATCGAATTGTTAGGAATATTGAATTATCTTGTTTTTTTGTATATACAGGATTGTCACAAAGTAATTGCTAAAGTAGGTACACTGCTGTGTAAAAGTCTTTGGACACTTATTTCTTTGCGTATTGTAAATATGAAACTGCAAAAATGGTTAAATGTTGATAAGAGTACGTAATTACAACGTTTGTAATAATCCTAGCATATCTAAAATACAGTATTTACAATTTTCCATGCTATTTTTGAATTATATGCCAGGTTTACTCGAGTATTGACGCACATGAAAAATTACTAAAAAATTTCGAATTTTAGATTTGGTTAAAATTATGTTTATTATATAGAAAATGATGTGAAAAGTTGAATTTTTCAAACCGCAGGTCTGTATCTCTAACCGTTCTTGAGATATGGCCTCTCAAAGTTTTCAATTTTTCAAAATTTTGGATAAAAATGGCTGTAACTTTTGAACGTGAGGTCGGATTTGATTTTTGTTGACAGATTTGAAATCAGCGTGTCAAAATCTATACAATAACATGTATAATACTTTAAAATTCGACAAAAAATTTTTTGTCGAAAATCGACATTTTTTTAAGGTATACCCCTTTGAATTTTTTCGATTTTTCACGAAATTTTTTTTTGTCGAATTTTTAAGTATTATACATGTCATTATATAGATTTTGATACGCTGATTCCAAATCTGTCAACAAAAATCAAATCTGACGACACGTTCAAAAGTTACGGCCATTTTTCTCCAAAATTTTGAAAAATCGAAAACTTTGAGAGGCCATATCTCGGGAACGATTTGACGTACAGACCTGCGGCTTGAAAATTTAAACTTTTCACATCATTTTCTATATAATAAACATCATTTTAACCAAATCAAAATCACAAAATTTTTGAGTCAAATTTTATGTATTTTATTTATTTATCTTTATTAAATATGATAAACTATTACGTATATTCTGGAAAGTATAAGTCAGAAGCGTATTAAATATGGTCAGTGAGAGGGGGCGAAGGGTAAAACGAGGTTTTAACAGAATTATATTATTAAAATTACTAACTGTAGCCTCAACATAATGTTTAATATTTTTTATAATGAACTGTATAGTAAATTATATAATACTACTTATAAAAAAGACATTTGAAAGGAATTATACGTTTTGGGGGTCCCTGAATCACGCATGGACATTATCTCAATTACGTTTGTATGTCTGTCGGTCTGTGAACGCTCTACACTTGTACATTTCTTTTTTTTCAAAGTCAATGAACTAAAACGCAAACGGATGTTTACTCTTGTTAATATTTTATTTTTCTGATTACTTTTTAAATGGTTAAAAAAATCTACTTTTATAAATATCTGACAGGATGCTATACATTTTTCGCCTCTTTTTTTACATAACAGTCTGTCATATCTAAAGGCTGTGCCCTCAGATCTTAGGATCCATTTAGCTAAGATTTCTATATACACCAATTAATAAATGTGGTCTGCTATGATGACAATATGTGTATAATAATTGATAAAATTGTTAACTTACCAAATATTTAGACATATGACCACTATCTGAAACAAAAGAAACATTTTGTTATTAATATACAATCATAAAATATACTACACTAACCAGATATTAGAGCAGGGGTAGCGAATTAAATTTCTTGAAAATGTGACGCAATTTTTTATAAACAATTTTTTATTATTTTTTAAACGGTTGAAAATAGAAAAAAATGTATGAGGTAAAAGTTGTAGAGAATATTATTACCTACAGTTTATATCCTGCCTATTTTTTGGTACAACGCCCCATTTTAAAGATTATATAATTAAGTATATAAAATATACTACAGCAATCAAAATTAATTTTGTAAAAATTATTTTTTTAAAGATTTTTAATTATTTTTTAAATGGTTGAAAATAGAAAAAAATGTCTGGAGTAAAAGTTGTATAGAATATTATTACCTACAGTTTATACCCTGCCTATTTTTCTGTACAACGCCCCATTTTCAAGATATAAATTTTTATATACTGCTACATAAAAAAGTCTTGTGCCAACTATAGTAAATAACCTCTTCTAGACCTGAAAATGTTAAAACTAATCACAAATTCGTATAAACAACTCAAATACACAATAATTTCTACAAATTGACGAAACGATTATCTACTATCTATATAGGAATAGCCTCACGACCATAGTTCGCACAACAAGGTTAAAAACTGTAATATATAAAATATACCTACTACAGCAATCAAAATTAATTTCATAAAAATTATTTTTTCAAAGATTTTTAATTATTTTTTAAACGGTTGAAAATAGTAAAAAAATGTATCTAGTAAAAATTGTAGAGAATATTATTACCTACAGTTTATACCCTGCCTTTTTCTATACAACGTACCATTTTAAAGATATTAATTTTTATATACTGCTACATAAATAAAGTCTTATGCCAAATATAGTAAATGCCATTTTCTAGACTTGCGAACGCTAAAACTAATCACAAATTCGCATAAACAACTCAAATACACAGTAATTTCTACCAATTGACTCAAGATTCACTAATAAATTATTATCTGCTATCTATCTACAGCAGTGGTTCTAAAAGTGGGGTCCACTAAACTTCAACGGGGGTCCGTAAAACATTTTTGGCATAAATTACTTAAAATAAAGTATTTTTATATTTCTATTTACCAATGATTAATTAGTACCTAACAAACTTCTTCGAGAGGGGGGGGGGGTCTGAAAAATAATTGTTAAAAAAAGGGGTCCCTAGATAAGTTTAAAAATCGCTAATCTATATGAATATCCGCGATGGCCATAGTTCGCATCGCACACGATGGTTCTAATATCGCTGCTGCGACTGACTACCTATGTCACATGGGGCAGTCACTGGCCTCGATGTAGGCTACCAGAGAAAGTATCTACACAGTTGTATGCTCAATGCTCAGTCAACATTGCTCTCTGTCAAGTTCATGGAAATGCCTTAATAAATATATGCAAGATACCAGCCAGGGTGCTTATGTTCTATGACCCTTGTCACTGAAACAAAACACGACTGTACATTTTTTGTCATTTGTTTCAATACATAGTTAGAATGTTATATGTATACGACGTATACATATACAGGATGTTCTATAATGAATTAAGATAACAACGCCATTTAGTGACAAATCTAGGTACCTTTCGAGCCACATATGTATTAAGGGGAAAAACTTGCTAATTTACGTAAAATAAAATTTTAAAGATATAATTTTTAGTGTAAAAGTATATACAAGATACCAATCTTAAAACAGCGATAACTCAAAACTAGATTTTTTTGCTTTACTTCTTTTTCTCGTGTACCCTTCATTTCAAAAATAATATATAATAATATAAGGTGTTGTCCTGTATTTTAATTAAGGGGTTAGGTGTAGTCAGAGTTTTCAAGAAATCGATTTTTGTTTTTGGCATTTTTGGAAGCTGCTTCAACGGCTGAAGAACTATTTTATGGCCCAGGAATAGTTGACTCGGTGTAAGTAATTAAATAATACGTATATTACTTTACGTAAATTGAGTGTAAAACTTTAAATGCGTTTTTCTCAAAACTATGTTTTTTGAACTGGTGACCACTGTAGCTCGAAAACCGCTCGGTAGATTTTAATGAAATCTATACAGCTTTTTGAAAACATAAAAAACTAGTGCCTGATCGAAGGATTTTTTTTTAATTTCGATTTGTTATAAACATTAACTGTTGGTTTTTTTCCCGAAAATCTTGAAAAAAATTTCCTGAGGCTGCCATTTTGTTAATTTAAGAAAGAAAAAAAAAGCTTCGATCAGGCACTAGATTATCTATTAATAAAACTAATTTTTTTTGTCCGATTGAATTTGGATGAATCTCCAAGGATAAGTGATGGTCACCGCAAGGAGCTTCGGTTGGAACTGGATCAACACAAACAGCCATTACTTTTAAAATTATTTTTTTTTCCTAAAATTTCTGTCAAGTCAAGTCGAACCCTTATTTAATGAAGCTATGTTTTTACTTTTATAAAATAAAATAATTTACTGGCAAAAGAAATTGATTTAAAATTGTCATTTTTTTCATGTCTCTGACTACACCTAACCCCTTAAAACAGCGATAATTCAAAACTAGATTTTTTGACTTAGTTCCTTTTTCCCGTGTACCCTTCATTTCAAAAATAATATATAATAATATAAGGTGTTGTCCTGTATTTTAATTAAATATACAGTATATTTCATAAAAGGGTAATATTTTATTTAAATCAAATCAAAAATAAATATAATATGTTTAATAAAATTCGACTCACCAAATTGATTGAAAAAAATATACAAAATGGAGGTTTCCATGCACTTTTTATTCTTTGTAAAACTATATTACGATATCACTATGTTTGACTATATATTAGCGATGTATAACTACATATAAGTAGATGACATTAAACATAAATGTTATAACGATATTTGCACTGCACTATTTTTAATTGATATATTATAATTAGTAATTGAAAGCGTCACATTTGTATGCACTTTGTGTTCACTACAGAAAATATACTAACACGTTTCAACTAAACATAGATATAATATCCTAGGGTAATTGCATAACTCTGCAAAAACTTAAAAACAAAAAAATACATATACTTTATTTAAAATGGCCTAATCATAGATATAAATGCATGGACTGCATATTCTATATTACCAAAATGTGTAGAATTTGGTTCATATTTAACCCATTAATGCCCCAACGAAACATTTTAAAAAATTGTTTTTTTTTTTAAATATTTTATTGATGAAATAACTTTTTTTGCTGCTAACATCGTTACACAAACTGTTTTAAACTATTACACACTAAGTAATAACTTCTGTTTTTCCAACGTTTCGTACACGCAACATTTTGTTGAAAAAAAAACATGATTTTTTTAACTTCAAAAACAGTTTTTTGAGTATATGTTTAGTAATAAAATGCAGTTAAAATATCAAATTAATTTTATTTTCTACCCTTGGGAATGGGTTAAAAGGGGGCAGAAATGGTTTAGAGATATTTAAGCTTTATACTAGAAAACTAGCAACAAAAAATTTCCCTTTTAAAACATTTTTATTTTAACTTCAAGGCAAAGTATATAAAAAATGAAGGCTCGTTTTCAATATATTAGAGCAGTGGTCCCCAACCCTATGCCCGCGGGCACCATCGTGCCCGCCGACTGTTTTACTGTGAACGTAAAAAAAATAAAATTTTCAATTACATGTAATTTATTTTTTATTTTTAGTAACTAATTAGACAAAAAAATATTTGTTTATAAATATATTATATTATCATTTTACATTTATTCTCTCAAATTTAACGTATACCGTAAATTACAGCCAGAAAAATATGTAACCATTTAATCTTTTTCTGGCTGTATGCAATTACAAAAATCACTTAGGCACATTAATTCTAAAGATAAATTAAAAATATTTTGTTGATGTAGGTTTGTTAATAAAAAACATTTGTGCATATATCAAACATTGCACAAATTCGTTCAACAATATTATAAACAATGATCATAGTTTTATGAATAGAATTTTTTATCATACAGTCACGGCTTACGTAGGAACTAAGAAATATATGAAAAAATGCCTCGGAACCTTTTTGTAGATTACAAAATTTTCCATCAAAAAGTCAGCAAGAGCATATGTCTGACTTTTTTAGTTTAGGCGTGAGAAACGCCTGAGTGTCTGAATCAAAATCGCGATTTTGATGTAGGCACCTTGAAAAAATAAATGGTGCCCGCCGCCCAACAGGTTTTCTAGAATGTGCTCTTAGGTACAAAAAGGTTGGGGACCACTGTATTAGAGTCTATATAATATAACATATAAGAAAGTCTTGTGGTGGCCACACTAGTTTAATTTCTATTATCTATTGCGTATAACAATTAATAATAATTTATATAAATATTTTTTTCATACAAAAAAAAGCATTTATGAGTTTTAAAATTAATTTTTATTCACAGGGACAGATCTAGAATTTTTTATTGGGGGTAAAAATAAAAACCATTATTTATTAATTTATTATATACTAGCGAAATCCCGCGGCTTCGCTCGCGTAAACTTCGAAACTAATTAGAACCCTCCATACGTGATAGGGAATGGCATATTACATTTTTTTTATATTGATTTTTATTCATTACCAATAAAAAAACGTAATCTTACATTAGTAAAAACGAATCTGTCTACCCTCGGCGTTAGAGGTTGAATATCAAATTTTTTTTATTGCAGATTATTTTACCCGACTCGTAAGCAGCTATGCAGATAAACATATCAAAAACACAGACCCTGTCTACCCCCGCCATTAGGGGTTGAATGTCGAAATTTTTATTTTAATAAAATTGACTATTTTGCCCGAATTTACCTTTAAAGTAAAGCAGGTATGCAGATAAACATACATATCTAAATCTACCCTCGTCCCCGCCTCATGCTATTAGGGCTTGAATATCGAACTTTCATTTTTAATTGAATATTAATTTATCCGAATTTACTTTATGATCATGAACAATTATGAAGATAAATATATCAAATTTTTACCCCTCCACCCATTTTCATAGGGGTTGGATTTTCGTAACTGATATTTGTCTTGTAGAGTACCTATTTACTTGTGCCATGTTTTATTCGATAAATACAAAAAAAATATTTTACAATTTTTTCCACCCCCCTAACACCTTTGGGGTTAAATTGTGGTAAATGCTGAAATAATTGTTTCATTATTTATATTATAATAAATAATTGCGAACAAAAAAAAAAAAAATTTATATAAACTTTGACACCCTGTTTTAACCCCGTAGGGGTTGAATTTCGAAAAATCCTGTCTTAGTGGGTGCTTAAATTATAAAAGGAAGGCACCTACGAAATTTCACGTTTCTAGGTCCAGGGGTTTGGGCTGTACGTTGATATATGAGTGAGTGAGTGAGTGAGTGAGTGAGTGAGTGGTTAAGGACAAACTCTTTTATAGATATAGATATGCATTATTAAATGTACCCCCTCCCCCTTTCTTAAACCTTACACTGTTAATAATAAAACAAAAATTAACTTTTTCGAATTTCAAACAAACTAAAATTAGATAGTAAAAAGTCTTATTATTTATCTTGTAAAAAAAGTTAATTTACGGAATAAAAAAAATGGTGTATAATAAAGGAAATGATACGTTTTATAAAGTAGAAAGTAAAATGATGGCCAGCAGTTGTGAACAATAAAAAAATGTAAGAGGTTTTGTATAGTTGAATAATCAGCTTAATGACCTGGAAAGTACAATATTTGATATAGAACTTAAACCCAATATCAATTCGAAAAAAAATAAAACAAAAATAAATACTCTCTATACAATTTTATACGAAAGTAAATCTACCAAATATTATAACCAAAAACCTATTGATGAAATAAAAACATAATTTTTAGAAACTTATGCCCGGTATTATAAAGAAATTGCATGCAAGCAAATTTGTTTCCATGGAAATTTGCGATTTGCAAACGCTATCTACTAGGAGTCAAATGTAAATGACAACCAATCACAGATTGTAGCTTTAAAATATCAAGACAATTTGACTCCTAGTAGATAGCGTTTGCTTTGCATGGAAACAAATTGCTTGCATGCAATTTCTTTATAATACCGGGCATTAATTTCAATGTAATTTTTTTATATTTCTATTTATGCAGTTTCAATATTTAAACATATAAAATATAATACACCTAAGTCTGTTTTTACACGGTAGATACGTTCTAGAAAAAAACGTGTAAAAAAATACATGAAAAAGGGGATTAGTTCCATATCCTTCAACCCTGTAAAAATAGCTAAAATGAAATGATTCATACAAAAAAAACTATAAATTAAATTTGTATGTGCATATTCACACACAGTTTATTTCATAAAAATAAAAAGCAATTCAATTCTTAAAGTAAAAGTAAAATATAAATATAAAATTATCGCAAGTTTAGGAATTGAAAACTCGTACAAGACTAAAATATATACTTAAGGTTGTTGTTCACTAAAATCGATCACTACAGAATTTGTTAAAATTTTAATATTGTGTTAAGTAAGCTAGTTCGCATTTGTAAAAAAAAAATCAGGTCAATTTACTATTTCGTTTATTAATTATAAACGTGCAAAGTTGGCCTCGTATACATTGCAAGCATAGGGATCAACTTGGAATTCGATATTCATTTAATTCGTGTATTAAAACTAAACGTCAGATTTTAACCAAAAACGGATATGTTATAGATTGGTAATTAAGGAATGTGTATATAAAATTTTAGAATGATTTACCATCTCCTTAAATAATTATTAATTTTTAACTTTGATAAATTCCCGAACACATGACGTAAATATACGATATGGCAACAGCGCATTCGGCGCGATCTTTGAAATATAAAAACGTGGTATTGACAACTGACGCGCGTTGTAAATATCGAGTGATTATTGATTACATTTAATGTTTTTATTTATAATAATAATAGTTACAATTGTTATTATAATTATTACTATTGTCAGCAACAGTAATAATTATAATATTGTTAAAAATGAATCTTCTATTCTTGTCTAATATTATAAATTGTTGCCAGATCTATTTGTTCTTTTTTACCGACATATCAAAACCCTGTAGTTCATGCTAAATTTCGCTAGATGTCACGACTTTCAGTGAACAACAACCTTAAGCTGCTATGAAAATAAATTAGAAAGGGGAATCCCCTAACTACATATTTTATAAATAACAGATAGAAAAAAAATACGGTTAATAAAAATATTTTTGTTTAAAATTTAAATCAAATGCCTTTTTTTTTCTACTGTAATATATTATTAACAAATTAACGGAAGTGAAAATAACATGAATGTCTGTTTCTTTTAAACACTGATAATAATTCACAATGCGTTTTTTATTTTTTAAAACAAATGACTGTATTTTATGCATTAGTCAAGAATGCCATTTTAAATGCGTTAGAAATCTTGAACATATGCGTGTTTGTAATATGTATTTACAGTACATAAGTAAACACAAACTGGTAATGCATGTATTTAAACGGTTTTACTATAACCGTTTTCACAAGAAAATGTTTTATATTTAAGGGGATTAGCAAGTCTAGCGTCTCTGAAAATACTCAATATTTGGGAATTTACTGTGGTCAAATGAAACAACGAATTAGAGCTAAATTAACACAGCTGTTTAATCACTATTTAAAGTACATTTTAAATTATGTTTATGAATGAAAATTATTAATCTCTAGCCGATGGTAGGTTTTCATCAAAATTTGGAGTTGACACCTTCCGTACTTGCTTTTAGCCAAATGGTCAGACCTGGAACAATTTTACAAAGTGACTTTAGTTTTTGAAACTATTCTCTATGGAATGAACCACTTTTACACCTCAGAGTTATGTATTTCAATAATTATAGGTATGTTTATACTAATGTAAGCTTTATTTGAACTGTAATTTTCATTGGCCATAAAAATCTATAGGATTTTTTGTTTCCAACCAAAGTGGTTCATTCCATAGAGGATAGTTTTAAAAACTAAAGTCACTTTAGATCTGACCATTTGGCTAAAAGCAAGTATGGAAGGTGTCAACTCCAAATTTTTTGATGAAAACCTACCATCGGTCAGAGATTAATCATTTTCATTCATAAAAATCTGAAAAACTATTTAAAAAGTACTTTAAATAGTGATTAAACAGCTGTGTTAATTTAGCTTTAATTCGTTGTTTCATTTGACCACAGTAAATTCCCAAATATTGAGTATTTTCAGAGGCGCAAGACTTGCTAACCCCCTTAAATTAATAAAATGAAATATCAAAAATCAAATTATTAAATAGGTCTAGGGGCACTATCCCGGAATCAGTTCTATTTTTGACCTATGTATATAAGTAAACATTACACAATATACTTACAATTAAGTAAATTGTGTTTCTCAACGACCCGGATCAATCCGGTCTTAAAAGACAACAGGATGTGTATGGATTTTAATTATCCAACGTACTACAGCTGAAAGTCATAAAACACTGTTTTCCTACTAAAAATAACTGTACACACTGTATGAAAAATAAGTAAACATAATCACGACGACCTTTAACAACAGCGCACGAGTCCCGTGCATACAAACTACAGAAAATCATTTGAAAGTTATAAGCAATCTGTTGTTTTCTGCAAAAATTATTCAGAAAGCATCCATTACTTATTGAAGAATATTACTTATGCTGTATAAAATAGAGAAGTAATGTATATATGTATAATGTACATATATGTATACAATACATATTCATAGATTAGACATATAATGGTCGCTGTATTCTTTTCATATTTAAATTAGTTTGTTTAAAAAATACAGTTGTACATTTTATAGTAAGTACTTATTTACTCACAAGAGAACCTTTCCAAGTCGAAAATTCGTATCGAGTTTAAAATTGGTATATAGTTAGAGGAGGTCAGGATACGTAACAAAAAAATTATCACAGCTGCGGTAAAACGGTTTAAGGTGGTCAAACACCCCTATGAAAATGTGCAAAATAATCATATTTTTTCAAATAATTAACTAATTTAAAAAAATCTACAATACAATTTTTGTATGCTCTTTTGAATGGCGATAGTCAAATTTCGAAAAAAATAAAACGTTAACCCCCACCACCCATCCACATTCCATAGGTTTAATTTTTTTGTAATTTGACTATCGCCATTCGAAAGAGCATAAAACATCATAACAATTTTGTATTGTAGATTTTTTTAAATTTTTTTTGCAGCTGTGATAATTTTTTTGTTACTTATCTTGACCTCCTCTAACTAAAGTTTAAACTCGATACGAATTTTCGACTTGAAAAGGTTCCCTTGTGAGTCTGGTACCGATACCTTATTAATACTTAATTGTAAATAAAGATAACATTTCAATAATTAATAATTTGCAAAAATTTACTATGAAAAAAAAATTATATCGTGTATAGAATTTTTATAGAAATAATTAATATGCTAAATAATGGTAAAATATTTAGACAGTATTATGAAAGGTTGAATGATAATGTTTTGACAAACTTTTCATTTTAGCACACCATATTTAAAACAATAATAATACAAGTAACGGAAGTGAATCTCGAGTTATAAAGATGACGCAGTTACGCCCATGAATATAATTTTTATTAAAAGCATTAAAGAGAGAGTCTTATTGTCTATTTATTTAGATTTTGTCACGTATGTTGTACACATAAACACACAGGCGTCTGCAAAACAAAAGCGAAGGGGGGTTACCGGTTACGTATTCTTAATAAAATTACAAAAAAAAATATTTATTATAAAAATTACTTTTAGAACAATATATTGATTAAAACACGTACCCATAAAAAATATATAATAAGTAAAAATGTATATTATAAATATATACTGGAACTAACGGTATTTTCACCATTATACTATAAATTATTATGCAGATAAACGTATAAAAAAATGTTAACGCCCCTTCTACTACCCTTAGGGATTGAATTTCGGAAAATCCTTTTTCAGTGCGTGCTTACATCATAAAAAGAAGACACCCACAAAATTTCACGTTTCTAGGTCCAAGAGTTTAGGCTGGACGTTGATTATTTAGTTACACAGGATTTCTTTATAAACAGTGCATTTTTTTAATATATTTCTAATGTATGATGTATCTGTCAGTGCGTATACCCATCCCCCTACTGAAAAAATACCTGCAGACGCCCATGTAATTTACACACACGTACTGTGATATATTTTCACTTACGATATAACAATAGACAGTGTTATAATTTATTTTTAATAACTTATGGTCATGCAAAATTTATCAAATTACTTTTAAACACGTACTATGGCTGGTTATGGCACGAATCTGTAAAAGGCGTTGAAATTATACATATATACACATCTGTTTTAATATTTCATTTTATAATTCGTATTCTGGTGTAAATAATAGTCAAGAAATTATAACTTATCAGTGCACGGTATAAGTATTTTGAATTTTTAATTATTAGGTACAAACGGTTCGCATTAGCTGACGAAAATTACTAAATAATTAGCCAAAACTCAAATTAATTAAGTACAGTGGTGCCTCGCATAATGAACGCTGCGCTGCGCACAACGAACTGCATCGTGTTTAAATTTGCCGCCCGAACGCTCCTACGTATCACGAAGTCGCCTGAACCAAGGTCGCACGCAGTCGATGCTCAAACTTACATCAACGCGCGTCAGTCGTTCTTTTCTGTGCTTAACTCACACACCTGTTTGTTTTAATAAATGTAATTTTGTGTATCTATATTATCAGTTCTAAAAAAAGCAGGAAAGTGATTTCTGTTGAAATGAAACAAGAAATAATTAGTAAGAGGATTTGACCCTGCAAGCCTCGGTAGACTCTTCTAAATCTGATTCTGACTAAAAAATAAAAAACGTGTGTACAATCTTTTTTATGTTACAGTACCATATTTTATGCTACAGAACGAATTAAAATTTTTAACATGTATTGTTATGGGAAAACGCGTTTCACATAACGACCTTGCTCCCGGAACGAATTAAGTTCGTTATGCGAGGCACCACTGTAACTGGATTAGTAATCAACATAATAATAAGATGATTTACTGGGCTCTTTCACTGCGAAGTTATGAGAGATCAATATAAACATTACAGTCCCTGGCCATATTATTAGACCAAAGCTGAAAAATCACATTTTCGTCATTTTAACTACAATACACCTTAATTTTTGACAGTTTTCGTTAAATTATGAAATAGCATATATATAGCATATATAATATAATGAGTTTTATTACTATTGTTGTTACAAATCTCAAAAATTGTATACAATTTTTATCAAAAAATGTTAAAGCATTAACAAAGAACTTACTTTACACGTTTTTGAAGCACTATCACTTGTTTAATTAAGATGAACTATGTATTGTACAACAATTGAAACAATACACTCTGTTTGACGGTTATTTGATTATTTGACGTTTTCGTGTAAACACTGCTGCCATCTAAGTTTGAAAGTGGTAAGTCTTTCAAAAATTAGATTAAATGTTACCATTAGTATAAAACTACGAGTTCTGTTAAGGAATGGTAACAGTGTTTACAATAAAACAACAAAAATAATATGAAACACTTATTTCTTAGCTTTGGTCTAATAATATGGCCAGGGACTGTATAAGCGCAGTGTTTTTAGCGCAATCTACCAATGCTCAATTTTCCGTCCGTCCGTCTGTCTTCCAACGCTAGATCCTCGGCCCCCTGACCACCTAGAGATCTCGCGTTTTCGTTAAATGGTAGGTCTATGGTTCTAGTTTAGCCC